>CP125974.1:2622249-3933374 GCA_030063025.1 Avena longiglumis | reverse complement strand
TTTTCTCTAGCTAAACACTGGCTGCCTTTAGAAAGGCAATATGGCATAAACTACAAATGGATTCCGAGTTCCACTTAAAATTTTGTAAATACATTGAAATTATAAATATTTCTTACATTTTTCTGCATGTACATGTGCAGTGTGACTGCCGATTTTTAAATTTCATAAGAAGTATTTGGTTCGTGACTACACAAAAAGACAAATACATGGATCTATTATAGTTCCACATATTTATCTTTAATGTAGTGCATAAATTGAATATTTACAGTATGTAGCCTATTTGGGAACCAGATTCATACACATGTGCCTATGTGGGAACCAGATTCATTATTTTGTCAAAGTTGTGCGTGATGGGTTCCCTTTGTGTAGGCTGTAGCCAATCCTTGAACCAACGAACTGTTGGACTTGCAAATTACTCCCTCCGTTTTAAAATATAAAATGTTTTAGGTTTACGAAAAAAATGTATTTAGACTTCTTTTAGTGTGTAGATTCACTTTAAATCTGAGTGAACCTACATACTAAAAATAGTCTAGATACATTTGTTTTACAAAGCTAAAACATCTTATATTTTAAAACGGAGGGAGTAAAACGCAATGAAATTAGTGGCCAAACATACAGTTAATTAATTCTAGTACGCCAGGATATATCATATTAGTAGTACCTATTGCTAGTTTGCTAGGGACGCTCTGCACTGGAATCACGCTAGACTATAGTGACATTTGCAAGGATCAGAAGACAAGTCCCGAGCCTGGCTGGGATCCGTTGCCAAAAATTATAGTGGAAGTAAGTCATGTACTCTCTCCTATCCAAATTAATTGATTTTAATTTGTTTAAATTCGGATGTATTTAGACATATTTTCGTATTAGATACATCCGATCTAAAATATTGATCAGAGGTAGTAGTGCTAAATGTGTTTACCAGTTTTTATGACTGGCTTGTAAGTTTAGTTCTCCGTTTTGGCATCAGGTGGGGCTTGTGAATTTATTTGGTGTTCTCCCTATGAATTTATATATGTCCCCATTATCCCAATAAGAAACTTATGTCGCCCCTTTTCTGAACTTGCCCGCTATATCGTGTTGTTAGAAAATTGTTCAAACAGACATTGTTTTCTTGGGCAGAAAGCACGAGTTTTATTTGGAGACATTGTTCAAATAGACATTATTCGTACGTACACACCCTCGCGTCGCCCTCCTCCTAGCGACCGAGGGGACTTTCCCTAGCGCCGCCGCCACCTCCTCCCTCCTTGTCCCTCCCTCCTCGTCGCCACCGGAGGCCCGCCGGCCTAAGAGCGTGGCGCCGGTGATGGGGGGCGGCGGGGATCCGGCCTCCCGTCCCCAACGTGGTGGAAGGGAGGGATTCCCCGGCGTTGGACGGGGCCTGCGTATGGAGCTGGTGCCATGGCCGCTCTTGGCGAGGTGAAGGGGCGGCGGTTGGGGTGGAGCGGCGATGCGGCGGCCTCAGATCCGGTGGCGGCGCAGCGGACTAGCAGACCATCTAATCCGATCTGGGACGGTGGGCTACGGGTCAGTGTTCGTTCATCTAGTCTCTACCTGCGGTGTTGTCTCTTCGTCGAGATAGCGGTTATGGCGGCCTGGGTCACCATGGATCGGCCGTTTTTTGGTGGGTCTTGGTGACCGGTGAAGACCGGCGGTGTGGGGGCTTCCGGTCTGGCTTTGAATAAAGGGGGTTGGTCCTAGGATTCCTCTCGCACCAGGATGAAGATCTACCTGCTCCATGACTTCATCGATCTGGTCGGAGTGTTGTGTTCCGGAAGATTCCGCTAGTGAACTCCAATGGACGACATGCCGGAGTTCACCAGATTGGATGGATCTTGGTCGCGTCCAACCATGTTTTATCTAGCCGTTTGGTTTCAGAGGGAGTGTTGTGAAGCTTTACAGACTGTTGCCATCAAGGACATGTCATTAGTCCCATGGTGAAGTCAGCCGTGGAGGATGACATGAAAGCCAAGGTCTGAAGAATAGTAATGGTGGTGTGAATCCTGTTTGCGATGAGGTTTTGGTTGGAGATATGCCCTAGAGGCAATAATAAATGTAGTTATATTATATCTTTGTGTTTATGATAAATGTTTACATTCATGCTATAATAGTATTAACAAGAAAACATTAATACTTGTGTGATTTGTAAACTTAATTTGAAGTCCCTAGTAAAGCCTCTATATAATACTAGCTTGTTGGTTAATAGATGATTGTGGTTTCTCTATCATGAACATTGGGATGTTATTAACAACAAGATCATATCGTTAGGAGAATGATATGGTGAACATACTCCTATAGATAAGCGTAGCATAAAGATCAAGTCATTTTAATAGTTCAATTGTTATATGTTTTCTGATACATAGTAATCTAATTCCTTCGACCATGAGATCATGCATATCACCTTTATCGGATGGATGCTTTGATGACATCAAACACCACACCGTAACTGGGTGGCTATAAAGGTGGCATTGAGTGTTCGGAAAGTATTGGTTGAAACACATGGATCAAGAGTGGGATTTGTCCATCCATATGACGGATAGATATACTCTGGGCCCTCTCGGTGAAATGTCATCCAATTAGCTTGCAAGCATGTGACTGGATCACAAGGGATCACATATCACGGGAACGAGAAAAGAGTACTTATCGGTAACGAGGTTGAACTAGGTATGCAGAGATACCGACGATCATAACCTCGGATAAGTAAACTATCGTGAGACAAAGGGAAATTGATATCATATGTAAGTGGTTCATTCGATCGCAAAGTAATCATAGAAATATGTGGGAGCCATATGAATTTCCAGATTCCTCTATTGGTTATTGTTCGGAGAAGTGTCTCGATCATGTCTGCATAATTCACGAACCGTAGGGAGACACACTTAAGGATTCGACGTTGTTTGAGTAGTTATGGAATCATGAGAAATAGACCGAATGTTGTTAGGAGTCTCGAATGGGATTCGGGATATCACGAGGAGATCCGGAATGGTCCGGAGAATAAGATTCATATAAGGAAAGTTCCGTTTCGGAGTTGGAGAATGGTTCCGGTGTTTTCATCGGGAATGTTCTAGAAGGTTCCGGAATGTCCGGCACTCCGGGGGGGGGGGAGGGTACATGAATGTGTCATTACAAGTTGGAATGATTGCATCATGTACTAAGTTTCATCGTTGTCCAAAATAAAGGGTTTATTCAAATCCTAGTTTGAAAAGTCAAACGGCTAGTTTGAAAAGTCAAACGACAGTTTTTGGAAAGAGGAGGAGAGGTGGAAACCGAGTTGGGGAGGAGTTCCCTCCTCCAACCGGCGGCCCACCTCCAAGCCGAGTTGGGGAGGGGCTCCCCTCCCCTTGGCCGCACCTCCCACCTATAAAGGGAGGGGCAGGGCTGCCCCTCCTAGTACACAACTCCTACTCCTCCAAACCCTAGCCTCAAGCCGCCGCCGGCCCCTAGGGCGCCAACTCGCCGCCGCCTAGCTAAACCCTAGCCGCCGGCTTGTCCCCTCCTTGGTGTATCTAAACCCTAGAACACCGAGGACTCTCTCATACTCCACCATACTCGCTCCGGCTTAAGGCGAAGCTCATGAGATCTCCCTCTACTTAGGTACCATCATTTGTCTGCCAGGAATCACGAGGAGAGTGCTACAACCTCCGCTGCCTTTGGAACAAGGGAGAGGAAGGTCTTCGTCGAGTACCGAACGTGACCGATTGCGGAGCGCCTAGGAACGCAGCGCCGGAAGGATCGTCTATGCGATATTGAGATCGGGAAGAGTACGACTACATCACCCACGAGAATCCGCTCTCGTTAAACACTTTGGAATCTTCGAGGGTGAGTTATTCTATCGACTCGTTGCTACAATCTAGTAGATAGATCTTGGCTTGTTTGTTTGTATGCGGTAGAAATTTTTTGTTTTCCATGCTACGAAACCCTACAGTGGTATCAGAGCCATGTCTATATGTAGATCTGTTGCACGAGTAGAACACAATGGTCATTGTGGACATTGATGCTTTTATTGTCGATTGCTTCTTGTGTACTTTGCATCTTGCGGTATGTTGGGATGAAGCGGCCCGGGCTAACCTTACATGTCATCGTTCATGAGACTTGTTCCACGCTTGACATGAAACTTGTATTGCATAAGTGGCTTTGCGGGTGCCTGTTTCTCCTAGCATAGTTAAGATCCAATTTACAACGGGTGATTAACAATACTAGTATCAATGTTGTGGTTCTTGTTCGTAAGTTAGAACGACACTTATTGAAAGACCCAAACCACGTAAAACATACAAAGAAAGTAGAGGCGTCTAACTTTGTTTTGCATGGGTGTGCTGTGATGTGATATGGCCATGATTGTGATTATATTTGATGTATGCAATGTTCCTTATTGTAAGTTGGCAACCGGCAGGAGCCGTATGGTTGTCTTTAATTTATGTTAAGACCCGCGTGTCTATTCAAAGTAGTTGTAATAGTTGAAGCCGGTGGACGACAACCATGAAGAAGCGTCATTGACCTTGATGCAATGCCGGTGATGATGGAGATCATGTTCGTGATAGAAGATGGAGATCAGAAGCACAAAGAAGAAAGGCCATATCATATCACATATTATGAATTGCATGTGATGTTAATCCTTTATACATATTGTATTGCTTAGTAGACGACGGTAGCATTATAAGATGATCCCTCATGCACATGAATTTCAAGTCATAAAGTGTTCACCCTTAGTTAGCACCGTTGCTAAAGCTTGTTGTTTCGAAGCACCACGTGATGATCGGGTGTGTTAGATTCCGCAAGTGTATACAACGTGAGCAAGCCAGATTTGCTCATGCGGAAACTAAGGTTTGATCTTGACGAGCCTAGCATGTACAGACATGGTCTCGGAACACGGATCACCGAAAGGTAAAGCATGAATCATATAGTAGATATGATGAACATGTCGATTGTTCGCCATTGAAACTATATCAACTCTCGTGATGATCGGTGTTGATGTGGTGGATTTGGTTCGTGTGATCACTAAAACAATGTGAGGGATATTGTTTTGAGTGGGAGTTCACCTAGATTAATTTTATTATTAATTTGAACTCAATTTGTCATAAACTTAGTCTAAACTATTGCAAATATGTTGTAGATCAATGCCAGCCCCTACCATCAATTTTAATGCGTTCCTAGAGAAAGAAAAGTTGAAAACAATGGAACCAACTTTGGATTGGTTCGCAATAATTTGAGGATTGTCTGACGGTGGTAATTTGACCTATGTCTTTGGATGCACCATGGGTGACCCACTGCAGCTTGATGCTACCGATGAAGTAAAGAATGTTTACCTCGCTTCTAAGAATCAGACTCCATAGTTCATGTGCTATCTTGTATGGTTTAGAATCGGAGCTTGTAAAAGGTTTGAGAATTCAGACCCATATGATATTGTCGAGGATCTCAAATTGATCTTTGAGACTCATGCGACAATTGAAAGTTATGAGGCTTCGAAAAGTTCTTTAAGCGCAAGATGGAAGAGGGCAGCTCCGTGCTGAGCATGTGCTTAAGATGTCTGGGCACGCAAACAAACTTCAAATCTTGGGTATAGTGATTCCTAATGCTTTGGGGATTTACCGTGTCCTCCAATCACTACCACCAAGTTACAAGAACTTTGTGATGAACTACAACATGCAGAACATGAAAAAGCAGTTGCCAGAACTGTTTGCTATGTTGAAGTCTGTAGAAGTGGAGATCAAGGGACACTTCAAGAAGGGTGGTAAGAAAGTTACCGCGCCGACGAAGAAGACCAAGGCTGGACCCAAGCCTGATACTGAGTGCTTTTACTGCAAGGGAGAAGGTCACTGAAAGCGGAATTGCCCAAAGTACTTGGAGGATTTGAAGAACGGCAACATCAAGAAGAAAGGTATATCTGATATACATGTTATTGATGTGTATCTCACTAGTACTCGTAGTAGTGCAGTATTTAATCTTGATGGTTCGGACTCGAAGCGGTGTTGCGAATAATAAGCGGAAGCTAGCGAAGAACGAGGTGATGATGCGGCGTGGAAGCGGATCAAAGGTTGATGTGATCGCGTCGGCACGCTACCCTTCATCTACCATCGGGATTAGTTTTATACTTAAATAATTGTTATTTGGTGCTGCGTTGAGCATGAACATTATATCGGGATCTTGTTTATTGTAGACGGTTACTTGTTTAAGTCCGAGAATAATGGTTGTTTGATTTATATGAGTAATATGTTTTATGCACATGCACCTTTGATAGATGGTCTATTCTTGTTGAATATCGATAGTGGAAATACACATTAATAACATTGAGGCTAAACGTTTGAAATCGGCGATAACTCGACCTATATGTGGCAATCGTCTTGGTCACATTGGAGTGAAGCGTATGAAGAAACTCCATTCGATGGACTTCTTGAATCACTTGATTTGAATCACTTGATAGATGCGAAGCATGTCGATGGGTAAAATGACTAAGACTCCATTTTCGGTATGATGGAGCGAGCTACGAGACTTATTGGAAATCATACATACCGATGTGTGTGGTCCAATGAGTGTAGCATCGTCTTGGTGGTTATCGTTATGTTCTTACCTTCACGGATGACTTGAGTAGATATGGGTATATCTATTTCATGAAACATAAGTCCAAACTTTCAAGAAGTTTAAGGAATTTCAAAGTAAGGTAGAGAATCAACGTAACAAGAAGATTAAATTTCTACGCTCGACCGTGGAGGTGAATATCTAAGTTACGAGTTTGGCGAGCATTTGAAGAAATGCGAATACTTTCATGATTGACACCGGAACACCACAACAGAATGGTGTGTCCGAACGTCAGAATCGAACTCTCTTAGATATGGTTCGTTCTATGATGTCACTTACTGATTTACCGCTATCATTTTGGGGTTATGCATTAGAAACAACGCATTCACTTTAAATAGGGCACCGTCTAAATCCGTTGAAACGACACCGTATGAATTATGGTTTGGGAAGAAACCTAGATTGTCGTTCCTTAAAGTTTGGGGATGCGAAGCCTATGTAAAGAAGTTACAGCCGGACAAGCTTGAACCCAAAGCGGAAAAATGCGTCTTTATAGGATACCCGAAGGAAACTATTGGGTATACCTTCTATCATAGATCCGAAGGAAAAATCTTCGTTGCCAAGAATGGATCCTTTCTAGAGAAGGAATTTCTCTCGAAAGAAGTGACTGGAAGGAAAGTAGAACTTGACGAGGTTGTCGAACCTTCTCTCGAAATTGCGAGTAACGCAGCACCGGAAGAAGTTCCTGTGGTGCCTGCACCAATAAGAGAGGAAGCTAATGATGATGATCTTGAAACTTCGGTTAAAGTTGCTACAGAGCCTCGGAGGTCAACGAGAACTCGTACCACTCCAGATTTGTATGATCCCGTTATGAGTGTCATGTTGGTGGACAACACCGATGACCCTGAGACATATGAGGAAGCGATGATGAGCCCAGATTCCAATAAATGGCAAGAAGCCATGAAATACGAGATTGGATCCATGTACGAAAACCAAGTATGGACTTTGGTGGACTTACTGGGATGGCGGAAGGTCGAGAACAAATGGATTTTCAAGAAGAAAACAGATGTTGATGGTAATGTTACTGTCTATAAAGCTCGACTTGTCGCAAAAGGGTTTCGACAAATTCAAGGAGTTGACTACGATGAGACTTTCTTACCAGTAGCGAAGCTAAAGTCTGTGAGGATTATGTTAGCAATCGCTGCATATTATGATTATGAGATATGACAGATGGATGTCAAAACAACATTCCTCAATGGAGACATTGATGAAGAGTTGTATATGATGCAACCCAAAGGTTTTGTCGATCCTAAAGATGCTAACAAGGTATGCAAACTTCAATGGTCCATCTATGGATTGAAGCAAGCATCCCGAAGTTGGAATCAACGTTTTGATAAGGTGATCAAAAGTTTTGGTTTTATACAAACTTATGGAGAAGCTTGTATTTACAAGAAAGTGAGTGGGAGCTCTGTAGCATTCTTAATACTATATGTGGATGACATATTGTTGATTGGGAATGATGTAGACCTTCTTAATAGTGTCAAGGAATATTTGAATAATAGTTTTTCAATGAAGGATCTTGGCAAAGCAGCTTACATATTAGGCATAAAGATTTATAGAGATAGATCAAAACGCCAAATATCATTGTCACAAAGTACATATTTGGACAAAGTTCTAAAGAGGTTTGGAATGGAAGATAGCAAGAAAGGGTTCTTGCCCATGTTGACCAATACGACCTTGAGTAAAACTCAAAGTCCGACATCGGCAGAAGATAGAGAAAGGATGAGTAAGACTCCCTATGCCTCAACCATAGGATCTCTAATGTATGCCATGCTATGTACTAGACCCGACATTGCATATGTTGTTAGTTTAACTAGCAGATATCAAAATGATCCAGGAGTGGATCATTGGACAGCGGTCAAAAACATCTTTAAGTACTTGAGAAGAACTAAGGATATGGTTCTTTCTTATGGAGGTGATGAACAGCTCGTTGTTAATGGTTACACCGATGCTAGTTGGAACACCGATCCGGATGATTCTAAATCACAATCTGGATACGTATTTATTTTGAATGGTGCGGTGATTGCTGGAGGAGTGCAAAGCAAAGCGTTGTGGCGAGATCTTCAACTGAATCGGAATATATGGCTGCTTCGGAGGCTTCACAAGAAGCGATATGGATGAAAGAGTTCATTACAGAGCTGGGTGTGGTTCCTAGTACGCTGGACCCAATGTCTATCTATTGTGATAACATGGGCGCCATAGCCAATGCGCAAGAACCAAGGTCACACAAGAAGCTGAAGCACATCAAGCTACGTTTTCATGCTATTCGAGAACATATCCAAGATGGGGATATAAAGATTTGCAAAGTACACACAGATCTGAATGTGGCAGATCCATTGACTAAACCTCTCCCGAGGGCAAAACATGACCAGCACCAAACTGCCATAGGTGTTCGGTATATTACCATGTAATCTAGATTAGATGACTCTAGTGCAAGTGGGAGACTGTTGGAGATATGCCCTAGAGGCAATAATAAATGTAGTTATTATTATATCTTTGTGTTTATGATAAATGTTTACATTCATGCTATAATAGTATTAACAAGGAAACATTAATACTTGTGTGATTTGTAAACTTAATTTGAAGTCCCTAGTAAAGCCTCTATATAATACTAGCTTGTTGGTTAATAAATGATTGTGGTTTCCCTATCATGAACATTGAGATGTTATTAACAACAAGATCATATCGTTAGGAGAATGATATGATGGACATACTCCTATAGATAAGCGTAGCATAAAGATCAAGTCATTTTAATTGTTCAATTGCTATATGCTTTCTGATACATAGTAACCTAATTCCTTCGACCATGAGATCATGCATATCACCATCACCGAAAGGATGCTTTGATGACATCAAACACCACACCGTAACTGGGTGGCTATAAAGGTGGCATTGAGTGTTCGGAAAGTATTGGTTGAGACACATGGATCAAGAGTGGGATTTGTCCATCCATATGACGGATAAATATACTCTGGGCCCTCTCGGTGGAATGCCATCCAATTGGCTTGCAAGCATGTGACTGGCTCACAAGGGATCACATATCACAGGAACGAGAAAAGAGTACTTATCAGTAACGAGGTTAAACTAGGTATGCAGAGATACCGACGATCAAAACCTCGGATAAGTAAACTATCATGAGACAAAGGGAAATTGGTATCGTATGTAAGTGGTTCATTCGATCGCAAAGTAATCGTAGAAATATGTGGGAACCATATGAATTTCCAGATTCCTCTATTGGTTATTGTTCGGAGAAGTGTCTCGATCATGTCCGCATAATTCACGAACCGTAGGGAGACACACTTAAGGATTCGACGTTGTTGAGTAGTTATGGAATGATGAGTAAGAGACCGAATGTTGTTCGGAGTCTCGTATGGGATCCGGGATATCACGAGGAGATCCGGAATGGTCCGGAGAATAAGATTCATATAAGGAAAGTCCTGTTTCGGGGTTGGAGAATGGTTCCGGTGTTTTCATCGGGAATGTTCTAGGAGGTTCCGGAAGGTTCGGCACTCCGGAGGGGAAGGGTACATGAATGTGTCATAACAAGTTGGAATGGTTGTATCATGTACTAGGTGTCATCGCTGAGAAAAATAAAGGGATAAATCAAATCCTAGTTTGAAAAGTCAAACGCCAATTTGAAAAGTCAAACGGCAAGTTTGCTTGGTGGAGGGAGAGTAGGAAACCTACTTGGGGGCCTTGGAAGCCGAGTTGGGGAGGGACTCCCCTCCCCTTGGCCGCTCCCTCCCACCTATATAAGGAGGGGCAGGGCTGCCCCTCCAAGACTACACCTTGCCCTCTCCAAACCCTAGCCCTAAGCCGCCGGCGCCACCACCTCCTGCTGCTGCCGCCGCCTAGGGCAAACCCTAGCCGCCGACTTGGGCTTCCCCAAGCCCTAGCCGTCGCCCTAGCCCTATCTCCTTGGTGTGTCTAAACCCTAGATCACCGAGGCCTCTCTCATAGTCCACCATACTCGCTCCGGCTTAAGGTGAAGCCCTGCGAGATCTCCCCTCTACTTCCGGTACCACGCCGTCGTGTTGCCGGAATCGCGAGGAGAGTGCTACAACCTCCTCTGCCTGCTGGAACAAGGGATAGTAAGGTCTTCATCGAGTACCGAACGTGTGACCGACTGCGGAAACGCTGCCGGAACGCAGCGCCGGAAGGATCGTCTACACGATCTTGAGATCGGGAAGATAACGACTACATCAACCACGAGAATCCGCTCTCGTTAAACACTTTGGAATCTTAGAGGGTGAGTTATTATATCGACTCGTTGCTACAAATCTAGTAGATAGATCTTGGCTTGTTTGTTTGTATGCGGTAGAAATTTTTTGTGTTCCATGCTACGAACCCCTACAGTGGTATCAGAGCCGTGTCTATATGTAGATCTGTTGCACGAGTAGAACACAATGGTCATTATGGGCGGTGGTGCTTTTATTGTCAATTGCTTCTTGTGTACTTTGCATATTGCGGTATGATGGGATGAAGAGGCCCGGGCTAACCTTACATGACATCGTTCATGAGACTTGCTCCACGATCAACATGCAACTTGTATTGCATAAGTGGCTTTGCGGGTGTCTGTCTCTCCCATTATAGTATAGATCCAATTTACAACGGGCACTTGATAGTTCAAACATCAACGTTGTGGTTCTTGTTCGTAAGTTAGATCGACACTTATTGAAAGCCCCAAACCACGTAAAATATGCAAAGAAATTAGAGGCGTCTAACTTTGTTTTGCAGGGGTGTACTGTGATGTGAGATGGCCATGATTGTGATTATATTTGATGTATGCAATGTTCCTTATTGTAAGTTGGCAACCGACAGGAGCCATATGGTTGTCTTTAATTTCTGTTAAGACCCGTGTGTCTATTCAAAGTAGTTGTAATAGTTGAAGCTGGTGGACGACAACCATGGAGCAGCGTCATTGACCTTGATGCAATGCCGGTGATGATGGAGATCATGTTCGTGCTTGAAGATGGAGATCATAAGCACAAAGAAGAAAGGCCATATCATATCACATATTATGAGTTGCATGTGATGTTAATCCTTTATGCATCTTGTATTGCTTAGTTAACGACGGTAGAATTATAAGATGATCCCTCATGCACATGAATTTCAAGTTCTAAAGTGTTCATCCTTAGTAAGCACCGTTGCTAAAGCTTGTTGTTTCAAAGAACCACATGATGATCGGGTGTGTTAGATTCTGCAAGTGTATACAACGTGAGCAAGCCAGATTTGCTCATGCGGAAGCTAAGGTTTGATCTTGACGAGCCTAGCATGTACAGACATGGTCTCGGAAAACGGATCACCGAAAGGTAAAGCATGAATCATATAGTAGATATGATGAACATGTCGATTGTTCGCCATTGAAGCTACATCAACTCTCGTGATGATCGGTTTTGATGTGGTGGATTTGGTTCGTGTGATCACTAAAACAATGTGAGGAATATTGTTTTGAGTGGGAGTTCACCTAGATTAATTTAACTATTAATTAGAACTCAGTTTGTCATAAACTTAGTCTAAACCATTGCAAATATGTTGTAGATCAATGGCGGCCCCTACCATCAATTTTAATGCGTTCCTAGAGAAAGAAAAGTTGAAAAACAATGGAAGCAACTTCGCAGATTGGTTCCGCAATTTGAGGATTGTCCTCAATGCTGGTAATTTGACCTATGTGCTGGATGCACCGCTGGGTGACCCACCCGCAGCTACTGCTACCGATGAAGTAAAGAATGTTTACCTCGCTCGGAAGACTCGGTACTCCAGAGTTCAATGTGCTATCTTGTATAGTTTAGAATCGGAGTTTCAGAAAAGGTTTGAGAATTCAGACCCACATGATATTGTCCGTGAACTCAAACTGATATTTGAGACTCACGCGGCAGTTGAGAGCTATGAGGCTTCTGAAAAGTTCTTTAACTGCAAGATGGAAGAGGGCAGCTCCGTCAGTGAGCATGTGTTTAAGATGTCTGGGCACGCAAACAAACTTCAAAGCTTGGGTATAGTGATTCCTAATGCTTTGGGGATTTACCGTGTCCTCCAATCACTACCACCAAGTTACAAGAACTTTGTGATGAACTACAATATGGAAAGCATGAACAAGCAGTTGCCAGAACTCTTCTCCATGTTAAAATCTGCAGAAGTGGAGATCAAGAAAGAGCACCAAGTGTTGAGGGTCAATAAGACCACCAAATTCAAGAAAGGCAAGTCTAAGCAAAAGGGACACTTCAAGAAGGGTGGTAAGAAAGTTACCACACCGACGAAGAAGACCAAGGCTGGACCTAAGCCTGATACTGAGTGCTTTTACTACAAGGGAGAAGGTCACTGGAAGCGGAATTTGTAGGGGTTCGTAGCATGGAAAACAAAAATTTTCTATCGCATACAAACAAACAAGCCAAGATCTATCTACTAGATTGTAGCAACGAGTCGATGGAATAACTTACCCTCGAAGATTCCAAAGTGTTTAACGAGAGCGGATTCTCGTGGATGATGTAGTCGTACTCTTTCCGATCTCAAGATCGTGTGGACGATCCTTCCGGCGCTGCGTTCCGGCAGCGCTTCCGCAGTCGGTCACACGTTTGGTACTCGACGAAGACCTTCCTCTCCCTTGTTCCATCAGGCAGCGGAGGTTGTAGCACTCTCCTCGCGATTCCGGCAGCACACCGACGTGGTACCGGAAGTAGAGGGGATATCCCGCAGGGCTTCGCCTTAAGCCGGAGCGAGTATGGTGGATTATGAGAGAGGGCTATTAGTGGTCTAGAGATTAGACACACCAATTAGAAGGCTCTAAACCGCAGGCTAAAGCAATTAGAAGCTCTAAACCAAAACGGCTCTAAACCTGAGATTAGAGGTGGAAACTTGTGTGTCTCTAGGAGGAGCCCTGCCCCTCCTTATATAGGTGGAGGGGCCTTGGCGCGCCAGGGGAGGGAGGGAGTCCCTCCCCAACTCGTCCTAGGGCTGGGCGCCGGCCTGGAGGAGTCCAACTCCTCCTCCAGGTTGGTTCCAACTCCTCTTGCTTGTTTCCCACAGTTTCCTGTTTTAGCCGTTTGACTTTCAAACTGGCAATTTGACTTTCATGTTTTTGGAACAGCAAGAACACTTAGTACATGATGCAATCATTCAATGACACACTCATGTACCCTCCCCCCCGGAGTGCCGGACAATCCGGAACCTTCTAGAACATTCCCGATGAAAACACCGGAATCATTCCCGAACTCCGAAACGGGACTTTCCTTATATGAATATTATTCTACGGACCATTCCGGATCACCTCGTGATATCCCGGATCCCATCCGAGACTCCGAACAACATTCGGTCTCTTTCTCATAATACCATAACTACTCAAAACAACGTCGAATCCTTAAGTGTGTCTCCCTACGGTTCGTGAATTATGCGGACATGATCGAGACACTTCTCGAACAATAACCAATAGAGGAATCTGGAAATTCATATGGCTCCCACATATTTCTCACGATTACTTTGTGATCGAATGAACCACTTACATACGATACCAATTTCCCTTTGTCTCACGATAGTTTACTTATCCGAGGTTATGATCGTCGGTATCTCCGCATACCTAGTTCAACCTCGTTCCGATAAGTACTCTTTTCTCGTTCCGTGATATGTGATCCCTTGTGACCAAGTCACATGCTTGCAAGCTAATTGGATGACATTCCACCGAGAGGGCCCAGTATATCTATCCGTCATGTGGATGGACAAATCCCTCTTGATCCATGTGTTTCAACCAATACTTTCCGAACACTTAATGCCACCTTTATAGCCACCCGATTACGGTGTGGTGTTTGATGTCATCAAAGCATCCATCCGTAAAGGTGATATGCATGATCTCATGGTCGAAGGAATTAGGTTACTATGTATCAAAAGCATATAGCAATTGAACTATTGAAATGACTTGATCTTTATGCTACGCTTATCAATAGGAGTATGTCCACCATATCATTCTCCTAACGATATGATCTTGTTGTTGATAACATCTCAATGTTCATGATATGGAAACCACAATCATTTAATCAACCAACAAGCTAGTGAAGTATAGAGGCTATACCAGGGACTTCAATTTAAGTTTACAATTCACACAAGTATTAATGTTTCCTTGTTAATACTATTATAGCATGAATATAAACATTTATCATAAACACAAAGATATAATAATAACTATATTTATTATTGCCTCTAGGGCATATCTCCAACAGTCTCCCACTTGCACTAGAGTCATCTAATCTAGATTACATGGTAATATACCGAACACCCATGGCAGTTTGGTGTTGGTCATGTTTTGCCCTCGGGAGAGGTTTAGTCAACGGATCCGCCACATTCAGATCTGTGTGTACTTTGCAAATCTTTATATCCCCATCCTGGATATGTTCTCGAATAGCGTGAAAACGCAGCTTGATAGGCTTCAGCTTCTTGTGTGACCTTGGTTCTTGCGCATTGGCTATGGCGCCCATGTTATCACAGTAGATAGACATTGGGTCCAACGACTTGGAACCACACCCAGCCTGTAATGAACTCTTTCATCCATATCGCTTCTTGTGAAGCCTCAAGGCGACCATGTATTCGATTCGGTTGAAGATCTCGCCACAACGCTTTGCTTTGCACTCCTCCACTAATTCTGCACCATTCAAAATAAATACGCATGCAGTTGTGATTTAGAATCATGGATCGGTGTTCCAACTAGCATCGGTGTAACCATTAACAACGAGCTATTCATCACCTCCATAAGAAAGAACCATATCCTTAGTTCTTCTCAAGTACTTAAGGATG
Organism: Avena longiglumis; assembly: GCA_030063025.1. NCBI lineage: Eukaryota > Viridiplantae > Streptophyta > Magnoliopsida > Poales > Poaceae > Avena > Avena longiglumis. Next base: position 3,918,032 of record CP125974.1, on the reverse strand, counting down.
TTTTTGATCATTGTCAATGATCCACTGGATCACTTTGATATCTGCTAGTTAAACTAACATCATATGCAATGTCGGGTCTAGTACATAGCATGGCATACATTAGAGATCCTATGGCTGAGGCATAGGAGTCTTACTCATCCTTTCTCTATCTTACGCGATGTTGGACTTTGAGTTTTACTCAAGGTCGTATTGGGCAACATGGGCAAGAACCCTTTCTTTCTTTCTTCCATTCCAAACTTATTTAGAACTTTGTCCAAATATGTACTCTGTGACAATGATATTTGGCGTTTTGATCTATCTCTATAAATCTTTATGCCTAATATGTAAGCTTGCCAAGATCCTTCATTGAAAAACTATTATTCAAATATTCCTTGACACTATTAAGAAGGTCTACATCATTCCCAATCAACAATATGTCATCCACATATAGTATTAAGAATGCTACAGAGCTCCCACTCACTTTCTTGTAAATACAAGCTTCTCCATAAGTTTGTATAAAACCAAAACTTTGATTATCTTATCAAAGCGTTGATTCCAACTTCGGGATGCTTGCTTCAATCCATAGATGGACCTTTGAAGTTTGCATACCTTGTTAGCATCTTTAGGATCGACAAAACCTTTGGGTTGCATCATATACAACTCTTCATCAATATCTCCATTGAGGAATGCTTTGTTTGACATCCATCTACCATATCTCATAATCATAATATGCAGCGATTGCTAACATAATCCTCACAGACTTTAGCTTCGCCTTGGTGAGAAAGTCTCATCGTAGTCAACTCCTTGAATTTGTGAAACCCTTTTGCGACAAGTCGAGCTTTATAGCGATAACATTACCATCAACATCTGTTTTCTTCTTGAAAATCCATTTGTTCTCGACACCTTCGGCCATCCGGTAAGTCCACCAAAGTCCATACTTGGTTTTTACATGGATCCAATCTCGGTTTCATGGCTTCTTGCCATATATTGGAATCTGGGCTCATCATCGCTTCCTCATATGTCTCGGGGTCATCGGTGTTGTCCACCAACATGACACTCATAACGGAATCATACCAATGGAGTGGTACGAGTTCTCGTTGACTGCGAGGCTCGTAGTAACTTCAACCGAAGTTTCATGATCATCATCATTAGCTTCCTCTCTAATTGGTGCAGGCACCACAGGAACTTCTTAGGTCTTTGCGCTACTCGCAATTCGAGAGAAGGTTCGACAACCTCGTCGAGTTCTACTTTCCTTCCGTCACTTCTTCGAGAGAAATTCCTTCTCTAGAAAGGATCCATTCTTAACAACGAAGATTTTGCCTTGGATCTATGATAGAAGGTATACCCAATAGTTTCCTTCGGGTATCCTATGAAGACGCATTTTTCCGCTTTGGGTTCAAGCTTGTCCGGCTGTAACTTCTTTACATAGGCTTCGCATCCCCAAACCTTAAGGAACGACAATTTAGGTTTCTTCCCAAACCATAATTCATACGGTGTCGTTTCAACGGATTTAGACGGTGCCCTATTTAAAGTGAATGCGGCTGTTTCTAATGCATAACCCCAAAATGATAGCGGTAAATCTGTAAGTGACATCATAGAACGAACCATATCTAAGAGAGTTCGATTACGTTCGGACACACCATTACGCTGTGGTGTTCCCGGCGGTGTCAATTGTGAAAGTATTCCGCACTTCTTTAAATGCTCGCCAAACTCGTAACTTAGATATTCACCTCCACGATCAGAACGTAGAAATTTAATCTTCTTGTTACGTTGATTCTCTACCTCACTTTGAAACTCCTTAAACTTCTCGAAAGTTTAGGACTTGTGTTTAATGAAATAGATATACCCATATCTACTCAAGTCATCTGTGAAGGTAAGAACATAACGATAACCACCGCGCGATGCTACACTCATTGGTCCACACACATCGGTATGTATGATTTCCAATAAGTCCGTAGCTCGCTCCATCATACCAGAAAATGGAGTCTTAGTCATTTTTCCCATCAGACATGCTTCGCATCTTTCAAGTGATTCAAAATCAAGTGATTTAAGAAGTCCATCGGAATGGAGTTTCTTCATACGCTTCACTCCAATGTGACCAAGACGACAGTGCCACATATAGGTCGAATTATCGCTTGATTTCAAACGTTTAGCCTCAATATTGTTGATATGTGTATTTCCACTATCGAGATTCAATAAGAATAGACCATCTATCAAAGGTGCATGTGCGTAAAACATATTACTCATATAAATCGAACAACCATTATTCTCTGACTTAAACAAGTAACCGTCTCGCAATAAACAAGATCCCGATATAATGTTCATGCTCAACGCAGGCACTAAATAACAATTATTTAAGTATAAAACTAATCCCGATGGTAGATGAAGAGGTAGCGTGCCGACCGCGATCACATCAACCTTTGATCCGTTTCCCACGCGCATCGTCACCTCGTTCTTCGCTAGCTTCCGTTTATTCAGAGCACCTTTTGTTTGAGTTACAAATATGAGCAACCGAACCAAGATCAAATACCTGAGCACTACTACGAGTACTAGTGAGATACACATCAATAACATGTATATCGGATATACCTTTCTTCTTGATGTTGCGTTCTTGATCCGCCAAGTACTTTGGGCAATTCCTCTTCCATGACCTTCTCCTTGCGGTAAAGCACTTCGGTTTCAGGCTTTGGTCCAGCCTTGGTTTTCTTCGTCGGCGTGGTAACTTTCTTACCACCCTTCTTGAAGTGTCCCTTTTGCTTAGACTTGCCTTTCTTGAGTTTGGTGGTCTTATTGACCATCAACACTTGGTGCTCTTTCTTAATCTCCACTTCTGCAGACTTTAACATAGCAAACAGTTCTGGCAACTCTTTGTTCATGTTCTGCATGTTGTAGTTCATCACAAAGTTCCTGTAACTTGGTGGCAGTGACTTGTGGCATCCCGCAAAACCACTACTAGAAAATCGCGTTGAATTTGTGCATTGCATCGTCGTCATCGTGCATTGTTTGCCAAAACTATGTTTGCAAAGCCCGTGTTGTTTTCTAAACGCCCCTCTTTATTCAAACCTCAAAACCGGGTCCCCGGAATATTTTGGTTTGCCCGAAATCGGTTTGCAAAAACTTTGTTGAAATAAATAAAATATTTAATTTATTTTAAGCGGGGCAGTCGAACGGGCCGAATGACCCGAACGACCACCCCTGTTTTTAAATCGGTCCAAACCTGCCTGCCCTCTAAATCCTAAACCCACCTAAAATCCTACCCAACCCAACAGCCACATCACCCCAACCTATCCTAGCACGACACCTCACCACACCCCTCACCCCCACCAACCGTGGGCTGCCACGTGGCAGCATCTCTCTCTCACCTCACTCCTCTCACCCTCCCCAGCCCAGCACACAACACACGCACACACAGACACGCACGCCACGCCCCCTGATCAGATTCCCCTGGCCCACCACGACAGCTGCACCCTCCCTCTGCCACGCGGGCCCCGCGGGACCCACCCCCCACCGCTGGCCTTCTCTTTCCCCCCGTCGTCTTCCTCAACCGCGCACGCCTCCCCACGCCTCCTCTTCTCCCGCAGCTCCCTCAACCGCCCGCGACCCCCTCTCCCGGCTCCGGCGAGCGAGGCGCCGCGTCCGCAGCGCCCGGCGACCACCGCTCCCGCTCGCCTTTCCGCGGCCGCCCCGCATCGCCTAGCCACCGCCTCCCTCGCCAACCTTCTCCGCCGCCATCGGCTCCCACCTACTTGCCAGCCTCGTCGCCAGCGCCAGCGTCCGCGCCAAATCCCCTCGCCGCCCTCCCGGAGACCCCGCAGCGCGCGCCGCCACTCCCGCCCCTCTGCTGCCTCTCGCGTCGCCTCCCGACGCTCCTCCGGCGCGCTTGTCGAGCCAGCAGCGCCGCGTCGAGCCCGACTTCCCGGCGCGTCAACCGCCGCCCCTGCGCCCGTTGCCCGTCGCCTCCGCCGGACCGCCCGCCTCGGCCCGTCGCCTCCGCCGCGGACCACCTCACCCGGCGGCTGCGCGTTCGCCGTCGTCCCTCCTCCGCGAGGTCCGGCCGGCCTCTGCTGCTGCAGTTTCTGCGAGCCCGAGTTCGCGCCGACCTCCCGAGCCCGTTCGCAGCGCCTCCCAGGGCCCGTGTCGCCCATCCGACTGCGTCTCCCGCCGCTCCCTCGCCAGCCCGTTGTGGCCTGCCCCGCGGCTCCGCCTGCCCTGCCGTGGCCCTTCAAAGCCGCTGCAGGCACCCCCCCTCGGAACCTCTAGCGCGCTGGCAGGCCTCCGTCGGCCTTCCTCGGCCCTACAACGCTTCGGTAGCAACGCGAGGTGTTGTGTGGCTATGGCACAAACCAGTGCACAACTCCGAGCCGAGACCCCAAGATCTTCACGGATTCGAAGACCGAACCCGCCAACGACAAGGACTCCAAGATCGACATCGAACAGACAGATCCGCCGAACCCAAGACCGACATCACCACCGGGAACTCCGACAAGGACGCCAAGGTCGTTAAACGGAACCCCCAAGTTCAACTCGCCAAGGTCGTCATCGAGAACGCCGAGAACTTCCCCCGGAGCCGAAGGTCCGGAGCTCTGCTTCATAGAACGCTAAGTACCCCGAAGACCGTTCCGCTGAAACCCCAAGATCATCAACGGCACCCGAGCTCGACACCGGCAACGAAGATGGCCCCACAAGACCGTCGACAAGAAACCGCGAACCCCGGAACCCTGAGTTCTCCATCAAGGACGCCAGGACCGTCGCCATGACCCCAAGTCCCGCACCCGGATGCGCCAAGACCTACCCCGATACCGAGAACGGAACCGTCGAACCCTGGACCCTGTCGAACCCTGGACCCTGTCGAACCCCGAACCCCCGGATCCCCAAGATCGTCGAACCCCCTCTAATGTGTGAACTCTTTCCGAAACCCCATTTCATAACATAATAACAATTGTTGCATATTTAATTGTCATATTCACATGCATATCCATGGTTTGGGGGCCTTATGCCGATTCACCTAATAACTCAATATGGGGCCCATGTGCGGGCAAATCTAGCCTTATATTGGCCTCATTTAAACATGTGTAGCGAACCGGTTCCATCTGTTGCATTGCTAAACAACATTTAAATTGCGGGGTAGCTAAACAACTCGAACCGTTTAATTAATTGTCGGGACCCCGGTTCCGCTTAATCTGACCTAAATGCATCGCACCCTTGCCATGACATACATCATTCATGCATCATGCCGATCTTCTGCCGTGTATTAAATATTGCACCCGGTGTTTCTTCTAGTGTTTGCTCCTTCGCGGATAAGGCCGTTGAGTTGATGTGAGCTTCGCCCCGATCTTCGGTTGAACCTTCGACAATGTTTTCAGGCGAGCATCTCCCCCTTTCTACCTATCTTACTTTGCTAGTATTTACTTCCCTCCTGTTGATCTTTTGCTATCTGTGTTGCGATGCTCTAGATTTCGTACCCGTGATATCCCTTGCAGCCATATATAGCCTTGGACACATCCTATTACCTGTTGATTGGTAGATAGTTGGACCAGCGTGTCGTAGTCGCTTGCTCAAGTGTTTTGCTTGTCGTCAAGTACCACCTTTGTTGGAGAATCGCCGCATGTTGACGTTGGAGATGATCATGGTTTTAATTATTGTTCACTTTAATTCCTGTTTAACAACTAAAATTGAGTTAAGCAGAGGCATCGGTGGGTGATAGGTAAGATTTGGTTTCCGACCGCCCACTTGTGTCCCGTAGGACCCGAGTTCTTGACACCTGTTCCGAGATCGAGCGCGCTAACCACAGGTGGGGAGATATGGGCCCCATTGATAACTACCGATTTCAAAGTATTGTCTTGGGGCCACAAGTAGTTTGGGGCTTTATTACTATCCTGTACTTATGCCATGCTTTACCGCTTTATTTACGATTGTGCAGTCGCTGCATAATCGCTTTTAGAGGAAGCGGAGTGTTTACGCTGCATCGGCGGTCCCGTTTGGGGCATCTTGTCTTACCATTGGCGCAACCCTAAGTCCGTCTCGGAGACCGCCGACTTCGTGGTGTACTTAGTGGGTGGCCCCTGCTTGCTTTGGTGGGAACGTCGTGACTTAGGCCCCGCCGACATACCGATGGGTGTATGTTAACCGATCGCAAAAGGGTCAAGTGCTGTGGATACTTTGGTGCACCGCAGGTTAAATCTTTTAGAAGCCGTGTCATGTTATGGACGACTTGGAGCACGATGGTACGATCATAGACAACTATAACTAAAGTTTCTTGTTTTAAATTGACTTGTATCCGATATGAATAGTAATCAGCTTCACTACAACGGAATGGCTAAGTAAAAGTATCAACATTTGTTGGGTTTTGGGGTTTATCTCATGCTATCTGCACGATTAGTAATTGTTGCAACTATAACGGAATGGTTAACTAAAAGTGCCCACGCTTACTTTATCGGATGATTATCTAAACGACTAGTAAGGTGCCGCAACTATAATCGAATAAGTAAAATTGCCCGTGTGAGTTCCTCGGTTGACTTCCTCGTTTGGTCTCGAGGAAACGCCAGATGGGTTTGTTTGGTGATAGCTTCGTTGGATCCGGTTAGGTCAATCTTATCCTCTCGATATCCGCGGATGTATCGAGTCTCTATAGGTTGTTTAGTGCATGCCGCTGCCGCTTGATCCACCATACCTATGTAGGCGGACCGCCAATTCTAGTCTCGCTGTCTTGGCCTCGATCTTGGCTCCTTCTTTTCCTTTGCCCTTTGTCGGCCCCCTTTGTTTAAGCAGGTTTTGAGATCGGCGCCGTTAGCGGGGTTACCCTTCCGCTTGGCACAGGCGGTTATGGACGCCAATGGTTATTCTTCAGGGCTCTTAGCCCCATTTGCATCTTGTCCGTAGTCGGACGCTCGACCATTTTCAAGGTGATTTGGATCTTCGTACCGTATATCTGTATTCTTGACTCTTTGAGTCGCTGTTGTGTATATATCTGTTCTGTGGGTCCCATCGAGGACTGTTGTGTAATGTTATTACTTTGCTTTCCACCCGCACGAAAGTGCCTGGTGGGCACCTTCGAATCGATTCTATGCGGGTTTGGCGAATTTCGCTAAAACTTGCATAGGGCCGATTCAGAGGGTGTTACATGACTGGAGGACGTGGTAAATCCCCAAAGCATTAGGAATCACTATACCCAAGCTTTGAAGTTTGTTTGCGTGCCCAGACATCTTAAGCACATGCTCACTGACGGAGCTGCCCTCTTCCATCTTGAAGTTAAAGAACTTTTCAGAAGCCTCATAGCTTTCAATTGCCGCATGAGTCTCAAAAATCAATTTGAGATCCTCGACAATATCATATGGGTCTGACTCTTCAAACCTTTTCTGAAGCTCCGATTCTAAACCATACAAGATAGCACCTTTGAACTATGGAGTCTTGATTCTTCCGGCGAGGTAAACATTCTTTACTTCATCGGAAGCATCACCGCAGTGGGTCACCCATGTGCATCCAAAGACATAGGTCAAATTACCATTGTGAGGACAATCCTCAAATTGCGGAACCAATCCATGAGTTGCTTCCATTGTTTTCAACTTTTCTTTCTCTAGGAGCATTAAAATTGATGGTAGGGGCTGCCATTGATCTACAACATATTTGCAATAGTTTAGACTAAGTTTATGACAAATTGAGTTCAAATTAATTAATGAAATTAAACTAGGTGAACTCCCACTCAAAACAACATCCCTCACATTGTTTTAGTGATCACGAACCAAATCCACTACAGCAACACCTATCATCACTAGAGTTGATATAGTTTTAATGGCGAACAATCGTCATGTTCATCATATCTACTATATGATTCATGCTTTACCTTTCGGTAATCCGTGTTCGAGACCATGTGCGTACATGCTAGGCTCGTCAAGATCAAACCTTAGTTTACGCATGAGCAACTCGGCTTGCTCACGTTGTATACACTTGCAGAATCTAACACACCCGATCATCACGTGGTGCTTCGAAACAACAAGCTTTAGCAACGGTGCTAACTAAGGATGAACACTATATGATTTGAAATTCATGTGCATGAGGGATCATCTTATAATGCTACCGTCTACTAAGCAATACAAGATGCATAAAGGATTAACATCACATGCAATTCATAATGTGTGATATGATATGGCCTTTCTTCTTTGTGCTTCCGATCTCCATCTTCAAGCACGAACATGATCTCCATCATCACCGGCATTGCATCAAGGTCAATGACGCTTCACCATGGTTGTCGTCCACCGGTTTCAACTATTACAACTACTTTGAATAGACACGCGGGTCTTAACATAAATTAAAGACAACCATATGGCTCCTGCCGGTTGCCAACTTACAATAAGGAACATTGCATACATCAAATATAATCACAATCATGGCCATATCACATCACTGCACACCCCTGCAAAACAAAGTTAGACGCCTCTACTTTCTTTGCATTTTTTACGTGGTTTGGGGCTTTCAATAAGTGTCGTTCTAACTTACGAACAAGAACCACAACATTGATACTAGCATTGTTGATTACCCGTTGTAAATTGGATCTTAACTATGCTAGGAGAAACAGGCACCCGCAAAGCCACTTATGCAATACAAGTTGCATGTCAAGCGTGGAGCAAGTCTCATGAACGATGTCATTGAAGGTTAGCCCGGGCCGCTTCATCCCAACATACCGCAAGATGCAAAGTACACAAAAAGCAATCTACAATAAAAGCATCAACGCCCACAATGACCATTGTGTTCTACTCGTGCAACAGATCTACATATAGACACGGCTCTGATACCACTGTAGGGGTTCGTAGCATGGAAAACAAAAATTTTATATCGCATACAAACAAACAAGCCAAGATCTATCTACTAGATTGTAGCAACGAGTCGATGGAATAACTTACCCTCGAAGATTCCAAAGTGTTTAACGAGAGCGGATTCTCGTGGATGATGTAGTCGTACTCTTTCCGATCTCAAGATCGTGTGGACGATCCTTCCGGCGCTGCGTTCCGGCAGCGCTTCCGCAGTCGGTCACATGTTCGATTTTCGTGAAGACCTTCCTCTCCCTTGTTCCAAAGAAAATGAGATTGTAGCACTCTCCTCGCGATTCCTGGCAGTGGCGTGGAAGTAGAGGGAGATCCTGAGGCTTCTTAAGCCGGAGCGAGTATGGTGGATTATGAGAGGGCTATTAGTGGTCTAGAGATTAGACACACCAATTAGAAGGCTCTAAACCGAGGATAAAGCAATTAGAAGCTCTAAACCAAAACGGCTCTAAACACGAGATTAGAGGTGGAAACTTGTGTGTCTCTAGGAGGAGCCCTGCCTCCTTATATAGGTGGAGGGGCCTTGGCCAGAGGAGGAGGAGTCCCTCCCCAACTCGGCCTAGGGCTGGGCGCCGGCCTGGAGGAGTCCAACTCCTCCTCCAGGTTGGTTCCAACTCCTCTTGCTTGTTTCCCACAGTTTCCTGGTTTAGCCGTTTGACTTTCAAACTGGCAATTTGACTTTCATGTTTTGGAACAGCAAGAACACTTAGTACATGATGCAATCATTCAATGACACACTCATGTACCCTCCCCGAGTCTTGGGACAATCCGGAACCTTCTAGAACATTCGATGAAAACACGGAATCATTCCCGAACTCAAGCAGGACTTTCCTTATATGAATCTTATTCTGGACCATTCCGGATCACCTCGTGATATCCGGATCCCATCCGAGACTCGAACAACATTGGTCTCTTTCTCATAATACCATAACTACTCAAAACAACGTCGAATCCTTAAGTGTGTCTCCCTACGGTTCGTGAATTATGCGGACATGATCGAGACACTTCTTCGAACAATAACCAATAGAGGAATCTGGAAATTCATATGGCTCCCACATATTTCTCGATTACTTTGCGATCGAATGAACCACTTACATACGATACCAATTTCCTTTGTCCGACGATAGTTTACTTATCCGAGGTTATGATCGTCGGTATCTACGCATACCTAGTTCAACCTCGTTACGATAATTACTCTTTTCTCGTTCCGTGATATGTGATCCCTTGTGACCAAGTCACATGCTTGCAAGCTAATTGGATGACATTCCACCGAGAGGGCCCAGTATATCTATCCGTCATGTGGATGGACAAATCCCACTCTTGATCCATGTGTTTCAACCAATACTTTCCGAACACTTAATGCCACCTTTATAGCCACCCAGTTACGGTGTGGTGTTTGATGTCATCAAAGCATCCATCCGATAAAGGTGATATGCATGATCTCATGGTCGAAGGAATTAGGTTACTATGTATCAGAAAGCATATAGCAATTGAACTATTGAAATGACTTGATCTTTATGCTACGCTTATCAATAGGAGTATGTCCACCATATCATTCTCCTAACGATATGATCTTGTTGTTGATAACATCTCAATGTTCATGATATGGAAACCACAATCATTTAATCAACCAACAAGCTAGTGAAGTATAGAGGCTATACCAGGGACTTCAATTTAAGTTTACAATTCACACAAGTATTAATGTTTCCTTGTTAATACTATTATAGCATGAATATAAACAATCATAAACACAAAGATATAATAATAACTATATTTATTATTGCCTCTAGGGCATATCTCCAACAGAATTTCCCAAAGTACTTGGCGGATTTGAAGAACGACAACATCAAGAAGAAAGGTATATCCGATATACATGTTATAGATGTGTATCTCACTAGTACTCATAGTAGTGCCTGGTTATTTGATACTGGTTCGGTTGTTCATATTTGTAACTCGAAACAGGTGCCGCAGAATAGATGGAAGCTAGCGAAGAACGAGGTGACGATGCGCGTAGGAAATGGATCAAAGGTTGATGTGATCGCGGTCGGCACGCTACCTCTTCATCTACCATCGGGATTAGTTTTATACTTAAATAATTTTTATTTGGTGCCTGCGTTAAGCATGAACATTATATCGGGATATTGTTTATTGCGAGACGGTTACTTGTTTAAATCCGAGAATAATGGTTGTTCGATTTATATGAGTAATATGTTTTATGCACATGCACCTTTGATAGATGGTCTATTCTTATTGAATCTCGATAGTGGAAATACATATATTAATAACATTGAAGCTAAACGTTTGAAATCGAGCGATAACTCGACATATATGTGGCACTGTCGTCTTGGTCACATTGGAGTGAAGCGTATGAAGAAACTCCATTCCGATGGACTTCTTGAATCACTTGATTTCGAATCACTTGAAAGATGCGAAGCATGTCTGATGGGTAAAATGACTAAGACTCCATTTTCTGGTATGATGGAGCGAGCTACGGACTTATTGGAAATCATACATACCGATGTGTGTGGTCCAATGAGTGTAGCACCGCGCGGTGGTTATCGTTATGTTCTTACCTTCACCGATTACTTGAGTAGATATGGGTATATCTATTTCATGAAACATAAGTCCGAAACTTTCGAGAAGTTTAAGGAATTTCAAAGTGAGGTTGAGAATCAACGTAACAAGAAGATTAAATTTCTACGTTCTGATCGTGGAGGTGAATATCTAAGTTACGAGTTTTGCGAGCATTTGAAGAAATGCGGGATACTTTCACAATTGACACCGCAGAACACCACAGCGTAATGGTGTGTCCGAACATCGTAATCGAACTCTCTTAGATATGGTTCGTTCTATGATGTCACTTACAGATTTACCGCTATCATTTTGGGGTTATGCATTAGAAACAGCCGCATTCACTTTAAATAGGGCACCATCTAAATCCGTTGAAACGACACCGTATGAATTATGGTTTGGGAAGAAACCTAAATTGTCGTTCCTTAAAGTTTGGGGTTGCGAAGCCTATGTAAAGAAGTTACAGCCGGACAAGCTTGAACCCAAAGAGGAAAAATGCATCTTCATAGGATACCCAAAGGAAACTATTGGGTATACTTTCTATCATAGATCTGAAGGCAAAATCTTCGTTGCCAAGAATGTATCCTTTCTAGAGAAGGAATTTCTCTCGAAAGAAGTGACTGGAAGGAAAGGAGAACTCGACGAGGTTGTCAAACCTTCTCTCGAACTTGCGAGTAGCGCAGCACCGGAAGAAGTTCCTGTGGTGCCTGCACCAATAAGAGAGGAAGCTAATGATGATGATCATGAAACTTTGGTTGTAGTTGCTACAGAACCTCGCAGGTCAAAGGGAACTCATACCACTCCTGATTGGTATGATCCCGTTATGAGTGTCATGTTGGTGGACAACACCGATGACCCTGCGACATATGAGGAAGCGATGATGAGCCCAGATTCCAATAAATGGCAAGAAGCCATGAAATCCGAGATTGGATCCATGTATGAAAACCAAGTATGGACTTTGGTGGACTTACCGGATGGCGGAAGGTATCGAGAACAAATGGATTTTCAAGAAGAAAACAGATGCTGATGGTAATGTTACTGTCTATAAAGCTCGACTTGTCGCAAAAGGGTTTCGACAAATTCAAGGAGTTGACTACGATGAGACTTTCTCACCAGTAGCAAAGCTAAAGTCTATGAGGATTTTGTTAGCAATCGCTGCATATTACGATTATGAGATATGGCAGATGGATGTCAAAACAGCGTTCCTCAATGGAGACATTGATGAAGAGTTGTATATGATGCAACCCAAAGGTTTTGTCGATCCTAAAGATGCTAACAAGGTATGCAAACTTCAATGGTCCATTTAAGGATTGAAGCAAGCATCCCGAAGTTAGAATCAACGTTTTGATAAGGTGATCAAAAGTTTTGGTTTTATACAAACTTATGGAGAAACTTGTATTTACAAGAAAGTGAGTGGGAGCTCTGTAGCATTCTTAATACTATATGTAGATGACATATTGTTGATTGGGAATAATGTACACCTTCTTAAGAGTGTCAAGGAATATTTGAATAATAGTTTTTCAATGAAAGATCTTGGCGAAGCAGCTTACATATTAGGCATAAAGATTTATAGAGATAGATCAAGACGCCTAATATCATTGTAACAAAGTACATATTTGGACAAAGTTCTAAAGAGGTTTGGAATGGAAGATAGCAAGAAAGGGTTCTTGCCCATGTTGCCCAATACGACATTGAGTAAAACTCAAAGTCCAGCAGCGGCAGAAGATAGAGAAAGGATGAGTAAGATTCCCTATGCCTCAGCCATAGGATCTCTAATGTATGCCATGCTATGTACTAGACCCGACATTGCATATGCTGTTAGTTTAACTAGCAGATATCAAAGTGATCCAGGAGTGGATCATTGGACAGCGGTCAAAAACATCCTTAAGTACTTGAGAGGAACTAAGGATACGGTTCTTTCTTATGGAGGTGATGAGCAGCTCGTTGTTAATGGTTACACCGATGCTAGTTGGAACACCGATCCGGATGATTCTAAATCTCAATCTGGATACGTATTTACTTTGAATGGTGCAGCGATTAGGAGGAGTGCAAAGCAAAGCGTTGTGGCGAGATCTTCAACTGAATCAGAATACATAGGTGCTTCGGAGGCTTCACAAGAAGCGATATGGATGAAGGAGTTCATTACAGAGCTCGGTGTGGTTCCAAGTGCGCTGGACCCAATGTCTATCTACTGTGATAAGATGGGTGCCATAGTCAATGCGCAAGAACCAAGGTCACACAAGAAGCTGAAGCACATCAAGCTATGTTTTCACGCTATTCGAGAACATGTCCAAGATGGTGACATAAAGATTTGCAAAGTACACACATATCTGAATGTGGCAGATCCGTTGACTAAACCTCTCCCGAGGGCAAAACATGACCAACACCAAACTGCCATGGGTGTTTGGTATATTACCATGTAATCTAGATTAGATGACTCTAGTGCAAGTGGGATACTGTTGGAGATATGCCCTAGAGGCAATAATAAATGTAGTTATTATTATATCTTTGTGTTTATGATAAATGTTTACACTCATGCTATAACAGTATTAACAAGGAAACATTAATACTTGTGTGATTTGTAAACTAAATTAGAGTCCCTAGTAAAGCCTCTTTATAATAATAACTTGTTGGTTAATAAATAATTGTGGTTTCCCTATCATGAACATTGAGATGTTATTAACAAAAAGATCATATCGTTAGGAGAATGATATGATGGGCATACTCCTATAGATAAGCGTAGCATAAAGATCAAGTCATTTTAATAGTTCAATTGCTATATGCTTTCTGATACATAGTAACCTAATTCCTTCGACCATGAGATCATGCATATCACCATCACCGGAAGGATGCTTTGATGACATCAAACACCACACCGTAACTGGGTGGCTATAAAGGTGGCATTGAGTGTTCGGAAAGTATTGGTTGAGACACATGGATCAAGAGTGGGATTTGTCCATCCATATGACGAATAGATATACTCTGGGCCCTCTCGGTGGAATGTCATCCAATTGGCTTGCAAGCATGTGACTGGCTCACAAGGGATCACATATCACGGGAAGGAGAAAAGAGTACTTATCAGTAACGAGGTTGAACTAGGTATGCAGCGATACCGTCGATCAAAACCTCGGATAAGTAAACTATCGTGAGAAAAAGGGAAATTGGTATCGTATGTAAGTGGTTCATTCGATCGCAAAGTAATCGTAGAAATATGTGGGAACCATATGAATTTCCAGATTCCTCTATTGGTTATTGTTCGGAGAAGTGTCTCGATCATGTCCGCATAATTCACGAACCGTAGGGAGACACACTTAAGGATTCGACGTTGTTGAGTAGTTATGGAATGATGAGTAAGAGACCGAATGCTGTTCGGAGTCTCAGATGGGATCCGGGATATCACAAGGAGATCCGGAATGGTCCAGAGAATAAGATTCATATAAGGAAAGTTCTGTTTCGGGGTTGGAGAATGGTTCCGGTGTTTTCATCGGGAATGTTCTAGAAGGTTCCGGAAGGTCCGGCACTCCGGAGGAAGGGTACATGAATGTGTCATAACAAGTTGGAATGGTTGTATCATGTACTAGGTGTCATCGCTGAGCAAAATAAAGGGATAAATCAAATCCTAGTTTGAGAAGTCAAACGCCAATTTGAAAAGTCAAACGGCAAGTTTGCTTGGTGGAGGGAGAGTAGGAAACCTACTTGGGGAGGAGTTCCTCTCCCTCCACCGCTGGATTTGGAAGCCGAGTTGGGGAGGGACTCCCCTCCCCTTGGCCGCGCCCTCCCACCTATATAAGGAGGGGCAGGGCTGCCCCTCCAAGACTACACCTTGCCCTCTCCAAACCCTAGCCCTAAGCCGCCGGCGCCACCACCTCATGCTGGTGCCGCCGCCTAGGGCAAACCATATCCGCCGACTTGGGCTTCCCCAAGCCCTAGCCGTCACCCTAGCCCTCTATCCTTGGTGTGTCTAAACCCTAGATCACCGAGGCCTCTCTCATAGTCCACCATACTCGCTCTGGCTTAAGGCGAAGCCCTGCGAGATCTCCCCTCTACTTCCGGTACCACGCCGTCGTGCTGCCGGAATCGCGAGGAGAGTGCTACAACCTTCGCTATCTGCTGGAACAAGGGAGAGGAAGGTCTTCATCGAATACCGAACGTGTGACCGACTGCGGAAGTGTTGCCGGAACACAGCGCCAGAAGGATCGTCTACACGATCTTGATATCGGGAAGAGTACGACTACATCACCCACGAGAATCCGCTCTCGTTAAACACTTTGGAATCTTCGAGGGTGAGTTATTCTATCAACTCATTGCTACAAATCTAGTAGATAGATCTTGGCTTGTTTGTTTGTATGCTGTAGAAATTTTTTGTTTTCCATGCTATACAGTGGTATCAGATCCGTGTCTATATGTAGATCTGTTGCACGAGTAGAACACAATGGTCATTGTGGGCGGTGGTGCTTTTATTATCAATTGCTTCTTGTGTACTTTGCATCTTGCAGTATGATGGGATGAAGCGGCCCGGGCTAACCTTACATGACATCGTTCATGAGACTTGCTCCATGCTCAACATGCAACTTGTATTGCATAAGTGGCTTTGCAGGTGTCTGTCTCTCCCATTATAGTATAGATCCAGTTTACAATGGGCACTTGATAGTTCAAACATCAACGTTGTGGTTCTTGTTCGTAAGTTAGATCGACACTTATTGAAAGCCCCAAACCACGTAAAATATGCAAAGAAATTAGAGGCGTCTAACTTTGTTTTGCAGGGGTGTGCTGTGATGTGAGATGGCCATGATTGTGATTATATTTGATGTATGCAATGTTCCTTATTGTAAGTTGGCAACCGGCAGGAGCCATATGGTTGTCTTTAATTTCTGTTAAGACCCGCGTGTCTATTCAAAGTAGTTGTAATAGTTGAAGCTAGTGGACGACAACCATGGAGCAGCGTCATTGACCTTGATGTAATGCCGGTGATGATGGAGATCATGTTCGTGCTTGAAGATGGAGATCGTAAGCACAAATAAGAAAGGCCATATCAGATCACATATTATGAATTGCATGTGATGTTAATCCTTTATGCATCTTGTATTGCTTAGTTAACAACGATAGCATTTTAAGATGATCCCTCATGCACATGAATTTCAAGTTCTAAAGTGTTCATCCTTAGTAAGCACCATTGCTAAAGCTTGTTGTTTCAAAGCACCACGTGATGATCGGGTGTGTTAGATTCTTCAAGTGTATACAACATGAGCAAGCCAGATTTGCTCTTGCGGAAGCTAAGGTTTGATCTTGACGAGCCTAGCATGTACAGACATGGTCTCGGAACACGGATCACCGAAAGGTAAAGCATGAAGCATATAGTAGATATGATGAACATGTCGATTGTTCGCCATTGAAGCTACATCAACTCTCGTGATGATCGGTTTTGATGTGGTGGATTTGGTTCGTGTGATCACTAAAACAATGTGAGGGATATTGTTTTGAGTGAGAGTTCACCTAGATTAATTTAACTATTAATTAGAACTCAATTTGTCATAAACTTAGTCTAAACCATTGCAAATATGTTGTAGATCAATGGCGGCCCCTACCATCAATTTTAATGCGTTCCTAGAGAAAGAAAAGTTGAAAAACAATGGAAGCAACTTCGCGGATTGGTTCCACAATTTGAGGATTGTCCTCAATGCTGGTAATTTGACCTATGTCTTTGGATGTACATTTGGGTGACCCACTGCAGCTCTTGCTACCGATGAAGTAAAGAATGTTTACCTCGCTCGGAAGACTCGGTACTCCACATTCGGTGTGCTATCTTGTATGGTTTAGAATCGAGCTTGAAAGGTTTGAGAATTCAGACCCACATGATATTGTCCGTGAACTCAAACTGATATTTGAGACTCACGCTTGGTTGAGAGCTATGAGGCTTCTGAAAAGTTCTTTAACTGCAAGATGGAAGAGGGCAGCTCCGTCAGTGAGCATGTGCTTAAGATGTCTGGGCACGCAAACAAACTTCAAAGCTTGGGTATAGTTATTCCTAATGCTTTGGGGATTTACCGTGTCCTCCAATCACTACCACCAAGTTACAAGAACTTTGTGATGAAATACAATATGCAAAGCATGAACAAGCAGTTGCCAGAACTCTTCTCCATGTTAAAATCTGCAGAAGTGGAGATCAAGAAAGAGCACCAAGTGTTGATTGTCAATAAGACCACCAAATTCAAGAAAGGCAAGTCTAAGCAAAAGGGACACTTCAAGAAGGGTGGTAAGAAAGTTACCGCACCGACGAAGAAGACATAGACTGGACCTAAGCCTGATACTGAGTGCTTTTACTGCAAGGGAGAAGGTCACTGGAAGCGGAATTGCCCAAAGTACTTGGCGGGTTTGAAGAACGGCAACATCAAGAAGAAAGGTATATCCGATATACATGTTATAGATGTGTATCTCACTAGTACTCATAGTAGTGCCTGGGTATTTGATACTGGTTCGGTTGCTCATATTTGTAACTCGAAACAGGCGCTACAGAATAGACGGAAGCTGGCGAAGAACGAGGTGACGATGCGCGTAGGAAATGGATCAAAGGTTGATGTGATCGCGGTCGGCACGCTACCTCTTCATCTACCATCGGGATTAGTTTTATACTTAAATAATTGTTATTTGGTGCCTGCGTTAAGCATGAACATTATATCGGGATCTTGTTTATTGCGAGACGGTTACTTGTTTAAATCCGAGAATAATGGTTGTTCGATTTATATGAGTAATATGTTTTATGCACATGCACCTTTGATAGATGGTCTATTCTTATTGAATCTCGATAGTGGAAATACACATATTAATAACATTGAAGCTAAATGTTTGAAATCGAGCGATAACTCGACCTATATGTGGCACTGTCGTCTTGGTCACATTGTAGTGAAGCGTATGAAGAAACTCCATTCCGATGGACTTCTTGAATCACTTGATTTTGAATCACTTGAAAGATGTGAAGCATGTCTGATGGTTAAAATGACTAAGACTCCATTTTCTGGTATGATGGAGCGAGCTACGGACTTATTGGAAATCATACATACCGATGTGTGTGCTCCAATGAGTGTAGCATCGCGCGGTGGTTATAGTTATGTTCTTACCTTCACGGATGACTTGAGTAGATATGGGTATATCTATTTCATGAAACATCAGTCCGAAACTTTCGAGAAGTTTAAGGAATTTCAAAGTGAGTTTGAGAATCAACGTAACAAGAAGATTAAATTTCTACGTTCTGATCGTGGAGGTGAATATCTAAGTTACGAGTTTGGCGAGCATTTAAAGAAGTGCGGAATACTTTCACAATTGACACCGCCGGGAACACCACAGCGTAATGGTGTGTCTGAACGTCGTAATCGAACTCTCTTAGATATGGTTCGTTCTATGATGTCACTTACAGATTTACCGCTATCATTTTGGGGTTATGCATTAGAAAGCGCATTCACTTTAAATAGGGCACCGTCTAAATCCGTTGAAACGACACCGTATGAATTATGGTTTGGGAAGAAACCTAAATTGTCGTTCCTTAAAGTTTGGGGATCTGAAGCCTATGTAAAGAAGTTCTGAGGACAAGCTTGAACCCAAAGCGGAAAATGCGTCTTCATAGGATACCCGAAGGAAACTATTGGGTATACCTTCTATCATAGATCCGAAGGAAAAATCTTCGTTAAGAATGGATCCTTTCTAGAGAAGGAATTTCTCTCGAAAGAAGTATTTGGAAGCAAAGGAGAACTCGACGAGGTTGTCGAACCTTCTCTCGAACTTGCGAGTAGCGCAGCACCGGAAGAAGTTCCTGTGGTGCCTGCACCAATAAGAGAGGAAGCTAATGATGATGATCATGAAACTTCGGTTGTAGTTGCTACAGAACCTCGCAGGTAAACGAGAACTCGTACCACTCCTGATTGGTATGATCCCGTTATGAGTGTCATGTTGGTGGACAACACCGATGACCCTGCGACGTATGAGGAAGCGATGATGAGCCCAGATTCCAATAAATGGCAAGAAGCCATGAAATCCGAGATTGGATCCATGTATGAAAACCAAGTATGGACTTTGGTGGACTTACCGGATGGCCGGAAGGCTTTCGAGAACTAATGGATTTTCAAGAAGAAAACAGATGCTGATGGTAATGTTACTGTCTATAAAGCTCGACTTGTCGCAAAAGGGTTTCGACAAATTCAAGGAGTTGACTACAATGAGACTTTGTCACAAGTAGCAAAGCTAAAGTCTGTGAGGATTTTGTTAGCAATCGCTGCATATTACGATTATGATATATGGCAGATGGATGTCAAAACATCGTTCCTCAATGGAGACATTGATGAAGAGTTGTATATGATGCAACCCAAAGGTTTTGTCGATCCTAAAGATGCTAACAAGGTATGCAAACATCAACGGTCCATATATGGATTAAAGCAAGCATCCCGAAGTTGGAATCAACGTTTTGATAAGGTGATCAAAAGTTTTGGTTTTATACAAACTTATGGAGAAGCTTGTATTTACAAGAAAGTGAGTGGGAGCTCTTTAGCATTCTTAATACTATATGTAGATGACATATTGTTGATTGGGAATAATGTAGACCTTCTTAATAATGTCAAGGAATATTTGAATAATTGTTTTTCAATGAAAGATCTTGGCGAAGCAGCTTACATATTAGGCATAAAGATTTATAGAGATAGATCGAGACGCCTAATATCATTGTCACAAAGTGAAGGGTTTCGCGGCATAGTAAATCAAAATTTTCTACGGATGCGAACAGAGGGAAAGCCAAGATCTAATCTAGGAGATGCAAACAACGAGAGAGATTGGATTATATCTTCATACCCTTGAAGATTCGCTGTGGGCGTTAAATCGGAACGTGGGTGATGTAGTCGTACTCGCTTCTCCTCCTCGCGATCCGATCCGATCTAACACCACAAGTGGCGGTGCCTCCGTGAGATGCACACGTGCAGCACCTCGACGTCTCCTCCTTCCTCGGACCAGCAAGTATGGTGGAGAGATGGATTGGATCTACAACATGACGGCGCGGTGTATATGGTGGAGAATTTCTGCAGCAGGGCTTCGCCTACAAATAGTCGGGAGGGAGAGAGGAAGGGCAGCAGGGCGGCTAGGGTTGGAGGGGAAGGTGTAGGGGTTTGGTGCGCCCCCACCCCTCTTTATATAGAGGGAGGGCGCAGCCCTAGCCCCTCCCCCAAGCCCAAACCGGTGGCCCCAAAGGATAAGGAGTGGGGGGCAAGGAAACCCCCCCCCCCCCGTTCTAGAAACTCTATCTCGAGTTTAAACCTCTCTAGGCCGTCTGGGCCCTATGGGGCCTTGTGCCCCTGGCCCAATGCGGCCAGGGCACTCCCTCATAGGCCCATGCCCCCTCCCGGAAGGTGGGGCCACGTTGGTCCCCTTCCGGAAGGTTCTAGAAGCTTCCGGTACAATACCGATTAATCCAGAACAATTCCGAACTCCCTTTGCCTTATATGAATCTTATTCTCGGACCACTCCGGAACCTCTCGTGATGTCCCGGATCCCATCCGAGACTCCGAACAAAAACTCATAAACCAATTATCCAATCTATCCTAGCGTCGAGACACGTTAAGTGTGTGACCCTGCGGGTTCGAGAATATGCAGACATGATCTTCTATCAATAATCAACAACGGGGTCTGGAAACCCATATTGACTCCCACACATTCATCGATGATCATATCGGATGAACCAAGATGCCAGGATTCAATCAATCCCATATATATATTCCCTTCGTCTCGCGATATTTTACTTGCCCGAGATTCGATCGTCGGTACTGTCATACCTAGTTCAATCTCGTTCACAGCAAGTACTTTACTCGTTCCGTAATCCGATATCACTTTGTGATTAACTCCTTAACCACATGCTTGCAAGCGGTATTGATATCGATTACCGAGTGGGCCCGAAGTATATCTCTCCGACTTGGGAGGGACAAATCCCATCTCGATACATACAACCCAACAGATACTTTCCGATCACCTGAGAGACACCTTTATGATCACCCTCTCATAGGATGACGTTTGATGACCTCAAAGCTTTCTTCCGATACCAGGGAGTTGTATTATCTCATGGTCTAAGGAATACAATATTTGACATAAGAAAAGCTTCGCAAAGACGAACACGATGACACGATCTAATTGCTTCGCTTAGTTTGGGTCTATCCACCATATCATTCTCCCAATGATATGATCTCATTATTAATCGACAACTCATGTCCATGGCTAGGAAACCTTTACCATCATTAATCAATGAGCTAGTCCATAGAGGCATACTAGGGACACGGTGTTGTTCACAAACCACACAAGTATTAAAGTTTCCGCTTAATACAATTCTAGCATGGAATATAAACATTATCATGAACAAGAATTATAGTAATAACATCTTTATTATTGCCTCTAGGGCATAATTCCAGATCTCCCACTTGCACTAGAGTCAATAATCTAGTTTACATCGGCAACAATCTCACACCCATGGCAATCGAGGTCTTGATCATGTTTTACGTGGAAGAGGTTTAGTCAATGGATCTGCGACATTCAGATCTGTATGTACTTTTCTAATCTTGAGATCTCCATCCGCTATATAATCTCGGATTATATGAAACTTATGTTGATATGCTTGGTCTTTGGATGATATCTTGGTTCCTTAGCGAGTGCTATGGCGCGGTGTTGTCACACAATATCTCCAGTGGGTCCAATGCACTTGGAACCACGCCAAGCTCGATGATGAAGTTCTGATCCAAACTCCTTCACTTGACGCTCAGACCATGTATTCCGCTTCTCTTGTAGATCCCGCGATCATGCTTTGCTTAGCTTCTCCGACTCACTCCTCCATTCAAAATATACACGTATCCTGTCTGAGATTTAGAATCATCCTTGTCGGTGTCAAAACTAGCGTCGACGTAACCTTTTACGACGAGCTGTTCATCACCCCCATAGACTAAGAACATTTCTTTAGTCCTATTTAGGTACTTTAGGATGTTTTCACGGCTGTCCAGTGTTCCACTCCTGGATCACTTTGATACCTGCTCGTCAAACTAAGAGCATTGGACACATCCGGTCTAGTACACAACATGGCATACATGATAGAACCTATGACCGAGGCATAAGGCACTTTGCTCATAGCTTCCCTATCATTTAGTATTTGGACACCGAGCCTTGCTCAATATCTTACCCGACAACATAGGCCGAACCTTTCTTTGCCTTATCCATTACGAACCTTTTGAGAACTTTGTCTAGGTATGTACCGCTTAAAGCTATCAGTCTTTTGTCTATCTCTATAGATTTTGATGCCTAATATATAAGCAACTTCACCTAGGTCTTTCATTGAAAACACTTGTTCAAATAACTCTTCACATCGTTAAGCATGTTGATGTCATTTCCAATAATCAATATGTCATCCACATATAGTACCGTAAATGTCACCGAGCTCCCACTCACTTTCTTATAGATACAAGCTTCAGAGCAATTTGGAACAAATCCAAAGCTCTTGATCACTTGATCAAAACGAAGGTTCCAACTCCGAGATGCTTGCTTCAGTCCATAAATGGAACGCTGAAGTTTGCATACTTTATCGACATCCTTAGGATCGACAAAACCTTCGGTTGCATCATATACAACTCTTCATCAATGTTGCCATTGAGGAACGCATCTTGACATCCATCTTCCATATTTCATAATCATGAAACGCGGAAATCGCTAATAAAATCCGAATGGACTTAAACATCGCTACGGGAGAGAAAGTCTCATCGTAGTCAACACCTTGAACTTGTCGAAAACCTTTCGCGACAAGCCGTGCTTTATAGACGGTAACATTACCATCCGCGTCCATTTTATTCTTGAAGATCCATTTGCACTCAACGGCCTTTCGGTCGCTAGGAGGGTCCACCAAAGTCCATACTTGGTTTTCGCTCATGGATCCCAATTCGGATTTCATGGCTTCTAGCCATTTCTCAGAGTCTGGGCTCATCATCGCTTCCTCATAGTTCGTAGGTTCACTGTCTTCTACTAACAAGACAGTCAAGACAGGGTTGCCGTACCACTCAGGAGGGGCACGCGACCTTGTTGACCTGCAACATTCAGTAGCAGCATCGTCCGAAGCTTCATGATCCTTGTCATTAGCTTCCTCTATTGTTGGTGCAGGCGACACTGGAACAATTTCAGGTGCTGCGCTACTCTCCAATTCAAGAGAAGGTATAACCTCGTCTAGCTCTACTTTCCTCCCACTCACTTCATTCGAGAGAAACTCCTTCTCAAGAAAGGAACCGTTCTTTGCGACAAACACTTTTCCTTCGGTTCTGTGATAGAAGGTATACCCAATAGTTTCCTTAGGGTATCCTATGAAGACGCATTTCTCCGCTTTGGGTTCGAGCTTGTCCGGCATCAAATTCTTGACGTAAGCTTCGCATCCCCAAACTTTAAGAAACGACAACTTAGGTTTAGCACCAAACCATAGTTCATACGGTGTCGTCTCAACGGATTTAGATGGAGCCCTATTTAAAGTGAATGCAGCGGTTTCTAATGCATAACCCCAAAATGATAACGGCAAATCAGTAAGAGACATCATTGATCGGACCATATCTAATAGGGTTCGATTCCGGTGTTTAGACACACCATTGCGCTGTGGTGTTCCGGGTGGCGTGAGTTGCGAAATGATTCCGCTTGCTTTAAGATGCGTGAGAAAATCATAACTCAAATATTCACCTCCACGATCGGATCGTAGAAACTTAATCTTTCTGTTACGATGGTTCTCCACTTCATTCTGAAATTCTTTGAACTTTTCAAACGTTTTAGATTTATGTTTCATTAAATAGATATACCCATATCTACTTAAGTCATCGGTAAAAGTGAGAAAATAGCGATATCCACCGCGTGTCGAAACACTCATCGGTCCGCATACATCGGTATGTATGATTTCCAACAAGTCCGTTGCTCACTCCATCATATCGGAGAACGGGGTTTTGATCATCTTGCCCATGAGGCATGGTTCGCATGTTTCAAATGATTCAAAATCAAGAGACTCCAAAAGTCCATCAGAATGGAGTTTCTTCATGCGCTTTACACCAATATGACCTAGACGACAGTGCCACAAATAAGTAGTATTATCACTATCTACTTTGCATCTCTTAGCCTCAATGTTATGGATGTGTGTTTCATCCCTTTCGAGATTTAGAAGAAATAAACCATTCACAAGAGGTGCATGACCATAAAATATGTTACTCAAATAAATAGAACAACCATTATTCTCCGATTTAAATGAATAACCGTCTTGCAATAAACACGATCCATAAATAATGTTCATGCTCAACGCAGGCACATAATAACATTTATTAAGGTTTAAAACTAATCCCGAAGGTAAAACTAAGGAGAGCGTGCCGACGACCATCACATCAACTCTTGATCCGTTGCCAACGTGCATCGTCACCTCATCCCTCGCAAGCCGCCGTCTATTCCGTAGCTCCTGTTTCGAGTTACAAATATTAGAAACTGAACTGGTATCAAATACCCACGCACTACAACGAGGGCTAGTAAGGAAAACATCAATAACTTGTATATCAAATATACCTTTGATGGTGCCAGCCTTCTTGTCCGCTAAGTACTTGGACGTTGCTTCGATGACCCTTGTCCTTGCAATAGAAGCACTCGATGTCGGCTTAGGACCGGACTTGAGCTTCTTCTTAGCGAGGGATGCGCTTCCGCCGCCCTTCTTGAAGGGCTTCTTTGCTCCTTACCTTTCTTAAAGGAGGGCTTATTGACCATCAACACATGATTATCCTTCTTGATGTCCACCTCCGCAGCCTTGACTTTCGAAGAGCTCGTGATCATCGATGGAACCAATCGATTATGAGTCACTACAAAACTTTTGTAGTTGGGAGGAGTGATTGCAGAACACATCAATCATGAAATCCTCTGGAATCGTGCATTCCAGCTTGCTCAATGCGTTGAGTGTAGCCCGTCATCTTAATGGCGTGCTCACTAACGGAACTCCTTCCTCCATCTTGCGCTTAAAGAACTTCTTAGAGATCTCATATCTCTCGAGCGGGCTGAGTAAAACATGGTTTTCAGCTCTTCGAGAATCTCAAAGGTCCCGGGATAGTCTTCAAAACGATTTTGAAGTTTCGGTTCCATAGCAAACAACATGGTGCTCTTAATCACACCATAATCATCTTTGCGCGCCTGATAGACAGCTTTCTCATCAGCCGGCGCAGTTGCAGCAGGGGGGTCACCTAATGCTTTTCCAAGGACATAGTCCTTTTGACCGCCAGAGAGAATGATTATTAGATTGCGGAACCAATTGGTGAAGTTAGACCCATTGTTCTTAAGCTTTTCTTTCTCAGCAAAAACGTTGAAGTTGAAGTTGGACTTAGCCATGTGATCTACAATATTTGTAAGTATAAATTAGACTATGTTCATGATAACTAGTTCAACTTTTAATCAAATTACTAGATGAACTCCCACTAAATTCAACATCCCTCAAGTTGTTTAGTGAACACGATCCAAATTCACCACACCTAATCCGATCTTCACGAGAAGAGATGTGGTTTCAATGGTGGACAACGAAGTGTCGATCATATCATTCATATGACTCATGCTTAACCTTTCGGTTCATGTGTTCCGAGGCCATGTCTGTACATGCTAGGCTCGTCAAGTAAAATCCAAGTATTTCCGCGTGTGCAAAACTGGCTTGCACCCGTTGTATGTGAGCATAGAGTCTATAACACCCGATCATCACGTGATGCTTGGACACGATTTAACTTTATAGCGGTGCATACTTGGGAGAACACAGTTTATCTTGATCTTTAAGTGAGGAATCATCTTATAATGCTACCGTCGATCTAAGCATAATAAGATACATAAAAGGATAAACATCACATGCATATAACTTTATGTGACATGGTATAGCCAATCTTCGCAATGATCTCCATCTTGTGCGTGCAAGCATGATCTCCATCACTCCACCATGATTGCCTCCACCACGAATAGCAACTACAACTATTGCTAACTACTTAGCGATAAAGTAAAGCTATTACATGGCGTATAAGAAGTTGACTCGCATGTCATACACAATTATAAAGACAACCATATGGCTCCACGCGGTTGTGTACTCATCGACATGCAAGTCGTGAAACATTACAAAACATGATCATCGCATACATTATACACATCACATCTTGGGCCATACCATATCACGAAAACACTCCTGCAAAAACAAGTTAGACGCCTCTACTTTGTTGTTGCATGTTTTACGTGGCTTATGGGAGTAGATGCTAAGAACGATTCTTACCTACGGAAAGCCACAACGGTGATATTATGGTTGCCAAACTCCGTGTTAATCCCATGATAACTATAGTGAGAGAAACGACATCCGGCAGCCGCATGTGGAACAAGCCACACGTCAAGTGCGGAGCGGTCTCATGACGGCGTCAGAAGGTTAGCTGGACCGCTTCAATCTCACTATACGCGTCATAAGAAGAACAAAAACATAGGATTGCAGAAAACATCAACGCCGCAACAACCATGTTGCGTTACTCGTGAAACACATCTACGCATAGATCTAGCTCGATACCCTTTGAAGGGTTTCGCGGCATAGTAAATCAAAATTTTCTACGGATGCGAACAGAGGGAAAGCCAAGATCTAATCTAGGAGATGCAAACAACGAGAGAGATTGGATTAGATCTTCATACCCTTGAAGATTCAGACAGCGGAACGCTCGGGCGTGGGTGATGTAGTCGTACTCGCTTCTCCTCCTCGCGATCCGATCCGATCTAGCACCACAAGTGGCGGTGCCTCCGTGAGATGCACACGTGCAGCACCTCTACGTCTCCTCCTTCCTCGGACCAGCAAGTATGGTGGAGAGATGGATTGGATCTACAACATGACGGCGTGGTGTATATGGTGGAGAATTTCTGCAGCAGGGCTTCGCCTACAAACAGTCGGGAGGGAGAGAGGAAGGGCAGTAGGGAGGCTAGGGTTGGAGGTGAAGGTGTAGGGGTTTGGTGCGCCCCCACCCCTATTTATATAGAGGGGGGGCGCAGCCCTAGCCCCTCCCCCAAGCCCAAACCGGCGGCCCCAAAGGATAAGGAGTGGGGGGCAAGGAAACCCCCCTTCTAGAAACTCTATCTCGAGTTTAAACCTCTCTAGGCCGGCTGGGCCCTATGGGGCCTTGTGCCCCTGGACCAATGCGACCAGGGCACTCCCTCACAGGCCCATGCCCCCTCCCGGAAGGTGGGGCCACGTTGGTCCCCTTCCGGAAGGTTCTAGAAGCTTCCGGTACAATACCGATAAATCCGGAACAATTCCGAACTCCCGCACTGCCTTATATGAATCTTATTCTCCGGACCACTCCGGAACCTCTCGTGATGTCCTGGATCCCATCCGAGACTCCGAACAAAAACTCATAAACCAATTATCCAATCTATCCTAGCGTTGAGACACGTTAAGTGTGTGACCCTGCGGGTTCGAGAATATGCAGACATGATCTTCTATCAATAATCAACAGCGGGGTCTGGAAACCCATATTGAGTCCCACACATTCATCGATGATCATATCGGATGAACCACGATGCCAGGATTCAATCAATCCCATATATATATTCCCTTCGTCTCGCGATATTTTACTTGCCCGAGATTCGATCGTCGATGCGTCATACCTAGTTCAATCTCGTTCACGTTAAGTACTTTACTCGTTCGTAATCCGATATCACTTTGTGATTAACTCCTTAACCACATGCTTGCAAGCGGTGTTGATATCGACACGAGTGGGCCCAAGTATATCTCTCCGACTTGGGAGGACAAATCCCATCTCGATACATACAACCCAACAAATACTTTCCGATCACCGAGAGACACCTTTATGATCACCCTCTCATAGGATGACGTTTGATGACCTCAAAGCTTTCTTCGATACCAGGGAGTTGTATTATCTCATGGTCTAAGGAATACAATATTTGACATAAGAAAAGCTTCGCAAAGACGAACACGATGACACGATCTAATTGCTTCGCTTAGTTTGGGTCTGTCCACCATATCATTCTCCCAATGATATGATCTCATTATTAATCGACAACTCATGTCCATGGCTAGGAAACCTTAACCATCATTAATCAATGAGCTAGTCCATAGAGGCATACTAGGGACACGGTGTTGTTCACAAACCACACAAGTATTAAAGTTTCCGCTTAATACAATTATAGCATGGAATATAAACATTATCATGAACAAGAATTATAATAATAACATCTTTATTATTGCCTCTAGGGCATAATTCCAACACAAAGTACATATTTGGACAAAGTTCTAAAGAGGTTTGGAATGGAAGATAGCAAGAAAGGGTTCTTGCCCATGTTGCCCAATACGACATTGAGTAAAACTCAAAGTCCAGCAACGGCAGAAGATAGAGAAAGGATGAGTAAGATTCCCTATGCCTCAGCCATAGGATCTCTAATGTATGCCATGCTATGTAATAGACCCGACATTGCATATGCTGTTAGTTTAACTAGCAAATATCAAAGTGATCCAGGAGTGGATCATTGGATAGCGGTCAAAAACATCCTTAAGTACTTGATAGGAACTAAGGATACGGTTCTTTCTTATGGAGGTGATGAGCAGCTCGTTGTTAATGGTTACACCGATGCTAGTTGGAACACCGATCCGGATGATTCTAAATCTCAATCTGGATACGTATTTACTTTGAATGGTGCAGCAGTTAGCTGGAGGAGTGCAAAGCAAAGCGTTGTGGCGAGATCTTCAACTGAATCGGAATACATAGCTGCTTCGGAGGCTTCACAAGAAGCGATATGGATGAAGGAGTTCATTACAGAGCTCGGTGTGGTTCCAAGTGCGCTGGACCCAATGTCTATCTACTGTGATAAGATGGGTGCCATAGTCAATGCGCAAGAACCAAGGTCACACAAGAAGCTGAAGCACATCAAGCTATGTTTTCACGCTATTCGAGAACATGTCCAAGATGGTGACATAAAGATTTGCAAAGTACACACAGATCTGAATGTGGCGGATCCGTTGACTAAACCTCTCCCGAGGGCAAAACATGACCAACACCAAACTGCCATGGGTGTTCGGTATATTACCATGTAATCTAGATTAGATGACTCTAGTGCAAGTGGGAGACTGTTGGAGATATGCCCTAGAGGCAATAATAAATGTAGTTATTATTATATCTTTGTGTTTATGATAAATGTTTACATTCATGCTATAACAGTATTAACAAGGAAACATTAATACTTGTGTGATTTGTAAACTCAATTAGAGTCCCTAGTAAAGCCTCTTTATAATACTAGCTTGTTGGTTAATAAATGATTGTGGTTTCCCTATCATGAACATTGAGATGTTATTAACAACAAGATCATATCGTTAGGAGAATGATATGATGGACATACTCCTATAGATAAGCGTAGCATAAAGATCAAGTCATTTTAATAGTTCAATTGCTATATGCTTTCTGATACATAGTAACCTAATTCCTTCGACCATGAGATCATGCATATCACCATCACCGGAAGGATGCTTTGATGACATCAAACACCACACCGTAACTGGGTGGCTATAAAGGTGGCATTGAGTGTTCGGAAAGTATTGGTTGAGACACATGGATCAAGCAGAGTGAGATTTGTCCATCCATATGACGGATAGATATACTCTGGGCCCTCTCGGTGGAATGTCATCCAATTGGCTTGCAAGCATGTGACTGGCTCACAAGGGATCACATATCACGGGAACGAGAAAAGAGTACTTATCAGTAACGAGGTTGAACTAGGTATGAAGAGATACCGACGATCAAAACCTCGGATAAGTAAATTATCGTGAGACAAAGGGAAATTGGTATCGTGTGTAAGTGGTTCATTCGATCGCAAAGTAATCATAGAAATATGTGGGAACCATATGAATTTCCAAATTCCTCTATTGGTTATTGTTCGGAGAAGTGTCTCGATCATGTCCGCATAATTCACGAACCGTAGGGAGACACACTTAAGGATTCGACGTTGTTGAGTAGTTATGGAATGATGAGTAAGAGACCAAATGTTGTTCAGAGTCTCGGATGGGATCCGGGATATCACGAGGTGATCCGGAATGGTCCGGAGAATAAGATTCATATAAGGAAAGTCCTGTTTCGGGGTTGGAGAATGGTTCCGGTGTTTTCATCAGGAATGTTCTAGAAGGTTCCGGCACTCCAGAGGGGAAGGGTACATGAATGTGTCATAACAAGTTGGAATGGTTGCATCATGTAATAGGTGTCATCGGTGAGCAAAATAAAGGGATAAATCAAATCCTAGTTTGAAAAGTCAAACGCCAATTTGAAAAGTCAAATGGCAAGTTTGCTTGGTGGAGGGAGAGTAGGAAACCTACTTGGGGAGGAGTTCCTCTCCCTCCACCGCCGGCCTTGGAGGCCGAGTTGGGGAGGGACTCCCCTCCCCTTGGCCGCGCCCTCCCACCTATATAAGGAGGGACAGGGCTGCCCCTCCAAGACCTACACCTTGCCTCCGCAAAACCCTAGCCCCAAGCCGCCGGCGCCACCACCTCCTGTTGCTGCCGCCGCCGATGCCTAGGGCAAACCCTAGCCACCGACTTGGGATTCCCCAAGACCTAGCCGTTGGCCTAGCCCTCTCTCCTTGGTGTGTCTAAACCCTAGATCACCGAGGCCTCTCTCATAGTCCACCATACTCGCTCCGGATTAAGGCGAAGCCCTGCGAGATCTCCCCTCTACTTCCGGTACCACGCCGTTGTCAGCCGAATCGCGAGAGTGCTACAACCTCCGCCTCCTCTGGAACAAGGAGAGGAAGGTCTTCATCGAAAGTCAACGTGTGACCGACTCAAGGGAACCGCCGGAGCTGGCCGGAAGGATCGTCTACACGATCTTGAGATCGGCAAGAGTACGACTACATCACCCACGAGAATCCGCTCTCATTAAACACTTTGGAATCTTCGAGGGTGAGTTATTCTATCGACTCGTTGCTACAAATCTAGTAGATAGATCTTGGCTTGTTTGTTTGTATGCGGTAGAAAATTTTTGTTTTCCATGCTACGAACCCCTACAGCCTTATGTCGTCAGGGTTCTAGGAATCCGGTCAGGACGGGGGCCACATGAGGGGAAGCGATAAGGAAACATCGAGTCGAGCCATTCGCCTGATCCACATCTTAAGCTTAGGTGGGTGGAGCCTACATTTATACATACATATACCATATAAATTCAACCATATATTGGCTAGTATGTGTGTTTAAATAGCCATAATGGTGTTTATGGAATGTATATAGAGTTATAGTGGAGCTTCTTCAAACACGAAAGTTGTACTGCCGTTTCTCAAATAGCTGAAAATTGTAGTAGCATATATCTAATTAACCCTTAAAGCTTCTTCAGCCCACTACTACCACCGTCAAAATTTGCAAGTTCAAAATTCACGCCTCAAGTGTTTAAGTTAGGAGTTTGTGTGCACTTTCGGCTGGGGCACATTTTTTCTGAATGCATCCACGGACCATTACCGTATATATACAAGCCATGAAGTCACATATGAGACACCACAGCACAAATCAGAGCACATATAATTTTGCACACGATCAATATGAGGCACCATCAAAAAATGAGTAACCTTGTCGTGCTACCATGCACATACCTAGGGCCGCCGCTTAAAGTTACAAAACTATCTCAAGCTAAGCTATAACCGGCCGCTTAAAGTTACAATACTATCTCAAGCTAAGCTACAATCGGTGATCGACAAGATTCTCAATAAGTTGGCAAGCTTTAACAGGACCCCCTCAACTGCCAGACGACTTGCTTTAACAGGACCCCCTCAACTGCCAGATGTCCGTCATCTATGTCGTGCCAATGTTCCAAATCATGGGCAGAGTTGGATAGACATCAACAAACCCTGGGCAGGGCTTCCCCTCCCAATAGATGTCCGTGTCAGAGCCCTGTTCGAGGCGTCCGTGCAATTCTTGATTACCAATGGAGAGTCCACAAAGTTCAGGACTGACCCATGGCAGCCAGAAGGAAAATCCAGTTCCTGATTCCTAGAGTTATTCAAACAATGCACTTCAATACTGACATGCCACAGGTGGACATCCGGAAGTTCGTCAGCCTTTGGACACTCATCCGTGAGGTGCATGTGCAACTTGTCATACCTGATCAGATATCCTGGAAGTGGACGGCAGACGGGACATACTCCGTGTGTTCAGCTTATGCGACATAGTTCATCTGCACCATCCGGCCCTCTTACCCACCGCAGGTGTGGAGATCGGATGCCCCTCCTAAGTGCAGATACTATTCCTGGTTAGCGGTGCAGGGACGATGCCAAGGGCCGATGTCTTGGAGTAGCGAGGCTGCTCACATGACCTACTCTGTCCGTTCTGTCGAACGAAACCTGAAACTATGGCACATCTGCTCATGGCCTGCTCGTTTTTAGGTGTTCCAACCTTTACCCATGCCACTAGACATTGTTCCCTAGAGCATGACTCCTCGTTTGTCTAGAAGAAAATTTGTCTATGAGCCTCGATTTTGTGGATAATAAGCATTTGAAGGAGGAATCCATGCATGAAGTAGGTGGATAGTGAGTCTGGGACAACAAACAGTAGGATTATTCTGCCTCCTTTTGTGAGTAGTGTGGCTTTCCATCCTGCGAGATAAATGTCAATTCGATCTAATGGGGTTGGAAACAAAGGCAAGTAGTTTGTAGGAAGAGAGAGGTAGTCCAAGATATGTTTGATGAAATTGAGATATGGATGTATCTAGATAAGTGGCAATGGTCAATTTGGTATCAGAATTAGTGTTCAGGGTAATGAAAATTGGTTTATCGTAATTTATGGTGAGCTCTGTAGCAGCCACAAAATCATCGAGGATTTTCATAAGGATGGTTGCTGCTGGAATGGATGTCTAATCAAATGTGAGGGTATCATTGGCGTATTTCAAAGTCGTAATCATCAAATAGACACTGATGAGCTCGATCATAGCCTCCACATTTTCTCGTCGACAATGCAAGATGAAGCACGTGTACCAATTGCTTTGACAACAGTCCGCGTATGGAAGGATATGGGTTGTTTTGTTAATATTCATTAGTGGATAATAACGACTCAAGCACATAACTATATTATTCCACAAGTAACTCTCCTCCGATTCCTAATGAGTCTATTTGTCCCCATTATCCATGCTCTGAAGAATATTTCATTTTGTTATTAACTCAGTGCCTAATGTGTCTATGCTTCTACTCATTTTTTGCACATGCATATGAATTTGTTACTTCCTTAATTTTGTTCTCTGATTATTACATATGTATAGACACGTGTACACAAGGAGAAATTGATAGAAATAAGTATCATGGTAAATATTTTGCTCGATTAATAGAAATGAGTAGTTTTGAATGTCTTCACCGAGATTCCAAAGACCATGGATCTATGAAATGTATGGAGTTTATAATTGTTTCGAGGACTAAAAATACTAATTATGTTTATACATTGAGTAATACTAATATTTTTTAGCATAGATGTTAAAGAATTTTAAAACATCTAAATAAGGAGGGCCATTGCCCCCCCTCGACTCAGGAGGAGGATGAAGATGTCGCTAGCGAGATCGAACCTAATGGCATTTCGATGGTGATGGGATGGTGTGCCGGTGGTGCTGGCATTCGCCCGACTCGGAGCTACGAAGACACCACTTGATGTAGGAGAGTACCAAGGAGACGATGGATAGGAATCCGCCGATTGTGCCGAGGATGGCGGGGAGGTCAGAGCCGCCGTCGCTCGAATTTCTGACCTCCTCAATTGTAGATTGGTGGACTTCCCTCTGTCCTACTTAGGGATGCCTACCCGGGAGACTCGCGTGTTGATCAAGGATCTTGCTCCCCTGGTCACGAGGGTTCGGTCAAAAGCGGAACCCTAGCGTTCTAGGCTCAGGATTAAGGGAAGCAAGACGATCTTGATCAACTCTTGCCTGTCTAGCCTCCCCATGTACCAGATGGGGTTGTACCTGCTGCCCGAGGGAACGCATGCAGACTTTCTACAGGACTTGTTTGAGCCATGCGAGTCATAGAATTGCATGTGTAGGGCTTGTGAGTATCTTTGAATAATGAGGTACCTAAACAACTGAATAACTGAACTGAGTAGTAATGTGATAACTAAAGAAAGAGGCACCGATGGGTAATATCTGCTATTTGGTTCTTTATGCTCACTTGTGTCCCGTAGGACCCCGAGTACTCGATTCTTGTTCCTTGACTATCGCATTATCCGCATGTGGGACCATGACTCCCCGTAATCCTAGCTTGAGTCATACTTAATTTCTTAGGACCACAAGTAGTTTGGGGTGTTATTACTATCCTATACTTATGTCATGCTTTACTTCTTATTTACCAATGTTGCTTGAGGAGCGTTTACTATTGTACTGTTTTGGAAAGTGGAATGTTTTCGCGGTATAGTCAAGCCTAGTCATACTTTCAGGTTCCCAGTCGTTTACAGCCATTGACACAAACCTTTGGGTCCGTTTCGGAACCGACCAACTTCTTCGCGGGTTGCTTAGTAGGGTGGCCTCCTGAAATCAAATATGAATCTTGTGAATGCTTTGTCATGATGCCTCGTTGGGTTTTCATTTGTTTTTTCTGATGTTGATCGTGCGTGTGTTGCTATTTGTGCACCCCTGCAGGGTAAATCTTTCTGAAAGTCGTGTCTGAGGTTATGGATAACTTGGAGCACAGTTTCTCGATCATAGACAAGCATAACTAAAGTACCGCTTTTAAATTGACCAAAACTTGACTAGTAATAGTGCAATAATCATGGCATGATTAATAAACTGCCAACAGATGGGATGTGCTTCTGCCTTCTCATTTGGAAGCGGGGAGGTGGGCGAGCGATGTTTATTTATGTTGATATATATATATATCTGTTGGGTAATTCACTATTGTTTATTTAACGAGCGTCCGTCTATCATTGGTTAGGCGGATGTAGCGTGTCTCTTTAGATGGACATGTATATCCATAGGAAGGCTACTGGGTCGAGGAGACAGATGATGGTGGGAACGACCGTCTGGTGTAGAGATTCCGGTGATGGAGATCCATGAGATCTATGGGTGTGATGTCCTTATTTCAGGGCATCTTATGCCAATTTGCTTCTTATCCGTACTTGGATCTTGTCTTCCGCTTCCGCTTAATACTCTGATGTGTGATGTATGAGGATGTATTCTAAACTATTAGATCTATCTAGTAATTTGGATCTTGTCATATGGCGTTGAATATATCTTTTTCTTTTAGATGGCCTGTCTCTGATGTACTCTTGTATGTCGTGGACATACACACGTGTGCATGTCTGTTTGCATGCCTGTCGAATAGGCCGCTCGTACTTGTCCTGATGTTCTTGCAAAGTGGATAGGGTGCTGGCCGGTACCGTGGCCTGTTCCGCTCAGACGGGACCTACACATGGGTGGCCCTTGGACCTCCTCGGTAGGACACCTTATGCACTTTGGGTTCATTCTAGTGATGTTACTTAGAGCATAGTGTCCGAGGTATTACAACATAGCGCCATGGAAACCGAGATGGAGTCGATCCGGGAAAACAACACCTGGGATATCTCTTCCCTCCCGTTGGACACTGTGCAATTAGTTTGAAATGGGTGTTCAAGGTGAAAAGGGACCCTACTGGCAACATTGTGAATCACAAGGCGAGACTCGTCGCCAAAGGATATGCACAGAGGCAAGGAGTCGATTTCGACGAGGTGTTTGCACCTATGGCACGTCTGTAAACAGTGTGTTTGATGATGGCAGTGGCAGCGCATCGGAAGTGGATGGTGCATCACATGGATGTGCGCTCAGCTTTCTTGAACCGAGATCTGGAGGAAGAGGTATACGTACACCAGCCAGTAGGTTTCGTTGATGATACAAATGCAGACAATGTGCTGAAACTGCGAAAGGCATTGTATGTTCTTCGTCAGGCTCCACGAGCTTGGAATGCCAAGTTGTACTCCTCTCTGGTTTCTCTTGGGTTCGAGCGATGCTAGCTTGACCATGCTCTGTATCGGCGGGGCAGTGGCGACAGTTACCTGCTGGTGGGCATGTATGTGGATGATCTAATCATCACAGGCGTGACTGCAAATACAATTAATTGGTTCAAGGCTTAGATGCAGGAACTTTTCTAGATGAGTGATCTCGGACTACTAAGCTATTACCTTGGCATAGAAGTGCAACAGGCAGAAGGTGAAATCATGGTTAGTCAGTCCAGCTATGTAGCAAAGATCTGTGCAACCCCTATTGCATCCCCATGGAAAACCGTCTGAAACTGACAAAGAACAATGGGGAGGTGATTGATGCAACAAAGTATCGAAGCATGATTGGGAGTCTGAGGTACCTAGTCAACACTCGGCCTGATCTTGCTTATGTTGTGGAGGTGCTCAGCAGATTCATGGAAGCACCTGGGAAACAACACTAGGCTGCTATGAAACAAGTGCTGAGGTATGTGCAGGGAACACAGGGTTTTGGCTACACATATAGAGAAGGAAGCAGAGAAGCAGATCTCACTGGTTTCAGCGATAGTGATCATGCAGGAGATCTCGATGACAGGAAAAGCACCACAAGACTAGTGTTTTTTTCCGAATCCAGCGTGGTCACTTGGTCCTCATAGAAACAGAGAATAGTAGCAATGTCTTCGTGTGAGGCTGAATATATAGCAGCGGCAACAGCAGCTAGTCAGGCAGTGTGGCTAAGCAGGTTGCTGTCAGAAATGATCGGTGGTGAAGCACATAGGGTCAAGATGAAGATCGGCAGTCAATCCGCAATCGAACTCAGCAAGAATCCAGTTCATCACGAGAGAAGCAAACACATTGATCTCATGTATCATTTCATTCGAGAATGTGTTGAAGAAGGCAAAGTGGACATTGAGCACGTCAGGACCAACAATCAAATTGCTGACATTTTTACAAAGCCGCTTGGGAGAACTCAGTTTACTGAGCTGCGACGGAAGCTAGGAATAAATCTCGTGCAGAAGATTAGGGGGTGATTTGTTAGCTAATCTCCTGCACATTTGGACAGGATTTGTTTTAGGTTTTCAATGTTCTCTGAATAAACTGTCAATTAGCGTGAACCTGTCCACGTACTGTCAGGCCTAGTCGTTTTTTAGTTTACAGTTAGCAGTAGATGCTTCCGCTAGAATAACTCCATGGGATGGCGTGGATCACGCAATTGTAGCGGGGTTTAGTTGAGTTCGTGCAATGAGCGTCGTGGGATGGCGCGGCGGTAGGCTCGCTCGCATGATCTGTTCCCCTTGTAATTCAGCAACACGTTCAGGTGCTCTGCCTCGAATAATAGAAAAGCAGAAAAGGCTGCAGTCAGTTTTGAGCAGCGCAAAACCAATTGTCTACCACTCTCTGAAATCCAGCTTTGTTTTTCACCACTGTTAGATCCTTTGCAACTACATCGTCCACCGGGAGGATCTGCACGCGCCTCCCGTATCTGGCGTGCTGGCACTGGTGCACGGACATGGCATCGGCGATGCGGACGCGCAGGTCGGACGTAGGCGATGCAGAACGTGCTGTGGCCGCGCTTGCCCTTGAGCCGTGAAATATGGAGAGCGTCTCCATGGTGGCCGGGTGGAGGCTGCACATGGAGTTGTCGTCGTGGGTCGCCTCCTCCTCCACCACCAGCCGGTTCTTCGCCGGCGCACTCGCCATCGTGTTCAGTGCGCCTCGGTTCGATGCGTGTGTCTAGTATTACTCCTATCGAGTCTCGGATCAGTGTTTGCTGCTGCGATAGTGTTCTGGTGAGGTGGAGACTTGGGGGTCTCAGGTCAGAGTCAGACCAATAGCTCGTACTAGTACGGTACTAACACAAATATTTTCCTTGGAAGTGCAAAGTGCTAGGCGTATTTTACTTATTTTTGGTCAATTGTCTTTTACTTATATCTAGCAAGCTAGCTGCTTACCTGCTAAACTGAAAGAGTAACTGGATTTGCTAAGTTAAGCTATTCAAAATTTTAGCAGCTGAGTTGTAATATTGCTCTCAAGTAAGAAGGAAACATAGACACGTCATATTGGGATTTGAAACCACTACGAATATTGTTTAAACATGTTCCTGTGTGAAGCACAAAGAAATGGATGAGTAAGTCCGAAAGACACATTTACAACTTGGGTTAATTAAATACTATATGCCACTGCAATTTTTAGCTATTTAAGAAACACTACGACTTCTGTGTTTTAAAAAATGCCACTACAACTCTATATACATTCCGTAGAGGCTATTATGCATGCCTATTTAAACACACGTACCAGCCAAATTATACTCATATTTCTATCATGGACTGTGCTAATGAGCGGTGCCGCGTAATTAGCGATACCGTGCGGCTGCAGACCACGTTCTGCAGGCCCGGGCGTAAACGCGCATGTAGCCGTGAAGGATGATGTGCTTGCGTGTAGCTATAGGCTAGCGGTGATCGGTCTCGCCTTGCGCATGCAGCCGCAAAGCACTTTTCGAGCTGGTAGGTCGCATGCATCTAAAGTCGTACTGTGTGTAGCTGGTTAGCTAGTGTATTATAAACAGAGAAAATCATGCCAAGTAACCTACCGTTTACACTACCATGTCACAGTTTGCACTATCCCTCTCACATTGATCTTGAGCACTTTCTATACTTATAAAAAAGTTGCATCTCGTAATACTTAACACGCAATTCTCGAAAGTTCTCTATAGAAATGCAGGTTTTTGGATTTAATTATCGGTATACCTAGCAAAATAGCTATGGAGTTTTTAAAACAATTAACATATCATTTTAAAAAGCAATTACCAGATTAAGCCAGTTTGATTATCAGTTTAATTAGCCACAGTTATCAGGTTAGCTACGGAATAATTATCCTCTTGTTTATAAAGTACTCCTCAAATCCAATTGGAACTACCAGATTAACTAGACGCAATTAACAGATTAATTATCCATAATTATCAAATTAATTAACCATGATTTCCATATTAAAATCTATGTAAACAATTACCATGTTCTTTGGCAAATCAAATAATTTTCCACAATTATCCGATTAATTTTCCTTGGTTGCCAGATTAATTATCCGCTATTATTAGATTAAATAACAATGATTGCCATATTAAATATCTATTTAAACAATTATTATGTTCTTTGGCAAAAGCAATTATGAGATCAATTTGCATAAATTGCCTGGTTATTGTGCCTGGAATGCCACATTAATTAGCTAGACTAGATTAATTGTTTACAAAGACATAATTATCTTATGAGGCGCTTCCTCTATCACCTTCGGTACTACTCTCTCTGTTAGGGATTATAAGTCCTATGGACCACTTTGATAGGATTAAGAAAATCAATAACTCATCCTCTTGATTACTAAATGCACCAATAGTTATATATGCATGAGAGAAGAGAAAGAAAAAGAAGACCATGTATTGGATGAGAGATGGTAATAAATGAGAAAGGACTAGTAATTCCTAACATTTTAAAAAACTTTTAGTCTTTATAATCCCTAACGGAGGTAGTACTACTACTACAAATGCCAGATTAGTTACCCATAATTGCTACCAGGTTAATTACTTGCGCGTGCACATGCGAGTAGCTACAAATGCCAGATTAATTACTCATACTTACCATATTAACATGCACGTGGTGCTGGTGCCGATGCTGCCTACATGCGCGTGTGGAAGAAATAGGTAGATATGGAAGAACAAGAGCGAGGCTAGCAGGACAACTGATTTTTTTTTGAAAAGAGTATATATTAATACCACAGGAATACCAATTATACCCAGCCTCTACAACAACGCATGCCGTAGCGGTCCTACGGATGCACACAACCTAGAAAAAAGAAAAAAGAATTACAAAAAAGAAAAGTCCCGCTATAGAGAACTAATCCTCAAAACAACGACAATGACACTATCAGAACAACACCAGTAGTCCTCCACTCCAATAATAACGCCTTCAAGAAGAAAACAGTATCCAAGTGTCGTTGTTGCCCGATCAAAGATCATAGGTTTTCACCCTGAAGAACGTCCTCGCTCACAAAACAATGCCTTCAACAAGGTCATTGTCAGGCACAACCAGTTAAGGCCAGACCTTGGATTTTCACCCTGTAACGTAAGACTGGAAACTCCCCCTGTGTTGTTTTCCCGCACCAACAGTCGCTGCAATGTGTCCTAGATCACGCAGCCAGTTCTCCATCGCCACAAGAACAAAAATCACCATCGCTACCCTCATATTTTCTCTTTCCTGACATTCTCTGCATCTGACTTCACCATGGCTCTAAGAATGGCACTTGGTGGGAACAAACAATAGTGCTTCGCAACGCTCCTGCTGAAACCAAACAGCTAGAAGAACAAGGTGCGCACGACCGAATACCTTCCGATCCAGCAATCTTCAGGCATGATACGCCCATGGGAGTTCGCCGGCGGAGCCTTCCGGAACCCGCCTCTCCAGACCAAAGAAACGAGGGCAGTCATCAAGCAGATCTTCGTCTTCGTGCGAAAGAAACCAAAGGACCACCTCCTTTATTGGATCCAACACAACGATCCCCACACCGCCGGCCGGTTTTCGGAGAACGGATCGATCAGGCCGACCATCGGTGCCGATGAGCATGTAGGCTTAGCACCGCCACTAAGGGCGCGCCATCGCCTCCATCCTGCAGCAGCACGTCCGCCGCTTCCTCCAGATCTCGGCCAACGACGACCATGGCCCTCGCCGCCCCGGTCCAGCAGCCGCCGGCTCCGAGCACGAAACCTCCGCTCCACGCAGCCCATCTCGCCACAGCAGGGTGACGCCACGGCGCCGAGCCGCGCCACCAAGCCGGACGCCGCCACCGGTCGTCGATCTTGGCCCGCGCCTAGATCTGGCGAACCAGGGGGAGAAGAGGAGCCCCGCCGCCACCGACACCGAGCGGATTTGCCGTCGGCGCGTACCGACAGCGGCGAGGCGGGTGGAGCGGAAGGGGGGCGGCCCGGCGGCGGCGGTAGGGTTCCCCCGGTCGCTCGCGGGAGCGACGCGGGAGGAGGGTACGTACGGGAGCAGTAGGACAACTGATAGGTTATCAGCGAGAACAACGGCTACCGTTTGGAGCTAGGAGAGATGGCCTGGCCGGTGTGGATATTGTCTGCATATGTGCAGACGTCGGAGCACCGAAGGTGATAGAGGAAGCGCCTGAGAAGGCCCTCGGCCTAGGACCTGCGCGTGCACATGCGGGTTACCCGCCCAAAGCAAGCTCAGCGACGGGACGACACAGAGGAGGCTGCAGTCACCAATGCTGCGAGCACCACCCCCAACCACCCATCCCTGACAACGACGGCTCCAGAGTCTTCTAGTCGCGCCTCGGTGTCAGCGAGCATGCCACGCGTGATGCCGGAGCAATGAGTCCTAGAGCCGCATATCAGACCACTCCGCCGCCGGCCTCCACGCCTCGACGGAGGCGAGCATGCCGCGCCGGAGCACCGAGTCATGTATTCGCGCAAGGGACCGCTCTGC
The DNA here is from genome assembly GCA_030063025.1 of Avena longiglumis. Classification (NCBI taxonomy): domain Eukaryota; kingdom Viridiplantae; phylum Streptophyta; class Magnoliopsida; order Poales; family Poaceae; genus Avena; species Avena longiglumis. The sequence goes on along the minus strand of CP125974.1, from coordinate 3,876,210 downwards.
CTCTATGCATCGACGGGGCGAGCCACCGCGATTAGGGCCGCTCCGCCTCTAGATCTAGCAGCACGCTGCGCGTGGCGAACCCCTACTCGACGAGGTCCTCGCCTTTGAGCCAGCTTCCGGCGACGCTCCTTGCCCGCCCGGCCTCGACCTTGTAGTGAGGGGCTGTTCCACCGATGGCCGCCGTCACATCCTTGCTGGGGAACTCGATGAGTGAGGAGATAGATGTATGTCCGAGAGAGAAGGTGAGGGCGTGAGCGGATAAGATTCGGTGACGTGGCGGATGGCTATGCGTCACGGCGCACACTGCGAGCGAGACGTGCGGCGCCTCTTATTATCTTTCCAGAAAATTCCTTATTTTACATTGCCTTAAAACCTGCTTTCCTATTTAACGCTAGAAAAAAATTATTTCCATTTTGATATCTAAATTTGCTTTCTTTCCTCAATTTGTCATCATCGGCAGCTATCCCTCCTCGGCAGGTTCCCAGCGAGCTCCCCCTCCTCGGCAGCTAGGTGGCAACCTTTCCGTCGTTTGGAAACTGAGCAACTTACTCATTTGTCATCATCGGCGGCCCAACGAGCCCCTCCTGGTCAGAAGCAGCGCGCCGACCTTCCTCACTCCGGCGGACACGGACACATGACAACAATGCCATGCTGCCATGCAACTTTGGGCTCGAGGGGTGATGACCTTCTCAATTCGCCCTCCAGCTTCTAGTACTCATCGTTCGCGTTGCCGTATCCGTGCCAGCGCCGCCGCACGGGCCGCTGGTGCCCGCGGTTCCTGTGCCTCCCGGGCAGCCCGCGCTCGCTGTGCCTCCTGCCTTCGTCGTGCCGGTGCCGCCATCACCATCACTCGCCGCCGCCACTCCGGCCGGGTTGAGGGAGCGAGTCCTCGTTTGGTCGCTGCGTGGTTTGATTTGGTCGTTGACCCAACGGTATTTTCGTCCACACGAGAAAACGACTGACAGAAAAACAAACAAAACTGACGGAAATGTCAATTGAGGAAAGAAAGCAAGTTTAGATGTCAAAATGGGAAGATTTTTTTTTCTAGTGTCAAATAGGGAAGCAGGTTTTAAGCCAGTGTTAAATAAGAAATTTTCTCTTATCTTTTTTCTTCTATCATACATGTATGTGTTTACAAGGCGTCGCCCACTCGAATCAGCTTAGGAAAGTTACAGGGTAAAACTAGAAAAAGTACATGATAAAACTATGACAGAACAAAATCAGAGAAAATAATACTATAAAAATTCAAACCTGATGGTTGAAGATCTAATTAAATTACATAGCTCCAGGCTCTACATCTTATACATGTTCCCATCCTCAACTCCAACATACTTCTATTGATTATTAAATGGGTTAGTTGAATCATTATTTGTTTTGGCACTAAGCAACTACGTCATTTGGCTTCGAACTAGCGACCGAGACACTTAAAACTCAGGGTTAATTAGATAGATGCCACTCCAATTTCTGCCTATTTGAGAAATGCCACTACAACTTTCATCTTTAGAAAAACGCCATTGCAATTTTGTGTATATTTGATAAATGGCATTACACGCATTTAAGCCCATATATTGGCCAATATACACAAGTATTTTTTACGTACCTACTTCTAGATGGTAGGACACATAGAATCATGCGAGTAATGGACTAACACGACCGATCCAAAAATATATCTTTCTTCCTGCTTGCTCCTAGAGTATTAGCCCAACGTAGATTAAAAAAAATTCTTCATCCTCTGTCCCATAATTAGATTTATTTATGTGTGCGTGTGTTTAGAAAATCATTTTGTGATGTCCATTTGATGTTTCCGTATGCATGTCACATCCATGTATTTATTGGCAAATTAACTTGGAGCTATGTGATTTTTTTTTCTTCTCCAGTAATAATTGGTTATAATATTATTGCATGGTTTCTCCTGTCTAATCCTAATTTTGGTGGACCCCAACATATATATGTATATACGATAGAAATACGAGTGTATATTGACCAGTATATGGGCTTAAATGCATGTAATGGCATCTATCGAATGTACACAAAATTGTAGTGGCGTTTTTCTAAAGATGAAAATTGCAGTGGCGTTTCTCAAATAGCTGAAAATTGGAGTGGCATCTATCTAATTAACCCTAAAACTCAATCGGTTGAGCAAGCTCCCGCTGGAGGTACCAAAAACAGGCACTCGAGAATGGAAGGAGTTGGGTAAAAGAACGAAAAGATGGACTGCATTGCTAGAACCAGGAGTCGAATTCAAAACACAGAACCACGAATTGAGGAAAGGGGATCCAGATCCGTATCCGTCGTTGTCGTTAGGAGAATCAGCTGTTGGCCGCCACCTTGCTGGCTGCTAGGGGGGAGGGGATTGTTTTGGGTACCTTCCGTCCGCTCGGAGAGTAGGGGAAGGATTGTGGAAATCAGGTGCTCGCCATCTTCCGCAGGCTCACCGCCAAGGGGAGGTAGGATTCGATGGAGCTTCTCCCTGTCGGCGAGGTGGGGAGAGAGTGCGGGAACTAGGTGCTCCCTGCAGGAAGGATCGCCGGATTTCACCGGTGCCGTGCCCATGTTCTGCCTTATGCCGTCAGGGTTCTAGGAATCTGGTCAGGACGGGCCATAGGAGGGGAAGCGATAAGGGATTAAGGGAACCTCGAGTCGAGCCATTCTCCTGATCCACATCTTAAGCTTAGGTGGGTGGAGCCCACATTTATACGTACATATACCACAGAAATGTAACCATATATTGGCTAGTATGTGTGTTTAAATAGCCATAATGGCGTTTATGGAATGTATATAGAGTTGTAGTGGAGCTTCTTCAAACACGAAAGTTGTACCCACGTTTCCCAAATAGCTGAAAATTGCAGTAGCATATATCTAATTAATCCTAAGAACTTCTTTAGCCCACTACTACCACCGTCAACATTTGCAAGTTCAAAGTTCACGCCTCAAGTGTTTAAGTTAGGAGTTTGTGTGCACTTTCGGTTGGGGCACATTTTTTCTGAATGCATCCACGGACCATTACCGTATTATACACAAGCCATGAAGTCACATATGAGGCACCACAACACAAATCAGAGCACAACTGATTTTGCACACGATCAATATGAGGCACCATCAAAAACTAAGTAACCTTGTCGTGCTACTATGCACCTACCTAGGACTGCCGCTTAAAGTTACAAGACTATCTCAAGCTAAGATACAACCGACCGCTTAAAGTTACAAGACTATCTCAAGCTGAGCTACAGCCGGTGATCGACAAGATGCTAAATAAGATGGCAAGCTTTAACGGGATCCCCCCATCTGCCAGGAGACTTGCTTTGCTCGTGTCCGTCATCTATGCCATGCCAATGTTCCAAATCATGGGCAGAGCTGGATGGACAACAACAAAACCTGGGCAGGGCTTCCGCTCCCAATAGATGTCCGTGTCAGAGCTCTGTTCGAGGCGTCCGCGCAATTCTTGATTGCCAATGGAGAGGCCACGCAGTTCTGGACTGACCCATGGTAGCCACAAGGAAAATCCAGTTCCTTATTCCTAGAGTCATTCAAACACTGCACTTCAAGACTGACATGCCACCGGTGGACATCCGTAAGTTTGTTAGCCTTTGGACACTCATCCGCGAGGTGTAGGTGCAACCTGGCATACCTGATCAGATATCCTAAAAGTGGATGGTAGACGGGACATACTCCGTGAGTTCAGCTTATGCGACATAGTTCATCGGCATCATACGACCCTCCTACCCACCGCAGGTGTGGATATCAGATGCCCCTCCTAAATGCAGATACTATTCCTGGTTAGCGGTGCCGGGACGATGCCAAGGGCCGACGTCTTGGAGTAGCGAGGCTTCCCACATGACCCACTTTGTCCGTTCTGTCGAACGAAACCTGAAACTGCGGCACATCTGCTCGCGGCCAACTTTTTCCCATGCCACTAGACATTGTTCCCTAGAGCATGACTCCTTGTTTGTCCAGAAGAAAATTTGTCTACGAGCCTCGATTTTGTGGATAATAAGCATTGGAAGGAGGAATCCATGCATGAAGTAGGTGGGTAGTGAGTCTAGGACAACAAACAGTAGGATTAATCCGCCTCCTTCTGTGAGTAGTGTGGCTTTCCATCCCGCGAGATAAATGTCAATTCGATCTAAAGGGGCTGGAAACCTAAGGCAAGTAGTTTGTAGGAAGAGAGAGGTAGTCCAAGATATGTTTGAGGAAATTGAGATATGGATGTATCTAGATCAGTGGAAATGGTCGAGGTGGTATCAGAATCAGTGTTCCGGGTAATGAAAATTGGTTTATCGTAGTTTATGGTGATCCATGTAGGTGCCACAAAATCATCGAGGATTTTCATAAGGATGGTTGTGACCGGAATGGATGCATGAGCAAAGATGAGGGTATCATTGGCATATTTCAAAGTCGTAATCATCAAAAGAGACTATGATGAGCTCAATCATAGCCTCCACATTTTCTCGCCGGCAATGCAAGATGAAGCACGCGTACCAATTGCTTTGACAACAGTCCAAATGTGGAAGGGTATGGGTTGTTTTGTTAATATTGATTAGTGGAGAATAACGACGCACACACATAACTATATTATTTCGCAAATAACTCTCCTCTGATTCCCAATGAGTCTACTTGTCCCCATCATCCATGTTCTAAAGAATATTTCATTCTCTTATTAACTCAGTGCCTAATGTGTCTATGCTTCTACTCATTTTTTTGCACATGCATATGAATTTGTTACTTCCTTAATTTTGTTATGTGATTAATTCTAGAGGTACATATGTATATACATGTGTACATAAGGAGAAATTGATAGGAATAAGTATCATGGTAAATATTTTGCTCGATCAATATATATGAGTAGTTCTGAATGTCTTCACCAAGATTCCAAAGACCATGTATCTATCGAATGTATGCAGTTTATAATTGTTTAGAGGACTAAAAACACTAATTATGTTTAGACGTTGAGTAATACTAATATTTTTTAGCATAGATATTAAAGAATTTTTTAAAAATCTAAATAAGTGTGGCATCCCGCAAAACCACTACTAGAAAATCGCGTTGAATTTGTGCATTGCATCGTCATCATCATGCATTGTTTGCCAAACTGTTTTCGCAAAGCCCGTTTTGTTTTATAAAACGCCCCGTCTTTTATTCAAACGCCAAAACCGGGTCCCCGGAATATTTTGTTTTGGCCGCTATCGGGTTGCAGACGGCCCGTTTAAATCAAATAAAGTATTTATTTATTTTAGTAGGCAGAATCGGCCAACCCGACCAACGCCTTGATTTTTTCTAAACGGTCCACCTACCCTGCCTTCTAATCCTAAACCCACCTAAAACGCTACCCACCTCCTTCCACATCACCCACGCCACCGTCTCCTCACCACATTCACCTTCGCTCACCTCTTCTCGTCAGCTCTCCTTCCCGACGCCGCCGTCGCCGTTCATCTGTCGATCGCCGCCGCGCGCGCTGCCGTCGCCCTCTTTTGATTCAGTTCGTTGATTTTGATCGTTGAGTGCCGAGATCAGCAGGTTGTTACTCGCTTTCCACTGCACGAAAGTGCCTCGTGGGCACCTTTGAATCGCTTCTGCGGGTTTGCTTAATTTTGCTCAAACTTGCATAGGTCCGATTCGAGGGTGTTACAGAGCACCGTGCACTTAGAAACGATTCAAAGGTGCTCACCAGCACTTTCGCATGGGTGGAAAACGGCAATAACATTACACAACAGTCCTCGGCGGGACCCACGTAATATATATATATAACAGACTCAAAGAGTCAAGAATACGTATATATTATACAAAGATCCAAATCACCTTGAAAACGGTAGAGCGTCCGACCACGGATTAAGATGCAAATGGGCCTAAGAGCCCCAAGAATAACCAATGGCGCCCATAACCCCGCCAAAGCAAGCCGAAGGGTAACCTCGCTAACGGCGCCGATCTCAAACCTGCTTAAACAAAAGGTGCCGACAAAGGGCAAAGGAAAAGAGGAGCGCCAATATCGAGGCCAAGACACATGAGGTTAGAATTCGTCCTCGCCACATAGGTATGGTGGATCAAGAAGGCAGCAAGATGCACTAAACAGCCTATAGAGACTGGATACAACCGGATATCGAGGGGATGAGAGGACCTATCCGGATCCAACCAAGCTAACACCAAACAAACCCATCCCGGTGTTTCTCGAGACCAAACGAGGAAGTCAACCGAGGAACTCACGCAGCTGGCGCTTTATTTATTCAGCTTATCGCAGCAATTACTAGTCGTATAGATAATTGTCCCGATAAAGTAAGCAAGGCCTTTTAGTTAGTCATTCCGCTAGAAGTTGCAGCAATTACTAATCGACATGAGATAGCATGATGTAATCCCAAACCCAAAGCTTGTTGGTACTTTTATTCAGCCATTCGCTAGAAGGTAATACTTACTAGTCGATACAATTGTCGCAAGTTTACAACCAAACAAGCAATTGTGGGCAGTATTAATTAGCCATTCCATTATAGTGAAGCTGATTACTAGTCATTATAAGTCAAATTTATAGCAGAAACTTTAGTTATGCTTGTCTATGATCAAGAAACTGCTCTAAGTCGCCCATATCCGCTGACACGCCAGAAGTTTTACCCGCCGGGTGCACCAATAGCAACACACGCCGATCAACCTCTAAAACCAAATCAAAACCCAACGAGGCTTTCACGACCGAACAATCACAGATTCAGAATATTTCGGGGCCACCCTTATAGAATCCAGAACGGAGTAAGCAAGCTCGAGACGGCCTCAAGGTTATGGGACGGCCCAGAACGACTGGGAACCCGAAAGTGTGGCTGGGCTTGTCGACATCATGAATCGTGCCATGATCCTAACAAGTAAAGGTGCTCCGCACAATTTAAATACGTAAAGTAGCATGGCATAAGTACAGATAGTAAAACACCTCAAACTAGTTTGTGGCCCCAAGAAATAAGATCAATCAAGCTCGCCTGGGGGTCCCATATACCTCCCGGATGTGGATAGCGCAAGAAAATCAAGGAACAGTATCAAGTACTCATGGTCTTACGGACACAAGTGGGCTCGAAACCAAATATTTTCTATCACCCACCGATGCCTCTGCTTATTTCAATTTTAGTTGTTAAACAGAAATTAAAGTGACGATAAGTAAAACTAGAATCATCTCCAACATCAACATGCGGCAAAACATCAGCAACTGTGGCATATGACGACACACATCAGCACTTGAGCGAGCATCTACGACGCGCCAGTCCAACTATCTACCAAACAACAGGTAATAGGGTGTGTCCAAGGCAATATAGGGCTGCACGGTATATCATGGGTACGGAATCTAGAGCATCGCAACACAGATAGCAATAGATCAACAGGAGGGAATAAAGACTATAAAAGTAAGATAGGTAGAAAGAGGGAGATGCTCGCCTGAAAACATTGTCGAAGGTTCAACCGAAGATCGGGGCGAAGCTCACATCAACTCAACGGCCTTATCCGCGAAGAAGCAAATCGCTAGAAGAAACACCGGACGCAGTATTTAATACAACGGCAGAAGATCGGCATGATGCATGTATGATGAATGACATGGCAAGGTGCGATGCAATTAGGTCATATTAAGCGGAACCGGGGTCCCGACAATTAATTAGATGGATCAAGTTATTTAGAACCCCCGCATATTAAATGTTGTTTAGCAATGCAACAGGTGGAACCGGTTTGCTACACATGTTTAAATGAGGCCAATGTAAGGCTAAATTTGCCCGCATATGGGCCCCATATTTAATTATTAGGTGAATCGGCATAAGGCCCCCAAACCACAGATATGCATGCGAGATGACAATTAAATATGCAACAAGTTGTTATGTTATAAAAATAGGGTATCGAGGAAAAAGGGTCACACATTAGGGTCTCGACGATCTTGGGGTTTCCGGGGTTCGGGGTCGGTCTCAGGGTCCGACGGATCTGGGGTCGGGGTCCAGGGTTCGACGGCCTCGGCGGGAGCGTTCTCGATTGACTAGGGTAGATCTTGGCGTAACGTTCTCGACCATCGGGGTAGGTCTTGGCGTTCCGGGAAGCCGGACTTGGATTGGTGTCGGGGGCTCGTCGGGTTCGTTCTGGTCGGTGCCGTTCTTGTCGGGCCCGCGTATCGGGTCGGCCTTGGCGTACGGGGCGGCGTACTTGTCGCCACGGGGTTCGGTCTTCGGGTCCGGATCTTGGCGTCCTTCTGATCACCGGGATCGGACTTGGTCTTCGGACTTCGGGATTTTCCGTGAAGAAGATCTTGGCGGTGTACCATGTGGCCGATCTTGTTGTCGAATGTCCGCGATGGAGATCTTGTCGTCGAGGTTGCGGTTTCCACATAGCATCAAAAATGGTCGCGCTAGCCTCCCGCAACTGGAAGCATCGTCTTTATCTCAGCCTCAGATCATCTGGTACTTGGACTTCCCTTAGCATCTTCCAACACAAACACAGGGGCACACACGCGTGAAGCGTCCGAGACGGGCTCGACGCCGGATGCGCCCAGGCGAGGCGGAGATGGTAGCGCGGAGGCGGCGAGGCCGGGGTCCTGCTCGGGGGCGGCGACGCTCGGCGGGTCGGAGAGGTTCGGAGGTCGCGCGGGCGCGGCGATGACGGGCTCGCCGGGCTCGCAGCAGGGCGGCCCGAGGAGGCCGCGACGGGCTTGAGCGGGAGCCACGCGGAGGTCGAGGGAGGACGGCGGGTAGGGCGAAGCTGGGCGGCGGGCGACGGGTCGGCGACGGCGAGCGGGCGGTGTGCAGGGGATCGCGGCGGCGCAGAGGCGAGATGAGGGCGCGTACGGCCGGGCGGGGTGCCCGGCGACGGCGACGCAGCTGCAGCGGAGGCGGAAGCGCTGGGCGGAGTTTGCTGGCTGGGCGGCGGATGACCGACGATGGCGAAGCGAGGCGGGGCGGCAGCGTAGGGAGGAGGCGGTGAGGTGAGGGCGGTCGCCATGGGCGGAGGCGGTCACCGGAGAGGGGCGGCGACGGCCGGCGGGCTGGCGGGGCGCGGCTGCAGGGAACGCCGGCTGCTGGGAGCTCGAGGTCCGGGTCTTGGAGAGGAGGCGGGCGAGGCCGGGCGGGCGAGGCGCCGGCTGAGAGGGAGCACGCCGGGTGGAGAGCCGGGGGGAGGCGCGGTGTCGGTGACGGGAGGAGGGAGCCGCCAGAGGAGAGGAGGTGGTCGCGAGGTGGAAGAAAGGGACGGGCCTGCGGTGGCGGGTCCTGTGGTGGGGCCGGCAGGTTGGACCGGGCGGTTGGTGGCTGGGAGTGGTGGACCGTGGGGAGGTAGGACCTGTGGGGGGCTGTAATGAGAGGAGGAAGAGGTGGTGAGTGAGGTGGCCTTCCGATTGGTTGGGGGGGGCAAGGATGATGTGGCGCAGGGATTGGTCCGGTGATGTGGAAGGAGGGGTGGGTAGCGTTTAGGTGGGTTTAGGATTAGAAGGCAGGGTAGGTGGACCGCTTAGAAAAAATCTGGGCGAATGCTCGGGTCGGTTGGCCTGCTCGATCGCCTACTAAAATAAATAAATACTTTATTTGATTTAAACGGCCGTCGAACCGATAGCGGCCAAAACAAAATATTCCGGGGACCCGGTTTTGGCGTTTGAATAAAAGACGGGGCATTTTATAAAACAAAACGGGCTTTGCGAAAACAGTTTGGCAAACAATGCATGATGATGACGATGCAATGCACAAATTCAACGCGATTTTCTAGTAGTGGTTTTGCGGGATGCCACAATAAGGAGGGCCATTGCCCCCCTCCCCCCAACTTAGGAGGAGGATGAAGATGTCGCTAGCGAGATCGAGCCTGACGTAATCTCGACGGTGATGGTGATGGCATGCTAGTGGTGGTGGCATTCGCTCGACTCGGAGTTGTGACGACACCACTTTATGTAGGAGAGTACGGAGGTGATGATGGATAGGAAGCCGCCGATCACGCTGAGGATGGCGGGGTGGTCTGAGCTGTCGTTGCTCGAATTGCTGACCTCCTCAATTGTAGATTGGCGGACTTTCCTATCTCCTACTTAGGGATGCCTACCCGGGAGACCCGCGTGTTGATCAAGGATCTTTCTTCCCAAGTCACGAGGGTTCGGTAAAAAGCAGAAACCTAACGGGCTAGGCTCACGACTAAGGGAAGCAAGACGATCTTGATCAACTCTTGCTAGTCTAGCCTCCCCATGTCCTAGATGGGATTGTACCTGCTGCTCGAGGGAACACATGCGAACTTCGCGAAAGAGTTGTCTCGGTTCTTCTAGGGAGCTAAGGACTGATGCCAGAAGTACCATATGGTTAAATGGGATGACCTTTGCGCCCCCAAGATTCTTGGGGGCATAGGTATTCTTGACTCGCGACGCTTTAATGTGGCCTTGATGCTGAAATGGGTCTGGCGTATCCCGAGGGACGATGGAGGTCTCTTGATGCAACTTATCAAAGCCAAGTACCTCCGAGGCCGCCCCCTACTAGCATGCGATCATCGTGAAGGCTCCCAGTTTTGGCGCCATTCAGGACATAAAGTAGTTCGTTCGTCATAGTGCCTCTTTTAGTGTAGGCATAGGGAGGGAGGTACTCCTATGGCTAGACCCGTGGCTGATGGACTCTCCCCTTTGTGAGGAGTTCCCTGCCCTGTTCTCCATTAGTGCTTCTCCCTCAATGCTGGTGGCCAAGGCCTTCCGCGAGGGCCGCTAGTGCTTCTCCCTCAATGCTGGTGGACGAGTCATTTCGCGAGGGCTGCTGAAACATCCCGTTCCGAAGGACCTTTAGCATTGTTGAGGCAACATATTTGCAGAGATTGAGAGACTCCCTTCCTGAGACCCTCTCGTCTGAGAGGGACTCAATATCTTGGCAGCTTAGCCTAGTAGGAGAGTTCTCCGTTAGCTTGGCGTATAGATCCCTCTTTCATGGCCCTGAGCTCAATTGGACCACTCCCCTATGGAAGGCCCCCCTTCCTCTTAGCATTCATATCTTTGTTTGGCAGCTTCTCCATGATCGTTTTCCCTTAGGTGTTGAAGTGGCTAAACACAATGGCACTGGTGATGTCAAGTGTCTTCTATGTGGGACATCGAAGATGTGCACCCACATTATGTTCACTTTCCCAGTCACTCAGTTTCTATGGAGGTTTGTCTCGCTCTTCTAAATGAGTTCCATATACATGGGATTCAATATGTCCTCTTTTGGAAACGGAATGATAACAATAAGGTGGTGAGAAAGCAAGACTTGTAGCATAAGGTCGGGTTTCCACATAGATCCAAGACCTACTCTCCATATAGGATAGGAATCCTTAAATTTTTCCGATAATTATATCATTGGCCGTGCAAAATCGTCTATCTATGCAGTTGATGGATGTAGTGGCTACATTTCATGTGGATCACTAGATTTGGACATGTAGGGTTCCCGGTGGAATCTCTATACGAATCAAAATGTAAATGCAACATGCATTGTGTAAAATCATTAAGTCATTACATGGCTTATTGTTGTCGGTATATTTTTGTACAACCGACGTAGTGAGTCCTTTATACACAAGGATTACTCCTAAAATGATGATTACCATGCGTGTTTGTCATACACAAGGATTACTCCTAAAATGATGAAGCACATGATCATCTAAAAGACGGAATTTGAGATAAAGGATTTGGTTAAACCCAAAACAGTGATTGATACCGCAAATTGGGCTACTTCACTCAAGTATTATGGTACACCAAGCTTCCTATATTATAAATATTGGAGAAACCTAAAATGGACAAGTCATATCCATCTTCCATGTCGGTTGTTCGATCTCTAGACGTAGAGAAATATTCCACTCAACCACGGGAAGATGTAGAAGAGAAGTTGGGACCTAGAGTTTCATATCTCAAATGCCATTAGACCCGCCAATACAACTGGTTGGGAATCAATAATATCTTTCGATATCTCCAAGGCACTAAAATATCTTGACCTATTGTTCCAATTTCAGATAAATCTGAATTCCAATATCATTAGGCACTAACACCGGCTACATGTATGAATGATTCCGCAATATGTGCCTACATGGTAGAACTGTCACTCCATTAACGTCTCCTAAACAGACTCTGGAGACTAAACCTACCCATCATTCTAAATACAAGGCTTCATGTTAACATGTGTGGCTTCAAAATGATAAACCACATACATCAGTCATGTGGCATTGGTTCTCTTGAATCATAAACCATTATATACACAAATAATGTTGCTTTGTGTTGCAAGGATGCAAACATGATACATCAGGAGCAACATCACTAAGCGCATTGCCCTTCATTTGTTTTATCCTTATGAACTCCAAAAGAGTCAGGAAATAAACATCATGCAAATCCAAACTATGTGAAAACCCTGCTGGTTTGTTCATGAAGTCTTTACCAACTTTGATATTCCTAAAATTGGTATTTGATGGCTTCAAGATATGCAAGAGTCAAGGGGAGTATTCTCCTGAACTAGTCATGTTCAAAGCATCATATTATACTCTTTTTCCCTTTATGAGTTTACTATCCATGTTCTTATCAAGGTTTTTAATGAGGTAATATCAATATAAGATCATATGCCATACTATCTGTTTTCCCCACCGGGATTTTTAGGAAAATATACATGACATATTTATTAACCTTTATATTCTATGATCTGCGGGCCTCAGATCCTCTATCCCCCTAGACATTCTTCTGATGGGGGTGGCCCGGTGTAGCTCTCTCTTGTTTTGTGTTTGTTTAGGTCATAGGATGATGTAAAAACCATGTTGGTTCATAAGTTGGGGCACTATTCTACCCGGTTTTACCGGAACAGGGAGTTTCCCCCCTTATACAAGTCTAGAACCTTCGCTTATAGGTTAGAGCGCATGCATGCGAGGGGGACACATGCAAGCACCTAGCAACCTTGCACCACACTCACACACATATGCTAGGGACATATGCAAATTTCCATCTTTGCCGTGTTCCGGACGCAAAGACACACGACAAAGGCTCTTTGCCGTGGCACCCACACGGCAATGAAGTGCTCTCCCGTAGTGAGTTGTACTTCCATGTATATGTTATTGCTGTACCATCATGACTGATATTACAACTCGGCTTAGCGCGATCTCCCTAAATTTGTAGGAAGCTTGATGCACGACAATAGTTGATGGGTTGGTGTTCTCTTCCATATGATGGATCCTCTTCCACATATACTACCCTTTGAGTGTCCTTCTGGTGTCTTTTTTTAATTGAAGCTTGCATTTACCATCTTTATTATGTAACAACCATCTGCTTGGCACATACTACTACTACGCATATACATGTACTTTTATCGTTCTTAAACTAGCTAGGTATATCTTTACTGGTAATTTGATATTCTGCTTATCTTATCATGAGAATAAACATTAACGTGTTGAGCCAATATATATCTCCATTAACTACAGGAATAGGAAGCTACGCCGACGGCTGCCCTCGGCGTAGCTATTTTTTTCTTTTACCTCATTAAATTTTGAAAAATCATAACTAAATGATTCTAATTCGGAAAAATACAAATACTATATCAAAATTTGCAGAAAAATAAGATCTATCTATCTACACTCAAATATTAGACAGTTGTAAATAAAAATTAAGTGAAACATAAAACATTATATATAGTTTAAAACGGGCATAAAAAATTCAAAAACGATCAAAACAATGCGAAACCTTCGCGTGGTATCATATTATGTGATATAGTTAGAAGGAAAAATATCGAACTTGGTATATTGATTATGTCTTGAAAAACTTCACAAAATGACCTATCTCATTCGAGGTATCTTGGCTTTCGGGTCAAATGACCAATGTTATGGCTAGAATTAAGGCATAGTATGTGATAATGTGCCCATATTGTGCAGACATGTGTATCCTGGGATGACGAATAATGCTGCAAGAGGAAGTTTTCCTTTTCGTCGCACCAAAAAGCCATTTTCCATTTTCCGAGCACAAAAAAGGACGGTTTTATGAAGCAATCACCAAATGGCTAATTCAAAATGCTACCACCACATTTTATAAAAATACTAGATCACCTTATATGGACAATGTCCCAACGGGGGATCTGAAACCTTTCCGTCCACCTCTGATGAAAAAGACAAATTCCTAGCGAATCGGTAGGAAGTGGGTCAGATATGAACTACAGGTACATGATCCGATGCTCATGTTTTTTACAAAAATCATTTTTAGGTTCACAATATGCTATTTTATCAAAGATCCAATGCAAGTTTAGCGAGGCTCGGCCCCGAGCTAAGAATCTTCATGTCCGTCGTTCGACAAAGTTTGACGATAGTTTAAAACGGGCATAAAAAATTCAAAAACGATCGAAACAATGCGAAACCTTCGCGTGGTGTCATATTATGTGACATAGTTACAAGGAAAAATATCGAACTTGGTATATTGATCATGTCTCAAAAAAACCCTTCACAAAATGACCTATCTCATTCGAGGTTTCGCTTTTCGGGTCAAATGACTAATGGTATGGCTAGAATCAAGGCATAGTTTGTGATAATGTGCCCATATTGTGCATACATGTGCATCCTGGGATGGCGAACAATGTTGCAGCAGAAAGTTTTCCTTTTCATCGCACCAAAAATCCATTTTCCATTTTCCGAGCATAAAAAACGGACAGTTTTGTGAAGCAACCGCCAAATGGCTAATTCAAAATGCTGCCACCACATTTTACAAAAATACTAGACCACCTTATATGGACAATGTCCTAACAGGGGGATCTGAAACCTTTTTGTCCACCTCTGGTAAAAAGACAAATTCCTGCCGAATCGGTAGGAAGTGGGTCAGATATGAACTACAGGTACATGATCCGATGCTCATGTTTTTTTTACAAAATTCATTTTTAGGTTCACAATATGCTATTTATCAAAGATCCAATGCAATTTTAGCGAGGCTCGGCCCCGAGGTAAGAATCTTCATGCCCGTCATTCGACAAAGTTTGACAATAGTTTAAAACATGCATAAAAAATTCAAAAATGATCGAAACAATGCGAAACCTTCACGTGGTGTCATATTATGTGGCATAGTTACAAGGAAAATTATCAAACTTGGTATATTGATTATGTCTCAAAAAAACCTTCACAAAATGACCTATCCCATTCGAGGTTTCTTTGCTTTCGGGTCAAATGACCAATGTTATGGCTAGAATCAAGGCATAGTTTGTGATAATGTGTCCATATTGTCAATACATGTGCATAATGGGATGGCAAACAATGTTGCAGGAGGAAGTTTTCCTTTTCGTCGCACCAAAAAGCCATTTTCCATTTTCTGAGCATAAAAAACGGACAATTTTGTGAATCAACCACCAAATGGCTAATTCCAAATGCTACCATCACATTTTACAAAAACACTAGACCAACTTATATGGATAATGTCCTAACAGGAGATCTGAAACCTTTCCGTCCACCTCTGGTAAAAAAGACAAATTCCTGCCAAATCGGTAGGAAGTGAGTCAGATATGAACTACAGATACATGATCCGATGCTCATGTTTTTTTACAAAAATCATTTTTAGGTTCACAATATGCTATTTTATCAAATACCCAATGCAATTTTAACGAGGTTCGGCCCCGAGCTAAGAATCTTCATGCCCGTCGTTCGACAAAGTTTGACGATAGTTTAAAACGGGCATAAAAATTCAAAAACGATCGAAACAATGCGAAACCTTCGCCTGGTGTCATATTATGTGACATAGTTACAAGGAAAAATATCAAACTTGGTATATTGATTATGTCTAAAAAAAACCTTCACAAAATGACCTATCTCATTCGAGGTTTCTTGACTTTTGGGTCAAATGACCAATGTTATGACTAGAATCAAGACATAGTTTGTAATAATATGCCCATATTATGCATACATGTGCATTATGAGATGGCGAATAATGTTGAAGGAGGAATTTTTTCTTTTTGTTGCACCAAAAAGCTATTTTCCATTTTTCGAGTGCAAAAAACAGAAGGTTTTATGAAGCAACCACCAAATGGCTAATTCAAAATGCTACCACCATATTTTTATAAAATACTATACCACCTTACATGGACAATGTCCCAAATAGGGAGATCACAAACTTTTCAGTCTATCCCTGGTGAAAAAGACAAATTCCTGTCAAATCGATAGGAAGTGGGTCAAATATGAACTATAGGTACATGATCCAATGCTCATGATTTTTTATAAAATCATCTTTAGATTCAAAATATGCTATTTGATCAGAGATCCACTTCAAGTTTATCGAGGATCAGCCCCGAGCTATCTCATTCGATGTTGCCAAAAAGCCATTTTCCATTTTAAACGGGAAAATAAAATTATGGCTAGAATCACTGTATAGTTTGCGATAAGTTGATATTGATATCATATTTGGATTCCTCTCATTTTTTGATCAATTTATACATATTATTTGTCAAATTTCGATTTACGGATTTAAAGATATTAATTATTCCATATTAAATAGAAAAATACAAAAACTCATTATATTTTTATTTGAATTTAATAATATTTTTACTTATTCATTATTGTTTACTTAAATAATTGTTTGTAATTTCAAAAAATACAAACATGTGACATGATGATATAAGAGTTAATAGGATTGATATCATAATATTGACAACAATATATGAATTACTTTGCGGAAACAGGTTTTGAAGGAACGAGGAAGTTAAGTGTGCTGGAGTAGGAGTAGTAGTAGGATGGGTGACCAGCCGGAAAGTTTGACTAAGACTGCAATTTAATCAAATATTATGTGTAGTTAGTGTTAAAAATGTTCAAAGTGAGAGATTAACGAGTCAAACAATTCAAAGATTAAAAAAATAAGAAAAAAAATATATTTTTTTTAAAAAATATTTTTACAACCGGCCGACAGGCTATGCCGACGGCCGCTACCCCGAGGGCAAAGCCGTCGGCGTAGCGTACGCTGACGGCCTCTATGTACTCCCCTGAGGGAGACCTTTGCTGAGGAGGCTACGCCGAGGACAACCGTCGGCGTAGCATATACCGATGGAATTTTGGCCTACGCCGACGGCTTTTTGCCCTCGGCATGGCGTGCCGTTCCTATAATGATTGAGCACCTTGGAGATACATGGCAATAATATTTTGAGTCCCTCAAAGAGAACAACTATGGCTGCATTCTTAATTCTCCTAGGTAGATTTTTTATCCGTTTTCCCGAGGTGATGCTAAGGAAGCAATGAGGCTTGAATTCTTCTCTTTGTTTTTCCAAGCCAAGATGAAGTCAAAGGTGAAAATGATACTACAAGATTCGTCACAGTTGATGTCGTGGCTCTGATTTTGTGTAGTCGGTATTATCCTATGAAAGAAAAGGATTTCCAAGAAAGTATGGTGGTAAGCACTATTTAAACCTGAACTTGCTTACCTGCCAGTGTAGTGTCTAGATGCAACGTTGTTGCACGTTTCTTAATTTTTCGTGCCTTCTATTTTATGCTATAGACACAAATGTGTGTCTTTTCTTTTTTGTAATTCATTTTTCTGGGCCGTGCCGCTAGGGCATGCGTTATTGCAGAGGCTGGGTGTAACTGGTATGCCCGTGATATTAATATATACACTTTTAAGAAAAAAGTCATACACGTAGTTTATAGGTAAATTAGTGGCATAGTATTACTCTACGAGCAGATTTCTACAAATTAAGCGAATATCTGGTAAAGTTAGCGCATGCATAATGCTAGAGAAAGTATGCCTTTTCTTAGCTCTCCACATCATTTGGATAGGACACTATATATAACTTGTACAATGCATTATCTTTTATTTCTATCTCTAGCAATTAATAAGGATTAACTATTTTTAGTAAGAAATTGTTTGGCTAAGGAAAGACATATGATACAATAGAGAAAATAGTCTTCTCTTATTTCTAAGAGATCATCCCTTAGCTAAGGGAAGACAATCTTCTCTCTCTTGTTTCTCTCAACTCCAACTAAGCAAAAATCCGATGTGGCGAGCATAAGGGAAAACTGATGTCACCGCATTGTACATGCACTTAGTACTATTCCCTGATGATTTAACACCATTTTATTGCTTAGTATCTATTGCTTAGTATCAGGGATTGACTTTCTGTTTCATGCAAGTATGCAGACACTACTGTCATGTACCTAACTTATATTTGAACCTGCCAGTAATTTATTAGTTATTTTGCTAACTATAGTTTCGAGTAATAATTTTAATGTACTATTTGGAAGTTTTGCTGGTTTTTTAAGAAGTTCCACTGTATTTGTCATTGGTAGTGACATATTCATGTTCCTGACCAAAGTTGAAGAGCTCTTTCTGTATCCAAACCAAGAAACAGTTCCGGCAACACATATTTTTGCATGGCTTGGCATGCTTCCGGGTTAATATATTGCTTATTGTTTATATTACCGAAGATAATAATTCTAGCATCCAAAGCTTCACTCAAATTGTACATTTTTTAATTTCTCAAGAACCAAAGAAACTCTTTTTGTCCCCACCTCAAAGGTAGGGGGAGTTAGAAAAAATAAATTATTATATGTCTCACGATAAAATGGGAAAAGCTTCTATTATGATTTCTATTGGTTATTGGCGTAATTTACTTTTCCGCAAGGAAGATTACAGATATTGTTCCAGAACCTATAGTGTCTCCTATATAATCTTTTACCATAATATGTTCAAGTGTCACTAGATTAAAAGGGTCTTACGTTCAATCTGTCTTACTATAATGTAAGTATATACGAAGAGAAGTTGGGAGGTCAAAAAGTTCCTACTACATATTCTTGGATTTGATTTATTGTTTGTCAAATCAAATCTCAGTCACCATCATCCATTCCTTAGATTCTGTTACTAATGTCTTCGTTGAATTGCGAAAGCAATGTTCATCTATGTAAGAAATTAAACAATTAGTACATATGACAATGATCTCTTAAGCTCCTTGTTTTATACTTCATTACTTAGATTCTTCTCACTAAAAAATTGATTTGTTTATGTCGTGTTTTTTTGTTTGTTTCTTAAATGCTTCTACAAATGTACTTAAAGGTACATCACAATATTTTATGATATTGTAGTCCTATAATCCAAAGTTTAAGGGAGTATTTTTCTCTTGTTTAACTATGGATGTGTTTATATGCTGTTTATTTCTACTACCTTTGCAAATACCGTCCCTCCTGCTGATGGTGATAGTTCTTGCCATTCGTACCGGTTAAGTTATTTTGTCGGGCTTTGACCATTCTTTTTCCATAATTTTGAGAATTGTAATCCGTTCTTAGCTATGTAAATACTTTTTCTAAGCTTAACCGATGTACATAATTCTTTCAAGTCGTAATTCAGTGATTTCCATCCTCTGAGGAAGTCCTCGGATAATTTTTGGTGGTTGATAATGTTGATTTATATTGATGTCTCATCTATAGAGTTTTGTATACTTGCGATGGTGTCATTAGAATTTTGTGTTTGATAGTCGTTCATTCTCCTAGAAATTATCAGGCTAATAAAATGAGTTCACGTTTTAATAATATATTGTTGTTTGTTTCAAATCCATTTACAAAAGTATAAGATCAAATTGAAACATGATTGCATCTATGGTAGAGATATGATGCCTAGATGAACATAATTTTCTGATTACCGTCATCAAGGATTGGTATTTGTCACCATAGGTAAATACAAATGAGTTGTGATAATCATAGATCTGCTTAGATTATTTTAGCGGGTTGCCCTTTTTAACTTCATATATGCTTTTTGGATGTTTTTTGTTTGCTATATCCAAGGAAAAATAAGTCTGGATGATTTGTGCTTCTTGCTTCCTTGGTAAATAGGGTACATAGCCAGTCTAATAAGAATGATGAAACAACCGAATATATTTTGATCCTGTTTCTAGCGAGGTTATCATTCCGTTCGATGCTTAAGGATATATGCAAGTAAGGTTATTAACAACCATTTGGAAGTATGTTAATTAAGGCAATGTTGGAGTAGAGTAAAAATGAAATGTTCCACAAATTTATTGTGTACTAGAATAATACCGTGTGGTGGAGTACAATTATTTCCAGTCCTAAAGAAACCAATCAAGGTCAACTAAAAAATTCAATCAAATAGGAATGTTATTCGCATTAGTGGCATATATGAGAATGACTGCAATTGTAACACGTTGGACACACTGTGTCAGGACAAAATGCAAACAGCGAGGCGAAGCTCGCATGTCTTTCTGGTACCAAGGAATCGTGTTCCGATGGGAATACGTAAAGCTGAGATGGTTTCGTCAGCTTTGACATTTCACTCCACAAGAGATAAAGATGCCTTTTCACTCGAAGTTTAAGCATAGTTAGTGTTTTTAGGCCTCTAAAGAATTATAAAATTTGTACATTTGATAAATCCATGGTCTTTATAATCTAAAGATCATGGATCTATAAATATATGGATTTTATAATTTAGAGATCATGGATCTATCAAATATACGATATTTTATAATTGTTTAGAGGCCCAAAAACACTAACTATGCTTAACCTTTGAATAATACTAATTTTCTTACCATAGATATTAATGGAAATATTTAATAAATTTTATGAAGTAGGAGGGCCATTGCCCCCTCCCCTGACCTAGTGAAACTTTGCCACTTTAGATGAGGGGTCTTTGATATCATCTCACCCTATTCCGCACAGACGCAGTAGGCATGAGGCTGCGTGCTGCCGCCGCCTAGCTTGTGGCCGTCGGTGAACATGATGCTGTTCTTGGATCGGGGGATAGGAAGCCTTGGAAACTGTTGCTGCTGCTGGTAGCTGGTGAGTAGGCAGGGCGGAGGGGAATGGCAAGATGGACTTGGTGGGAGATCGTCGCATGGAGAGCATCGCAGGTACGTGGTCGGTCGCCGACTGTGCCGAAGCTATAAGGGACATGAGTGGATGTTGAAAGTAGAGAAACAGAAAAAGGGGAAAAGAAGAAGACCTACGTACTATCTTTTTTTTGATAAAGGGCGATTTATTACTTAAAAGTATTAAGCATTACACCCGACCTCTACATAGCTAAGATGCACACAGCGGACAAAGTTCACAGATCCAAACAGAAAAATATGAAGCGGAATACATATCACATTGAGAAATTGTAAAATGTTTAAAATGTTGAAGGATGACTGATCCGTAGATTATGCTTCCATCCATGACGGGTAAACAGACCCCGCGCCGTATCCTCCAGACACGTACACACCTCCATAAAAAGAACGTGATACTTCACACAATGTAGGACTGACCAAGAATGTAGGGTGTTGGTACACCGATAGGTAACCTACAAAAGAGAACAATTCATATTATTAAAAACATTATCATTTCTACACAGCCATAGCGACCATATAATAACAATCGATCCAATCCGAAAAAAGTAACTTATACTTGTGATCTATACCATGTAACCAATTCCCAAAAATGTTGGCAGTACTACGTGGAGAATACAAGCCAGAACCTGCTTGGATAACTGGCCATATAGACCTAGCAAAGTTGCATTGGAAAAACATGTGTTTAATTGTCTCATTATGATGACAAAACACACACATAGGATTCGCATGCCAATTTCACTTAATAAGATCATTTTTAGTAATGATAACTCCTCGACGAAGGTACCATGCAAAATTTGTTTTCTAGAGGTATATTTATCTTCCAAATCATCATATTATCTAAAATTGGTATGAATAGTTAGGCTAAAGTATTGTATAAGGAACTAATGCAGAATGAACCATTCTCACTCAAGTTCCATCGAAATTCATCTGGTCCAGGTGACAGTTATACATTAGCTAAATGATGTAGCAATGCGATCCAAGAGTCAAGCCTGGTTCCAATCAGATCTCGTATGAAAGTCACGTTGGGAGAAAGCTTCCAGTACAGTGGAGATCGTTTCATCCTTATAACAAACAATAGAATACAAAGCGGGATATTATTCACGGAGCGTAGCATTACCTAGCCACTTATTCTCCCAGAACCGTATCTGAGACCCATCCTTAATAGAAAATGTTCCGAAGCAGAAGAAGTCTTTCTTCGTTGCCATCAGACCCGCTCAAAAGTGAGAGCCACTAGGTTTCCAAACTACCTGGGACAATGCTTTTGAACCAATATATTTTCTTTTACGTAGTGCTATGCTTACCCCATCTTTAGCTAATAACTTGAAGAGCCATTTACCAAAAAGGGCTGTATTTTTTATCTCTAGATCATGAATACCCAACCCACCTTGATCTTTGGGGCGGCATAATACACTCCATTTAGCCAGCCGATACTTCCTTTTCTCACTGTCTCATTGCCAAAATAATCTTGATCGGAAATAATCCAACCTTTGTAAGATTCCTTTTGGTAGTTAGAAAAAATATCATATACAGTACCACATTGCTTAGTACTAAATTAATGAGTACCAATCTTCGCTCTATGGAGAACAATTTACCTTTTCCAGCCGCTCAACCATAACTGTAGTCTTTCCTCGATAATCTTTTATTCAACATTTTTGAGCCTCCGGTAGTGAACCGGAATGTCCAAATACCGAATCGGAAAAACATCCTGACTATAGCCAAAGAGATCAACATAAAGACCAATAACTACATCCTGAGCCTCGCGAAAACAGAACAATTCACTTTTATGGAAGTTATTTTTCAAACTCGAAAGTTGATCAAAAGCTGAGAGTATCAGCTTCAATTTTTTTGCTTTTTCAAGGTCGTGTTTCATAAATAAAATTGTATCATCGGTATACTGAAGGATTGATAATCCTCCATCTACTAGATGAGGAATTACGCCTTTAATTTGACCAGCAGACTTGGCACGCTCAATCATGACAGCGAGAATATCAACCGCTATATTAAATAACATTGGTGATAATGGATCTCTCTGTCTCAAGTCTTTTTTCGTCTAGAAGTATTTACCAACATCGTCATTGACTTTGATGGCAACACTATCCCCGACACAAAGTTATTGATTAGAGTACGCCACGCAGCTGAGAAACCTACTAACCATCAAGGAGGAAGAAGATTGCAATGACGGCTGCTGCCGCCTTGGTGGTCGCCTTCCCCATGGCCGGCGTGCAGGCCTTGAGCTGGTGGAGCTAAGAGGGTTTAGGTCGGGAAGAGAACGAGGTTCCTTGTGGCCGGCCGGGAAGAGAGCGAGTTCCTGGGGGAGGGAGGGATGCTTAATTTATGGGTCGATGGGTCAGGGTGATCTGATACTGAGATGGACTGACTGGAATGCAAACGCTGCCGATCGATGGAACATAGTGCTGAAGAAAACCAATACTGAAACTTGGTCATGGCACGGGGCTGAATTTGGCAAAACCGTGTGGTATGCTCAGATCGTGACCTACACTTGAACTTGGTGAGAAATTCCCTGGACGTTCATTCTTGGGAAATAAACGGGTGCGTGGTTGGTGACTCGATGCTCGGATTCATAATGCAGTGCGGGTTTGGTTTAACCCTTGAGGTTTGATGATGGAGAACAAGTGCTAGACATTGGGACGTAGTACAGATGATGATCAAATGCAGGGTAGAACAGAGGACTGCTGCACAATGTATGGTAAGTACTAGATAGACAAAACCTTACTTAATCAACGAATCCTGTCTCTGAAACTTGATTTTGATTGGGAGTAGGGAGTGATTTGGCCGCGTCCTTAACCGAGCTAGACGTCCCAATCAATTAATGAGATCGAGGAGCCAGCAAGTTCCTGCCGATGCAGTCCCAAAAGCCAGCAAGTTCAACTGTTGACTCCTATAAATCTAGCTGGCTGCAACCGGTCATCAAAAGTTAAGGCTATAAATATGAACCGGAGAAATTACGCGTGTTGACTCCTATCCTGTTGGAAGTCACGGTTTCCTCCCGCGTGTTACTAGACTTGTGATTGATTCCCGCCCGCACGCACACAGCACGAGCATGGCTAAATTTTGAAAAATCACCACTTTTCACTGAACTTATAAAAAGCACCACTCTACGGCAGTTTTTTTTTTTTGCAACGTGCACTAAATACCGATTCCACACTAATTTATGCTGGGTCTGACAAGATGACCCCTCCAACTTTAAAGACGTGGCACCACGCGAGACGGCGCGTCGTCTACCGGTTTGCACGCAGATCCTCAAGTTTTGAAAGCAAATTAGGCAGGGGTCTCTCGCACTAACACTTTTTTAGTAAACCTCCTATTTATTTTAAGAAGTTCATAACTTTTGAATACAAATTCAAATGGAAAAACTTTTAATAGAAAAAGTGCTTAGAAATGTCCGAATAATTTTCAAATTGGTTCACTATTTTAGATAATTAACATATGCAAACAATTAAAATTTCTTCTATTAGTAATGCAAACTTTGAAAATTCATAACTTTAATTGTATAACTAAAAATAATATGAATAATATATCCATATTTATTAGAAAATCCAAGGAATCCATTTCTAGCATCCATCATACGTGAATCACATGTGTTTCTCTCTGATATATTTATTATGCAACTCCGCGGTAACAGTCCATATATGTTGTCGCTAGTGTCATGTGTCACATTGCTCAACACGTTTACGATGAAGCACATCGGCACCCTCAAATGAGAAACATGTGCAGCTCGCCTAACAAGGCTCCGTTCCTTCATTTTAATTCATCGTGCATGCATTCATGGGACGAGAAGACATACATCCAATTTATGCGGCTCCAATAATTATACAATACATTAGCATGCAAGAATAAATAAAATGACAAATATTTATTATTATGTTTGCTTGTATAATCAAAATATCCGAGAGGAACATAAGTTATTCATGCATGATGGATGTCAAAAATGATCCTTGGTTTTTTAATTTTTTTTCATATTATTTATATTATCCGGAGTCATATAATAAAAGTTATGAATTTCCCAAGTTTTTATTACTAAGAAAAGCAATTTTAATTAGTTTCATATTTTAATTATCCGAAATAGTGAACCAAGTTTGTATTCAAAATATTCAAATATTTCTAAGGACGTTTTGTATTAAAAGTTTTTCTATTTAACTTTGTATTCAAAATTTATGGACATTCGCAAATAAACGGAAGTTTTTGTGAAAAACATACGTTGCCAGGGACCCCTACCTAATTTTCTATTAAAACTAGAGGACCTACATGAAAATAGCAGACGGTGCGCCGTCCCCAGTGCCACGCCATCGAAATTGGTGGGGTCGCCTTGTCAGACCCAACGTAAATTCATCTGAAAATGGTGTTTAGTGCACATTGCAAAAAAAATACTGTAGAGTGGTGTTTTTTAGCAATTTCAGCGAAATGTGGTGATTTTTCAAAATTTAATCAGAAGAGTGATGGTTTTATGCTATATGACGTTAACGTCCATTAGCGGCCGTCCCAAGCTTGTCGGGCCCCTCCGGTAGATCCAGCATCAATTCGCGTCAATCGACCGGTTAGCGCATATTGAAAAATAGTGGTTTTATGCTATAAACTCAATAAGGTTTGGCAGGGTCATATTGCGAAAGGATGGAAATGAAACGCTAGTAACTTCCTGATCCCACGATTCCCGCGCCTAGACCCCCCTAGGCGCAGGTGGGCCCTGCCGTGCGCCTGGGTAGGGTGTGGGGCCCCTAGCCGCCTCCCAGCCTCGCCTCTTCGCCTATAAGAAGCACCCGATGCAGAAACCCTAAGTACCTGATCAATCTTCCACGAAACCTTCTGTAGCCGCCGCCACCGTCGTCCCTAGATCGGGGGGGGGGGGGATCTGAAGTTCTTCCCGGCACCCTGCCAGAGGGGAGATCATCCCGGAGGCCTTCTCTCCGGTATGATGCGTGAGTAGTTCCACCTTGGACTATGGGTCCATGTAGTAGCTAGATGGATGTATCTCCTCCTTTGTGCTTCCATGTATAGATCTTGTGAGCTCCGTTCATGATCAAGATCTAATCTATTTGTAATCATGCATGTTGTGTTTGCGGGGATCCGATGGATATTGAGATTATTATGTTGGTTTGATTAATGGTTTTGTCTTTATGATTCTATCATGTATGTATTGTTTGTGATCTTGCATGCTCTCTGTTGTTAGTAGCTATCTTGGCAAAGTAGTTGCTAGTGACTCCAAGAGGGGGTATTTATGCTCGATAGTGGGTTCATGCCTCTAGTTTCTAAGGGAAGTGACAGAAATATCTTCGGTTGTAGATGTGCTATTGCCACTAGGGAGAAAACAACTGTCTCTTGTTCATGGAACATGTGGACTGTTTACCTTAAACACTTTGCTTAAAGCAGTTGTCTGTTGCTTGCAACTTAATATTGGAGGGGGTTCAGATGATAACCTGAAGGTGGACTTCTAGTCTAGATACAGTTGGATGGCGGTCTATATATCTTGTTGTATTTCCCAATCAAATATCATAGGATCTTTCTGACTAGTATTTCATTGTTATGCCTTGCTCAGTTCATGTCAATTTCCATGCTGTAATTTGTTTACCCTTCATGCCATGTTGTTTATCTAAGGAGAGCACCTCTAGTGAACTATGGACCCCATTCCAATATTTACCATTGATACATCTTCCACTATTACTTGTTTACTTGCTGCAATCCACCATTACCTTTCACACCATACGTTTAATCTTTTGTTATAGCAAACCGGGGAGCTTGACAACCTCACTGTCTAGTTGGGGCGAAGTCTTGAGTTTGTGTTGTGCAGGTCTCCGCGTGGCTTGCAACACCTATGTGACATTTCCTTCCTCCTACTGGTTCGATAACATTGGTTCCTTACTGAGGAAAAACTGTTGCTGTGCTCCTGCACACCTTCCTCTTGGGGTTCCCAACGAAGTGCTAATCATCACCATCAAGCTATTTTCTGGCGCCATTGCTGGGGAGGCTAAAGACATCTTCACTAGGGGAGTCCTTCACTTCCTTTCTCCTTACTTTGTTTTTAGTTTTCTTTGTTACTTTTGCTTGGTTTTGTTTGCCTATTTTCAAAAAACCCAAAAAAATAGTTCCTGCTCTAGCTGCTGCTGTTTTTGGCTTGCCCACCTTTGCTAAAATGAACTCTGCTGTGAACACCAAGTTATGTGACTTCACTAGCACCAACAACAATGATTTCTTAAGCACTCCTATTTTTCCACCTTCTCCTGATGCTACCTTTTATGAAATTAAGACTGCTTTGTTGAATCTTGTGATGAAAGAGCAATTTTCTAGTGCTAGTTCTGATGATCCTGCTGCCCATCTCAATAGCTTTGTTGAAGTTTGTGAGATCCAAAAGTATAAGGATGTAGATGGACATATTATTAATCTTAAGCTTTTTTCCTTTCTCCTTGAGAGGAAAAGCTAAAGAATGGTTGATATCTTTGCCTAAAAATAGTATTGTTTCTTGGACTAAGTGTGGATATGCTTTTATAGGAAAATACTATCCTCCTGCTAAGATTATATCTATGAGAAGTGACATTATGAAATTTAAACAACTTGATAGTGAACATGTTGCTCAAGCTTTGGAAAGAATGAAATCTTTGGTTAAGAATTGTCCCACTCATGGACTTACTGCTTGGATGATTATGTAGACTTTTTATGCAGGTTTGAACTTCTCCTCAAGAAACCTTTTGGATTCAGCTGCTAGAGGTACCTTTATGAGCATCACTTTGGGTGCTGCAACTAGACTCCTTGATAATATGATGGTTAACTACTCTGAATGGCATGTCGAGAGAGCTCCACATGGTAAGAAGGTAAATTCTGTTGAGGAAACTTCCTCTTTGAGTGATAAGATTGATGTTATTATGGCTATGCTTGTTAATGGGAAGGCTCCTTTAGATCCTAATAGTGTTCCCTTAGCCTCTTTGGTTGCTCAAGAAGAGCAATTTGATGTGAACTTCATTAGAAACAACAATTTCAACAACAATTATAGGCCTTATCCTCCTAGTGGAAATGCTTATCAGGGTAGATCTGGAATGCCTAGTGAAGAAACGATTCTAGAAGTAGAGAGATCCACTAAGAACTTTATGCAGATGCAATATGAGAAAAAATAAGATTTTCACTAAAACTATGGAGGAACAATCTATTATCTTGAAAAACATTAGTCATTAGCTTAAGAATCTGAATAGAGAAATTCCTAGTCTATAGTCAAAAAATTTGAGTGCTGAGAAAAATATATCCTCTCTGTCTGAAGCTCAGTCCTCGTTGATTAATAAAATGGCTGCTAAACCTGAAACTATGGAAAATGCATTTGCTACTGCTCATGCCATACAAGTTACTATTGATGAAAATGTTAGGCTGTTAGCTCAACTTCATGCTAAGTGGGAAAGGGAAGCTGAAATTGATAGAAACAATAGTGTGTGCACTATTACCACTAAACCACAAGTAGTCCCTATTCCTCCTCCTACTATGCCTAAGCCTATTGAGCCTACTGTTAGTGATGCTAAGTTTGATTTTGATATTGATGGTTGCAATATTTCTGAAGTGATTATGTTCGTACAAAAGCTTGCTAGAAGTCCTGATGCTAGTGATATGCATGTTGCTTTCACCAAACACATTATGGATGCTCTTGTTAAGATTAAGGAAGATAAGCTAAAACACAAAGCTTATATTCCTAGGAAAGTAAAAGATAGTTGGGAACCCATTATTAATATACAAGTTGAATGATTTTGATCTCAAAGCTTCATGTGATCTTGGTTCTAGTGTCTCTATTATGCATAGGAAGATTTATGAAATGCTTGATTTGCCAGCATTGGAAGATTGTTATTTGGATGTCCCACTTAATGATAATGCTAAGAAGAAACTCATGGGGAGTATTAATGATGTTCTCATTATGGTTAACAATGCTTATGTCCCTATGGATTTCTATGTTTTTGATGTTGAATACAATGCTTCTTGTCCTATTACTTTGGGAAGACATTTTCTTAGAACAGTTGGTGCCATCATTGATATGAAAGAAGGCACCATTAAATATCATTTTCCATTCAAGAAAGGTATTGAACACTTTCCTATGAGGAGAGAGAAGTTGCTTTTTGCTCCTCCTTTGAAAGCAAGGTTTGATGTTAATTCTTCCTCATTTGAAAATACTTGATCCTTCTTGCTTCTTGTGCCTAAATTAAAGGCGTTAAAGAAAAATACTTGTTGGGAGATAACCCAAGAGTTACCTTGAGTCTTGGAAGTTATTACTTCAGTAATGACCTCTCCTTATCCTTTTTGTTAGATTTTTGTGCCAATAATGACCTCTAATGAGAGGGAAGTAAGATTTGGGGAGTTGCTGTCCCGAAACAGATTTCTGTCCTCCACCAAAACAATTTGTGAGGAGTCTCTGTAACTCGGATTGAGCTCACAATTTATGAATAAATCCCCCAGTATGTTAGATAACTTTCATTAGTTCAACACTTTTTGATTTGAGCAACAGAAGATGTTTCAAAAAATTGGTTTCTACCTGCTGGTCTGTTTTGAAAGATTTCTGCCATTATTTGCATTTGCTTTTTATTGATTCCTTTTTGAGTTCTCTTTAGGTGAATTGAGCTTTTTGAAGGAAGTTTCTACAGTATCTTGTGTTTTTAGTGAAAATTCTTGCTGTTCCAAAGCTTTTCCAGAGGTCTAATATCTTTTTGAATACACTAATGTTGCTAATGAAGATTGTGTGAAGTTTTGTATAAAGGAAAAATTTCAGATGTAGAGAGAGAATGATGCAGTGAGATGAAGAATGGAAAAAAGCTCAAGCTTGGGGATGCCACCATGGTGTCACCCCATGAAATATCCAAGAGGTACAAGCGTCAAAGCTTGGGGATGCCCAAGGAATCCCCTTCTTCATCAATAAAAAGCTCAGGTCTGTCTAGACACTTCGTTTTTATTGTTTCATGCACTGTTGTGTTATTCTTGGAGCGTCTTAGTTTTAATTTGCTTTTCTTAGGTTGTTTAGTTTTCTTGAATAAAGTAGTTTGGACCCCTGTTCTCGCTGTGTTGTTTTGCGAATAAGTTGCTTGGTGTTGGAAAAGAGTAGAAAGTTCTTACTTGGAAGTGTAAGAGGAGCTTGCATTGACTGTGACTTAGACTTTAGCAGGACATGCTAGGTGTTGTTTTGACCTTATGCTTAGTGATTATTTTTGTAGTATGTCTTGTTCCAAACAATTGGGATTGCTTAGTGTGCCTTGAAGAAATTATACATTGTTTTAGCATGCAAAAGCATAGTATTGTGGTATTCTCCTTTAATGCTTTGTTTGGGTTGACTTGGCACATGCTCAAACCATGTTATGACTATGACAATTGAAAGTACACAGGAAGTTGCCTATAGGGGGGGGGGTGAATAGACTTTTAATTTTTTTACGGTTGAGGCTCAAGTAAATGCGGAATAAAACTAAAGTTTAATTTATTGAGCACAAAACCTAGCCACTAAGTTCACCTAAGTGCACCAACAACCTATGCTAAGCAATACAAGCAACAAGGTG
This sequence comes from Avena longiglumis, assembly GCA_030063025.1. Classification (NCBI taxonomy): domain Eukaryota; kingdom Viridiplantae; phylum Streptophyta; class Magnoliopsida; order Poales; family Poaceae; genus Avena; species Avena longiglumis. The sequence continues at coordinate 3,845,957 of CP125974.1, read as the reverse complement.
ATATCAAGATATAAATACTTCAAGAACGATGGCTATCACAAAGTAAAGTGCATAAGTAAAGGGCTCGGTTGAGAGATAACCAATGGACGCGGAGACGAACATTTGTTTCCCGAAGTTCACTTCCAATGAAGCTACGTCTCCGTTGGAGAGGTGCGATGGCGCAATGCTCTCCAAACGCCACAAATGGCTCACCTTGAGGTGTGGTGGCTCGATGCTCACCTAACGCCACACATGGAATCACCCCGGATGCGGAAGCATGCAACTCACCGACGCCACAAAAGGCTCACCCTATTCTCCCGAGTGCGCACCACAAAAGGAGGGCACTCGCTCCACTATGGGACGCTTGAGGGCGGTCACCGAACCCGTACAAGATTGGGGCTAACTCCACAACTCAATTGGAGGCTCCCAACAATAAAGCCACAAAAGGCTACAATGCCACAAAAGGCCAACAAAGCCACAAGAGGCTACAAGGCCACAAAAGGTCAACAAGACCACAAAAGGTCAACAATCCAACCACACAACCGTCTAGGGTTCCAAGGAACCCAATAGTAACAAGCCCACAAGCTTGTACTCGCCGAATCTCCGAGGAGAACTCAAACCTATGCAACAAATGCAAGGGCAAGTCCTTCACTCCCAAATTCCAACAAAGCTACAAAAGCTATTGGGGGAATAAGGGAGGAAGAACACAAGAGGAGAACACAAAACTCTCCAAGATCTAGATACCAATGATTCCTTCACAAAGAAGGGATTTAGCTTGGGGGGATTGTAGATCTAGATATCCTCTCTCAAATCCCTCAAAAAGATGCAAGAATCATATGAAGGAAAAGGGGAGAGGGAAAGCTTCTTCAAGGTCAACAATGGAGGAGAGAGAGAAAGTCAAGAACCAAGAAAAGAGTTGTTACCCACGAAGGGGAAGAGGAGCCCCTTTTAAAGGGCTCCTAGATCTTCCTGTTATGGGCTTTCGCAACCATGGCCGGAACTTCCGGTGGGAGGTCGAAAGTTCCGGTGGCACACAGCCAACAGTCAAAAACTGTGAAGCGAGAAACTGAAAACGCGAGTCCTGGTCGGAACTTTCGCCGGTTCACCGGAACTTCTGATGGGAGCAAAACTTCCAATGGAAGTTCCGACAGAAGTTCCGTCAAATAGAGCAAACAAAAACAGAGAGGTTACTGAACATGAGCGGAACGAGAGCCGGAAATTCAACCGGAACTTTCGGCGGCAACTAGGCCTGAGCGGAACTTCCGGTCCCCTGGCCGGAACTTCCGGTGGAAAATCCAACTGAAGTTCCGTCAAATAAACACTTTCAAAACAGAAGTTACTGATCGTGAGCGGAAGAAGAACCGGAACTTCCAGCGGCAAAATGCCCTAGCGGAACTTCCGTTCAGGGAAATTCCAGAAACCATAAAACCAGAAATTCTAAAACTTTTGCATCCGAACTCCAAACAGAATGAAACCAATTTTGTTGGAAAGATAACAACGAATAGAATCCAACTAAATATTGGTATCACCTTGGGAGAAGATACCATGAATATATATATGTGAAGTATCCTCCAAGGTGTGGAGCCGGAAAACTCGCAAGATCAAACCGCAATAGGATATGCAAGTGAAATCCTTATTTGATGAACTAGAGCTTGTTATGATGATGACCATAATCTCTAGATCCTCTCATGGACTAGAACCAAATAACAACCAAGAAAGATGATGCTATGAATGCAAAGGTTTGAGCTCTCTCTGAACGATGCAAACGAGACACCCGCTTGAGAGCCCCTCTTGATAGAACGACTATCTATCCTAAACCCGGTCTCCCAACTAACAACACAAGACCGACAAAAGGAAAGCCCTATCAAGAACATACCTTTGCCTTGAGCATCCCACTTGAACTTGATGTAGACCGTCTTGTTCTTCTATAGTGGGAGCACCTTTCTTGTTTGCTCTTGCTTGATGAAAATGAAGACTTGCAAATTTCTCCCAATACTTCATGGGGAAACCTCTTCTTTGAACTTGTCTTCATCAATCCATGATCATGAGGATGGCAAGCTTCAAGAATGAGATCTTCTAGAGATGGCGCATCTTGAGCTTGCCCTTCTTCATCCCTGACGAGGTTTAATCTCATCAATGCCCATTGTTATGGACTTGGGTTTTGGAGAAGATGGGGATGCTGGAGATCGTGGCACGGTTAACAGACAAGAAACCAGGGGACACGAGATTTACCGAGTTCGGGCCCGGAGAAAAACCCTACTCTGCTTATGCGCTCTTGATTACTGCGGAACCGAAGGTTCTGGTCTGTGATTCGATCTGGCGTGGAGGTGCGTGTGAAAGTATGAGTCGAGAGATCCAGGACGTGCCCTCCTGGCCTTTATATAGACTTAGGAAGGTCCCGGACATAGTCCTAGTCGGTTACAAGCTCTAGGGTTTTACCCCTTTGAATTTCCTATCCACGCTAGTCTTGCTCTCCAAGGATCGAAGGCGTCATGGGCCTTGGCCACCCGAAAATCTTCATGGGCCAGCGTATATCTGCTGTGGGACTTCCCTGGGCTGGACCAGGTATGCTGAAGTTACGTACCCGCAGGGTATAACCATGTCAGTAGCCCCCGAGTGTTCAGTCGAATCGAAGATTCGGCTGAGGACTCTTCCATTTTTCGGGTGCAATAATATATGTGTGTAGGGATTGTTGACGCGTGTGTCTGACTCACCCGACGGATCAGGGTCAGTTAACTGTCTTAGGACGAAACAACACGATCTTCTTCAAGTTCCAGTCCCTCAACTCGAACCTGGAACATATGCTGGAGCAATTCGACTCAGGCCGCGGAGGACTTATAGGAGTGGAATTCCAGTGATTTTAATTAACGTACCCAACGCGTCTGTCGGGATTTTTCATCACGCCTGTTGACATGGATTTGTACTTGCAGAGCATAGTCATGTACGTTGCCAGGCCATTACATGATATCTGTAGGTCTTATCTTTGCGTCGCAGACACAGCTTCCGAATGTTTGTCACCGCGGAGGTGTTTCGGGTGGCCAAGGAGATCGTTGCTCACTCAGCGTTTTGTTGGGGCAGAGTTGTCAAAAAGTTTTTGTGTGCTGATCCGAAAGATCGCAGTCGAATAATTCATAGAGTGCGCGACCAGCGCTCCCTATGGGAGTAGCCCCCGAGTGTCTGTTCGAGTCGTAGACTCGAGCAGAGACTTTAGTTCAAGCATTTGTTCGGTTGTCAGGTCCGTAGGACTCAAAAATTTCCGGATGATTAAATCCATCCTCCCTATGGGAGTAGCGCCCGAGTCCGTAGTGGAGTCGCAGACTCAATGTAGGACTCGAAGAAATACTTTGTCGTTATTCATCTTCCAGGTGCGCGGCCAGCGCTCCTGATAGGAGTAGCCCCCAAGTATTTAGTCGAATCGAAGATTCGAGTGAGTACTCTTAGCTCTTAGCTATGGAGCCGAAGAATCATAATTGGTGCTAGTATAGCTTTTGATGACATCAGTGCTGACGATCGATGACCTCAAGCGTATGCTACGCCAGAAATGACTTGACTGGACGAACATGGGTCCCACTTGCTGACTTTGAATTGACCGGTCACGTGGGGCGTGGAGATAATTACGGCGTCTCCTCGATTTCCGCGCGTAGTGGACGGCGTGGTAACGACGGTTCGTTGTGGTGTTGACACGTGTACGGCCAGATCTGCCTTTGGCGTTAGGTCTTTTGGATGAACGGCTGCCATGCGTCGTCTTCGCTGTTAAAATCACTGAGGGGAACCGTGGTTTGTTTTCACCGCACCAGCTCTTGTGTTTCACTGCCTCCTTGCGCTCGAGCGATTCTTGCTTCGCGCTGGGATTTCCTTCCACATTTCCGTCCTCCTTTGTACGTTTTCACCGCCGGCGCCGCCGTAGCATGATGGGGAAACCAAATAAGTCTTCATCTGCGGTTGAGACCAGCGCCGCCGGAGGAAAAAAGGGCGCCGCCGCTGCTCGCGTCACCGATGGTGGCTGGCGGCGATCAGAGACGCGGGAGAGCGATCTCCACAAGCTGCGCGAGCAGGGCTTGATCCCGGAGGACAGGTAGGCCGTTAAACTCCCCGGCAATGAGGTAATCCCCGGTCCCCCATCTGGGTACCGGGTTATGTTTCTCGCCTTCGTTTTGCGTGGGTTTTCGTATCCAGTCCATGACTTCCTTCGTGGACTGCTCTTCTTCTATGGGGTTCAGCTGCATCATCTGTCTCCCAATTCTCTTCTCCACATTGCTTGTTTTATCACTTTTTGCGAGTGCTGGCTTGGCATTGAGCCGCACTTTGGCCTCTTCCGGAAGCTCTATTCCGTGAAGAGGCAATCTAGTTCGGATGGTGTGTATCCCATTGGGGGTTTCATCATCTCTCTTAGTCCCAATCCGCTCTTCTTTTCCTTTTCCATGCCCAAATCTGTCCAGTACTGGCGGAGGCGATGGTTTTATATCCGCGACTCCGTAGTGCCCGGGCAAGATTTTGGTCTTGTTCCCTTTGACCCCTCCCAAATGATTGAGAAGAAAAGGCCTTGGAAAAACCAAATCTTAGACGGTGAGGTGGCGGAGATAGAGGCCCTGTACCGTCGGGTGGAGTATCTCCAACTGATTCCTTAGAAGGAGGTGAATGGTGTGGACATCATCCGAACGTTTCTTGAGCGTCGGGTGCAGCCTATCCAAGCGAGGGAGCACCCGATGTTTCTTTATTCTGGGCGCCGTGATCCGACGAGGGTTTCGAGTGAGAAAATCTCCGAGGGGGATCTTGACAAGGCTCTTCGCGCGTTGTTGAAGTTCAAGGCCGACGAAGAAATCCCGGGGAAGTCGCTGACTCCTCCCTTTTCTTCGACGTTGGTCGTACCGAAGGTGTAGATTTGCGCACGTAGTGCTCCCCCCTTTTTTTGTCGGCTCTGTATTTGTTTTCTTTGTTTGCTAACAAAGTTCCTTCTGATTTTGTAGAGCTTCAAGGTGCCGGGGATGGTACCACCATTGCCCGAAAGGTATCCGAATGCCCTGGATAATGAAGTGGTTGATTCCGTGTCCGAGCTATCGTCAGCGCGATCTCCAGCGGAGGATGCCGACGAGTCGAGTGAGGACCATTCGCGCAAGCGATCACGGAGCTCCAGCGACTCTTCGGATGCCTCGACTCCTCCGACTCCCAGAAATCCTCTAGGCCTTGAGCGTCATAGTGATGGTCATGGAGGTTCTTGCTCTCCCTTTCCTGCTATTCCTGTGCGGGCTGTCGCGCCGCACCCGCCAGCAAAGCGGAAGAAGGAAGAAAAGAAGGAGGAGAAGAAGGAAGAGAAGAAAGAGGAGAAGAGGGCCCGAAGGGCTTCTCCTATCTTCGACCTGAGCGCATTGGGCTCATAAGTTTTCTTGTCGTACTGTTGTCCTTGTTCCTTCGTGATTTTTGTACTTGTGCTGATTGGTTTGTATGCAGGCAATCCTCCCACGATGCCTCCAGTGATGGTGAACTGGAGATGATGGGGGAGTCGAAAATTGCATCTCCTCCACCTCAAACGGTGGCGACTTCGGGTGGCACCGCTCCAGATCCTCCTGTGCGGGAGGTGCTGGTGGTTGCGCCTCAGAATTTCGCAGGCGGGGCTTCGGGGTCGCCATCGGAGCATGTAAGTGTTCTGCTTCGTGTCGCAGGGGAAGCCCCCGAGTGTCTTCGTGTGCTGATGTTGTTTTTATTCCTTTGTGTTGGGCGTAGCCCCCAAGTCCTTTTCTGACTGCTATTTCCTTTTTCTGCAGCCTTTTGTGCAGGAGGCCAAGCGGCTGGTGGGGGAGCACCTGGCGCTGGAGGCGAAACTTCGGCAGCTTCTAGGTATCCGTCTGCCTTTTAATTCCTCTCTTGTTTATCCTAGTCCTGTTATTTGACACTTGTTTGTCTTGAACGCAGAGGAGCATAACGACTCTCTTCGTGAGGTCGACGCTCTCAAGAAGAGCCTCGGTCAGTCGGAGCAGAAGGCCAAAGCCGCCATTGGCGAAAGGCGCCGAGCTGGAGGCGAGGCGGCAGCGGCGAGGCGTCTTCGGCAGGAGGCCACGGATCGTGAGGAGCAGCTGGCCACAGTTGCGGCTGCTCGTGAAAAAGAGGTAGCGGCGAAGCTCATGGCTGCTGCCAAGGCTATTTCGGGTGAGTGCAAGTTTTGTACTTGTTTCTTTTTCTTTGGGTCTTTCTTCTATGCAGCTTTTCTTCATGTTTTCTTCTTTTGTCTCAGATGCCGCAGGCATCGAGTTCGACCGCGGTGCTCTGGAGCACGGGAGTGCTCTAGATGATGCCACTGTGGCGGTCGAAGACCGCTGCAGCACCGTCGTCAACTCCCTTGCCAAGGCGAAAGAGGTCCTTGGTCGCTTCTACAAGGAGCTTGTCCCGAAGGGCGCAGCCCTTGACGATGTGGATGCTCTGGCGGAGGCTCTGTCAGCCGAAGCGCCTGCGGCGTACAAACGCAAGCAGAAGGGCATCGGCGCGTCCGTCGGGCTGGCGATGGCCATGGCGGTGGGGCGGAGCTGGATCTGCCCGGATCACTTCTCGGATGCCGGTACGTGGATGGATCCGGTAGCCTTTGCTGCCTATTACGCGCTTCTGCAGGCGATATGAGTCCAAGCTCATTGATTTATTGTCTGAGTATGCGCTGCGGCAGCAGGGTGGGGCCAAAGCTAGGCAGTCTGGCTCCGAAGCGACTCAGGCTCCTGCATCTTAGGCGTAGTAAATGTAGGCTAGTTTGTAGTTTGTTTTGTTGTAAATATCTTGAAGAACACCATCTTGTGCCACGTAGTGGCTTTATATATTCAATGAATTTCTCTGAGTTGTGCTCCATCCTTGGCTGAATGTTTGTGTTCCTTTATTTTGCTACCGCTATAGGTTCCTTGGTCTTGACCTGACGTTGTCCCATCCGCAGCGCCATTGCGCCCATCCTTGGATAATTCCTCGCAGCTTACTTTCCTTCGGGATCGTGTGCGCAGTTTGGAGAGGGAATTGCTCGGGCTACGCGGTCATGCCGACGTTTGGAAGTCCAAGGCGGATTGTGGCGCAGCCAGAGAGGAGTACTTGATGGCGGAGTTGGTCCGTCTGTCTAAGCAATGTAAGTTGTTCTTTGGTCGATTGTAGCTCGGTCTTGGTGAGCCTGTTGGCCTTACTCTTATTTTGTTCGATTGCTGCAGGTGCAAATCTTGCTCCGAGGGAAGAAAAAGAGCGTGTCGCTGTTCGGGTCAACTGCTTGACTCAACAGGACATGGAGGCCGGCGGCTTCTTCTGGATGGATCGTGATCGCGCCATAGCCCTGACGACGGTGCAGGATCGTGTTCATCAAGTTTCGCGGGTGCTCCGCCAAGTGCAGACATCGCTTTCCTCGGTGCTGCACGTCATGTTCCCTTTGGATGTCGTGCCAACGAGCCTTGCGGGTCTTCTGTCGAAATTTCAGAACGTGAGCAATGTCAAGGAGTTGGTGCGGCAGCAGCTTGTCGCGGGAGTGAAAGCTGCGTTGTCTCTGGTGAGGCTGCATCGGCCTGACGTGGATTTGGCCGCCGTGGCTGCTGGGCCACCTCTTCGCCCTGATGGTGGCGAGTGGGATATGCGTCAGCACTATGCGGCTGTAAGCGTTATGCGAGCAGTTAGATTTGTTTGAGCAACGTGCCCAGGTTATTCTTCAACATAGGTAGTACCTGTAAAAAGAGAGAGATGTAAAAATTTGTATATTTCGGCTGGGAGTGTTGTGCCCTTTGTTGTAAAGGTTTGTTTGTATATGAGCACGCAGTGCTTTAATTGGATACGTGTCCTTTTCGTTTGCCTGACGTTGTCAGCTACTCAGGTGTACACGTTTGGCCCTCAGTCGATGAAATCGTGAGGTGGGGGGAGCCCCCGAGTGCGTTTGTAGCATATAGTATAGTTGCAAAAAATTGTGAAACGAAGTTTTGGGGCGAGACACTTAGCTTTATTTATATCGTAATGGAGGAGATACATTGTTCGGCTGAGTAGCCTTGGCTGGAAGCCTTATTGAAAGTAAAAGAAGGGGTAGGTTTCTACGGATAGAACCGTCGCAGGTGCGAGATATTCCATGGGTTGGAGTATGCGACTCCAGACTCCACGTGCTTGAGGCGATAGGCGCCACCTGGGATGACTTCGGTGATGACGTAGGGTCCTTCCCATGGCGACTCGAATTTATTCGGTCGCTTTTGCTTGAGTCGCAGGACGAGGTCTCCTTCGACGAAGGACCTTGGGCGCAGCCGGCGGCTGTGGTAGTTGCGGAGACTCTGCTGGTACACCGCTGATCGAGCTGCTGCTATATCCCGTGCTTCGTCGAGTGCATCGACAGCGTCTTCGAGTGCAGCCGTGGATTCGGCTTCACTGTAGGTGACGACCCGTGGGGCCTGGTGGCGTACTTCGGCTGGTAGCACGGCTTCGGCTCCGTGTACCATGAAGAATGGTGTGTAGCCGGTGGAGCTATTTGGCGTAGTTCGTAAGCTCCATAGGACGGAGGGTAGCTCCTTCGTCCAATTTCCAGCTTTATGTTCGAGTGAGCTCATGAGGCGCTTCTTGATGCCGGCTCCGATTAGGCCGTTGGCCTTTTCCACTTGCCCGTTTGTTTGCGGGTGCGCCACTGAGGCATATGTGATGTTGATCCCAAGGCCTTCGCAGAAGTCCTAGAATTCTTCAGAGATGAAGTTCGATCCGTTGTCGGTGATGATCTTTGTGTGATGCGCGAACACATAGACAATGGACTCGAAGAACTTGACGGCAGTTTTGCCTTTCTGGTTGGTGACCGGCATGGCCTCGATCCACTTGGTGAATTTGTCGACCGCAACCAGAAGGAAGACGTGTCCTCCTTTCGAGGATTTTGGTAGTTTGCCGATCATGTCGAGGCCCCATTGAGCGAAAGGCCAAGCTATAGGTATGGGCCTGAGATCGGACCCGGGTGCGTGCGGTTTGTCGGCAACCGTTGGCATCCGTTGCATCTTCGGATGATGTCCTTTGCGTCGCTCATGGCCGTTGGCCAGTAGAATCCTGCTCGTAGAGCTTTAGCGACAAGGGAGCGGCTGCCTGCGTGGTGGCCACAGATGCCTTCGTGGATGTCTTGGAGTATGGCCTTGCCGTCATCGATGGTGACGCACCGTTGAAGTATACCCGTGATGCTGCGCTTGTACAGCTCGCCGTTGATGACGGTGAAGGATTTTGGCCGGCGAGATATGCGCCTGTCTGAAATTGTCGGGCAATTCTCGATTATCAAGAACCGGAGGTATGGTCGTCAAGTTTCTTCGACCGCCATGACCTGCATCAAGTTGACCATAGCGACCTCTGTCCGGTTTCTCGGGTCCTTCATGTCCCGGGTAGCGTAGCCCCGAGTGTTACCTTCTTCGGGTGATCCCTTGGGAATTTCCGCTTGATGGATGTACGCATATTTGTTCGAGGAACACACCGGTGGAACCTTTGCGCAGTGGAGCCGATGTTGGCGAGTCTATCGGCTTCCTCGTTGCTCTCTCTTCCAACGTGCGAAGTTCGCAGCCGTCGAATTCTCCTTGAGTGCGTTGTAGAGCTTGTGATGCGATCATATTTTAGGCGTGTGCGTCACACTCATTCATCGTCTGCTGGACGACGAGGTTGGAGTCACCGTAGATGACCAGGAGCGTTGCGCCGCATATCTTTGCCATCCTCATGCCATGGATAAGGGCTTCGTATTCGGCTTCGTTGTTGGAGGCTCTGAATTTCATCCGAAGAACGTACTTGATCTTGTCACCTTGCGGGGAGGTCAGTATGACCCTTGCTCCTGCTCCGGCTTCGCGCTTGGAGCCGTCGAAATGCATTGTCCAGGACTGCGACATGTCTGGGGTGTCTGGCAGCTGCAGCTCCATCCAGTGCACCAGAAAGTCCGGAAGGACTTGAGATTTGATTGCGTGTCGCTTCTCGTAGACGATGTCCAAGGGTGATAGTTCGATGCCCCACAGGGCCACCCGTCTTGTGGCCTCTGGGTTATTCAGGATGATGTTCAGGGGTGCTTCGTTGACGACCATCACCTAGTGCTCCTGGAAGTAATGGCTCAACCGTCGAGCCGTCATGAACATGCCGTAGGCTAGCTTCTGGTAGTGAGGGTACCTCTGCTTTGTTGGTGTCAGTACCTCGCTGAGGTAGTAAATTGGGTGCTAGACCCCGTGGGTCTTGCCTTCTTTGGGTCGTTCGACCACGAGTACGGTGCTGACCACCTGATGTGTGGCTGTTATGTACAGCAGTAGGGGCTCGCGCTCCTTTGGCGTGACCAAAACGGGCGAGGTGTAGAGGAGCCGCTTGAGGCTTTCGAATGCGTCGTTGGCTTCTGGCGTCCAATCGAACTTGTCTGCTTTACGCAGCAGCTGGTAGAATGGTAGGGCCTTCTCGCCCATACGGCTGATGAACCTGCTTAGCGCCGCTACTCGTCCTGCGAGCTGCTGGACGCCCTTGAGGTTTTTCGGCTTCTCCATCGTCATGATGGCTTTGATTTTCTTCGGGTTCCCCTCGATTCCTCGTTGAGAGATGAAGTACCCGAGCAGCTGACCTGATGGGACGCCGAAGGCGCACTTTTCGGGATTGAGCTTGATCCTGTAGCGATCGAGATTGTCGAACGTCTCGCGGAGATCCTCGATAAGTGTCCTTGCCTCTCTGGTTTTTATTACTATGTCGTCGACATAAACTTGGATGTTGTGACCAATCTGGTCCTTGAGGCAGGCCTGCATGCATCGCTGGTACGTGGCGCCCGCGTTCTTTAGCCCGAAGGGCATTGTGTTGTAACAGAATACTCCGAACGGTGTGATAAACACCGTTTTCTCCTGATCTTCGACCTTGAGCCGAATCTGGTTATAGCCTGAGTAGGCGTCGAGGAAGGAGAGTTTCTCGCAACCTGTAGTCGAATCGATGATCTGGTCGATCCGTGGAAGAGGGAAGTGGTCCTTTGGGCAATGCTTATTTAGTGACGTGAAGTCCACACACATCCGCAGGATGTCCGTGTCCTTCTTTGGGACCATCACCGTGTTTGCGAGCCACTCGCTTTCTTTGATTTCCCTGATGAAGTCTGCGAGCACGATCTATTGATTTCCTTGCCGATAGCTTGCTCGTGGCTCGTGGCAGTCTTTGGATGGACTGCTTGACTGGCTTGGTGTCTGGAAAGACATTGAGTGCATGCTCGGCGAATTCCCTGGGAACTCCTGGCATGTCCGCAGGACACCAGGCGAAGATTTCCCAGCGCTCACGGAGGAATTCGACGAGCGCGCCTTCCTATGCGGTGCTGAGGTCATTGGCTATCAAGGCCGTCTTGGAGGCATCCGTCGGATGGACCTGCACTTTCTTGGTGTTGACGGTGGAGTCGAAGGACATGTCAGGTGCGTTCTGCCTTGTGACTGGGGGTAGCCCATTGTCCGTCACCTCGCGGAGCCTTACAAGCTCGTCTTGCATGCCGAAAGACTGGGAGATTTTGTTGAAATCCCTGTCGCATTGGTCCGATCGGGTGAAGCTCCCATGGACTGTGATGACGCCCCTTGGTCCTGGCATCTTGAGTAGTAGGTATGCGTAGTGTGGGACGGCCAGGAACCTTGCGAATGCTACACGCCCTAGGATGGCGTGGTATTGTGACGGCCAGTCCACCACTTCGAATTCGAGTCGCTCCTACCGAAAGTTGTTCGGCTTCCCGAAGATGACGTCGAGTCCTATTTTGCCCAGGGGGAATATGCCCTTTCCTGGTACAATGCCGTGGAACGTTGTGTCTGATTGTATCAGGCTGCATTGCGGGATCCGCATAGCTGCCAGGGTGCTTGCGAACATTAGGTTGATGCCGCTGCCACCATCCATGAAGACGCGACTCATCTCGAAGCCTCCGATCTGCGCCCAAAGCACTGTGGCATGACACGGGCGAGGGATCCGCAAGGGTGATCCGCGAGTGAACGTGATGCGGACTCCGATCCGCCGAGGTACTCGGGGATGGCAGGAGTTGCCACGCCAAGTTGATTTGTCGGGTGATTTTCTTCGCACCTGTTTGTGGGCGCCCTTCCGGATAATATTTAGCGCTCCTTTGGTGGGGGTACGACCCGCGTTGTTTTGCGTTGCGACTGGTTGGTTTGGGCCTCCAATAGGTGGCGGAGGAGGAGCTCCGTGTGCTATTTCTCCTTGCGCGCGTGCGTTTCGAACGCAGGGATTGGGGCTTGTTGCCTCATCTGCGCCATGCTTTCGCTGAGTTTCTGGAACTCGCGGCAGTCCTTGAGCATGTGGCTGGCTTTCTTTTGCCATCTTGCTTGTCGATGTAGAAGTGGATGGTGCATGGACCAAAGTTTTTGAATCCGAGGGTCCGTTGTCGCGATCGCGCGTTGCCACAATTGTGATGATCGTCCTGTCTCGTAGATTTCTCCGCGGTAACCTCCATTTGCGGTGGTCGGCGTAGCCCAGCGACCATGTCGGGTCCGCGGTTCGTGACACGCGATCTCCTCTTGCTGCGGCGTTCTCGCCTTCGGCCGTAGTCGTCCTCTTCATCTGATTGCGCTCACTGGATGCAATCTTCGCCGTCTGCCCAACTGTTGGCAATTTCCATGAGGTGGTCGAGTGTCTTGGGCTTGACACGCCTAAGTTCTTCCTTGAAATCTTGGCGCTTGACGCCGTCTCTGAAGCCGTCGATGGCCCTCTATTCGGATATATGCGCTGCGGAGTTCTTGGTGGTAGACCAGCGCAATATGTACGAGCGAATAGATTCCCCCGTTCTCTGAGTGCAGGCTCGCAACTCTTCGATTGAGGCTGGCCTCTTGCTGGTGCCCTTGAAATTTCGGATGAAGCTGTAAGCTAGCTCCTCCCAACTTCGGATGGATCCTGATGAGGGTGCTTGAGCGGACCCGTCTACCGCGCACCGCAATTGGAGGCATTGCATGGCGGTTTCTTTGTTACCGCTGCAGCTTGACGACGGATGATGATGATCGCTGAGCCAAGATTTTGGGTCTTGCGCGTTGAACTTCGGAGTATCCGAAGGAAGCTTGAAATTGCGTGGCATCTTTGTTCGCGAACAGATCTCTTGAAGCATCGAGCTCCACGAGTTCTCCTTCATCTTCATCCATCTCGACTCGACGAGCATGCGCGCTTGGCTCGCGCTTTGTCGATTTTGCTGTGTAAGCGCATCTCTGGCGTCAGTCGCGTTTATGGAGATGCGAGCTTCTTCCTTCGAGGAAGGTCGTGTTCCTTCCTCTTCGGATGAAGGGGTGGGCTACGCGCGCTGACCGGAGCTTTCTTCTTCGCCCGCAGAGCGTCTTCGTGAGCGCAGCTCGACGAGTCCGAGTCCGTGAGTGCGGACTTATGCATGGCTCTTTCGGGTCCCTTCCGGAGGTTGGTGGGCCGCGAGATACGCGGTGGCTGCCAGGATCGCAGCTTGTGGTGTCTTCGGGATGATGTTGCCGTCGGCATCCATATCCATGAACGCTGTTTGGAGCGTTCGGGTCACATCACGCGTTCCTTGGGATCCATGTTCTCCACATGAGCGATGCTTGTTTCCTGATTTCGTTCATGCTAGAGCCGGTGCCATTGCGAGAGCGCGGCTCGCGCGCTGGACTCGGAGGCTGCTTGCTTGCGTTTATCGAGCGTCTCCTGCATCTTGACTTGCTTCTTGTGCTCCTCGATGAGGAGGTAGTGGTATGCCATCAGCAGGTCACGTGGGGCATCCACGGGTAGGACTATGTCGCCTGCGACGGCACGGCGTGCCTGGATCCATCCTTCTTTGCTAAGTTGGATGACGTGGCCGTTGTTTTCCCCTTGGGGTGGGGGGGATTGGCTTCTTCTGTTCCCGCCGTTTCCGCCGTTTCCGTCCTGCGGGTTGGGGTTCGTGTTGGGCGGCGGGTTGGGCGTTTGTTGATCCTGGATGACCGCGGCGCATAGGGAGCGCTCATAGATCGGTTCGCTGCTGCCGCAACTTTCGGGTCCGGAACCGTAGGTCCCTTCATCCGAAGCTGGATCGCACAAATCGGAGTTGCAGCTGCTGCTGCTGCAGAACTCATCTGTTGATGGTGACGTTCGTAGCACGGGGTGTGGAGCCCACGAGGCGGGCCTAATTGATGGCACGGGAACCCGCTCAGGAAGGCGGAGGGTGCCAGTTTGTCCCACCTGGAAGCAGAAGCTCCTGAACAAAATCTTGAGTCCGTCGCCTACGGGCTCGAAATCCTTCATGGTGGCCGGCGAGTGGGCGGTGAAGTCGAAAGCCCCGAAGAGGAGGTGATTCTTCATCGCCGCGGAGTTGTAGATCGATCGGGTTGGGACCATCACGATCGCACAATCAGCAGCCCCGATTCCCACAGACGGCGCCAATTGACGAGGTTTAATCTCATCAATGCCCATTGTTATGGACTTGGGTTTTGGAGAAGATGGGGATGCTGGAGATCGTGGCACGGTTAACAGACAAGCAACCAGGGGACACGAGATTTACCCAGGTTCAGGCCCCCGGAGGGAAAACCCTACTCCTGCTTGTTTGCTCTTGATTACGGCGGAACCGAAGGTTACAGGGTGCGCAGATTCGATCTGGCGTGGAGGTGCGTGTGAAAGTATGAGTCGAGAGATCCAGGACGTGCCCTCCTGGCCTTTATATAGACTTAGGCAGGTCCCGGGCATAGTCCTAGTCGGTTACAAGCTCTAGGGTTTTACCCCTTTGAATTTCCTATCCACGCTAGTCTTGCTCTCGAAGGATCGAAGGCGTCATGGGCCTTGGCCACCCGAAAATCTTCATGGGCCAGCGTATATCTGCTGTGGGCCTTCCTGGGCTGGACCAGGTATGCTGAAGTTACGTACCCGTAGGGTATAACCATGTCAATCCCTTCTTGAGGTTGATCCATCTTGATGCAACTCTTTGCACTTGTCTTGATCAACCTTCAAGCTCCTTCTTCCTTCACGAATCCAATGGCACAAAGCCCTTGGACATTTCTTCATCTTTCAACCTTGAGACCAACACATGGCCCAAGCGATGCCAATGGACAAACCTACAAGTGAAACTCAATTTACACATTAGTCCATAGAGATTGTCATTAATTACCAAAACCACATATGGGGGCATACATGCCCTTTCAACAAGTCACCATAGCCTCTATGATCATTTAGTCCTTGACTTGTAGTACCACTCTATGCTTTGATTAGTAATGCTTTGTTGCTCTGCATGATTATGGCCATTATTGCTCTCTTAGTTGGTTGCTCCCAGTCCTTTGCTAGCCTCCACTTGTATGAGTAAGCTCTACTCATGCTTCCAATTTCCAAGAAACCAAGTTATTCCAAAGTGTCCACTATAAACTCCTATGCATGGTGTGTTACACCATTCCAAGTATATTCTTGTTTTCTACTATCTTCCAATTAAAATCTATTTTGTTAAGTGAAAAGTTAGTGATTAAAGTCCTCACAAACTTGATGGCACACTTTATATTCTTTGCCCCTAATAAATTTGAACCATTGTGTCGTCTATGTTGTATATGCTTGCACTTATACGTTGGAATTAGCAGAACCGTGCTGTCACGGGGAACGTTTTCAACATTGCACTTGTACTTTGTACTCAGTTGATATCATGCTCTTTTGTCTATGGATGTCACCGGTGTGAAATAAAGAGGGAACTTGTAAGTCCATGGAGTTTATACTTTGTGTTATAGAAACGCCTGGGCCGCTAGCCTAAGCCATGCCTAACATGGTGGAAACTTGCAACATCACCATTGTGAGATATCTATGAAGCATCCTCAATAAAAAGCTATGCATATGGTAAATAAAAAGATCGCTGATATTCTCATTGTCGGCTTGCCTTGTCATTTTGGTTATGGGATAGCTCCAGTACCATGTGCAAGGGGTACCCCGTTGGCGGTTCTCTATGATATGCAAATACTTACAATGACAAGAACTTACAGGTGACTGAAGTTGAGTAGCATGAGGTGTTGCCCTCGTATTCAACGGACTTGAGATTGCCAACTTATACTTTGTCAAGCATATACTCCATAGTTTGTTGACTTTAACCTTAATCACTTCAAGATGCTTATGGTAGGGGCAATGAGGGCTGAAAGCTAACAAGTACCATAATTTTTGGAAGCTCTTTTTGAAACTTGAAATCCCTACTTCCCTTTGTGAAGGGCCTTTCTTCCACCACTATTGAGTCTCCACCTTCTACCTTTAGGCACCATTAAGAGAGAATGGTTGTCATTCTATGTGCAGTGTCCCAAAGCTTATTGATTGATGCATATTGTGATATTACTTGTTCTTGTGCTATTTGTTTCTAGTCACCCTTGTGAACTTTGAAGGTGTCCTATGCATCTATTTGCTACTCTATGAGGGACAAGCTGAGTGTCACTATGCCATGTTTTCTGTATGTGAAACAAACAAATGTTTTTCAATGCATGTTATTCATGATCTTTGTTTGTAGCTTGTCATGTTGCATGCATAGTTACTATGTCCTATTGTTAGAACTCCATCTTTCGTACATGTTTAGAGTTTTTTGATCCCAGCTTTCAATGCTTGCAAATGGTTAGATCTTCATTGTGAAGGTGCATGTCACCTCAAAAATTATTCTTTTATCACTTACCTACTCGGGGACGAGTAGGAGTTAAGCTTGGGGATGCTTGATACGTCGGAAACGTATCTATAATTTTTGATGCTCCATGCTTGTTTAGTATCTACTTTGCTTTGTCTTTCTTTGAAGTGTTTTGATATCTTTTATGGAACTAACCTATTAACAAGTTGCCACAGTGCCAGTTGCCTGTTTTCTTCTGTTTTTGGTTACAGAAATGCAGAAAATCAATATTATCGGAATTGGACAGGACAAAAGCCAAAGTCAATAAGTTTCCGTGGGGGACAAGAATCCAGAAGACGAGACGGAGACGCAAGCCAGGGCGGACAGACCCCCTAGGTGCGGGTGGGCCCTGCCCCGCACCTGGGTAGGGTGTGGGGCCCCTGGACGCCTCCTAGCTTCGCCTCTTCGCCTATAAGAAGACCCCGATGCAGAAACCCTAAGTACCCGATCAATATTCCACGAAACCTTCTGTAGCCGCCGCCACCGTCGTCCCTAGATCGGGGATCTAAGTTCTTCCCAAGACCGCCGAGGGGAGATCATCCCGAAGGCCTTCTCTCCGGTATGATGCGTGAGTAGTTTCACCTTGGACTATGGGTCCATGTAGTAGCTAGATGGTTGTATCTCCTCCTTTGTGCTTTCATGTATAGATCTTGTGAGCTTCGTTCATGATCAAGATCTAATCTATTTGTAATCATGCATGTTGTGTTTGCGGGGTTCTGATGGATATTGAGATTATTATGTTGGTGTGATTAATGGTTTTGTCTTGATGATTCTATCATGTCTGTGTTGTTTGTGATCTTGCATGCTCTCCGTTGTTAGTAGCTATCTTGGCCAAGTAGTTGCTAGTGACTCCAAGAGGGGGTATTTATGCTTGATAGTGGGTTCATGCCTCTAGTTTCCAAGGGAAGTGACAGGAATCTCTTCGGTTGTAGATGTGCTGCTTCCACTAGGGAGAAAACAATGGTCTCTTGTTCATGGAACATGTGGACTGTTTACCTTACTCACTTTGCTTAAAGCAGTTGTCTGTTGCTTGCAACTTAATCTAGAGGGGGTTCAGATGATAACCTGAATGTGGACTTCTAGTCATAAATGTAGTTGGATGCAGTCTATGTATCTTGTTGTATTGCCCAATCGAATCTCATAGGATCTTTTTGACTAGTATTGCATTGTTATGCTTTGCTCAGTTCCTGTCAATTGCCCTGCTGTAATTTGTTTACCGTTCATGCCATGTTGTTTATCTAAGGAGAGCACCTCTAGTGAACTATGGACCCCGGTCCAATCTTTACCATTGATACATCTTCCACTGTTACTTGTTTACTTGCTGCAATCCACCATTACCTTTCACGCCATACATTTAATTCTTTGTTACAGCAAACCGATGAGCTTGAAAACCTCACTGTCTAGTTGGGGCAAAGTCTTGAGTTTGTTTTGTGCAGGTCTCCACGTTGCTTGCAACACCTGTGTGACGTTTCCTTCCTCCTACTGGTTCGATAACCTTGGTTTCTTACTGAGGGAAAACTGCTGATGTGCTGCTTCACACCATCCTCTTGGGGTTCGCAACGAAGTGCTAATCAGCACTATCAGTGATCCATGATGGTTACCAAGAAACTCAGGAAGTGCATGCCCGCATATTGTACATGATTTAGATCATGTTTCCCTGAAACAAACATGTGAGCACAACATTCGTGGAAGAAACTACAACGGATGCCATTCCAACTGGTTGTTAATCCAGTAAAATAAGGGAAAATGTCCATGTCAATCCAAAGAAGAACATTGATTAAATGTGGCACCTGGATTGCCCTGTGAGGAGTAATGCAACCTTGAGGTAGGCTACGAGTATGACTACATGATCCATATTTCTCGTGAATTGTGAAACATTTTCGGTCTACGAAGGTATGTCACTGAAACCTTCTCCGTTACAACATTACTCCTATGTAGATCCTAGCAATTGGTGTTGCGTGAGTTAGAAAGATTATTGTTTTCTGATGTGAACCCTTCAACTTGCAAGTGAGCATTAGACATTGCACCACCGTTCCACCATCCATCTTGGTCATAAGGAAATTTAGCCCCTCCTCCAGAGCATCATCTTCCAGGGGAGGTGGAAGTGCCGGATCAAGGACATATTCCTTCTTAGCACCCCTGAGAGTAGTTCTCAGGACACGAACCCAGTCCGCGTAGTTACTACCATTAACAGTTAACTTCTCTTTCTTAAACATGGGAGCCAAATTTAAAGTTTTGATATAGCCATATTTATAAAACTCAAAGACAATCAATTTAGACATTATTCATAATTAACAGTACTAGTTGTTAAAATAGAGAGGAGAACATCAACACAAGAATTAGATAGATGGAATAGAGAGAGATGGCATCATGATCCCAAAAGTATCAATAATAGAATATAGAGAAGAATATCAACACAAGAAGTAGAGAGATGGAATAGAGAAAGATGTCTTCATGATATTAGGTAGATCCACACATAAATATATGGGCATGAGTTAAACCATGATTTCAAAATCAAGAACCCATGTATCATATATGTGGTGGGATTAGCAAGAGGATCATATGGACATTCGTGATACACAAGATAGAGTGGTAAGTATAAGAGATGATGCCCCCAACTCAATTTGGGCATTTGACAAAATAAACATCAAGGCTCAAATAAAAACAACTTAGACATTATGGTTCCATCACACATGGCACCAACTAGAATATAATAGATAGAGCAAAAAATGGAGGGAGGCAATCCAAAACTCAAATTCAAATATCAAAAACCAAATACAAGTGAGATAATTTAAATGCAACAATTTAATTATATGTTTCACGCAAGGTGGCATGATGAACATGATAATCAAAAAAAAATAACAAGAAATTTTCTAGTTAAGATTTTGCAGGATGCTGCTACAGGAGGGACATGGGGAACCATGACTTCTAATAGGATAGGAGGGAACACACGTAACTGAAATAATCCTATCATCCTACTGGCTGCTATCCCCATCCGTATCCCACCGCCAGAATGACCTGTGGCAGCCATCGAGCTCATGAAATCCAACAACACGTCGGTGCTACGCCTGCACGCCGCCCTACATGCACCCAACTGCTGAAAACCAGTTCTGTTGCCAATAAAAAGACTAGTGTGCTTTTTTTCTTGCGCAGAAAAGTCATGTCCTTCGTGATGTTCCAGACCGTACAACCAATCCTTCATCTATGTACGCTGTGAGGATGAGTAGTCACAATGCATTTTTTCCTGGCCCAATACATATATATACTACTAGTATCTTGTATGTATTACGTCCTTTTGTTCGATGACCAACTGTCAAGCTCAAATGCTGTTTCGGTTTGGATTGTTTTATTTCTTGGCTAGTGGTCCTTTGTGCAAAGGCTTGCGTTATGCTGTCTTTTTAGGTTTGTCAGGTCGGTGTTTACGTGACTTGTACTATGATCTTTATGATATACAAATGAGACACGTATTACCATGCAAAAAAAAAAAACTGAGATTTCCAAAGTACCGGACAGTAAAGATCTCTTGTGTTGGTTGTTATCTGCAAAGGAAATTGTTGCACTTCTAGATCAAGATGGAGACTCGCAATATTGAGGCACAGTTGACGCTGTAACTATGTGCAGGGCCGGCCCATAGGGCCGGGCAGAAGGACGCTCTCCCTGGCCCCACGGAGGTAGGAGCTCGGTCTGATTCTTTTATGTGTCTCTATATTTGTCTTTTACTCTTAAGACCAATAGGGTGAAATAATTCTGAGAAATATAGATGACCCAAGTTATAGCTACTATTTTTCTACTATGACTTCTCTTTCTAAAAAAAACTCAAAAAATTTTGTATAAAAAAAGGGAAGCGCCAGTTTTATTTAAGAAACTCATAGAGGTACATCATTTGTCACGAGGAAAAACATCAATATTGTCCCAGCAAATACTCTAGCATTTTTGATTATTTTTATCTTGATGCCACTATTTCTATGGCATCTCCAAATGCACAGAACAATATCGTCCCGCATATGCATGTACAAAATTGTTAATATTCATTAGTGGAAATCACGATGCAAGAACATAACTTTATCATTCCGCAAGAAACTTTACTCTGATTTCCAATGGGTCTACTTGTCCCCATTATCCTTGTTCTAAAGAATATTTCATTCTCTTATTAATTCAGTGTCAAAATGTTTCTATGCTTCTAATCATTTTTTGCACATGCCTATGAATTTGTTACTTCCATAATTTTGTTCCGCGATTAATTCTAGAGATACGTATGTATAGACATGTGTACACAAGAAGCTGTTGATAGGAATAAGTATCATGGTAAATATTTTGCTCGATCAATAGAAATGAGTAGTTTTGAATGTCTTCGGCGAGATTCCAAAGACCATGAATCTTTGAGTAACAGGGTTTAAATTATCTCTTCGGCGAGATTCCAAAGACCCTGTTTCTTTATAATTCTGAGAAATGTACGTATTTTATAATTGTTTAGAGGACTAAAAACACTAATTATGCTTAAACTTTGAGTAATACTAATTTTTAATAGATATTAAAAAAATTAAAAAAACTGAAGTAGGAGGGCCATTGCCCCCCTGACTCGGTGAAACTTTGCCACTTTAAATGAGGGGTCTTTGGTATCGTCTTTCCCTGCTTGGCTTGGGGCAGTATCTTGGCTCGGGGGATAGAAACTGGGGACAGCTGCTGCTGTTGTTGGTCGACGTTGAGGAGGAAGGGAGGAGGGAGAGGGCACGCTAGACACTTTGGAAGGTCGTCACAGGGAGAGTATGACAGGCATGTCGCCGGCATGCTAACTGCGCCTGCGTGACGGTGGGCATGGAAACTGCAAGGGACATGAGTGGATGTTGAAAGCAGAGAAACAGAAAAAAGGCAGAAGAAGAATACCTTTGTAACATCGAGCAGGAAGAAGACTATAATGAAGGTAGATGTTGCCTTGGTGGTCACCTTCTCGATGGCCGACATGCAGGAATTGAGCTGTTGGAGCTGGGAGGGTTTAGGACGGGAAGATAGCGAGGTTCCTTGTGGGCGGCCGGGAAGAGAGTGAGTTCCTAGGGAGGGAGTAAGGGAGGTCGGGATGCTTAATTTATGGGTCGATGGATCGGGGTGAGACTGAGATGGACTGATTGGAATGCAAATGCTGCCGATCGATCAACTTGCTCGCTCGCTCGCTTCATGTGTTGTGGAAAAGTTATGATCGCGGCAGATTCTTCTTCATGCGCGTTCTACCAAGGGAAGGGACCGGGCTATGCTTTATGTCGCGTTCTTCTGCTGGTTTTGGTGATCGTGATGAGCAGGAGGGTTTAGGGGAGGAGTTCTTGGCTCTATTTCTCCAACTCTGCTTTCGGGAACAAAGTGCTAAAGAAAACCATGACCGAAACTTGGACATGGAACGGGGCTGAATTTGGCAAAACCTTGTGGTATGCTTGATCATGACCTACACTTGAAATTGATGAGAAATTCCCTAGCCGTTCATTCATTGGAAAGAAACAGGGTGCATGGTCAGTGACTCGATGCTCGGATTCATAATGCAGTGCGGGTTTGGTTTAACCCTTGAGGTTTCATGATGGAGAACAAGTGCTGGTCATTGGCACGTACCGAGGATGATCACGAAGACGGCCAGGGGGAAGGTGACCACCTTACGGATTTTATAATTGTTTAGAGGCCCAAAACACTAAATATGCTTAAATTTTGAGTGATGTTAATTTTTTAGCATAGATGTTATAGAAACTAGCAAGGTGGCCCTCGCAAATGCGAGGGCACAATTTTTATCGTGTCGAAGATGTTAGATAATATATTTATGTTTTATTTAGAATGTATAAACATACAGTTGTCATTAAAATATTACAATATCTTTATTGTCACCCGAATTTAGAATGTTTTAATATCTTTCCATTAAAATTGAACAAAACCACCATATCGTTGGATACATAATTTGGATAAAGTCATCAGATCCATTAATGACATCCATTATAAGGGGCCGTCAAATCAATATGATATACAGTTATGATAATACCAAAAAAGATCAGATTATGCTTAGATACATATATAAAGCTGGTTCTGCCGTGTTAAGGGTTGGGTGGTTCCCAAAAAAATGATTGGGTGGTTTGCCTTATTTTATAGTTTATCAGATTGGTCCATGTTTCGTAGACATGGTGTCTTACATCATGAGAACATAAATTATTCAAATGATAATATCATGGTAATAACACAAAAACTTCAGTTGTTGGCAGAAGTGCTAATAGATTCATCTGAATGCTTTGATGATCTTGTAAAGGGACGACACAATCAATTGTTTGGCAAAGAGGATACAGCAAATGAATTTACTGCACTGACACGCATACTGATTAAAGTATTATATATTTCTACCTTGTCATCATATTCATCCTTACATTTTTTCCAAAATGAAGAGTATGGTCCCGGCCTCTGTATCAGTAGATGCACACAACCGATATTGACGCTTACATTCAGACACACTACAATTTTAGGCATACATATATAGTTACATAAGTATACTGTTGACTCCATTTAGGCGTAACTACGGAATTATAAAATCCTTTTAATGCCAAATGTAACAGTACTACTTTGTTATCAACATTCTTTTTGTACATGGACGTCCATAGTGAAAGATAGAGAGTTATTTTTAATCATTTGTAACTTACTATTCTGTTTCTATGCCACACCAATTTTATACATCGATTTAGTCTTCAAGGTGTATTGTACGCCAACACTTCTTAGTGCTGTCATCATATACTACAATAGTATCTTGTTAGGAACTGATGATCTCTATTCTTTTCCCAAAAGGTTTTGGTCAGATCGATATTTTCCTATATGGAGAAGACATTCTTTTTAACTTAGTACAGAGCAATCTATATGAAAAAGTTCTTCGCCTACCAAAACATCTTACATTGTGGAACAGAGGAAGTTATTTCTAAGAAATTATAAATAGATTAATTTAAACAATAAAAGCGCACGTCTCAACCATCGAAACTGAAGATAAAACCAATGGTGGCTGACTTTTTCTAAAACAATCCTCTTTGTTAGCCATGTAAGCTTCACGTTCCATTTTTTGTATTAGTACATGCACTCTCTTGAGCAAGCACTCCGAGGTGATGTAACTCTCGCACTGCTAGATATGCCCATAGGCTATAGATGTCAGCTCATGTTCTTCTTTACATCTATGCGGTTTTCCATGCAATGGACTATCCCTTCCAATTGCATAATATCTAAAGTCCTACTAAATCCAACGGGGCAGCTTTTGTGTTGTTCAGGATGCTTATTTTATTCCCCAACTTTTTTCCTTCTAATAATCTATATGTAGGATCTATTTTGAGAAGAGACCATAACCTAGTGACATACATGCACATATATATACATATCTTATAATCCTCTCAATCTGAAGTTCTTTAGAATAAATTGTTCATCCAGTGGATACTTCATGGGACGAGATATAAATTTTCCCATTAGCAGGAGTGACGACATATGACATAATCCGATTTAGAAAATATGCCAGATCAATAAGAAAATTCAGTGGTTGTGGTTAGTGTGCTTAGAAAATATTGATGTAAGAACCTACTTGGCGCACGTGCATTTATTTTGTGTGCTTAGAGAATTTTCCCATCAGAATCCTGACTCCGGCAGTTCATCCTTCAGGAATCATCCAACATGCAAAAACATATGAAAAGAAATGAGTAACACCTCTTAATATAAAATATATCAATGAATAGAGGCAAATTATGATATAGAAAAGTGATGCAAATTAGACGTATCACATGTCCCTAACTTATATTTGAACCTGCCAGTAATTTATTTTCATTTTTATAACTATAGTTTCGGGTAATAATTTCCATGTACCATTAGGAAGTTTTGCTGGTTTTTTAAGAAGTTCCACTGTATTTGTCATTGGTAGTGGCATATTCAAGTTACTGACCGAAGTTGAAGAACTATTTCTGTATCCAAACCAGGAAACAGTTCCGGCAACACATATTTTTGCATGTCTTGGCATGCTTCCGGGTTAATATATTGCTTATTGTTTATATTACCGAAGATAATAATTCTAGCATCTAAAGCTTCACTCAAATTGTACATTTTTTAATTTCTCAAGGACCAAAGAAACCCTTTTTGTCCCCACCTCAAAGGTAGGGGGAGTTAGAAAATAAATTATTATATGTCTCACACTAAAATGGGAAAAGCTTCTATTATGATTTCTATTGGTTATTGGCGTAATTTACTTTTCTGCAAGGAAGATCACAGATATTGTTCCAGAACCTATAGTGTCTCCTATATAATCTTTTACCATAATATGTTCAAGTGTCACTAGATTAAAAGGGTCTTACGTGTAATTCATTTACTGATTTTCTTCAACTGTCTTACTATAATGTAAGTATATACAAAGAGAAGTTGGGAGGTCAACAAGTTCCTACTACATATTCTTGGATTTGATTTATTGTTTGTCAAATCAAATCTCGGTCACCATCATCCATTCCTTAGATTCTATTTCTATTGTCTTCGCTGAATTACGCAAGCAATGTTCATCTATGTAAGAAATTAAACAATTAGTACATATGACAATGATCTCTTAAGCTCCTTGTTTTATACTTCATTACTTAGATTCTTCTCACTAATTTTTTTTATTTGTTTAAGTCATGTTTTTTTGTTTGTTTCTTAAATGCTTCTACAAACATACTTAAAGGTACATCACAATATTTTATGATATTATAGTCCTATAATCCAAAGTTTTAGGGAGTATTTTTATCTTGTTTAATTATGGATGTGTTTATATGCTGTTTATTTCTACTACCTTTGCAAATACTGTCCCTCCTGCTGATGGTGATGGTTCTTTCCATTCGTACCGGTTAAGTTAGTTTGTCAGGCTTTTACCATTCTTTTTCCATAATTTTGAGAATTGTAATCCGTTTTTATCTATGTAAATACTTTTTCTAAGCTTAACCCATGTACATAATTCTTTCAAGTCGTAATTTAGTGATTTCCATCCTCTGAGGAAGTCCTCGGATAATTTTTTGGTGGTTGATAATGTTGATTTATATTGATGTCTCATCTATAGAGTTTTGTATACTTGTGATGGTGTCATTAGAATTTTGTGTTTGATAGTCATTCATCCTCCTAGAAATTATCATGCTAATAAAATGAGTTCACGTTTTAATAATATATTGTTTTTTGTTTCAAATGCATTTACAAAAGTATAAGATCAAATTGAAACATGATTACATCAACGGTAGAGATATGATGCCTAGATGAACATCATTTTCTGATTACCGCCATCAAGGATTGGTATTTGTCACCATCGGTAAATACAAATGAGTTATGATAATCATAGATCTGCTTAGATTATTTTAGCGGGTTGCCCTTTTTAACTTCATATATGCTTTTTGGATGTTTTTTGTTTGCTATATCCAAGGAAAAATAAGTCTGGTAAATAGGGTACATAGCCAGTCTAATAAGAATGATGAAACAGCCAAATATATTTTGATCATGTTTCTAGCGAGGTTACCATTCCGTTCGATGCTTAAGGATATATACAAGTAAGATTAGTAACAACCATTTGGAAGTATCTTAATTAAGGCAATGTTGGAGTAGAGTAAAAATGAAATGTTCCACAAATTTACTCTGTATTAGAATAATACCGTGTGGTGGAGTACAATTATTTCTAGTTCTAAAGAAACCAATCAAGGTCAACTAAAATATTCAATCAAATCGGAATGTTATTCGCATTAGTGGCATAGATGAGAATGACTGTAATTGTAACATGTTGGATACACTGTGTCGGGATGAAATGCAGACGGCGAGGCGAAGCTCGCATGTCTTTCTAGTACCAAGAAATCGTGTTCCGGTGGTACCAAGAAATCGTGTTCCGGTGGGAGTACGTAAAGCTGAGATGGTTTCGTCAGCTTTGACATTTCACTCTACAAGAGATAAAGCTGCCTTTTCACTCGAAGTTTAAGCATAGTTAGTGTTTTAGGCCTTTAAAGAATTATAAAAATTTTACATTTGATAAATCCATGGTCTTTATAATCTAAAGATCATGGATCTATAAATATACGGATTTTATAATTTAGAGATCATGGATCTATCAAATTTACGTATTTTGTAATTGTTTAGAGGCCCAAAAACACTAACTATGCTTAACCTTTGAATAATAATAATTTTCTTAGCATAGATATTAATGAAAATATTTAATAAATTTTATGAAGTAGGAGGGCCATTGCCCCCCTCCCCCGACCTAGTGAAACTTTGCCACTTTAGATGAGGGGTCTTTGGTATTGTCTTACCCTATTCCGCGCAGACGCAGTAGGCATGAGGCTGTGTGCCGCCGCCGTCTAGCTTGTGGCATCGGTGAACGGGATGCTGTTCTTGGCTCGGGGGATAGGAAGCCTTGGACTTGGAAGCTGTTGCTGCTGTTGGTAGCCGGTGAGGAGGCAGGGCGGAGGGGAATGACAAGATGGACTTGGTGGGAGATCGTCGTAGGGAGAGCATCACATGTACGTGGTCGGTCGCCGACTGCGCCGAAGCTACAAGGGACATGAGTGGATGTTGAAAGTAGAGAAACATAAAAAAGGGAGAAGAAGAAGACCTACGTACTATATTTTTTTATAAAGGACGCTTTATTATTTAAAAGGATTAAACATTACACCCGACCTCTACATAGCTAAGATGTACACAGCCGACAAAGTTCACAGATCCAAACAGAAAAATATGAAGCGGATTACATATCACATTGAGAAATTGTAAAACGCTTAAAATATTGAAGGAAGACTGATCTGTAGATTATGCTGCCATCCATGATGGGTAAACAGACCCCGCGACGTATCCTCCAGAAGCGTACACACCTCCATAAAAAGGACGTGATACTTCACACAATGCAGGACTGGCCAAGAATGCAGGGTGTTGATACACCGATAGATAACCTATAAAAGAGAACAATTCATATTATTAAAAACATTATCATTTCTACACAGCCATAGCGACCATATAATGGAATCGATCCAACCCAAAAAAGTAACTTATACTTGTGATCTATACCATGTAACCAATTTCCAAAAATGTTGGTAGTACTACGTGGCGAATATAAGCCAGAAGCTGATTGGGTAACCGACCATATAGACCTAGCAAAGTTGCATTGGAAAAAACATGTGTTCGATTGTATCATTATGATGACAAAACACACACATAGGATTCGCATGCCAATTTCGCTTAAAAAGATCATTTTTAGTAAGGATAACTCCTCGACGAAGGTACCATGCAAAATTTGTTTTTTAGAGGTATATTCATCTTCCAAATCATCCTATTATCTAAAATTGGTATGACTGGCTAGGCTAAAGCATTGTATAAGGAACTAACGGAGAATAAACCATTCTCACTCAAGTTCCATCAAAATTCGTCTAGACCAGGTGACAGTTGTACATTAGCTAAACAATGTAGCAATGCGATCAAGGAGTCAAGCCTGGTTCCAATCAGATCTCGTATGAAAGTCATGTTGGGCGAAACCTTCCATTACAGTGGATATCGTTTCATCCTTATAACGGACAATAGAATACAAGGCAGGATATTATTCACGGAGCGTAGCATTACCTAGCCACTTATCCTCCCAGAACCATATCTGAGACCCATCCTTAATAGAAAATATTCCGAAGCAGAAGAAGTCTTTGTTCATTGCCATTAGACCCGCCCAAAAGTGAGAGCCACTAGGTTTCCAAACTACCTGGGACAATGCTTTTGAACCAATATTTTTTTTAAGTAGTGCTATGCTTACCCCATCTTTAGCTAATAACTTGAAGATCCATTTACCAAGAAGGGATGTAGTTTTGATCTCTAGATCATGAATACCCAACCCACCTTGATCTTTGGGGCGGCATAGTACACTCTATTTAGCCAGCCGATACTTCATTTTTTCACTCTTTCATTGCCAAAATAATCTTGATCGGAAATAATCCAACCTTTGTAAGATTCCTTTTAGTAGTTAGAAAAATATATCATATACAGTACCACATTTCTTAGTACTAAATTAATGAGTACCAATCTTTTCTTTATGGAGAACAATTTACCTTTCCCAGCTGCTCAACCATAACTGTAATCGTTCCTCGATAATCTTTTATTCAGCATTTGTGAGCCTCCAGTAGTGAAACCGGAATGTCCAAATACCGAATCGGAAAAACATCCTGACTATAGCCAAAGAGATCAACATAAAGACCAACTACATCCTGAGCCTCGCGAAAACAGAACAATTCACTTTTATGGAAGTTATTTTTCAAACCCGAAAGTTGCTCAAAAGCTGAGAGTATCAGTTTCTTTTTTTTTGCTTTTTCAAGGTCGTGGTTCATAAATAAAATTGTATCATCAGCATACTGAAGGATTGATAAGCCTCCATCTACTAGATGAGGAATTACGCCTTCAATTTGACCATCAGACTTGGCACGCTCAATCATGACAGCGAGAATATCAACCACTATATTAAATAGCATTGGTAATAATGGATCACCATGTGTCAAGCCTTTTTTCGTCTAGAAGTATTTACCAACATCGTCATTGACTTTGATGGCAACACTAATCCCGACACAAAGTTATTGATTAGAGTACGCCACGCAGCTGAGAAACCTACATACCATCGAGGAGGAAGAAGACTGCAATGACGGCTGCTACCGCCTTGGTGGTCGCCTTCCCCATGGCCGGCGTGCAGGCCTTGAGCTAGTGGAGCTAAGAGGGTTTAGGTTGGGAAGAGAGCGAGGTTCCTTGTGGCCGTCCGGGAAGAGAGCGAGTTCCTGGGGAGGGAGGGATGCTTAATTTATGGGTCGATGGGTCAGGGTGATCTGATACTGAGATGGACAGACTGGAATGCAAACGATGCCGATCGATGGAACACAGTGCTGAAGAAAACCAATACTGAAACTTGGACATGGCACGGGGCTGAATTTGGCAAAACCGTGTGGTATGCTCGATCGTGACCTACACTTGAACTTGGTGAGAAATTCTCTGGACGTTCATTCATGGGAAATAAACGGGTGCGTGGTTGGTGACTCGATGCTCAGATTCATAATGCAGTGCGGATTTGGTTTAACCCTTGAGGTTTGATGATGGAGAACAAGTGACTCGATCCTGTTGGAAGTCACGGTTCCCTCCCGCGTGTCCCTGGACTTGTGATTGATTCCCGCCCGCACGCGCACAGCACGAGTATGGCTGACACTGACCCAGCCGATGGCGGTGCCTATGGGGACACTGATAGTGAAATTAACACGCACACGCACAAATCATCTCGCGTCTGGTTTGGACATTGCTTTCTCTCACTACAGGAAAGAACAAGGTGCTGACGGCCGGCCGGCTACGTCAACAGCCAAATATCGGGGCCGTCGGCGTAGCTACCTTCCCTGGCCAGCTGACCAGCCTAACCATCGGCGTAGGGACGGCCGTCGGCGTAGGTCACGGTGCCGAGGGTAGCCGTCGGTGTAGCGTGGCCGTCGGCGTAGTACAAATGTTTGTGCCGACTGTGGCCCTCGGCATAGGTACAGCCCTCGGCGTAGCCCAGTTTAGACACGGCAATGAAAACGGCGTTAGGCAGATTGGCCGTCGGCACAACTCTTTGAAATTTTTTGTTTGGTCTGTGCCGACGGCTTAGCCGTCGGCGTAGGCCTCCAGATTTTTTGCTTTTATCTCATTATTTTTTGAAAACTCATAAATAATATATCAAAATTTGCAGAAAAATAAGACCTATCTATCTAC
The DNA here is from genome assembly GCA_030063025.1 of Avena longiglumis. Classification (NCBI taxonomy): domain Eukaryota; kingdom Viridiplantae; phylum Streptophyta; class Magnoliopsida; order Poales; family Poaceae; genus Avena; species Avena longiglumis. Next base: position 3,815,722 of record CP125974.1, on the reverse strand, counting down.
ACTCAAATATTACACATTTATAAAAAAATAAGTGAAACATAAAACATTATATATAGTTTAAAACGGGCATTATAAATTCAAAAACGATACAAACAACGTGAAACCTTCGCGTGGTGTCATATTATGTGACATAGTTAGAAGGAAAAATATCAAACTTGGTATATTGATTATGTCTCAAAAAATCCTTCACAAAATGATCTATCTCGTTCGAGGTTTCTTGGCTTTCGTGTCAAATGACCAATGTTATGGCTAGAATGAAGGCATAGTTTTTGATAATATGTCCATATTATGCATAAGTGTGCATCATGGAGTGGCGAACAATGTTTCAGGAGGAAGTTTTCCTTTTTGTCGCACCAAAAAGCCGTTTTCCATTTTTTGAGTGCAAAAAACTAACGGTTTTATGAAGCAACCAGCAAATGACTAATTCAAAATACCACCGTCACATTTTTTAAAAATACTAGACCACCTTACATGGATAATGTCATAACAGGGGGATCTCAAACATTTCCGTCTATCCCTGATGAAAAAGACAAATTCCTGCCGAATCGATAGGAAGTGGGTCAGATATGAACTATAGGTACATGATCGGATGCTCATGATTTTTTACAAAAATCATTTTTATGTTCAAAATATGTTGTTTCATCATAGATCCACTTCAATTTTAGCGAGTCTCAGCCTCGAGCTAAGAATCTTCATGCCCGTCCTTCGACAAAGTTTAACGATAGTTTAAAACGGGCATTATAAATTCAAAAACGATCCAAACAACGTAAAACCTTTGCGTGGTGTCATATTATATGACATAGTTAGAAGGAAAAATATTAAACTTGGTATATTGATTATGTCTCAAAAAAACCTTCACAAAATGACCTATCTCGTTCGAGGTTTCTTGGCTTTCGGGTCAAATGACCAATGTTATGGCTAGAATGAAGGCATAGTTTGTGATAATGTGTCCATATTGTGCATAAGTGTGCATCATGGGATGTCGAACAATGTTTCAGGAGGAAGTTTTCCTTTTCGTCGCACCAAAAAGCCGTTTTCTATTTTCTGAGTGCAAAAAACTGACGGTTTTGTGAAGCAACCACCAAATGGCTAATTCAAAATACTACCGTCACATTTTAAAAAAATACTAGACCACCTTACATGGATAATGTCATAACAGGGGGATCTCAAACATTTCCGTTTATCTATGGTGAAAAAGACAAATTCCTGCTGAATCAGTAGGAAGTGGGTTAGATATGAACTACAGGTACATGATCGGATGCTCATGATTTTTTACAAAAATCATTTTTAGGTTCAAAATATGTTGTTTTATCATAGATCCACTTCAAGTTTAGCGAGTCTCAGCCCCGAGCTAAGAATCTTCATGCCCGCCCTTCGACAAAGTTTAACGATAGTTTAAAACGGGCATTATAAATTCAAAAACGATCCAAAAAAGTGAAACATTCGCGTTGTGTCATATTATGTGACATAGTTAGAAGAAAAAATATCAAACTTGGTATATTGATTATGTCTCAAAAAACCTTCACAAAATGACCTATCTCGTTCGTTCGAGGTTTCTTGGCTTTCGGGTCAAATGACCAATGTTATGGCTAGAATGAAGGCATAGTTTGTGATAATGTTTTCATATTGTGCATAAGTGTGCATCATGGGAGGACGAACAATGTTTCAGGAGGAAGTTTTCCTTTTCGTCACATCAAAAATCCGTTTTCCATTTTCCGAGTGCAAAAAACTGACGGTTTTGTGAAGCAACCATCAAATGGGTAACTCAAAATACTACCGTCACATTTTTCAAAAATACTAGATCACCTTACATGGATAATTTCATAACAGGGGGATCTCAAACATTTCCTTCTATCCCTGGTAAAAAAGACAAATTCCTGCCGAATCGGTAGGAAGTGGGTCAGATATGAACTACAGATACATGATCAGATGCTCATGATTTTTTATAAAAATCATTTTTAGGTTCAAAATATGTTGTTTCATCATAGATCCACTTCAAGTTTAGCGAGTCTCAGTCCCGAGCTAAGAATCTTCATGCCCGCCCTTCGACAAAGTTTAAAGATAGTTTAAAACGGGCATTATAAATTCAAAAATGATCCAAACAACGTGAAACCTTCGCGTGGTGTCATATTATGTGATATAGTTAGAAGAAACAATATCAAACTTGGGATATTGATTATGTCTCAAAAAACCTTCACAAAATGACCTATCTCGTTCGAGGTTTCTTGGCTTTCGGGTCAAATGACCAATGTTATGGCTAGAATGAAGGCATAGTTTGTGATAATGTGTCCATATTATGCATAAGTGTGCATCATGGGTTGGCGAACAATGTTTCAGGATGAAGTTTTCCTTTTCGTCGCACCAAAATTCTGTTTTCAATTTTTCGAGTGCAAAAAACTAACGGTTTTAGGAAGCAACCACCAAATGGCTAATTCAAAATACCACCGTCACATTTTTCAAAAATACCAGACCACCTTACATGGATAATGTAATAACAGGGTGATCTCAAACATTTCCGTCTATCCCTGGTGAAAAAGACAAATTCCTACCGAATCGGTAGGAAGTGGGTCAGATATGAACTATAGGTACATGATCGCTCATGATTTTTTTTACAAAAATCAGTTTTAGGTTCAAAATATGTTGTTTCATCATAGATCCACTTCAAGTTTAGCAAGTCTCAACCCCGAGCTAAGAATCTTCATGCCCGCCCTTCAACAAAGTTTAACGATAGTTTAAAACAGGCATTATAAATTCAAAAACGATCCAAACAACGTGAAACCTTCGCGTGGTTTCATATTATGTGACATAGTTAGAAAAAACAATATCAAACTTGGTATATTGATTATGTCTCAAAAAACTTTAACAAAATGACCTATCTCGTTCGAGGATTCTTGGCTTTCGGGTCAAATGACCAATGTTATGGCTAGAATGAAGGCATAGTTTGTGATAATGTGTCCATATTGTGCATAAGTGTGCATAATGGGATGGCGAACAATGTTTCAGGAGGAAGTTTTCCTTTTTGTCGCAACAAAAAACCGTTTTACATTTTTCGAGGGCAAAGAACTAACGGTTTTGTGAAGCAACCACCAAATGGCTAATTCAAAATACCACCGTCACATTTTTCAAAAATACTAGACCACCTTACATGGATAATTTCATAACAGAGGGATCTCAAATATTTCCGTCTACCCCTGGTGAAAAAGACAAATTCCTACCGAATCGGTAGAAAGTGGGTCAGATATGAACTACAGGTACATGATCGGATGCTCATGATTTTTTACAGAAATCATTTTTAGGTTTAAAATATGTTGTTTAATCATAGATCCACTTCAAGTTTATCGAGTCTTAGCCTAAGAATCTTCATGCCCGCCCTTCGACAAAGTTTAACGATAGTTTAAAACGGGCATTATAAATTCAAAAACGATCCAAACAACGTGAAACCTTCGTGTGGTGTCATATTATGTGACATAGTTAGAAGAAACAATATCAAACTTGGTATATTGATTATGTCTCGAAAAACCTTCACAAAATGACCTATCTCGTTCGAGTTTTCTTGGCTTTCGGGTCAAATGACCAATGTTATGGCTAGAATGAAGACATAGTTTGTGATAATGTGTCCATATTATGCATAAGTGTGCATCATGGGATGGCGAACAATGTTTCAGGAGGAAGTTTTCCTTTTCGTCGCACCAAAAAGCCGTTTTCAATTTTTCGAGTGCAAAAAACTAACGGTTTTATGAAGCAACCAGCAAATGGCTAATTCAAAATACCACCGTCACATTTTTCAAAAATACTAGACCACCTTACATGGATAATGTAATAACAGGGGGATCTCAAACATTTCCGTCTATCCCTGGTGAAAAAGACAAATTCCTGCCGAATCGGTAGGAAGTGGGTCAGATATGAACTACAGGTACATGATCGCTCATGATTTTTTACAAAAATCAGTTTTAGGTTCAAAATATGTTGTTTCATCATAGATCCACTTCAAGTTTAGCGAGTCTCAACACCAAGCTAAGAATCTTCATGCCCGCCCTTCAACAAAGTTTAACGATAGTTTAAAACGGGCATTATAAATTCAAAAACGATCCAAACAACGTGAAACCTTCGCGTGGTGTCATATTATGGGACATAGTTAGAAAAAACAATATCAAACTTGGTATATTGATTATGTCTCAAAAAACTTTAACAAAATAACCTATCTCGTTCAAGGTTTCTTAGCTTTCGGGTCAAATGACCAATGTTATGGCTAGAATGAAGGCATAGTTTGTGATAATGTGTCCATATTGTGCATAAGTGTGCATCATGGGATGGCGAACAATATTTGAGGAGGAAGTTTTCCTTTTTGTCGCAACAAAAAGCCGTTTTCCATTTTTCGAGGGCAAAGAACTAACGGTTTTGTGAAGCAACCACCAAATGGCTAATTCAAAATACAACCGTCACATTTTTCAAAAATACTAGACCACCTTACATGGATAATGTCATAACAGGGGGATCTCAAACATTTTCGTCTATCCCTGGTGAAAAAGACAATTCCTGCTGAATCGGTAGAAAGTGGGTCAGATATGAACTACATGTACATGATCGGATGCTCATGATTTTTTACAAAAATCATTTTTAGGTTCAAAATATGTTGTTTCATCATAGATACACTTCAAGTTTAGCGAGTCTCAGCCCCGAGTTAAGAATCTTCATGCCCGCCCTTCGACAAAGTTTAACGATAGTTTAAAACGGGCATTGTAAATTCAAAAACGATCCAAACAACGTGAAACCTTCGCGTGGTGTCATATTATATGACATAGTTAGAAAGAAAAATATCAAACTTGGTATATTGATTATGTCTCAAAAAAACCTTCACAAAATGACCTATCTCGTTCGAGGTTTCTTGGTTTTCGGGTCAAATGACCAATGTTATGGCTAGAATGAAGACATAGATTGTGATAATGTATCCATATTGTGCATAAGTGTGCATCATGGGATGACGAACAATGTTTCAGAACGAAGTTTTCCTTTACGTCGCACCAAAAAGCCGTTTTCCATTTTTCGACTGCAAAAAACTGACGGTTTTGTGAAGCAACCACCAAATGGCTAATTCAAAATACCACCGTCACATTTTTCAAAAATACTAGACCACCTTACATGGATAATGTCATAACAGGGGGATCTCAAACATTTCCGTCTATCCCTGGTGAAAAAGACAAATTCCTACCGAATCGGTAGAAAGTGGGTCAGATATGAACTACAGGTACATGATCGGATGCTCATGATTTTTTTCAAAAATCATTTTTAGGTTTAAAATATGTTGTTTCATCATAGATCCACTTCAAGTTTAGCGAGTCTCAGCCCCGAGCTAAGAATCTTCATGCCCGCCCTTCGACAAAGTTTAACGATAGTTTAAAACGGGCATTATAAATTTAAAAACGATCCAAACAACGTGAAACCTTCGCGTGGTGTCATATTATATGATATAGTTATAAGGAAAAATATCAAACTTGGTATATTGATTATGTCTAAAAAAAACCTTCACAAAATGACCTATCTCGTTCGAGATTTCTTGGCTTTCGAGTCAAATGACCAATGTTATGGCTAGAATGAAGGCATAATTTGTGATAATGTGTCTATATTGTGCATAAGTGTGCATCATGGGATGGCGAACAATGTTTCAGGAGGAAGTTTTCCTTTTCGTCGCACCAAAAAGCCGTTTTCCATTTTCCGAGTGCAAAATACTGACGGTTTTGTGAAGCAACCACCAAATGGCTAATTCAAAATACCACCGTTAAATTTTTCAAAAATACTAGACCACCTTACATGGATAATGTCATAACAGGGGGATCTCAAACATTTTCGTCTATCCATGGTGAAAAAGACAAATTCCTACTGAATCGGTAGAAAGTGGGTCAGATATAAACTACAGGTACATGATCGGCTGCTCATGATTTTTTACAAAAATCATTTTTAGGTTCAAAATATGTTGTTTCATCATAGATCCACTTCAAGTTTAGCGAGTATCAGCCCCGAGCTAAGAACCTTTATGCGTGTCGTTTTAAACGGGCAAATGAAATTATGATAAGAATCATGGCATAGTTTGTGATAAATTTATATTGTTATCATATTTGGATTCCTATCATTTTTGTAATCAATTTAGACATATTATTTTCCGAATTCCGATTTACAGATTTAAAGATACTAATTATTCCATATTAAATAAAAAATACAAAAAAATAAAATCTTTATATTTTTATTTGAATTCAATAATATTTTTACTTATTCATTGTTGTTTACTTAAATAATTGCTTATAATTTCAAAAAATAAAACCATTTGACATAATGATATTAGAGTTAATAGGAATGATATCATAGTATTGACAACAATGTGTAAATTGCTATGCGGGAAGAGATTCTAAAGGAATGAGAAAGTTAAGCGTGCTAGAGCTAGAGTAGTGCTAGGATGGGTGACCGAACGAAAACTTTGACTTAGACTGCAATTTAATCAATTATTAACTATAAATAGTTTTAAAATGATTAAAGCGATAGATTAAGAAGTCAAACAATTCAAAGATTAAAAAAATTTTAAAAAATATTTTTTTAAAAAAATTAAAAAATAATTTAGGCTATGCCGACGGCCTGACCGTCGGCGTAGCTCCGTTCCTGTGCCGACGGCTTGGCTGTCGGCGTAGCTTCAGGCTCGACCGTTATCGAAGACGGCCGTTGACTGACATGCGGGGCCCGCTGAAAGACGCTATGCCGAGGGGGATGGCTGTGCCGACGGCCACGGAGCTGTGCCGACGAGGACGTGCGTCGGGGCTACGCCGACGGCCACCGTCAGCACAGCCTATGCCGACGGCAATTTAAAGCTGTGCCAACGGTAGCCGGCCGTCGTAGCGAATCTTTTATGTAGTGTCTGAAACTTTCAGCACATACTACTGGAGTACATACTGATTTAAATTTGGCCGACTCGATAGTGACGGAGCCATATTACGGCAGCTGGGTAGTCATATATCCAAGTGTCCAATCAAAAAGGTCTAGAAATTGACCACCCAGGCCCACTAGTCATCTTCAATGGGTAAAGTTTGGCAGGGTCATATTGCAAAAGGATGGAAAGAAAACGCTAGTAACTTCCTGATCCCACGATTCCCGCGCCTATCTTGTTTTCACCTTCTTTGTAATCTCGTGTAAATCTCCAATTTATTTCCCTCCTACATGGTGATCCCAGAATCAATCTTGGGTTGTGTTTGGTTGAGATTTTCTGCTAGATTCACGTTGAAAAATCTAGAATCTATACCAAACGGGTTTGTAAGCCGGTCCAGATTTTGTAACGCAGCCGATTCCTACCGTGTAAATTGAAAGCACCCCTACCCCAGTGCCACCAATAAATGAAAAGTGGACGGTTCAAACTCTTCTTTTCTCCTGCATCCCGACTGGTTTTTCTCCGTCTTTCTCTTTTCCCCACAACTCACGCACATACAGATGAAACAGGCGGCTAGGGTTCCTCCTTGGCGCCCAACTCCGGCGGCCCTGGCAGTATACTGGTACGAATACGAGCTTTCTCCTTTTATTCCTCTATAACGCACGTTCCCAGCATCCATCTCGCACTCATGACTCACGAGCATCACCAGGTTGGCCGGCCGGCCGGCCGTCGCCTTCATCGTTTTGCTCGTCTCTCTGTCGCAAGAAATATTCCGCTGTCCTTAGCTCTGGCCGCTGCCTAGTGCGCCTGCCCTGTACTACCATGCCGTTATTGTCAAACACGCGCGGCCGGAAGGACAACGGACGCGGGTGGCGGCTCCCCGAGGTTCTCTTCTAGGAGCGGCAGCTTGCACTCCATGGCGGACAGGCTTGGCAGCTGCTTCTAGCGAGGCTCCTGGAGACCCAACGGGAGTGAAATTGTTAGAGGAGGCAGTCCGTGAAACCATTTACTTATAAGTATACCTGCCAAAAAATGTTAGCTATATGTATAATCTCTTTCAAAATAGGCTTTCGTCCCGTTTTATAAATAAAGCCAAACGGCCAAACCGATACAAAGTGGTGAGAAAATTCTCTTACAAGCAGATCAAAGATAAAAAAGCGAAGCCTAAGAAGCATCTAGCTTGCCAACAAAGACGACTAGACTAAGACGACCAGAGCTCCACGACGACGCCTCCCAGAAGGTAATGACGCCACTAGCGCCGCCGCCGCCGAGACCACAAGGGTCTAAGGTTTTCACCCGGAGCCCTAATGTGGTGAGAGTAGCGACAACAACGCCCCACTGATAGAAAAGGGCCCATGCGTCCCGGTTGGTAAGGGCCATTAGTCCCGGTTGCCCAACCGGGACGGGGCAATCGGGACTAAAACTCTAACCATTAGTCCCGGTTGCCCCACCAACCGGGACAAATGGGGCACACGTATGCATCGAGCGAGGGGGTTGTTGGAGCATTAGTCCCGGTTCGTAACACCAACCGGGACTAATAACCTGCTGCCGCGGCAGAGATTTGGCCAATTTCTCTACCGCGGTAGAGAATTCATTTTGACACATTGTTGCCGCGGCAGCATTTTCGCCACTTTTTGTGCCGCGGCAGAGAATTCATTTAGGTTGTTTTATTGTTTATTTAGTGTTTTGCACTTATCAACGAAGGAACCTTACATTACACAAGATCATCATGACAACATTATATTCAATACACGGATCGAGTTCATGCACTACATACAAAAGTTGCTATTCGATGCTACCGGCCAATTTCTTGAAAGTTGCTATTTTTACAATTCTGATTGTCTATACACAGCCGAGTAGTATTCCCCTTGTGTGTTTAGGACTTCTGCATCCAAGAATCCCGCCAATTCCTCATGAATTGCTCGTATGCGATCCTTTGGCAAAAGACCGTCCCGTAGACGTTCGATCTGATTTAAAAAAGGAGCCAGCCTATATGAATATGAAATAAACACATTTTGATTGTAATAAAAAACTATAGAAACTGTTTACGTACGTGGAGTTGCTCTAAATTTCTGCCCTTCTCATCGCACGTCTGCCGGATGAACTCGCATACATAGTATCCACATAGATTGTTACCTGGTCCCTGCGTCAGGCACTTTACGAGAACATAGTTCAATCAAAATAATAATCAAGTATGATAATAACTGTATCAAAACTAGAATCAAAGAGATGCGCGGGTATAGCTAGTGGTGCTTACATCTAGTGGTTGAAATGTAAGCTCCTCTTTCCAAACACCCCTAGCCTTCTTGGTGAACCGTTTCCAAGCGCTGCCCGCGAGAAAAGCGAATAAAATAAGTTATTAAGTACTTGATATCATAAAATTCACTTAACGTTGCCGATATAGTGTCGTAATGATTAGAATTACCGCTGGAGAAGTATCTGCTTGTTCTTCCACGCCTCAAGGGTTTATGTCTCGAGTCCATGACTAGTACACGCCTTTGTCAAGTTGAATGATTAACAGAATATAGTGGTACTGCGAATGCAGAACTAATCAATTATATATTTAACATCGAGTAAGCGAAATAGAAAGTGTATACAAGACAATAACACTCATCGGAAGTTGTAAGGAAATAGTATTTCCCTTTTGGTTTCTTGAAACCTTAACGCGGTACTATATTATCCTCCGTATCCCGGGGCTTATTTTGAGATTAGCTTCATGAACCCAATATGGGTCAATGAAGCCAATGTCATAGATTTGTCCTCCGCTGCATTCGAGAATCTTCATTCTGCATATTACAAGATGATTATATACATGCAATAAACAAAATAATATAGATGGAGACTAAATTAATTACAGAATTAGTACTTACGACAATAGGCACTCATGATCGATTTGTCCAAGGCGTCTTGATTGAATAATTGAAATAGTTCATCAAATTCAATGGATATCATGTCATCCTTATCTTTCCCATGATGCTTTTTGTAACCCTCAAGACTATCCAAGAAGCCCGCCCTTGTGGCATGCATGTACAGTTATGCAATCTTCGCATTTTGTTGGAAGATTGTTTACCTCCTCAGTTGGACGAGAGGTTTTCCGTCTTCGGTATTGGTATGCTACTTCACTCACGGGGAAGAACTCTAATCGGGATAAGTCTTGGGCAATACTCATACCTTGAGCAGCGCAGCTTCTCCAGACAGTAACTACCTCTGGATCATACTGCTCTTCAGCCCCATATTTGCTCGACCCCACATTGGTTTGAGAAATCACCTTGAGAGGGGCGCAAGTCTGTTTTCCTTGTTCTCCGAGCTGGGCAATAGATTTCCCGCTTGCATCAGTACTGATCTTCGAGGCTTTTTGTGCCGCATGTGACTTGAGAATAGAACGCTCATAGTCTGATGACAGCTTTGGCTCGGGTTGATGAAGATTCTTTAGCATTTTCAACACTTTGGCCTTTTCTTCTTTGGTGCTGGGGAACTCTGGCTCTTTCGGCCGCCTCAGCTTAGCGAAAAACGCTGTCGTTTCCGCATCAACGATCGCCATGATCTCTTCAAGATACAGTCATAAGCTCTCTTGGGAGGAACCGTTGGTACTTTTGGAAGAGGCTCTTGTTTACGTTTTCAGCGATCGCTACGACGCACAAGATGGCAGTACGCTTCGATTTTTATCCCGAGGCGCCGATGGCTCCGCGCGATGGCTGCACCGGAGATTGGTGAGGCGACGGAGCCGGTGAGGCGACGAAGACGGCTGCAAGGGCGGCGTAATTACCTGGAGACGGTGAGGCGGCGCGAAGATGGCCTTGGCGTGATTTGAAGCACGATACAATCCTTCGCCATAGAATGGTGACGTTTTGCCACCCAAAGATCACATCCCCTTCACCAGCAGGGTAGTGAAGATCCAAAACCTCAAAGGTGGGCATGATTTCATCCATGCCGACAATAGCGTAGCCCTCTGGAACCGGACGACAGTGGTAAGTTGGTGTGGGTCCAATTGGTAAGGCATAGCCGACCGCCACCTTCATTGATATGTTCACAACTTTGACATGTAGCTCGTAGTGTGTCATCTCTGTGATATCATCCACTGGGTAGCCAATAGGAGCCATCGTCGGTGCATCATCGGCATCGCCATTGTCATCACCCGGGACCTCGGTGGAAGCCACACTGCTTTTTCGATTATTCGATAGGCCGGTAGCATTGAATGCAGTGTGCTGCTAAGATGGGGCGCCGGTAGTACTTTGCTCTTTAAGTGTGTTAATTTCATCTTGTTGTTGCTTTAATCGTTCTTCAATTAAACACATTCGCTCTTTGTGACTTTCTGCTTCAACTGTCGCCATGTCCTTTCTCCTCTGACGGCTTCTATCAGGATATTTCTTCCTCTCTTCGGGAAACCCAGTCCTCCATGATTGGGAGCCGCTTGTGCCTCGTGTTCGTCCATCATGTTCCTTATTTCCAAGGGCGAGTGTGAGCTCATCATTCTCTCTATCGGGAATGAAGTCCCCATCTTTAACAGCCTTTACTGCTTTTCTGATCCTCTCGATTGGCAAGGGGTCTTCTTTATGTCGTATGTTATATATACACCTCTCTTCCGAGTCCAACGTGCCCCCATACCCGTAAAACCAATTCCTTGCACGTTCTACCCAATCGTCTGTCTCTGGGGTGATATTTTTATCACGCAATTCCTGCTCAAGTTTCTCCCACTTAGGAATGCCAACCCTGTATCCACCTTGCCCCATAGTATGGTGATACTTCTTCTTAGCAGCATTCAGCTTATTCGTTTCATACATTTTCTTAGCTTTTTCTGATTTCTTGTATTCCACAAACTCATCCCAGAATGGTTTTATCTTCTCAAACTGAATATTCTTGAAATCAGGAGTCTTCTTTTTCACGACATAGTCAAGGTGCAATATTTTCTTCCAGTTGGTGAAACACTGGGCCATCTTCTTCAAAGCCCACTCCCTGACCTTAGCCTCCATGGCTCTCCCATGTTGTAAGGCGTCCTCAACTGGATCCTCCGCATTTGGATCCAGCTCTATCTTCGGTAGTTTGAAATTAACCATGAGCCTCTTCCACAAGAAATCTTTGGTGGTTAGGGACAAATAAACATGTTCCTCTTCATCCGCATTAGCAGGCCTATTCCAATTTCTAATGGTGATCGGGATTAAGTCCCTAACGACATTCGCATTGTGCCACAAATTTGGTTGCGATAACTTCGGAGTCGCTCTGCCTTGCCTTCAGCGACATCTTTGATCTGAACCTCTCATGGTCTTGCAACTTTTTGGTTGGGCCTCTCGCTTTTTTCGAGATTCCTTCGATCCGGAGGGCTAAAAGAAGAAAGATCGTCGTTACTATTTCTATATAGATAGCAGATGATTAATTAATGACTTGCTTTCTATTACATGCACCTCGCCGAGCGTCGTCTTCTCGATTACACAAGGCATCGCTTCTCCTCAAGGAAGGCAACACCTTCAACCTCAAACAAGTTGTCTACTCCGTAAAAGAGGATCACCCTCACCGGAGTTGTTCAGAAAAGTTGATACGTCTAAATTATCTTGCCCACGGATCACACCTTGGATCAACTCTTCCTTTTCTTCGGCTCTGACGTGTGGGTCCATATTTTCTGCATAGGTGGAAAAACGAATAAGTCAAAGCTAAAGGAGAAAGTTAAGGAGAAACCCTAATATATACATACACAATAATAAAATGAAGAGAAACCTAAACCTAGCTACAAAAGGAAACCGTAGTAGATAGGTAACTCTAGCTAAAATCAACTAAAATCAATATTCGGAGTTCCGAGGGTGTAACCTAGTTCGGAGAAACCCTGGATGCATATGAGAGGAACATGAGTATAAGGCTACAAAAGGAAACTATCCACAGATAGGTAACACTAGATACTAACAAAATACCATATTGGAATCGATTTAAGAGGGTTCAGAATGCCCTGGCGAAGGCACATCGTCGAACCCACATGCACCTAAGGGGTATTAATGATTCCTTATCTAACCACAGTGACTGACAATGTGAATCGGGTCTGGGGCTACCCACATTGACTGACCAGTGGGGCCGAAGACCAATAATACCAAACTAATTAATAAACCTAATAATACCTAACTAATAATAAACCTAATAATCGAAACACCGAAAAGAAAGGGAAACAATCAACACATGGCATCGATGCAATGCTCAAGCAAGTATGATGATATGACAAGTTAATTTGCATTGGAATGTAACCCTAAGACATGCTCGACGATTTAATCGGGTTGACGGTGAAAACCCTAACTCGGGGAAACTCCGGAACATATGAGAGGGGTGCATTTGTTCTTCTAATTATACTTGTCATTTAAATTGTTGAACAATGCATGATTATAGGTTAAATAGATAGGTTTCATTTTTCTGAACAATTTGATATATTGTTTGTATTTTTCTGACTTATAAATAAAAAGATATTGAATTTACAAGTTTATATCAATTTCTGGAATTATTAAATCATTTAAAATTGAATTACTGTGTCAATATGACATCAGCAAAGGGTTGGGTTTTTTTTACCAAGACAGAACCTAGCCATCACATCGAGTCTTGGGCCCTAGGCCACATCAAGAAGCCACCGTGGGCCACGCTGGCCGCCCGGGCCACGTCGACGCTGCGCCGCCAGCCCGCACCTCATCGACGCTTACCGCGCTTACTCCAGGCCGCCCGCCTACTCAAAATTGGTGGCGCCGCCCTCTGTTGGTTGCCGGAGAAGGTGGTACAACGACGACCGACGGCGAACGCGGAATCTAACAGCGCAGGCATGAACTACAGTGAGAGGGGAAGGAGGCATCCGTAAGGTTAACGCTCACCCTAAGCGCGTGAGGTTGGTCGGAGAGCGCGGAGGTCGAGGTTGAGAATCGGCGGCAGCACGGCCGGGTCGAGGAAGACGAAGTCGTGGGCGACGATCGCGCAGACGGACGGGCGGTCTTGGCGGATGGAGCTCGACGGCGACGCTGGTTTCGCAGCTGACGGCGGCTCGGGCGAAGCCTGCTTTGGCGTCAAGGCGGCGTCGGTGAAGCAGTAGAAGGGGAAGGGAAGAAGAAGAGGAAGGGCTAAAGGGTTATAACCAAAGGACCTTTAGTCGGTTGGTGGCTCAAACCGACTAAAGGGTTATACGTCATTGGAGCCACCAACCGACCTATACTCCAATATTTTCAGAGACCAAGGGTTGGCGTTAGGTCTTTAGTCCCTTGGTGGCTCCAACCGACATATTCTGCTTTCAAAAAATTTCGTATTTTCTCTCTGTTCTACTTATTTTTTATTTTGGAGTTTAAATTTGTATTGTTTTTAAATGATAATTAATTTGGAATTTAGAAAACTTTAAACATAAAAAGTGTTTGGATTTGAATAAATAATTCAAAACCATTTTCGCTTTTAAAAATAATTAATGTAACCATTTAAAATATGAACCATTTACAATTAAAAATGAATTAACTTATATTTTTTAATATCAATTTGGAATTTAGAAAACTTTAAACATAAGAAGTGTATGGATTTGAATAAATAATTCAAAAACATATTCTATTTTTAAAAATAATTAATGTAACCTTTAAAATGAATTAACTTATATTTTTGAATATTAATTTGGATTTTAGAAAAAATTAAACATAAAAAGTGTTTGGATTTAAATAAATAATTCAAAACATTTTCTGCTTTAAAAATAATTAATGTAACCATTTAAAATATGAAACATTTACAATTAAAATGAATTAACTTATATTTTTAATATCAATTTGGAATTTAGAAAATTTTAAACATAAAAAGTGTTTGGATTTAAATAAATAATTCAAAACATTTTCTGTTTTAAAAATAATTAATGTAACCATTTAAAATATGAACCATTTACAATTAAAATGAATTAACTTATATTTTTTTAATATCAATTTGGAATTTAGAAAACTTTAAACATAAGAAGTGTATGGATTTGAATAAATAATTCAAAAACATATTCTATTTTTAAAAATAATTAATGTAACCTTTTAAAATGAATTAACTTATATTCTATTTTTGAATAATAATTTTAAAGCGACCCGTTTTTGCTTCTCGGAAAATGGAGAAGGGCTTTTCCGTATGCATAAAAAGGAAAACTTCCTCTTGCAACATTGTTCTCCATACCAATGTCCACACACATGCATAATATGGGCACAACATCACAAACTATGCCGTGATTCAGCACATAACATCGGTCATTTGGACCAAAAACCATGAAACCTCCAACATGATAGGTCATTTTGTGAAGGTTTTTTCGAAACATGATCAATATACCAAGTCTGGTATTTTTCCTTTCAACTATGTAACATAATATGACACCACGCGAAGGATTTTCATTGTTCGGATTTTTTTTGAATTTATTATGCCCGTTTTGAATTATCTGAATTTCTAACTATGGTCGAACCGGTGTGCATGAAGATAGGGGACGGGCATCGTTAGAAATTGCATTGGATCTCTGAAGAAACCACATATTTCGAGTCTAAAAATGATTTTTTCAAAAAATCACGGGCGATAGATCATGTACCTGTAGTACAAACCGGACCCACTTCCTACCGATTCGGCAGACATTTGTCCTTTTTACCCGGGATGGACGAAAAGGTTTGAGATGTACTGGTTGGGAGATAGTCCATGTAAGGTGGTATAGTATTTTAGGAAAATGGGATGGTAGCATTGTGAAACGGCATTTTGGTGGTTACTTCACAAAACGACCCGTTTTTTGCGCTTGGAAAATGGAAAAGGGATTTTCCATGCGACAAAAAGGAAAACTTCCTCATGCAACATTGTTCTCCATACCAATGTCCACACACATGCATAATATGGGCACAACATCACAAACTATGCCGTGATTCAGCACATAACATCGGTCATTTGGACCGAAAGCCATGAAACCTCGAACATGATAGGTCATTTTGTGAAGGTTTTTTCGAAACATGATCAATATACCAAGTCTGGTATTTTTCCTTTCAACTATGTAACATAATATGACACCACGTGAAGGATTTTCATTGTTCGGATTTTTTGAATTTATTATGCCCGCTTTGAATTATCCGAATTTCTAACTATGGTCGAACCGTGTGCATGAAGATAGGGGACGGCATCGTTAGAACTTGCATTGGATCTCTGAAGAAACCACATATTGCGAGTCTAAAATGATTTTTCAAAAATCACGGGCGATAGATCATGTACGTAGTACAAACCGGACCCACTTCCCGCCGATTCTAAGAGACATTTGTCCTTTTTACCCGGGATGGACAAAAAGGTTTGAGATGTACCGGTTGGGAGGTAGTCCATGTAAGGTGGTCTAGTATTTTAGGAAAATGGGACGGTAGCATTGTGAAACGGCATTTTGGTGGTTACTTCACTAAACGACCCGTTTTGCGCTTCGGAAATGGAAAAGGGCTTTTCCGTGCGACAAAAAGGAAAACTTCCTCCTGCAACATTGTTCTCCATACCAATGTCCAAACACATGCATAATATGGGCACAACATCACAAACTATGCCGTGATTCAGCACATAACATCCGTCATTTGGACCGAAAGCCATGAAACCTCGAACATGATAGGTCATTTTGTGAAGGTTTTTTCGAAACATGATCAATATACCAAGTCTGGTATTTTTCCTTTCAACTATGTAACATAATATGACACCACGAGAAGGATTTTCATTGTTCGGATTTTTTTTGAATTTATTATGCCCGTTTTGAATTATCTGAATTTCTAACTATGGTCGAACCGGTGTGCATGAAGATAGGGGACGGGCATCGTTAGAACTTGCATTGGATCTCTGAAGAAACCACATATTGCGAGTCTAAAATGATTTTTCAAAAATCACGGGCGATAGATCATGTACTGTAGTACAAACCGGACCCACTTCCTACCGATTCTACAGACATTTGTCCTTTTACCCGGATGGACGAAAAGGTTTGAGATGTACCGTTGGGAGATAGTCCATGTAAAGTGGTCTAGTATTTTAGGAAAATGGACGGTAGCATTGTGAAACGGCATTTTGGTGGTTACTTCACAAAACGACCTGCTTTTGCGCTCGGAAAATGGAAAAGGGCTTTTCCGTATGCATAAAAAGGAAAACTTCCTCTGTAACATTGTTCTCCATACCAATGTCCACACACATGCATAATATGGGCACAACATCACAAACTATGCCGTGATTCAAGACATAACATCGGTCATTTGGACCGAAAGCCATGAAACCTCGAACATGATAGGTCATTTTGTGAAGGTTTTTTCAAACATGATCATTGTTCGCCAACATTTAGTCCGGATGTAGTCACAAACCGACTAAAAATATTTTCGCCATTTCCCACCTCTTCCCGCCAAGTTTTCCCGCCTTTCCTTTCTACTAGAGCTTTTAGTCCGGATGTAGTCACTAACCGGGATTAAAGATATTTCCGCCATTTCCCAAAGCTTCACGCCAAGTTTTCCGCCTTTCCTCTATATTTAGGGTGATCGTGTCATGGCTATCCACACATCCACACCTTCCTCTCTTAGAACAATGGACAACGCCATCGGGCCAATCGACCCTCGAGGAGACCGAGGCAGGCGCCCAACTACCCTTGTCCACGGGTACCGCCGCCACGCCGGATGCCGAGCGCCGGAGGGGTTCTGCCCTCCTGTCCCTCGAGGTTCCGCACGCCAGGCGGCCATCACAAACCACTTCTACCACGAGCTCACGCCGGAGCGGCGGATGGATCCCCAGTGGGATCCCGACAACTATGACACCTGGAATGCCTTCTTCGCTAATAGGCGGGAAAGGAAGCTCGCCAGGTACGAGGGTGATGGCCCGCCACCGGTGAACCACAACGAAGTCGACCGTCGTCTGTGGTGGGCGAACCGTACTATCATTGAAGTGATGCGCTACATCGCCGGGGGAGACCATCCTCGCCTACGGTGCCCATGAGTCCACCCGCCACAGGCCCCACACTGTCCCGGCGGTAGCGGCATCGTCTTCCAGGAGACCCCTCTCCCACCCGCCGTGAATCCAAGGCTGGAATGGCCCCTGGTATATGCCATGGATGGGCTGAGGATCCCCGGAGTGGTGTGACGGCGACGATGCGATGATGACGACGACGATGAAGACCACAAGCTGCGTACTATAGGACTAGGCATGATTATGACTAAAGGGGCTTTTAGGCCTGAGTGTTAGCTAGTCCCGGTTTGTCCCGGTTTTAATATTAATAAATGTCTTAAGTGTTACCTAATAAATAGAGGGAAATGCCTATGTAAAGAGAGGGTTCATATTTAGTCGGTTGGAGAAACCAACCGCGATCAAGGGATTATGCAGTGGGCCAGACAACACTAATAATAGGGGTGAGTGTCGACATTATGTCGTGCGGCTTGTACCTTGTCCCGGATGGTGTCACCAACCGGGACTAAAGATGAACCTTTAGTCCCGGTTGGAGACACCAACCGGGACTAAATATGAGTCAGCACTAATAATAGGGGTGAGTGTCGACATTATGTCGTGAGTGTCGACATTATGCCGAGCTTCTTGTACTATAAATATGCATCCTTGTGAGTCCAGTACTCCAGCCAGTTTGAGGCATATCCAAGATGGTTTTAGAGAGCAGGGACACCACTACGGACAGTTTCAGGGAGATGCCGACGGAGCCCAGTCCTCCGGCATCTCCGAGAAACTGGTCATAGAGGCACTCCCTAATATGTGAAATTAGTTAGCTCCGAGGCGTATTGATCTAGTTAGTGAAGTTACAAGCTGCAAGATGGTTTTCGAGAGCAGGGACACCACTCAGCCAGTCGGGAGACGCCGACGGAGCCCAGTCCTCCGGCATCTCCAAGAAACTGGTCATAGAGGCACTCCATAATATGTGAAATTAGTTAGCTCCGAGGCGTATTGATCTAGTTAGTGAAGTTACAAGCTACAAGATGGTTTTCGAGAGCAGGGACACCACTGCGGCCATTTTCAGGGAGATGCCGACGGAGCCCAGTCCTCTGGCATCTCCGAGAAACTGGTCATAGAGGCACTCCCTAATATGTGAAATTAGTTAGCTCCAAGGCGTATTGATCTAGTTAGTGAAGTTACAAGCTGCAAGATGGTTTTCGAGAGGGACACACCACGACCAGTGAGGAGATGCCGACGGAGCCAGTCCCAAGCATCTCCAAGAAGCTGGTCATAGAGGCACTCCCGTCCAGCCACAAACGGACTAACACTCAAGACATTTATTAATATTAAAAACTGAGACTACAAAACCGGGACTAAAGGCCACAAACCGCGAAAGATATCCTTCGGTCAAGCCACAAACCGCGAAAGACATGAACTAGAATTACATAATATGAGCATGAACTTCTTGGCATATGTCATTCCTTATGACCGCTTCAGACGTAACCATGGAGCATCTTCTTTACTTAACGGAATGCTTGGGTCAGTTTTCACTGTGAAGGGCGGAATTTCATCAAACTTATTATAATCTTCTGACATGTCTGCCTTGTCATCGATTCCCACGATGTTTCTTTTCCCTGAAAGAACTATGTGACGCTTTGGCTCATCATATGATGTATTCGTTTGCATATTTTTTCTTTTTTTCGGTCTGGAGGACATGTCCTTCACATAGAAAACCTGAGACACATCATTGGCTAGGACGAATGGTTCATCTCTATAACCAAGATTGTTGAGATCCACTGTTGTCATTTCGTACAAATGGTCTATCTTTACCCCTTCCCCATTCAGGTTGACCCATTTGCAGCGAAACAAAGGGACCTTAAAAGAGACTCCATAGTCTAGTTCCCATATCTCCTCTATGTAACCATAATATGTGTCCTTTTGTCCATTCTCGTCTATTGCAGCAAAGCGGACACCACTATTTTGGTTGGTGCTCTTTTTATCTTGGGCGATCGTGTAGAATGTATTCCCATTTATTTCGACCTTTGGAAATTCAATACAAGAGAAGATGGTGACGCGCCAACAAGTATAGCTGATCTCCAACAGTGGTGTCATTCAAGAGATGTGTCCGCATCCAACCACCGAAAGACTTCATGTGTTCATCTCAGAATCCATGATTCAGCTTCCCGGTTTTTAGCGCATAATATTCTTGTGTTCATCGATATCTGAGCTGCCAAGGTGGAATTATGTAGAACTGTAGTGTGCTTTAGTGAAAGAATCCCGTCCTACATATCATTGCTTTTTCCCAGTGCGTTTTTCCACTTAGTCTTCCCTCATGCCGCGAGTCGAAACACCAATCGACTTAAGGTCGAATAAAGTCAACACAAAACTCAATGACCTCCTCTGTTCCATTCCCTTGGAGATGCTTCCTTCGGTCTAGCACGGTTATGAACATATTTCTTTAAGACTCCCATGAACCTCTCAAAGGGGAACATATTGTGCAGAAATACGACCGAGAATGGCAATCTCTTCCACTAGATGAACCAGAGATGCGTCATAATATTGAAGAAGGATGGTGGGAACACCAATTCAAAACTAACAAGACATTGTACCACATCCTTCAGAACCTTGGCGTAATATCCGGATTGATTACCTTCGAGATATTGCATTGAGGAATGCACACCTTCACAATGGGTACTCGAACATTTTCCTAGAAGCCCCTCAATGCAATCGGAAGCAATCACGTCATAATCACGTGATACCATGAGACTTCAGGTTTTGGAACTTTTTCTTCCATATTTATTATCCCTTTATATTAGATGAGAAGCCCGATAGCACCTTGATCGTAAAGGACTTCAAAAGATTTCCTTCTCTTTGGTAAGAGCATAGGCACGACTTAAGTGACGCCTTTATCCGCCTTTGTTATCTGTATGCATGTTCTTTGGGTCTTTCATAATTTGTTGGTCCTCCCGTGCTTCAGGTGTATCTTTTGTCTTCCCATACACGCCTAGGAATCCTAGCAGGTTCACGCAAAGATTATTCGTCACGTGCATCACGTTGATTGAAGAGCGGACACGCAGGACTTTCCAATATGGCAGCTCCCAAAATATAGATTTCTTCTTCCACATGGGTGCGTGTCTCAGAGCGACGTCGTTCGAACGATTGACCACGGGACCCTTTCCAAAGATTACTTCTATGTCCTTGACCATACCAAATACATCATCACAAAGGGGAGTTCAGGCTTCTTCCTGATCCGCCTCACCTTTGAAATGCTTGCCTTTCTTTCTTACGGATTATTGGTCGGAAGAAATCGTCGATTCGCCAGTACACAACCTTCTTGCATTTATGCAAATATGTACCTTCGGTCTTATCTAAACAGTGGTGCATGCCTTATATCCTTTATTTGTCATCCGAAGGTTACTAAGAGCAGGCCAATCATTGATGGTTACGAATAACAACCCTCGAGATTAAATGGCTCCTGCTTGTTTGTTCTCATCCCACGACGTACACCTGGTTTGCCCCACAACCGTAAGAGTTCTTCAACTAATGGCCTAAGGTACACATCAATGTCGCGTTGCCGGTTGCTTCGGCCTTGGATGAGCACCGGCATCATAATGAACTTACGCTTCATGCACAACCAAGGAGGCAGGTTGTAGATACATAGAGTCACGGGCAGTGTCTGTGGATCGCAACTCGCTCCCCAAAAGGATTCATGCCATCCGTATTTAGACCAAACCATAAGTTCCTTGCTTCACCGCAAAGTCCGGAAGTCTCTCTCGATTTTTCTCCACTGTGACCCATCAGCAGGGTGTCTCAACTCCCCGTCTTTCTTACGGTCTTCTTTGTGCCATCGCAACAACCTGGCATGCTCTTTGTTTCTGAACATGCGTTTCAACCTTGGTATTATAGGAGCATACCACATAACCTTAGCAGGAACTCTCTTCCGGAGGGGCTCTCCCTCAACATCACTAGGGTCATCTCATCTGATCTTATACCGCAACGCGTTGCATACCGGGCATTTATCTAAATTCTCATACTCCTTATCATGTAGAGGATGCGTCATTAATGCATGCATGTATATTTTGCACATCTAATCCCGAGGACAGAGAGTCTTATTTGCTTCAGAGGTACTCTCGGAAGTTCGTTATGTTTTGGAAACTTCTTCATTATTTTCAGCATCTTTTCAAATGAGGAGTCGTTAGACCACACTCTCCCTTCCATCGCAACAATTCCAAAGGTGGTACCGAGCTTTGTGCTGCCATCTTCACAATTTGGGTACAACAATTTCTTGTGATCTTCTAACATGCCCTCTAACTTCAACTTCTCATTTTCGCTTTCACGCCTCGCTTTGCATCGAAAATGACCCTACCAAGTTCATCACCGGCTCATCCGATGCCCGTTCTTCACCTCTCCTCTCCATTGTCTTCCATTGCAGATCACCAGATTCAGAAACATACGATGATAGTTGTTATCATCATCTTCTTCTTCACCATCTTCCATCATAACCCCTCTTTCCCGTGCTTGGTCCAGCAATTATAGTTGGGCATGAAACCTTTCATAATCGTGGCGAATGATTTTCGAGGAAGAGTACTCCTTGTTGTGCCGACATTGAACACATGGACAACGATAAATCCATTCTCTTTGTTTGTCAGCATCGATAAATTTATCCACACCTTTGATATACCCGGCTACCCGCCGGTCACCGTACATCCATTCCCGACCGTTCATCTGCATCATATAAGTAAGTTTATAAAAAAACAGGACATCATAAATAGTGAAATAACCAATTCACACCGACACATGAATTGAATCAATGACCTAGAAAAGATAAGATTGCTAACCTCGATCGAGGGAAATAAAGAGGAGAAAGCTCAAGTGCGTCTCGGACACCTTCTATATTTTTGTTCTATGAGAAATTCAACGAGATTATTCACTCAAACATTTCAACAAACACCTTCAATGCATGCATGAGAAAAAACTAGCACACCCCCTCACACCTTCCACCATTCGAAAAAACAGAGTGGAGGCAGAGGGGAAGGGCGCATTTATAGAGGGCGGTGCTTAGTTGGAGCAACCGGGACTAGCAGCGTACACGCCACGTGGCTGTGGCCAAACCTTTAGTCCTGGTTGGTGGCTCCAACCGACGCATGCCTTACCAACCGGGACCCATGCCTCGCCCCTGCGCTCCAACCGGACGTGCCAAGATTAGTCCCGGCCAGGCGCAACTGTACTAATGCTCCGAGGGGTCGCGAACGGATAGCCCTTTTTCCTCTAGTGCCCCCAAGAGGGTCACGACACCCACAGGCGTCGCCGTTGTCGGCGCTGGAGCACTGGGCTTTCGCCCGGAAAAACTCTCACCATAATCGGTATCTCAGCCCACGATCAATCCTCAAGCCGAGCTCCCGAACACGATCTGGGCGCTGCCACCACCAGGACCCCCTGATGCCCAATCCATGCCACCCACATGGTCCAAGGACAGGGGCCGCCACCACTGCAACGTCGCCCCTCCGTCGAGACGCCCGTGCAGTCCACCTTCCGGGGCCGCCGCCCCGGCATCTGAGAACTC
This sequence comes from Avena longiglumis, assembly GCA_030063025.1. NCBI lineage: Eukaryota > Viridiplantae > Streptophyta > Magnoliopsida > Poales > Poaceae > Avena > Avena longiglumis. The sequence continues at coordinate 3,792,383 of CP125974.1, read as the reverse complement.
GCGTCCGTGTGGCACGGGTGACGTGTGACCAGCGAGGCGGGAGGGGGAGGAACATAGGCGGAGGGCCTCAACAACACGACCTCATGGAGGATCCCCGTCCTCCACTATGGTAAGTGGTTGCCGGCCGGACGCGGCGGCAGGGCCACACCAGGCCCGGACAGGCCCGGCCGGGCCCAAGTCGGAACCATAAAGGCCCCGCCATCACGCTGCAGCATGGAGGTCACGCCGACGATACCCTCGAGCGCGAGCCCCCTCCGGTCCCCACCTCTAGAGGACAACCACGCCACGCCTTGGGAGGCCCGCCTAGGCCCAGATGGGCCCCGCAGGTCCCAGATCTGCGCCACCAGCTCACCGGCCGGCCGCCGGCAGCATGGCCTGTGTCGCCTCGCCAAACTGAGTCATCACCGCCGCACCCCGCCGCCACGAACCGCCCGGCCGATGCTGGAAGCTCCAGGAGGACGAGGAGGGCGGGCCGCTGTCGTCGAACCGCAGCCGCCGCGAGGAGAAGACCCGTGCTGCCACAACTTGCAGGGGGCTGCCTCCGCCGCCACCCGCCGGCCGCCGCTGCGCCAGATCTGGCCGCCCCCGCCGAAGGTCACCGCCGCCATGGAGCGCCGCCCCGCACCGACGTCCACGCACCGGGGAAAAAACGGCCAGCCGCCGCCGGCACCGCACGGGCTTCGCCCAGCGGCGCACACCAGCGGCGGCCGGGGAGAGAGGTGAGGAGGGGACGGGAGAAGGCGGCGACGCTGGGAACCGCCCCAGGGACGCGCGGGGGCGACCCAGGAGCGGGGTCTTTTTTTCCGTTCTTGTTTGTTTTTATGACAAGGCCGCTTCAGCTATATGTATAATAAAACATTAATAGTAGAAATTTCCTTTCCAAAGCGATCAATTTATATACTATCCATTGTACACATCATTATTCTATGATCAACTGTATATAAATAATCTTAAAGTAGCTTAGCACTGGTGGAAACAACCCTATTGGTCCCGGTTGGTAAGGGGCTTTAGTCCCGGTTGCCTAACCAGGACGGGGCAATCGGGACTAAAGCCCTAACCTTTAGTCACGGTTGCCCCACCAACCAGGACAAATGGGTGCACACGTGGCAGCGGCAGAGGGCGAGGGGGGTGGAGCATTAGTCCCTGTTCGTAACACGAACCGGGACTAATAACCTTCTGCCGCGGCAGAGATTTGGCCTATTTCTCTGCCGCGACAGAGAATCCATTTTGGCACATTTTGTTGCCGCGGCAGCATTTTCGCCACTTTTTGTGCCGCGGCAGAGAATTCATTTAGGTTGTTTTATTGTCTATTTAGTGTTTTGCACTTATCAATGAAGTAACCTTATATTACACAAGATCATGATGACAATATTACATTCAATACACGGATCGAGTTCATGCACTACATACAAAAGTTGCTATTTTTACAATTCCTATTGTCTATACACAGCCGAATAGTATTCCCCTTTTGGGTTTAGGACTTCTGCATCCAAGAATCCCGCCAATTCCTCCTGAATTGCTCGTACGCGATCCGCAGAAGACCGTCCCGTAGACGTTCGATCTGATTTAAAAAAGGAGTCAGTCTATATGAATGAAACTAAACACAATTTTATTGTAATTAAAAACTATAGAAATTGTTTACGTACGTGGAGTTGCTCTAAATTTCTGTCCTTCTCATCGCACGTCTGCCGGATGAACTCGCAAACATAGTATCCACATAGATTATTACCTGGTCCCTGCGTCAGGCACTTTACGAGAACAGAGTTCAATCAAAATAATAATCAAGCATGATAATAACTGTATCAAAACTAGAATCAAAGAGATGCGCAGATTTAGCTAGTGGTGCTTACATTTAGTGGTTGAAATGTAAGCTCCTGTTTCCAAACACCCCTAGCCTTGTTGGTGAACCGTTTCCAAGCACTGCCCGGCGAAGAAAACGAATAAAAGAAGTTATTAATTACTTGATATCATAAAATTCACGAACGTTGCCGATATAGTGTCGTAATCATTAGAATTACCGCTGGAGAAGCATCTACATGTCCTTCCACGTCTCAAGGGGTTTATGTTTCGAGTCCATGACTAGTACACGCCCTTTGTCAAGTTGAATGATTAACAGAATATAGTGGAAGCTGCGAATGCATAACTAATCAATTATATACTTAACATCGAGTAAGCGAAATAGAAAGTGTATACAAGACAATAACACTCACTCGAAGTTGTAAGGAAAAAGTATTTCCCTTCTGGTTTCTTGAAACCTTAACGCGTGTACTATATTATCCTCCGTATCTTGGGGGGCTTGTTTTGAGATTAGCTTCATGAACCCAATATGGGTCAATGAAGCCAATGTCATAGATTTGTCCTCTGCTGCATTCGAGAATCTTCATTCTGTATATTACAATATGATTATATACATGCAATAAACAAGGTGAGATAGCTGGAGACTAAATTAATTACAGAATTAGTACTTACAGACAATAGGCACCGATGGTCAATTTGTCCAAGGCGTCTTGATTGAATAATTGAAATAGTTCATCAAAATCAATGGATATCATGTCATCCTTTTCTTTCCCATGATGCTTTTTTGTAACCCTCAGCGATGGCGATGGCTTTTTATCCTGAGGCGCCGGCGATGGCTCCCGCGGCGATGGCTGCGCCGGAGATTGGTGAGGCGACGGAGCCGGGTGAGGCGACGAAGACGTCTGACGCGGCGGCGATGACCTCGCTGGAGACGGGTGAGGCGGCGACGAAGATGGCCTTGGCGTGTGATTTCGAAGCATGATACATTCCTTCGGCCATAGAATGGTGACGTTTTTTGCGTCCCAAGATACCACATCCCTTCACCGCAGGTAGTCAAGATCCAAAACTTCAAAGGTGGGCATGATTTCATCCACCCCGACAACAGTGTAGCCCTCTGGAACCGGACGACAGTGGTAAGTTGGTGTGGGTCCAATTGGTAAGGCATAGCCGACCGCCACCTTCATTGATATGTTCACAACTTTGACATGTAGCTCGCAGTGTGTCATCTCTGTGATATCATCCACGGGTAGCCAACCGGAGCCATCGCTTGCGGCACCATCGTCATCGCCATTGTCATCACCCGGGATCTCGGTGGAAGCCACACTGCTTTTTCGATTATTCGATAGGCCGGTAGCATCGAATGCAGTGTGCTGCTGAGATGGGCCGGTAGTAATTTGCTCTTTAAGTGCGTTAATTTCATCTTGTTGTTGCTTTAATCGTTCTTCAATTAAACGCATTCGCTCTTTCTGACTATCTGCTTCAACTTCCGCCCTGTCCTTTCTCCTCTGACGGCTTCTATCAGGATATTTCTTCCTTTCTTCGGGAAACCCAGTCCTCCATGGTTGGGAGCCCCTTGTTCCTCGTGTTCGTCCATCATGTTCCTTATTTCCAAGGGCGAGTGTGAGCTCATCATTCTCTCTATCGGGAATGAAGTCCCCACCTTTAACAGCCTTTACTGCTTTTCTGATCCTCTCGAATGGCAAGGGGTCTTCTTTATGTCGTATGTTATATATACACCTCCCTTCCGAGTCCAACGTGCCCCCATGTCTGTAAAACCAATTCCTTGCACGTTCTACCCAATCGTCTGTCTCTGGGGTGATCTTTTTAGCATGCATTTCATTCTCAAGTTTCTCCCACTTAGGAATGCCAGCCCTGTAGCCACCTTGCCCCATAGTATGGTCATACTTCTTGTTAGAAGCATTCAGCTTATTCATTGCAGACATTTTCTTAGCTTTTTCAGATTTCTTGTATTCCACAAACTCAGCCTAGAATGGTTTTATCTTCTCAAACTGAATATTCTTGAAATCGGGAGTCTTCTCTTTCACGACATAGTCAAGGTGCAATATTTTCTTCCAGTTGGTGAAACACTGGGCCATCTTCTTCAAAGCCCACTCCCTGACCTTAGCCTCCATGGCTCTCCCATGTTGTAAGGCGTCCTCAACTGGATCCTCCGCATTTGGATCCAGCTCTATCTTCGGTAGTTTGAAATTAACCATGAGCCTCTTCCACAATAAATCTTTGGCGTGGTTAGGGACAAATAAACATGTTCCCTCTTCATCCGCATTAGCAGGCCTATTCCAATTTCTAATGGTGATCGGGATTAAGTCCCTAACGACATTCGCTTTGTGCCACAAATTTGTTTGCGACAACTTGGAGCCGCTTGCTTGCCGTCTTCACGACATCTTCGATCCTGAACCTCTCATGGTCTTGCAACTTTTTGGTTGGGCCTCGTCGCTTTTTTCAGAGATTCCTTCGATCCGGAGGGCTAAAAGAAGAAAGATCGTCGTTACTATTTCTATATAGATAGCAGATGATTAATTAATGAATTGATTATATTACATGCACCTCGCCGGAGCGGTCATCTTCTCGATTACACAAGCCATCGCCTTCTCCCTCGCGGAAGGCAACACCTTCAACCTCAAACAAGTCGTCTATTCCGGTAAAAAGAGGATCACCCTCACCGGAGTTGTTCAGAAACGTTGATACATCTAAATTTTCTTCCCCACGGATCACACCTTGGATCAACTCTTCCTTTTCTTCGTCTCTGACGTGTGGGTCCATATTTTCTACATAGGTGGAAAAACGAATAAGTCAAAGCGGCTAAAGGAGAAAGTTAGGTACGGTGTTGAGAGATATAAACCCTAATTCAGAGAAACCCTAATATATACATACACAATAATAAAAATGAAGAGAAACCCTAAACCCTAAACCTAGCTACAAAAAGGAAACCATGTAGTAGATAGGTAACTCTAGCTAAAATCAACTAAAATCAATATTCTGGAGTTCCGAGGGGTGTAAAACCTATTTCGGAGAAACCTCGGATGCATATGAGAGGGGAACATGAGTATAAGGCTACAAAAGGGAAACTATCCAGCAGATAGGTAACACTAGATACTAACAAAATGCCATATTGAAATCGATTTAAGAGGGTTCGGAATGCCCTGGCAAAGGCACATCGTCGAACCCACATGCACCTAAGGGGTATTAATGATTCCTTATCTAAGATAGGGTTTTTAAGATAGGGCCAAAGACTAATAATACCAAACTAATTAATAAACCTAATAATACCTAACTAATAATAAACCTAATAATCCAAACACTAAAAATAAAGGGAAACCCTAAAGCATCGATGCAATGATCAAGCAAGTATGATGATATGACAAGTTAAATTGTATTGAAAACTAACCCTAAATCACGCTCGACAAGTTAAACGGGGTTCCGAGGGGCGCAAACCCTAACTCGGGGAAACTCCGGAATCACCTGTGCGGGTTTACTATGTTCTTCTAATCAAACTTGGTATATTATTTAAGTTGCTTAATAATGCATGATTATAGCTTAAATAGGTAGGTTTCATTTTTCTGAACATTTTGGTATATTATACATATTTTTCTGACTTATAAATAATAAGTTCGGGGTTCGGGGTGGCCGGAATCAGCGGTGGAGGCGGTGGCCGGAGTCTACCCTTTTAATTCACTGTAAGATTCCTCTTGTTCCACTGAATCCAGACACATCTTATTTGCAATTTTTGGAGTTGTAGAACTTTTTCTATCGATTTAATACTCTAAAAAGAACATTAACTCATTTAATTAACCAAGACAAAACCTTGCTGCAAAAGCATAAAACAACTGTACAGAAATATTCTATGTGAGACACTTATTCCATACATATTTTATTTGCAATTTTTGGCCCAGTAGATTATTTTCTATGAATTTTACAAGTTTTATCTAAAATCTGCCCAAAAAATAGAATTAAATTAAATAGTCAAACGTGACCGTTTGACCACGCCGACGTGGCGCTGACTAGGCTAACTAGTCAATGGTCTGGACCATTGGATGTTGATCGGAGGGCTCACCGGAGCAGCCGACGGTGGCGGTGGCGATGGTCGGGGCGGCGGCGGTCCTCGGCGGGCGGCGAAGGTGAGACGGCGTCGAGGTGGCGGATCTCCTCGGTGATGGCGCGGTGGCGGGCGAGCGGCGGTCGGTGGCGACGCGACGCAGTGGCGGCTCATGGCGTCGGCCTGCGGGGAAAGGGAGAGAGGCGGTCAGCGGGTGGTGGCGGTGATCCCCAGCGGGCGAGCGGGGCGAGGGGGAAGGTGCGGCCACGTACGGTACCGGCGGCGGTAGAGGCGCGGCGCTGGTCGACGAGTGGTGGAGGCGGCGGCGGCGCCACGACGACGGCGATGGAGAGCGCCTCTCCATGGCGGCCGGGTGGTTGCAGAGAATGGAGAAGGGAGAAAAAGAAGAAGAGGCACCAGATATGAAGGAAGGATTTAGTCCCGTTGGTTACTCCAACCGACTAAAAATGATACGCCCGGTTGGAGCCACCAACCGGACGATACTCCAATTTTGAGCAGATGAAGGATGCCAAGAGTCTTTAGTCCCGGTTGGTGGCTCCAACCGGGACATATTCCCCTGTTTTCAAATTTTTTCAGGTATTTTCTCTCTGTTTCCGCCTTATTTTTTATTTTGGGGTTTAAATTTTTAATGTTTTTTAAATGATAATTAATTTGGAATTTAGAAAAACTTTAAACATAAAAAGTTTTCGGATTTGAATAAATAATTCAAAACCATTTTCTGTTTTATAAAATAATTAATGTAAGCATTTAAAATATGAACCATTTATAACTAAAAATGAATTAACTTATATTTTTTTAATATCAATTTGGAATTTAGAAAAACTTTAAACATAAAAAGTGTTTGGATTTGAATAAGTAATTCAAAACCATTTTCTGTTTTTAATGGGCGAAAAAAAGGATGGAAAATAATGGCCGGAAAGAAAATTTGATTAGGATGGAACTGGAATTAAAGTACATAACGCAACTAACACAAAGTTACATAGAAGAACTGAAAATTAAGATACATGGCCAGATTAAGCCACAATCGGCCGAACTTGTTTTGCAATGTTGGAATAATTCAGTCATGCTCCTGCCTACACCTGTAATACTCGCCACTGTAGTCGTCGTACTCGCCGTCGTCGCTATCGTCGTCGGGGTCGCCGTAGTTGAACCTTGAAGGTTGAGTACGAGTGGGCTGGACTTGAGGGTAGCGCAGGCGGGGCTAGAGTCGGCGGCCGTGTCGTAGGCCATGACGCTCTGGAGAGTCCGGTCGCGCCACCACAGCCGACAACCGGCCTCGTTGAAGTTCGGAGGAGGTGGGCCCTCCTCCTCGTGCCTGGCGAGTGCCCTCTCACGCCGATCCACGAAGAAGGCTTCCTAAGTTGGGAAATAGTCGGGATGCCATCTGGGATTCCTCCACTGCTCCGGCGTGAGCTCGAAGTAGTACGATTTTCATTGTTCGGATTTTTTTTTGAATTTATTATGCCCGTTTTGAATTATCTTAATTTCTAACTATGGTCGAACCGGTGTGCATGAAGATAGGGGACGAGCATCGTTAGAACTTGCATTGGATCTCTAAAGAAACCACATATTGCGAGTCTAAAAATGATTTTTTCAAAAAATCACTGGCGATAGATCATGTACCTGTAGTACAAACCGGACCCACTTCCTACCGATTTGGCAGACATTTGTCCTTTTTACCCTGGATGGACGAAAAGGTTTGAGATGTCCCGGTTGGGAGATAGTCCATGTAAGGTGGTCTAGTATTTTAGGAAAATAGGACGGTAGCATTCTGAAACGGCATTTTGGTGGTTAATTCACAAAACGATCCGTTTTTTGCGCTCGAAAAATGGAAAATGGCTTTTCCGTGCGACAAAAAGGAAAAATTCCTCCTGAAACATTGTTCTCCATACCAATGTCCACATGTACACATGCATAATATGGGCACAACATCACAAACTATGCCGTGATTCAGCACATAACATCGGTCATTTGGACCGAAAGCCATGAAACCTCGAACATGATAGGTCATTTTGTGAAGGTTTTTTCGAAACATGATCAATATACCAAGTCTGGTATTTTTCCTTTCAACTATGTAACATAATATGACACCATGCGAAAGATTTTCATTGTTCGGATTTTTTTTTGAATTTATTATGCCCATTTTGAATTATCTGAATTTCTAACTATGGTCGAACCGGTGTGCATTAAGATAGGGGACGAGCATCGTTAGAACTTGCATTGGATCTCTGAAGAAACCACATATTGCGAGTCTAAAAATGATTTTTTCAAAAAATCACGGGCGATAGATCATGTACCTGTAGTACAAACAGGACCCACTTCCTGCCGATTCGGCAGACATTTGTCCGTTTTACCCGGGATGGACGAAAAGGTTTGAGATGTCTCGGTTGGGAGATAGTCCATGTAAGGTGGTCTAGTATTTTAGGAAAATGGGACGGTAGCATTGTAAAACGGCATTTTGGTGGTTACTTCACAAAACGACCCGTTTTTTGCGCTCGGAAAATGGAAAAGGGCTTTTCCGTGCGACAAAAAGGAAAACTTCCTCCTGCAACATTGTTCTCCATACCAATGTCCACACACATGCATAATATGGGCACAACATCACAAACTATGCCATGATTCAGCACATAACATCGGTCATTTGGACCGAAAGCCATGAAACCTCGAACATGATAGGTCATTTTGTGAAGGTTTTTTGAAACATGATCAATATACCAAGTCTGGTATTTTTCCTTTCAACTATGTAACCTAATATGACACCACACGAAGGATTTTCATTGTTCGGATTTTTTTTTGAATTTGTTATGCCCGTTTTGAATTATCTGAATTTCTAACTATGGTTGAACCGGTGTGCATGAAGATAGGGGACGAGCATCGTTAGAACTTGCATTGGATCTCTGAAGAAACCACATATTGCGAGTCTAAAAGTGATTGTTTCAAAAAATCACGGGCGATAGATCATGTACCAGTAGTACAAACAGGACCCACTTCCTGCCGCTTCGGCAGACATTTGTCCTTTTTACCCGGGATGGACGAAAAGGTTTGATATGTCCCGGTTGGGAGATAGTCCATGTAAGGTGGTCTAGTATTTTAGGAAAATGGGACGGTAGCATTCTGAAACGGCATTTTGGTGGTTACTTCACAAAATGACCCGTTTTTTGCGCTCGGAAAATGGAAAAGGGACATTGTTCTCCATACCAATGTCCACACACATGCATAATATGGGCACAACATCACAAACTATGCCGTGATTCAGCACATAACATCGGTCATTTGGACCGAAAGCCATGAAACCTCGAACATGATAGGTCATTTTGTGAAGGTTTTTTCGAAACATGATCAATATACCAAGTCTGGTATTTTTCCTTTCAACTATGTAACATAATATGACACCACGCGAAGGATTTTCATTGTTCGGAATTTTTTTGAATTTATTATGCCTGTTTTGAATTATCTGAATTTCTAACTATGGTCGAACCGGTGTGCATGAAGATAGGGGACGAGCATCGTTAGAACTTGCATTGGTTCTATGAAGAAACCACATATTGCGAGTGTAAAAATGATTTTTTCAAAAAATCACGGGCGATAGATCATGTACCTGTAGTACAAACAGGACCCACTTCCTGCCGATTCGGCAGACATTTGTCCTTTTTACCCAGGATGGACGAAAAGGTTTGAGATGTCCCGGTTGGGAGATAGTCCATGTAAGGTGGTCTAGTATTTTAGGAAAATGGGACGGTAGCATTCTAAAACGGCATTTTGGTGGTTACTTCACAAAACGACCCTTTTTTGTGCTCGGAAAATGGAAAAGGGCTTTTCCGTGCGACAAAAAGGAAAACTTCCTCCTGCAACATTGTTCTCCATACCAATGTCCACACACATGCATAATATGGGCACAACATTATGTCGACATTATGTCGTGCGGCGTGTACCTTGTCCCGGATGGTGTCACCAACCGGGACTAAAGATCAACCTGTAGTCCCGGTTGGAGACACCAACCGGGACAAAACACGAGTCAGCACTAATGATAGGGGTGAGTGTCGACATTATTTCGTAAGTGTCGACACTATGCCGAGCTGCTTGTACTATAAATAGGCATCCTTGCGAGTCCAGTCCTCCAGCCAGTTTGAGGCATCTCCAAGATGGTTTTCGAGAGCAGGGACACCACTGCGGCCAGTTTCAGGGAGATGCCGACGGAGCCCAGTCCTCCGGCATCTCCGAGAAACTGGTCATAGAGGCACTCCCTAATATGTGAAATTAGTTAGCTCCGAGGCATATTGATCTAGTTAGAGAAGTTACAAGCTGCAAGATGGTTTTCGAGAGCAAGGACACCATCATGCGGCAGTTTGAGGAGATGCCGACGGAGCCCAGTCCTCCGGCATCTCCGAGAAACTGATCATAGAGGCACTCCCTAATATGTGAAATTAGTTAGCTCCGAGGCGTATTGATCTAGTTAGAGAAGTTACAAGCTGCAAGATGGTTTTCGAGAGCAGGGACACCACTACGACCAGTTTTAGGGAGATTCTGCCGGATCCCAGTCCTCCGGCATCTCCAAGAAACTGGTCATAGAGGAACTCCCTAATATGTGACTGCGCGTTTGGAGATCAGATCTTAATGGTAAGTACGAATCGGGACAACTTCTTCATAGTCCCGGTCCAGCCACAAAACGGGACTAACACTCAAGACATTTATTAATATTAAAAACTGAGACTACAAAACCGGGACTAAAGGCCACAAACCGCGAAAGATATCCTTCGGTCAAGCCACAAACCGCGAAAGACATGAACTAGAGTTACATAATATGAGCATGAACTTCTTGGCATATGTCCTTCCTTATGATCGCTTCAGACGTAACCATGGAGCATCTTCTTTACTTAACGGAATGCTTGGGTCAGTTTTCACTGTGAAGGGCGGAATTTCATCAAACTTATTATAATCTTCTGACATGTCTGTCTTGTCCTCAATTCCCACGATGTTTCTTTTCCCTGAAAGAACTATGTGACGCTTTGGCTCATCATATGATGTATTCGTTTGCATATTTTTTCTTTTTTTCGGTCTGGAGGACATGTCCTTCACATAGAAAACCTGATACACATCATTGGCTAGGACGAATGGTTCATCTCTATAACCAAGATTGTTGAGATCCACTGTTGTCATTCCGTACAACTGGTCTATCTTTACCCCTTCCCCATTCAGGTTGACCCATTTGCAGCGAAACAAAGGGACCTTAAAAGAGACTCCATAGTCTAGTTCCCATATCTCCTCTATGTAACCATAATATGTGTCCTTTTGTCCATTCTCGTCTATTGCATCAAAGCGGACACCACTATTTTGGTTGGTGCTCTTTTTATCTTGGGCGATCGTGTAGAATGTATTTCCATTTATTTCGTACCCTTGGAAATTCAATACAGTAGAAGATGGTGACGCGGCCAACAAGTATAGATGATCTTCAATAGTGGTGTCATTCAAGAGATGTGTCAGCATCCAACCACCGAAAGACTTCATGTGTTTATCTATAATCCATGATTCAGGCTTCCCCGGGTTTTTGGAGCGTACAATATTCTTGTGTTCATCGATATACGGAGCTGCCAAGGTGGAATTATGTAGAACTGTGTAGTGTGCTTTAGTGAAAGAATCCCTGTCCCTACATATCATTGCTTTCTTTCACAGCGTGCCTTTTCCACTTAGTCTTCCCTCATGCCGCGAGTCAGAAACACCAATCGGCTTAAGATCAGGAATAAAGTCAACACAAAACTCAATTACCTCCTCTGTTCCATATCCCTTGGAGATGCTTCCTTCTGGTCTAGCACGGTTATGAACATATTTCTTTAAGACTCCCATGAACCTCTCAAAGGGGAACATATTGTGCAGAAATACCGGACCGAGAATGGCAATCTCTTTCACTAGATGAACCAGGAGATGCGTCATAATATTGAAGAAGGATGGTGGGAACACCAATTCAAAACTAACAAGACATTGTACCACATCCTTCTGTAACCTTGGCAGAATATCTGGATTGATTACCTTCTGAGATATTGCATTGAGGAAGGAACACAGCTTCACAATGGGTACTCGAACATTTTCCGGTAGAATCCCCCTAATTGCAATCGGAAGCAACTGCGTCATAATCACGTGAAAGTCATGAGACTTAGGGTTTTGGAACTTTTTCTCTGCCATATTTATTATCCCCTTTATATTAGATGAGAAGCCCGACGGCACCTTGATACTGTAAAGGACTTCAAAAAAGATTTCCTTCTCTGCTTTGGTAAGAGCATAGCTGGCACGACTTAAGTGACGCCCTTTATCCGTCTTGTTATGTGTATGCATGTTCTTTGGGTCTTTCATAATTTGTTGGTCCTCCCGTGCTTCAGGTGTATCTTTTGTCTTCCCATACACGCCTAGGAATCCTAGCAGGTTCACGCAAAGATTCTTCGTCACGTGCATCACGTCGATTGAAGAGCAGACACGCAGGACTTTCCAATATGGCACCTCCCAAAATATAGATTTCTTCTTCCACATGGGTGCGTGTCCTGTAGCGACGTCGTTCGGAACTGATTGACCGCCGGGACCCTTTCCAAAGATTACTTCTATGTCCTTGACCATACCAAATACATCATCACCAGCAGGGAGTTCAGGCTTCTTCCGGTGATCTGCCTCACCTTTGAAATGCTTGCCTTTCTTTCTTACGGGATGATTGGTCGGAAGAAATCGTCGATTCACGAGGTACACAACCTTCTTGCATTTATGCAAATATGTACCTTCAGTCTTATCTAAATAGTGGGTGCATGCCTTATATCCCTTGTTTGTCTGCTCCCCAAAAGGATTCATGCCATCCGTACTTAGACCAAACTATAAGTTCCTTGCGTCACCTGCAAAGTCTGGGAAGTCTCTCTCGATTTTTCTCCACTATGACCCATCAGTAGGGTGTCTCAACTTCTCGTCTTTCTTACGGTCTTCTTTGTGCCATCGCAACAACCTGGCATGCTCTTTGTTTCTGAACATGCGTTTCAACCTTGGTATTATAGGAGCATACCACATAACCTTAGCAGGAACCCTCTTCCGGAGGGGCTCTCCCTCAACATCGCCAGGGTCATCTCGTATGATCTTATACCGCAACGCATTGCATACCGGGCATTTATCTAAATTCTCATACTCCTTACCGCGGTAGTGAATGCAGTCATTAATGCATGCATGTATCTTTTGCACATCTGATCCCAGAGGACAGAGAGTCTTCTTTGCTTCGTAGGTATTCTCAGGAAGTTCGTTATGTTTCGGAAACTTCGGCTTCATTATTTTCAGCATCTTTTCAAATGAGGAGTCAGTTAGACTACACTCTGCCTTCCATCGCAACAATTCCAGTGTGGTACCGAGATTTGTGCTGCCATCTTCACAATTTGGGTACAACAATTTCTTGTGATCTTCTAACATGCCCTCTAACTTCAACTTCTCATTTTCTGTTTCACAGTCTCGCTTTGCATCAGAAATGACCCTACCAAGTTCATCAGCCGGCTCATCTGATGCCCGTTCTTCACCTCTTTCCTCTCCATTGTCTTCCATTGCAATATCACTGTATTCAGGAAACATATGATGATAGTTGTTATTATCATCTTCTTCTTCACCATCTTTCATCATAACCCCTCTTTCCCCGTGCTTGGTCCAGCAATTATAGTTGGGCATGAAACCTTTCATAATCAGGTGGCTGCGAATGATTTTCGAGGAAGAGTACTCCTTGTTGTTCCGACATTGAACACATGGACAACGTATAAAACCATTCTCTTTGTTTGCCGTATCCACATCGATAAATTTATCCACGCCTTTCATATACCCGGCTACGCGCCGGTCACCGTACATCCATTCCCGACCGTTCATCTGCATCATATAAGTAAGTTTATCAAAAAACAGGACATCATAAATAGTGCAATAACCAATTCACATTGACACATGAATTATATCAATGACAGAGAAAAGATAAGATTGCTAACCTCGATCGAGGGAAATAAAGAGGAGAAAGCTCAAGTGCGTCTCGGACACCTTCTATATTTTTGTTCTATGAGAAATTGAACGGGATTATTCACTCAAACATTTCATAAAACACCTTCAATGCATGCATAGAAGAGAAAAAACTAGCACACCCCTCACACCTTCCGCCAAGAGAAAAAACAGAGTGGAGGCAGAGGGGGCTGGGCGTTGCATTTATAGAGGGCGAGAGAATACGCCTCGGTTGGAGCCAGCAAACGAGACTAAAGGGCCACGTGGCTGTGACCAAACCTTTAGTCCCGGTTGGTGACTCCAACCGGGACGTATGCCCCCTTACCAACCGGGACGCATGTCTCCTGGCCCCGTGCCCGCTCGAATCGGGACGCGTGCCAGCATTATTCCCGGTTGGTGGCGCAACCCGGACTAATGCTAGCTCTGAGGGGGCGCGAACGGATGACCCTTTTTCCACTAGTGTAGAGAAATTTTTCATCTAATCTATAGTTGAATTCCAACCAAACAACTTCTAGATTTCTCGCAGCTATCAGCTCACAACTGATTTTCTACAGCTGATTTTTAGAAATCTACAGTTCAACCAAATACACCCTTAAATTCTTGATTGCCAGAACATCATGGGGAATTAGATATGAGCACCTCCAACGATTAGGCGCAGTATGCCGAGGACAGCGGCCAGGCAGACATGCACGACCACTTCCGGTGGTAAAACGACCAGGAGCACGGCGGCCAGTCTGGCACCTCGGCAATCGCCGGTGAAGCACAGTTCGGCCAGTACTACTTTCTCGATCAGTAATCAGTTCGTCCGTCGACGTCAGTTCAACACTAGGATTCCAAGACGAGCCCATTCTATTTTATTTGTAAGTTCTATTTTCCTTCTCTTCCAATTTTCAGAAGATTAGTCCGGTCTTGAAACCGAGAACTGTTTATTGGTTAAGAATTACTAGCAGAAAAGCCCGTGCGCTGCATCGGGAATAAAAGCAATCAATGTTCTATTCCGACTATAACACGTGCCCGTAGCAAGGAATATATAAATTCACAAAATTTGTTTGTGCGGTCCTCTATTCCACCCATGCGGGCACGATGGCTAATAAAAAGGGCATGTAACTAAACAACTTCGTGGCCACAAAAATAACTCAATCAACATTTTTTTCCTTTGTGAAATATCGATGGATCAACTTGCTATCATGATATCACTTAAGACCGACCTCCAAACTTTCCCACCTAGTTCATGCTGCAGCAAAAACTCCATGCAAAATTGATCAGGCCTCCTAGTATCTGCTGGCCATCTCCTCACCTCGTGCTTCCTGCCGTCGTACAACACCGCCTGCTCCCTTGTCTCCCACGTTGCGGTGCCGACGTGATCTTCTTCAACACTTTCCCAAGGAGGAACTCGAACGTGCGCCGATGAGATCTGCACTTTCCTTTTCCACCTAGACACCAAACAGAAGAAATGGATCTCAACAACCACACGGATTGATCGACAACAGAGCTCGCAACCGTGGTCGTATCTTCCTAGTTGATGATCGACGATACGACGGCGATGTAGGACAGCATGGGAAGCACGAGAGCTCGCAACCGTGGTCGTATCTTCCTAGTTGATGATCGACGATACGACGGCGATGTAGGACAGCATGGGAAGCACGAAGGCGGCGGTCTTGCCAAAGCCCGTCTAGGTTACACCGATGACACCGTGCCCCATAAGGCTGAGTAGCACGGAGGACAAATTGTTCGGCGTTGGCATATTGTACCGGCATCGTCGATGTTGCGTGGAGCACCGTAGAGAAGGAGGGGCGGCGGCGCTGGTCGGCGGCCCCAGATACTGCTCATGATCACCTCCAACTCCTACACCATCTGCATCATCTATGCCATATTCTCAGCTGTCAATTCCACACAATTCCTCCTTTAATCACCAATATATTCTCAACTGTCAATTCCACACAACTCCTCCTTTAAGGCGCTTAATTATATATAGCTCACACCACATGCACGATTTAATTAGGCAACCATATCTTCTCCAAAGCAAACAGTGTGCGTCTGCATTTTTTCTTTTGAGAGAGATGCCTTTGTTGTTGTTCTGACTTGGCCCGCTGATATCCAGGCATTTGCAAATGTATATAAGCTGGTGAGGCATAGCTTAAGGGAGCGGGGTGGTACTAAACCTGAACTCATACCAGCTGACTACCAGGTCACGCAGCACGCACATACGTCTGCAAGATTCTCGCTTGCCGGACATGGGCCATCCCACGATGCTACAGACTACAAAAGATGGAGTTGGGCCGACAAGATTGGGCATGCTGTATCATGGCCGAGCGAACGAGCTCGCGCACGGACAAGCCAGTGCTTGCCGGTGGCATACGCAGCAATACATAGTTTGATGAAGGGTAAACTTGTCTAAAAAAGTGTTGGACCGGGAGAAACACTTCGTGCTTTATTATTAGGTATAGATTCATATTGCTTTCTTATATCACAAGCTTTTTTATTGGTAGGTTTTAAGTTTGGCAAATGGATAAATTAATCAAGAAGTGGTAGTCGTCAAACTCAAATGTTCCAAATTCTTCACAAAGATCCCCTAAAAATAAGGAACAGAGTCCTACTGATGTTAGAGCTGTTTTGAAAAGGGTGTTAGTCAATAGCAATGCAACGCCACGGTCGACCGAATAAACCGAAGTAATTGATCTATCTAAACTTCCAGCAGAACCTGTAGAACAAAAGCCTATTTCTCAGTACAAGACACCCAAAGTTCGTGATGATGTGTGGAAAAACTTGCCTACAGAAAGGCCCATTTCAACTTATAAGACATGATTTCCCTCAAATAGATTGGGCCGTACTACGCGTCCCCCCGGGGGATATTTCCCCAAAATCCCCGGGGTCCTCATGCTGACACGTGTCCACTCAAATCTCGTTTTTGCTACATTTAGACCGCTTTTGCTATATAATGCCCCGCTTTTGCTACACTGTAGCAGAAAACTGTTCGTCATAGAAATAGAAAAACATACTAACCTCGCCGGAGAGTTCGCCGGAGACCTCGCCGGCGACCGTGTAGCAAGAAAGTTGTGCTAATGTAGCAAAACACGACCTCATCGGAGACTCGCCGGAGAATTCCATCGGTAGACCTCACCGAAGACCGTGTAGCAAAAACGTTATGCTACTGTAGCAAAACCGCAAAAAGGTGATAGCAAAAAACATGTGCTAATGTAGCAAAAAAACGACCTCGCCGGAGATATCGTCGGTGGTTGCCATAGCAAAATCGACTTTATTGAAGACTTTCGTTGAAAATGTCGTAGCAAATACTCAGTGCCATTGTAGAAAACACATAGAAGAGAAATATCAAAATAAAACTACTATTGTAGCATCGTCCTGTAGCAAAATCTCAAAAACACATCCATTGATCGGTAGCATCACGACCCTTCATTTGTAGCAACGACAATCACTTCTTGTAGCATCGTTGTCCTATACGTGTAGCATCATATCGTGGCTCCACTGCAAACATCATCGACCACGTCGTCGTCGACCGCACGTAGCAGAGACAAAGAGCAAAGGGAGCGAGGTGGAGGTCCGGGGCAACGCCAGGACGCAGAGGGAGGTGCCTCTCGTGGAAGGAGAGGTCGGCGGCGACTTAGGGCAAGGGAGCCGAGCTAGCTCCGGCGAGGTGCAGAGCAGCGCAGCGCTCCGGCGAGGTACAGCGGGGGCGCGGGCTGCAGCACGGCGGGGTGGGGCGTCGATGTGGGGCTGCTGCGGTGAGACAATGCGGGACTGCAGCAGCGAGGCGACGCGGCGGAGAGGGGCGTTGACGTGGGGCTGCAGCGGCGAGGCGAGTTTGGGCACCGGCGCATGGCAAAGGAAGCTTGGGCGGCTCACATGGCGTGTTTGCAGAGAGGGTATAAGGATAGAGACGTGAGGCGTGCAATTTTCCTGGGCCTACCACGCGCAGCTGTGCGGAACGAACGACCCGAGGGATCGTTTCGTTCGATCCCCCGGGGGAACTGTGTCATTTTCCAAATAGATTTCAGCGGAATTAAGTGTCGTTTTATTGAAGATTGGTTCAATACATACAAGCCTTGGCTAGAGGATAGTTTAAAGGAAGATGCAACATTTTGTCTTTGCTGCTACTTGTTTCAAAGTGAAAGTCTTGATCGTGGTGGAGATGTATTTTCAACCAAGGGGTGGAAAAATTGGAATAACCTTACTCATGTTGGTGGTCCTTCCAGATCTCAAAATCAAAGCACGAAGATATGTGACGATCTAGTGAACCAGAATTATTCGATCACGGCTATTGTACGCAAGGAAATAAAGAAATCTAAGATAGAGTACTGAACCCGGCTAATTGCATCAATAGATATTGCAAGGTTACTTCTTACTCTCGGCTTGCCATTTCGAGGTCATGATGAAAGTGAGTCTGCTTTGAGGAAGGGGAACTTCCTTACTTTTTATGAGTGGTATGTTGCATGTTATCCTAATGTGGCTACTGTTTCTTTGAAAATTCTCCTAATTTTTTTTAACTTTGGTTTCTCCTACTATCAAAGATATTGTGAAAGTTTGTCATATAGAAATAGTAAAAGCAATCATAGAAGATCTAGGAGATAGGTACTTTGTTATATTGGTTGATGAATCTCGTGATGTGTCTCACAAGGAACAAATGGCTCTTGCTATAAGATATGTTGATAAAATGGGATATTCAGTGGAGCCTATTATTGGACTTTCTCATGTTCCTCAAACAACTTCTCTTGCCCTCCAACAAGCTATTTATGTTGTTCTTAAATATCATAACCATATCCCTTCTAGAATCTGTGGCCAAGGCTACAATGGAGCTAGCAATATGCAAGGACATTTGAATGGACTAAAAACGATAGTGATGGTAGATTCCAGGTCTGCTCATAGCATACACTGCTTCTCACCAACTTCAATTGACACTAGTGGTGGTTGCAAAAAATCATGAAGATGTGGTGTGGTTGTTTGAGTGTATGAGTGTTGTTTTGTCCATAGTAGGAAATTCTTTCAAGAATAGAGATATGCTTAGAGAAATACAAGCCAAAAAAAATTGAGAACACGCTTCAGATGGATGAACTTGAAATTGGGAGAGGTTTGAATCAAGAACTTGGACTCAAAAGGCCCAGCGTTCTCTTATGAATATGATTGTTTTGTTTCCATCGGTAATTGAAGTTATTGATGACAATGCACAAAATTCCGGCAAAGCTCTTGATAGGATTAAAGAAAAAGGAGTTTTGGTTGGTATTCATACATTTGTTTTTATTTTGCACTTGATTAAGGTTATACTCGGGATTACAAATGAGTTGAACCTCGCTTTGCAAAGAAAGAATGAAGATATTGTGAATGTCGTGTCATTTCTAGGTACAACCAAAAAATGCTACAAGGAATGAGATACCAAAGCTGGGAAGGTATGTTTACAATGGTTAATGATTTATGTTCCCAATATGAATTCTATGTATATTCCTCTGGGATCAATATCAAAGTGTAAAGCTCAAATATGACTTATTATCAAAGGGTTATGTATGATGTTATTGATCTACTAAGTATAGAGCTAGATGACCGCTTTAGTGAGGGTAGCACAACCTTTCTACTTGGGATAGCTTGTTTGGATCCATTTGATTTGTTCTCTAACTTTGAAAAAGACAAAGTACCAGCAATGGCTTGGTGATATCCCGATGATTTTGAAAGTGAAAGCAAGATGTAAGATCTTAGCGTCCAACTTGAGAACTTCCTAGAAAATGTTCATGATGATTCAAAGACTCTCCAATTTGAAAGGGGCTAGTGATATTTTGCAGAAAACTAGTTCACACAAAAAATCATATTAGTTTTCTCTTGTATTTTTTTGGTGAAGATACCATTGATTCTTCCAGTCGCTACAACAACTGTTGAGAGAGCATTTTCTGCAATGAAACTTATCAAGACTGATTTGCGCAACATAATGAATGATGATTTCTTGTATCACTGTCTTATTACCTATGTTGAAACTAATGTATTCCAGTCTATTAGCACTGATGCTATTATGCATACCTATGAAGGTAAGCATGATCACAATGAGCTGCTACCATAATTTTGTTGCAATAAAGTGTGATATTTTGTGCTCCTAATTTGTCTACAAAATTATGTTCTCAAAAGAATTTTTTGTCACGTTAGTAGAGCTTGACATCACAAGGTTTGGATCCTAGCTCCGCCACTGCGTATGCATCGGAAGTATCTATCTCCCGCGCAAGGCAAATCATCAAGTTGTCCCTATCAAAATCAAGAGCAATATGTGGAGGTAGCTACCGATGCAGCGTGTCAAAACTCTGATGCGGTGTCAAAAAAAGCAAGCCAGTTCCTGCCTGCCGAGGGAGTATGTTTATTCGTTTGGAATCTTGCTGACCTGCTCCTGTTTTCCTTTCCTTGAGTTAGAACTCTGCGCGGTAGAAAGGAAACGACAAGTAGAGTGAGTGGTAACTTTTGCTTATGTCATCGACCGAAATGATGCATGGCGAAGCAGCCGACCAGCTTGCAGTTGTAGACGATAAGCAAACCGTCTTTTGGTTCAAGTGCTACGATAAGCAAGTGTACCTTGCGGCGAGTCAATCGTGGTACACCAGCATCACGCTAGCTCGACACTTGAGCAAAAACTTGTCAATTTTCGTGGAAATAATATGTGATTTGCGTCACGGCAGCTGGGTCGGTGTACGGTGCAGCACATCTGATCTAGGACTTGTGATGCGGAACGACGACACTCGATCGCTGGCTGGCTGGCTGCAACGCAACCGGTCGCTCTTGTAGATAGGGATCGGACACCAACCTGTATTCCCATCACGGACAATTTCAATTACGTGCACTACAACAAAAACCTACCATAGAGACATTCTCGTTGAGACACTTCTTATTTTGTCTCTTTAAAAGTCAGGTAGAGACATTTTTCATCCTGTAGAGACAATTGTTGAGACACTAAAGGATATGTCTCAAATATAGAGACACCAGTTAAGACATTTTTCTAAAAGGTGGAATTTTCATTCTAGAGACAACTTTTGAGGCATTCTAAATTGTGTCAAGAAGTTATATACATGCAATCATTGAAACACATTGCAAAAGGTGTTTACATTTGGGCTTATAGCTCCTATGCGACGTCTTTACGCGGAATTTGAAGGAAAGCGACATCGTTGGAAAGAATAGCTCGCATGCGACGGTTGTGAGGCAGCAAATATCCCACGGCCACACGGGCCTTAAAACGGTCGTAAGGACACATTTAACTAATTTGTTCCAAGATTAGGGTTAAGCCAAACCGGTTGGTTGGGACAGCCAGTCACACCAACCGCTTCCGACCGAGAGCACGCGTCACACTGACTGTAGCTTCCCCGACGGAGGCGGCGGACCTCACCCATCGTTCTCGGCGCCAGTGGCGGCACGACAATTAATTTAGGCGGCGGCGCTTTCGTTCGACGGCGAAGGTGGTGAGTGCCATTTGAAAGCTAATTCCTCTCCCATTCTTCTCAATTCGAGATCTGAGCGTGCCCATCGATGCTAGATTGTGGAGGCGAGAGTGTGCTGAACGGGGCGAGGGGGAACGATATGGAGCATGGAGAGGGGACTTTTAATCGGTATATCCCGTATGTATGCACTTAATTTCTCTAAGGTTGAGCTTTTTGTTCGCTTCCTCTAGCTCACAGTGCCCGCCAAAAACAGGGGAGACGATGTTGCGCACCAAACCTTCGAATTTCGCATCAATTTCTTTCCCTCTAGGGCTGTTTTAGTTGATGGCAGCACGCAGATCATTGAGAGAGACACAGTTGTTAAATGGGAGGTGGAATTAGAACATGTTGATCCCCAAGAGCTAATAAACATGGGAGAGGAGGCGGTGAGGAAAATTGTGGAAAAAATTGGGGATAGTGTGGTTTGGGGGCCAGAGCAAGAAGTTTCTTTGTTACGATTTGATGATTACAAATGTGACTATGTTAGGGTTGAGACAGGTGAACATATAGTTGATTAAATCGATGAGCGAAACGGTTGGACAAGCAAAATTGTTCTGTTTTTAGCACAACTCATTGATCTGGAACCTGAATCGAGGGTTGGATATGTGGCCTCGAAGCTGGCTGCTCAGATGGTCGAGGATGATTGGGCTGCACAAAAGGCAAGTAATGCCTATACTTACTGAGTTGGAAGTGTTAACAGTGAAGGATGATGATGCTAATGCACAAGGGGAGGCTGCAGATGGTAATGCACAAAGGATTATAACTGTTGATTGGAATTCAGTCGAGATACATGACCAGACTGATTTGGTCATTGCACCAATAGATGACATTGAAATGGCAAAGCTTTTTGGCATTCCTATAGATGACAGAGACAAGGAGAAGAAGAGGGATGAAGCTGCAAATGATGGTGACAACCATTTAAGAGATGAAGAGGCAGATATAGATCTAGAGTTGTTGGAAAATGCTGCAGTTCATGTAGATGATGCACATGATGATGAGCTAGTAACAGTTTATGACAAAGAGGACCCAGTTATTGAAGTTGGGAGATTGTTTCCAAGCATGGATGAATTCAGGATGTGTTTCAGGACATATGCAGTCAAACGTGAGTTTGCTACCAAGACTATGTGGACTGATAAAAATAAGTTCTATGCAAAATGCATAGGTTATGATGGTGGTGCCAAGCCTTGCAACTGGTATATATTTGCTAGACGCCAACCTGATGGAAGGACAATAAGAGTGAATCAAATTCCAAAACCTCATACTTGCATTACAAGTTCTCAAACAGTTACAAAGATGACATCACAATTATGGGTTGCAGAAAAGATCAAGCCCATTTTAGCCACAACACCAAACAACACTGCAAAGAGACTGAAAATAGACTTGGAAAAGCAGTACCCCAATAAGATGAATTATACTACAGTGTGGAAGGCAAAGCAAAGGGCAATGAAAGGGCTATATGGTGATTGGGCAAATACCTTTCGAATGCTTTATAACTTCAAAGCAGAAGTAGACAAGAGGTCACCTGGCAGTGTTGTGGAGATAGATACTGAGGTAACAACTGATGGGAAAGTCTTCTTCTCTAAATTCTTCATGGATTTAAAGCCTTGCATCGATGGCTTCAAAGCAGAGTGCCATCCATATTTGAGTATAGACTCATCTTTCTTGACTGGAAAGTGGAATGGTCAACTAGCAGTATGCAATGCTTTAGATGGACACAATTTGATGTTCCCTGTAGCTATTGGCATGTTTCAGTCTGAGACAGAGGCATCATGTACATTGTTCATGATGCAGTTGAAAATATGCATAGGGCCAGTCTCTCCATTGGCAGTGCACACAGATGCATGTAAAGGTTTAGAAAATGCAGTGAAGATTGTTTCCCTCATGCTGAGCAGAGGGAGTGCTTCGGCCATATGTGGATGAATTTGATCAAAAAATTCAGAGGAGATGATTTTGGACGCATGTGTCCAGCAGCAAGATCTTACACCAGGCAGACACATTCATATCACCTTGAGAAGATTAAGGCGGCATGCTCTGAGGAGGATAGGGTCAAGTTTTGTACATGGTTGGAAACCTACCATTCTCTTTTATGGTACAGGTCTGGTTTTAACACTGCCATCAAATGTGATCATATCAATAATAATCTGGCAGAAAGTTTCAACAACAAAGTGATGCAGTTAAAAGACTTGCCTGTCCATGACATGGTTGACCAGCTCAGGATCATGATCATGATCATGAGGTTGTGGGAATTGAGAAGAAGGCTTGGTGATCTTCTTCAAGGAGATAAGCTTCCTGATGTTGTGCAGCAGGTGGTCAACAGGAGCAGAAATCTTGCACATTTGCGTGTTGAGAAATCCTCATTGTGGGGTGCTGAAGTCAGAGATACAAAGACTGGAAGGAGGCATGTTGTTGACACTCAATTGCATGAATGCACATGCCTTGAGTGGCAACACATTGGGAAGCCTTGTGAGCATGCCATACTTTTCTTGGCCTCCAAACACAAGCTAAATATGCACCCATATTTGCAAGAGTATTATTCTGTAGCAAAATTCAAGGCTGCATATGGAACACCAGCTCCAGCACTTACAGATCAGTCTCAGTGGCCTGAAGTGGACATTCAGTTCTCCTTGTGTCCTCCTTTGATGAAAAGAAAGGCTGGCAGGCCCAAGCAGAGTAGATTCAAGGCTTGGTTTGAGAAAGGTGGGAGCAACAAGAAGGGAAAGAAAGATGCCAAGCCAAAAAGGTAACAAGAATAGATGCAAACTCTGTGAAGAACTTGGACACCAAGCTGGCTCTACCAAGTGCAGATACACTGCTGAAAAGCCAAAGTATGTTCATCCAAAATCTATCCCATTTATTGTTGATGATTTTTCTCCCCCAGCTAACTTGCTTGTTTTCAGGAGGAAGTGTGGAGAAAAAGGCCCACCTCTTGTTGTTGACGAATGCTGGCCAGTGAAAAGGGCAAGAATCAATGGCCAAGTAAAGAAGAGAACTAACCAGATCATGTTTGGTGCTGCTGAGGTGCAATCTATACTTGTTTTGGAGGATGATGTGCAAACTGTTGAGGCTTTAGGGCACACCGTTTCTGATTTGGAAGCTCTGGTGCAAAATGAGGGGCAAAATGAGCCTGTTGTTGAGGCTCTAGTGCAAAATGAGCATGTTGTTGAGGCTCTGTTTCAAAATGAGCCTGTTGTTGAGGCTCTGGTGCAAAATGAGCCTGTTGTTGAGGCTCTAGTGCAAACTGACCATGTTGTTGAGGCTCTGATGCAAAGTGACCATGTTGATGAGGCTCTGGATCATGATCATGAGGTTGTTGAGGAGGTGCAGGAGGTGAAGGATACTCTTGGACGTGTTGTGGGGAGGCCAGATGGTAATGGTAAGAAAAAGAAGAGCATAAACCTGTTGTGTGGTGTGAAACTTGTGAAGGAGAAGAAAACGAGGGGTAAGAAGAGCCAAAAGAAATAGACTTTGAATTTGGCACTTGTTGTTGTAAACATTTGTTATTGTAATAATTTGGCAGTTGTTGTTATTGTAAACATTTGTTATTATAATAATTTGTCACTTGTTGATAATTTGGACAAAATTCAAATATGATGGTAAATTTGAATTTCAACAAATGTAGCTATGTCACTTTTCTATGTTTGCATGAGCTTCCAACGTTTTTCTCATATGTACAATACAACTCATCCTCACCCTGATCCCTTTTGTGAAGTACAACTCACCCTCACCCAAAATGGGGTAGAAATGGGCTCCAAAGCTAGGGTAAACCACCCCATTTCTAAGCAAGTTTTTTTTTTCGACCATTTCTAAAACCAAGTTTGATATTTTTCCTCAGAACTATGTCACATAACATGACACCATGTGAAGGTTTTTTTGATTTTTTTTGAATTAGTTATGCACATTTGAATGTCTGGTCAAACATGAAGGGTTTTCATAAATATTCTTAGCTAGGGGCTGAGGCTCACAAAACTAGCGTTGGATCTCTGATGAAATAGCATGTTGTGAACCTAAAAATGATTTTTACAAAAAATCATCAGCATGAAATCATGTACATGTAGTTTATATCTTACCCACTTCCAACCGATTCGGCAGGATTTGTCTTTTTCACCAGGGATGGAATAAAAGCTTTGAGATACTCAGGTTGGGAAATTGTACATTCTAGGTGGTCTAGTATTTTTGAAAAATAGGATGTTAACATTTTGAAACTTCAATTTGGTGGTTGCTTCACAAATCCCCCCCTCTTTCGGCACTCAGAAAATAGAAAATGGATTTTCTGTGCGTCGAAAAGGAAAACTTTGTGCTACAACATTGTTAGTCATCCCATTATAGACATGCATGCCCAATATGGGCACATTATCATAAACTATGCCTTGATTCTAGCCATATCATTGGTCATTTGACCCGAAAGCAAGAAAACCTCGGAGGAGATAGGTCATTTTGTGAAGGGTTTTTTGAAATATAATCAATAGACCAAGTTTGATATTTTCCTCACAACTATGTCACATAAAATGACACCATGAGAAGGTTTTGTATTTTTTTGATTTTTTTGAATTAGTTATGCACATTTGAATGTCTGGTCAAACTTGTGAAATCCCGTTGGCTGTATCCTAAACCCAGCTAACCCTAAGGCCGAATGAGGAACATAGATCTAACCCTAGCGCGACACTGTGGCCGTCCAATCGCGTCTTGTAGAAGGATTCCGCGGGTGGCTCTGGGCGATCCGTGGAAGGGCTGCAACCTGATTGGTTGGCGTCTCTTAGAAGGATTTCACGGCTAGCTCTTGGCAATCCGTGGGATGGATGATTCTGGAATCTGATTGGCTTCATCGTTTTTCCATGAACAGATAAGGTACAGCGTGGCACAGTCCATTGACCGTTGGACCGAGCGTGGCATGCACGGGCGCTGGGCGGGGCGGGCTGCACCATGCATGCAGCCGCCCCTAGCGTCGCAGTCTAGCTATTTTGCGTGCAACAGCGCTGCAACGTATTTACTCCCTCCTTCGCATTAAATAAGTATACGTCTAACAACTTTCTTCAGTCAAACTTACTCCCCTCAGGTTCATTGTAATAAATGAGACTTTTCATGATACCACATCTATGTTATTTTACACTATGGAGTAGTAACTTAGACTATTAACATATGCATGATACCACATCTAAGTTACTCCCACATACTCCCTTCGTCCGCAAATAAATTGAAGAGACCATTTGCTAAATGTTATTGGACTTGATTTCCGTGAAGCAATTTTTTCTACTTTAAAGTGCATTGGAAAGGTAGAAGTACACTTTTTATGGATAAATTTTGAAGCCAAACGTACACTTATTTGTGGACAGAGGGAGTATGCATGTCACTATGACCAGCCTAAGAAAAAAATATCAAAATCTAAAATATGTAGTAAATATAACGTACAGCGTGGCACAAACCATTGACCGTTGGACCGAGCGTGGCATGCGAGGACGCTGGGCGGGGCGGGCTGCACCATGCATGCATGCTATGCAGCTGCCTCTCGTGTTGCAGTCTAGCTATTTTGCGTGCAACAGCACTGCAGCGTATTTACTCCCTCTGTCGCATTAAATAAGTGTACGTCAAACAACTTTCTTCAGTCAAACTTACTCCCATCCGGTTCATGCGCCATACAAAAAGTGTATAAGAAAAAAATCAAAATCTAAAATATTATAAACTTAGTTTCATACTCCCTCTATTCCCTCCAATTGACATCCCTCTGATTACTCCCCACCGATTTTTCTTGCGTGTGTAAAAACGAACGAGTTTGTTGCATGCTGTGTGTAAAAACGAACGAGTACCTTGGTACTAGATTCCTGCATTTATTACCGAGTAAATCAAGGCCAAATTCTATTTTCTCTTTTATTTTCCACTGCCAATGAACAACTACCTTAGACTTTTTTTCTCTCTTTCGCATTAATGCATGCATGCATGCAGGGGCGGGGGCGACGGTGCACGGGTCACGTCGCATCCTAACAATTTTTTCTCTCTTTCGCATTGATCACGCACGCGGCTACGCCCGCTGACCACACGCAACGCAGCGCACGCGGCTGCGCCAACGCTGGATTCCCACGCCGCCCTTCACGCCCCGCCCTCATCTTCAACCTCGAGCCCATCCCATTGCCTCCTCACAGCCCCCAAACACTCTGGCGACCATGGCGACCTCCCCCCTCCGCTTCCCTTCCGACACCGAAGTTAGCAACGAGGACAACTACCCGGACCACAAGCAGGTCTGGGAGCAGGAGGCGCCCACGCGCCCCAAGCGTGGCAAGAAGGGACGCAAAGCCCCGCCCTGCCCCTGGGCGGAGGGCCCCTTCATCCACAACCCCGTCGCCGGCGGCGGCAACCTCCCCGAAGACGGCCCCTCCGAAGAGTACTGAAAGGCGGCGGAGAAGAAGGAGGCAAATGAGGAGGATGCCTACGCCAGGTGGGAGGAGAAGTAGGCCAAGCGCGCCTTGAAGAAAAGGCGCAGACGGGAGGATAAGGAACGGCGGGAGGCCAATCGCTGGGCCTTCCAGGAGGAGCAGCGGCGGCGGGAGCACCGGGAGAGGTTGGCGGACTGGAATGCCGTGGTGGCTCAGAGGGCGGCGGCACCGGCACCGCCTCCACCGCCGATGGAGTAGGGTAGCTAGGGTTAGGGTTTAGGAGCTAGCCCAGGGTTTAGGCAGGGCGCCTATTCCCTTCTATATTATTGTAATTTTTTCTTTTTATTGTAATGTTATCCCAATGTATCTAATATAAGGAATGTTATCCCAATATTATCTATCCCCTTGTTTTATTGTAATCTGTGTTGTATTGTATTGTCATTTGTCAAAACACCCAAAACAACAAGTGTATAAAACAAAAGACACAAAAACAAGTTCTCATATAATACTCGTGCAATATTTATAAAATGAGTGAAATTAGAAAACCTCAAAAGGAATAATAAGTTAACGTAATGATGGTTGATTATTTTCAAACAACACATGGTTCATTTTCAAATAAGACATTTACATATTTACATAAGTTAAATGAGCGCCCAAGTTATGTTAGTTAAATGGATGCCCTTGTACTTCATTTATATATTTACTTTTGCAAAAAAAAGATTGCGACCTGAGCATAAGTATCTGTAGATCCACACGTCCCTATTTAGATTGTAACGTGAGTACCATTTTTCTGTCCAATCAATATATAGTTACTATTGGGCCTGGATACGTCCATTTTGGCATGGCTAAGTTCTATTTGGGCCTGGCCTTTTTCAATCCTCGTCAATTGTTTTTTTACTTTTCAACCCCTCCCCCTCCCCTTTACACGGGCGCCCCCTGCACACTGATAAAAGGAACACTGACGAAACTGAAGGAACACTGATTTCGAAAACAAAGCAGCTCAAAATTAGCCCGAATTTGTGTTGCATTTTATTCAAGCCAAAGACATAGACCATTACATCCATTACAAAGCATCACTCGAACACTGACTGCGCTGTCTAATGACTAACGATCAGGAGATATACTAATCCGAGAGAAATTACACAAAAATAAAAAAAACCGGCCATCGGATTGTCCTGCTTCTTCAATTCGATGATTTGCCTTAGCTGGCCTTCACTTTCGCATCCACCATAGTACCAGCGGAAATGGGGTTGCCACATCCCAGTTGCTCCACCACGGACGGGTTTTTGAGCTCCCGGGATGCTACCTCCACCCCAATTCGCTCGATGTACTCATCAAGACACTCAAAATGCCGACATTTTGGCAGTTCCTGAAATCGCAGAGATGAACCCTAAATCCCAAATTCGATGAAATGCATGAAATTTCAAAAAAAGCGAGAAATTGGCGCTCGGAACACTCAGATCTCACCTTTCCCGGCTCGGGCTTGCTCTCACACTTCACAAATTCCCGTCCAATGTTGTCGTTCTTGTCGGTGGATGTGACAAGCCGCTTCAGGGGCGCGGTACGGGGGCAATCGGGGCACCTCCTCATCGGCACCACACCATACCGAGGCCATGAGCGGTGGGAGGAAGCAGAGCTCGACATCCCTCGCCGGCGTTGCCGCACTTGCTCGCCGGAGAAGAAAACGGAAGGGGATGAGATGCTGGAACGGTGGCGGGAGTGTTCGGGTGCGCGGACGGATCGGGGCCAACGGCTCTCTTCAACCACAGGGTGGGTCCCACGATATGAGGTGGACATCATGTGAGTTCCACCGTGACCTGGAGAGGATGTGGGTCCTACTGTGCTCCGCTGATTCGAATTCGTTGATGGTCTCGTGGGGTTCAGTAGAAGTGTCGCACGAGAGCTATTTGCCGCTTCAGAAGTTTCGCATGCGAGCTATTCTTTGCAATGATGTCGCTTTCCTTCCAATTCCACGTAAAGACGTCTCATAGGAGCTATAAGCCCGTTTACATTTTCTGTAAAGACACTATTTGAGGCATTTTTCTTGTTCTCTAGAGACATTTGTTTTAAGTTTATTCAGGTTGTGCTATACTCAAAAGAAACTAATTCCAAGTATAAACAAGATCTTGTGTGAGGTTGATATGGTTGGAGGAATAAGTATTTATCATTAAGGTCAAGAGTTCAAGGATTACTTTTGACATATTTTTTATAGTATTTTTTACTCTACGTGTAGAGACATAATATAATGTCTCTTTGTTGTGCCTTATGAGATTTATAGACATTATTACTAGTGTCCTTAGCACATAAGAGACACTGCCCGTAGAGACACTATTGAGACAATGTGTAAAATGTCTCTACAAGTACGTAAAGACAATAAAAGTGTCTCTACGGGACTAAAATAGTCCCTCTAAAGGCCAATTCTCTTGTAGTGGTGTGTTCCTCCCTAGTCCCTTATACTCCCTAGCCGCAGTTCTCATCATCATGGGTTGGGTGGTAAACTTGCTACTATACAGTCATGTAGGGGCATCACAATGTGAGAGTGATTTACTACTATATGATTTGTTATTATTGATCTTTTCTCACAAATATCAGTTGATTTTTTCTTACATTTATGCATGCCCTAACCGATGAATGTGAACCACAGTTGGTTTTACGCCAGCATTGTATATGGAATCTACTCCATTATGCAACCACATGGGCTATACTACATCCTACTATGTACTGTATATACTACTGCCGGTTGCCGCCACCTAGGCCTGGATGGGATCCCTTGCATTGTTCATCCAAGCCGACCGCTCATGCATTTACATGAAATTCAGTTCAACTCGGCTCAGTTAGAGTAATATCGCATTTATCTAGCTAGTTCAGTTTCTGAACAGCGCCATCTTGGCTTGATTCGGAGTAACGTCATGTAATGGTTTCCATGTATCTATCTGTGTGGACAACTGAATTGCCGCAGCCCATTTCTAAACTTTGGTATTTGAAAATGTCGTGTTCTGATCATGTCCTATGATGTTATTTGTTGGGCCCCCAGTTTGATAGAATCATTCTGGTTGTGATTGATACGTCGGAAACGTATCTATAATTTTTGATGCTCAATGCTTATTTAGTATCTACTTTACTTTGCTTTGTCTTTCTTTGAGGTGTTTTTATATCTTTTCTGAAACTAACCTATTAATAAGTTGCCATAGTGTCAGTTGCCCGTTTTCTTCTGTTTTTGGTTTCAGAAAGGCAGAAAATCAATATTCTCGGAATTGGACGGGACAAAAGCCAAAGCCAATAACTTTCCGTGGGGGACAAGAATCCAGAAGACGAGACGGAGACGCGCGCCAGGGTGGCCAGACCCCCCTAGGCGCAGGTGGGCCCTGCCACGCACCTGGGTAGGGTGTGGGGCCCCTAGCCGCCTCCCAGCCTCGCCTCTTCGCCTATAAGAAGCCCCCGATGCAGAAACCCTAAGTACCTGATCAATCTTCCACGAAACCTCCATCGTCCCTAGATTGGGGGGATATGAAGTTCTTCCCGGCACCCTGCCAGAGGGGATATCATCGCGGAGGCCTTCTCTCCGGTATGATGCGTGAGTAGTTCCACCTTGGACTATGGGTCCATGTAGTAGCTAGATGGCTGTATCTCCTCCTTTGTGCTTCCATGTATAGATCTTGTGAGCTCTGTTCATGATCAAGATCTAATCTATTTGTAATCATGCATGTTGTGTTTGCGGGGGATCCGATGGATATTGAGATTATTATGTTGGTTTGATTAATGGTTTTGTATTTATGATTCTATCATGTCTGTGTTGTTTGTGATCTTGCATGCTCTCTGTTGTTTGTAGCTATCTTGGCAAAGTAGTTGCTAGTGACTCCAAGAGGGGGTATTTATGCTCGATAGTCGGTTCATACCTCTAGTTTCCAAGGGAAGTGAAAGAAATCTCTTTGGTTTTAGATGTGTTGTTGCCACTAGGGAGAAAACAATGGTCTCTTGTTCATGGAACATGTGGACTGTTTACCTTAAACACTTTGCTTAAAGCAGTTGTCTGTTAGTTCCAACTTAATACTGGAGGGGGTTTGGATGATAACCTAAAGGTGGACTTCTAGTCTAGATGCAGTTGGATGGCGGTCTATATATCTTGTTGTATTGCCCAATCGAATAGCATAGGATCTTTCTGACTAGTATTGCATTGTTATGCCTTGCTCAGTTCATGTCAATTTCCCTGCTGTAATTTGTTTACCCTTCATACCATGTTGTTTATCTAAGGAGAGCACCTCTAGTGAACTATGAAACCAGGTCCAATATTTACCATTGATACATCTTCCACTATTACTTGTTTACTTGCTGCAATCCACCATTACCTTTCACACCATACGTTTAATCTTTTGTTACAGCAAACGGGGGAGCTTGACAACCTCACTGTCTAGTTGGGGCAAAGTCTTGAGTTTGTGTTGTGCAGGTCTCCGTGTTGCTTGCAACACCTATGTGACATTTCCTTCCTCCTACTGGTTCGATAACCTCGGTTTCTTACTGAGGGAAAATTGCTGCTGTGCTCCTTCACACCTTCCTCTTGGGGTTCCCAACGAAGTGCTAATCAGCACCATCAAGCTATTTTCTGGCGCCATTGCCGGGGAGGCTAAGGACATCTTCACTAGGGGAGTCCTTCACTTCCTTTCTCCTTACTTTGTTTTTAGTTTGCTTTGTTACTTTTGCTTGGTTTTGTTTGCCTATTTTCAAAAAAACCAAAAAAATAGTTCCTGCTGTAGCTGCTGCTGCTGTTTTTGGCTTGCCCACCTTTGCCAAAATGAACTCTGCTGAGAACACCAAGTTGTGTGACTTCACTAGCACCAACAACAATGATTTCCTAAGCACTCCTATTTCTCCACCTGCTCCTGATGCTACCTTTTATGAAATTAAGACTGCTTTGTTGAATCTTGTGATGAAAGAGCAATTTTCTAGTGCTAGTTTTGATGATCCTGCTGCCCATCTCAATAGCTTTGTTGAAGTTTGTGAGATGCAAAAGTATAAGAATGTAGATGGAGATATTATTAATCTTAAGTTTTTTTCCTTTCTCCTTGAGAGGAAAAGCTAAAGAATGGTTGATATCTTTGCCTAAAAATATTATTGATTATTGGACTAAGTGATGGGGGAACACCAATTGGGGTATACCCATGAAGAGGAATCACTAGCTGGATCGCCGATCCCAGAGCGGGTCGACTCGCCGAATACAGCGACTGGCACATACTGGACCCAGGCGACTGGCGCCGACTAGAGGCCCAATGTAGCGACTCCAATAGAAAGCCCACTAGCACTTGTAAACCCTAACTGGCTGCATATATAAAGCCACCAGGGGCACCCCCACGGGGTATCCTCTCCCACAATAGATTAGATCTAGTCTCTCCCTCCGCCTGCGGCGGCTCCCATGTAAACCAATCTATGATCATATACTGGATTGATAGCAGGACGTAGCGATCCTCCACCGAGGGGACGTGAACCTGGGTACATCGTGTGCCAATCTCGCTCCCGGATTCTCCTACGTCGCCTTGCTCCCTCTACGTAAGCTATCCCCAGTATCATCTGCCGTGCAATACCACGACAGTTGGCGCCCACCGTGGGGCAAGCGATGCTTGGAGGGTGATAATCCGGGCGGGATCCCTCGTCATCAACGAATTTCAGATTGCATCTGGACAGATGATCTACATCAACAAGTTCGTCATCAACCGAAGATTGAAAAAGTAGGATCCAATCTAAAGGGCGGTGTGGCTGTTGCAGCCATAGCATGGTTGTTCGATGGAGAATCTGATCCTGATCGGCGCATCAGATTAGTCTAGAGGCTGTTCAATTCGTTCCGGTGAGGAAGCACCGATATGAAGCCAGCCACGCACACAAGGGAAAGCGACTGCAGTCCAAAAGGAAGACAAAAGCTTCCTAATCCTAGATTGGTGATATTTTTCCTCCCTATTCTTTAATTATTATGATATGTACGTATGAAGTACTTTGGGCCTTGTGCAAGCAAAGCGATTAGATCATTAGATCAATGAGTAAACAGTAGCGAAGCATGTGTAGATCGGTTACAAAATAGCTAGTGCTTGCCTACTCTGTATCATCTTGTTTGCACGATCAGGATTTACCCCTGTAAGATCATATAATCAAGCATCGATACTAATCCCTCGCTTTATTTTTCTTATGCACGAGGAACACCTTGATCAACAATTTACGTCAACATGATGCAATGCGTAAATCGAGGCTTGTTGGACTTAAGCAGCACATGCAAGCACCTCGGAGGCACGCCCGACTGACTCCGTCCTAAGAAGGTCCGGTCGGACACACTGTCGTGACCTTGTTCGAAGGCTTGATCGACCATGCTACCGTAAATTGGTTCCGTCGCAGCCGCATATACTTCGCCGACGACTACTCTGCTATGGCTGATGATTTTCTCCCACTTGATATTATTTTAAATATTTTATTTGTATACTGATAATATTTTTACTTAATGTGTGTTGATGCATACATACAGAGAAGAAGCAAATTGCGCTCTCGTGGCCCGGATGCGTGCGACACGCTCACCCGATCAAGTCAGCCACGACCACTCCTTCTGGCTAAACGCCATACTCGGGGACTCATGACTCGTCCCTCGCGGGTTCGTCGCCCTCGCGGACTCGCCACGCTCGTGGATCCTCCCGTCGCGGACTCGCCACTTCCGGCGACTTGTCCATCGCGGACTCTCCATTCTCCGGACCTCGTCTAAACGCGGACACGCTTAAACACGGACTCGCTAGGCTCGGCGACTCGCCTGCCACGGGATCGCCATCGTGACCTCTCACTTGCGGACCCGCCATCGTCAATTTCGCCAAAGCGCGATCCCTGTCCGCCGTGCGACCGCCTCCGCCGCGTCGACCCCGTGTCCGCCGCGTCGACTTCGCCATACCGCGAGACCACTGTCCGCCGCGTCGACTTCTGTGGCATCCCGCAAAACCACTACTAGAAAATCGCGTTGTTGTTGTTGTGCATTGCATCATCATGACAGCATGCTCATGTCATCATGCCACATTGCATTTGAGCATCGTCATCATCTTGCATTTGCTTGCATAAAAATAATTGCAGAAAAACCTATTTTTGTTTTCTAAAACGCCCCGTCTTTATTCAAACGCAAAGCCCGGTTCTCCGGAATATTTTGTTTTGGCTCACCACGGGTTGCAAACGGTCCGTTTAACACAAATAAAATATTAAATTATTTTTAGTGGGGGCAGTCGAATGGGCCGATTCGACCCGAACGACCACCCCCGGTTCAAAATCGGTCCGCCTAAATTGCTAAACCCACCCAACCTATTCTACCCACCCCTCCTCCACCTCACCCCCTCCAATCCCTGAACGCCACGTCACCCCTCCCCTTCCCCCTAGCCTATCAAACCATGCCACCTCACCCCCCAACTCTCTCTCCCTCCAGCCCACTCTCCACCACACCGCCTGGGTCCCACCACGCAGCCACACACAGCTAACACACGCCACACCCACCCCACGCGACCCCACGCGGGCCCCACCCGACTCGGTCCCTGGAACCACCGCGTCTCCCCGTCCTTCTCCTTCCTCTCAGACGCCTGACCGCCCCCTCGCCAGTACCCTCCCGTCAAGCCCGCGGACCGGCCGCCTCACGGCCGCCCTCGGCTCGCACTCCTCCCTCCTTCTCCGTCGCCCTTGAGCCACCCTCTCGCCGCCACAGCCAGCCCGCCGCCCACGCCTCCCCGTGCCCTCCGGCGAGCCCACCCCGCGGCCGTGTCCTCCTCGCCGGCTCCTCCCGTCGCCCCCACCTCCATGCGCATTGCTGAAGCTTCGCCGGACGCCGCCACCTCTCTCCGTCCAACCGCTCCGCCCGCCCTGCTCCCCTTGTCGGCGCTCGCCCGCCGCCTCCGCTCAAATCAGCGCTGCCTCCGGCTCGCCTGCTTCGCCATCTCCCGCGCAGCCCCGCATCCTCGCCGCCCGTCCTCCGCCGTCTCTTCTCCTCCTCTCCGCGCGAGCCGCCAACCTCGAGCTCGCCGCCGGCCCTTCCCCCCCTCTGCAAGCCGCCGCCGACCGCCGCGTCAACCGCCTCCTCTTCGGCCTACCCAGCTGCCTTGCCTGGCCATGGCGTGGCACCGGCTTGAGGGCCCTTTTCCTGCAGACGCTCGAGCTCGTCCTCGAGACCCTCGATCCTCGACGACCTGCCACCCGGGAGTCCCTCTGGTGCATCTCGCTTGTGCCAGTCGCAGCGGTTCTGCAAGCTCTGTATATCTGGGGTCCGTTCCAGGTCCAAGTACATACGTGTATCACTGTATCGGTTTGGAGCTTACTTGTGCTACGGCTGGTCCTCCCTGGTGCTTGTGGTGATGCGATGTATAGTAATCTGGTGGTGGATGTACTGATGTGGAGCCATTCGAGAAAACAACGCCGTAGACTCACGGTCTCC
Organism: Avena longiglumis; assembly: GCA_030063025.1. Lineage (NCBI taxonomy): Eukaryota > Viridiplantae > Streptophyta > Magnoliopsida > Poales > Poaceae > Avena > Avena longiglumis. The sequence continues at coordinate 3,756,275 of CP125974.1, read as the reverse complement.
GGAGGTCGACTATAGACCGGAGTATCAAGATCTTCTCCTGGAGCGTCCGATGCCTTTGTCGAGGGCAAGGACAAAAAGGACCTAAGAGCCCTGACAAGATCTTCTTCGGTACCGATGACGCGAGAAGTTCGGAATGCCAGGATCGGCCATCTCTCCTTGTTGAGTCACAACATCGACAAGTTTTCTCCAAGATCGAGCCCTGATCCCTCGTCAAACCCCGAAGTCCGAACCCCGTGGACCGACATGATCTTCTTCACGGATGCGACAAGTACTCCCTCGAGAACGCCAAGTTCTGCACCCCGGACGCCAAGACCGACCGTTTCACGGACCCGACAAGATCTTCGCGATGACAAGAACGACACCGACCAGGGCGAGACCGATGCGCCCCTGGCGCCGAACCAAGTCCTGCTTCCCGGATGCCGAGGTCACCGACACAGAACAACAAGATCTACTTAGCGGGCACCGTGCTACAAGATCTACCCCGTTACCCGAGAACGAACCCGTCGAACCCTGGACCCTGTCGGACCCCGAACCCCGGAACCCCAGGTTCTCCGAACCCTAATGTGTGACCCTTATCCGAACCCCTATTTTTATAAATGCTAAACATAAAAACCTGTTGCATATTAATTGATCATGCATGCATCCTTGTCATGTGGTTTGGGGGCCTTATGCCGATTCACCTTATAATTAAATATGGGGCCCATATGCGGGCAAATCTAGCCTTATATTGGCCTCATTTAAATTTGTGTAGCGAACCGGCACTATCTTTTGTCTTGATAATACAACATTTAAATTGCGGGTTAGCTAAACAACATGAACCACCTAACTAATTGTCGGGACCCCGATTCCACTTAATATGACCTAATTGCACCGCATATCTACCATGCCACACCTCATACATGCATCATGCCGATCTTCTATCGTTGTATTAAATATTGCATCCGATGTTCCTTCTAGCGTTTTGCTTCTTCGCGGATAAGGCCGTTGAGTTGATGCGAGTGTCGACCCGATCTTCGGTTGAACCTTCAACAATGTTTTCAGGCGAGCATCTCCCCCTTTCTACCTATCTTACTTTTCTAGTATTTATTCCCTCCTGTTGATCTTTTGCTATCTGTGCTGCGATGCTCTAGTTTTCGTACCCGTGATATACCATGCAGCCCTATATTGCCTTGGACACATACTATTACCTGTTGTTTGGTAGATAGTTGGACTTGTGCGTCGTAGTCGCTTGCTCAAGTGTTGTTGCGTGTCGTCCGGTGCCACAGTTGTTGATGTATTGCCACATGTTGATGTTGGAGATGATCATAGTTTTACTTATCGTTCACTTTAATTCCTGTTTAACAACTAAAATTGAAGTAAGCAGAGGCATCGGTGGGTGATAGATAATATTTGGTTTCCGAACGCCCACTTGTGTCCCGTAGGACCCCGAGTACTTGATACCTGTTCCTTGATTTATCGCGCTATCCACATCCGGGAGGTATATGGGACCCCCGAGCGAGCTTGATTGTCTTATTTCTTGGGACCACAAACTAGTTTGAGGTTTTATTTACTATCCTGTACTTATGCCATGCTACTCAGATTTACGATTGTGCGAGGAGCACCTTGTCTGTTTAGGAATTGTGACCCGTTACGCGGTATCGACAAGCCAGTTTGGGTTCCTGCCACGGCCCCACAAACCTTGGGTCCGTCTCGAGCTAGCTTACTTCGTATGGTAAGACTTCAAGGGGTGGCCCCCTGAAATATTTCTGAATCCTGTGATTGCTTTGTCGTGAAAGCCTCGTTGGGTTTTGATTTGGTTTTTCCGAGGTTGATCGAGCGTGTGTTGCTATTGGTGCACCCCGGCCGGGTAAAACTTTCCGAAAGCCGTGTCCGCGGTTATGGACGACTTGGAGCACAGTATCTCGATCATAGACAAGCATAACTAAAGTAGTGCTATAAATATGACTTTATAATGACTAGTAATCAGCCTCACTATAATGGAATGGCTAAATAATACTGCCCACAATTGCTTGCTTGGAGTCTCGCTTGCGACCATTGTACCTGACTAGTAAGTATTGCAACTACAACAGAATGGCTCAATAAAAGTACCAACAACTGCTGGGTTTTGGGTTATCTCATGCCAATTGTATCTGACTAGTAAGTGTTGCAACTATCACGGAATGGTTAACTAAAAGTGCCCACTGCTTATTTTATCAGGACGATTATCTATACCTGACTAGTAATTGCTGCAACGATAACTGAATAAGTAAAACTGCCAACTGTGTGAGTTCCTCGGTTGACTTCCTCGTTGGTCTCGAGGGGGAAACACCAGGATGGGTTTGTTTGGTGGTAGTCTCCGGTTGGTTCCGAATAGGTCTTTATTACCCCTCTCTGATCGCCGCTAGTTGTATCGAGTCTCTATAGGTTGTATAGTGCATGCTGCCGCTGCCGCTTCAGTCCACCATACCTTTGTAGGCGAGGACCGCCGAATTCTAGTCTCGCCGTGTACTGGCCTCAGTACTGACGCTCCTCTTTTTCCTTTGCCCTTTGTCGGCACCCCTTTTGTTTAAGCAGGTTTGAGATCTACGTCGTTAGCAGGGTTACCCTTCCGGCTTGGCCTGGGCAGGGTTATGGACGCCATTGGTTATTCTTCAGGGCTCTTAGCCCCATTTGCATCTTGTCCGTGGCAGACGCTGTATCTTTCAAGGTGATTTGGATCTTTGTACCGTATATCTGTATTCTTGACTCATTGAGTCGTTGTATATATATATCTACGTGGGTCCCATCGAGGACTGTTGTGTAATGTTATTACTGCTTTCCACCCGCACGAAAGTGCTGGTGGGCACCTTTGAATCGTTTATGCGGGTTTGGGTTTCGCTAAAACTTGCATAGGGCCGATTCTGAGGGTGTTACAGAGTGGTATCAGAGCTCAGCAGTTGCGATACCCCACAAGTCCAGCCTGTAGGATAACCTAGCTAACGGCCGAAGTAGAGTGTCAAAACTATTTTGCAAAATCGGTTGGATAGCTCTGATTAGGTCTGATTTTTCTCCTTACCCCTCTGCTATTCCTCTCTTACCTCTACGTGTTTTGAATCCGCTCTCTTCTCTCTCTTCGAGTCCAGGATTTCCCGTGGTTGGGTTCCGTCGTACCTTCAGAGTTTCGCTTCCTCCTTTGATAACGATGTTCTACCATCCGGTGTTCAAGCTGCCTAAGGAATCCGTCTATGGTGTTACCATTCTTTGTTCCTTGTTTGTGCCTTCCGGTGTTTTCCAACGCGACGACATCATCTACGTCAGATCCGATGCAGAGTCTGCATCACTCCTTTGTTTCCGAACCTCGTTTGTCGAGATCTTCAGTCTGATTCCGAGAGTTGGTTGCATAATCCGCCTATTCGTGTGCAGAGTAATGGTTTGGGTGCGCGATGGACTGATCACCATCCGACTACTCTTCTCATTCGCTCTTGTACATCGAATCAGTGGATCCAGCGATTTTACTCCGTCCACGGAAGCTAGAGGTGGCTTTATTTGTGGATGCCTCTACCTTCGACCTTTTGTTTCCGGAGTGTTCTCTCGGCAATCACGGACAACGACCTCTTGTTAGTGGTGTCGTGAGAACCGACACGAAGCGAGAAGACGCAGATCGCTGAACTTTCCTTCCGGTACCATGAGGCGGATCTCGAGGGCGAGATCCTTTGTTAGTGGTGTCGAATTGTGGCATCCCGCAAAACCACTACTAGAAAATCGCGTTGTTGTTGTGCATTGCATCATCATGACCGCATGCTCATGTCATCATGCCACATTGCATTTGAGCATCGTCATCATCTTGCATTTGCTTGCATAAAACTAATTGCAGAAAAACCTATTTTTGTTTTCTAAAACGCCCTGTCTTTATTCAAACGCAAAGCCCGGTTCTCCGGAATATTTTGTTTTGGCTTACCACGGGTTGCAAACGGTCCGTTTAACACAAATAAAATATTAAATTATTTTTAGTGGGGGCAGTCGAACGGGCCGATTCGACCCGAACGACCACCCCCGGTTCAAAATCGGTCCGCCTAAATTCCTAAACCCACCCAACCTATTCTACCCACCCCTCCTCCACCTCACCCCCTCCAATCCCTGAACGCCACGTCACCCCTCCCCTTCCCCCTAGCCTATCAAACCATGCCACCTCACCCCCCAACTCTCTCTCCCTCCAGCCCACTCTCCACCACACCGCCTGGGTCCCACCACGCAGCCACACACAGCTAACACACACCCACCCCACGCGACCCCACGGCCCCACCCGACTCGGTCCTGGAACCACCGCGTCCCCGTCCTTCTCCTTCCTCTCAGACGCCCGACCGCCCCTCGCCCGGTACCCTTCCAGCCGAAGCTCACGCGGACTGCCGCCTCCAGCGCCCGGGCCCTCGGCTCGCACCCGGCTCCTCCTTCTCCGTCGCCGCCGGAGCCACCCTCTCGCCGCCTGCCAGCCCGCCAGAACCGCCGCCACGCCTCCCGTGCCCTCCGGCGAGCCCACCCAGCCGTGTCCTCTCTCGCTCCTCCTGTCGCCCCCACATGACCGCTGCCCAGCGAGCTTCGCTGCCGCCGCTGGCCACCTCTACGCCCCAACCGCTCGCCGCCCTGCTCCCCCTCGTCGGCGCCGCCTCCGCTCGTCATCAGCGCCCTCCCCTCGCTTCGCCCGGCTCCGCCATCTCCCGCAGCCCGCATCCTCGCCGCCCGTCCTCCGCCGTCTCTTCTCCTCCTCTCCGCGCGAGCCGCCAACCTCGAGCTCGCCGTCGGCCCTTCCCCCCTCTGCAAGCCGCCGACCGCCGCGTCAACCGCCTCCTCTTCGGCCTACCCAGCTGTCTTGCCTGGCCATGGCGTGGCACCGGCTTGAGGGCCCTTTTCCTGCAGACGCTCGAGCTCGTCCTCGAGACCCTCGATCCTCGACGACCTGCCACCCGGGAGTCCCTCTGGTGCATCTCGCTTGTGCCAGTCGCAGCGGTTCTGCAAGCTCTGTATATCTGGGGTCCGTTCCAGGTCCAAGTACATACGTGTATCATCAGATCGGTTTGGAGCTTACTTGTGCTACGGCTGGTCCTCCCTGGTGCTTGTGGTGATGCGATGTATAGTAATCTGGTGGTGGATGTACTGATGTGGAGCCATTCGAGAAAACAACGCCGTAGACTCGCGGTCTCCGGAGGTCGACTATAGACCGGAGTATCAAGATCTTCTCCTGGAGCGTCCGATGCCTTTGTCGAGGCAAGGACAAAAAGGACCTAAGAGCCCTGACAAGATCTTCTTCGGTACCGATGACGCGAGAAGTTCGGAACGCCAGGATCGGCCATCTCTCCTTGTTGAGTCACAACATCGACAAGTTTTCTCCAAGATCGAGCCCTGATCCCTCGTCAAACCCCGAAGCCCGAACCCCGTGGACCGACATGATCTTCTTCACGGATGCGACAAGTACTCCTCGAACGCCAAGTTACTGCACCGACGCCAAGACCGACCGCTTTCCGGACCCGACAAGATCTTCGCGATGACAAGAACGACACCGACCAGGGCGAGACCGATGCGCCCCTGGCGCCGAACCAAGTCCTGCTTCCCGGATGCCGAGGTCACCGACACAGAACAACAAGATCTACTTAGCGGGCACCGTGCTACAAGATCTACCCCGTTACCCGAGAACGAACCCGTCGAACTCGGACCTGGGACCCGAACCGGAACCCTGTGTTCGCGAACCCTAATGTGTGACCCTTATCCGAACCCCTATTTTTATAAATGCTAAACATAAAAACCTGTTGCATATTAATTGATCATGCATGCATCCTTGTCATGTGGTTTGGGGGCCTTATGCCGATTCACCTTATAATTAAATATGGGGCCCATATGCGGGCAAATCTAGCCTTATATTGGCCTCATTTAAATTTGTGTAGCGAACCGGCACTATCTTTTGTCTTGATAATACAACATTTAAATTGCGGGTTATCTAAACAACATGAACCACCTAACTAATTGTCGGGACCCCGGTTCCACTTAATATGACCTAATTGCACCGCATATCTACCATGCCACACCTCATACATGCATCATGCCGATCTTCTGCTGTTGTATTAAATATTGCATCCGGTGTTCCTTCTAGCGTTTTGCTTCTTCGCGGATAAGGCCGTTGAGTTGATGCGAGTGTCGACCCGATCTTCGGTTGAACCTTCAACAATGTTTTCAGGCGAGCATCTCCCCCTTTCTACCTATCTTACTTTTCTAGTATTTATTCCCTCCTATTGATCTTTTGCTATCTGTGCTGCGATGCTCTAGTTTTCGTACCCGTGATATACCATGCAGCCCTATATTGCCTTGGACACATCCTATTACCTGTTGTTTGGTAGATAGTTGGACTTGCGCGTCGTAGTCGCTTTGTCAAGTGCTGTTGCGTGTCGTCCGGTGCCACAGTTGTTGATGTATTGCCACATGTTGATGTTGGAGATGATCATAGTTTTACTTATCGTTCACTTTAATTCCTGTTTAACAACTAAAATTGAAGTAAGCATAGGCATCGGTGGGTGATAGATAATATTTGGTTTCCGAACGCCCACTTGTGTCCCGTAGGACCCCGAGTACTTGATACCTGTTCCTTGATTTATCGCGCTATCCACATCCGGGAGGTATATGGGACCCCCCTGAGCCAGAGCTTGATTCAGTCTTATTTCTTGGGGCCACAAACTAGTTTGAGGTTTTATTTACTATCCTGTACTTATGCCATGCTACTTCTGTATTTACGATTGTGCGAGGAGCACACTGATCTTGTTAGGAATTGTGACCCTTACTGTATCGACAAGTCCAGTTTTGGGTTCCTGTCACATACCGCCCCACAAACCTTGGGTCCGTCTCGAGCTAGCTTACTTCTATGGTAAGACTTCAAGGGGTGCCCCCCTGAAATATTTCTGAATCCTGTGATTGCTTTGTCGTGAAAGCCTCATTGGGTTTTGATTTGGTTTTTCCGAGGTTGATCGAGCGTGTGTTGCTATTGGTGCACCCCGGCCGGGTAAAACTTTCTGAAAGCCGTGTCCGCGGTTATGGACGACTTGGAGCACAGTATCTCGATCATAGACAAGCATAACTAAAGTAGTGCTATAAATATGACTTTATAATGACTAGTAATCAGCCTCACTATAATGGAATGGCTAAATAATACTGCCCACAATTGCTTGCTTGGAGTGTCGCTTGCGACCATTGTACCTGACTAGTAAGTATTGCAACTACAACGGAATGGCTCAATAAAAGTACCAACAACTGCTGGGTTTTGGGTTATCTCATGCCAATTGTATCTGACTAGTAAGTGTTGCAACTATCACGGAATGGTTAACTAAAAGTGCCCACTGCTTATTTTATCAGGACGATTATCTATACCTGACTAGTAATTGCTACAACGATAACTGAATAAGTAAAACTGCCAACTGTGTGAGTTCCTCGATTGACTTCCTCGTTGGTCTCGAGGGGGAAACACCAGGATGGGTTTGTTTGGTGGTAGTCTCCGGTTGGTTCCGAATAGGTCTTTCTTACCCCTCTCTGATCGCCGCTAGTTGTATCGAGTCTCTATAGGTTGTTTAGTGCATGCTGCCGCTGCCGCTTCAGTCCACCATACCTTTGTAGGCGAGGACCGCCGAATTCTAGTCTCGCCGTGTACTGGCCTCAGTACTGACGCTCCTCTTTTTCCTTTGCCCTTTGTCGGCACCCCTTTTGTTTAAGCAGGTTTTGAGATCGACGTCGTTAGCAGGGTTACCCTTCCGGCTTGGCCTGGGCAGGGTTATGGACGCCATTGGTTATTCTTCAGGGCTCTTAGCCCCATTTGCATCTTGTCCGTAGCCGGACGCTGTATCTTTTCAAGGTGATTTGGATCTTTGTACCGTATATCTGTATTCTTGACTCATTGAGTCGCTGTTGTATATATATCTGTTCTGTGGGTCCCATCGAGGACTGTTGTGTAATGTTATTACTTCGTTTTCCACCCGCACGAAAGTGCCTGGTGGGCACCTTTGAATCGTTTCTATGCGGGTTTGGCAGGTTTCGCTAAAACTTGCATAGGGCCGATTCTGAGGGTGTTACAACTTCGCCATAGCGCGACCCCCATCCGCCGCGTCGACCCCGTGTCCGCCGCGTCGACTCTTTTCGGCTACGTCGAATGCGTACGCCGCGCCTACTAAAGGACCTTCATCGCCCGAGTCGCCAGAGAGTGTCGCATGCCACGCTGCATGGACTCACCACTGGGTGTCTCTTCCTCCAGGAAAAATTAATTCGCCTTTGTCAACCTTTGAAAGAACGACTCGCAATGGCCAAGTAGTGCGGACGAGGACTCGCAAACCGAGCCTCGGATGGTCCACGAAAAATGCTAACCGAGAGCCATCATTGGAGTCGCCTTGCTCGACTGGCCTTCCGTGCCAAGACAAATGGCAATGCTACATAAACAACACCATGTCCTCCTCAACCTTAGACGGTGCGAATCGCACGGCCAAGTACTGCGGACGAGGACTCGCAAACCGAGCCTCGGATCGTCCAGGAAAAACGTCCAACCGAGAGCCATCTTTGGAGTCGCCATGCGACTGGCCCCCGGGCCAAGACGAGAGACTCGCTAACAAAAATAGCGCAATCGATCCTTACCAACGCGGAGTCGCAATCATCGCGGACTCGCTCCCCTCGTGGAATCGCCACACTCGGGGACTCTCCCCTCGCGGAATCGCAATCATCACGGATTCGCTACTATCACGGAATCACAATCATCGAGGACTCGCTCACCGCGAACTCTCCTCTCGCCGGTCGCCCGACCTCGCCGCTCGCCGCGCTCGGGGACTCTGCGCTCGCCGGTCGCTCGACCTCGTCACTCTCCGCGCTCGGGGACTCGGCGTCCGTCGGTCGCTCGGCCTCGACGCTCGCCGGTCGCTCGACCTCGTCACTCGCCGCGCTCAGGCCAACTCGAGCCTCGGGGACTACTCCTAGGTATGCTGCGTATACGCGTGGTTCCACGACCGCGGACTCGCCCTCGCGTACTCAACACTCTCGGGGAATCGTCACCGCGGACTCGCCCTCGCGTACACAACACGCTCGGGGACTCGCCACCGCAGACTCGCCCTCGCGTACTTGCGCTCGGGGACTCGCCACCGCGGACTCGCCCTCGCGTACACAACACGCTCGGGGACTCGCCACCGCGGACTCGCCCTCGCGTACACAACACGCTCGGGGACTTGCCACCACGTACTCGCCCTCGTGTATTGAACGCGGCCGATTTGCATCGCGGACTCGCCACAGCAAGCGCTCGGGACTCGCCACCACGGACTCGCCCTCGCTTAACGCACTCGGGACTCGCCACGCGCCCTCGCGTACTCGCTCGAGACTCGCCGCGCGAACTCGCCACAGCGTACTCAACACGCTCGGAGACTCGCCTCACAGATTAACGCTCGGGGACTCCCCATCAGGACTCGCCACAGTACTCAACACGCTCGAATAATCGGCGCGCTACAGACAGCGCCACTCGATGGTCTCCCAACCTCGCCACTCGGCGCGCGCGGGGAATCGGCACTCACCAGTCGCTCGACCTCGCCACTCGCCGCGCTCGGGGACTCGGCACTCGCCGGTCGCTCGATCTCGACACGCTCCACATTTGGGGACTCACCGCAACTGGCGGCTTCACCGACACCCTGCATCTTTTGCCAACTGTCCATCACCGACTGGCTCACGCCGAATGCCTCCCGCTTCACGGTTCTTTTCTCTGTTCAGGAGCTCGTCGCCGATTCGCTGCGACCCATCCTCAAGACTCTCCGCGCCCTGCCTCAAGCCCGCGTCGAATCGACAACGCGCTCGGGGACTACTGATGGGGGAACACCAATTGGGGTATACCCATGAAGAGGAATCGCTAGCTGGATCGCCGATCCCAGAGCGGGTCGACTCGCCGAATACAGCGACTGGCACATACTGGACCCAGGCGACTGGCGCCGACTGGAGGCCCAATGTAGCGACTCCAATAGAAAGCCCAATAGCACTTGTAAACCCTAACAGGCTGCATATATAAAGCCACCAGGGGCACCCCCACGGGGTATCCTTTCCCACGATAGATTAGATCTAGTCTCTCCCTCCGCCTACGGCGGCTCCCATGTAAACCAATCTATGATCATATACTGGATTGATAGCAGGACGTAGCGATCCTCCACCGAGGGGACGTGAACCTGGGTACATCGTGTGCCAATCTCGCTCCCGGATTCTCCTACGTCGCCTTTCTCCCTCTACGTAAGCTACCCCCACTAGCATCTGCCGTGCAATACCACGACACTAAGTGCGAAGATGATTTTATTGGAAAATACTATCCTCCTGCTAAGATTATATCTATGAGAAGTGACATTATGAAATTTAAACAACTTGATAGTGAACATGTTGCTCAAGCTTAGGAAAGAATGAAATATTTCGTTAAGAATTGTCCCACTCATGGGCTCACTGCTTGGATGATTATCTAGACTTTTTATGCAGGTTTGAACTTCTCCTCAAGAAACCTATTGGATTCAGCTGCTAGAGGTACCTTTATGAGCATCACTTTGGGTGCTGCAACTAGACTCCTTGATAATATGATGGTTAACTACTCTGAATGGCACGTCGAGAGAGCTCCACATGGTAAGAAGGTAAGTTCTGTTGAGGAAACTTCCTCTTTGAGTGATAAGATTGATATTATTATGGCTATGCTTGTTAATGGGAAGGCTCCTTTAGATCCTAATAGTGTTCCCTTAGCCTCTTTGGTTGCTCAAGAAGAGCAAGTTGATGTGAAATTCATTAGAAACAACAATTTCAACAACAATTATAGGTCTTATCCTCCTAGTGGAAATGCTTATCAGGGTAGATCTAGAATGCCTAGTGAAGAAACGATTCTAGAAGTAGAGAGATCCACTAAGAACTTTATGCAGATGCAATATGAGAAAAATAAGATTTTCACTAAAACTATGGAGGAACATTCTATTATCTTGAAAAACATTAGTCATTAGCTTAAGAATCTGAATAGAGAAATTCCTAGTCTATAGTCAAAAAATTTGAGTGCTGAGAAAAATATATCCTCTCTGTCTGAAGCTCAGTCCTCCTTGATTAATAAAATGGCTGCTAAACCTAAAACTATGGAAAATACCTTTGCTACTGCTCATGCCATACAAGTTGCTATTGATGAAAATGTTAGGCTGTTAGCTCAACTTCATGCTAAGTGGGAAAGGGAAGCTGAAATTGATAGAAACAATAGTGTGTGCACTATTACCACTAAACCACAAGTAGTCCCTATTCCTCCTCCTACTATGCCTAAGCCTATTGAGCCTACTGTTAGTGATGCTAAGTTTGATTTTGATATTGACGGTTGCAATACTTCTGAAGTGATTATGTTCGTACAAAAGCTTGCTAGAAGTCCTGATGCTAGTGATATGCATGTTGCTTTCACCAAACACATTACAGATGCTCTTGTTAAGATTAAGGAAGATAAGCTAAAACACAAATCTTCTATTCCTATGAAAGTAAAAGATAGTTGGGAACCCATTATTAATATACAAGTTGAATGATTTTGATCTCAAAGCTTCATGTGATCTTGGTTCTAGTTTCTCTATTATGCCTAGGAAGATTTATGAAATGCTTGATTTGCCACCATTGGAAGATTGTTATTTGGATGTCCCACTTAATGATAATGCTAAGAAAAAACTCATGGGGAGTATTAATGATGTTCTCATTATGGTTAACAATGCTTATGTCCCTATGGATTTCTATGTTTTTGATGTTGAATACAATGCTTCTTGTCCTATTACTTTGGGAAGACCTTTTCTTAGAACAGTTGGTGCCATCATTGATATGAAAGAAGGCAGCATTAAATATCATTTTCCATTCAAGAAAGGTATTTAACACTTTCCTATGAGGGGAGAGAAGTTTCTTTTTGCTCCTCCTTTGAAACCAAGGTTTGATGTTAATTCTTCCTCATTTGAAAATACTTGATCCTTCTTGCTTATTGTGCCTAACTTAAAGGCGTTAAAGAAAAGTACTTGTTGGGAGATAACCCAAGAGTTATCTTGAGTCTTGGAAGTTATTACTTCAGTAATGACCTCTCCTTATACTTTTTGTTTTCTTTTTGTGCCAATAATGACCTCTAATGAGAGGGAAGTAAGATTTGGGGAGTTGCTGTCCCGGATTTGTGAGGAGTCTGTGTAACTCGGATTGAGCTCAAAATTTACGAATACATCCCCCAGTATGTTAGCTAACTTTCATTAGTTCAACACTTTTTGATGTGACCAACATAAGATGTTTGAAAAAATCGGTTTCTACCTGCTGGTCTGTTTTGACAGATTTCTGCCATTATTTGCATTTGCTTCTTATTAATTCTTTTTTGAGTTCTCTTTAGGTGAATTGAGCTTTTTGAAGTAGTTTCTACAGTATCTTGTGTTTTTAGTGAAAAGTATTGTTGTTCCAAAGCTTTTTCAGAGGTCTAATATCTTTTTGAAGACACTAATGTTGCTAATGAAGATTGTGTGAAGTTTTTTATGAAGGAAAAAATTCAGATGTAGAGAGAGAATGATGCAATGAGATGAAGAATGGAAAAAATCTCAAGCTTGGGGATGCCACCATGGTGTCACCCCAAGAAATATCCAAGAGGTACAAGTGTCAAAGCTTGGGGATGCCCAAGGCATTCCCTTCTTCATCAATAAAAAGCTCAGGTCTGTCTAGACACTTCGTTTTTATTGTTTAATGCACTGTTGTGTTGTTCTTGGAACGTCTTAGTTTTCATTTGCTTTTCTTAGGTTGTTTAGTTTGCTTGAATAAAGTAGTTTGGAGCCCTGTTCTCGCTGTGTTGTTTTGCGAATAAGTTGCTTGGTGTTGGAAAGGAGTAGAAAGTTCTTGCTTGGAAGTGTAAGAGGAGCTTGCATTGACTGTGACTTAGACTTTAGCAGGACATGACCTTATGCTTAGTGATTATTGTTGTAGTATGTCTTGTTCCAAACAATTGGGATTGCTTAGTGTGCCTTGAAGAAATTATGCGTTGTTTTAGCATGCAAAAGCATAGTATTGTGGTATTCTCCTTTAATGCTTCGTTTGGGTTGACTTGGCACATGCTCAAACTATGTTATGACTATGACAAGTGAAAGTACACAGGAAGCCGCCTATAGGGGGTGAATAGACTTTTAAATTTTTTACGGTTGAGGCTCAAGTAAATGCGGAATAAAACTAAAGTTTAATTTATTGAGCACAAAACCTACCCACTAAGTTCACCTAAGTGCACCAACAACCTATGCTAAGCAATACAAGCAAAAAGGTGATAGCAAGATATAAATACTTCAAGAACGATGGCTATCACAAAGTAAAGTGCATAAGTAATGGGCTCGGTTGAGAGATAACCAATGGACGCGGAGACAAAGATTTGTTTCCCGAAGTTCACTTCCAATGAGGCTACGTCTCCGTTGGAGAGGTGTGATGGCGCAATGCTCTCCAAACGCCACAAATGGCTCACCTAGAGGTGTGGTGGCTCGATGCTCACCCAACGCCACACAAGGCCTCACCCCGGATGCGGAAGCACGCAACTCACCGACGCCACAAAAGGCTCACCCTATTATCCCGAGTGTGCACCACAAAAAGAGGGCACTCGCTCCAATATGGGACGCTTGAGGGCGGTCACCGAACCCGTACAAGACTGGGGCTAACTCCACAACTCAATTGGAGGTTCCCAACAACAAAGCCACAAAAGGCTACAATGCCACAAAAGGCCAACAAAGCCACAAGAGGCTACAAGACCACAAAAGGTCAACAAGACCACAAAAGGTCAACAATCCAACCATGCAACCGTCTAGGGTTCCAAGGAACACAATAGTAACAAGCCCACAAGCTTGTACTCGCCGAATCTCCGAGGAGAACTCAAACCTATGCAACAAATGCAAGGGCAAGTCCTTCACTCCCAAATTCCAACAAAGCTACAAAAGCTATTGGGGGAATAAGGGAGGAAGAACACAAGAGGAGAACACAAAACTCTCCAAGATCTAGATCCCAATGATTCCTTCACAAAGAAGGGATTTAGCTTGGGGGGATTGTAGATCTAGATATCCTCTCTCAAATCCCTCAAAAAGATGCAAGAATCATAGGAAGGGAAATGGGAGAGGGAAAGCTTCTTCAAGGTCAACAATGGAGGAGAGAGAGAAAGTCAAGAACCAAGAAAAGAGTTGTTACCCACGAAGGGGAAGAGGAGCCCCTTTTAAAGGGCTCCTAGATCTGCCTGTTATGGGCATTCGCGATCATGGCCGGAACTTCCGGTGGGAGGCCGGAAGTTCCGGTCGCACACAGCCAACAGTCAAAAACTGTGAAGCGAGAAACTGAAAATGCGAGTCCTGGTCGGAACTTTCGCCGGTTCACCAGAACTTCTGGTGGGAGCAAAACTTCAGGTGGAAGTTCCGACAGAAGTTTCGTCAAATAGAGCAAACAAAAACAGAGAGGTTACTGAACGTGAGCGGAACGAGAGCTGTAAATTCAACCGGAACTTTCGGCGGCAACTAGGCCTGAGCGGAACTTCCGGTCCCCTGGTCGGAACTTTCGGTGGGAGCAGAACTTCCAGTGGAAAATCCGACTGAAGTTCCGTCAAATAAACACTTTCAAAATAGAAGTTACTGATCGTGAACGGAAGAAGAACCGGAACTTCCAGCGGAACTTATGGCGGCAAAATTCCCTAGCGGAACTTCTGATGAGAAGCCGAAACATCCGGTCAGGGAAATTCCAGAAACCAGAAAACCAGAAATGCAAAAACTTTTGCATCCGAACTCCAAACGGAATGAAACCAATTTTGTTGGAAAGATAGCAACGAATAGAATCCAACGAAATATTGGTTTCACCTTGGGAGAAGATACCATGAATATATATGTGAAGTATCCTCCAAGGTGTGGAGCCGGAAAACTCGCAAGATCAAACCGCAATAGGATATGCAAGTGAAATCCTTATTTGATGAACTAGAGCTTGTTATGACGATGACCATAATCTTTAGATCCTCTCATGGACAAGAACCAAATAACAACCAAGAAAGATGATGCTATGAATGCAAAGGTTTGAGCTCTCTCCGAACGATGCAAACGAGACACCCGCTTGAGAGCCCCTCTTGATAGAACGGCTATCTATCCTAAACCCGGTCTCCCAACTAACAACACAAGACCGGTAAAAGAAAATCCCTATCAAGAACATACCTTTGCCTTGAGCATCCCACTTGAACTTGATGTAGACCGTCTAGTTCTTCTATAGTGGGAGCACCTTTCTTGTTTTCTCTTGCTTGATGAAAATGAAGACTTGCAAATTTCTCCCCATACTTCATGGGGAAACCTCTTCTTTGAACTTGTCTTCATCAATCCATGATCATGAGGATGGAAAGCTTCAAGCATGAGATCTTCTAGAGATGGCGCATCTTGAGCTTGCCCTTCTTCATCCCTTCTTGAGGTTGATCCATCTTGATGCAACTCTTTGCACTTGTCTTGATCAACCTTCAAGCTCCTTCTTTCTTCACGAATCCAATGGCACAAAGCCCTTGGACATTTCTTCATCTTTCAACCTTGAGACCAACACATGGCCCAAGCGATGCCAATGGACAAACCTACAAGTGAAACTCAATTTACACATTAGTCCATAGAGATTGTCATTAATTACCAAAACCACATATGGGGGCATACATGCCCTTTCAACAAGTCACCATAGCCTCTATGATCATTTAGTCCTTGACTTGTAGTACCACTCTATGCTTTGATTAGTAATGCTTTGTTGCTCTGCATGATTATGGCCATTATTGCTCTCTTAGTTGGTTGCTCCCAGTCTTTTGCTAGCCTCCACTTGTATGAGTAAGCTCTACTCATGCTTCCAACTTCCAAGAAACCAAGTTATTCCAAAGTGTCCACTATAAACTCCTATGCATGGTGTCTTACACCATTCCAAGTATATTCTTGTTTTCAACTATCTTCCAATTAAAATCTATTTTGTTAAGTGAAAACTTAGTGATTAAAGCCCTCAAAAACTTGATGGCACACTTTATATTCTTTGCCCCTCATAAACTTGAACCATTGTGTCGTCTATGTTGTATATGCTTGCACTTATACGTTGGAATTAGCAGAACCGTGCTGTCACGGGGAACATTTTCAACATTGCACTTGTACTTTGTACTCAGTTGATATCATGCTCTTTTGTCTATGGATGTCACCGGTGTGAAATAAAGAGGGAACTTGTAAGTCCATGGAGTTTGTACTTGGTGTTAGAGAAATGCCTGGGCCGCTAGCCTAAGCCATGCCTAATCATGGTGGAAACTTGCAACATCACCATTGTGAGCTATCTATGAAGCATCCTCAATAAAAAGCTATGCATATGGTAAATAAAAAGATCACTGGTATGCTCATTGTCTGCTTGCCTTGTCATTTTGGTTATGGGATAGCTCCAGTACCATGTGCAAGGGGTACCCCGTTGGCGGTTCTCTATGATATGCAAATACTTATAATGATAAGAACTTACAGGTGACTGAAGTTGAGTAGCATGAGGTGTGGCCCTCGTATTCAACGGACTTGAGATTGCAAACTTATACTTTGTCAAGCATATACTCCATAGTTTGTTGACTTTAACCTTAATCACTTCAAGATGCTTATGATAGGGGAAATGACGGTTGAAAGCTAACAAGTACCATAATTTTTGGAAGATCTTTTTGAAACTTGAAATCCCTACTTCCCTTTGTGAAGGGCCTTTCTTCCACCACTATTGAGTCTCCACCTTCTACCTTTAGGCACCATTAAGATAGAATGGTTGTCATTCTATGTGCAGTGTCCCAAAGCTTATTGATTTATGCATATTGTGATATTACTTGTTCTTGTGCTATTTGTTTCTAGTCACCCTTGTGAACTTTGAATGTGTCCTATGCATCTATTTGCTACTCTATGAGGGACAAGCTGAGTGCCACTATGCCATGTTTTCTGTATGTCAAACAAACAAACGTTTTTCAATGCATGATATTCATGATGTTTGTTTGTAGCTTGTCATGTTGCATGCATAGTTACTATGTCCTATTGTTAGAACCCATCTTTCATACATGTTTTGAGTTCTTTGATCCCAGCTTTCAATGCTTGCAAATGGTTATATCTTCATTGTGAAGGTGCATGTCACCTAAAAAATTATTCTTTTATCACTTACCTACTCGGGGACGAGTAGCAGTTAAGCTTGGGGATGCTTGATACGTCGGAAACGTATCTATAATTTTTGATGCTCCATGCTTGTTTAGTATCTACTTTGCTTTGTCTTTCTTTGAAGTGTTTTGATATCTTTTCTAGAACTAACCTATTAACAAGTTGCCACAGTGCCAGTTGCCCGTTTTCTTCTGTTTTTGGTTCCAGAAAGGCATAAAATCAATATTATCAGAATTGGACGGGACAAAAGCCAAAGTCAATAAGTTTCCGTGGGGGACAAGAATCCAGAAGACGAGACGGAGACGCAAGCTAGGGCAGCCAGACCCCCCTAGGCGCGGGTGGGCCCTGCCCCGCGCCTGGGTAGGGTGTGGGGCCCCTGGACGCCTCCTAGCTTCGCCTCTTCGCCTATAATAAGACCCCGATGCAGAAACCGTAAATACCCGATCAATATTCCACGAAACCTTCTGTAGCCGCCGCCACCGTCGTCCCTAGATCGGGGGGATCTAAAGTTCTTCCCGGCACCCTGCCGGAGGGGAGATCATCCCGAAGGCCTTCTCTCCGGTATGATGTGTGAGTAGTTCCACCTTGGACTATGGGTCCATGTAGTAGCTAGATGGTTGTATCTCCTCCTTTGTGCTTTCATGTATAGATCTTGTGAGCTCTCTTCATGATCAAGATCTAATCTATTTGTAATCATGCATGTTGTGTTTGCGGGGATCTGATGGATATTGAGATTATTATGTTGGTTTGATTAATGGTTTTGTCTTGATGATTCTATCATGTCTGTGTTGTTTGTGATCTTGCATGCTCTCCGTTGTTAGTAGCTATCTTGGCCAAGTAGTTGCTAGTGACTCCAAGAGGGGGTATTTATGCTTGATAGTGGGTTCATGCCTCTAGTTTCCAAGGGAAGTGACAGAAATCTCTTCGGTTGTAGATGTGCTATTGCCACTAGGGAGAAAACAATGGTCTCATGTTCATGGAACATGTGGACAGTTTACCTTACTCACTTTGCTTAAAGCAGTTGTCTGTTGCTTGCAACTTAATACTAGAGGGGGTTCGGATGATAACCTGAATGTGGACTTATAGTCATAGATGCAGTTGGATGTAGTCTATGTATCTTGTTGTATTGCCCAATCGAATCTCATAGGATCTTTTTGACTAGTATTGCATTGTTATGCTTTGCTCAGTTCCTGTCAATTGCCCTGCTGTAATTTGTTTACCGTTCATGCCATGTTGTTTATCTAAGGAGATCACATCTAGTGAACTATGGACCCCGGTCCAATCTTTACCATTGATACATCTTCCGCTGTTACTTGTTTGCTTGCTGCAATCCACCATTACCTTTCACACCATACATTTAATCCTTTGTTATAGCAAACCGGTGAGCTTGACAACCTCACTGTCTAGTTGGGGCAAAGTCTTGAGTTTGTGTTGTGCAGGTCTCCGCGTTTCTTGCAACACCTGTGTGACATTTCCTTCCTCCTACTGGTTTGATAACCTTGGTTTCTTACTGAGGGAAAACTGCTGATGTGCTGCTTCACACCTTCCTCTTGGGGTTCCCAACGAAGTGCTAAGCATTATCAGTGATCCATGATGGTTACCAAGAAACTCAGGAAGTGCATGCCCGCATATTGTACATGATTTAGATCATGTTTCCCTGAAACAAACATGTCAGCACAACATTCGTGGAAGAAACTACAACGGATGCCATTCCAACTGGTTGTTAATCCAGTAAAATAAGGGAAAATGTCCATGTCAATCCAAATAAGAACATTGATTAAATGTGGCACCTGGATTGCCGTGTGAGGAGCAATGCAACCTTGAGGTAGGCTACGAGTATGACTACATGATCCATATTACTCGTGAATTGTGAAACATTTTCGGTCTACGAAGGTATGTCACTGAAACCTTCTCCGTTACAACATTACTCCTATGTAGATCCTAGCAATTGGTGTTGCGTGAGTTAGAAAGATTATTGTTTTCTGATGTGAACCCTTCAACTTGCAAGTGAGCATTAGACATTGCACCACCGTTCCCCCATCCATCTTGGTCATAAGGAAATTCAGCACCTCCTCTAGAGCATCATCTTCCAGGGGAGGTGGAAATGCCGGATCAAAGACATATTCCTTCTTAGCACCCCTGAGAATAGTTTTCAGGACACGAACCCAGTCCGCGTAGTTACTACCATTAACAGTTAACTTCTCTTTCTTAAACATGGGAGCCAAATTTGAAGTTTCGATATAGCCATATTTCTAAAACTCAAACACAATCAATTTAGACATTATTCATAATTAACAGTACTGGTTGTTAAAATAGAGAGAAGAACATCAACACAAGAAGTAGATAGATGGAATAGAGAGAGATGGCATCATGATCCCAAAAATATCAATAATAGAATATAGAGAAGAATATCAACACAAGAAGTAGAGAGATGGAATAGAGAAATATGTCTTCATGATATTAGATAGATCCACACATAAATATATGGGCATGAGTTAAACCATGATTTCAAAATCAAGAACCCATGTATCATATATGTGGTGGGATTAGCAAGAGGATCATATGGACATTCGTGATACACAAGATAGAGTGGTAAGTATAAGAGATGATGCCCCCAACTCAATTTGGGCATTTGACAAAATAAACATCAAGACTCAAATAAAAACAACTTAGACATTATGGTTCCATATCACATGGCACCAACTAGAATATAATAGATAGCAAAAAATAGAGGGAGGCAATCCAAACTCAAATTCAAATATCAAAAACCAAATACAAGTGAGATAATTTAAATACAACAATTTAATTATATGTTTCACGCAAGGTGGCATGATGAACATGATAATCAAAAAAATAAAATAACAAGAATATTCTAGTTAGGATTTTGCAGGATGCTACAGGAGGGACATGGGGAACCATGACTTCCAATAGGATAGGAGGGAACACACGTAACTGAAATAATCCTATCATCCTACTGGCTGCTATCCCCATCCGTATCCCACCGCCAGAATGACCGGTGGCAGCCATCGAGCTCATGAAATCCAACAACACGTCGGTGCTACGCCTGCACGCCGCCCTGCATGCACCCAACTGCTGAAAACCAATTCTGTTGCCAATAAAAAGACTAGTGTGCTTTTTTTCTTGCGCAGAAAAGTCATGTCCTTCGTGATGTTCCAGACCGTACAACCAATCCTTCATCTATGTACGCTGTGAGGATGAGTAGTCACAATGCATTTTTTCCTGGCCCAATACATATACTACTGGTATCTTGTATGTAGCACGTCCTTTTGTTCGATGACCAACTGTCAAGCTCAACGGCTGTTTCGGTTTGGATTGTTTCTTGGCTAGTGGTTTTTTTGCAAAGGCTTGCGTTATGCTGTTTTTTCAGGTTTGTCAGGTCAGTGTTTACGTGACTTGTACTATGATCTTTATGATATACAAATGAGACACATATTACAATGCAAAAAAAAACTAAGATTTCCAAAGTACCGGACAGTAAAGATCTCTTGTGTTGGTTGTTATCTGCAAAGGAAATTGTTGCACTTCTAGATCAAGATGGAGACTCGCAATATTGAGGCACAGTTGACGCCTATGTGCAGGGTATGGGCCGGGCAGAGGGACGCTCTCCCTGGCCCCACGGAGGTAGGAGCTCGGTCTGATTCTTTTATGTGTGTCTATATTTGTTTTTTACCAATAGGGTGAAATAATTCTAATAAAAATAGGGTGAAATAATTCTAAGAAATATAGTTGACCCAAGTTATAGCTACTATTTTTCTACTATCACTTCTATTTCTAAAAAAAACTCAAAAAATTTTGTATAAAAAAAGGGAAGCGAGTTTTATTTAATAAACTCATAGAGGTACATCATTTGTCACTAGGAAAAACATCAATATTGTCCCAGCAAATACTCTAGCATTTTTGATTATTTTTATCTTGATGCCACTATTTCTATGGCATCTCCAAATGCGCAGAACAATATCCTTCCGCATATGCCTGTACAAAATTGTTAATATTCATTAATGGAAATCACGATGCAAGAACATAACTTTATCATTCCGCAAGCAACTTTACTCTGATTTCCAATGGGTCTACTTGTCCCCATCATCCTTGTTCTAAAGAATATTTCATTCTCTTATTAATTCAGTGTCAAAATGTTTCTATGCTTCTAATCATTTTTTGAACATGCCTATGAATTTGTTACTTCCATAATTTTGTTCCGCGATTAATTCTAGAGGTACATATGTATAGACATGTGTACACAAGAAGCAGTTGATAGGAATAAGTATCATGGTAAATATTTTGCTCGATCAATAGAAATAAGTAGTTTTGAATGACTTCACCGAGATTCCAAAGACCATGAATCTATCAAATGTACGGATTTTATAATTGTTTAGAGGACTAAAAACACTAATTATGCTTAAACTTTGAGTAATACTAATTTTTAATAGATATTAAAAAAAATTAAAAAAAACTGAAGTAGGAGGGCCATTGCCCCCCTGACTCGGTGAAACTTTGCCACTTTAAATGAGGGGTCTTTGGTATCGTCTTTCCCTGCTTGGTTGGGGCAGTATCTTGGCTCGGGGGATAGAAACTGGGGACATCTGCTGCTGTTGTTGGTCGACGTTGAGGAGGAAGGGAGGAGGGAGAGGGCACGCTAGACAGTTTGGAAGGTCGTCACAGGGAGAGTATGATGTTGGAATTATGCCCTAGAGGCAATAATAAAGATGTTATTATTATAATTCTTGTTCATGATAAAGTTTATATTCCATGCTAGAATTGTATTAAGCGGAAACTTTGATACTTGTGTGGTTTATGAACAACGCCGTGTCCCTAGTACGCCTCTATGGACTAGCTCATTGATTAATGATGGTTAAGGTTTCCTAACCATAGACATGAGTTGTCGATTAATAATGAGATCATATCATTGGGAGAATGATATGATGGACAGACCCAAATCAAGCAGAGCAATTAGATCGTATCATCGTGTTCATCTTTGCGAAGCTTTTTCTTATATCAAATATTGTATTCCTTAGACCATGAGATAATGCAACTCTCTGGTATCGAAAGAAAGCTTTGAGGTCATCAAACGTCATCCTATGAGAGGGTGATCATAAAGGTGTATCTCGGGTGATCGGAAAGTACTTGTTGGGTTGTATGTATCGAGATGGTATTTGTCCCTCCCAAGTCGGAGAGATATACTTCGGGCCCACACAGTAATCGATATCAACATCGCTTGCAAGCACGTGGCTAAGGAGTTAATCACAAAGTGATATCGGATTACGGAACGAGTAAAGTACTTGCTGTGAACGAGATTGAACTAGGTATGCCGATACCGACGATCGAATCTCGGGCAAGTAAAATATCGCGTGACGAAGGGAATATATATGGGATTAATTGAATCCTGGCATCGTGGTTCATCCGATATGATCATCGATGAGTCTGTGGGAGTCAATATGGGTTTCCATACCCCGTTGTTGATTATTGATAGAAGATCATGTCTGCATATTCTCGAACCCGTAGGGTCACACACTTAACGTGTCTCGACGCTAGGATAGAATGGATAATTGGTTTATGAGTTTTTGTTCGGAGTCTCGGATGAGATCCAGGATGTCACGAGAGGTTCCGGAATGGTCCGGAGAATAAGATTCATATAAGGGAAAGCAGTTTTTGGATTTCGGAATTGTTTCGGATTGTTCGGTATTGTACCGGAAGCTTCTAGAACCTTCCGGAGTGGGACCAACGTGGCCCCACTTGTCGGGAGGGGGCGTGGGCCTACGAGGGAGTGCCCTGGCCGCATTGGGCCAGGGGCACAAGGCCCCATAGGCCCAGCCGGCCAAAACCCTAGGGAAACCTTCTAGAAGGAGGGGGAAAACTTGCCCCCCACTCCAACCCTTGGGGCCGCCGCCCTAGGGCTTGGAGGAGGGGACAAGGGGGCCGGCCAGCCCCTATATATAGAGGGAAGGGGCGGAGCCCTCCTCCCCCACTCCTTCAACCCTAGCCACCATACTTCTGCCCTCCAGATCTCTATCTCTTCCGACTGCGCGTAGGCGAAGCCCTGCCTCAGAAACTCTCCACCTTTGCACCACACCGTCGTGTTGTAGATCCAATCTATCTCTCCACCCCACTTGCTGGACCGAGGAAGGAGGAGACGTCGAGGTGACGTACGTGTGCATCTCTCGGAGGCATTGCCACTTGCGGTGTTGGATAAGATCGGATCTCGAGGAGGAGAAGCTAGTACGACTACATCAACCATGTTCCTTTTAACATTCCGCTGTGCGAATCTTCAAGGGTATGAAGATCTCATCTATCCCCTCTCGTTGTTTGCATCTCCTAGATTAGATCTTGGCTTTCCCGTTCCCATCCGAAGAATTTTTTTGATTTACTATGTTGCGAAACCCTTCAGATGGTATCAGAGCTAGATCTATGCGTAGATGTGTTTCACGAGTAGAACGCAACATGCTTGTTGCGGGCGTTGATGTTTTCTGTTGCAAGCCTCTTGTTTGTGTACTTCTTATGACGTGGGATAGTGAGATCGAAGCGGTCCAGGCCAACTTTACGCGACCTCGTTCGAGAGACCGGCTCCGCACTTGACGTGTGGCTTGTTCCACACATGCGGCTGGTGGATGCCAGTTTCTCTCACTATAGTTGTCATGGAATTTACACCGGATGTTGGCAACCATAATATCACCGTTGTGGCTTTCCGTAGGTAAGAATTGTTCTTAGCTTGTTACTCCCATAAGCCACGTAAAACATGCAATAACAAAGTAGAGGCGTCTAACTTGTTTTTGCAGAGAGTGTTTCTGTGATATGGTATGGCCCAAGATGTGATGTGTATGTTGTATGCAATGATCATGTTTTGTAATGTTTCACGACTTGCACGATGAGTATACAACCGGCAGGAGCCATATGGTTGTCTTTATAATTGTGTATGACATGTGTGTCAACTTCTTATACGCCATGTAATAGCTTTGATGTATCTCTAAGTAGTTAGCAATAGTTATAGTTGCTATTTGTGGTGGAGGCAATCATGGTGGAGTGATGGAGATCATGCTGGCACGCACAAGATGGAGATCATTGCGCGGAGATTGGATATACCATGTCACATAAAATTATATGCATGTGATGTTTATCCTTTTATGTATCTTATTATGCTTAGATCGCGACGGTAGCACTATAAGATGATTCCTCACTTAAAGATCAAGATAAAACTTTGTTCTCCCCATGTATGCACCGTTGCGAAATTTCGTCGTGTTCAAGCATCACGTGATGATCGGGTACTATAAACTCTATGTTCACATACAACGGGTGCAAGACAGTTTTGCATACGCAGAAATATTTGGGTTTGACTTGACGAGCCTAGCATGTACAGACATTGCCTCGGAACACACGAACCGAAAGGTTAAGCATGAGTCATATGAATGATATGATCGACACTTTGTTGTCCACCATTGAAACCACATCTCTTCTCGTGAAGATTGGATTAGGTGTGGTGAATTTGGATCATGTTCACTAAACAAGTTGAGGGATGTTGAATTTAGTGGGAGTTCATCTAGTAATTTGATTAAGTTGAACTAGTTATCATGACCATAGTCTAAATTGTACTTGCAAATTTTGTAGATTAAATGGCTAAGTCCAACTTCAACTTCAACGTTTTTGCTAAGAAAGAAAAGCTTAAGAACAATGGGTCTAACTTCACCAACTAGTTCTGCAATCTGAGAATCATTCTCTCTGGCGGACAAAAGGACTATGTCCTTGAGAAAGCGCTAGGTGATGCCCCTGCTATAGATGCGCCGGCTGATGAGAAAGTTGTTTATCAGTCGCGCAAGGATGATTATGGTGTGATTAAGAGCACCATGTTGTTTGCTATGGAATCGGACCTTCAAAATCGTTTTGAGGAGTTCCCCGGGCCCTTTGAGATTCTTGAGGAACTGAAAACTATGTTTCAGACTCAGGCCCGTTCTGAGAGATATGAGATCTCTGAGAAATTCTTTAACTGCAAGATGGAGGAAGGGAGTTCCGTTAGTGAGCACGCCATTAAGATGTCGGGCTACACTCAACGCCTTGAGCAACTGGACTGCAAGATTCCAGAGGAGCTCAAGATTGACAGAGTTCTGCAATCACTCCCTCCTAGATACAAAGGTTTTGTAGTTACTCATAATCAGATTGGTTCCACTGATACGATCACTGAGCTCTTCGCTAATCTTAAAGCTGCGAAGGTGGACATCAAGAAAGATAATCATGTGTTGATGGTCAACAAGCCCCCCAGATTTAAGAAAGGTAAGGGTGCAAAGAAGTCCTTCAAAAAGGGCAGCGGCAAGCGCGTTGCCCCTGCTGAGAAGAAGCTCAAGTCTGGACCTAAGTCGGACACTGAGTGCTTCTATTGCAAGGACAAAGGTCACTAGAAGCGCAACTGTCCGAAGTACTTAGCGGACAAGAAGGCTGGCACCATCAAAGGTATATTTGATATACATGTTATTGATGTTTTCCTTACTAGCACTCATTGTAGTGCCTGGGTATTTGATACTGGTTCAGTTGCTAATATTTGTAATTCGAAACAGGAGCTAAGGAATAGACGGCGGCTAGCGAGGGATGAGGTGACGATGCGCGTTGGCAACGGATCAAGAGTTGATGTGATGGCCGTCGGCACGCTCTCCTTAGTTTTACCTTCGGGATTAGTTTTAAACCTCAATAAATGTTATTATGTGCCTGTGTTGAGCATGAACATCATATCTGGATCGTGTTTATTGCAAGACGGTTATTCATTTTAATCGGAGAATAATGGCTGTTCTATTTATATGAGTAACATCTTTTATGGTCATGCACCTGCTATGAATAGTTTATTTCTTCTGAATCTCAAAAGCAATGAAACACACATCCATAACATTGAGGCTAAGAGATGCAAAGTAGATAGTGATAATTCTACTTATTTGTGGCACTGTTGTCTAGGTCATATTGGTGTAAAACGCATAAAGAAACTCCATTCTGATGGACTTTTGGAGTCTCTTGATTTTGAATCATTTGACACGTGCGAACCATGCCTCATGGGCAAGATGATCAAAACCCCGTTCTCCGGAATAATGGAGCGAGCAATGGACTTGTTGGAAATCATACATACCGATGTATGCGGACCAATGAGTGTTTCGACGCGCGGTGGTTATCGCTATTTTCTCACTTTTAATGATGACTTAAGTAGATATGGGTATATGTATTTAATGAAACATAAATCAGAAACATTTGAAAAGTTCAAAGAATTTCAGAACGAAGTGGAAAACCATCGTAACAGGAAAATTAAATTTCTACGATCCGATCGTGGAGGTGAGTATTTGAGTTATGATTTTCTCGCGCATCTTAAAGCAAGCGGAATCGTTTCACAACTCACGCCACCCGGAACACCACAGCGCAATGGTGTGTCTCAACACCGGAATCGAACTCTATTAGATATGGTGCGATCAATGATGTCTCTTACAGATTTGCCGTTATCATTTTGGGGTTATGCATTAGAAACCGCTGCATTCACTTTAAATAGGGCACCATCTAAATCCGTTGAGACGACACCGTATGAACTGTGGTTTGGTGCTAAACCTAAGTTGTCGTTTCTTAAAGTTTAGGGATGCGAAGCTTACGTCAAGAAGTTGATGCCGGACAAGCTCGAACCCAAAGCGAAGAAATGCGTCTTCATAGGATACCCTAAGGAAACGATTAGGTATACCTTCTATCACAGATCTGAAGGCAAAGTGTTTGTCGCAAAGATCAGATCCTTTATTGAGAAGGAGTTTCTCTCGAAAGAAGTGAGTGGGAGGAAAGTAGAGCTAGACGAGGTTACTGAACCTTCTCTTGAGTTGGAGAGTAGCGCAGCACCTGAAATTGTTCCACTGCCGTCTGCACCAACGATAGAGGAAGCTAATGACAAGGATCATGAAGCTTCGAACGATGCTACTACTGAACGTCGCAGTTCGACAAGGTCGCGTGCCCCTCCTGAGTGGTACGGCAACCCTGTCTTAAATATCTTGTTAGTAGACAACAGTGAACCTGTGAACTACGAGGAAGCAATGATGAGCCTAGACTCTGAGAAATGGCTAGAGGCCATGAAATCCGAATTAGGATCCATGAGTGAAAACCAAGTATGGACTTTGGTGGACCCTCCTAGCGACCGAAAGGCCATTGAGTGCAAATGGATTTTCCAGAAGAAAACGGACGCGGATGGTAATGTTACTGTCTATAAAGCACGGCTTGTCGCGAAAGGTTTTCGACAAATTCAAGGTGTTGACTACGATGAGACTTTATCACCCGTAGCGATGTTTAAGTCCATTCGGTTTTATTAGCATTTGCTACGTTTCATGATTATGAAATATGGCAGATGGATGTCAAGACTGCGTTCCTCAATGGCAACATTGATGAATAGTTGTATATGATGCAGCCCGAAGTTTTTGTCGATCCTAAGGATGCTGATAAGGTGTGCAAACTTCAGCGTTCTATTTATGGACTGAAGCAAGCATCTCGGAGTTGGAACCTTTGTTTTGATCAAGTGATCAAGAGCTTTGGATTTGTTCCAAATTGCTACGAAGCTTATATCTACAAGAAAGTGAGTGGGAGCTCAGTGACATTTTTGGTACTATATGTGAATGACATATTGATTATCGTAAATGACATTGACATGCTTAACGATGTGAAGAGTTATTTGCACAAATGTTTTTCAATGAAAGACCTAGGGAAGCTTCTTATATATTAGGCATCAAAATCTATAGAGATAGACAAAGACGCCTAATAGCTTTAAGCCAAAGTACATACCTAGACAAAGTTCTAAAAAGGTTCAGAATGGACAAGGCAAAGAAATGTTCAGTGCCTATGTTGTCAGGTAAGATATTGAGCAAGGCTCAGTGTCTAGCTACGGTAAACGATAGAGAAGCTATGAGCAAAGTGCCTTATGCCTCGGCCATAGGTTCTATCATGTATGCCATGCTGTGTACTAGACCAGATGTGTCCAATGCTCGTAGTTTGACGAGCAGATACCAAAGTCATCCAGGAGTGGAACACTGGATAGCCGTGAAGAACATCCTAAAGTATTTAAATAGAACTAAAGAAATGTTCTTAGTCTATGGAGGTGATCAACAGCTCGTCGTAAAAGGTTACGTCGACGCTAGTTTCGACACCGACAAGGATGATTCTAAATCTCAGACAGGACGTTTATATTTTGAATGGAGGAGCTGTGAGCTAGAGAAGCTGCAAGCAAAGCGTGATCGCGGGATCTACAGTAGAAGCGGAATACATGGCTGCTGCAGAAGCGTCAAGTGAAGGAGTTTGGATCAGGAACTTCATCACTGAGCTTGGTGTGGTTCCAAGTGCCTTGGACCCACTGGAGATATTGTGTGACAACACTGGCGCCATAGCACTGGCTAAGGGACCAAGATACCATCCAAAGACCAAGCATATCAACTGCAAGTTTCATATAATTCGAGATTATATAACAGATGCAGATCTGAAGATTAGCAAAGTACATACGGATCTGAATGTCACAGATCCATTGACTAAACCTCTTCAACGAGCAAAACATGATCAGCACCTTAGTGCCATGGGTGTTAGATTGTTGCCAGATGTAAACAAGATTATTGACTCTAGTGCAAGTGGGAGACTGTTGGAATTATGCCCTAGAGGCAATAATAAAGATGTTATTATTATAATTCTTGTTCATGATAAAGTTTATATTCCATGCTAGAATTGTATTAAGCGGAAACTTTGATACTTGTGTGGTTTATGAACAATGTCGTGTCCCTAGTACGCCTCTATGGACTAGCTCATTGATTAATGATGGTTAAGGTTTCCTAACCATAGACATGAGTTGCCAATTAATAATGAGATCATATCATTGGGAGAATGATATGATGGACAGACCCAAATCAAGCAGAGCAATTAGATCGTGTCATCGTGTTCATCTTTGCGAAGCTTTTTCTTATGTCAAATATTGTATTCCTTAGACCATGAGATAATGCAACTCCCTGGTATCGGAAGAAAGCTTTGAGGTCATCAAACGTCATCCTATGAGAGGGTGATCATAAAGGTGTCTCTCAGGTGATCGGAAAGTACTTGTTGGGTTGTATGTATCGAGATGGGATTTGTCCCTCCCAAGTCGGAGAGATATACTTCGGGCCCACTCGGTAATCGATATCAACACCGCTTGCAAGCACGTGGTTAAGGAGTTAATCACAAAGTGATATCGGATTACGAAACGAGTAAAGTACTTGCTGTGAACGAGATTGAACTAGGTATGCCGATACCGACGATCGAATCTCGGGCAAGTAAAATATCGCGTGACGAAGGGAATATATATATGGGATTAATTGAATCCTGGCATCGTGGTTCATCCGATATGATCATCGATGAGTATGTGGGAGTCAATATGGGTTTCCAGACCCCGCTGTTGATTATGGATAGAAGATCATGTCTGCATATTCTCGAACCCGTAGGGTCACACACTTAACGTGTCTCGACGCTAGGATAGAATGGATAATTGGTTTATGAGTTTTTGTTCGGAGTCTCGGATGAGATCCAGGACGTCACGAGAGGTTCCGGAATGGTCCGAAGAATAAGATTCATGTAAGGGAAAGCAGTTTTTGGATTTCGGATTGTTCGGTATTGTACCGGAAGCTTCTAGAACCTTCCGGAGTGGGACCAACGTGGCCCCACTTGTCGGGAGGGGGCGTGGGCCTACGAGGGAGTGCCCTGGCCGCATTGGTCCAGGGGCACAAGGCCCCATAGGCCCAGCCGGCCAAAAACCTAGGGAAACCTTCTAGAAGGAGGGGGAAAACGTGCCCCCCACTCCAACCCTTGGGGCCGCCGCCCTAGGGCTTGGAGGAGGGCCCAAGGGGGCCGGCCAGCCCCTATATATAGAGGGCAGGGGCGCAGCCCTCCTCCCCACTCCTTCAACCCTAGCCGCCATAATGCTGCCCTCCAGATCTCTCTCTCCCGACTGCGCGTAAGTGAAGCCCCGCCACAGAAACTCTCCTCCTTTGCACCACACCGTCGTGTTGTAGATCCAATCTATCTCTCCACTCCACTTGCTGGACCGAGGAAGGAGGAGACGTCGAGGTGCCGTACGTGTGCATCTCTCGGAGGCATCGCCACTTGCGGTGTTGGATCGGATCGGATCTCGAGCAGGAGAAGCTAGTACGACTACATCAACCAAGTTCCGTTGAACGTTCCGCTGTGCGAATCTTCAAGGGTATGAAGATATCATCTATCAACCCTCGTTGTTTGCATCTCCTAGATTAGATCTTGGCTTTCCCGTTCGCATCCGTAGAATTTTTTTGATTTACTATGCTGCAAAACCCTTCATATTACAGGCATGTCCCCGACATGCTAACTGCGCCTGCGCGACGGTGGGCATGGCAACTGCAAGGGACATGAGTGGATGTTGAAAGCAGAGAAACAGAAAAAAGGCAGAAGAATTATACCTATGTAACATCGAGAAGGAAGAAGACTATAATGAAGGTAGATGCTGCCTTGGTGGTCACCTTCCCTATGGCCGACATGCAGGAATTGAGCTGTTGGAGCTGGGAGGGTTTAGGACGGGAAGATAGCGAGGTTCCTTGTGGGCGGCCGGGAAGAGAGTGAGTTCCTAGGGAGGGAGGAAGGGAGGTCGGGATGCTTAATTTATGGGTCGATGGATCGGGGTGAGACTGAGATGGACTGATTGGAATGCAAATGCTGACGATCGATCAACTTGCTCGCTCGCTCGCTTCATGTTCTGTGGAAAAGTTATGATCGCGGTAGATTCTTCTTCATGCGCGTTCTACCAAGGGAAGGGACTGGGCTATGCTTTATGTCGCGTGCTTCTGCTGGTTTTGGTGATCGTGATGAGCAGGAGGGTTTAGGGGAGGAGTTCTTGGCTACTCTGCTTTCGGGAACAAGGTGCTAAAGAAAACCATGACCGAAACTTGGACATGGAACGGGGCTGAATTTGGCAAAACCTTGTGGTCTGCTTGATCATGACCTACACTTGAAATTGATGAGAAATTCCCTGGACGTTCATTCATGGGAAAGAAACAGGGTGCATGGTCAGTGACTCGATGCTCGGATTCATAATGCAGTGCGGGTTTGGTTTAACCCTTGAGGTTTCATGATGGAGAACAAGTGCTGGTCATTGGCACGTACCGAGGATGATCACGAAGACGGCCAGGGGGAAGGTGACCACCTTACGGATTTTATAATTGTTTAGAGGCCCAAAACACTAACTATGCTTAAATTTTGAGTGATGTTAATTTTTTAGCATAGATTTTATAGAAACTAGCAAGGTGGCCCTCGCAAATGCGAGGGCACAATCTTTATCGTGTCGAAGATGTTAGATAATATATTTATGTTTTATTTAGAATGTTTAAATATACAGTTGTCATTAAAATATTACAATATCTTTATTGTCACCCGAATTTAGAATGTTTTAATATCTTTCCATTAAAATTGAACAAAACCACCATATTGTTGGATACATAATTTGGATAAAGTCATCAGATCCATTAATGACATCCATTATAAGGGGCCGTCAAATCAATATGATATACAGTTATGATAATATTCAACCAAAAAAGATCAGATTATGTTTAGATACATATATAAAGCTGGTTCTGCCGTGTTAAGGGTTGGGCGGTTCCCAAAAAAATGATTGGGTGGTTTGCCTTATTTTATAGTTTATCAGATTGATCCATGTTTGGTAGACATGGTGTCTTACATCATGAGAACATAAATTCAAATGATAATATCGTGGTAATAACACAAAAACTTCAGTTGTTGGCAGAAGTGCTAATAGATTCATCTGAATGCTTTGATGATCTTGTAAAGGGACGACACAATCAATTGTTTGGCAAAGAGGATACAGCAAATGAATTCACTGCACTGACACGCATACTGATTAAAGTATTATATATTTCTACCTTGTCATCATATTCATCCTTACATTTTTTCCGAAATGAAGAGCATGGTCCCGGCCTCTGTATCAGTAGATGCACACAACCGATATTGACGCTTACATTCAGACACACTATAATTATATATATATATATATATATATATATATATATATATATATATATATAGGTATACTGTTGACTCCATTTGGGCGTAACTACAGAATTATAAAATCCTTTTAATGCCAAATGTAACAGTACTACTTTTTATCAACATTCTTTTTGTACATGGACGTCCATAGTGAAAGATAGAGAGTTATTTTTAATCATTTGTAATTGTAACTTACTATTCTGCTTCTATGCCACACCAATTTCGATTTAGTCTTCAAGGTGTATTGTACGCCAACACTTCTTAGTGTTGTCATCATCCTACAATAGTATCTTGTTAGGAACTGATGATCTCTATTCTTTTCCCAAAAGGTTTTGGTCAGATCGATATTTTCCTATATGGAGAAGACATTCTTTTTAACTTAGTACAGAGCAATCTATATGAAAAAGTTCTTCGCCTACCAGAACATCTTACATTGTGGAACAGAGGAAGTTATTTCTAAGAAATTATAAATAGATTAATTTAAACAATAAAAGCGCACGCCTCAACCGTCGAAACTGAAGATAAAACCAATGGCGGCTGACTTTTTCTAAAACAATCCTCTTTGTTAGCCATGTAAGCTTCATGTTCCATTTTTTATATTAGTACATGCACTCTCTTGAGCAAGCACTCCGAGGTGATGTAACTCTCGCACTGCTAGATATGCCCATAGGCTATAGATGTCAGCTCATGTTCTTCTTTACATCTATGCGGATTGCCATGTGCAATGGACTATCCCTTTCAATTGCATAATATCTAAAGTCCTACTAAATCTATCGGGGCAGCTTTTGTGTTGTTCAGGATGCTTATTTTATTCCCCAACTTTTTCCCTTCTAAAAATCTATATATAGGATCTATTTTGAGAAGAGACCATAACCTAGTGACATACATGCACATATATATACATATCTTATAATCCTCTCAATCTAAAGTTCTTTAGAATAAATTGTTCATCCAGTGGATACTTCATGGGATGAGATATAAATTTTCCCATTAGCAGGAGTGACGACATATGACATAATCCGATTTAGAAAATATGTCAGATCAATAAGAAAATTCAGTGGTTGTGGTTAGTGTGCTTAGAAAATATTGATGTAAGAACCTACTTGGCGCACGTGCATTTATTTTGTCAGACAATAATAGACCATCATCAGGATGAATACATTCTAGCAATGGAGCTAGATACTTGATCGGTCATGTTACATTAGATAATAGATGTATGATCAACTTAATTAAACTGTACTGAACCTCCATGGTCGGAGTTTGTCATTAACAACGACAAAATTAATAATCAGTTCGAATATCAGGTGCATGGTGCCGACACACATACTAACCTTTGCTAGTCTCGGTACTCAGCATGAATTATGCAGCAACTATTGAGCATAAACCTCTTGATAAGCAACTCAACATAGACATGACTTCATGCAACTACATCGAGTATATGGCATCGACTTTGGTGGCTAGAGCATCAACCTGATGCTGGATGACCATGCACATTAGCACACACGACATAATCTCAAATTTAAAAACGCAATTTTACATACCTCTTGGCTGTCCGCCCGTGCCTATGCGGAGTACACTTTGTTCTTTCCTAGTCGTTGTCTTCCTATTTCCAAGGATATAATGGACGCGATCTCTCCGGCCGGTATCCCTGACACAGGGCTAGAGATCTTTTTTGAACTGATCGAGGCTCGGACAACGGTAGAGTAAAGGACGATCAGGTGAAGTTTCTGTATCAAGAAAGGTATAGAGATGCACGACAACAACACCGGCGAGGCGGCGGCGTCCGTCGCGCCGGAATCGTTGCCAGCGTGAGGAGGCGAACCATACAAGGAGATCGTGGCGGGGAGAGGACGATATGATCATTACCCCCATTTTGAAAAAAAAGATGGATCTAATCTAGACGGAATCAATCAATTTGGATCTATACTTTTTCTTGAAGAAATATCTGCCTTTTCCGTTCCTCTCGTCTATATGGATACGATTTACGAACCAATATGCTTTCAAAAGTTTTCTCTTTATTACTGTTTAGTTACCTTGACACGGACTCTATAAATTACACGCCCGGTGACCCGCAACGTCAAACTCTATACGTAAAAGATAATGAGTCTTAGGCCCAGTTCTGGGGCCTTCTCCGAGAAGCCGCCCTTCCCCTAGCTTTTTAGGGAAGCCGGCGTAAAAAATTTACGAGGCTTCAAAAATAGTTAAGGCTAAACAAATTTAAAAGTCTCATAAAATTTTTAAACCGGCTTCCCTAGAAAGCTGGGGTAGGGCAGCTTCTAGGAGAAGCCACCAAAAGAACTGGGCCTTAGTCGCTGGCACAGACTTTATAAATTACACGCATGGTAACCTGCCACGTCCAACATGTTATCTAATTAACGTGTTGCGTAACTAATTATGAGTCTTAGTCGTTTATTAGATCATAGCCATAGATTTTTCATCTGGCAGTTAAAATAATCTTGATGATGTGGATCAACCATATGCCTCAAAAAACACTCTTATATTATTTTTAGTATATAATAGATAATAGACTAGCATAGTGGCCCTTAGCAAAAGCGAGGGTAACATCTATAAGTTATTAAATATTTATAACAGGGTATAGATACTTATATTATGTGGTTAGAATTAGCGTGCTTCTATAGTCACCATAAAGCTATGTAAAATAATATAAGTTGCTGGAAAATATATTAATTTATCATATTTTTGGTCAAATATTTGATGTAGCCATAATTTTTGTGCCGATATGCCCATACAAGAGTTTTTTTAATAACAAGATGTTATTAAATTTATATTGCAAGCTAGGATGCAACTTTTTTTGTTGCATCATTGTGATGTTAAAACTCAAGTTATACTCATCGCGGTCCCAACTTGTTGCCGTGACGACACCTATGCCGTGTGCCGCTGTTGACTTTGCCAAGTGTGTTTTCTTTGTCGTGTTCCCTTGTGGGTCTTTGTCGTGTTCCTTTTTAGAAATTTGTTGTGTTCGCGTACTATACCCAGCAAGAGCCCACGTAGCGATACGTCACTGATAACGAAGCCTAGTAGGAATTCGGGTGGCCCAGGCCTAGGAGGGATTCGACTCCTTGAAGAACACGACTAGTTCTAGATAGAATTTCAAAGGGAAAACCCTAAACCTGTAACCGACTCGACTATTTTCGAGATCTGGCCTATCTATATAAAGGCTAGGATGGCGCGGCGAGGAGGACTCCGATCTCATACCCTAGCATACACCTTGCCAGATCTCATCTGTGCACCCCTATAACTTTTGGCTTCGCCATCAACCAAGAGCAGTCGAGCAGGAGTAGAGTTTTCATTTCGGTGGCCTGAACTTAGGCAACCACCGTGTCCCATGTTGCTTGTCGGTTAGCCATTCTGTGATCTCCATCATCCCCTCCTTCTCTAAAACCAAAGCCCATAATAATGGGTATTGATGAGTCTAACCCTCGTCAATTGGCGCCGTCTGTGGGAACTGGGGATACTGATGTAGCGATCGCGACAGCCTCATCTACCGCAATCTTTGACTCCTCCGGGATGAAGAACCACCTCCTCTTTGGCACCATCGACTTCACAGTCCACTCGCCGGCGACCCGTCAACATTTCTATTCCATAGGAGACGGATTCGATATGACTTGGGAGCCTATGCTTCCAGGTGGGCCAGGTTGACACCCTTAGCCTCCCTGAGAGGGTAATGCCTGATACGTCATAAACGTATCTATGATTTTTGATGTTCCATACTTGTTTAGTATCAACTTTGCTATGCTTTTTCTACACTTTAAGATATTTTTATACATTTTCTAGGACTAACCTATTAACAAGATGCCGCAGTGCCAGTTGCCTATTTTCTGCTGTTTTTGGTTTCAGAAAAGCTAGTAAGAAAATATTCTCAGAATTGTACGGAACAAAAGCCAAAGTCAATATTTTACCGAGGAAAACACGGTCCAGAGGAGAGACCGAGGGGCCACAGGGGAGACCTTCTTCATCGCGCAGGGGAGAGTTCATCGCGGAGGCCTTCTTCATCACCATGCCAGCCTCCGGTATGATACGTGAGTAGTTCACCCTTGGACTATGGGTCCATACAGTAGCTAGATGGTTGTTTCTCCTCCTTTGTGCTATCATGTTTAGATCTTGTGAGATCCGTTCATGATCAAGATCATCTATTTATAATCATACATGTTGTGTTTGCGGGATCCGATGGATATTGAGATACTATGTCCTATTGATTATTGATTCTATCATGTCTTATTGATTATTGATTCTATCATGTCTATGTTGTTTGTGATCTTACATACTCTCCGTTGCTAGTAGCTATCTTGGTCAAGTAGATGCTAGTGACTCCTAGACGGAGTATTTATGCTAGATAGTGGGTTCATGCCTCTATTAAATCTGGGGAAGTGACAGGAATCTCTCAGGTTATAGATGTGTTTTTGCTACTAGGGAGAAAACAACAATCTTTTGTTCATGAAACAATTGTATTGTTTACTTTACACACATTGTTTAATGCAGTTATCCGTTGCTTGCAACTTAATAATGGAGGGGGTTCGGATGATAAGCTGAAGGTAGATTACTAGTCATAGATGCATTTGGATGACGGTCTATGTATATTGTTGTAATGCCCAATCAAATCTCATAGGGATCATGAATGTCTAGTATTTGTATTGTTATGCCTTGATCAGTTTCTGTCAATTGCCTCGCTGTAATTTGTTCACCCAACATGTTATGTTATTTATCTTAAGAAGAACACCTCTAGTGAACTGTAGACCCCGGTCCAACCTTTACCATTGTTACATCATCTACTAAGTTTCCCCTAAGAACTATGCAAGTATTCAACACAATTGTTATAGCAGGATGGAGTGGTGATGATGGTGCTGGTGGATATGATGGTGTGGATAATGATGATGATGATCCCGGTGAAGTCTAGCTTGATGATGGTGTTGATGGCGAAGATCTAACCTCTCTAGGAAGGGATTTCCCCGACAGAAATCTATCTGCCAGAGAGATCTTTCTCTCTCGGTATTTTCCGCCCCGCAGAGGCCGCGGAATCTTTCTATGGTCGCCCCCCGTGTCTTAGGGTTTCGAGGAGAAGATATATGCGAGAGGACAGAGCTAGAGGTGGGCCACACCCCCTGTAGGCACGGCCTAGGGGTGGCCCGCGCATGGGGGGGTGTGGGCCCCTATGGCCCATCTCCGCCTCCCCTTCTGGCATTCTTCGTCTTCTGGGAAAATAGGATTTTCCATAGTTTTCCTGGTATTTTTCTGATCTTCGCGAAATTGCATCAAAACACCTTTTTTCCATCAGAATCCTGACTCCGGCAGTTCATCCTTCAGGAATCATCCAACATGCAAAAACATATGAAATAAATGAGTAACACCTCTTAATATAAAATATATCAATGAATAGAGGCAAATTATGATATAGAAAGGAGATGCAAATTGGACGTATCACATGTCCCTAACTTATATTTGAACCTGATTTTCTTCAACGGTCTTACTATAATGTAAGTATATACAAAGAGAAGTTGGGAGGTCAACAAGTTCCTACTACATATTCTTGGATTTGATTTATTGTTTGTCAAATCAAATCTCGGTCACCATCATCCATTCCTTAGATTCTGTTTCTATTGTCTTCGCTGAATTGCGCAAGCAATGTTCATCTATGTAAGAAATTAAACAATTAGTACATATGACAATGATCTCTTCAGCTCCTTGTTTTATACTTCATTACTTAGATTCTTCTCACTAATTTTTTTTATTTGTTTAAGTCATGTTTTTTTGTTTGTTTCTTAAATGCTTCTACGAACATACTTAAAGGTACATCACAATATTTTATGATATTATAGTCCTATAATCCAAAGTTTTAGGGAGTATTTTTCTCTTGTTTAATTATGGATGTGTTTATATGTTGTTTATTTCTACTACCTTTGCAAATACTGTCCCTCCTGCTGATGGTGATGGTTCTTTCCATTCGTACCGGTTAAGTTAGTTTGTCGGGCTTTTACCATTCTTTTTCCATAATTTTGAGAATTGTAATCCGTTTTTAGCTATGTAAATACTTTTTCTAAGCTTAACCCATGTACATAATTCTTTCAAGTCGTAATTTAGTGATTTACATCCTTTGAGGAAGTCCTCGGATAATTTTTTTGTGGTTGATAATGTTGATTTATATTGATGTCTCGTCTATAGAGTTTTGTATACTTGTGATGGTGTCATTAGAATTTTGTGTTTGATAGTCATTCATCCTCCTAGAAATTATCATGCTAATAAAATGAGTTCACGTTTTAATAATATATTGTTTTTTGTTTCAAATGCATTTACATAAGTATAAGACCAAATTGAAACAAGATTACATCTACGGTAGAGATATGATGCCTAGATCATGAACATAATTTTCTGATTACCGCCATCAAGGATTGGTAGTTGTCACCATTGGTAAATACAAATGAGTTGTGATAATCATAGATCTTCTTAGATTATTTTAGCGGGTTGCCCTTTTTAACTTCATATATGCATTTTGGATGTTTTTTGTTTGCTATATCCAAGGAAAAATAAGTCTGGATGATATGTGCTTCTTGCTTCCTTGGTAAATAGGGTACATAGTCAGTCTAATAAGAATGATGAAACAACCAAATATATTTTGATCATGTTTCTAGCGAGGTTACCATTCCGTTCGATGCTTAAGGATATATACAAGTAAGATTAGTAACAACCATTTGGAAGTATCTTAATTAAGTCAATGTTGGAGTAGAGTAAAAATGAAATGTTCCACAAATTTACTCTGTACTAGAATAATACCGTGTGGTGGAGTACAATTATTTCTAGTCCTAAAGAAACCAATCAAGGTCAACTAAAATATTCAATCAAATCGGAATGTTATTCGCATTAGTGGTATAGATGAGAATGACTGTAATTGTAACATGTTGGACACACTGTGTCGGGATGAAATGCAGACGGCGAGGCGAAGCTCGCATGTCTTTCTAGTACCAAGGAATCGTGTTCCGATGGGAGTACGTAAAGCTGAGATGGTTTCGTCAGCTTTGACATTTCACTCTACGAGAGATAAAGCTGCCTTTTCACTCGAAGTTTAAGCATAGTTAGTGTTTTAGGCCTTTAAAGAATTATAAAATTTGTACATTTGATAAATCCATGGTCTTTATAATCTAAAGATCATGGATCTATAAATATACGGATTTTATAATTCAGGGATCATGGATCTACAAAATATATGTATTTTGTAATTGTTTAGAGGCCCAAAAACACTAACTATGCTTAACCTTTGAATAATAATAATTTTCTTAGCATAGATATTAATGGAAATATTTAATAAATTTTATGAAGTAGGAGGGCCATTGCCCCCCTCCCCCGACCTAGTGAAACTTTGCCACTTTAGATGAGGGGTCTTTGGTATTGTCTCACCCTATTCCGCGCAGACACATTAGGCATGAGGCTGTGTGCCGCCTCCATCTAGCTTGTGGCGTCGGTGAACGGGATGCTGTTCTTGGCTCGGGGGATAGGAAGCCTTGGACTTGGAAGCTGCTGCTGCTGTTGGTAGCCGGTGAGGAGGCAGGGCGGAGGGGAATGACAAGATGGACTTGGTGGGAGATCGTCGTAGGGAGAGCATCACAGGTACGTGGTCGGTGGCCGACTGCGCCGAAGCTACAAGGGACATGAGTGGATGTTGAAAGGAGAGAAACATAAAAAAGGGAGAAGAAGAAGACCTACGTACTATATTTTTTTTATAAAGGGCGCTTTATTATTTAAAAGGATTAAACATTACACCCGACCTCTACATAGCTAAGATGCACACAGCCGACAAAGTTCACAGATCCAAACAGAAAAATATGAAGCGGATTACATATCACATTGAGAAATTGTAAAACGCTTAAAATGTTGAAGGAAGACTGATCTGTAGATTATGCTGCCATCCACGATGGGTAAACAGACCCCGCGACGTATCCTCCAGAAGCGTACACACCTCCATAAAAAGGACGTGATACTTCACACAATGCAGGACTGACCAAGAATGCAGGGTGTTGGTACACCGATAGATAACCTATAAAAGAGAACAATTCATATTATTAAAAACATTATCATTTCTACACAGCCATAGAGATCATATAATGTTATCGATCCAACCCAAAAAAGTAACTTATACTTGTAATCTATACCATGTAACCAATTTCCAAAATGTTGGCAGTACTACATGGCGAATATAAGCCAGAAGCTGATTGGGTAACCAACCATATAGACCTAGCAAAGTTGCATTGAAAAAAACATGTGTTTTATTGTATCATTATGATGACAAAAAACACACATAGGATTCGCATGCCAATTTCGCTTAATAAGATCATTTTTAGTAAGGATAACTCCTCGACGAAGGTACCACGCAAAATTTGATTTTTAGAGGTATATTCATCTTCCAAATCATCCTATTATCTAAAATTGGTATGACTGGCTAGGCTAAAGCATTGTATAAGAAACTAACGGAGAATAAACCATTCTCACTCAAGTTCCATCGAAATTCATCTGGTCCAGGTGACAGTTGTACATTAGCTAAACAATGTAGCAATGCGATCAAGGAGTCAAGCCTGGTTCCAATCAGATCTCGTATGAAAGTCATGTTGGGCGAAAGCTTCCATTACAGTGGATATCGTTTCATCCTTATAACAGACAATAGAATACAAGGCAGGATATTATTCATGGAGCGTAGCATTACCTAGCCACTTATCCTCCTAGAACCATATCTGAGACCCATCCTTAATAGAAAATGTTTCGAAGCAGAAGAAGTCTTTGTTCGTTGCCATTAGACCCGCCCAAAAGTGAGAGCCACTAGGTTTCCAAACTATCTGGGACAATGCTTTTGAACCAATATTTTTTTTAAGTAGTGCTATGTTTACCCCATCTTTAGCTAATAACTTGAAGATCCATTTACCAAGAAGGGCTGTAGTTTTGATCTCTAGATCATGAATACCCAACCCACCTTGATCTTTGGGGAGGCATAGTACACTCTATTTAGCCAGCCGATAGTTCTTTTTTTCACTGTCTCATTGCCAAAATAATCTTGATCGGAAATAATCCAATCTTTGTAAGGTTCCTTTTAGTAGTTAGAAAAAGATATCATATACAGTACCACATTTCTCAGTACTAAATTAATGAGTACCAATCTTTTCTTTATGGAGAACAATTTACCTTTCCCAGCTGCTCAACCATAACTGTAATCGTTCCTCGATAATCTTTTATTCAGCATTTGTGAGCCTTCGTTAGTGAACTGGAATATCCAAATACCAAATCGGAAAAACATCCTGACTATAGCCAAAGAGATCAACATAAAGACCAACTACATCCTGAGCCTCGCGAAAACAGAACAATTCACTTTTATGGAAGTTATTTTTCAAACCCGAAAGTTGCTCAAAAGCTGAGAGTATCAGTTTTTTCTTTTTTTGCTTTTTCAAGGTCGTGGTTCATAAATAAAATTGTATCATCGGCATACTGAAGGATTGATAAGCCTCCATCTACTAGATGAGGAATTACGCCTTCAATTTGACCATCAGACTCGGCACGTTCAATCATGACAGCGAGAATATCAACCACTATATTAAATAGCATTGGTAATAATGGATCACCATGTGTCAAGCCTTTTTTCGTCTAGAAGTATTTACCAACATCGTCATTGACTTTGATGGCAACACTAATCCCGACACAAAGTTATTGATTAGAGTACGCCACGTAGCTGAGAAACCTACATACCATCGAGGAGGAAGAAGACTGCAATGACGGCTGCTACCGCCTTGGTGGTCGCCTTCCCCATGGCCGGCGTGCAGGCCTTGAGCTAGTGGAGCTAAGAGGGTTTAGGTTGGGAAGAGAGCGAGGTTCCTTGTGGCCGTCCGGGAAGAGAGCGAGTTCCTGGGGAGGGAGGGATGCTTAATTTATGGGTCGATGGGTCAGGGTGATCTGATACTGAGATGGACAGACTGGAATGCAAACGATGCCGATCGATGGAACAGAGTGCTGAAGAAAACCAATACTGAAACTTGGACATGGCACGGGGCTGAATTTGGCAAAACCGTGTGGTATGCTCGATCGTGACCTACACTTGAACTTGGTGAGAAATTCTCTGGACGTTCATTCATGGGAAATAAACGGGTGCGTGGTTGGTGACTCGATGCTCGGATTCATAATGCAGTGCTGGTTTGGTTTAACCCTTGAGGTTTGATGATGGAGAACAAGTGCTAGCCACTGGGACGTAGTACAGATGATGATCAAATGCAGGGGAAAACTAAGGACTACTGCAGAATGTATAGTTCTAGACAGGCAAAACCTTTCTTAATCAACGAATCCTGTCCCTAACCGAGCAAGACGTCCCAATCAATCAATGAGATCGAGGAGCCAGCAAGTTCCTGCCAATGCAGTCCCAAAAGCCAGCAAGTTCAACTTATAGAGTCCCAATCAGACAAATCTAGCTGGCTGCAACCGGTCATCAAAAGTTAAGGTTACTAGCTGAATGTCTGTGCGTTGCTACGGCATACTAATTCTTTTCAAATTTCTAAATTTTTCATTTGCATAATTTACTTACATACGACTACTGGATGTCATCAAGCAATGAACCAGGCCTGATATTGTTCCTCTGTCCACTCTTATTGTAGCGCCTTGGTACCAAAAGAATTTGACATTATTCTCGACGCTCGTGTAACTAAATACACATGCGTGCCACTCTCTATTAAGTTTTCCTGATATCCATTGTCTTACCAACCACAGTCACTCTTTTGAAAATCTAATAAAATCGTGTACCAATATGATCATATTTTGTTTGTAACCAAAGTGACTATCTTTTTTTCGAGAATTAGTGACTATCTTTTTAAGTATGCTGGAATCATCCTTTTCTTAATAAAAGATTCGTATTTCTCGTACTACTTATTAGTTTTTTGTGCTCAAATAAGTCTATGCTTTCGTGCATGCCTATCATGATCAGAACTCTCCCACGTTTTCGGTTCCGTTATGCAATTTCGTGTGCTATTTCTTCTAATCTATCCGTTCATAAATAAGTGATTTGAGTTTATCTAAATTCAAATGTATTTAGACACTAAAATATGTTTAGACATATACAAATCTAGACAAACATAAGTCACTTATTTTTGAACGAAGGAGGTATGTTGTTAAGGCTGTATACACAATTCAGAGTTTC
The DNA here is from genome assembly GCA_030063025.1 of Avena longiglumis. Classification (NCBI taxonomy): domain Eukaryota; kingdom Viridiplantae; phylum Streptophyta; class Magnoliopsida; order Poales; family Poaceae; genus Avena; species Avena longiglumis. The sequence goes on along the minus strand of CP125974.1, from coordinate 3,712,919 downwards.
AGTTTGTTTACCACGGTTTAGAGTTGCTGGCTACGTTCCCCATCGCATTGCCGTCTCGCCAAAGTAGAAAAATCCCCACTCGGCCTTACAGTTGTTGGCTGCCGCTTACTGTTGGTTTTCAGAAGCTATTTCTGTCGGCGTCAGACGCTGTTTTCTCCAAAGGTCCACCAAATCCCTCGCCCTCCAATCAACACAATAGAAAACAATTCTCATTTAATTATAGCCAACTTGTATGACATGGATCCCGTAGCTCACAACACATACAATTATACAAAGATCAAATTAGGGAGCCGCGGTTCTCTCTAGTCTCTCCGGTTGGCCTCAGGCAAAAATCAGAACGAACAACGCTATTGCTTATTTATTTTCAAATCTGGAGGCGTCGGAACGAACAACGTTGTTGCTTATTGATTTCCAAATCTGGAGGCATCGGGGACGGGGATCGGCCGTCGGACGGCCCGTATCTCAGGGGATCGTTTGTCCTTCTGCTCGGGGGAGAGAAGAAAAGAAGTGCAGGGGGAGCACATGTGGCAACCGACGACGGTGGGTGCGTGGGCGAGGGGTGGCAACTGCGACTCGTGGCCGGCGTCGGGAGCTTGACCGGCCGCTGAGACGCGTTCCCAGCGGTGGATCCGCCCGCGTTCGTCCTCTCACGCGCGAGCCCCCTGTTCCTTGTCCTGATGCTCGGTGGAGTCTGGGGGCATGCCTGCAGAGAGGAGAGAGATGATATGCCGCTTTGTTGGGACGCCAGGAGCTCGGGAGAGCGCCAGGGCAGGGGGGTTCCGTGCGTAGCCGGAAGGAGGAAGGTGGGAGGGTGCCGTGGTACCTGTGCCGCCTTGCTGCTAGCTAGGTCGTGCAGTGCGTTCTCTAGTTCGGTCGGGGGAGGAAGAAGCGAACCACGGTCACGGCCGCTTGCAGGCTGTCGGCGGCCACGTCAGGCACTGAACGGGGGAAGCGGTAGGGGACGGGCGGGGGCCACATCGGGCACTCGACGGGGGCAGAAACAGAGGGCGAGTGGGGGCACGACCTCCTAGTTGTCTGGAGGGGAACAGGGTCGTGGGGACGAAGGCCATCGGTGGCGAGGAGGAGGCTTCGGCCTGCGGCGCGTCGGGAAGAGGCCAACGCGGCTGGACGAACGCGTGGCGAGGACGCGAGGTTGTGACGAGGTGGAGCCATAACGGTTCGTTGAATTCTTCACTTTGCGGTGGCAGAGGCAGTTATTACTTTGATTTGCTAGGGGCAAAACAGTCATTTCATGGCAGACGGAAAATCAGACAAACGACGAACGTTCTCAATCTTCTTTTTAATAGTCTCTACTATATAATTTATCTTGCGGTGGTTTTCGTCGTACCCAAATTTTCGTCCGTCGGCGTACGTCATCCTTGTGCTCTCTGGTTTGGTCTGTAAACCGATTCCCAATCAAACCGGCAATCAACACTAACGCGGTATAAAAGGAAACCGAAGTCTATGGTTTAGACAGTTTGGTTTGGCCGGGTTGTACGCTTCGAAACCGGAGCGCGCGCACAAGGCACGATCACCGCAGAATTCGCAGCACGCGCTTGATGAGGCAGAACACGCCGCCGCCGTCCTAGCACTGGTAGAAAAGGGCCCATGCGTCCCGGTTGGTAAGGGCCATTAGTCCCGGTTGCCCAACCGAGACGGGGCAATCGGGACTAAAGCTCTAACCATTAGTCCCGGTTGCCCCACCAACCGGGACAAATGGGGCACACGTGACGGCATCAGAGTGCGAGGGGGTGTGGAGCATTAGTCCCGGTTCGTAACACGAACCGGTACTAATAACCTGCTGCCGCGGCAGAGATTTGGCCCATTTCTCTGCCTTCATTTTGGCACATTTTGTTGCCGCGGCAGCATTTTCGCCACTTTTTGTGCCGCGGCAGAGAATTCATTTAGGTTGTTTTATTGTTTATTTAGTGTTTTGCACTTATCAATGAAGGAACCTTATATTACACAAGATCATCATGACAACATTACATTCAATACACGGATCGAGTTCATGCACTACATACAAAAGTTGATATTCGATGCTACCGGCCAATTTCTTGAAAGTTGCTATTTTTACAATTCCTATTGTCTATACACAGCCGAGTAGTATTCCCCTTGTGTGTTTAGGACTTCTGCATCCAAGAATCCCGCCAATTCCTCCTGAATTGCTCGTATCGATCCTTTGATGAAGACCGTCCGTAGACGTTCGATCTGATTTAAAAAGGAGTCATCTATATGAATATGAAACTAAACACAATTTGATTGTAATTAAAAACTATAGAAATTGATTACGACGTGGAGTTGCTCTAAATTTCTGCCCTTCTCATCGCACGTCTGCGGATGAACTCACATACATAGTATCCACATAGATTGTTACCTGGTCCTGCGTCGGGCACTTTACGACAACGAGTTCAATCAAAATAATAATCAAGCATGATAATAACTGTATCAAAACTAGAATCAAAGAGATGCGCGGATATAGCTAGTGGTGCTTACATCTAGTGGTTGAAATGTAAGCTCCTCTTTCCAAACACCCTAGCCTTCTTGGTGAACCGTTTCCAAGCGCTGCCGGCGAGAAAGCGAATAAAATAAGTTATTAAGTACTTGATATCATAAAATTCTTAACGTTGCCGATATAGTGTCGTAATGATTAGAATTACCGCTGGAGAAGTATCGCATGTCCTTCCACGTCTCAAGGGGTTTATGTTTCGAGTCCATGAGTAGTACACGCCCTTTGTCAAGTTGAATGATTAACAGAATATAGTGGTACTGCGAATGCAGAACTAATCAATTATATACTTAACATCGAAAAGCGAAATAGAAAGTGTATACAAGACAATAACACTCCTTTGGAAGTTGTAAGGAAATAGTATTTCCTTTTGGTTTCTTGAAACCTTAACGCGTGTACTATATTATCCTCCGTATCCTGGGGGCTTATTTTGAGATTAGCTTCATGAACCCAATATGGGTCAATGAAGCCAATGTCATAGATTTGTCCTCTGCTGCATTCGAGAATCTTCATTCTGCATATTAAAGTATGATTATATACATGCAATAAACAAAATAATATAGATGGAGACTAAATTAATTACAGAATTAGTACTTACAGACAATAGGCACTCATGATCGATTTGTCCAAGGCGTCTTGATTGAATAATTGAAATAGTTCATCAAATTCAATGGATATCATGTCATCCTTATCTTTCCCATGATGCTTTTTTGTAACCCTCAGCACTATCCAATTAGCCCCGGCCCTTGTGGCATGCATGTACCAGTTATGCAATCTTCGCATTTTTGTTGGAAGATTGTTTACCTCCTCAGGTTTTACGAGAGGTTTTCCGTACTGGTATTGGTATGCTACTTCACTCACGGGGAAGAACTCTAACTGGTATAAGTACTGGGCAATACTCATACCTTGAGCAGCGGCAGCTTCAGACAGTGCAACTACCTACGGATCATACCGCTCTTGCCCCATATTTGCTCGACCCCACATTGGTTTGAGAAATCACCTTGAGAGGGGCGCAAGTCTGTTTGCTTGTTCTCCGAGCTGGGCAACAGATTTCCGCTTGTATCGATCTTGCTCTTGAGGCTTTTTGTGCTGCATGTGACTTGAGAATAGAACGCTCATAGTCTGATGACAGCTTTGGCTCGGGTTGATGAAGAGTCTTTAGCATTTTCAACACTTTGGCTTTTTCTTCTTTGGTGCTGGGGAACTCTGGCTCTTTCGGCCGCCTCAGCTTAGCGAAAAACGCTGTCGTTTCCGCATCAACGATCGCCGCAGTCTCCTCTTCAGTACAGTCATAAGCTCTCTTGGGAGGAACCGTTGGTACTTTTGGAAGAGGCTCTTGTTTACGTTTCGGCGATCGCTTACGACGCACAGTAGCGGTACGCTTACGCTTTTTATCCTGAGGCGCCGGCGATGGCTCCCGCGGCGATGGCTGCACCGGAGATTGGTGAGGCGACGAAGACGGCTGCCGCGGCGGCGACGACCTCGCTGGAGACGGGTGAGGCGGCGGCGAAGATGGCCTTGGCGTGTGATTTCGAAGCACGATACAATCCTTCGGCCATAGAATGGTGACGTTTTTTGCGTCACCCAAAGATCACATCCCCTTCACCGCAGGTAGTGAAGATCCAAAACCTCAAAGGTGGGCATGATTTCATCCACGCCGAACAACAGTAGCCCTCTGGAACCGGACGACGTGGTAAGTTGGTGTGGGTCCAATTGGTAAGGCATAGCCGACCGCCACCTTCATTGATATGTTCACAACTTTGACATGTAGCTCGCATGTGTCATCTACGTGATATCATCCTTTGGGTAGCCAACAGGAGCCATCGTCGGTGCATCATCGGCATCGCCATTGTCATCATCCGGGACCTCGGTGGAAGCCACATCGCTTTTCGATTATTCGATAGGCGGTAGCATCGAATGCGGTGTCTGCTGAGATGGGCGGTAGTACTTTGCTCTTTAAGTGAGTTAATTTCATCTTGTTGTTGCTTTAATCGTTCTTCAATTAAACGCATTCGCTTTTCGACTTTCGCTTCAAGCCGCCTGTCCTTACTCCTTTGACGGCTTCTATCGGATATTTCTTCCTCTCTTGAAACCTAGTCCTCCATGATTGGGAGCCTATTGTGCCTCGTGTTCGTCCATCATGTTCCTTATTTCCAAGGGCAGTGTGAGCTCATCATTCTCTCTATCGGAATGAAGTCCCCATCTTTAACAGCCTTCTTGCTTTTCTCATCCTCTCGATTGGCAAGGGTCTTCTTTATGTCGTATGTTATATATACACCTCCTTCCGAGTCCAACGTGCCCCATGCCCGTAAAACCAATTCCTTGCACGTTCTACCCAATCGTCTGCGGGGTGATATTTTTATCACGTTTCCTGCTCAAGTTTCTCCCACTTAGGAATGCCAACCTTGTAGCCACCTTGCCCCATAGTATGGTGATACTTCTTCTTAGCAGATTCACATTATTCGTTTGAGACATTTTCTTAGCTTTTACGATTTCTTGTATTCCACAAACTCATCCCGAATGGTTTTATCTTCTCAAACTGAATATTCTTGAAATCGAGTCTTCTTTTCACGACATAGTCAAGGTGCAATCTTTTCTTCCAGTTGGTGAAACACTGGGCCATCTTCTTCAAAGCCCACTCCCGACCTTAGCCTCCATGGCTCTCCCATGTTGTAAGCGTCCTCAACTGGATCCTCCGCATTTGGATCCAGCTCTATCTTGGTAGTTTGAAATTAACCATGAGCCTCTTCCACAAGAAATCTTTGGCGTGGTTAGGGACAAATAAACATGTTCCTCTTCATCCGCATTAGAAGGCCTATTCCAATTTCTAATGGTGATCGGGATTAAGTCCCTAACGATTACTCCGCATTGTGCCACAAATTTGGTTGCGACAACTTCGAGCTGCCGTCTCTGCCGACATCTTCGATCTGAACCTCTCATGGTCTTGCAACTTTTTGGTTGGGCCTCGTCGCTCTTTTCAGTAGATTCCTTCGATCCGGAGGGCTAAAAGAAGAAAGATCGCCGTTACTATTTCTATATAGATAGCAAATGATTAATTAATGAATTGATTTATATTACATGCACCTTGCCGGAGCGGTCGTCTTCTCGATTACACAAGGCATCGCCTTCTCCCTCGCGGAAGGCAACACCTTCAACCTCAAACAAGTTGTCTACTCCGGTAAAAAGAGGATCACCCTCACCGGAGTTGTTCAGAAACATTGATACGTCTAAATTATCTTCCCCACGGATCACACCTTGGATCAACTCTTCCTTTTCTTCGTCTCTGACGTGTGGGTCCATATTTTCTGCATAGGTGGAAAAACGAATAAGTCAAAGCGGCTAAAGGAGAAAGTTAAGGAGAAACCCTAATATATACATACACAATAATAAAAATGAAGAGAAACCCTAAACCTAGCTACAAAAAGGAAACCGTGTAGTAGATAGGTAACTCTAGCTAAAATCAACTAAAATCAATATTCCGGAGTTCCGAGGGGTGTAAAACCTAGTTCGGAGAAACCTCGGATGCATATGAGAGGGGAACATGAGTATAAGGCTACAAAAGGGAAACTATCCAGCAGATAGGTAACACTAGATACTAACAAAATACCATATTGGAATCGATCTCGATCTCGATATCGTATTCTACCGAGAAGAACCAAATCACCGGAAAGAAAGGGAAACAATCAACACATGGCATCGATGCAATGCTCAAGCAATGATGATGATACGACAAGTTAATGTGCATTGGAATGTAACCCTAAAGCATGCTCGACAAGTTAATCGGGTTAGAGGCGCAAACCCTAACTCAAGGAACTCCGGAATCACTGTAGGGTTACTAGGGTGTTCTAATTAAACTTGTTATTTAAGTTGTTGAACAATGCATGATTATGGCATAGATAGATAGTTCTCATTTTTCTGAACATTTTGGTATATTATTTGTATTTTTCTGAATTACAGATTAAAAGTTATTGAATTTACAAGTTTTATTCAAATTCTGAAATTATTAAATCAAATGTTTAAACCTTTTGCACCATAGTAAGAACTAGCCATAGTGGGCGGCTGTGTGGGCCGAGCCACCTCAGCAGCCACGCAAGCAAAGGGGAAACAGGGGAGCAGCCGCCAAGACATCTCGCATCCGCATCACGCCGCGCCAAGACATCTCGCGCCACTGTCGGTGCCTGCCCGTGGCGGCAGGGGGAGGAGGAGGAGGGGGAGGACAGAGGCATGATGGAGAGGGGGAGGACGGAGGCAGGCCGTACCTTCTGGCGGCCGGTGACGACGCGCGGCGACGGTCGTTGGAGGTGGTGGCGACGGACGTCGTTACAGCGACACGGGCGGCGCGGGAAGCTTAATGACGGCGACCAGGCGGTGACGGTGGCGGCGGCAGCGGCGTCGGCGGCGGCTGACTCTTGCGGCGTCGGTTGTAGCGTCGGTGAAGGCAGAAGTGATGGGAAGGAAGAAGAAGAAGAAGAAGAAGAGGCGCTATAACCAAAGGGCCTTTAGTCCCGTTGGTGGCTCCAACCGACTAAAGAATCATCGTCGGTTGGAGCCACCAACCGGGACCTATCTCAATATTTTCAGCAGCAAGGATTAGCTGAGGGGTCTTTAGTCGTTGGTGGCTCCAACCGACATATTCTGTTTTCAAAAAGTTCGGTATTTTCTCTCATGTTGCCTTTATTTTTTATTTTGGGGTTTAAATTTGTATTGTTTTTAAATGATAATTAATTTGGAATTTAGAAAACTTTAAACATAAAAGTGTTTGGATTTGAATAAATAATTCAAAACCATTTTCTGCTTTAAAAATAATTAATGTAACCATTTAAAATATGAACCATTTACAATTAAAATGAATTAACTTATATTTTTTTAATATCAATTTGGAATTTAGAAAACTTTAAACATAAGAAGTGTATGGATTTGAATAAATAATTCAAAAACAAATTCTATTTTTAAAAATAATTAATGTAACCTTTTAAAATGAATTAACTTATATTTTTGAATATTAATTTGGAATTTAGAAAACTTTAAACATAAAAAGTGTTTGGATTTAAATAAATAATTCAAAAACATTTTCTGTTTAAAAATAATTAATGTAACCATTTAAAATATGAACCATTTACAATTAAAAATGAATTAAATTATATTTTTAATATCAATTTGGAATTTAGAAAAACATTAAACATAAGAAGTGTATGGATTTGAATAAATAATTCAAAAACATATTCTATTTTTAAAAATAATTAATGTAACCTTTTAAAATGAATTAACTTATATTTTGAATATTAATTTGGAATTTAGAAAAACTTTAAACATAAAAAGTGTTTGGATTTAAATAAATAATTCAAAACATTTTTGTTTTAAAAATAATTAATGTAACCATTTCAAATATGAACCATTTACAATTAAAATGAATTAACTTATATTTTTAATATCAATTTGGAATTTAGAAAAACTTTAAACATAAGAAGTGATAGGGACTGACCATGAAACCTTGAACATGATAGGTCATTTTGTGAAGGTTTTTTCGAAACATGATCAATATTCCAAGTCTGGTATTTTTCCTTTCAACTATGTAACATAATATGACACCACGCGAAGGATTTTCATTGTTCGGATTTTTTTTGAATTTATTATGCCCGCTTTTGAATTATCGAATTTCTAACTATGGTCGAACCGGTGTGCATGAAGATAGGGACGGGCATTGTTAGAACTTGCATTAGATCTCGAAGAAACCACATATTGCGAGTCTAAAATTATTTTTTCAAAAATCACGCGGTAGATCATGTACTGTAGTACAAACGGACCCACTTCCTGCCGATTCAGCAGACATTTGTCCTTTTACCCGGGATGGACGAAAAGGTTTGAGATGTACCGTTGGGATATAGTCCATGTAAGGTGGTCTAGTATTTTAGGAAAATAGGACGGTAGCATTCTCACGAACGGCATTTTGGTGGTTACTTCACAAACGACGCTTTTTGCGCTCGGAAAATGGAAAAGGGCTTTTCCGTGCGACAAAAGGAAAACTTCCTCCTGCAACATTGTTCTCCATACCAATTTCCACACACGTGCATAATATGGGCACAACATCACAAACTATGTCGTGATTCAAGACATAACATCGGTCATTTGGACCGAAAGCCATGAAACCTCGAACATGATAGGTCATTTTGTGAATGTTTTTGAAACATGATCAATATACCAAGTCTGTATTTTTCCTTTCAACTATGTAACATAATATGACACCACGAAGGATTTTCATTGTTCGGATTTTTTGAATTTATTATGCCCGCTTTTGAATTATCTGAATTTCTAACTATGGTCGAACCGGTGCATGAAGATAGGGACGGCATTGTTAGAACTTGCATTGGATCTCTGAAGAAACCACATATTGCGAGTCTAAAATGATTTTTCAAAAATCACGGCGTAGATCATGTACTGTAGTACAAACCGGACCCACTTCCTACCGATTCGGAGACATTTGTCCTTTTATCCGGGATGGACGAAAAGGTTTGAGATGTACCGTTGGGATATAGTCCATGTAAGGTGGTCTAGTATTTTAGGAAAATAGGACGGTAGCATTCGAAACGGCATTTTGGTGGTTACTTCACAAAGCGACCCTTTTTGCGCTCGGAAAATGGAAAAGGGCTTTTCGACAAAAAGGAAAACTTCCTCCTGCAACATTGTTCTCCATACCAATGTCCACACACATGCATAATATGGGCACAACATCACAAACTATGCCGTGATTCAGCACATAACATCGGTCATTTGGACCGAAAGCCATGAAACCTCGAACATCATAGGTCATTTTGTGAAGGTTTTTTCGAAACATGATCAATATACCAAGTCTGGTATTTTTCCTTTCAACTATGTAACATAATATGACACCACGCGAAGGATTTTCATTGTTCGGATTTTTTTTGAATTTATTATGCCCGTTTTGAATTATCTGAATTTCTAACTATGGTCGAACCGGTGTGCATGAAGATAGGGGACGGGCATTGTTAGAACTTGCATTGGATCTCTGAAGAAACCACATATTGCAAGTCTAAAAATGATTTTTCAAAAATCACGGCGGTAGATCATGTACCAGTAGTACAAACCGACCCACTTCCTACCGATTCGCAAACATTTGTCCTTTTACCCGGATGGACGAAAAGGTTTGAGATGTACCGTTGGGATATAGTCCATGTAAGGTGGTCTAGTATTTTAGGAAAATAGGACGGTAGCATTCGAAATGGCATTTTGGTGGTTACTTCACAAAGCGACCCGCTTTTTGCGCCGGAAAATGGAAAAGGGCTTTTCCGCGACAAAAAAGGAAAACTTCCTCCTGCAACATTGTTCTCCATACCAATGTCCACACACATGCATAATATGGGCACAACATCACAAACTATGCCGTGATTCAGCACATAACATCGATCATTTGGACCGAAAGCCATGAAACCTCGAACATCATAGGTCATTTTGTGAAGGTTTTTTCGAAACATGATCTATATACCAAGTCTGGTATTTTTAGTTTCAACTATGTAACATAATATGACACCACGCCAAGGATTTTCATTGTTCGGATTTTTTTGAATTTATTATGCCCGCTTTTGAATTATCTCAATTTCTAACTATGGTCGAACCGTGTGCATGAAGATAGGGACGGGCATTGTTAGAACTTGCATTGGATCTCTGAAGAAACCACATATTGCGAGTCTAAAAATGATTTTTCAAAAATCACGGCGGTAGATCATGTACTGTAGTACAAACCGACCCACTTCCTACCGATTCGGCGGACATTTGTCCTTTTACCCGGATGGACGAAAAGGTTTGAGATGTTCGGTTGGGATATAGTCCATGTAAGGTGGTCTAGTATTTTAGGAAAATAGGACGGTAGCATTCGAAACGGCATTTTGGTGGTTACTTCACAAAAGCGACCCGTTTTTGCGCTTGGAAAATGGAAAAGGGCTTTTCCATGCATAAAAAGGAAAACTTCCTCCTGCAACATTGTTCTCCATACCAATGTCCACACACATGCACAATATGGGCACAACATCACAAACTATGCCGTGATTCAAGACATAACATCGGTCATTTGGACCGAAAGCCATGAAACCTCGAACATCATAGGTCATTTTGTGAAGGTTTTTGAAACATGATCAATATACCAAGTCTGGTATTTTTCCTTTCAACTATGTAACATAATATGACACCACGAAGGATTTTCATTGTTCGGATTTTTTGAATTTATTATGCCCGCTTTGAATTATCTGAATTTCTAACTATGGTCGAACCGTGTGCATGAAGATAGGGACGCATTGTTAGAACTTGCATTGGATCTCTGAAGAAACCACATATTGCGAGTCTAAAATGATTTTTCAAAAATCACAGGCGGTAGATCATGTACTGTAGTACAAACCGACCCACTTCCTACCGATTCGGCAGACATTTGTCCTTTTACCGGGATGGACGAAAAGGTTTGAGATGTACCGTTGGGATATAGTCCATGTAAGGTGGTCTAGTATTTTAGGAAAATAGGACGGTAGCATTCAAACGGCATTTTGGTGGTTACTTCAAAAGCGACCCGTTTTTTGCGCTCGGAAAATGGAAAAGGGCTTTTCCGTGCGACAAAAAGGAAAACTTCCTCCTGCAACATTGTTCTCCAAACCAATGTACACACATGCATAATATGGGCACAACATCACAAACTATGCCGTGATTCAGCACATAACATCGGTCATTTGGACCGAAAGCCATGAAACCTCGAACATCATAGGTCATTTTGTGAAGGTTTTTTCGAAACATGATCTATATACCAAGTCTGGTATTTTTCCTTTCAACTATGTAACATAATATGACACCACGCGAAGGATTTTCATTGTTCGGATTTTTTTTGAATTTATTATGCCCATTTTGAATTATCTGAATTTCTAACTATGGTCGAACCGGTGTGCATGAAGATAGGGGACGGGCATTGTTAGAACTTGCATTGGATCTCTGAAGAAACCACATATTGCGAGTCTAAAAATGATTTTTTCAAAAAATCCCGGGCGGTAGATCATGTACCTATAGTACAAACCGGACCCACTTCCTACCGATTCGGCAGACATTTGTCCTTTTTACCCGGGATGGACGAAAAGGTTTGAGATGTACCGGTTGGGATATAGTCCATGTAAGGTGGTCTAGTATTTTAGGAAAATAGGACGGTAGCATTCTGAAACGGCATTTTGGTGGTTACTTCACAAACGACCGGTTTTTGCGCTCGGAAAATGGAAAAGGGCTTTTCCGATGCGACAAAAAGGAAAACTTCCTCTGCAACATTGTTCTCCATACCAATGTCCACACATGCATAATATGGGCACAACATCACAAACTATGCCGTGATTCAGACATAACATCGGTCATTTGGACCGAAAGCCATGAAACCTCGAACATCATAGGTCATTTTGTGAAGGTTTTTCGAAACATGATCAATATACCAAGTCTGGTATTTTTCCTTTCAACTATGTAACATAATATGACACCACGAAGGATTTTCATTGTTCGGATTTTTTTGAATTTATTATGCCCGTTTTGAATTATCTGAATTTCTAACTATGGTCGAGCGGTGTGCATGAAGATAGGGACGGCATTGTTAGAACTTGCATTGGATCTCTGAAGAAACCACATATTGCGAGTCTAAAATGATTTTTCAAAAAATCACGGTAGATCATGTACTGTAGTACAAACCGACCCACTTCCTACCGATTCGGCAGACATTTGTCCTTTTACCCGGGATGGACGAAAAGGTTTGAGATGTACGGTTGGGATATAGTCCATGTAAGGTGGTCTAGTATTTTAGGAAAATAGGGCGGTAGCATTCAAAGCGGCATTTTGGTGGTTACTTCACAAAGCGACCCGTTTTTGCGCTCGGAAAATGGAAAAGGGCTTTTCCGTGCGACAAAAAGGAAAACTTCCTCCTGCAACATTGTTCTCCATACCAATGTCCACACACATGCATAATATGGTCACAACATCACAAACTATGCCGTGATTCAGCACATAACATCGGTCATTTGGACCGAAAGCCATGAAACCTCGAACATCATAGGTCATTTTGTGAAGGTTTTTTCGAAACATGATCAATATACCAAGTCTGGTATTTTTCCTTTCCACTATGTAACATAATATGACACCACGCGAAGGATTTTCATTGTTCGGATTTTTTTGAATTTATTATGCCCGTTTTGAATTATCTGAATTTCTAACTATGGTCGAACCGGTGTGCATGAAGATAGGGGACGGGCATTGTTAGAAATTGCATTGGATCTCTGAAGAAACCACATATTGCGAGTCTAAAAATGATTTTTTCAAAAAATCACGGGCGGTAGATCATGTACCTGTAGTACAACCGGACCCACTTCCTACCGATTCGGCAGACATTTGTCCTTTTTACCCGGGATGGACGAAAAGGTTTGAGATGTACCGGTTGGGATATAGTCCATGTAAGGTGGTCTAGTATTTTAGGAAAATAGGACGGTAGCATTCTGAAACGGCATTTTGGTGGTTACTTCATAAAACGACCCTTTTTTTGCGCTCGGAAAATGGAAAAGGGCTTTTCCGTGCGACAAAAAGGAAAACTTCCTCCTGCAACATTGTTCTCCATACCAATGTCCACACACATGCATAATATGGGCACAACATCACAAACTATGCCGTGATTCAGCACATAACATCGGTCATTTGGACCGAAAGCCATGAAACCTCGAACATCATAGGTCATTTTGTGAAGGTTTTTTCGAAACATGATCAATATACCAAGTCTGGTATTTTTCCTTTCAACTATGTAACATAATATGACACCACGCGAAGGATTTTCATTGTTCGGATTTTTTTTGAATTTATTATGCCTGTTTTGAATTATCTGAATTTCTAACTATGGTCGAACCGGTGTGCATGAAGATAGGGGACAGGCATTGTTAGAACTTGCATTGGATCTCTAAAGAAACCACATATTGCGAGTCTAAAAATGATTTTTTCAAAAAATCACGGGCGGTAGATCATGTACCTGTAGTACAAACCGGACCCACTTCCTACCGATTCGGCAGACATTTGTCCTTTTTACCCGGGATGGACGAAAAGGTTTGAGATGTACCGGTTGGGATATTGTCCATGTAAGGTGGTCCAGTATTTTAGGAAAATAGGACGGTAGCATTCTGAAACGGCATTTTGGTGGTTACTTCACAAAACGACCCGTTTTTTGCGCTCGGAAAATGGAAAAGGGCTTTTCCGTGCGACAAAAAGGAAAACTTCCTCCTGCAACATTGTTCTCCATACCAATGTCCACACACATGCATAATATGGGCACAACATCACAAACTATGCCGTGATTCAGCACATAACATCGGTCATTTGGACCGAAAGCCATGAAACCTCGAACATCATAGGTCATTTTGTGAAGGTTTTTTCGAAACATGATCAATATACCAAGTCTGGTATTTTTCCTTTCAACTATGTAACATAATATGACACCACACGAAGGATTTTCATTGTTCGGATTTTTTTTGAATTTATTATGCCCGTTTGGAATTATCTGAATTTCTAACTATGGTCGAACCGGTGTGCATGAAGATAGGGGACGGGCATTGTTAGAACTTGCATTGGATCTCTGAAGAAACCACATATTGCGAGTCTAAAAATGATTTTTTCAAAAAATCACGGGCGGTAGATCATGTACCTATTGTACAAACCGGACCCACTTCCTACCGATTCGGCAGACATTTGTCCTTTTTACCCGGGATGGACGAAAAGGTTTGAGATGTACCGGTTGGGATATAGTCCATGTAAGGTGGTCTAGTATTTTAGGAAAATAGGACGGTAGCATTCTGAAACGGCATTTTGGTGGTTACTTCACAAAACGACCAGTTTTTTGCGCTCGGAAAATGGAAAAGGGCTTTTCCGTGCGACAAAACGGAAAACTTCCTCCTGCAACATTGTTCTCCATACCAATGTCCACACACATGAATAATATGGGCACAACATCACAAACTATGCCGTGATTCAGCACATAACATCGGTCATTTGGACCAAAAGCCATGAAACCTCGAACATCATAGGTCATTTTGTGAAGGTTTTTTCGAAACATGATCATTATACCAAGTCTGGTATTTTTCCTTTCAACTATGTAACATAATATGACACCACGCGAAGGATTTTCATTGTTCGGATTTTTTTTGAATTTATTATGCCCGTTTTGAATTATCTGAATTTCTAACTATGGTTGAACCGGTGTGCATGAAGATAGGGGACGAGCATTTTTAGAACTTGCATTGGATCTCTGAAGAAACCACATATTGCGAGTCTAAAAATGATTTTTTCAAAAAATCACGGGCGGTAGATCATGTACCTGTAGTACAAACCGGACCCACTTCCTACCGATTCGGCAGACATTTGTCCTTTTTACCCGGGATGGACGAAAAGGTTTGAGATGTACCTGTTGGGATATAGTCCATGTAAGGTGGTCTAGTATTTTAGGAAAATAGGACGGTAGCATTCTGAAACGGCATTTTGGTGGTTACTTCACAAAACGACCCGTTTTTTCGCTCGGAAAATGGAAAAGGGCTTTTCGATGCGACAAAAGGAAAACTTCCTCCCGCAACATTGTTCTCCATACCAATGTCCACACACATGCATAATATGGGCACAACATCACAAACTATGCCATGATTCAGCACATAACATCGGTCATTTGGACGAAAAGCCATGAAACCTCGAATATGATAGGTCATTTTGTGAAGGTTTTTTCGAAACATGATCAATATACCAAGTCTGGTATTTTTACTTTCAACTATGTAACATAATATGACACCACGCGAAGGATTTTCATTGTTCGGATTTTTTTTGAATTTATTATGCCCGTTTTGAATTATCTGAATTTCTAACTATGGTCGAACCGGTGCATGAAGATAGGGGACGGGTATCGTTAGAACTTGCATTGGATCTCTGAAGAAACCACATATTGCGAGTCTAAAAATGATTTTTTCAAAAATCACAGGTAGATCATGTAGTGTAGTACAAACCGGACCCACTTCCTACCGATTCGCAGACATTTGTCCTTTTACCCGGATGGACGAAAAGGTTTGAGATGTACGGTTGGGATAAAGTCCATGTAAGGTGGTCTAGTATTTTAGGAAAATAGGACGGTAGCATTCAAACGGCATTTTGGTGGTTACTTCAAAACGACGCTTTTTGCGCTCGGAAAATGGAAAAGGGCTTTTCCGTGCGACAAAAAGGAAAACTTCCTCCTGCAACATTGTTCTCCATACCAATGTCCACACACATGCATAATATGGGCACAACATCACAAACTATGCCGTGATTCAGGACATAACATCGGTCATTTGGACCGAAAGCCATGAAACCTCGAACATCATAGGTCATTTTGTGAAGGTTTTTTCGAAACATGATCAATATACCAAGTCTGGTATTTTTCCTTTCAACTATGTAACATAATATGACACCACGCGAAGGATTTTCATTGTTCGGATTTTTTTTGAATTTATTATGCCCGTTTTGAATTATCTGAATTTCTAACTATGGTCGAACCGGTGTGCATGAAGATAGGGGACGGGCATTGTTAGAACTTGCATTGGATCTCTGAAGAAACCACATATTGCGAGTCTAAAAATGATTTTTTCAAAAAATCACGGGCGGTAGATCATGTACCTGTAGTACAAACCGGACCCACTTCCTACCGATTCGGCAGACATTTGTCCTTTTTACCCGGGATGGACGAAAAGGTTTGAGATGTACCGGTTGGGATATAGTCCATGTAAGGTGGTCTAGTATTTTAGGAAAATAGGACGGTAGCATTCTGAAACGCATTTTGGTGGTTACTTCACAAAACGACCCGTTTTTTGCGCTCGGAAAATGGAAAAGGGCTTTTCCGTGCGACAAAAAGGAAAACTTCCTCCTGCAACATTGTTCTCCATACCAATGTCCACACACATGCATAATATGGGCACAACATCACAAACTATGCCGTGATTCAGCACATAACATCGGTCATTTGGACCGGAAGCCATGAAACCTCGAACATCATAGGTCATTTTGTGAAGGTTTTTTCGAAACATGATCAATATACCAAGTATGGTATTTTTCCTTTCAACTATGTAACATAATATGACACCACGCGAAGGATTTTCATTGTTCGGATTTTTTTTAAATTTATTATGCCCGTTTTGAATTATCTGAATTTCTAACTATGGTCGAACCGGTGTGCATGAAGATAGGGGACGGGAATTGTTAGAACTTGCATTGGATCTCTGAAGAAACCACATATTGCGAGTCTAAAAATGATTTTTTCAAAAAATCACGGGCGGTAGATCATGTACCTATAGTACAAACCGGACCCACTTCCTACCGATTCGGCAGACATTTGTCCTTTTTACCCGGGATGGACGAAAAGGTTTGAGATGTACCGGTTGGGATATAGTCCATGTAAGGTGGTCTAGTATTTTAGGAAAATAGGACGGTAGCATTCTGAAACGGCATTTTGGTGGTTACTTCACAAAACGACCAGTTTTTTGCGCTCGGAAAATGGAAAAGGGCTTTTCCGTGCGACAAAAAGGAAAACTTCCTCCTGCAACATTGTTCTCCATACCAATGTCCACACACATGCATAATATGGGCACAACATCACAAACTATGCCGTGATTCAGCACATAACATCGGTCATTTGGACCGAAAGCCATGAAACCTCGAACATCATAGGTCATTTTGTGAAGGTTTTTTCGAAACATGATCAATATACCAAGTCTGGTATTTTTTCCTTTCAACTATGTAACATAATATGACACCACGCGAAGGATTTTCATTGTTCGGATTTTTTTTGAATTTATTATGCCCGTTTTGAATTATCTGAATTTCTAACTATGGTCGAACCGGTGTGTGCATGAAGATAGGGGCGGCATTGTTAGAACTTGCATTGGATCTCTGAAGAAACCACATATTGAAGTCTAAAATGATTTTTTCAAAAATCACGGCGTAGATCATGTACTGTAGTACAAACCGGCCCACTTCCTACCGATTCGGCAGACATTTGTCCTTTTACCCGGATGGACGAAAAGGTTTGAGATGTACCGTTGGGATATAGTCCATGTAAGGTGGTCTAGTATTTTAGGAAAATAGGACGGTAGCATTCTGAAACGGCATTTTGGTGGTTACTTCACAAAACGACCCGTTTTTTGCGCTCGGAAAATGGAAAAGGGCTTTTCCGTGCGACAAAATGGAAAACTTCCTCCTGCAACATTGTTCTCCATACCAATGTCCACACACATGCATAATATGGGCACAACATCACAAACTATGCCGTGATTCAGCACATAACATCGGTCATTTGGACCGAAAGCCATGAAACCTCGAACATCATAGGTCATTTTGTGAAGGTTTTTTCGAAACATGATCAATATACCAAGTCTGGTATTTTTCCTATCAACTATGTAACATAATATGACACCACGCGAAGGATTTTCATTGTTCGGATTTTTTTTGAATTTATTATGCCCGTTTTGAATTATCTGAATTTCTAACTATGGTCGAACCGTGTGCATGAAGATAGGGACGGCATTGTTAGAACTTGCATTGGATCTCTGAAGAAACCACATATTGTAGTCTAAAATGATTTTTCAAAAATCACGGGCGGTAGATCATGTACCTATAGTACAAACCGACCCACTTCCTACCGATTCTACAGACATTTGTCCTTTTACCCGGATGGACGAAAAGGTGTGAGATGTACCGTTGGGATATAGTCCATGTAAGGTGGTCTAGTATTTTAGGAAAATAGGACGGTAGCATTCGAAACGGCATTTTGGTGGTTACTTCACAAACGACCTGCTTTTTTGCTTCGAAAATGGAAAAGGGCTTTTCCGCTCGACAAAAAGGAAAACTTCCTCCTGCAACATTGTTCTCCATACCAATGTCCACACATGCATAATATGGGCACAACATCACAAACTATACCGTGATTCAGACACATAACATCGGTCATTTGGACCGAAAGCCATGAAACCTCGAACATCATAGGTCATTTTGTGAAGGTTTTTCAAACATGATCAATATACCAAGTCTGGTATTTTTCCTTTCAACTATGTAACATAATATGACACCACGAAGGATTTTCATTGTTCGGATTTTTTTGAATTTATTATGCCCGCTTTGAATTATCTCAATTTCTAACTATGGTCGAACCGGTGTGCATGAAGATAGGGACGGCATTGTTAGAACTTGCATTGGATCTCTGAAGAAACCACATATTGTAGTCTAAAATGATTTTTTCAAAAAGCACGGCGGTAGATCATGTACCTATACTACAAACCGACCCACTTCCTACCGATTCTGAGACATTTGTCCTTTTACCTGGATGGACGAAAAGGTTTGAGATGTACCGGTTGGGATATAGTCCATGTAAGGTGGTCTAGTATTTTAGGAAAATAGGACGGTAGCATTCTGAAACGGCATTTTGGTGGTTACTTCACAAAACGACCAGTTTTTTGCGCTCGGAAAATGGAAAAGGGCTTTTCCGTGCGACAAAAAGGAAAACTTCCTCCTGCAACATTGTTCTCCATACCAATGTCCACACACATGCATAATATGGGCACAACATCACAAACTATGCCTTGATTCAGCACATAATATCGGTCATTTGGACCGAAAGCCATGAAACCTCGAACATCATAGGTCATTTTGTGAAGGTTTTTTCGAAACATGATCAATATACCAAGTCTGGTATTTTTCCTTTCAACTATGTAACATAATATGACACCACGCGAAGGATTTTCATTGTTCGGATTTTTTTTGAATTTATTATGCCCGTTTTGAATTATCTGAATTTCTAACTATGGTCGAACCGTGTGCATGAAGATAGGGACGGGCATTGTTAGAACTTGCATTGGATCTCTGAAGAAACCACATATGAGTCTAAAATGATTTTTCAAAAATCACGGCGGTAGATCATGTACATGTAGTACAAACCGACCCACTTCCTACGATTCGCAAACATTTGTCCTTTTACCCGGATGGACGAAAAGGTTTGAGATGTACCGTTGGGATATAGTCCATGTAAGGTGGTCTAGTATTTTAGGAAAATAGGACGGTAGCATTCTCAAACGGCATTTTGGTGGTTACTTAAAAAGCGACCCGCTTTTGGCTCGGAAAATGGAAAAGGGCTTTTCCGCATACAAAAGGAAAACTTCCTCCCGCAACATTGTTCTCCATACCAATGTCCACACACATGCATAATATGGGCACAACATCACAAACTATGCCGTGATTCAGACATAACATCGGTCATTTGGACCGAAAGCCATGAAACCTCGAACATCATAGGTCATTTTGTGAAGGTTTTTGAAACATGATCTATATACCAAGTCTGGTATTTTTCCTTTCAACTATGTAACATAATATGACACCACGCCAAGGATTTTCATTGTTCGGATTTTTTGAATTTATTATGCCCGCTTTTGAATTATCTGAATTTCTAACTATGGTCGAACCGGTGTGCATGAAGATAGGGGACGGCATTGTTAGAACTTGCATTGGATCTCTGGAGAAACCACATATTGAGTCTAAAATGATTTTTTCAAAAATCACGGGCGGTAGATCATGTACTGTAGTACAAACCGACCCACTTCCTACCGATTCGCAGACATTTGTCCTTTTACCCGGATGGACGAAAAGGTTTGAGATGTTCGGTTGGGATATAGTCCATGTAAGGTGGTCTAGTATTTTAGGAAAATAGGACGGTAGCATTCGAAAACGGCATTTTGGTGGTTACTTCACAAAACGACCGCTTTTTGCGCTCGAAAATGGAAAAGGGCTTTTCCGCATACAAAAAGGAAAACTTCCTCCGCAACATTGTTCTCCATACCAATGTCCACACACATGCATAATATGGGCACAACATCACAAACTATGCCGTGATTCAAGACATAACATCGGTCATTTGGACCGAAAGCCATGAAACCTCGAACATCATAGGTCATTTTGTGAAGGTTTTTTGAAACATGATCTATATACCAAGTCTGGTATTTTTCCTTTCAACTATGTAACATAATATGACACCACGAAGGATTTTCATTGTTCGGATTTTTTTGAATTTATTATGCCCGCTTTGAATTATCTGAATTTCTAACTATGGTCGAACCGGTGTGCATGAAGATAGGGACGGCATTGTTAGAACTTGCATTGGATCTCTGGAGAAACCACATATTGCGAAGTCTAAAATGATTTTTCAAAAATCACGGCGGTAGATCATGTACTGTAGTACAAACCGGACCCACTTCCTACCGATTCTACAGACATTTGTCCTTTTACCCGGGATGGACGAAAAGGTTTGAGATGTACCGTTGGGATATAGTCCATGTAAGGTGGTCTAGTATTTTAGGAAAATAGGACGGTAGCATTCGAAACGGCATTTTGGTGGTTACTTCACAAAAGCGACCCGCTTTTTGCGCCGAAAATGGAAAAGGGCTTTTCCGTATGACAAAAAGGAAAACTTCCTCCTGCAACATTGTTCTCCATACCAATGTCCACACACATGCATAATATGGGCACAACATCACAAACTATGCCGTGATTCAAGACATAACATCGGTCATTTGGACGAAAGCCATGAAACCTCGAACATCATAGGTCATTTTGTGAAGGTTTTTCAAACATGATCAATATACCAAGTCCGTATTTTTCCTTTCAACTATGTAACATAATATGACACCACGAAGGATTTTCATTGTTCGGATTTTTTGAATTTATTATGCCCGCTTTAAATTATGTGAATTTCTAACTATGGTCGAACCGTGTGCATGAAGATAGGGGACGGGCATTGTTAGAACTTGCATTGGATCTCTGAAGAAACCACATATTGCGAGTCTAAAATGATTTTTCAAAAATCACGGGCGGTAGATCATGTACCGTAGTACAAACCGGACCCACTTCCTACCGATTCTACAGACATTTTCCTTTTACCCGGATGGACGAAAAGGTTTGAGATGTACCGTTGGGATATAGTCCATGTAAGGTGGTCTAGTATTTTAGGAAAATAGGACGGTAGCATTCTGAAACGGCATTTTGGTGGTTACTTCACAAAATGACCCTTTTTTGTTTCGGAAAATGGAAAAGGGCTTTTCCGAGACAAAAAAAGGAAAACTTCCTCCCGCAACATTGTTCTCCATACCAATGTCCACACACATGCATAATATGGGCACAACATCACAAACTATGCCGTGATTCAGCACATAACATCGGTCATTTGACCGAAAAGCCATGAAACCTCGAACATCATAGGTCATTTTGTGAAGGTTTTTCAAACATGATCAATATACCAAGTCTGGTATTTTTCCTTTCAACTATGTAACATAATATGACACCACGCCAAGGATTTTCATTGTTCGGATGTTTTTGAATTTGTTATCCCGCTTTGAATTATCTGAATTTCTAACTATGGTCGAACCGGTGTGCATGAAGATAGGGACGGGCATTGTTAGAACTTGCATTGGATCTCTGAAGAAACCACATATTGCGAGTCTAAAATGATTTTTTCAAAAATCACGGGCGTAGATCATGTACTGTAGTACAAACCGGACCCACTTCCTACCGATTTGGCGGACATTTGTCCTTTTACCCGGATGGGCGAAAAGGTTTGAGATGTACCGGTTGGGATATAGTCCATGTAAGGTGGTCTAGTATTTTAGGAAAATAGGACGGTAGCATTCAAACGGCATTTTGGTGGTTACTTCACAACGACCCGCTTTTGCGCTCGGAAAATGGAAAAGGGCTTTTCCGTATGCGACAAAAAGGAAAACTTCCTCCGCAACATTGTTCTCCATACCAATGTCCACACACATGCATAATATGGGCACAACATCACAAACTATGCCGTGATTCAGCACATAACATCGGTCATTTGGACCGAAAGCCATGAAACCTCGAACATCATAGGTCATTTTGTGAAGGTTTTTTCGAAACATGATCAATATACCAAGTCCGTATTTTTCCTTTCAACTATGTAACATAATATGACACCACCAAGGATTTTCATTGTTCGGATTTTTTTTGAATTTATTATGCCCGCTTTGAATTATCTTAATTTCTAACTATGGTCGAACCAGTGTGCATGAAGATAGGGACGGCATTGTTAGAACTTGCATTGGATCTCTCAAGAAACCACATATTGCGAGTCTAAAAATGATTTTTCAAAAATCACAGGGCGGTAGATCATGTACTGTAGTACAAACCGACCTACTTCCGCCGATTCGGCAAACATTTGTCCTTTTACCCGGATGGACGAAAAGGTTTGAGATGTACCGTTGGAATATAGTCCATGTAAGGTGGTCTAGTATTTTAGGAAAATAGGACGGTAGCATTCGAAATGGCATTTTGGTGGTTACTTCAAAAACTGCTTTTTTTCGCGGAGAAAATGGAAAAGGGCTTTTCCGTGCGACAAAAAGGAAAACTTCCTCCTGCAACATTGTTCTCCATACCAATGTCCACACACATGCATAATATGGGCACAACATCACAAACTATGCCGTGATTCAGCACATAACATCGATCATTTGGACCGAAAGCCATGAAACCTCGAACATCATAGGTCATTTTGTGAAGGTTTTTTCGAAACATGATCTATATACCAAGTCTGGTATTTTTAGTTTCAACTATGTAACATAATATGACACCACGCGAAGGATTTTCATTGTTCGGATTTTTTTTGAATTTATTATGCCCGTTTTGAATTATCTGAATTTCTAACTATGGTCGAACCGGTGTGCATGAAGATAGGGACGCATTGTTAGAACTTGCATTGGATCTCTGAAGAAACCACATATTGCGAGTCTAAAATGATTTTTCAAAAATCACGGCGGTAGATCATGTACCGTAGTACAAACCGACCCACTTCCTACCGATTCTACAGACATTTGTCCTTTTACCCGAATGGACGAAAAGGTTTGAGATGTACGGTTGGGATATAGTACATGTAAGGTGGTCTAGTATTTTAGGAAAATAGGACGGTAGCATTCGAAACTGCATTTTGGTGGTTACTTCACAAAACGACTTTTGCGCTCGGAAAATGGAAAAGGGCTTTTAGTGCGACAAAAAGGAAAACTTCCTCCGCAACATTGTTCTCCATACCAATGTCCACACATGCATAATATGGGCACAACATCACAAACTATGCCGTGATTCAGCACATAACATCGGTCATTTGGACCGAAAGCCATGAAACCTCGAACATCATAGGTCATTTTGTGAAGGTTTTTTCGAAACATGATCAATATACCAAGTCTGGTATTTTTCCTTTCAACTATGTAAGATAATATGACACCACGCGAAGGATTTTCATTGTTCGGATTTTTTTTGAATTTATTATGCCTGTTTTGAATTATCTGAATTTCTAACTATGGTTGAACCGGTGTGCATGAAGATAGGGGACGGGCATTGTTAGAACTTGCATTGGATCTCTGAAGAAACCACATATTGCGAGTCTAAAAATGATTTTTTCAAAAAATCACGGGCGGTAGATCATGTACCTGTAGTACAAACCGGACCCACTTCCTACCGATTCGGCAGACATTTGTCCTTTTACCCGGATGGACGAAAAGGTTTGAGATGTACCGTTGGGATATAGTACATGTAAGGTGGTCTAGTATTTTAGGAAAATAGGACGGTAGCATTCTGAAACGGCATTTTGGTGGTTACTTCACAAAACGACCGCTTTTTGCGCCGAAAATGGAAAAGGGCTTTTCCGTGAGACAAAAAGGAAAACTTCCTCCTGCAACATTGTTCTCCATACCAATGTCCACACACATGCATAATATGGGCACAACATCACAAACTATGCCGTGATTCAGCACATAACATCGGTCATTTGGACCGAAAGCCATGAAACCTCGAACATCATAGGTCATTTTGTGAAGGTTTTTTCGAAACATGATCAATATACCAAGTCTGGTATTTTTCCTTTCAACTATGTAACATAATATGACACCACGCGAAGGATTTTCATTGTTCGGATGTTTTTTGAATTTGTTATCCCCGTTTTGAATTATCTGAATTTCTAACTATGGTCGAACCGGTGTGCATGAAGATAGGGGACGGGCATTGTTAGAACTTGCATTGGATCTCTGAAGAAACCACATATTGCGAGTCTAAAAATGATTTTTTCAAAAAATCACGGTAGATCATGTACTGTAGTACAAACCGACCCACTTCCTACCGATTCCAGACATTTGTCCTTTTACCAGGGATGGGCGAAAAGGTTTGAGATGTACCGTTGGGATATAGTCCATGTAAGGTGGTCTAGTATTTTAGGAAAATAGGACGGTAGCATTCGAAACGGCATTTTGGTGGTTACTTCACAAACGACCCGCTTTTTGCGCTCGGAAAATGGAAAAGGGCTTTTCCGCGACAAAAAGGAAAACTTCCTCTGCAACATTGTTATCCATACCAATGTCCACACACATGCATAATATGGGCACAACATCACAAACTATGCCGTGATTCAAGACATAACATCGGTCATTTGGACGAAAGCCATGAAACCTCGAACATCATAGGTCATTTTGTGAAGGTTTTTTCAAACATGATCATTGTTCAAGACACATTTAGTCCGGATGTAGTCACAAACCGGGACTAAAAATATTTTCCGCCATTTCCCACCTCTTCCCGCCTTTCCTTTCTACTAGAGCTTTTAGTCCCGGATGTAGTCACTAACCGACTAAAGATATTTCCGCCATTTCCCAAAGCTTCACGCCAAGTTTTCCGCCTTTCCTCTATATTTAGGGTGATCGTGTCATGGCTATCCACACATCCACACCTTCCTCTCTTAGAACAATGGACAACGCCATCGGGCCATTCGACCCTCGAGGAGACCGAGGGCTGGCGCCCAACTACCCTTGTCCATGGGTACCGCCGCCCGCTACCGGATCTCGAGCGCCGAGGGGTTCTGTCCTCCTGTCCCTCAAGGTTCCGCACGTCAGCGGCCATCACAAACCACTTCTACCACGAGCTCACGCCGGAGCGGATGGATCCCAGTGGGATCCCGACAACTATGACACTGGAATGCCTTCTTCGCTAATAGGCGGGAAAGGGAGCTCGCCAGTACGAGGGTGATGGCCCGCCACCGTGAACCACAACGAAGTCGGCCGCCGTCTGGTGGGAGAACCGCATTATCATCAAAGTGATGCGCTACATCGCCGGGAGACCATCCTCGCCACGGTGCCCACGAGTCCACCCGCCACAGGCCCCACATCGCCCCGTGGCGGCATCGCCTTCCAGAGACCCCTCCCACCCGCCGTGAATCCGAGGCTGGAATGGCCCCGGTATATGCCATGGATGGGATGAGGATCCCGGAGTGGCAGACGATGACGATGATGATGACGACGATTTATGAAGACCCCGGCTGCGACTATAGGACTAGGCATGATTATGACTAAAGGGCGCTTTAGGCCTGAGTGTTAGCTAGTCCCGATTTGTCCCGGTTTTTAATATTAATAAATGTCTTAAGTGTTACCTAATAAATAGAGGGAAATGCCTATATAAAGAGAGGGTTCATATTTAGTCTCGGTTGGAGAAACCAACCGCGATCAAGGGATTATGCAGAGTGGGCGGACAACACTAATAATAGGGGTGAGTGTCGACATTATGTCGTGCGGCTTGTACCTTGTCCCGGATGGTGTCACCAACCGGGACTAAAGATGAACCTTTAGTCCCGGTTGGAGACACCAACCGGTGAAGGGAATATGCCCTGAGAGGCAATAATAAATTGTTTATTATGTGTATTCCAAGTATATGATAGATGTTTATTTTGCATGCTATAATTGTATTAATACGGAAACGTTAATACATGTGTGTTTAATAAACAAAGTAAAGTTCCTAGTTAAGCCTCTCTCATAAACTAGCTCGTTGATTAACAAGATGATCAAGGTTTCGATCATGGACATTGGATGTTGTTAATAACGGATCACAACATTAGTGTAATGATGTGATGAACATTCATCCAAGTATAGCATTACGATCAAAGTCATTGAGTTTATATTGCTATAACAACTTACAAGTGATCCTAATCCTTAGACCATGAGATCATGTCAATCACTAACACCTAAGAGTTTCTTGATAACATCAAACGTCACACCGTAATCAGGTGATTATAAAGATGGGTTCGTAACTAATAAAGTGTTATGTTGAGGCTCATGGATCAAGAGTGGAATTTGTTCATCCCGATGACGGATAGATATACTGGCCCTCTCGGTGATATCACATTGATTAGCTTGCAAGCAAGTGATTTGATCACTAGAATGTTATATCACGAACGAGAAAAGAGTGCATGTCGAACGAGATCAAACTAGGTATGGAGATACCGATGATCGAATCTCGGACATGTAATATATCGTGAGACAAAGGGATTAAGATACTAGCGTAAAGGTTCCGACGATCACAAGAAAGTCATCGTTGAATGTGTGGGAGTCAAGATGGGTCTCCAGATCCCGCTCGATTATTGATCCGAGGGGTCTCGATCATGTCCGCATTATTCACGAACCGTAGGGTGACACACTTAAGAGACACCGATCCAATTGGAGCAAAAGTTTCATGCCGAAAGAATAAACAAGCGCAGGAATTTATTTCACTAGATACCGAAACAGGTTTTCGGGTGAAATTGCATAAAGTGGTTATGCATGTGAAATAGAATTCTAGCAAGGGGTTATTTGTGAATGTTTGTCATTAAAGTAATTGACAAAATTCTGAATAAAATAAAAGAGTTTTATTTAATGAGAGTTTGCATTAAATTTGGTGGAAATTTAATGGGATTTTTGAGTGGGATTTTGAGTGGACTTTTGAAGGGTCATTTTGTGAGTGGAGTGTCCACCCACATGATGAGGGGAGGGCAAGGGGGCAGCCCCATGCGCCGGCCACCCCCTTGGGGTTCCCCCCCCCTCCTCCTATAAAAGGAGCCCCTCCTCTCACTTCTCACTCACACCTCCTCGTGAAGGATCTCTCTCCCCCTCTAGAATTTATCCCCCATGGTCTCGGACTAGCGAGATACATGTTCCCGGTGGCTATTCGGCAAGAAAGAGTTGTGCTTCCGCTGCATCGCTGGAGCGAGGAGGCGGAGGTTGCTCGGTGCCTCGAACGTGTGTGCGAGCACGGATGCGCTGATTTGCGCGCTAGGACTTCCTCTCGATCTTGAGATCGGCAAGAGATCGTCTACATCAACCACGAGTTTGGACTCGTTAAGCTTTGTCGGTCTTCAAGGGTATGTTCTCTACGGATATACATCCGCCCGTTGTTTGTATCTAGTATAAATAGATCTTGGTATATAGTTCACATCGTAGGAAAATTTTTGTTTTCTATCTGCGAACCCTTCAAAGGGTATCGAGCCGGATCTATGTAGATACTTTACGGGTAGTACACATATGAGTATGTGGGCGATGATGATCATGTTGTTGCTCCTTTCTTGTGATTTTGGATATTGGTGGCATAGTGGGATGAAGGCCCGGACAAACTTTACATGTCCTCGCACATGAGACCTGTTCCACGCTTGACATGCAACTAGTTTGCATAAGTGGCTAGCGGTGTCTGTCTCTCCTACTATAGTCAATATCTATTTTGCAAGCGAGTTGTCAACAATTTGATTATCCTCGTTGTGGTTCATGTTCGAGGTAAGAACGGTTCTATCTCGAAAGCCCTCACCACGTAAAACTTGCAATGGATAAATTAGAAGCGTCTAGTTTAGATTGTTCTGGGCTAGTGTTATGATATGGTGGTGTTGTAAGTAGAAGTATGAGATGATACTCTTACACACATAGCGTAAAACCCATAGATTGTGGATTTACACATATAGGTATGATAGTGATCATACCACGATGCACATGATAGAGATCATCTGCGGGAACCATATAATTTCACTATTAAACATATGATGTTTGATTACATCTTATATTGCTTGTTTAGCGCTTTGTTAAGCATAATAAGATGATCCCTCATTTTAAATATCAAGATAAGAATGTGTTCTCCCTTTAGTATGCACCGATTATGTTTTCGGCTCCAAGACATCACGTGATGATCGGGTGTACTTGGATCCTCGACCATACTTGGTGTAAGACAGTTACACGCAAAATACTAAGGTTCTAACTTGGCGAGCCTAGCATGCAGACATGGCCTCGGAACACAGACGAAAGGTTAAGCATGAGTCATATAGTTGATATGATGCCCATTTGATGCTCGCTTTGAAGCTATACCGACTCACGTGATGATCGGACTTGGTGTAGTGGATTTGGTTCATGTAATCACCAAAAGGACACGAGGGATGTCGCTTTTGAGTGGGAGTTCATTCGTAATATAGATTAGTTGAACTCAATCTATCATACACTTAGTCTAAACTTTACAAATTCTGTTGTAGATGGCACCACCGCTTAATTTCAATGCGTTCATGGAGAAAGAGAAACTAGCAACGAACGGTAGCAACTTTACTGAATGGGCCATGAATTTGAGGATTCTCCTCTCACGCACAAAAGCAATATGTGCTAGAAGCGCCAATTAGGCCCCACCCTTGTGATGCCCGACGAGGAGAAGAATGTCTATCTGTCTCGTCGGAGGACCACAACTTAGTTCATTGCATATTGTATGGGCTAGAGCCGAACTTCAAAAGCGTTTAAAACGGCAATGCTTTTGATACAATGGGTGAGTTGAAAATGATTTTCGACACACATGTCAGAGAGCTACAATGCTTCAGAAAAGTTCTTTAGCTGCATGATGGAAGAGAACAGCTCCGTTAGTGAGCATGTACTCAAGATGTCGGGTTACGCCGATAAGCTTGTGTCCTTGGGAATAACGATTCCCATTGACTTAGGCATCCATCGTGTTCTGCAGTCTCGGCCACCTAGCTATAAGAGCTTCGTGATGAACTATAATATGCAAGGCATGAAGAAGTCTCCCGAGCTTCACAATGCTTAAAAGCAGAAGTGGAGATTAAAAGGAACAACATGTGTGGATGATCAATAGGAACACTGGTTTCAAGAAAGACAAGAAGTGAAAACGGAAGGGAAGTAAGGGCGGCAAGCCTGTTGCCGCGCCTGAAAAGAAACCCCGAGTTGGACCTAAGTCGTCCGAAAAGTGCTACTATTGTAAGGGATCGCCATCGAAGCGCAATCGCCCCAAGTATCCGGCGATAAAGAAGGCCGCAAGGCAAACAAAGGTATATATGATATACATGTTATTGATGTGTACTTGACTAGTGCTCGCAGTAGCACCGGGTATTTGATACCGGTTCGTTGCTAATATTTGTAACTCGAATCGTGGGCATGAACAAAGCGACCGCTAGCAAGGTGAGGTCAAGATGCGTGTCGGCAATGGATCAAACGTTGATGTGATCGCCGTCGAACGCCTCTCCACTTACCGTCGGGATTAGTTATAAACTTAAATAATCGTTATTTGGTGCACCGAGCATGAACATTGTATCCGGATCATGTTTGATGCAAAGTGGTTTTTCATTCAAATCTGAGAACAATGGTTGTTCCATTTATATGAATGAAATCTTTTATGGTCATGCACCAATGTTGAATGGTTTATTTGTTGGATCTCGATGATAATGTTACACATATTCATAATATTGATGCGAAAAGGATTAAACTTAGTGATGATATATCCGCATATAGTTGGCACTGCCGTCTAGGTCATATTGGCATGAAACGCATGAAGAAGCGCCATTCGAATGAACTTTTAGCATCACTTGATTATGAATCATTTGATACATGTGAGCCATGCCTTATGGGCAAGATGACTAGAACGCCGCTTTTCGGTTCAATGGAGCAGGCATGATTTATTGGAAATCATACATTCAGATGTATGTGGTCCAATGAGTGTGCCGAGGTGGATATCGTTATTTTGTTACTTTCACGGATGATTTGAGTAGATACGGTTATATCTACTTGATGAAACACAAGTCCGAAACCTTTGAAAAGTTCAAGGAATTTCAAAATGAAGTGGAAAATCATCGTAATAGAAAGATCAAATTTCTACGGTCGACCGTGGAGGTGAGTATCTAAGTTACGAGTTTAGCACTCACATGAAAGAGTGTGGAATTGTTTCACAACTCACACCGCCGAACACACCAATGAAATGGTGTGTGGAACGTCGCAATCGCACTTTATTAGATATGGTTCGATCTATGATGTCTCGACGGACTTGCCGTTGTCATTTTGGGGTTATGCACTAGAAAGCTGCATTCACTTTAAATCGGGCACCATCTAAATGCTGAAACGACACCGTATGAATTGTGGTTTGGAAACAAACCTAAGCTGTCATTTCTTAAAGTTTGGGGTTGCGATGTTTATGTGAAGAAACTTCAACCGGATAAACTCGAACCCAAAGCGGAAAAATGCGTCTTCATAGGATACCCTAAAGAAACTATTGGGTATTCCTTCTATCACGATCCGAGGGCAAGGTTTTGTTGTTAAGAATGGATCCTTTCTAGAGAAAGAGTTTCTCGCGAAAGGTGTGAGTAGTCGGAAGGTAGAACTCGAAGAGGTTATGGAACCTTCTCTTCAAAGTATGGCGAGGAGCGCAGCGCCGGAAGTCGTTCCGGAGTTGGCTCCACCTGTTGAAGAAGGAACTAATGATAATGATCATGAAACTCCGAAAGAGAGTACTACCGAACCTCGCAGGTCAAACAGGACGCGTGCAGCTCCCGAGCTGTACGGAAATCCTGTCATAAATTTCATGGTTGATGAAAATAATGACCCTGCGACGTATGAAGAAGCGATGATGAGCCCGGATTCCAACAAATGGTTAGAAGCCATGAAATCCGAGATGGAATCCATGTATGAAAATCAAGTTTGGAACTTGGTGGAATTACCTCACGACCGAAAGGCCGTGGAGAACAAATGGATTTTCAAAAGGAAAACTGATGTTGATGGTAATGTGACCATCTATAAAGCTCGACTTGTCGCAAAGGGGTTTCGACAAATTCAAGGAGTTGACTACGATGAGACTTTCTCTCCCGTAGCGATGCTAAAGTCAGTTAGGATTATGTTAGCAATTGCTGCATATTTCGATTATGAAATATGGCAGATGGATGTCAAAACCGCGTGCATCAATGGTAATATTGAAGAAGAGTTGTATATGATACAACCAAAGGGTTTTGTCGATCCTAAGGATGCTAACAAGGTGTGCAAGCTTCACGATCCATCTATGGATTGAAGCAAGCATCACGGTTGGAATCTCCGCTTTGATGAGGTGATCAAAGAGTTTGGATTTGTCCAAACTTATGGAGAAGCTTGTATTTACAAGAAAGTGAGTGGGAGCAATGTGGCATTTACGATACTATATGTGGATGACATATTATTGATCGGAATGATATAGAACTTTTAAACAGTGTTAAAAGTTATCTAAGAAGAATTTTTCAATGAAGGACCTAGGTGAAGCATCTTACATATTAGGCATAAAGATCTATAGAGATAGATCTAGGCGCCTAATAGGGCTATCGCAAAGTACATACCTTGATAAGATTTTAAAGAAGTTTAAAATGGACGGAAGTAAGAAGGGTTCTTACCTATGTTGCAAGGCAAGACATTGAGTAAGACTCAAAGTCCGCTTCGCGGAAGAAAGAGAGATAATGGACAAAGTCCCTATGCTTGACCATAGGCTCTATAATGTACGCCATGCTATGTACAAGACCGGATGTGGCACACGCTATTAGTTTGACTAGTAGGTACCAATCGGATCGAGGTTGAACCTTTGGATAGCGGTCAAGAATATCCTTAAGTACTTGAGAAGAACTAAGGATATGTTTCTTGTATACGGAGGTGAAGAAGAGCTCGTCGCTAAGTGTTATGTCGCTAGCTTTGACACCGATCCGATGACTCTAAGTCTCAATCCGGATACGTATTTCTCATGAATGGCGGAGCTTAGTTGGAGGAGCTCCAAACAACCTGGTAGCGGATCAACAACGGAGGCGAATATGTTGCTTTGCTTGAAGCGGCCAGAAGCGTTTGGATGAAGGAGTTCATATCCGAACTAGGAGTTGTGGCAAGCGTTGGACCCAATGGTGATCTATTGTGACAACAATGGTGCCATTGCCAATGCCAAAGAGCCAAGGTCTCACAAGCATTCCAAGCATATTAAGCGCCGGTTTCACTCCATCCATGAGCATGTCAAGGATGGAGATATAAAGATTTGTAAGTACATACGGATCTCAATGTAGCAGATCCGTTGACTAAAACTCTCCCTAGAGCAAAACATGATCAACACCGTAACTCAATGGGTGTTAGATATATCACTATGTAACTAGATTATTGTCTCTAGTGCAAGTGGGAGATCAAGGGAATATGCCCCGAGAGGCAATAATAAATTGTTTATTATGTGTATTCCAAGTATATGATAGATGTTTATTTTGCATGCTATAATTGTATTAATACGAAACGTTAATACATGTGTGTTTAATAAACAAACAGAAAGTTCCTAGTTAAGCCTCTCTCATAAACTAGCTCGTTGATTAACAAGATGATCAAGGTTTCGATCATGGACATTGGATGTTGTTAACGGATCACAACATTAGTGTAATGATGTGATGAACATTCATCCAAGTATAGCATTACGATCAAAGTCATTGAGTTTATATTGCTATAACAACTTACAGTGATCCTAATCCTTAGACCATGAGATCATGTCAATCACTAACACGGAAGAGTTTCTTGATAACATCAAACGTCACACCGTAACAGGTGATTATAAAGATGGGTTCAGAACTAATAAAGTGTTATGTTGAGGCTCATGGATCAAGAGTGGAATTTGTTCATCCCGATGACGGATAGATATACTCTGGGCCCTCTCGGTGATATCACATTGATTAGCTTGCAAGCAAGTGATTTGATCACTAGAATGTTATATCACGGAACGAGAAAAGAGTGCATGTCAACGAGATCAAACTAGGTATGGAGATACCGATGATCGAATCTCGGACATGTAATATATCGTGAGACAAAGGGATTAAGATACTAGCGTAAAAGGTTCCGACGATCACAAGAAAGTCATCGTTGAATGTGTGGGAGTCGATGGGTCTCGGATCCCGCTTCGATTATTGATCGAGAGGGTCTCGATCATGTCCGCATTATTCACGAACCGTAGGGTGACACACTTAAGAGACACCGACATCCAATTGGAGCAAAAGTTTCATGCCGAAGAATAAACAAGCAGGAATTTATTTCACTAGATACCAAACAGTTTTCGTGAAATTGCATAAAGTGGTTATGCATGTGAAATAGAATTCTAGCAAGGGGTTATTTGTGAATGTTTGTCATTAAAGTAATTGACAAAATTCTGAATAAAATAAAAGAGTTTTATTTAATGAGAGTTTGCATTAAATTTGGTGGAAATTTAATGGGATTTTGAGTGGGATTTTGAGTGGACTTTTGAAGGGTCATTTTGTGAGTGGAGTGTCCACCACATGATGAGGGAGGGCAAGGGGCAGCCCCCATGCCACCCCCTTGGGGTTCCCCTCCTCCTATAAAGGAGCCCTCCTCTCACTTCTCACTCACACCTCCTCGTGAAGGATCTCTCTCCCCTCTAGAATTTATCCCCATGGTCTCGGACTAGCGAGATACATGTTCCCGGTGGCTATTCGGCAAGAAAGAGTTGTGCTTCCGCTGCATCGCTGGAGCGAGGCGGAGGTTGCTCGGTGCCTCGAACGTGTGTGCGAGCACGGATGCGCTGATTTGCGGCGCTAGGACTTCCTCTCGATCTTGAGATCGGCAAGAGATCGCTACATCAACCACGAGTTTGGACTCGTTAAACTTTGTCGGTCTTCAAGGGTATGTTCTCTACGGATATACATCCGCCTGTTTTGTATCTAGTATAAATAGATCTTGGTATATAGTTCACATCGTAGGAAAATTTTGTTTTCTATCTGCGAACCCTTCAACCGACTAAAGATGAGTCGGCACTAATAATAGGGGTGAGTGTCGACATTATGTCGTGAGTGTCGACATTATGCCGAGCTGCTTGTACTATAAATATGCATCCTTGTGAGTCCAGTCCTCCAGCCGGTTTGAGGCATCTCCAAGATGGTTACAGAGCAGGGACACCACTACGGCCAGTTTGGAGATGCCGACGGAGCCCGATCCTCGGCATCTCCGAGAAAGTCATAGAGGCACTCTAATATGTGAAATTAGTTAGCTCGAGGCGTATTGATCTAGTTAGTGAAGTTACAAGCTGCAAGATGGTTTTCGAGAGCAGGACACCACTGCCAAGTTCGAGGGAGATGCGTGAGCCCAGTCCTCCGCATCTCCGAGAAACCGGTCATAGAGGCACTCCCTAATAGGTGAAATTAGTTATCTCCGAGGCGTATTGATCTAGTTAGTGAAGTTACAAGCTGCAAGATGGTTTTCGAGAGCAGGGACACCACTACGACCAGTTTCAGGGAGATGCCAACGGATCCCAGTCCTCCGGCATCTCCAAGAAACTGGTCATAGAGGCACTCGGTCCAGCCACAAATGGGACTAACACTCAAGACATTTATTAATATTAAAATCGAGACTACAAAACCGGGACTAAAGGCCACAAACCGCGAAAGATATCCTTCGGTCAAGCCACAAACCGCGAAGACATGAACTAGAGTTACATAATATGAGCATGAACTTCTTGGCATATGTCATTCCTTATGACCGCAGACGTAACCATGGAGCATCTTCTTTACTTAACGGAATGCTTGGGTCAGTTTTCACCGTGAAGGGCGGAATTTCATCAAACTTATTATAATCTTGACATGTCATCTTGTCCTCGATTCCCACGATGTTTCTTTTCCCCGAAAGAACTATGTGACGCTTTGGCTCATCATATGATGTATTCGTTTGCATATTTTTTCTTTTTGATGTCCGGAGGACATGTCCTTCACATAGAAAACCCGAGACACATCATTGGCTAGGACGAATGGTTCATCTCTATAACCAAGATTGTTGAGATCCTTTGTTGTCATTCCTACAACTGGTCTATCTTTACCCTTCCCCATTCAGTTGACCCATTTGCGGTGAAACAAAGGGACCTTAAAAGAGACTCCATAGTCTAGTTCCCATATCTCCTCTATGTAACCATATTATGTGTCCTTTTGTCCATTCTCGTCTATTGCATCAAAGCGGACACCACTATTTTGGTTGGTGCTCTTTTTTATCTTGGGCGATCGTGTAGAATGTATTCTCATTTATTTCGCACTTTGGAAATTCAATACAAGAGAAGATGGTGACGCGCCAACAAGTATAGCTGATCTCCAATAGTGGTGTCATTCAAGAGATGTGTCCGCATCCAACCACCGAAAGACTTCATGTGTTCATCTGTAATCCATGATTCAGCTTCCCGGTTTTGAGCGTACAATATTCTTGTGTTCCTCGATATCTGGAGCTGCCAAGGTGGAATTATGTAGAACTGTAGTGTGCTTTAGTGAAAGAATCCCGTCCCTACATATCATTGTTTTCTTTCCCAACGCGTTTTTTTCCACTTAGTCTTCCCTCATGCCGAGTCGAAACACCAATCGGCTTAAGGTCGAATAAAGTCAACAAAACTCAATGACCTCCTGTTCCATATCCCTTGGAGATGCTTCCTTCAGTCTAGCACGGTTATGAACATATTTCTTTAAGACTCCATGAACCTCTCAAAGGGGAACATATTGTGCAAAAATACCGGACCGAGAATGGCAATCTCTTCCACTAGATGAACCAGAGATGCGTCATAATATTGAAGAAGGATGGTGAACACCAATTCAAAACTAACAAGACATTGTACCACATCCTTCAGAACCTTGGCAGAATATCCGGATTGATTACCTTCGAGATATTGCATTGAGGAATGCACACTTCACAATGGGTACTCGAACATTTTCCTAGAATCCCCTCAATGCAATTGGAAGCAACTGCGTCATAATCACGTGATCCATGAGACTTCAGGTTTTGGAACTTTTTCTCCATATTTATTATCCCTTTATATTAGATGAGAAGCCCGACGGCACCTTGATACCGTAAAGGACTTCAAAAAGATTTCCTTCTACGCTTTGGTAAGAGCATAGGCATACGACTTAAGTGACGCCTTTATCCGTCTTGTTATCTGTATGCATGTTCTTTGGGTCTTTCATAATTTGTTGGTCCTCCGTGCTTGGTGTATCTTTTGTCTTCCCATACACGCCTAGGAATCCTAGTGTTCACGCAGAGATTCTTCGTCACGTGCATCACGTCGATTGAAGAGCGAACACGCAGGACTTTCCAATATGGCAGCTCCCAAAATATAGATTTCTTCTTCCACATGGGTGCGTGTCACGTAGCGACGTCGTTCGAACTGATTGACATGGGACCCTTTCCAAAGATTACTTCTATGTCCTTGACCATACCAAATACATCATCACCAGCGAGGAGTTCAGGCTTCTTCGGTGATCTGCCTCACCTTTGAAATGCTTGCCTTTCTTTCACGGGATGATTGGTCGGAAGAAATCGTCGATTCGCTAGGTACACAACCTTCTTGCATTTATGAAAATATGTACCTTGGTCTTATCTAAACAGTGGGTGCATGCCTTATATCCTTTGTTTGTCATCACGAAAGGTTACTAAGAGCAGCCAATCATTGATGGTTCTGACGAATAACAACCCTCGTAGATTAAATGGCTCTGTTTGTTCTCATCCCATGCACGTACACTGGTTTGCCCCACAACCGTAAGAGTTCTTCAACTAATGGCCTAAGGTACACATCAATGTCGCGTTGCCCGGTTGCTTCGGCCTTGGATGAGCACTTGGCATCATAATGAACTTACGCTTCATGCACAACCAAGGAGGCAGGTTGTAGATACATAGAGTCACGGGCCAGTCTTTGTGACTGCAGCTCTGCTCCCCAAAAGGATTCATGCCATCCGTACTTAGACCAAACCATAAGTTCCTTGCGTCACCTGCAAAGTCTGGGAAGTCCCTCTCGATTTTTCTCCACTGTGACCCATTAGCAGGGTGTCTCAACTCCCCGTCTTTCTTACGGTCTTCTTTGTGCCATCGCAACAACCTGGCATGCTCTTTGTTTCTGAACATGCGTTTCAACCTTGGTATTATAGGAGCATACCACATAACCTTAGCAGGAACCCTCTCCCGGAGGGGCTCTCCCTCAACATCACCAGGGTCATCTCGTCGATCTTATACATAACGCTGCATACCAGCATTTATCTAAATTCTCATACTCCTTACGCGGTAGTAGAGGATGCGATCATTAATGCATGTATGTATCTTTTGCACATCTAATCCCGGAGGACAGAGAGTCTTCTTTGCTTCGTAGGTACTCTCGGAAGTTCGTTATGTTTTGAAAACTTGCTTCATTATTTTCACATCTTTTCAAATGAGGAGTCGGTTAGACCACACTCGCCTTCCATCGCAACAATTCCAGGTGGTACCGAGCTTTGTGCTGCCATCTTCACAATTTGGGTACAACAATTTCTTGTGATCTTCTAACATGCCCTCTAACTTCAACTTCTCATTTTCTGTTTCAGTCTCGCTTTGCATCGAAATGACCCTACCAAGTTCATCGGCGGCTCATCGATGCCCGTCTTCACCTTTTTCCTCCATTGTCTTCCATTGCGGTATCCTCGTATTCAGGAAACATATGATGATAGTTGTTATCATCATCTTCTTCTTCACCATCTTCCATCATAACCCTTCTTTCCCGTGCTTGGTCCAGCAATTATAGTTGGGCATGAAACCTTTCATAATCGGTGGCGCGAATGATTTTCGAGGAAGAGTACTCCTTGTTGTCCCGACATTGAACACATGGACAACGATAAATCCATTCTCTTTGTTTGCCGTAGCCACATCGATAAATTTATCCACGCCTTTGATATACCGGCTACCCGCCACGTAGACATCCATTCCCAACCGTTCATCCGCATCATATAAGTAAGTTTATCAAAAACAGGACATCATAAATAGTGAAATAACCAATTCACACCGACACATGAATTGTATCAATGACCTAGAAAAGATAAGATTGCTAACCTCGATCGAGGGAAATAAAGAGGAGAAAGCTCAAGTGCGTCTGACACCTTCTATATTTTTGTTCTATGAGAAATTCAACGGGATTTTTCACTCAAACATTTCAACAAACACCTTCAATGCATGCATGAAAAAACTAGCACACACCTCACACCTTACACCATTCGAAAAAAGCAGTGGAGGCGGAGGGGGGCGTTGCATTTATAGAGGGCAAGGGGTCTTTAGTCCCGGTTGAAGCCAGCAACCGGGACTAAAGGTGCGTGCCACGCCACGTGGCTGTGGCCAAACCTTTAGTCCCGGTTGGTGGCTCCAACCGGGACGCATGCCCCCTTATAAACCGGGACCCATGCCCTCTGGTCCCGTGCCCACTCCAACCGGGACGCGTGCCAGCATTAGTCCCGGTTGGTGGCGCAACCGGGACTAATGCTCCGAGGGATCGCGAACGGATGGCCCTTTTTCCTCTAGTGTAGGCCTCCATGATGTCATGGAAGCAGAGGTGCTCGTGTTCGCCGTAGCTCTTCCTCTCCATCGCGGAACGCGTGGGTAGCCGTCATAGTGCGCGTGGACGGTGAATGGCCGGTGCCGGTTGCCGTAGCGCGTCCAGTAGCTCGTGCCGCTCTTCCTCGCTTTGGTGGCTGTAGGAGCGGCCGGAGCCGGAGCTGTTCCTCACGCGGACGGACATGGTTTGGCCATCATGGTGCAGCAAAACGACGCGAGCCGAGACGTGGCCGCGGTTGTTTCCGCCGTGGACGAAGAGCGGCGGCCCGGGGATCCTCACTGAGGGTGTGGCCTCAGGCAGAGGGGTCCGCCCTCATCGTTTCCACCGCCGTCTTACGACGCCGACGCCGGCACAGCTGAGTCGCAAGAACGCCATGACGAGTGGCAAGACCATGCACCATCATCTGCAGCTCTGCACGATCTGTTGATGCTGGCTGTTGCATGGCACCCTCTAGGAGGTTTTGCTGTTGCATAGCCTGTACAGACGCACCTCTCCCGGCGTCCTGCTGGGGGGCCCTACCGTGTCTTCCCCGTAAAACCTGCCATGCTCGCCTTGGCCTGCGGAGAAGAGAAGTTGGAAACGGAACAGAACGGAACGTCTCTTCCGTAAGGCACCAACTCCTGCCCATGTTTGCGATCGATTCCCAGTCCCTACTAGATGAGAACACGTCTCTCCATGGAGCGGTCACTCAGCCCTAGCCGCCGTCGTCCCAGTCGTTGTCAAAACATTGACCAGAGGCGCCAACGACCTCCTCCACCTCAACAAACAAGTCCAAGACGCTGGAGAAGAACGCCCCGTTCCACATATGTTGGAAGGCTCTTGACCTGCATGTAAGCAGATACCGACGTGTTTGTCTGCATACAGCTAGGAAAGAAAGAGAAATGAGGAGACATGAAGAAAATAAACAAGTAGCGGAAACGAGAAGAGATGTGAGGTAGTAAGCCTGTGCATAGACGGGTCGAATTACAAAATCACCAGCAATGTTGTTGTGTACATGCTTCAGGTGAAAGAGAGGTTACGAGAGTAAAAAGGATATAAGAGAAGAAATCCAAGGTATTTGTTGAGAATTAAAAGATTGGCAAGTTCGAATGCATCAGAGGTAGTCTACAATCAGTTTTATTCAGTTTTGTTTTCGAAAGGGAAAGGAGCTCTCCCTTCTAAAAACTGCTTGATGGTGGTACTAGAATGCAAGATTGCTAATATACTTACTCCTCCATTTCAAAATATAAGATGTTTTATGGGCTTATAGCTCCTATGCGACGTCTTTACATGGAATTGGAAGGAAAGCGACATCGTTGAAAAGAATAGCTCGCATGCGACGGTTGTGAGGCAGCTAATATCCCAGGGCCACACGGGCCTTAAAACGGTCGTAAGGACACATTTAACTTTGTTCCAATATTAGGGTTAAGCCAAACCGGTTGGTTGGGACAGCCAGTCAAACCAATCGCTTCCGACCGAGAGCGCGCGTAACACTGACTGTAGCTTCCCCGACGGCGGCGGACCTCACCCATCGTTCTCGGCACCGACGGCGGCGGCACGGAAATTAATTTAGGCGGCGCTTGCTCGACGAAGGTGGTGAGTGCCATTTGAAAGCTAATTCCTCTCCCATTCTTCTCAATTCGAGATCTGAGCGTGCCCATTGATGCTAGATTGTGGAGGCGAGAGTGTGCTGAACGGGGCGAGGGGAACGATATGGAGCATGGAGAGGGGACTTCTAATCGGTATATCCCATATATCTGCACTTAATTTCTCTAAGGTTGAGCTCTTTGTTTGCTTCCGCTAGCTCACAAAGGCCGCCAAAAACAGGGAGACGATGTTGCGCCAAACCTTGAATTTCGCATCAATTTCTTTCCTCTAGGGCTGTTTTAGTTGATGGCAGACGCAGATCATTGAGAGAGACACGGTTGTTAAATGGGAGGTGGAATTAGAACATGTTGATCCCCAAGAGCTAATAAACATGGGAGAGGAGGCGTAAGGAAAATGGTGGAAAAAATTGGGGATAGTGTGGTTTGGGGGCCGAGCAAGAAGTTTCTTTGTTATGATTTGATGATTGCAAATGTGACTATGTTAGGGTTGAGACAGGGAACATATAGTTGATGAAATCGATGAGCGAAAGCGGTTGGACAAGCAAACTGTTATGTTTTTAGCGAGCTCATTGATCGAAACACGATTCGAGGGTTGGATATGTGGCCTCAAGCTGGCGCCAGATGGTCGAGGATGATTGGCTGCACAAAGGCAAGTAATGCCTATACTTACTGAGTTGGAAGTGTTAATGTGGAGGATGATGATGCTAATGCACAAGGGAGGCAGATGGTAATGCACAAAGGATTGTAATCTGATTGGAATTCGGTTGAGATACATGACCGCACTAATTTGGTCATTGCACCAATAGATGACATTGAAATGGCAAAGCTTTTTGGCATTCCTATAGATGATGAGACAAGGAGAAGAAGAGGGATGAAGCTGCAAATGATGGTAACAACCATTTAAGAGATGAAGAGGCGATATAGATCTAGAGTTGTTGGAAAATCTTGCAGTTCATGTAGATGATGCACATGATGATGAGCTAGTAACAGTTTATGACAAAGAGGACCCGATTGAAGTTGGGAGATTGTTTCAAGCATGGATGAATTCAGGATGTGTTTCAAGACATATGCATCAAACGTGAGTTTGCTACCAAGACTATGTGGATGATAAAAGAAGTTCTATGCAAAATGCATAGGTTATGATGGTGGTGCCAAGCCTTGCAAGTGGTATATATCGCTAGACGCCAACCTTTGGAAGGACAATAAGAGTGAATCAAATTCCAAAACCTCATACTTGCATTACAAGTTTTCAAACAGATTACAAAGATGACATCACAATTATGGGTTGCGAAAAGATCAAGCCCATTTTAGCCACAACACCAAACAACACCGCA
This sequence comes from Avena longiglumis, assembly GCA_030063025.1. Lineage (NCBI taxonomy): Eukaryota > Viridiplantae > Streptophyta > Magnoliopsida > Poales > Poaceae > Avena > Avena longiglumis. Next base: position 3,670,968 of record CP125974.1, on the reverse strand, counting down.
AAGAGACTGAAAATAGACTTGGAAAAGCGACCCCATTAAGCTGAATTATACTACAGGTGGAAGGCAAAGCAAAGGGCAATGAAAGAGCTATATGGTGATTGGGCAAATACCTTTGAATGCTTTATAACTTCAAAGGAAGTAGAGAAGAGGTCACTGGCGGTTGTGGAGATAGATCTTGAGGTAACGGTGATGGGAAAGTCTTCTTCTCTAAATTCTTCATGGCTTTAAAGCCTTGCATCGATGGCTTCAAAGCGGTTGCCGTCCATATTTGAGTATAGACTCATCTTTCTTGACTGGAAAGTGGAATGGTCAACTAGCAGCATGCAATGCTTTAGATGGACACAATTGGATGTTCCTGTAGCTATTGGCATGTTTGATGCGAGGCAGAGGCATCATGGACATGGTTCATGATGCAGTTGAAAAGATGCATAGGGCGATCTCCATTGGCGGTGCACAGATGCATGTAAAGGTTTAGAAAATGCAGTGAAGATTGTTTTCCTCATGCCGAGCGAGGGAGTGCTTGGACATATGTGGATGAATTTGATCAAAAATTAGAGGAGATGATTTTGACGCATGTGGCCAGCAAGATCTTACACCAGTGCATAAATTCATATCACCTTGAGAAGATTAAGGCTTGCTCGAGGAGGATAGGGTCAAGTTTTGTACATGGTTGGAAACCTACCATTCTCTTTTATGGTACAGTCTGGTTTTAACATTGCCATCAAATGTGATCATATCAACAATAATTTGGCGAAAGTTTCAACAACAAAGTGAAGGAGTTAAAAGACTTGCTGTCCATGACATGGTTGACAGATGGGATCATGATCATGAGGTTGTGGGAATTGAGAAGAAGGCTTGGTGATGTTCTTCAAGGAGATAAGCTTCGATGTTGTGGCAGGTGGTCAACAGGAGCGAAATCTTGCACATTTGCGTGTTGAGAAATCCTCATTGTGGGTGTCAAGTCGAGATACAAAGATGGCAGAGGCATGTTGTTGACACTCAATTGCATGAATGCACATGCCTTGAGTGGCAACACACTTGGGAAGCCTTGTGAGCATGCCATACTTTTCTTGGCCTCCAAACACAAGCTAAATATGCACCCATATTTGCATGAGTATTATTCTGTAGCAAAATTCAAGGCTGCATATGGAACACCAATTCCAGACTTACAGATCAGTCTCGGTGCCTGAAGTGGACATTCAGTTCTCCTTGTGTCCTCCTTTGATGAAAAGAAAGGTGGCAGCCCAAGCAAAGTAGATTCAAGGCTTGGTTTGAGAAAGGTGGGAGCAAGAAGGGAAAGAAAGATGCCAAGCCAAAAAGGGCCCAAAAAGGTAACAAGAATAGATGCAAACTCTGTGAAGAACTTGGACACCGAGCTGGCTCTACCAAGTGCAGATACACTGCTGAAAAGCCAAAGTATGTTCATCCAAAATCTATCCCATTTCTTATTGATGATTTTTCTCCCCCAGCTAACTTGCTTGTTTTCAGGAGGAAGCGTGGAGAAAAAGGCCCACCTCTTGTTGTTGACGAATGCTGGCCAGTGAAAAGGGCAAGAATCAATGGCCAAAGAAAGAAGAGAACTAACCAGATCATGTTTGGTGTTGCTGAGGTGCAATCTGAACTTGTTTTGGAGGATGATGTGCAAACTGTTGAGGCTTTAGGGCACACCGTTTCTGATTTGGAAGCTCTGGTGCAAAATGAGGGGCAAAATGAGCCTGTTGTTGAGGCTCTAGTGCAAAATGTGCCTGTTGTTGAGGCTCTGGTGCAAAATGAGCCTGTTGTTGAGGCTCTGGTGCAAAATGAGCCTGTTATTGAGGCTCTGGTGCAAACTGACCAAGTTGTTGAGGCTCTGGTGCAAAGTGACCATGTTGTTGAGGCTCTGGTGCAAAGTGACCATGTTGATGAGGCTCTGGATCATGATCATGAGGTTGTTGAGGAGGTGCAGGAGGTGAAGGAGACTCTTGGACGTGCTGTGGGGAGGCCAGATGGTAATGGTAAGAAAAAGAAGAGCATAAACCTATTGTGTGGTGTGAAACTTGTGAAGGAGAAGAAAACGAGGGGTAAGAAGAGCCAAAAGAAATAGACATTTGTTATTGTAAACATTTGTTATTGTTGTAAACATTGGACACTTGTTGTTGTAATAATTTGGCACTTGTTGTTGTAAACATTTGTTATTATAATAATTTGTCACTTGTTGATAATTTGGACAAAATTCAAATATGATGGTAAATTTGAATTTCAACATATGTAACTATGTCACTTTTTTATGTTTGTATGAGCTTCCAACGTTTTTCTCATATGTACAATACAACTCATCCTCACCCTGATCCCTTTTGTGAAGTACAACTCACCCTCACCCAAAATGGGGTAGAAATGGGCTCCAAAGCTAGGGTAAACCACCCCATTTCTAAGCAAGTTTTTTTTCGACCATTTCTAAAACCAAGTTAGATATTTTTCCTCAGAACTATGTCACATAACATGACACCATGCGAAGGTTTTGTATTTTTTGATTTTTTGAATTAGTTATGCACATTTGAATGTCTAGTCAAACTTGAAGGGTTTTCATAAATATTCTTAGCTAGAATGAGGCTCGCAAAACTAGCATTGGATCTCTGATGAAATAGCATGTTGTGAACCTAAAAATTATTTTTACAAAAATCATCAGATGGAATCATGTACCTGTAGTTCATATCTTACCCACTTCCAAATAGATTCGGAGGATTTGTCTTTTCACCGGGGATGGAATAAAAGGTTTGAGATACTCGTTGGGAAATTGTACATTCTAGGTGGTCTAGTATTTTTGAAAAATAGGATGTTACCATTTTGAAACTTCAATTTGGTGGTTGCTTCACAAATCCCCTCTTTCAAAGACTCGAAAATAGAAAATGATTTTCTGTGCGTCGAAAAGGAAAACTTTGTGCTACAACATTGTTAGTCATCCCATTATAGACATGCATGCCAAATATGGGCACATTATCACAAACTATGCCTTGATTCTAGCCATATCATTGGTCATTTGACCCGAAGCGAGCGAAAACCTCGGAGGAGATAGGTCATTTTGTGAAGGGTTTTTTGAAATATGATCAATAGACCAAGTTTGATATTTTTCCTCACAACTATGTGACATAACATGACACCATGCGAATGTTTTGTATTTTTTTGATTTTTTTCGAATTAGTTATGCACATTTGAATGTTTGGTCAAACTTGTGAAACCCCGTTGACTGCATCCTAAACCCCGCTAACCCTAAGGCCGAATGAGGACCGTAGATCTAACCCTAGCGTGACACTGTGGCCGTCCGATCGCGTCTTCTAGAAGGATTCCGCAGGTGGCTCTGGGCGATCCGTGGAAGGGTTTGTTCTGCAACCTGATTGGTTGGCGTCTCTTAGAAGGATTTCGTGGCTAGCTCTTGGCGATCCGTGGGATGGATGATTTTGGAATCTGATTGGCTTCATCGTTTTTACGTGCAACAGCGTGGCATGCGAGCGTGGCATGCGAGGGCGCTGGGCGGGGCGGGTTGCACCATGCGGGCATGCAGCTGCCCCTAGCGTCGCAGTCTAGCTATTTTACGTCCAACAGCGCTGCAGCGTATTTACTCCCTCCGTCGCATTAAATAAGTTTACGTGTAACAACTTTCTCCAATCAAACTTACTCCCCTCAGGTTCATTGTAATAAATGAGACTTTGCATGATACCACATCTATGTTATTTTGCACTATGTAGTAGTAACTTAGACTAGTAACATATGCATGATACCACATCTATGTTTATTGCTTGTGGGCAACCCATAAGCTTGTAGGTCACCCTTAAGGAAAATCTTCTAAAGTAAACCTCCACTATGTATATGGATAGCCATATGGACTACTTTTTGGCTTGTGGATAGCCTTATGGACTACATAGTGGATGCCCAAGTGCATTGGAAAGGTAGAAGTACATTTTTTGTGGACAAATTTTGAAGCCAAACGTACACTTATTTGTGGACAGAGGGAGTATGCATGTCACTATGACCAGCAGAAAAAATATCAAAATCTAAAATATGTAATAAATATAACGTACAGCGTTGGCACACTCGAGACCGTTGGACCGAGCGTGGCATGCGAGGGCGCTGGGCGGGGCGGGCTGCACCATGCATGCAGCTTGCAGGGTCGGGGGCGGCGGTGCAGGGGTTACAGTACGTCGCATCCTAGCTATTTTTTTTTCTCTTTTTCGCATTGATCACGCCCGCTTCCCACACGCAACGCAGCGCACGCGTCTCGTCTCGGCTTCTGGGCGGGCTGCACCATGCATGCAACAGCTGCCCCTAGCGTCGCAGTCTAGCTATTTTGCGTGCAACATCGCTGCCCCATTAAATAAGTGTACGTCGAACAACTTTCTTCAGTCAAATTTACTTCCATATGGTTCATGCGCCATACAAAAAGTCAATATTACTCCCACCGATTTTTCTTGCGTGTGTAAAAACGAACGAGTACCTTGGTACTAGATTCCTGCATTTATTACCGAAGTAAATCAAGGCCAAATTATATTTTCCCTTTTATTTTTCACTGCCAATGAACAACTACCTTGGACGTTTTTTCTCTCTTTCGCATTAATGCACATGCATGCATGCAGGGGCGGGGGCGTCGCATCCTAGCTATTTTTTTCTCTCTTTCGCATTGATCACGCCCGCTGCCCCGCTTCCCGTCTCTTTCGCATTGATTATGCATGCAGGGGCAACGCAGCGCACGCGTCTCGTCTCGGCGTCTGCGCCAACGCGACGCTGGATTCCACGCCGCCCTTCACGCCCCGCCCTCAATAAATAGGCAAAACGCCTTTGCTTCCTCATCTCATCTCGCCCCTCATCTCTTCAACCTCGAGCCCGTCCCTTTGCCTCCTCCCAGCCGCCCCCCAAACACTCCGACCATGGCGACCTCCCCCTTCCGCCTCCCTTCCGACACCGAACTAAGCGACGAGGACAACCACCCGGACCACAAGCAGTGGTGGGAGCAGCGGGCGCCCACGCGCCCCAAGCGTGGCAAGAAGGAGAAGAAGTCCCCGCCTGCCCTGGGAGACCAGGGCCCCATCGTCCACAACCTCCCCCAACCTCCCGGGCGGCCTCCTCCAAGGCTCTGGGCTAAGGCGGCGAAGGAGGAGGCAAGGCGAGGCTGCCATCGCCGGAGGGAGGAGAAGGAGGCCCAGCGCCCTTGAAGAAAAGGCGCAGACGGCGGGAGGAGGAGCAACGGAGGCCAATGGCCGGGCCTTCCGGAGGAGCAGGAAGGGACCAGTGGGAGAGGCTGGCGTGGAATGCGGCTACTGCACCACCGCCCACCGCCGATGGAGTAGGGGGTTAGGGTTTAGGGCTAGCCAGAGTTTAGGCGGGCGCCTATTCCGCCCTTCTATATTATTGTACCTTTTTATTTTATTGTAATGTTATCGATCCCTATCTAATATAAGTAATGTTATCTGTTTTATTGTAATATTATTGCGCCTATTCCATCCCTTGTTTCATTGTAATCTATGTTTTATTGTATTGTCATTTGTCAAAACACCCAAAACAACAAGTGTATAAAACAAAAGACACAAAAACAAGTTCATATAATACTCGTGCAATATTTATATATTTACAAGTGTATAAAACAAAAGACACAAAAACAAGTTCATATAATACTCGTGCAATATTTATATATTTACAAGTGTATAAAACAAAAGACACAAAAACAAGTTCATATAATACTCGTGCAATATTTATATATTTACAAGTGTATAAAACAAAAGACACAAAACAAGTTCATACAACACATGGTTCATTTTCAAATAAGACATTTACATATTTACATAAGTTAAAGGAGCGCCCAAGTTATGTTAGTTAAATGGATGTCCTTGGACTTCATTTATATATTTACTTTTGCAAAAAAAAAGATTGCAACCTGAGCACGAGTATCTGCAGATCCACACGTTCCTATTTAGATTGTAACGTGAGTACCATTTTTTTGCCCAATCAACATATAGTTACTATTGGGCCTGGATACGTCCATTTTGGCATGACTAAGTTATATTTGGGCCTGGCCTTTTCAATCCTCAATTGTTTTTACTTTTCAACCCTCCCTCCCCATACGGGCGCCGCATTACACTGATAAAAGGAACACTGACGAAACTGACGAAACTGAAGAAACTGAAGAAACACTGATTTCGAAAACAGAGCAGCTCAAAATTAGCCCGAATTTGTGTTGCATTTTATTCAAGCCAAAGACATAGACCATTACATTCATTACAAAGCATCACTCGAACACTGACTGCGCTGTCTAATGACTAACGATGAGGAGATAAACTAATCCGAGAGAAATTACACAAAAATAAAAACCGCCATCGATTGTCCTGCTTCTTCAATTCGATGATTTGCCTTAGCTGCTTGTTCATCTTCTTTAGCTCGGCCTTCACTTCCGCATCCACCGTAGTACCAGCGGAAATGGGGTTGCCACATCCCAATTGCTCCACCACGGACGGGTTTTCGAGCTCCCGGGATGCTACCTCCACCCCAATCGCTCGATGTACTCATCAAGCCACTCAAAATGCCCACATTTTGGCAGTTCCTGAAATCGCAGAGATGAACCCTAAATCCCAAATTCGATGAAATGCATGAAATTTCGAAAGAAAAGCGAGAAATTGGCGCCGAAACACTCAGATCTCACCTTTCCGGCTCGGGCTTGCTCACACTTCACAAATTCCGACCAATGTTGCCGTTCTTATCGGTGGATGTGACAAGCCGCTTGGGCGCTGCACGGGGCAATCGGGCACCTCCTCATCGGCACCGCACCATACCGAGGCCATGAGCGGTGGGAGGAAGCAGAGCTCGACATCCCTCGCCGGCGTTGCCGCACTTGCTCGCCGGAGAAGAAAACAGAAGGGGATGAGATGCTGGAACGGTGGCGGGAGTGCTCGGGTGCGGGGACGGATCGGGGCCAACGGCTCTCTTCAACCACAGGGTGCGTCCCACGATATGAGGTGGACATCAGGTGAGTTCCGCCGTGACGTGGAGAGGCTGTGGGTCCTACTGTGCTCAACTGATTCGAATTCGTTGACGGTCTCGTGGGGTTAAGTGGAAGTGTCGCACGGGAGCTATTTGCCGCTTCAGAAGTGTCGCGTGCGAGCTATTCTTTTCAACGATGTCGTGTTCCTTCCAATTCCATGTAAAGACGTCGCATAGGAGCTATAAACCCACTTTTTATACATGAGTTTTTAAGAAAGTGCGGAACAAGATTTTTTAATACCGTGGCAACGCACGGACATTCTACTAGTATAGATAAATATGAACTGGAGAAAGTACGCGTGTTGACTCCTATCCTGTTGGAAGTCACGGTTCCCTCCCGCGTGTCGGAGTAAAATCCACTGTAGGTAACTAAACTTGACACCCTTTTTGATACGATCATCGACCTTAGGAATACACGACTTACGGTCACTAAATACGTTGGCTGTTTCATTATGGTCACTAGGCGTCTGTACAACTATGTATTCATTGACGTGGCACTTAGTAGACCCCATCTGTCATCCCCTTAACCATCCATAGGGACTATTCTGGAGTAACAAAAAAAAGTACTAAATTAGAAAATGGCAGCTCGGCGCGGGGAGAATGCTCGCCGTTGATTCCACCCCCTCACTGTGCGCGGCCATTTCTCCTCTCTGGCAAGCCTCCACGCCGGTGTCGTCGGTTCCATCGACCTCGTCAATGGAATCGAGCGGCAACGAACGGAGCGAGCATCCGCAATGGAGAGTGGCCGACGGTGGGAGGTGACCCGCGACATGGCTGTGACGAACGTTGGCTGCTCGCTCGCCGAAGGCTCCAGCCGTCGAGGTTGTGGCCACCGAAGCAGGGCGCAGGGACACGGAATGCTAGGCCGGAGCGGGGGCGGGGCAGCGGCAGCGACAGGACAAGACGGAGTTGGGGGCGGAGCCATGGTGGCACAGGCCGAAGCAGAGACCAGAGCCGACCGGAGCTGGAATGGGAGGGGCGGCGGCTTCAGCTCCGCGGCCACGCCCGGCCAGTGCTGGCTAGACCCCTTCCTCGACAGTGGTGGTTTCTGCTGGAGTCGTGCTAGGGAAGGAGGTCTTCGGCAACCCTTCTTCCCAACGCCCGCACTGGCCCCCTTTCTTCCCAAGCCGATCCCTTCCTCTCCACGCATGTGCCGTCCCTTTCCCCACCGGCGACCCTGCCTCCTCACTCTGCCTGCCCGCAAGGAGCAGCACGAGCACGGGGGCGGACGCCCGGCTCCGGTCACCTCCTCCTCGTCGTGCCCTCCCCGCTGCGGTGCCGCAAGCTGCGCCGAGATAGAGAGGGAGCAGCGCCGGCGCGGGGAGATATGGAGGGAGCAGCGCCAGCACGGGGAGGGCAGGGGGAGGCGCCAGGGTGGGGAGGGCGGCGTCGGGTTGGGAAGGGCGGCACCGGCCGCTGGAGCCAAAGGAGAAGAAACCTTATCTCTTTGGCATTTTGCACTTGAGCCCTTCTGATTTTTAACATTGTGAAAGAGTTTCTTGTATGTGTGTAGAGGCTGACAAATTGGGTCCACTCGGTGCCACGTAAGCGAATACATCCCTATACAGAAACCGGTACAGACGCCAGTGACCGTCATGACACACCCGCCATATTTAGTGACCGTAATTTGCGTATTCCTAAGGTCGATGACCGTATCGAAAAAGGGTGCCAAGTTTAGGTACTACCAATGAATTTTACTGCGCGTGTCCCTGGACTTGTGATTGATTCCCGCCCGCACGCGCACAGCACGAGTATGGCTGACACTGACCCAACCGATGGCGGTGCCTATGGGGACACCGATAGTGAAATTAACACGCACACGCACACGCACAAATCATCTCGCGTCTGGTTTGGACATTGGTTTCTCTCACTACAGGAAAGAACGAAGGTGCCGACGGCCGGCCGGCTACGCCGACGGCCAAATGTCGGGGCCGTCGGTGTAGCTACCTTTCCTGACCAGCCTGACCATCGGCATAGGGACGGCCGTCGGCATAGGTGACGGTGCCGTGGGTAGCTGTCGGCGTAGCGTGGCCGTCGGCGTAATACAGAGGATTGTGCCGACGGTGGCCCTCTGCATTGGTACATCCCTTGGCGTAGCCTCAATTTAGACACGATGATAAAAACGGCGTGAGGCAGACAGGCTGTGCCGACGGCCTGCTCTTTGAAATTTTTTGTTTGGTCTGTGCCGACGGCTTAGCCGTCGGCGTAGGCCTCCAGATTTTTTCCTTTTATCTCATTATTTTTGAAAAATCATAACTAAATCATTCTAGTTCAGAAAAATACAAATAATATATCAAAATTTACAGAAAAATAAGACCTATCTATCTACACTCAAATATTACACATTTATAAAAAAAATAAGTGAAACATAAAACATTATATATAGTTTAAAACGGGTATTATAAATTAAAAAACGATACAAACAACGTGAAACCTTCACGTGGTGTCATATTATGTGACATAGTTAGAAGGAAAAATATCAAACTTGGTATATTGATAATGTCTCAAAAAAACCTTCACAAAATGACCTATCTCGTTCGAGGTTTCTTGGCTTTCGGGTCAAATGACCAATGTTATGGCTAGAATAAAGGAATTGTTTGTGATAATGTGTCCATATTGTGTATAAGTGTGCATCATGGGATGGCGAACAATGTTTCAGGAGGAAGTTTTCCTTTTCGTCGCACCAAAAAGCCGTTTTCCATTTTTCGAGTGCAAAAAACTGACGGTTTTGTGAAGCAACTACCAAATGGCTAATTCAAAATACTACCGTCACATTTTTCAAAAATACTAGACCACCTTACATAGATAATGTCATAACAGGGGGATCTCAAACATTTCCATCTATCCCTAATGAAAAAGACAAATTCCTGCCGAACCGGTAGGAAGTGGGTCAGATATGAACTACATGTACATGATCGGATGCTCATGATTTTTTACAAAAATCATTTTTAGGTTTAAAATATGTTGTTTCATCATAGATCCACTTCAATTTTAGCGAGTCTCAACCTCGAGCTAAGATTCTTCATGCCCGCCCTTCGACAAAGTTTAACGATAGTTTAAAACGGGCATTATAAATTCAAAAAGGATCCAAACAATGTGAAACGTTCGCGTGGTGTCATATTATATGACATAGTTAGAAGGAAAAATATCAAACTTGGTATATTGATTATGTCTCAAAAAAACCTTCACAAAATGACCTATCTCGTTCGAGGTTTCTTGGCTTTCGGGTCAAATGACCAATGTTATGGCTATAATGAAGGCATAGTTTGTGATAATGTGTCCATATTGTGCATAAGTGTGCATCATGGGATGGCGAACAATATTTCAGGAGGAAGTTTTCCTTTTCGTCGCACCAAAAAGCCGTTTTTCATTTTCCGAGTACAAAAAACTGACGGTTTTGTGAAGCAACCACGAAATGGCTAATTCAAAATACTACCGTCATATTTTTCAAAATACTAGACCACCTTACATGGATAATGTCATAACAGGGGGATCTCAAACATTTCCTTATATCCCTGGTGAAAAAGACAAATTCCTGTCGAATCGGTAGGGAGTGGGTCAGATATGAACTACAGGTACATGATCGGATGCTCATGATTTTTTACAAAAATCATTTTTAGGTTCGAAATATGTTGTTTCATCATAGATACACTTCAAGTTTAGCGAGTCTCAGCCCCGAGCTAAGAATCTTCATGCCCGCCCTTCGATAAAGTTTAACGATAGTTTAAAACGGACATTTTAAATTAAAAAACGATCCAAACAACGTGAAACCTTCGTGTTGTGTCATATTATGTGATATAGTTAGAAGAAAAAATATCAAACTTGGTATATTGATTATGTCTCAAAAAAACCTTCATAAAATGACCTATCTCGTTCGAGGTTTCTTGGCTTTCGGGTCAAATGACCAATGTTATGACTAGAATGAAGGCATAGTTTGTGATAATGTGTCCATATTGTGCATTAGTGTGCATCATGGGAGGGCGAACAATGTTTCAGGAGGAAGTTTTCCTTTTCGTCGCACCAAAAAGCCGTTTTCCATTTTCCGAGTGCAAAAAACTGACGGTTTTGTGAAGCAACTACCAAATGGCTAATTCAAAAAAATACCGTCACATATTTCAAAAATACTAGACCACCTTACATGGATAATGTCATAACAGGGGGATCTCAAACATTTCCGTCTATCCCTGGTAAAAAAGACAAATTCTTGCCGAATCGGTAGGAAGTGGGTCAGATATGAACTATAGATACATGATCGGATGCTCATTATTTTTTACAAAAAATCATTTTTAGGTTCAAAATATGTTGTTTCATCATAGATCCACTTCAAGTTTAGCGAGTCTCAGCCCCGAGCTAAGAATCTTCACGCCCGCCCTTCGACAAAGTTTAACGATAGTTTAAAACGGGCATTATAAATTCAAAAACGATCCAAACAACGTGAAACCTTCGCGTGGTGTCATATTATGTGACATAGTTAGAAGAAAAAATAGCAAACTTGGTATATTGATTATGTCTCAAAAAAACCTTCACAAAATGACCTATCTCGTTCGAGGTTTCTTGGCTTTCGGGTCAAATGACCAATGTTATGGCTAGAATGAAGGCATAGTTTGTGATAATGTGTCCATATTGTGCATAAGTGTGCATCATGGGATGGCGAACAATGTTTCAGGAGGAAGTTTTCCTTTTTGTCGCAACAAAAAGCCGTTTTCCATTTTCCGAGGGCAAAAAACTAACGGTTTTGTGAAGCAACCACCAAATCGCTAATTCAAAATACCCCCGTCACATTTTTCAAAAATACTAGACCACCTTAAATGGATAATGTCATATCAGGGGGATATCAAACATTTCCGTCTATCCCTGATGAAAAAGACAAATTCCCGCCGAATCTGTAGGAAGTGGGTCAGATATGAACTACAGGTACATGATCGGATGCTCATGATTTTTTACAAAAATCATTTTTAGGTTCAAAATATGTTGTTTCATCATAGATCCACTTCAAGTTTAGCGAGTCTCAGCCCCGAGCTAAGAATCTTTATGTGTGTCGTTTTAAACGGGCAAATGAAATTATGATAAAAATCACGGCATAGTTTGTGATAAATTTATATTGATATCATATCTGGATTCCTCTCATTTTTGTAATCAATTTAGACATATTATTTGTCGAATTCCGATTACAGATTTAAAGATATTAATTATTCCATATTAAATAAAAATACAAAAAAAAATCTTTATATTTTTATTTGAATTCAATAATATTTTTACTTATTCATTGTTGTTTACTTAAATAATTGCTTATAATTTCAAAAAATACAACCATGTGACATGATGATATAAGAGGTAATAGGAAAGATATCATAGTATTGACAACAATGTGTAAATTGCTTTGCGAAAAGAGATTCTAAAGGAATGAGAAAGTTAAGCGTACTAGAGCTGGAGTAGTGCTAGGATAGGTGACCGAACGGAAACTTTGACTTAGATTGCAATTTAATCAATTATTAACTATAAATAGTGTTAAAATGATTTAAGCGAGAGATTAAGGAGTCAAACAATTCAAAATTAAAAAATAAAAAAAATATATTTTTTTAAAAAAATTAAAAATAATTTAGGCTATGACAACGGCCTGGCCGTCGGCGTAGCTTTAGGCTGGACCGTTATCAAAGACGGCTGCTGACTGACATGCGGGGTCCGCTGAAAGACGCTATGCCGAGGGGGATGGCTGTGCCGACGGCCACGGAGCTGTGCCGACGAGAACGTATGTCGAGGGGGCTAAGCCGACGGCCACCGTCGGCATAGCCTATACCGACGGCAATTTGGACTTGTGCCAACGGCAGCCGGCCGTCGACGTAGCGAATCTTTTCTGTAGTGTCTGAAACTTTCAGCACATACTACGGGAGTACATACTGATTTAAATTTGGCCGACTCGATAGTGACGGAGCCATATTATGGCATCTGGGTAGTCATATATCCAAGTGTCCAACGAAAAAAGTCTAGAAATTGACCACCCAGGCCCACTAGTCATCTTCAATGGGTAAAGTTTGGCAGGGTCATATTGCAAAAGGATGGAAAGAAAACGCTAGTAACTTCCTTATCCCACAATTCCCGCGCCTATCTTGTTTTCACCTTCTTTGTAATCTCGTGTAAATCTCCAATTTATTCCCCTCCTACATCGGTGATCCCAGAATCAATCTTAGATTCTTGATTGCCAGAACATCATGGGGAATTAGATATGAGCACCTCCAACGATTAGGCGCAGTATGCCGAGCGCAGAGGCCAGGCAGACATGCACAACCACTTCCGGTGGTAAAACGACCAGGAGCACGGCGGCCAGTATGGCACCTCGGCAATCGCCGGTGAAGCACAGTTCGGCCAGTACTACTTTCTCGATCAGTAATCAGTTCGTCCGTCGACGTCAGTTCAACACTAGGAGTCCAGGAAGAGCCCGTTCTATTTTATTTGTAAGTTCTATTTTCCTTCTCTTCCAATTTTCAGAAGATTAGTCTGGTCTTGAAACCGAGAACTGTTTATTGTTTAAGAATTATTCATATCGCTTTCTTATATTACAAGTTTTTTTATTGGTAGGTTTTAAGTTTGGCAAATGGATAAATTAATCAAGAAGTGGTAGTCGTCAAACTCAAATGTTCCAAATTCTACACAAAGATCCCCTGAAAATAAGGAACAGAGTCCTACTAATGTTAGAGCTGCTTTGAAAAGGGTGTTAGTCAATAGCAATGCAACGCCACGATCAACCGAACAAACCGAAGTAATTGATCTATCTAAACTTTCCGCAGAACCTGCAGAACGAAAGCCTATTTCTCAGTACAAGACACCCAAAGTTCGTGATGATGTGCGGAAAAACTTGGCTACAGAAAGGCCCATTTCAACTTATAAGACATGATTTCCCTCAAATAGATTGGGCCGTACTACGCGTCCCCCGAGGGATATTTCCCCAAAATCCCCGGGGTCCTCATGCTGACACGTGTCCACTTAAATTTCGTTTTTGCTACACTCAGACCCGTTTTTGCTAAATAATGCCCCGCTTTTGCTACACTGTAGCAGAAAACGGTTCGTCATAGAAATAGAAAAACAGACTAACGAGTTCGCCGGAGACCTCGCCGGCGACCGTGTAGCAAGAAAGTTGTGCTAATGTAGCAAAACACGACCTCATCGGAGACTCGCCGGAGAATTTCGTCGGTAGACCTCACCGGAGACCGTGTAGCAAAAACGTTATGCTATTGTAGCAAAACCGCAAAAAGGTGGTAGCAAAAAACATGTGCTAATGTAGCAAAAAAACGACCTCGCCGGAGATATCGTCGGTGGTTGCCATAGCAAAATCGACTTTATTGAAGACTTTCGTTGAAAATGTCGTAGCAAATACTTAGTGCCATTGTAGCAAACACATAGAAGAGAAATAGCAAAATAAAACTACTATTGTAGCATCGTCCTGTAGCAAAATCTCAAAAACACATCCATTGATCGGTAGCATCACGACCCTTCATTTGTAGCAACGACAATCACTTCTTGTAGCATCGTTGTCCTATACGTGTAGCATCATGTCGTGGCTCCACTGCAAACATCATCGACCACGTCGTCGTCGACCGCATGTAGCAGAGACAGAGAGCAAAGGGAGCGAGGTGGAGGTCCGAGGCAACGCCAGGACGCAGAGGGAGGCGCCTCTCGTGGAAGGAGAGGTCGGCGGCGACTTAGGGCGAGGGAGCCGAGCTCGCTCCGGCGAGGTGCAGAGCAGCGCAGCGCTCCGGCGAGGTACATCGGGGGCGCGGGCTGCAGCGCGGCGGGGAGGGGCGTCGATGTGGGGCTGCTACGGTGAGACGATGCGGGACTGCAGCAGCGAGGCGACGCGGCGGAGAGGGGCGTTGACGTGGGGCTGCAGCGGCGAGGCGAGTTTGGGCACCGGCGCATGGCAAAGGAAGCTTGGGCGGCTCACATGGCGTGTTTGCAGAGAGGGGATAAGGATAGAGACGTGAGGCGTGCAGTTTGCCTGGGCCTACCACGCGCAGCTGTGCGGAGCGAACGACCCGGGGGATCGTTTCGTTCGATCCCCCGGGGGAACATTACCATTTTCCAAATAGATTTCAGCGGAATTAAGTGTCATTTTATTGAAGATTGGTTCAAGACATACAAGCCTTGGCTAGAGGATAGTTTAAAGGAAGATGCAACATTTTGTCTTTGCTGCTACTTGTTTCAAAGTGAAAGTCTTGATCGTGGTGGAGATGTATTTTCAACCAAGGGGTGGAAAAGTTGGAATAACCTTACTCATGTTGGTGGTCCTTCCAGATCTCATAATCAAAGCATGAAGATATGTGACGATCTAGTGAACCAGAATTATTCGATCACGGCTATTGTACGCAAGCAAATAAATAAATCTAAGATAGAGTACTGAACCCGGCTAATTGCATCAATAGATATTGCAAGGTTACTTCTTACTCTCGGCTTGCTATTTCGAGGTCATGATGAAAGCGAGACTGCTTTGAGGAAGGGGAACTTCCTTACTTTTTATGAGTGGTATGTTGCATGTTATCCTAATGTGGCTACTGTTTCTTTGAAAAATGCTCCTAAATTTTTTAACTTTGGTTTCTCCTACTATCAAAGATATTGTGAAAGTTTGTCCTATAGAAACAGTAAAAGCAATCATAGAAGATCTAGGAGATAGGTACTTTGCTATATTGGTTGATGAATCTCGTGATGTGTCTCACAAGTAACAAATGGCTCTTGCTATAAGATATGTTGATAAAATGGGATATTCAGTGGAGCCTATTATTGGAGTTTCTCATGTTCCTCAAACAACTTCTCTTGCCCTCCAACAAGCTATTTATGTTGTTCTTAAATATCATAACATATCCCTTCTAGAATTCGTGGCCAAGGCTACAATGGAGCTAGCAATATGCAAGGACATTTGAATGGACTAAAAACGATAGTGATGGTAGATTCCAGGTCTGCTCATAGCATACACTGCTTCTCACCAACTTCAATTGACACTAGTGGTGGTTGCAAAAAATCATGAAGATGTGGTGTGGTTGTTTGAGAGTATGAGTGTTGTTTTGTCCATAGTAGGAAATTCTTTCAAGAATAGAGATATGCTTAGAGAAATACAAGCCAAAAAAAATTGAGAACGCTCTTCAGATGGATGAACTTGAAATTGGGAGAGGTTTGAATCAAGAACTTGGACTCAAAAGGCCCAGCGTTCTCTTATGAATATGATTGTTTTGTTTCCATCGGTAATTGAAGTTATTGATGACAATGCACAAAATTCCGGCAAAGCTCTTGATAGGATTAAAGCAAAAGGAGTTTTGGTTGGTATTCATACATTTGTTTTTATTTTGCACTTGATTAAGGTTATACTCGGGATTACAAATGAGTTGAACCTCGCTTTGCAAAGAAAGGATGAAGATATTGTGAATGTCGTGTCATTTCTAGGTACAACCAAAAAAGGCTACAAGGAATGAGATACCAAAGCTGGGAAGGTATGTTTACAATGGTTAATGATTTATGTTCCCAATATGAATTCTATGTATATTCCTCTGGGATCAATATCAAAGTGCAAAGCTCAGACCGATGGTACATCAAATATGACTTACTATCAAAGGGTTATGTATGATGTTATTGATCTACTAAGTATAGAGCTAGATGACCGCTTTAGTGAGGGTAGCACATCCTTTCTACTTGGGATAGCTTGTTTGGATCCATTTGATTTGTTCTCTAACTTTGAAAAAGAAAAAGTACCGGCAATGTCTTGGTTAAATACTGATGATTTTGAAAGTGAAAGCAAGGTGGAAGATCTTAGCGTCCAACTTGAGAACTTCCTAGAAAATGTTCATGATGATTCAAAGACTCTCCAATTTGAAAGGGGTTAGTGATATTTTGCAGAAAACTAGTTCACACAAAAAAGGATATTAGTTTTCTCTTGTATTTCTTTTGGTGAAGATAGCATTGATTCTTCCAGTCGCAACAACAACTGTTGAGAGAGCATTTTCTACAATGAAAGTTATCAAGACTGATCTGCGCAACAGAATAAATGATGATTTCTTGTATCACTGTCTTATTACCTATGTAGAAACTAATGTATTTCAGTTTATTAGCACTGATGCTATTATGCATACCTATGAAGGTAAGCATGATCTCAACGAGCTGCTACCATAATTTTGTTGCAATAAAGTGTGATATTTTGTGCTCCTAATTTGTCTACAAAATTATGTTCTCAAAAGAATTTTTTGTCACGTTAGTAGAGCTTGACATCACAAGGTTTGGATCCTAGCTCCGCCACTGCGACTCGGCATGTGTGGAGGTAGCTACCGATGCAGCGTGTCAAAATTATGGATGCATTGTCAAAAGAAAGCAAGCCAGTTCATGCCTGCCGAGGGAGGATGTTTATTCATTTGGAATCTTGCTGACCTGCTCCTGTTTTCGTTTCCTTGAGTGAGAACTCGCGCGGTAGAAAGCAAACGACGAGTAGTGGGTGGTAGCTTTTGCTTATGTCATCGACCGAAATGATGCATGGCGAAGCAGCCGCCGACCAGCTTGTGATTGTAGTCACACGATAAGCAAACCGTCTTTTGGTTCAAGTGCTACGATAAGCATGCGTACCTTGCGGCGAGTCATTCGTGGTACACCTGAGCACGCTAGCTCGACACCTGAGAAAAAACTTGTCAATTTTCTTTGAAATAATATGTGATTTGCGTCACGGCAGCTGGGTCGGTGTACGGTGCAGCACATCTGATCTAGGACTTGTGACGTTGAACGACGACACTCGATCACAGGCTGGCTGCAATGCAACCGGTCGCTCTCGCAGGCAGGGATGGGGACACCAACCTGCATATTCAGTTCAATTCAGCTCAGTCAGAGTAATATATGCATTTATCTAGCTAGTCCAGTTTTTGAACAGCGTCATCTTGGCTTGATTCAGAGTAACGTCATGTAATGGTTTGTCCGCATCTATCTGCATCGACAATTGAATTGCCACAACCCATTTCTGAACTGTGGTATCTGAGAATTTCGTGTTCTAATCATGTTCTATGGTGTTATTTGTTGGGGCCCCTGTTTGATAGAATCATTCTGGTTGTGATCCATGATGGTTACCAAGAAACTCAGGAAGTGCATGCCCACATATTGTACATGATTTAGATCATGTTTGCCCAGAAACAAACATGTCAGCACAACAATTGTGAAAGAAACTACAACGGATGCCAATCCAACTGGTTGTTAATCCAGTAAAATAAGGGAAAACGTCCATGTCAGTCCAAAGAATACCATTGATTAAATGTGGCACCTGGATTGTCGTGCAAGGAGCACCGCGACCTTGAGGTCGACTACGAGTATGACTATATGATCCACATTTCTCGTGCAACGTTAAACATTTTCGGTCTACAAAGGTATGTCACAGAAACCTTCTCCGTTACAACATTACTCCTCGATAGATCCTAGCAATTGGTGTTGCATGAGTTAGGAGAAATTATTGTTTTCTGCTTTGAACCCTTCAACATGCAAGTGAGCATCAGACGCACCACCGTGCGATCATCCATCTTGGTCGTAAGGAAATTCAGTTCCTCCTCCGGAGCATCATCTACCGGGGGAGGTGGAAGTGCTAGATCAAGGACATATTCCTTCTTAGCACCCCTGAGAATAGCTCTTAGGATGCGACCCAGTCCGCGTAGTTACTACCATTAACAATTAACTTCTCTTTCTCTAACATGGGACCAAATTTAAAGTTTGGATATGGCCATCTTTCTACAACTCAAACAAAATTCACTTTATACATTATTTATAATTGACAGTACTAGTTGTTAAAATAGAGAGAAGAATATCAACACAAGAAGTAGAGAAAGATGATGGAATAAAGAGAGATTGCATCATGATCCCAAAAGTATCAAGAATAGAATAGATAGAAGATTATCAACACAAGAAGTAGAGAGATGGAATAGAGAGAGATGACTTCATGATACTAGATAGATCCACACATAAATATATGGGCATGAGTTAAACCACGATTTCAAAATAAATAACCCATGTATCATATATATGTGGTAGGATTAGCAAGAGGATCATATGGACATTAGTGAGACGCAAGATAGAGTGGAAAGGATAATAGATGATGCCCCCAAATCAATTTGGGCATTTGACAAAATAAAATTTCAAGACTCGAATAAAAACAACTTAGACACTATGGTTCCATCACACATGGAACCAACTAGAATATAATAGAGAGAGCAAAAAATAGAGAAAGGAAATCCAAACTCAAATTCAAATATCAAGAACCAAATACGAGTGAGATAATTTAAATACAACAATTTAATTATATGTTCCATGCAAGGTGGTACGATAAACCTGATAATGCAAAAAAAATAACAAGAAATTTTCTAGTCGAAGATTTTCCAAGATTGCTAGAGGAGGGACAGGGGAACCGTGACTTCCAACAGGACATGAGGGAACACACGTAACTGAAATAATCCTATCATCCTACCGGCTGCTATCCCCATCCGCATCCCACCGCCAGAAGAAGGGGTAGCAGCCATCGAGCTCACGAAATCCCACAATAGGCAGGTGCTATGCCTGCACACCTGCCTACATGCACCCAACTGCCGCAAACCAGTTTCGTTGCCAATAAAAAAGACTAATGTGCTTTTTTTCTTGCGCAAAAAAGTCACAAAAAAGTCATGTGTTTCGTAATGTCCCAAACTGTACAGCCAATCCTTTATCTACGGACGCTGTCAGGATGAGTAGCCACAATGCGTTTTTTCCTAGACCAATATATTTTTTTTTGGAAAAGAACATATATTAATATATATTAATATCATAAGGACATCAATTACACCCGGCCTCTGCAACAACGCATGTCCTAGCGGCTCTACAGATGCACACAACTTAGAAAAAAGAAAGAGAAATTACAAAAAAAGAAAAATCCCGCTATCGAGAACTAATCAAAGAAACGACAGTAACACATCAGAACAAGACCAGTAGTTCTCCACTCCAATAACAACGCCTTCAAAAAGAAAACAGTGCCCAAGCGCCGTCGTTGCCCGACCAAATGCCATAGCTTTTCACCCTAGAGAAAGTCCTTACTCACAAAACAATGTCTTCAACAAGATCATTGCCAGACACAACCAGCTAAGGCCAGACCTTGGATTTTCACCCTGCAAGATAAGACTGGAAATTCCCATGTGTTGTCTTCCCGCACCAACATTCGCTGCAACGAGTCTCAGATCACGCAGCCAGATTTCCGTCACCACAAGAACAAAAATCACCATCGCTACCCTCAAATTTCCGCTTTCCTGACATCACCATGGCTCAAAGCATGACACTTGGTGGGAACAAACAATAGAGCTTCGCACCGCTCCTGCTGAAACCAATCGGCCAGAAAAACAAGGTGCGCACGACCGAATACCTTCCGATCCAGCAATCTTCAGGCATGATACGCCCATGGGCGTTCGCCGGCGGAGTCTTCCGAAACCCGCCTCTCCAGACCAGATCAACGAGAGCAGACATCAAGCAGTTCTTCGTCTTCATGCGAAAGAAATCAAAGGACCACCACCTTTATTAGATCCGCCACAGCGATCCCCACACCGTTGGCCGGTTCCCGGAGGACGGATCGAGCAGGCAAAAGGAAGAGAGCCAAACCGGGAACCACCGCAGCAGCGCCGGAGCCGCCGCCCAGCAAGATCTCAGCTCCATGCCTTGACCGCTGCCTACCACGGCGCCCCCGCCGAGGGCCGACCTGGCCTAGATGGCCCCAGATCTAGCCACGCGGCGCACCTGCAGACGGTCGTCGTCGCAGCGAGTCCCCTCCCTACACCACCCATACCGCCTCCGCCGAGATACCATGCGCCGCCCGCGACCTCCAGAGCAGGCCGCGCTGTCGCCCCGACCCGCCATCACGCCTCCACGGCAGCCCCCCTCTCCAACCTTCGGCGGCGAGGGCGCCCGCCGCCACCGCGAGAGGGACCTGCGGCAGCGGCGGCGGAGGGAGTCGCGCGGGGGCACTAGTGCAGAGCCCCCCCTTTAACTCCGGTTGGGAGGGCCCTCTAACAGCGGTTCCCCAACCGCTGTTGAGGGTTCGGTGTTAGAGGGGGGGGGCCTTTAACACCGGTTCTTATACGAACCAGTGTTAAAGGGTGACGACGGGGCTGCCGAGGCTCAGCTCTTTAACACCGGTTCGTACCGGAACCAGTTAAGGTTAGTCTGCTTCTGCCGCAGAAAACGGCCTAAATCTCGCCGGCGACCACGCCTCTGCCTGCTCGGGCGTATTCTGCGGAGGGGAGCGAGGGGAATCGATCGAGCGATACACAAACATCGTCATCGGTACATACGAGTACATGAATAATTAAGCAACTATTATTATACACAAACATCGTCATCGGCACATACATCGTCATCGGCACATACATCGTCATCGTTCATTTTGGTGAATATCTAAAGAGTTCTCCGCCAGGCGTGACGACCTCATCAAGTATGAACCCCGCCAATTCCTCTTGAATGGCTCGTATGCGTTCAAATGGTAGGAGTTGGTCCCGCATCCGTTCGATCTGAATATATATGAAGAATGGGCCGTCAATGTATATATAAGAATAAAACTCAACACAATTGATGGTAATAAAATAATGTTGTGGACTTTGTTTACTTACTCTAAGTTGTTCTAGTGCGGCTTGGCCCGTCGCACATATCGTGTTGCGAATGAATTCGCAAACATAGTACCCACATAAGTTATTGCCGTGTCCCTGATGCGCGCACTTTACGAGAATAGAGTGTTCAATCAAAATAATAATCAATAAAGCATGATATAATGGAATTGGAAGCTAGCTAGTATTACTTACATTTTGGTCTACAAATTTTAGTTCTTCTGACCATTCACCCACGGCCCTGCCCGTGAACCTTTTCCAAACCCTGTCTGACAAAGAAAATGGATAAAGGAGTAATTAATTACTTATTGTCACGAAAGTTGCCGATCTAGTGCGATAATATGATTGAAATTACCTCTGGAGCATCTCTCTAAAGTCTGTCCATATCTCTTTTTTTTTCGTAACGAGTCCATGACAAGGACTTTTTCTGAGTCGGGTTGAATGACTAGCAGAATAAAGTGGAACCTACGCACGCATAACTCATCATCAGTTACACTTAACATCGAGTAAGTCAAATGTAATGTGTACAAGAGAGAGGGTAACAGTACTCACGAGAAGTTGTAAGGCAATAGTATTTCCCTTTTGGTTTGTTGTCTCAGTAAAGACTTTAGCAAGTAATCTTCTGTTTGCCCGGGTTTGTCTCTTACCACTTGTTCATGAACTCTATTTGGGTCAACAAACCCAATGTCAAAAGGGCCTCCTTTCATGCATTCCATAACCTTTTTCCTGCATAATAGTATATACATATATGGTGAGCATATATATATATATACATGCAATTAATGAAGTGAATGAGATGAGATAAAAATTACAGAAATAGTACTTACACACAATAAAGGCTGATGGCAGATTTGTCGAGTTCCTTCTGATTGAATAGAAAATGTAAGTATTGAATGTTGAAGTCGATTGCGTCGCCTCCGCACAAGAAAATCTGATCTCTTATATGCGCCGTGATCCATTCTACCTTTCTCTACTTGCAGAAATCAAGGTACCACTTGTGCAATTTTCGCATCTTTGTTGGTAGATTATTGAGCTCCTCTTTCTTGACGAGATTCTTCCCATACTTCCATGGCTGTATGGGGTTGGCATCGCATTTGGGCAAGTTGTCTCCCATGACGTTCAAGTATGCAATGTAAGTCATCCCCATCTCATTGGCCTTTCTTTGTAGCTCTGCCTCGTAATCATTTACGGGAGGAGCGTCTCGTGTGTCGAACATTTGGAGCGGGGCGCATGATTGGTTTTCCTGCTCTCCGAGCACAGGAACTGTTTTCAGGGTGCCTCACGATTGCTACTTTCAGGTCCATGGCGCCTTGCATCCGCCTTCAAAATCTGGCGCTCGTAGTCCGGCACAAGTGGGGTTTCAGGTTTCAAAAGATTTTTGTAAAACTTCTCCACCACCGCCGGATCTTTTTTCTCCTTTGGCTCCGCCCGTCTAGGTGCAAAGAATTTCTTGACCTGTTCTTCCGAGATCCTATTGGTCTCCTCGTTGATGCGATTCCACGGTAAAACCGGCAATGGCTTGGCGGAAGGCTGCGGGACGTAGTTTTAGAACTCTTTGGCATACGGTTTCTTGCGGATTTCTTTGTGGCGTTACCGATGCTCCTCGTGGCGTGCTCTTCCGCTACACCGAGGAGATGGCTGAAGCACCGGAGATGGCCGACGGGCGGAGATGGCTGCCGCATGAGAGATGGCCGACGGCCGGAGATGGCTGCCTTGAGAGATGGCTGCTACCGAGGAGATGGCTGCCAGCAGAGATAGCTGAAGCTCAGATCGCCGACGCCATGGAGACGGGTGCAGTGACATCCAATTTGGAAGCACAATGTGTTCCTTCTTCCAAAGAATGGTTGTTTTCACCGCAAATTTGAGTTGAGTTTCCCTTCACCGTAGCATGGTCAAGCTTCCTCATATTCCTTCACAACGTCATCCACCCCGACAATAGCATAGCCATCTGGAATCGGTCGGCAGTGGTAAGTTCCACCAGCTACAGGAGGTAAGGCATAGCCGACAGCCACCTTAATGGATAAGCCCATTAATCTCACATGCAGCTCAGCGTGTCCGCTCTCCGTGATCACATCCACGGGGTATCGAGGACCCGTCATTTCAAGCATGGGCTGCACGTTCTCCATGGAAGCCACACTGCTTTTCCGCGCAGAGTCTGGGCCGCGGGCAACTTCCAATGCAGGCTCTTCGTGCCGCTGAGATGGGCCGGTAGCTTGATGGCTCTGTTGTGCATTCACTTGCGCCTGCAGCGCCGCAAGTGCATGTTCTATCTGTGTCATCCGCTCTGTACGCTCTTTTTCTTTTCTGCTGCGCCATCTGTAAGAGTCGCTCCAGTCGGTAAACCCATCCTTCCACGTCATACCCCATGTGCCTCGTGCATGTCCAGGGTGTTCTTTTTTACCGATGGCGCGTGTGAGCTGGTCATTCTCTCAGTCGGGATGGAAGGTCCTGGCGGATGTTTCCTCGTATGCCGTGATGAGTTCAGTGACGGGTTTGGCAAGGAGGGTTGGGAAGATACACAATCCTGTTTCTGGGTCCAACCTTGCCCCGATTCCGTAGAACCAAGTCTTTGCACGTAGGTCCCACCCATCTGTCTGGGGTGTGATCCCTCTCGCTGAGGCCTTCTCAGCTTCCTCCCACTTAGGCCTCTGAGATATGTAGCCACCTGACCCCGTCCTTTGGTGATATTCCTTCTTCAGGGCATTAAGCGTATTGGTTTCTGACCTCTTTTTAGCTATAGCACTTTTTCTATATGTCTCAAACTCGGGCCAGTGAGGTCTTATCTTCGCATAATATGCGTCTTCGAAATTGGGAGTCTCGCCAGATTTGACAAATTTTTCAATTTTGTCTTCCAGTTGCGGAAAGCGTCAGCCATCTTCTTTAGAGTCCACTCTTTGACCTTTTCCTTTATAACCGGGTTGTTTTCATCCTCCTCTGGCGGAAGGGTGAAATTTACCAACAACAAATTCCAAAGCGTTTCTTTGGATCTGTCATCGACAAAGGTACCGTCGCCCTTCTTTGGCTTATTCCAATTTTCAATTATGATTGGGATTTGGTCCCTAACAAGAACTCCAGCCTGACGTACAAATTTGTCTGCGGCCTTCTTGGGCTCCATCGGCCTGCCATCAACACGGACTGCTTCGATCGTGAACTTTGCACGATCTTTCAACCGCTGGCTCGCGCCTCGCTTGCTCTTTTTCGTAGAAGAAGATGGTTGCTGGCTGGTCGATCCGGAGGGCTAAAAGAAGAAAGAAGCGTTAATTTGTATACACGAAAGTCAGCAGAGGCTTAATCAATGCATATACCTCGCCGGACTTTGTAACC
This sequence comes from Avena longiglumis, assembly GCA_030063025.1. Classification (NCBI taxonomy): domain Eukaryota; kingdom Viridiplantae; phylum Streptophyta; class Magnoliopsida; order Poales; family Poaceae; genus Avena; species Avena longiglumis. Next base: position 3,646,021 of record CP125974.1, on the reverse strand, counting down.
ATTAAATTGCGTTCACCGGAGTCTTCATCTTCTCCATGACTAGTACTTGAGTTGTCGTCATCATGTCCCTCCAAGTTCAGATATTGTGAGGTGTCCTCATCAATAATGTTCTCCATTATTTCTTCTTCTTCAAGGTTTCTACTAAGTGGATCCATAGTTTCTAAAACAATAATATTATCTAGAGTAAGAGTGTAAACATTCAAGTGGACTTGGATTCATACACAAATATACATATTATTCATACCAAAATACACAAATAAATACACAAATGAGTCAGAGGTCCAATTTGTATACAACTTTTAATCTATGCATGTAGTACATACACGTGGCAGACACGTGGCGCTCACCGGTGGGGTGACGTTGGTCTCGTCGGGCGGCGGTGCTCGTCGGGCGGCGGTGCTCGTCGGACGGATGCGGCGGTGCTAGCGGCGGGCTCGTCGGGCGGCGGGCGGCGTCGGCGTTTAGGCGTGGCCTATGAGCTCCGAAGCGGCGGCGGCGAGACGCTCCTGCACGGGGAAGAGAGCGAGGTGGTCAGTTAGGGTTTAGGCGTGGCCTATTATAATATCTTTGCTATAAGCTATTTTATTTTTACTCCACATGCTTCTAATTCACATGTGCAAGGATTAAGGCCTAGATCGTCGGGGTCGATGTCACTACGTTCATCTCGCCCATCTTTGGCACCCTGGAATCGTTCCGAGGGTCAATTGGCGATTATTTATTGGCGAACGGCACCGGCCAGCTCCAGATGCGTGCCGTGCAGGTCCACCTCGCCGCCCGCGAACCTGTCCGGGTCGAACCGCGCCATCGCCCCAGCTTACCGGGTCCCTCGATGGCCCACGCGTTCACGGCCACCCTCGTGCCCGCCGGCACGTCGTAGCCGCCGACGCCGACAGCAGCAGCGTCATGCCCAACCCTAATTTCCCGCGCACATTTATTGATGTGTATTTGTAGGGCCCAAATGGAGCCCAAATGGATTAATAGTGCCCCTACAATATTTCAAAATATATCTATAAAGTTTTGTATTTGTGAATCATTCAAAACAGATCACAAAATGAAAATACAAACAAATAAGTAGAAAATACAAACAGATCCCTCTTCCTTTGTATTTGTGGCCCAATCGCCCCGTCATCGCCCGTACTTTCGCCTCGTCGTCTTCGACGATGACGCTGGCAACAGCGCCCGCCGTCGCCGTTGATCGCCGTCTACCACCGCGATGCGCCCTGCCGCCCCTAGTTGACGGCATCGCCAACGCATCGCCAACGCCACGCCTCGCCCGTCCCGCCGCCGTCTACCACTGTGGCTGTGGTCGTCGTGGACAACGCCGTGGACGGCATCGCCAACGCCGGGAGGAGCGGGGGAGGGACGGCCGGGCGTGGCCGGAGCAGGCGCCGAACGAAGGAGGTGTTAGAGGAAGGGGAAGGATGCGGGGAAGAGAGGGTCGGGGGCGGCGAACCTCGAGCTCCGAGCGGCGGCGGTGAGACGGCGGGTCGGGCTCCGAAGCGGCGGAAGCGAGACGGCGGGTCGGGGGCGGCGCTTCTCTCTGTGTTCTCGATCGATCTGGCTCAGTGGGGGAAGAAAGGAAGGGGAGGAAGGTGAAATAAATACACCCCCCCTTTAACACCGGTTCGTGGCTGGAACCAGTGTTAAAGGGAAGCATTCAAGATGCATTACCCTCTTTAACACCGGTTCGTGGCGCAACCGTGTTAAAGGGGCGCATTCAAGATATTACCCCTTTAACACCGGTTCTTGGCTGAACCGTGTTAAAGAAGCGAAAAGAATAAATGCCCCTTTAACACCGGTTCTGCTCGAACCGTGTTAAAGGGGTGAGCATTTATTTCATGCATTAAAGGGCTTTTTAATTCAAAAATATGATATGAATTTAGAAAATTCATATCTTTTCATTCAACTCAGAAAAATATGAATAATATATCATAATTTTCAGAAAATAATATCTATCCATTCATGTAAATCATTTTATATTTACTTTACATGAAAATTTTCAAAATAATTAAAACACTTACATATAAATTTTGATTATTCAATTCAAACAAAAATAAATTGTTAAATCCTAAAACTTTGAACATAAGAAATATTAAGCATCTAAAACTGATTTTTATTATATCAAATCATATTTTAATGCCGCATCTTTGTATTAACATTTTGAATTGATTGGATATTTAAATGTCGCATCTTTTGTATACACTTGAATCTCACCAAGCCTCGCTCAACTTGCATTGTTTTTGATAAAATAGCATATTGTGAACCTAAAAATGATTTTTGTAAAAATCATGAGCATCGTATCATGTACTTGTAGTTCATATGTGTTGGTGGTTTTTGAATTAGCCATTTGGTGGTTGCTTCACAAACCGTCTGCTTTTATGCTCGGAAAATGGAAAATGCCTTTTGGTGCGATAAAAGGAAAACTTCCTCTTGCAACATTGTTTGCCATGCCATGATGCACATGTATGCACAATATGGCCATATTATCACAAACTATGCCTTGATTCTAGCCATAACATTGGTCATTTGACCAAAGCCAAGAAACCTCGAATGAGATAGGTCATTTTGAGACAGTTACATAAAGCAACTGAACTGAAAATTAAGATACATAAAAGAACTGAAAATTAAGATACATGGCCATTAAGTAACAATCGGCAACCGAACTGAAAATTTAGATACATAAAAGAACTGAAAATTAAGATACATGGCCGATTAAGTAACAATCGGCCGAACTTGTTTCGAATGTTGGAGTGATTCATCATGCTCGCCTACACCTGTAATACTACCGCCATTGTAGTCGTCAGCCGCCGCCGTCATCGCCGTCGTCGCCGGGTCGCCATAATTGAACCTCTGGAGAGTACTGGCTGGACTTGAGGGTAGCGCGTGGGCTGGACTTGAGGGTAGCGCAGACGGGGGTTAGAGTCGGCGGCAGTGTCATAGGCCATGACGCTCTGGAGAGTCCGACCGCGCCACCATAGCCGACGGCCGGCCTCCTTGAAGTTAGGAGGAGGTGGGCCGTCCTCCTCGTGCCTGGCGAGCTCCCTCTCATGCCGATCCACGAAGAAGGCTTCCCAAGTAGGGAAATAGTCGGGATGCCATCCGGGATTCCTCCGCTGCTCCGGCGTGAGCTCGAAGTAGTAGTGGTTCGTGATGGCCATCCGGCGCACCACACCTAGAGGGACAGGAGGAACCGGCACGCCTCCGACGCTCAGCATCCAGCCGATGGGGACACAGTAGCCCGGCGGGCAGGGGTAGTTCGAGGCGCAAAGCGCCTCCGCCTCCCTGGGGGTTAGTGCTACGGTGGAAGCCATGGGAAAGAGTGATGAGGTTGCAGATATGAGTCTAGAGATGTGCAATGACAATGGAGGCCAACCCCTACATATATATATATAGTGAACTAGTTGGAAGAACTGGAGGGAAGAACTGGCGGGAAGAAAAATGGCGGGAAGAAGATCTGGCGGGAAGAAAAATGGCGGGAAAAAATGGCGGGATGAACCTTTAGTCCCGGTTGGAGACACCAACCGGGACTAAAGATGAACCTTTAGTCCCGGTTGGAGACACCAACCGGGACAAAACACGAGTCAGCACTAATAATAGGGGTGAGTGTCGACATTATGTCGTGCGGCGTGTACCTTGTCCCGGTTGGAGACACCAACCGGGACTAAAGATGAACCTTTAGTCCCGGTTGGAGACACCAACCGGGACAAAACACGAGTTAGCACTAATAATAGGGGTGAGTGTCGACATTATGTCGTGCGGCGTGTACCTTGTCCCGGATGGTGTCACCAACCGAGACTAAAGATGAACCTTTAGTCCCGGTTGGAGACACCAACCGGGACAAAACACGAGTCAGCACTAATAATAGGGGTGAGTGTCGACATTATGTCGTGCGGCGTGTACCTTGTCCCGGTTGGAGACACCAACCGGGACTAAAGATGAACCTTTAGTCCCGGTTGGAGACACCAACCGGGACAAAACACGAGTCAGCACTAATAATAGGGGTGAGTGTCGACATTATGTCGTGCGGCGTGTACCTTGTCCCGGTTGGAGACACCAACCGGGACTAAAGATGAACCTTTAGTCCCGGTTGGAGACACCAACCGGGACAAAACACGAGTCAGCACTAATAATAGGGGTGAGTGTCGACATTATGTCGTGCGGCGTGTACCTTGTCCTGGATGGTGTCACCAACCGGGACTAAAGATGAACCTTTAGTCCCGGTTGGAGACACCAACCGGGACTAAAGATGAACCTTTAGTCCCAGTTGGAGACACCAACCGGGACAAAACACGAGTCAGCACTAATAATAGGGGTGAGTGTCGACATTATGTCGTGCGGCGTGTACCTTGTCCCGGTTGGAGACACCAACCGGGACTAAAGATGAACCTTTAGTCCCGGTTGGAGACACCAACCGGGACAAAACACGAGTCAACACTAATAATAGGGGTGAGTGTCGACATTATGTCGTGCGGCGTGTACCTTGTCCCGGATGGTGTCACCAACCGGGACTAAAGATGAACCTTTAGTCCCGGTTGGAGACACCAACCGGGACTAAAGATGAACCTTTAGTCCCGGTTGGAGACACCATCCGGGACAAAACACGACAAGACTAATAATAGGGGTGAGTGTCGACATTATTTCGTAAGTGTCAACACTATGTCGAGCTGCTTGTACTATAAATAGGCATCCTTGTGAGTCCAGTCCTCCAGCCAGTTTGAGGCAGGGACACCACTACGGCCAGTTTCAGGGAGATGCCGACGGACCCCAGTCCTCCGGCATCTCCGAGAAACTGGTCATAGAGGCACTCCCTAATATGTGAAATTAGTTAGCTCTCAGTCACACCATTCTCTGCCTTCCATTGCAGCAAATCCAGTGTGGCACCTAGCTTTTTGTGGCCATCTTCGCAAGTTGGATACAACAATGTTTTGTGATCCTTTAACATCTGCTCCAGCTTCTCCTTCTCCTTTTCAGTTTCACATTCTTCCTTTGCATCAGTAATGGCCCGACCAAGATCGTCATCAGCGGGCCCATCTGCTCCCTCTTGATCTTCATTATCTACCTCCGTTGCATTATCATCATATTCAGGATACATATTATGATAGTTTTCATCATCCTCTTCTTCTTCGTTGTCTTCCATCACAACCCCTTTTTCTCCGTGCTTGATCCAACAATTATAGCTGGACATGAAACCGGATCGAAGCAGGTGGGCGTGAATGGTTCTGGTATTTGAGTAGTCTTTCTTGTTCTGACAGTGAACACACGGACAACACATAAAACCATTGTGACCATGGTTTGCATTAGCCACAACGATGAAATTTTGGAGGCACGTAATGTACTCGGAAGTGCGGCGGTCACCGTACATCCATTGCCGATTCATCTGCATTAATATGTAGTATATATCAAAAAATAATAGGGAGATGACCATTTATATATATATTACATCAATGACACATGAAACTATAGTTGCCGACCTCGACCGAGACGGAAAGAGCAACAAAGCTTATTTTGAGCTCTTGGGCATTTCACCGAACACCTCTAGTGCATATGAAAAAAACACAAACTAGCACTCTTCACACCCTCTTGCTAGGCTCCAAAATGTGAAAGAATGGAAGAGTGGGGTGTGTGTGGGCTGGGGTGGTGTCTTATAGCCCTCTTAACACCGGTTCATGCCACGAACCGTGTTAAAGAAATCTGGAACCCATCGCTGCAGGACATTTAACACCGGTTCGTGGCACGAACCGGTGTTAAAGGGGGGATCCTTTAATGCCGCAGGGGCCACGCTGGTACGTACGCCCCCCCCCCCTTTAACACTGGTTTGTAGAAGAACCGGTGTTAAAGCCCCTTTTCGGGATCAACAAAAGACCTCGTTTCCACTAGTGGGGGAGCCCGCCGCCGGCGGCGGCTAGGGTTGCCCTGAGTTGCCCCGTACGGGAGCGACGCGGGGTCAGGGGGTATCGGGCTATCAGGAATGGAGGCCTCGTCCCTAGACCAATACATATACTTCTATAATCTTGTAGGTAGTACATACTTTTGTGTGATGACCAACTGAAATTTCCAAAGTACCAGACAGTAAAGATCTATTGTGTTGGTTATTATCAGCAAAGGAAATTGTTGCACTTCGATCAAGATGGAGACTCGCAACAACGAGACACTTTTGAGGTTGTAACCGTGTGCAAGGTCGTCACATAGGGGCAGAGGGAGGGACGCTCGCCCTGGATCCCAAGGAGATAGGGGCTCTGTCCGAGTCTTGTATGCGTTTCTATATTTTTCTTCCACTCTTAAGACCAATAGGGTGAAATAATTCTAAAAAATATAGACGGCCCAAGTTACAGTCTACTATGTTTCTACTCTGACTTCTCTTTCTCAAAAAAGATACTCCAAAACTTTGTATAAAAAAGGAAAGTTTTATTGAAGAAACTCATAGAGATACATCATTTAGTTTCGATCGTGGGGAACAACATCAACATCGTCCCAACAACTACTCTAGTATTTCTGAATATTTTTTCTTCGATGCCACCATTTATGCGGCCTCTCCAAATGCGCATAACAATATCGGCCCGCATGTGCCTCTACGAAATTGTTAATATTTATTACTAGAGAATAACGACGCAAGCACATAACCATACTATTCCGCAATCAACTCTCCTCTGATTCCCAGTGAGTATACTTGTCCCCATGATCCATGTTCTAAGGAATGTTTCATTCTCTTATTAATTCACTGCCTAATGTTTCTACGCTTCTACTCATTTGTTGCACATGCATATGAATTTGTTACTTAAGAATTTTGTTCTATGATTAATTCTAGAGGTACATATATAAAGACATGTGTACATAAGGAGCAATCGGTAGGAATAAGTATCATGGTATATTTTGCTCGATCAATAGAAATGAGTAGTTTTGATTGTCTTCACCGAGATTCCAAAGACCATGGACCTATCAAATGTACGGATTATATAAATATTTAGAGGACTAAAAACTGTAATTATGCTTAAAATTTGAGTAATACTAATTTTTATCATAGATATTAAAGAATTAAAAAAACTGAAGTAGGAGGGCCATTGCCCCCCAACTCAGTCAAACTTTTCCACTTCAAATGAGAGGTCTTTGGTATCGTCTTGACTTAGGGCCCCCAAAATCTATGGACCGGACCTGAGTGTAGTTGGTTGTCGATCATGAGGAGGAGGAGGAGCATGAAGATGGCGTTGGTGATGCGGAACCACTTGATATAGGACAGGATCGACGTGATGATGGCGAGTATGACGCCGATCGCGACGAGGATGGCGGGAAGGTTGGAGCCGTCGTCGCTCGACGCTCAATCCACCGTAGCTATCAAGGGTCGGGTGATATGTCGAATTTGCATCATCATTCTATATCATAATTTGCCTCTATTCATTGATATATTTCAAATTAAGAGGTGTTACTTATGTCTTTTTATCTGTTTTTGCATGTTGGATGATTCTTGGAGGATGAACTGCTGGAGTCAGGATTCTGATGGAAAAAGCGGTGGTTTGATGCAATTTCGCGAAGATCAGAAAAATACCAGAAAAACTACGGAAAACCCTATTTTCCCAGAAGACGAAGGATGCCAGAAGGGGAGGCGGAGTTGGGCCACAGGGGGCCCACACCCGCCAGGCGCAGGCCACCCTAGGCTGCGCCTACAGAGGGTGTGTCCAACCTTGCCCACCTCTGGATCCGCCCTCTCGCCTATATCTTCTCCTCGAAACCCTAATACACGGGGAGCAACCACAGAAAGATTCCGCCGTCTCTGCGGGGCGGAAAACACCGAGAGAGAAAGATCTCTCCGGCAGACAGATTTCTACCGGGGAAATTCCTTCCCGAAGAGGGGAGATCGCCGCCATCAACACCATCATCAAGCTAGACTTCATCGGGATCATCATCATCATCATCCACACCATCATCATCTCCACCAGCACCATCATCACCACTCCATCCCGATGTAACAATTGTGTTGAATCTTGCATAGTTCTTATGGGAAACTTTCCCGGTGTTGATTACTATTGTAGTTGATGCTTGTGAGTGGAACCATTAAATTATTGGTTATGTTCAGATTGTTATCCATTACCATATCATCTCTGATCTTGATCCATATGATGTCTCGTGAGTAGTTCGTTTAGTTATTGAGGATATGGGAGAAGTCATGTTGTTAGTAGTGGAATTGTGTTGAGGTATTATTCAATGGTTTAATATTTAAGTTGTGGTGCTATTCTTCTAGTGGTGTCATGTGAATATCGACTACATGATACTTCACCATGTATGGGCCTAGGGGAATGCATTATGTATTTGGATACTAATTGTGGGGTTGCCGAAGTGACAGAAACCTGAACCCCCGTTAGGAAACCATTGCACAAGGGAGCGTAGGATCTCAGTCTTAAGGCTGTGGTTAGGTTTATATCTTAATTTCTTTCTTGTAGTTGCGGATGCTTGTAAGGGGTTTAATCAAAAGTATGTATTAGTACAAGTAAGATCGGTACATTAGCACAAGTTCACTCACACAACACTTATAAAACCAAAGAAGATTAATCAGCTATATAAAACGAAAGCACTTCACAGTATTCCCATGTGTCCTCGAGAACGTTTGGTCCTTATTAGTATTTCCACTGGCTTGTCCTTTGCTAATAAAGGATTGGGCCACTTGCTGCAATTATTTCTTGTTCTATTTACTTGCACTTTATTTTTTTGCTTTATCAGAAAACCCCTAAAAATCCGTTTGCTAAGTATTTACAGAGATTTCCTGCTCCATACCACTAGTCAACACCTTCTGCTCCTCGTTGGAAGGAAGAGCTGAAGAATGGTATAAGCTGCTAATGAATGGAAAATCCATGGAATGGGAGGAAATAGTACCTCTCTATTGAAGATATGCCCTAGAGACAATAATAAAAGTGGTTATTATTATATCTTTGTGTTTATGATAAATGTTTACATTCATGCTATAATAGTATTAATCGGAAACATTAATACTTGTGTGATTTGTAAACTAAATTAGAGTCCCTAGTAAAGCCTCTTTATAATACTAGCTTGTTGGTTAAGAGATGATCGTGGTTTCCCGATCATGAACATTGAGATGTTGTTAACAACAAGATCATATCATTAGGAGAATGGTATGATGGACATACTCCTATAGATAAGCGTAGCATAAAGATCAAGTCATTTTAATAGTTCGTTTGCTATAAGCTTTCTGATACATAGTAACCTAATTCCTTTGACCATGAGATCATGCTAATCACCATCACCGGAAGGATGGTTTGATGACATCAAACACCACACCGTAACTGGGTGGCTATAAAGGTGGCATTGAATGTTCGGAAAGTATGGGTTGAGGCACATGGATCAAGAGTGGGATTTGTCCATCCATATGACAGATAGATATACTCTGGGCCCTCTCGGTGGAATGTCATCCAATTAGCTTGCAAGCATGTGAATGGCTCACAAGGGATCACATATCACGAGAACGAGAAAAGAGTACTTATCAGTAACGAGGTTGACACTACTAGGAAAACGGCTATAGGTAATCAGCACATCCGTGGCTCACACGGTTGAAGTGCCCCACGGCTAAAACAGGCGTGGCTCACCTGGGGGCAGTGCCCTACTAATAACTAGAACAACTGTGGCGCACATGACTATAGTGCGCCACAGATGTGTGTGGGCCAGGGCCTTGTTGGCCGCACGCCAAACATCTGTAGCGCACTATAGTCAGGTGCGCCACAGTTGTTAGGGTCATCTGTGGGGCACATGGGTCTGGTGCTGTTATCGCCATATTTTGGCCAACGAAGGAGATGGGCCGTGATCAAGATGGGCTTGGAAGATGCGTATATTCAACGTGTTGTTGGATCGGCCTAGTACGTAGAATTGGGCTAAACTGCCCGTGTATCTTGTATCATAGTAGGTTTCGTTTCAGTTTAGGTTCCGTTTCAGTTTAGGTAAAGATAGAGTTGTAGAGTTATTCCAAAAGTAGAGAGTCTCCGGACTATAAATATGTACCTAAGGTTATCGAGAAAAGGAGGACAATCACGTTCACAACAAACACAATCTCGGCGCATCGCCACCCCTTGTTTCTAGGGTTTCTTTCGGGTAAGTGTCATGCTGCCTAGATCGCATCTTGCGATCTAGGCAGTATCTACTTATGCGTTACCTGGTTTTACTTCTTGAGCGTTGTTGATGGCGAGTAATACCATTATCATAGATTGTTTGAGGCTAGCATCGGTGTTTTTTCATTATTATCGTCGAAGTTATGCTACCTCTAGTTATCTCGCTACCTTTGCACCTTTTCCCAAGTGTAAGGGTAGCATCTTGCTTGATCTTTATTTAGCTGATTCGATCTGTTACGGTTACACCTTGCTCACCAAGGTTTAGTTTGATATCTACGTAGCCAGGCCTTACAAACGGGTTGAACGATCCAGTAGTACATAGGGACATGGCTTATTCGTTCTAGAGAAGTTGTTCCGGTAATTAACTTTACGTTGGTTATTAGGCCTCCTCTAGGGTTAATATTCTTCATCTTTTGTACATACCAGGCTCAATTACGTGTAGGACGTTCCAGTTACGTGGTGAAAACATTAAACTGTCGTAGATCGATTTAACTTGTAGCGATCAAGCAAAACCCCATGTTATCATAAATCTAATGCCGAACCATGGGGCAATCGGCTCTAGGAGCCGATTCTGAAACACAGGAGCCGGTCACGGCTCGAATTTTACGTATACTTGTTTACCATGCAGAAATCAATCGAGCAATCCTTCACCTTCCTGGCGGTATAGGTCAGGTGGCACGCCTCGAACCAAGCCGGGGCGTGTCGGAGTTTTGCGGGCCGTCGAGGACCGGGCCCAGGCGATTCAGGAGCCTCCCGGCTCTTCGTGTTGCTCGTCGCTGCTCGCCGGTGAGTTTTGGCAGGCAACACATTCTGGCACGCCCGGTGGGACTTTCAACAACGTCTACATCAACATCCGACGCTGCGATGGAGAACAGACCAGTCACTTACGACGATCTACCTGACGAGCACAAGGCCAAGTATGACGAGATCAAGGCTCTCTTCGAAGAAGACCTCATCAGCTCTTTTGAGAGGACCCGTAAGCATGGCATCAAGTGGCGGGGGTTCTCCCCCGAGGGTGCCCTCGATGAGGTAGATCTGTCTGTTCCTTCGGAGGAGCGCACCAGAGCTCTACGACAGGAAGTTAACTACATGGTGGCTCATTCTCTGCACCGCCATTCTGAGAGCCTGGTGAACGCTTTCGAGCGGGTCGCGGTTCGCGTAGTTCAGGAGATCATGAAACATCAGTATTCTCCGACAGGGCCTACTCTGGGGACTCACCAGGGAGAAAGACCGCTCCAGACCAGGCCACAGCTGCCATTCACACTTGCAGCTCCGGAGCCGCCAGGAGCAGCGGCTTATGTCGTCTACAAGGCTGGAGGCGACCCAGGCGATTGCCAATTCCTGTTTGAGCCACCTAAGGAAATCCCACACGGGTATATATGCGCCTACGTGCCGGACTGCAATAACCTGACACGCACCAAACAGATTGCAACCGCAGGAGTTTCTGCGGCAGGAGTTCCTGGGGCAGGATCTTCAGGGGCAGGCGTGTCTGGAGCAGCGATGTCTGGGATGGACGCTGACAAACAGGCGTGGCTAGCCAAGTATGCCACTGGAACAAGTCATGAGAATCTAGCCCCTACAGCTCAAACAGTGGAGCAAATCGGTACCATCCTGAGGACCAGTTAAACCGTGCGAAGAGAAGGACAATCGGCTATTCAAAGCCGTACCCAACGAAGTTTGATCTGATTCCGCCACCCAAGTATAAGCTCCACAGTTCTCAAGGTTCAGCGGGTCGGAAGGGTCAAGCTCGATCGAGCACATAAGCCGATACCGCACAACTAGGCATGATTTGACATCGGATCGGATCGCGTAAGATTTTTTGCGCAATCTCGACAGGACCAGCCTTTGGGTGGTACACCTCGCCACGATTCAATTCATACCGGAAGCAACCGGAAGAGCAGTTCCATCCAATACCATTCGAGGCTCACGAGGCTGGCATTGCGACTGGCGCAGTGCGGCGAGGAGAAACTGTGGCGAATACATCCGGTAACCGGGACCGTCAAGAACCGATGTTACTCAGCTCGTTTAACTGAGAAGGAAGCAGTCGAGCTGGCAGTGTTGGGTCTCTTAGCACCCATCAAGGATCTGGCTTTCAAGTGAGTACAACTCATTGGCGCATGGCCCGAAGCGGCGATGTATGAACAGCGCCACCGAGTTGTACCAAGACAAATTCAAACGTCCGATAGGCCTGGTCGTCTGAGAAGAAGGTGATCCTCGCAAGACCGGAGGTGGCCGTGGCTGAATGGGCTCGGGGCAGATCACGTGGCTGCAAATGGGTGAAAGCGACAGGGCCTGCAAAGGGTTCGACTTGATGTGAGCAAAGCCGAGCAGATATTCGATTCTTCTTGAAGGAGAAGCGGTGAGGTTACCGAAGGCCACAAAATCCCTACGACTCGGAAATGAACGGGAGACCATCGCAAGTGGCATCACTCGTTCACCCACACCACCAATGAGTGCAAAGAGCTTCGCCGCCAAATCCAAATGGCGATAGAACAAGGCCGTCTGATCCTTGGGCAGTTCGCCATGAAAGTGGACACAAACCCATTTCCCGGCGTCAACATGGTAGAACTCAGTCGCTCCGCGAGGCGTCAACTGGATTTTTCGTTCGGTGTTAATATGGCGGTCAGGTACCACCATGACACGTACAAGCAGGAAGGTGGTCGCTCTCGGGGCAAAGAAAGAGAGGAGGCTAGTCCACGCGACCGGCCCAGCCACAATGACAGGCGGTACTTAACAGAGGAACAAGTGAGGAGAGTGCGATATCAGAAGCCACATTCCACGCATCTCCTTAACAAGTATGAGCGCCAGTATGACCAACGTCGCCGGCGCGACGACGAAAGATATGAGCACCTTGCTAGGGGACCGTCAAAAGAAAAGGAAGGCGCAGACAAACATTGGGATTGTCCTTTCTTCAAGTATTGCTGGGACGCGGGAATGAGCCGATTGCCTACAGTCGACAACTGCCCGGAATGCGGTCAGCAGAAGGAGGACACGAGGCCAGTGTCAGTGTTCAAACGTCTAGGGCCTCTTCCACCCCAGAGCCGTTACAGGGAGTCCGCTCGAGCAGAAGACCTCGAGAAGCCAAAGAATGACAAAGACGAAGACAGGTATCACCGTCCAAGGTGGTGTCCCGACGGACTCAGACACACCCAGAAGCGTAGAGTGCAGCGGCTGCGTAACTTGGAGGAAGCTGAAGCGCAGTATCTCCACGCTTTAAAGAAAGCACGGCCTGATCTGGCCGTCAAAGTGAGGCAGACCCTGGAAACGGAAGACCGCCCGACAAGGAAAGAATGGCGCCCCAAACCAGTAAAAGCCGATGCACAGACATCGGCTGGCACAAACATGGTGTTCGTACTCCCGTCAGAATTCTGCGCGCCAAGAACCGATGAGCTACCAGTGGCACAGTTTGACTGCGGTCCACGGCCGGTTATCTTTGAGAAGCCACGTGAGAAGGGTTACAAACATCTGAAAGCCCTGTACCTGCGAGGTTACATCAATGGGCAACCTGTCAGCAAGATGTTGGTGGACACCGGGGCGGCAGTCAATATCATGCCGTACTCCATGCTACGACGTTTGGGACGCTCCACTGCAGATCTGATCAAAACCAACGTCACGTTAAGCGACTTCAACGGTCAGACTTCGGAAACGCAAGGCGTACTGAACGTAGATCTGACCGTGGGCAGAAAAACCATCCCCACGTCATTCTTCGTCGTGGACAAAGCACTTACACCTGTCTTGCTAGGAAGGGATTGGATTCACGCTAATTGCTGCATCCGTCCACAATGCACCATGCCTAATCGATGGGATGGAGATGAAGTGGAGGTCATCCACGAGCGATTCTATCGAGATCTCCATAGCTGGCATGAACGTCGGAAGCGAAGACCAAGAGCCGATCTGGAATCAGTCTAGGCGGCTGTGGCGTATTGAAGCTACAAAAGCGGGGTGAGGCTGGTCTTATCCGCTGGCCTTACAGAGTAGAAAAGCCCACGATCATCTGTGGTACGGCCGATCCCTGCGATCGGCCACAAAAAATAAAAGCAGCGATCATACGACAAGCAGCTCATGTAGTCGTAGCAGAGAGATGCTCGCCTGTAAACAATAAGGTGTAAACCGTCCTTGACTAATGCAAGCAAAGGGGCGATTCAAGCAATCGGACCAAATTATTTGTTATCCTCACCTACCGCTTGCCTGTGTTTAGCATCGATTTGACGGTGACGGAAGCTAGGGTACGGGTTCACATCCGTGATGAACTAGAAGAAATCGACATTGGTCACGGGATAAGCCACGACCAACATTTATCGACAAGTTAGATCCGAGTCTGCGGGACCCGATGATAGCCTGTTGAAACAATATCGATCGCTTACTGGGACTACACAGAGATGCCTGGGTTAGACAGGAGCATCATCGAGCATCGACTCCCGCTCAAAAAAGGATTTCGGCCATTTCAGCAGCGAGCACGACAGATGAAGGCCGAAATTCTGGAAGAAGTCAAGAAGGAGGTCGAGAAAATGTTGACAGCCAAGTTGATCAGGCCATGCAGGTATGCTGAGTGGATTTCTAGTATCGTACCTGTAGAGAAGAAGGATGGCCGTTGGCGTGTGGCCATAGATTTTCGGGATCTCAACAGAGCTACCCCAAAGGATGAGTATCCGATGCCGGTGGCAGAAACATTAATCAATGCAGCAGCTGGTCATAAGATTTTGAGCTTCATGGACGGCAATGCCGGTTACAACCAGATCTTCATGGCTCCAGAAGACATACACAAGACTGCATTCAGAGTCCCAGGGTCAGTGGGGTTATTTGAATATGTAGTCATGACGTTTGGACTGAAAAATGCCGGCGCCACGTACCAAAGGGCCATGAATTATATTTTCCATGATCTGATCGGCAAACTGGTGGAGATTTACATCGACGACGTGGTGGTCAAGCCTGCTTCAGCGCACGGACACCTGGACGATCTGCAGCGTCTGGACCGAACAAGAAAATTCGACTACGGATGAATCAAAGAAGTGTGCCTTGGGTGACGGCGGTCAGTTCTTGGGTTTTGGTCCATGAACGCGAATTGAAATCGGTGCGAAAAGTCGAGGCGGTCGCGAACGATGAAGCCACCCACGAAGAAAGAACTGCAGTCCCTCATCGGCAAGATCAACCGTCGGAAGATTCATCTCTAATCTCGGGAGGATAGAGCCGTTCATGGGACTAGTAAAAATCAAATCCGACGAGGAATTCATGGGGGCGAACAACAACGAGCCTTGACGAGATCAAAGAATATCGACAAAGCCGCGATGTTGGTTCCACCCAGCCGGACAGACGTTCTACATTTACTTGTCGATGGCGACATCCATCGCATCGCCGGTGGTGGTGCAAGTTTATGATGGGCTGGGCGAGTCGTATTTTACATAAGCGGAAGGATCTTTGGGACGGAGACAAGGTATCCCGATATCGATAAATTGTGCCTCACTGTTTTCACCGCACCAAGCTGCGCCATATTTTGCTATCAGTAGAGATCATCATCATATGCTAATCAGACGTCATAAAGCACATGCTGTCGGCTCCTATGTTAAAAGGCCGACTGGGCAAATGGATGTTTGCATTATCAGAGTTTTACATCCGGTATCAACCCGCGAAAGCAGTTAAGGGAGCGATGGCGATCTTATCGCTGAAAGGATCAACACTAACATAGCAAAGACCGTCCATAAGAGCGTGGGCTATGTTTTTCGACGGATCGGTTTGTGACGATGGCTGCGGCATCGGCATTTTACTCGTGTCGCCCCGGGGGGCAACATTTTCCTTCTCCATCAGATTATCTACCTCTCGCACCAACAATGTCGCTGAGTACGAGGCGATACGCAAGGGAATGGAGTTACTCCTCGGCCGGAGGCGAAGCGATGGAAATTTTGGAGACTCTAAGTTGGTGATTTCCCAACTCACGGAGGAGTACAAATGTGAGAGCGAGTCCCTCTTCCCATTATGGTTGCACTGCCGTGAGCTGATGGCGCAATTCCGGTACATAAACTTCACCTGGATCCCACGGTCGCAGAATACGGAGGCAAATGATCTTGCACAAATGGCTTCAGGCTACAAGGATGTAGCGAAGGCGATGTTCAGTCAGTTCGAAGTCGACGATGGAGAGCCGATATCTTCAATTACTTGAAGGATTCGGCTCGGGGGGCACCTAAACGGATAAGGTACAAAGCCATGAAGTACGTGCTTATTGGGGATGACATGTTTTGAGGACTCGGAAGGGCTATTGCTCAAATGCCTGGGGACAGCCGAGGCCAATCGGCTCCTACACGAGGTACACGAAGGCGCCTGTGGAACTCACCAATCGGCTCATAAGATGAAATGGTTGATCAGGCGATCAGGGTTTTATTGGCCCACCATGCTTGAGGACTGTTTCAACTACTACAAAGGGTGTCAAGCATGTCAGAAATTTGGAAAAATCCAGATGGTACCCGCGTCAGCGATGAACCCCATCATCAAGCCTTGGCCATTCCGAGGTTGGGGCATGGACATGATCGGCAAAATCAATCCTCCATCAAGCAAAGGCCACATGTGGATTTTGGCCATCACTGACTACTTCACTAAATGGGTGGAGGCTGTCCCGATGAAATCAGTGAACTCTAAGGATGTTATCAACTTTGTGAAAGAACATGTCATCCATAGATTCGGGATTCCCCAAACTATCACGACCGATGGAGGTTCGGTCTTTATTTCTCAGGAGTTTAGAAAGTTCTGCGAGGACATGGGGATCAATCTGATTAGATCATCTCCATACTATGCTCAAGCAAATGGGCAAGCTGAAGCATCCAACCAGAGCCTCATCAAACTGATCAAGAGAAAAGTCGATGAGCACCCTAGGCGTTGGCACGAGGTTTTGTCAGAGGCGTTATGGGCTTATCGCATGTCATGCCATGGAGCAATAAAAACCTCGCCATACCATCTAGTATATGGACAAGAAGCCGTATTGCCTTGGGAAATTACGGCTGGATCGAGACGCGTCACTTTTCAGAACGATCTAACAGCCGAAGAATACGCAGCACGATGAGTGGCGTGTGGAGGATTTAATCGAGCTCAGCTGTGGTCACCGGAGAAAATCAAAGAGAACAAGGCCAAAGTAGCTCGTGCATACAACAAGAAAGTGAAGCCAAAGGAGTTCCACGTTGGTGATCTGGTATGGGAAGCTGTGTTGCCCTTGGGGACTAAGGATGCAACATATGGTAAATGGTCTCCAAATTGGCACGGGCCGTACAGGGTCGACCAAGTTTTAAGAGGAAACGCGTACATGCTTGAGGAGCTGGACGGCGTGAAATTCCCAGTGGCGGTCAACGGTCAACATCTCAAGAAATATTTCCCAAGCATGTGGGATGTTGGACAGTAAAACTGGAGGGGCCGATACATGAAATCGGCTAGGTAAAGGCACGTGAGACGTTGGACAGTAAAAATGTGGGGGCCGATGCACGGTCATCGACTCTAGAGGTTCACACATGTTACAAACAGGTGCCAGTTTACACATACAAGCTACTAAAGAATGCTTCGAAGGCGTGAAGCGCGTCAGCACGGCGATCTCGGCTTCGTCATCTTCATCCTTGCCCGTCACTAGCTGTTTTTTCAGGGCACATATTTCGATGGGCAATTGGAGATCTGGGTCGCCCTTTTTAAAAGAGAGTCGCAGGTTACCGTTTGAAAACTAAGAAGTGGCCGTTTAGGTTTGCCTAAGTATGCGACTGAGTTGACCTTGTCAACGATTTCGGGAAAGCCGATGTGCATCGGCTCTTTGAGCTGTGGCTTGGTTGACTGTACGAACGTAACAAGGTGAAAGCCGATACGTTGCTATCGGCTTCTGGAGCATCGACCTATTGTGGCTATCGGCAAAATTAGGGGCGAACAAGGCAATCTTTGGGAAACAGATTCTCATTCATTCGAAGGATGATTGATTACAAAAGGATGATTGATTACAAAAGGGAGCCTGCTACTACTACTACTACTAATACTGGTTCCTAATCTAAAGGTCGAGATCGTCGCCGCTGTCGTCGCCGCCGTCTTGTTCGCTGTCTTCAGCGCTGCTGCCGGCGTCGTCTTCGCTGCTGCTGCTGAAGAAACCAGCAGGGGCCTCCTCGTCCTCGTCGTCATCTTCGGTGTCTTCGCTGGACCCGGAAGCGAGCGCTTTCGGCGGTACTGCCGGAGGAGGTGTCTTCCTCCGATTCTTCCTCCTCGTCGGAGCACTCGACGCCGTCACACGACCAGGCGTCGTCACTGCTCTTCGCCTCCAGTTCCCCGTCAACGAGGAACTGTAGGCTCTCTTCGCCGTCGGTCGAGGACGCGCCGTCCTCCGACCGGCGAAATCGATCCTTCGTCCCACCATCGTGGGGCGAAAAATCATCTGCCGCCGTGGGCGGGTGTTCTGGCGTCGGCTCTCGGTCACTGATGCTGTTGGAGGCGTGGGAAGACAGGCCAGAGGAAGCAGAGGAGGCCATGGCGAAGAAAGAGGGTTTTTTCGGCGGAGGAAGAAGGGTTTTCTGGCTACTGGAGGAAGATGGGGACTGCGAACTGCATTTAATTTAAATAAGGGGAATAGTGGAGAGACGGTTCAATGCCATAGCGGTTTCCCAGATTGTGCTGCCAAAATCGTCAAATCATGCACTGCGGAGGAGTTGAGAAGATAGGGCATCATGATGAAGGGGTAGCGTGACGATTCTGTTCTGCCACGCATTCTGTTAACGCGCAGCCCGATACAAAAAAAAAGGAGGAGAAGAAAAAAAACACAGAGTGGTTTTGGAATTATCATTGCCAAAACCAGGGGGGCATGTGTTATCGCCATATTTTGGCCAACGAAGGAGATGGGCCGTGATCAAGATGGGCTTGGAAGATGCGTATATTCAACGTGTTGTTGGATCGGCCTAGTACGTAGAATTGGGCTAAACTGCCCGTGTATCTTGTATCATAGTAGGTTTCGTTTCAGTTTAGGTTCCGTTTCAGTTTAGGTAAAGATAGAGTTGTAGAGTTATTCCAAAAGTAGAGAGTCTCCGGACTATAAATATGTACCTAAGGTTATCGAGAAAAGGAGGACAATCACGTTCACAACAAACACAATCTCGGCGCATCGCCACCCCTTGTTTCTAGGGTTTCTTTCGGGTAAGTGTCATGCTGCCTAGATCGCATCTTGCGATCTAGGCAGTATCTACTTATGCGTTACCTGGTTTTACTCGTACTGAAGCGTTGTTGATGGCGAGTAATACCATTATCATAGATTGTTTGAGGCTAGCATCGGTGTTTTTTTTCATTATTATCGTCGAAGTTATGCTACCTCTAGTTATCTCGCTACCTTTGCACCTTTTCCCAAGTGTAAGGGTAGCATCTTGCTTGATCTTTATTTAGCTGATTCGATCTGTTACGGTTACACCTTGCTCACCAAGGTTTAGTTTGATATCTACGTAGCCAGGCCTTACAAACGGGTTGAACGATCCAGTAGTACATAGGGACGTGGCTTATTCGTTCTAGAGAAGTTGTTCCGGTAATTAACTTTACGTTGGTTATTAGGCCTCCTCTAGGGTTAATATTCTTCATCTTTTGTACATACCAGGCTCAGTTACGTAGGACGTTCGATTACGTGGTGAAAACATTAAACGTCGTAGATCGATTTAACTTGTAGCGATCAAGCAAAACCCCATGTTATCATAAATCTAATGCAGAACCATGGGGCAATCGGCTCTAGGAGCCGATTCTGGGAAACCAGGAGCGGTCATGGCTCGAATTTTACGTATACTTGTTTACCATGCAGAAATCAATCGGAGCAATCCTTCACCTTCTGGCCAGGTATAGGTCAGGTGTGGCATCTCGAACCAAGCCGGGCGTGTGCGGAGTTTTGCGGCCGTCGCCCGGACCAGGCCCACCAGCAGTTCCGGGAGCCTCCGGCTCTTCGTGTTGCTCGTCGCTGCTCGCCGGTGGGTTTTGGCAGCAACAGGTGCTCGCCTAGCGCATGCCCCTCTGCTGCAAACGGCATTACATGGCGCACTCGGCCTAGTGCGCCACAGGGAGTAGGAGCATCTGTGGCGCACGTGGCATAGTGCGCCACAGATGTTTGTACTCCCTGTGGCGCACTAGGGCCGTGTGCGCCACGGGTGTGTCGATTTCTTTAGGGCAGCACTTTATGTGCACATGTGTGACCACATCCACCACCCCCACACTTCACTTTCCCCTTCTTCTTCCTCCTTAGATCTAGTCGGGATCTTCTCCTTCCCACCTCAATTTCTCCACACATTCACCATTTTTAGCATGTAAAACTTTCTTTGGATGTTACATAAGTAATAGAGGAGGTCTCCGGTCTCTCATCTATCCTTCTCCGGTCGACGCGCGCACCTCTCCTTTCCATCTTTCTCGCGATCGGTCTCTCATCTCGGTAAGTTGTCCATGTAAGGATGTGTTCATGTGTATATGGATGATGTGCTCATATGTATGTAGATGATCGATGCTCATGATGTGTGTATGGAGAGGATCGATGGTCATATGTGTGTGTATATGGAGAGTATCGATGATGCTCATGCATGTGTGTATGGAGAGGATAATGATATGTTCATGTGTGTATGGATCGGTCTCTCTCTCTCTCTCTCTTGTGTTTGTATGTGAACAAGTTGCCATTTGTTTTGCCAAAATGTTGATTCATTTCCATTTTGGCAAGACTTTGGCATTCATAAAGGTCCTAATTTTAGGATAGGTCATGCGAAATTTTCTATCGACCATTGCATGCATGCATTCATTATGTGGTTCTAATAGACTTCAAAATTGTACCGTGTACATCGTGCGAGCAAAAATGGTCCGCATAATGAGCGAAGGCATTGTGGCTAGATTTTTGAAATGTGACGGCCGACATGATACGAAATAACAAGACAGATATAAGATGTCCGTGCAGAAGATGCAAACTCAATCTGGGTGATCGACCCAGTTCCGGGAATCTGAGCGCACTCGCTCGCCATGGTTTCATGGATGGATACACTCGTTGGATAAGCGATGGCGTAGATGATGGAGACGGTGAAGAAGGTGGCCAACATGACGATGATCATCATCACGGCGAGAACAGGCGAGATGATGAAGAGTCTCCTGGAGATGGTGAAGGTGCGGAAGCAGACCGGGATGATGATGATCTAGATGCCGGAGGAGCAGACGACGATGGAACAACGTCAGGCTGGGTGCGGGACCCTTATGTGCAAGAGCTGCTTCTCAAGCAGACGAGTAACGCCAGGGCTGCCGCTAGAGAGAAATCCAAGCTTGCGCAACTTGAGAAATACGCGGTTACTCCATTGTATGAAGGATGTAGGCCCGATGATACCCGGTTGAATGTAACGCTCAAGGCTATGGAGATGAAGGCAAAACACAAATTGAGCGGCATAAGCTTGACGATATGATGGCATTCTCGCACGATCGTCTCCGGAGGGAACACATGTCCAACTAGTATCGAGGATGCCAAGAAAATCGTCATCCTCTCGATCTACCGCACGTTAGATATCACGTGCATCAACGATTGCATCATTTATCGGGCGAGGATGCGGAGAAAACCACATGTCCGTGCGGCGTGAGTCGATACAAGAAAGGGAAGAAAGCACCTCGAAAAGTGGTATGGTACTTTCCTATCACTCCTCGTCTGCAGGGCTATTTCGCGGACCCTAAGGAAGCGAAGCTCATGCGATGGCATGCGGAAAGGAAGAAGCCGGAGATGATGATGACCCGAAAGGATGAGCTCGGCGCACCCTTCGGATGCTAGCGGTGGAAAGCATTGGACCTCGAATTCCTGAATTCGTGGAGATTCGAGGAACATTAGGCTTGGTGTGAGCACCGATGGATTCAATCCGTTCGGTAGCCAGAGCAGCACGCACAACACTTGGCCCGTGTTTGTATGGATGTACAACCTCCCTCCATGGTTGTGCATGAAGAAGAAGTACATACAAATGAGTATGCTAATTCAAGGGCCGAAACAACCTGGTACCGACATCAATCTGTATCTCGGGCTGTTGAAAGAGGAGCTAGCCACGTTATGGGAATCTGGAGCCAATACTTACGACGCCGTCGCACGAGATTATTTCACTATGAGAGCCGCGTTGATCACAACGGTGCAAGACTATCCAGGTTGCGGGTATATCTTGGGGCAGGTTATCCAAGGATTCTGCGCATGCGTTAGGTGCATGGATAACACAAGCTATCTCCAACTAGAGAAAGATCCAGGGTCATCGAAAACCGTGTTCATGGCGCACCGGAGGTGGCTCGGCAAGAATGATCCATGGAGAAAACGTGGAGACCTGTTCGATGGCAAATCAGAGACCCGAGGAATCCCAGAGCGTAGGAGCAGCGAAGAAGTGGAAGAGCAGCGAAGAAGTGGAAGAGTTGCCATACTGGAAGTTTCTCCGCACGCCTCATAGCCTCGACATCATGCATATCATGAAAAACATGTGCGAGAGTCTGGTCGCCACCATAATCAACATGCCAGATAGGAAGAAAGATGGTCCGAAAGCAAGGCACGACCTGATACGCTTGGGTATCCGGAAGGAGCTTCACGGAGGACGCACTACCTCTGATGATCAGGAAGATGACGATGATCATGAGTCGGAGACGACACAAGGTCGTCGGAAGGGTAAAAAGTTCAAGAAGAACGAATATTACTGCCCTCCTTCTTGCTTCACTCTAAGCCAGGATGAGATCAAACAGTTTTTCAAGTGCCTTCTAGGAGTCAAATTTCCTTACGGCTACGCGGGCAAGATAAGCAGATACCTAGACGAGGCGAGAGGTTCGATGGCATGAAGTCTCACGATGCCGTGCTAATGACGCAGTACTTCGGTCGCACTAAGAGGGATAATGGGCGAACGTCCGTGAAAGCGTTATTTGGCCTATGCAAGTTTTTCGACGTCATCTCTAGGAAGTCGATTGGCTTGAATCAGCTCGGAAGGCTAAAGGAGGAGATCGTGGTGATACTATGTGAGCTTGAGGTCTACTTCCCACCCGCATTCTTCGACATTATGGTGCATCTGCTGGTCCATGTCATGGATGACATCGTACAACTCGGGCCGATGTTCCTCCGCAGCATGATGGCGTTCGAAAGGATGAACAGACACATCAAAGGATACGTTCGCAACAGGTCCCGTCCAGATGGAAGCATAGCCAAGGGCTTTCTGGCCGAAGAGTGCATCTCTTTCTGCACGAATTATCTAGACATCGAGAACCCTGTCGGTCTTCCCGTCAACAGACACCTTGGCAAGCTCGACGGATCTGGTCACCGAGAGGGTCGTCGCATACTGCATGCGACTTGATTTTCGGCAAGCAGACTTTGATCGAGCAAACCTCGTCGCGCTACAGCATTTAGAACTGGTCGATCCTTTGGTACAGAAGCACAAAAGGTTAATCGAGAAGAAGTACAGTGACCAGGGCATACATAGGACGTAGGGAGAAATAATCAAAGAGCACAACTCAGATTTCACGCGTTGGTTTAGGCAGACGCTCCTTGATAATCCCCCGCGCTCGCATTCTTCTGACACGGAAAAGATCATATTCACCTTGTCGCCGGGACCGATGCAAAACCTGGTGACCTATCAGGCGTATGATATCAACGGCTACACATTCTACACGGAGGAAAAGGACAACAAGTGTGATTATCAGAACTCAGGCGTAACGTCGGAATTCTACACCGATGACAACGTGAAGGAAAGATTCTACGGAAGAATCGAGGAGATCCGGGAGCTCGACTACTATGGAGAAAAGGTGCCGATGTTCCGTGTCAGATGGGCAAAGAGTGTCGAAAGAGAAGACCGGTATTTCACAACCATGGTTATACCCGAAGCAGCCAAATCCAAGGCCGCCGGTGCAAACGTGGTACGAAAAATGAACAATGGCTACCAAAGTGGACCAATGTTTTTTCATTACCGACCCGACAAAGCCTAGCCGTGTTGTCGTGAGGAGAGGAAAAAGAAACATCATCGGAATGGATGGAGTCGCCAACGAGCAAGACTTCGACCAGTACGGCGATCCAAAGATTGAATATGACGACGACTACGATGCAGCAACATACATCACAAGAAGAAAAAGGACAACCCTACCCAAAAAAAGGTAGCCCGTTCGAAAGAAGAAACATTAAAGTGCCGGGGCTAAATTATTCAACCGCGACAAAGAAGGAAAAAAAGATTGTAAAACGCTAGCTCAAAAATATTGTAAAACGCGTGGTCGAAAAAGATTGTAATATTCATGGACAAAGTATTATGAAATTTAGTTATACTTCGAATCATATTTGTAACACTTTTATGACATATATCACTACTTTTGGGCATGTTTGGAATATTTAAAAGTATTTTAAAAACAAAACAAAACTTGTATGGCATATATCACCACTTTTGGACATTTTTGTGAACATTTAAAAGTATTTTTTAAATAAAAATAAAAAAGTGGAGCACCAGGATTCAAACCTGGGTGCTCAGAGTTTGGAATAGAGCTAAGGGGCTAGAACCAGTGGGCTATGACAGTAGTAGTGTTAATGAAGGGGTGGCCGCCCTCTTATCTGGTGTCCAGCAGACATAGGCGTGGCGCACCACAGCCAAGTGCTCGGTTATCCAGCGCACTTGGCAGTGGTGCGCCTATGTCTGTTGGACACTAGTCAACCGCACCGGTTCCATCTCTCACAGACGACACCACGCCGCTCTGCATCTCACAGACAGCTCTCGAGGAGGAGGAAGCCCACCACCGCCGCGCTGCCCGTCGTCGTGGAGGAGGAGGAAGCTCTCTCTCGAGGAGGAAGCTCTCGTGGAGGAGGAGGAAGCTCTCGAGGAGGAGGAAGCTCTCGTGGAGGAGGAGGATCGCGCCACCCGTCGTCGTCCGCCCGTCGTCGTCCGCCCGTCAGAGGTAGCCCCTCCCCTGTCTCTCCCTCTCTCCCTCTCTCCCTCCCCTGTCTCTCCCTATCTCCCTCTCTCCCTCTCTCCCCTGTCTCTCCCTCTCTCCCTGTCTCTCCATCCCTCCCTCTCTCCCTCTCTCCCTTGTCTCTCCCTCTCCCTCTCTCCCTCTCTCCCCTGTCTCTCCCTCTCTCCCTATCTCCCTCTCTCCCCTGTCTCTCCCTCTCTCCCCTGTCAGAGTTAGGGTTCATGGTTCAGAGGTTGCTAGGTTGCTAGGTTGCTAGGGTTCAGAGGTTGCTAGGTTGCTAGGTTGCTGCTAGTAGGTCTGAATGGTAGAATAATTGTCATGTCTGAATGGTAGAATAGCTAGTGAATTCTGGCCCCCATCGAAAAATATACAGCAAAGTTAGGGTTCATGGTTCAGATTAGTGCAGCTATTGGTGCAGCTATTCGTTCAGAGTAGTGCAGCAAAGTTAGGGTTCATGGTAGAACAGCTCGTTGTTCACAACTCCCAGGTTCTATTACCATTAGAAATGACAGGCAACTCCCAGGTTCTGCTATTGGTGTAGTGTTGGCATGCTATTATTAGAAATGACAGGCAAACACTGATCCCACATAATGACAGGAAACTCCCTTTATTGTCTACACTGTTTGTTACCATACTTAATATGGTTCTGCTTTTAGTGTTGCATCCAATATGCATTTGTTGTAAATAACTGATGGAAAAGCTCCCCTCTGAAATATTCATATATTCTCAATTAAATGCTCCCCTCTGAGATATAGGTAGTTGACAGAGATACAATTGTATGCTATTGATGAACATTTTTAATTGTCCTTGGATTATGCTATCGATAGATATATATATATATCACTAATGATGCAAGCTTAATTTAGATTGACCTTGGATTATTCAGTACACCAAGTTCTAGGTATTAATTTAAATAAGAGAGTGCGAAAGTTGATGCTTGTGGGGTTGTACAACATCTGGTTTTGCACTCCTGGGTCGACACTTAATTTTTTTTAAAAACTCTGTTGACACATAAGGTTCAGATTTATCTCTGTTGACAGTATTGACACATTAGGGTTCAAAGTAGTGCAGGAGGTTGTTGACACATTAGGGTTCAGAGTAGTGCAGGAGGTTATATGATCATGTTTGTGCCCCTGACTGAATATGGTAGCTGTTCTGGTGTTCTGGTTCCTCCATTTTCTTTGTTCCATTATGCCCATAGATGTGGTAGCTGTTCTAGTGTTGGTGTCCCTTGCAAAACTTGCTGCCATCAAGTCCAGTAATTTTTGCTGAAACAGATTTATTGTGTGCTGGTTGTGCTGGCTATGATGGCCATTTATTGTGTGCTAGCTATGTTGGCCATATATATGCAGGTTCTTGTATGAAACGAGTCCCGATTTTTGCCGGAATGTTGATTAACTTCCGTTTCGGCAGAAATTGGGCACTCCTAGTTTAAGAAAATTAGCAAAGGTCATGCCGGATTTTTCCGTGCATTTAACCAATTATTTGTTTTTTATTAGTGCAAAGATGTGTGACAACGACGAGGCTGGATGTTCTAAGCGCATCAGCGCTGAAGGAGAACTCAGACCTCCGAATAAACAATTGACATTCTGGGAGGCGGCCCAGCGGCTAGAAGACGATGAAGAATACCATCCTTCAGAGAGCGAGGATGATGAGATGGAAGACGCGGAGGAAGAAGCCGAAGGAACGGCGGACGATGAAACCACTGATGGCGGCGAGGGCACAGGGAGTGGTAGCAACCCTCCTAAGAAGAAGAAGCCGAAGGACCGGCGCCCGAACACGGCACGCAGTCGGGAAGAAATTACCAGTGATCCCATCAGGGTTCCTTTGGAGCCGCCCTTATCGTCAAAGTGCGGTGGGCAAGTGGCGGCGATCACCGGACAACCATCTTGATCAACACCGAGAATCTCCGGCATAAAGATAATGGCCACTGCGCACTCCTCTTGAGAAGCTGCGCAAGATTCAAGTTCCCGCTAAGTATCGAACACAAATTATCATGGGAGCAAGTAAACAAATCCGCCCTCACAAAGATGAGCACCGCCAGGTGGAGAACCGGATAAAGAAGAAGATCTATAAAGAAGGCAAAAGTCTCGAGGAGATCCGGAAGATTGACCCGATCACGAAGATCAGTTCCGGAGTTCAAGGAGAGGTGTGAATCGAAGAGCCACGGCCAATAGTAATCGGGAAAGGAGCTGCAGCGATGAATATAGGTCATCACCATCTCGGATCTGGTGGATCTGAACGCGGAGGCCAAATGGAATAAGGAGGACGAAGAGTATAGATCCAAGGGATAGAAAACCCTTTGCCAAATTCGAACCGGGCAGGTTCGAAACTTCATCGAGCCCGTTACCATGTGGACCCAAAACCAAACAACTCACCGCGGATCCTGCGGTGAAGGAATTCGAGAAATTGTGGTAAGTATAAGCTAATTATCGCGGATCAACACGATTGCAATCTAATCGGTGATCTAAATGATTCGCTGTTACTTCTTCCGCAGGAGGAGGAAATTGTTGCTAGTCATGGATCCCAGGGTTCTCATCCCAGGGGTCGACGATGGCCACCCGGTGGGATAACCCTTTTAACAGGGCGATGAACGGCGAAGAAAATAGAGCCGATTCTGAAGAAGTCGTCGGCTGGCCGTCTGGCCGGCCTCGGGGGTAAGAATTGGGTGGATCATTTTGGTCCACCGCCGAGGACGCATGTGGCGCCGTCGGGAAGGAGCGAGGAGGAAAACCGAGAGGTTCAAGAACTTAAGGCACAAGTGGCGCGGATCCCGCAGATCGTCCAAGACAACCTGGCAATCACCCTCACGTCCTTCCTGCCTACCTTGGTGGAGTCAATAGCGAACTGGAGTGCGGGTGGTCGAGTAGGGCCGTGCCCGATTCCAAGCATGGTCAGCAGCCACTCGAACAACGCGGCACCGACGAATCAGGCGAACTACGTGTTCGTGACTCCGCCCGCTAGCACCGCAAGTGTTGGTGACTCCGCCATCACCGCGGCGCGGAGTACATGTTGGTGCCCCCGCCATCGCCGCGGCACGGAGCTCAAGCACCCGTCGGTAGGGAGAATACACGGCGGCGACCGCGCCATCAAGCAGCCCTTCCGTCTCTTGCACGCCCGTCGCCGTATGCGGTGCGTCGACATTAGCCGATCTCGACGCCATCACGGCAAACAAATTTCTTTAATTACCGTCTTATTTCATGCCATCTATATATTACTCTGATGGCATCTCGCTCTGACGACGCCGTACATGTTTTCCGCAGACGGATGTTCCTTGCACTCTCTTATGCTACGTGAACAACGAGCTGAGGGATGTTGCCAAGGGTACCATCGTTCAACCCTTGCAGCGCACGTTCCACTCAAAGCCGATGCCAGATAGCGTGCACAGGGTTAAAATTAGTCGGGTGCTAAGGGGCTGCAACGACCTAGAACCTCCCATTCAACCCCCAGGAGCGGATGAAGAAGAGCCGTATGTCCTCAGAAGTTGCTTCGGCTTATTCTTGCTATGGCCAAAGAGCATGTTCCGTTTGGGGACGACGGGGGCCATCACGCCATAGACAACAGCACCGCCTGTCGTGCCAGCGACAAGCGGTGGCAAGGCCCCCTTACCGCCCTCGCCGTCACCTCCACGCGGTGGGTCGGATGATCATGTTGATGATATGCACATAGCGCAGGATCCGGCCGAGGACGACGAAGACTGGAATGATCACTTCTTCAGCACTCAGTTTGGCAACGAAGAAGACCTAGCTGGTGGCCCCACAGAGAAAGCCACTATCACCAAGCGTCTGTTTGGTTCTCGGAGACGCCTCAGCTTGCGCCTTCTGAGCCGGTGATACAACCAACCGGCCCTTTATTCTAAGACCTGACACATTACATAGGGCGGTCGGTGCTCAGATTGCGGTGCCTTCCCTCTCTCCAAAAGGAAAAAAGGGCAGGAAAAGAAAATCTAGCAGCTCGAGCCAGCTGGTGGCGTCAACAACTGCGAATCCGATCAGGTTTCGGGACGGGCCACCAAGACCCAAGGGTATTATGTGGAGGATTCATGTGGCGGGTGAGCCCATGCTACCTAAGAATTTACGGAAGCTCGCCAGTACGGAACTGCAGAGTGTGCATGACGCGTCTTGAAGATAGAGACTCCTTCTATCGGAGAAAGATCCTCGCACCGGTATTCGTGGTTAAGGTGCCACTAGGCTTGGGCTTCGTCGACCGCCTTGGATCTGTTCTTCCTGCGGTTCGAGGACATCTTCAATATGTTCCACCTATACCGCTGCACTATACCATGGTCCGTCTCTTTTCTCTCAGCTGGCCATGCAAATCATTAGAGAGAACACACGGGCATCGCTATAGTGGACCCCTACTACATGCGTGGCTGCTTGGGTTCCCCCACGACGGCGTATCGTGGCCTCGTACCTAAAAAGAATCCTCGTGGCGAACAAGACAAAGGAATACATTCTCATGCCTTACTTTCCCGAGTAAGTCGTTATTCGCTCGCCACCGTCGATTGGCTTTATTAGATCATCATAATTCTTTTTCCAACACATTCCATTTGAATTTTTGCGCAGAGATGAACACGCACGCTCATCTCCTTATCGCCAAGCATTCCCGCCACGTATTTCGACTCGGGGAGTCTAGAAAAGAAGAAAAACTACGACAAGATCAAGGAAGTTCTGGATGATGCTCTCACTGGCTTTGCCTCGACGGAAGGCACCAGCTTCGTGCGTAAGAAGGTCAAGTTCGGCAGGCACGTCTTCAACCACGTAACGGAGTTCCCCTGCGTGAAGCAGCCGGAAAACAGTAAGAAGGAAGCCTACTACGCACTCCATCACATGAGGGCGTTCCTACTTGACCAGCAGAATTCTACGCTGCCAGATCATCTCAAACAGTGGGCTGAAGCAAAGGCCAAGATCAATGATTCGGATATTAGACAAGAGATGTATCGCATCCAGCAGCAGTTTGGGGCAATCATCTTTCGTGATGTCATGACTTCGGGGGGGATCTTCTACGGAGGAAATATCCCGAATAACCGTGACATAGAAGATCGCCTAGAGATGCAGGGTGACTATAGGAAGTTCATGACGAGACAAGGCATCCTCCCGTTCCCTAAGCCGAGCCAGAAGGCTTGATGTTGGCCTAGTTGTAGTTACAAACTATAGATGACCTTTGTGTGTGTGTGTGGACGACAAGTGAACTTATTTTGCTTATTATTATTATATATCAATCAATGCTTGGTTTTTTTTCTTACTCTTTGGTCCTTTTCTCAATTTGGTCCTTCTTTTTTTCTTTACTCTTTTTTCGAGAATAATGCCGATGATTGAAAGTCGTGGCACACTATATATGTGAATGTGCTACGATGGGATTGTATGCCTTGTGCTATGCACAAGTCCAGGTGTTGTGCATCCTACTTGGCGTACAGTTCCATCGTAGCATATTCCTGTGTCCAACGACCTATGTATATATATGAGGCATGCTTTTTGAGTTACTTTGGTCTTTTTCGAGAATAATGCCGATGATTGAAATGTCGTGGCACACTATATGTGAATGTGCTGCGATGGGATTGTTCGCCTTGTGCTATGCACAGGTCCAGGTGTTGTGCATCCTACTTGGCGAACAATTCCATCGTAGCATATTCCTGTGTCGAACAACCTAGTTATATATGAGGCATGCTTTCTGAGTTTGGTCTTTTTGATTTAGGAGTACTTTCTATAAGTGTATCTTCATATGCGACTTTAATTATATATGTTTTTTTCAATAGTCGGTTAATTATTATTGTCAACTTATAGATGACGTGGTACGTCATGTACAAGGGACGGTTCGAGTCTACGATGATTGGGAAGACTGCCAAGACAGTGCACCGTTTCGGCAATAGCTACAAAGGGTACAACACTATGGCGGGAAGCTAGATACACGTGCTATCTAGCGGGAGTTAGGACAAGGAACCGGATGAAGACCTACACCTTCGTCGCGGCGGTGATCATGCTTATCTTCTTTGGTTATTTATCCCGCGTTTGTGTCTAGCTAGCTAGTTTAGATGTCTAGGCGAGCTTCCGAGCTCTAACTTGTTCGATCGACACATGTATTAGCATGTACCAACTACTACTTTGTAACATGATCGAAACAATGTAACTTAGACTATGTATTCATGTATGAGACTTATCTATATGTATTTGTTTCAATCTTGTTTTTCATATTGAGTATT
This sequence comes from Avena longiglumis, assembly GCA_030063025.1. Classification (NCBI taxonomy): domain Eukaryota; kingdom Viridiplantae; phylum Streptophyta; class Magnoliopsida; order Poales; family Poaceae; genus Avena; species Avena longiglumis. Next base: position 3,614,830 of record CP125974.1, on the reverse strand, counting down.
TATATATATAATTGTATATCTTGTATCTGTGTGTATATATATGCTGTAATATTGTATATAATCTGTATTGCGTATAATCTGGCTCGAAACTTAAAAAAAATACATATGTGGCGCACATGGTCTACCTTCTGTGGCGCACTACAGCTAAAGCGCACTATGGAAGTTTGGTGGCGCACTAGGTAGTGCGCCACAGAAGATCCCAGGGGTAGCGCACCATGCCAAACTTCTGTGGCGCACTAGGAGGTGCGCTACGCCTATATCTACACAACCGTGGCGCGCAGGCGTGCACGGCCGAGATAGTGCGCAGAAGGCCCGTGGCGCACCACTAGTGCGCCACGGATGGGCCTTTTAGGTGCGCCACAACCGACCATTTTCCTAGTAGTGTGAACTAGGTATGCAGAGATACCGACGATCAAAACCTCGGATAAGTAAACTATCGTGAGACAAAGGGAAATTGGTATCATATGTAAGTGGTTCATTCGATCGCACAGTAATCGTAGAAATATGTGGGAGACATATGAATTTCCAGATTCCTCTATTGGTTATTTATCGAAGAAGTGTCTTGGTCATGTTCGCATAATTCACGAACCATAGGGAGACACACTTAAGGATTCGATGTTGTTGTGTAGTTATGGAATGATGAGTAAGAGACAGAATGTTGTTCAGAGTCTCGGATGGGATCTGGGATATCACGAGGAGATCCGGAATGGTCCGGAGAATAAGATTCATATAAGGAAAGTCCTGTTTTGGAGTTTGGAAATGATTCTGGTGTTTTCACCGGGAATGTTCTAGAAGGGTCTGGAAGGTTCGGCACTCCGGAGGGTAAGGGTACATGGATGTGTCATGACAATGTGGAATGGTTGCATCATTTACTAGGTCACTTGGCTGGGCAATATGAAGAGAGAAATCAAATCCAAGTTTGAAAGTCAAACGCCAATTTGAAAAGTCAAATCCAAAGTTTGCTTGGTGGAGGGAGAGTAGGAAACCTACCTAGGGTAGGAGTCCCACTCCCTCCACCCGCCGGCCAAGGAGGAGGAGTTGGAGGAGGACTCTCTCCTCCCAACCGCCTCCCTCCCACCTATATAAGGAGGGGTAGGGCGCCCCTACCCCTCACACACCCAAAACCCTAGCTCCTTGGCGCCACCACCTCCAAGTGCTGCCGCCGCCTAGGGCCTCCTCCAAGTCGCCGACTTGGGGCTTCCCCAAGCTCTACCCGCCGGCCGCACCACCCCCCCCTTGGTGCCTCTAAACCGTAGATTGCCAAGGCCCTCTCTTACTCCACCATACTCGCTCCGGCTTAGGCGAAGCCCTGCGGGATCTTCCCTCTACTTTCGACACCACGTCGTCAGCCCCGAAATCACGAGAGTGCTACAACCTCCGCCACTGCTGGAACAAGGGAGAGGAAGGTCTTCATCGAATCTTGAACGTGTGACCCTCATGAAGCGGTGCTGAACGCATGGGAAGGATCATCTACGCGATCTTGAGATCGGCAAGTGTACGACTACATCACCCACGAGAATCTGCTCTCGTTAACCGCTTTGGAATCTTCGAGGGTGAGTTCCTCTATCTACTCGTTGCTACAATCTAGTAGATAGATCTTGGCTTGTTTGTGTGCATGCGATAGAATTTTTTTGTTTTCCATGCTACGAACCCCTGCACTCTCTTTATTATAAATTCTATCCTCCTAATGAAATCCATAAGGATAGTAACATGATATATAACTTTTGGCCTCGTGATGGAGAGAGTACAACTCAAGCTTGGGGGACATTGAAATTACTAATGCTTAAATGTCCTATTCATGAACTTCCTAAGAATATTATTATCAATACCTTTGTGCTAGGCTTTCTCTTCATGATATTTATTTATTAGATGCTTCTTGTGCTAGATCATTCACACATATGAAGGAAGAACCTAAATGGGATCTCTTAGACCGTATTCAAGAGAACACTGAAGCATGGGAGAATGACAAAGGGAGAAAGTCAGGTATAAACTATGATTATGAATGCATTAAATCCTTTATAGGAACTGATGACTTCCGTGATATTAGTACTGAGTATGGTCTTGATTCTCAAAGTATTGACAATTGTTTTAAGGTGTTTGCCTATTACATAGAAATTCCTAAAAAGAAGTGGAATAAGTACCATGCACCTTATAAAGATGTTCTTAGTCATGTTCCTGTTAGAAGCACTGAAGTTTGTACTATTGATCATATTTTGCCTGAACCTTATGTTGAGAAAACACCTTTCCCAGCTAGGTAATGGAGTACTCTATGATGATTAGTGCGAATAACAAAAGTGCAAAGAAGACTGTGGAACCTGATGAGCAAATGAATACTGAACCCGTGGTAGCGATTGTGAAAGAACTTTTCACTAAAAATATAGAGGATGAGTACATTGTCTTATGTGAAGACGCTTCTAATATTATCTCTCATCCTAGTAAAACTATAAAAGTTAGTGTCCCTGTGCTTTCTGTTAAAATTGGTGATCATTGCTACTATGGTTTATGTGATATTGGTGCTAGTTCTAGTGTTATTCCTTATGAGCTTTATAGGGAAATTATGCATGAAATTAGTCCTTGTGAGCTTGAGGACATTGATGTGGTTATTCACCTTGCTAATAAGGAAACCATTTGCCCTATTGGTATTGTAAGAGATGTGGAAGTACTTTGCGGTAAGATTAAGTATCCTGCTGATTTTCTAGTGCTTAGTTTAGCATCTAGTAAAACTCGTCCTATTACCTTTGGTAGACCTTTCTTGAACACTTGTGGAGCTATTATAGATTGTAAAAGGGAGAAAGTTTTAACTAGGTTTGATGGAGATTCTTATGAGTTTAACTTTTCCAAATTTTCTAAAGCTCCTTATGAAAATAGTTTGCCTAATGAAGATTTCAAGGTTGAACAACTTGCTTCTATTGATCCATTTTATGACCTTGGACCTATTTTTGATGATTGTAAGTATGCTCATTCCGATGATAAAGTTGTTTCTTGTGACAGCTATATTGTCAACTTTATTCAAAGTGCTACTGAAAGTTATTATGAGAGAGGGAAACATGGATTTATGCATCTCAATAATATTAAGTTTTCCCGTTTTTGTTGAAAGCTTAGAAGTTGCATTTGTTTTGTCTTCCTATGCTAGTGGGCTTTTGTTTCAATAAATTTTTTTCTCGTGAGACTAATTTTCATAAGAAGTGGGTTAGACTCAAATGTGTTGGATATTTGCTTCTTGATGCTCTTTTTCACTTTAAATCCAGATCTCCTATGTGAGCATCTTTGAATTTGTCAAGCCTAACTTAAAGGCATTAAAGAAAAGTACTTCTTGGGAGATAACCCATTAGTTTTATTGAGTATTGGAAGTTATTACTTGTAATAACCTCTCATTATCCTTTTTTTTTTGGTTTTTGTGTCAAGATCAACTACTTTTGAGAAGTAGAGGAGTTGTGAAAAGTGGCTATCTTGAGACAGATTTTTTTGCTGCATTGTAAAAATTCGTGAAGGAGCTCAGTACATCGGATGGAGGTGTAATTTTCTGTGATTGTTATCCAAGTTGTTATGCAACTTTCATTAGTTTTGCACTTTTTTATTTGATCAACAGAAGTTTTTCGAAAAAATCAATCTTTACCTGCTGGTCTGTTTTGACAGATTTCTGCCATCAATTGCATTTGCCTCTTATATTGATTCCCTTTCAGATTCTTTTTGGGCTTTTGGAAAGGAGTTGGTACAATAGCTTTTGTTTTGATGGTTTTCAGCTGAAGTTTGAACCTAAAGGTTTATTGTTTTTGCATACACTAATGTTGCCAATGAGGTTTGTGTAAGGCCTTCTATGAAAGGAATTTTTAGGAGATGGAGAGAAGGAATCTGCAAAGTCTGCCTTTGAATAGGTAAAAGTGCTACAAACTGAAGGTTCATGAAAACCTTATCTTTTCATATTTTTGATGTTTTTATTACATACGGAAGGTTGCGAGACGAAATAGAGGAGAAAACGGAGGCCGGGTGGGCCACACCCACCCTAGGGGGTGTGAGCCCCCTGGAGCCCGTCTCCGCCTTGTTTTCGCTAGTACCTTCCTTATGCATTGAAACTTCATACTATATACCCCCCGGATCCCCTGAGGTTCGTATATCATGTTCTCGTCGTGTTTTAGTTTCGGTCTGTTTCTGTTAGGAAATCTTCTCAAGTTTGTAGCACCATGGTCTCCGCCAACGACAAAGGCAAGAAGCCCATGGAAGATGATCCTCAAAACCCCAAGGAGGAGGAGATCTTGGTTGGGGATGAAGAAGACGTGAAGGAGGACGAGCATCCGGACACCCGCGCCACCATTGCAAGCATTGGAATGGTGGCAAACCCTATCAATCTCAGGAGGAAGGCACATATGTCTACGGGAGGGATACCTCCGCGCCAATGCCTCACTCAGCGGTCACTTCCTCCACGTACCAGGAATCCCTTCCATACTCTTATACATGAGAAACAATTCCAAGAGGTGCCCAAAGGGAATTTGCCCTCTATTTGGGATTTGCCTCGCTGTAACCATGCAGGTAAGGAACACTCTAAGAAGGAAGAGTGGGGAAAGAACAACAAGGACTGGGATTCTCGGGCTAACATGATCATGAATTGCATTGAGCATAATTCGAAGTTGACTCGTAATCTAACCTTTGAGGTAGAGGACATGAGGAAGTTGGTCGAAAAACTCATCAAGAGAACACCACCACCGAAGGAGTAATTCGTCATCAGGTTTGGCATCCCCCTGGCTTGTTCCAAGCTTTGGGGAGTGCCGTGGTATCACATCATTATCCTTTATCTTTTTACCTTTTTAGTAGAGTCATATCTTGAGTAGAGAAGTTATCTTATAGGTTGGTTTTAATATGGAAGTATCTCTCCTTTAGCTGGTTATCTATGTATCCCTTGGTCTGAGTACCTTTATGGAATATTAATGAGAAGTTTCATATTTTACTTTTTGCACTTCTTATTTTAGTTTGCAATCTCTATTATATGATTGATCTTGTTGATCAATATTGGTATCTCTTTGGGAGCATCAAGTAGATCTAAATTGGTTTTGGCAAACCAAGATTTGGTCAATAGCAACAACTTTTTGAGGTTTGAAAGGAAAAGAGAAAAAGCTTACAAGTATTTTATCATTTATTTTCTTTCTTGATTGGCTCATAAGCTTAGTATTCTTTATTTAAGATCTTTTGTGTCTTCAAGGAAGATTGCATGTTTGGCTTTATTACTTGTATGTTTGCTTGTTTCCTTCAAGTCTTTTGCTTGCAATCCAGCCTTGCTAGCAAAAAAACATATATTGAGAGGGCATACTTCTCATGCATCCAATATCTTAAACCAAAACATGTGCCATTTGTGTCCACCATATCTACCTATTAGCATTATTGCTATTTCAAGTAAATTCTCAAGCTTCATCTATCTTTTGAATTAAAAATTATTTTGTTATGTGAAAACTAGTTAGTAAAGCTCTCAAGAACTTGATGGCACACCTTATTTTCTTGCCCCTAATAAACTTGAACCATTGTGTCATCGAAGTTATATATGCTTGCACCTATACGTTGGGATTAGCAGAACCGTGCTGTCACGACGAACACTTTCAACACCTGTAAATACATACCCAGTTGATATCATGCTCTTTTATTTGCGGATGTCGTCGGTGTGAAATAAAAGGGGATATTGTAAGTCCATGGAGTTATGTAGTGTGTGTTAGAGAAACGCCTGGGCCGCTAGCCTAAGCCATGCCTAATCATGGTGGAAACTTGCAGCATCACCATAGTGAGCAATCTATGAAGCTTTCTTCTTGTAAAAAAAGAGACATATTGAAAAGGGGAAAGAGAGAAAAAAGCACCATTTTCCCATGGTAAATAAGAGATTGCTGAGATGCCCACTATCTGCTTGCCTTGTCATTTTGATTATGGGATATCTCCTGTATCATATGCAAGGGGTACCCCGTTGGCGGTACTCTATGATACACATGTACTTACTATGACAAAAACTTACCGGTAACTAAAGTTGAGTAGCATGAGGAGCGGCCCTCGCACTCAAGGGACATGAGATTGTCAACTTATATTTCGTCAAGCATATACTACATCTTTGTTCACTTTAACTTTAATCACCTCAAAGATGCTTATGATAGGGGCAATGAGAGCTCAAAGCTAGTAAGTACCATAATCTTTTGAAAGCTCTTTATGAACTTGAAATCCCCGCTTCCCTCTATAAACGGCCTTTATCCTACTTCTAAGTTGAGTCAGTAAACCTATTCCTCTCTATCTCCAGCAAGCATTTGAGTTGTTGCGTTTCAAGCATTCATATGATGATTTATTCAATCATGTTTTTTATCTTCTTTGTTTGCACAAGACTCTTATATAAGTGAGTATTACTTTGAAAGCCATTATTGTGAAAAAACTTTTATGTTTGAGCAAAGAGTACTCCTGTTATAAAACTTCTTTACAAAAGCTTTATTTGAAAACTGTTTGCCAACTGTTCTCTGACCAAGAACAAAAGATTGTCAATCCCAATTATGGTTTATCTTTATGCATCTCTGTTGTGACTCCTATACTTGTTGCAAGATAATTTATATAATGTTGAGTTGCTTTCTGTAGGGTTCGCAACATAGAAAACAAAAAAATTCCTACGATGGGAACAACTATGTACCAAGATCTATCTACTAGATACAAACAAGGGGCGGATGTATATCCGTAGAGAACATACCCTTGAAGACCGACAAAGCTTAAAGAGTTAAACTCGTGGTTGATGTAGACGATCTCTTGCCGATCTCAAGATCGAGAGGAAGTCCTAGCGCCACAAATCAGCAGCGCATCCGTGCTCGCACACACGTCCGAGGCACCGAGCAACCTCCGTCTCCTCGCTCTAGCGATGCAGCGGAAGCACAACTCTTTCTTTCCGAATAGCCACCGGGAACATGTACTTGCTAGTAAGAGACCATGGGGGATAAATTCTAGAGGGGGAGAGAGATCCTTCACGAGGAGGTGTGAGTGAGAAGTGAGGAGGGGGTGCCTTTTATAGGAGAGGGGGGAACCCCAAGGGGGTGGCCGGCACATGGGGTCTGCCCCCTTGCCCTCCCCTCATTCATGTGGGTGGACACTCCACTAACAAAAATCATTTCAATTCCCTCCACTCAAAATCGCACTCAAATTCCCATTAAATTTCCACCAAATTTAATCCAAACTCTCATTAAATAAAACTCCTTTTATTTATTCAGAATTTTGTCAATTACTTTAATGACAAACATTCACATATAACCCCTTGCTAGTATTTCATTTCACATGAAAAAACGCTTTATGCAATTTCACCCGAAAACCTGTTTCGGTATCTAGTGTCGTGGCATTGCCGGCAGATGCTACTAGGGTTAGCTTACGTAGAGGGAGCAAGGCGACGTAGGAGAATCCGGGAGCGAGATTGGTACACGATGTACCCAGGTTCATGTCCCCTCGGTGGAGGATCGCTACGTCCTGCTATCAATCCAGTATATGATCATAGATTGGTTTACATGGAAGCCGCCGTCGGCGGAGGGAGAGACTAGATCTAATCTAATATGGGAGAAGATGCAATAAGATGTTCCCGTGGGGGTGCCCCTGGTGGCTTTATATATGCAGCCAGTTAGGGTTTACAAGTATTTGGTGGGCTTTGTATTGAACTCGCCGTCTTGGGCCTCCAGTCGGAGCCACTCGTCTAGGTCCAGCATGCGCCAGTCGCCGTATTGGGCGAGTCGACCCGCTCTGGGCTTGACTTCAGTTGGCTCGATCCAGACGGCGAATCCGCTTCGTGGGTATACCCCGATTGGTATTCCCCCATTAGTAGTCCCCGAGCGCGTTGTTGATTCGACGCGGGCTTGAGGCAGGGCGCGGAGAGTCTTGACGATGGGTCGTGGCGAATCGGCGACGAGCTCCTGAACAGAGAAAAGAACCGTGAAGCGGGAGGCGGTCGGCGTGAGCCAGTCGGTGATGGCCAGTTGGCGAAAAGAGCAGGTGTCGGTGAAGCCGCCGATTCGGCGAGTCCCCAAACATGGAGCGTGCGAGTCCCCGAGCGCAGCAAGTGGCGAGTCGGCGACCGGCGAAGTCCGAGTCCCGGCGCAGCAAGTGGTGGTCGGCGACCGGCGAGTGGCGCTATCTGGCACGCCGAGTCGGCAGCGTTGAGTACGCGAGGCGGGTCCGGCGTGTTGAGTACGCGGCGAGTCCGATGGCGAGTCCCGGCGTGTTGAGTACGCGAGGGCGAGTCCATGATGGCGAGTCCCGAGCATGTTAATCTGAGGCGAGTCATGATGACGAGTCCCAGGCGTGAGTCTGTGAGGGCGAGTCCGCGTGACGAGTCCACGAGCGTGTTGAGTCTGTGGCGAGTCCGCGGTGACGAGTCCCGGCGTGTTGAGTCTGGGCGAGTCCACGGCGGAAGTCCCAGCGCGTTAATCTGCGAGGCTAGTCCCCGGCGTGTTGAGTCTGTGAGAGAGTCCGGTGGCAAGTCGGCGAGCGAGCGGTCGTGGAACCACGCGTACACGCAGCATGGCTAGGAGTAGTCCCCGAGGCTCGAGTTGGCTTGTAGAGGCGACTTGAGGCTCTTTAGAGATGCATATTCTGAAAATAGTAGTGGTTGCTGCCGAGCATGCGAGTGGCAAGGTCGAGCGACCGGAGAGCGCCGAGTCCCCGAGCGCGTCGAATAACGAGGTTGAGCGCCGAGCCCCCAAGCGCGGCGAGTAACGAGGTTGAGCGCCGAGCCCCCAAGCGCGGCGAGTGGCGAGGTCGAGCGACCGGCGAGCGCGGAGTCCCCGAGCACGGCGAGTGACGAGGTCGAGCGCCCGGTGAGCGCCGAGTCCCCGAGCGCGGCGAGCGGCGAGGTCGAGCGACCGACGGGTGCCGAGTCCCCGAGCACGGAGAGCAACGTGGCCGAGCGACCAGCGAGCGCCGAACGACCAAGCGCGGCGAGTGGCGCGGTCTAGCGTGCCGAGTCCCCGAGCGCGGCGAGTGGCGATAAAGACACCGCTTTGCAATCGTGGTGTGTCGTTGATGATAGCGAGTCCGCGAGGGGAGAGTCTCCGAGTGTGGCGATTCCGCGATGATTGTGAGTCCGCGAGGGGAGAGTCCCCGAGTGTGGCGAGTCCGTGATGATTGCGAGTCCGCGAGGGGAGAGTCCCCGAGTGTGGCGAGTCCGCGATGATGTTGATTGCGCTGTTTTTGTTAGCGAGTCTCTCGTCTTGGCCCGGGGGGCCAGTCGCATGGCGACTCCAAAGATGGCTCTCGACTTGGCGTTCTTCCTGGACGATCCAAGGCTCGGTTTGCGAGTCCTCGTCCGCGATGCCAACGTCTGCAGTCGCGCTGTCTAAGGTTGAGGAGGACATGGTGCTGTTTGTAGCACTACCATTTGTCTTGGCCGGAAGGCCGGTCGAGCAAGCGACTACAATGATGGCTCTCGGTTAGCGTTTTGTGGGCGATCCGAGGCTCGCTTTTGCGAGCCCTCGTCCGCACTACTTGGCCATTGCGAGTCGCTCTTTCAAAGGTTGACAAAGGCGAATAGATTTTCCGGGGAAGAGACACGATGGTGAGTCCATGCAGCGTGGCATGCGACCTCTCTGGTGACCCGGACGATAAAGGTCCTTAGTAGGCACAGCGACGCCGACGTAGCGGATGGGGTCGACGGTAGACGTATGGTCGCTATGGCGAAGTCGGCCGCGAACACGGGGTCGGCGCGAGACGGAGGTCGCACTATGGTGAAGTCAACGCGGACACTTGGGTCTACGCGGCGGACGGAGGTCGCGCTATGGCGAAGTCGACGCGGCGGACACTGGGTCTACGCGGCGGACGGAGGTCGTGCTATGGCGATGTCGACGCGGCGGACACGGGGGCTACGCGGCGGACGGCGGGCGCGCTATGGCGAAGTCGACGCGGCGGACACTGGGTCTACGCGGCGGACGGAGGTCGTGCTATGGCGATGTCGACGCGGCGGACACGGGGTCTACGCGGCGGACGGAGGTCGCGCTATGGCGAAGTCGACGCGGCGGACACTGGGTCTACGCGGCGGATGGAGGTCGCGCTATGGCGATGTCGGTGCGGCAGGCAAATCCGCAATGGGCGAGTCCCCGAGCCTAGCGAGTCCACGTTTAAGCGTGTCCGCGTTTAGGCGAGGTCCGGAGCATGGCGAGTGTCGAGGTCAGGCGACCGACGAGTGCCGATGTCTGGAGAGCAGCAAGTGGCGAGGTCGGGTGACCGGCGAGTGTTGAATCCCCGAGCGTGGCGAGAGGCGAGGTCGGGCGACCGGCAAGTATCGATTCCCTGAGCGCGGCGAGTGCCGAGGTCGAGCGACCGACGAGCGCCGAGTCCCCGAGCGCGGAGAGCGGCGTGGCCGAGCGACCGAGCGCGGCGATTGGTGCGGCGCTCAGTGAACTGCCCATTGTGACTTGGTTTTTCTCGTATTTGGAGAGACAAGACGACTGATTAATAGATATGGCAAAATATAATAATTAAAATAAGCTTGAGCTAAGAGAAAATGATTAGCCATAGCGAGTCGTCGCTGGTGAAATTATACACAGCGACGATAATGAAAAGTTGAAGCTCTTTGTGGTATAATAGTTGTCTGATACACTCATGGCCACAGGATTTAATTAATCGCAACCTGATGGAGTGAACTATACCAACAAAAGCCTCTGATGATCCGGTCTCTGATTGCAAATGATCCACCAAAGGATGCAAACAAGTAACGTGAATTAGATTAAATAGAACATTAACTGATATCTAAGAGAGAGCATTAAATTAAAAAGACCCGATTAGTCATGGTCGCATGCGATTGCGTGCACATGCTAGACTGATGAAGTACGTATGATCCTCTAGCTGACAGAACATCTTTTTCGTTCCAGCGCAATCGCCCGGCCCGGCGGCTGCTGCAAGGATAATGGATCATACTAGGGCATGTTAGAATCTGATTTTCATCAACGTGTAAACCAAACTCGTTAGATCTAAATAAACCAGTTACTAAAATAATCAATAAGAGAAAAAGATGAGATCAGATCGGAATATCATCAGCCGCCATGAGCTTTTTCTCGATCACACGTATATGCTGATGACGAATTTGAGGGTCTCGCCCGGATCTTCACCCTCCAAGAACCGCTGCCCCACGGTGGGCGCCAACTGTCGTGGCATTGCACGGCAGATACTACTGGGGGTAGCTTACGTAGAGGGAGCAAGGCGATGTAGGACAATACGGGAGCGAGATTGGTACACGATGTACCCAGGTTCACGTCCCCTCGGTGGAGGATCGCTACGTCCTGCTATCAATCCACATAGATTGGTTTACATGGAAGCCGCCGTCGGCGGAGGGAGAGACTAGATCTAATCTAATATGGGAGAAGATGCAATATGATGTTCCCGTGGAGGTGCCCCTGGTGGCTTTATATATGCAGCCAGTTAGGGTTTACAAGTATTTGGTGGGCTTTGTATTGAACTCGCCGTCTTGGGCCTCCAGTCGGAGCCACTCGTCTAGGTCGAGCATGCGCCAGTCGCCGTATTGGGCGAGTCGACCCGCTCTGGGCTTGGCTTCAGTCGGCTCGATCCAGACGGCGAATCCGCTTCGTGGGTATACCCCGATTGGTATTCCCCCATCATCTAGTGAAAAAAATTCCTGCGCTTGTTATTCTTTTCAGCATGAAACTTTTGCTCCAATTGGATGTCGGTGTCTCTTAAGTGTGTCACCCTATGGTTCGTGAATAATGCGGACATGATCGAGACCCCTCTCAGATCAATAATCAGAAGCGGGATCTGGAGACCCATACTGACTCCCACACATTCAACGATGACTTTCTTGTGATCGTCGGAACCTTTTACGCTAGTATCTTAATCCCTTTGTTTCACGATTGTTATCACCATATTTTGGCCAAAGGCGGGGATGGGCCGTGATCAAGATGGGCTTGGAGGATACATATATTCAACGTGTTGTTGGATCGGCCTAGTGCATAGATTTGGGCTGAATTGCCCGTGTATCTTGTATCATAGTAGGATTCGTGTTTGTTTAGGTTCCGTTTATGTTTAGGTAAAGATAGAGTTGTAGAGTTATTCCAAAAATAGAGAGTCTCCGGACTATAAATATGTACCTAGGGTTATTGAAAGAAAACAACAACCACGTTCACGACAAACACAATCTCGGCGCATCGCCACCCCTTGTTCTTAGGGTTTCTTTCGGGTAAGTGCCATGCTGCCTTGCGATCTAGGCAGTATCTACTTGTTCGTTACCTGGTTTTACTCGTACTGAAGCGTTGTTGATGGCGAGTAATACCAGTATCATAGATTGTTTGAGGCTAGCATCGTTGCCTTTTCATTACTATCGTGGTTATGCTACCTCTAGCTATCTCGCTACCCTTGCACCGTGTCCCAAAGTGCAAGGGTAGCACCTGCTTGATCTTTATTTAGTCGATTCGATCTGTTATAGTTGTGCCTTGTTCGTCAAGGTTTAGTTTAATATCTACGTAATCAGGCCTTACAAACGGGTTGAATGATCCGGTAATGCATAAGGATGTGGCTTATTCGTTCTAGAGAGGATGTTCCGGTAATTGGCTTTATGTTGGTTATTAGGCCTCCTCTAGGGTTGATATTCTTCATCTTTGTACGTACTAGGATCAATTACGCGTAGGACGTTCGATTCGTGGTGAAAACGTTAAACTATCGTAGATCGATTTAACTTGTAGTGATCAAGCAAAACCCCATGTTATCATAAATCTAACGCAGAACCATGGGGCAATCGGCTTTAGGAGCCGATTCTGAAAACTCGGGCCGATTACGGCTCGAATTTTACGATACTTGTTTATCATGCAGAAATCAATCGAGCAATCCTTCACCTTCCGACCAGGTATAGGTCAGGTGGCCTCGAACCAAGCCGGGACGTGTCGGAGCTTTGCGGGCGTCGCCGAGGGACCAGGCCCACCGGCGATCACAGGAGCCTCCCGGCTCTCCGTGTTGCCGCCGCTGCTCGCCGGTGGGTTTTGGCAGGCAACACATTCGCACGCCGGTGGGACGTTCAACAACGTCTACATCAACACCGACGCTGCGATGGAGAAACGACCGATCACTTACGACGATCACTGGCGAGCACAAGGCCAAGCACGACGAGATCAAGGCCCTCTTCGAGAAGACCTCATCAGCTCTTTTGAGAGGACCCGTATGCATGGCATCGTGGAAAGGGTTCTCCCAGGCGCTCTTAATGAGGTGGATCTGCATTCCTTCGGAGGAGCGCACTGGGCTCTACGACAGAAGTCAACTACATGGTGGCTCATTCTTTGCACCGCCATTCCGAGAGCACAGTGAACGCTTTCGGCGGTCGCGTCCGCGTAGTCCAGAGATCATGAAGCATCAGTACTCCCGTGGGATCTACTTTAGGGACTCACGGGGAACGACCGCTCGCACCAGGCCGCAGATCCTCGCACTTGCCGCTCGTAACCGCCGGGGCGGCTTCGTCGTCTACAAGGTGGAGGCGACCAGCGATTGCCAATTCCTGTTCGAGCCACCTAAGGAGATCCCACGGATATATATGCCTACGTGCGGACTGCAATAACGACACGCACCAAACAGATTGCAACCGCAGGAGTTTCTGGCGGAACCCTTGGGCAGGATCTTCCGGGGCAGGCGTGTCCGGCGCAGCGGTGGCCGGGATGGACGCCGACAAACAGGCGTGTCTAGCCAAGTATGCCACTGGAGCAAGTCATGAGAATCTAGCCCCTACAGCTCAAACAGTGGAGCAAATCGGTACCATCCTGAGGGACCAGTTCGGCTTCGTACCGAAGAGAAGGACAATCGGCTATTCAAAGCCGTACCCCAACAAGTTTGATCGATTCCGCCACCCAAGTACAAGCTCCCGAGTTCTCAAGATTCAGGGTCAAGGGTCAAGCTCGATCGAGCACATAAGCCGATACCTGGCACAACTAGGCATGATTTCGGCATCAGATCAGATGCGCGTAAGATTCTTTGCGCAATCTCTGACAGGACCGGCCTTTGGGTGGTACACCTCACTGCCACCTGATTCAATTCATACCTGGAAGCAACTGGAAGAGCAGTTCCACATCCAGATTATCATTGAGGCTCGAGGTGGCATTGCAGCACTGGCGCAGTACGGCGAGAGAGGAGAAACTGTAGCCGAGTACATCCAGCGCTTCAGGACTGTCAAGAACCGATGTTACTCGGCTCGTTTAACTGAGAAGGAAGCAGTCGAGCTGGCAGTGTTGGGTCTCTCAGCGCCCATCAAGGATCTGGCGTTCCAGGTAGAGTACAACTCATTGGCGCACATGGCCCAGAAACTGACGATGTATGAGCAGCGTCACCCTGAGTTGTACCAAGATAAATTTAAACGTCCGATAAGCCTGGTCGATGCAGAAGAGGAAGATCCTACGCAGGACCAGGAGGTGGCCGTAGCTGAATGGGCTCGGGGGGCAGATCCTGTGGCCTGCAAATGGGTGAAACAAGGGCCTGCGAAAGGGTTCGACTTGATGTGAGCAAGGCTGAGATATTCGATCTCGCTGAAGGAGAAGTACCGAGGTTGCCAAGGCCACAAAATCCCTACGGCTCAGAAATGAACGGGAGGCCATACGCAAGTGGCATCATTCGCTCACTCACACACCACCAACGAGTGCAAGGAGCTTCAGCCGCCAAATCCAAATGGCGATAGAACAAGGTCGTCGATCCTTGGGCAGTTCGCCATGAAAGTGGACACAAACCCATTTCCCGGCCAACATGGTAGAACTCGATCGCCCGCAGGCGTAAGCTGGATTTCTCGTTCGGCGTTAACATGGCAGGGTCTGGATACCACCATGACACGTACAATGAGAACGGTGGTCGCTCCCGGGGCAAGGAAAGAAAGGAGGCTAGTCCATGCGACCGGCCCAGCCACAATGACAGGCGGTACTTAACGGAGGAACAAGTGAGGAGAGTGCGATATCAGAAGCCACATTCCACGCATCTCCTTAACAAGTATGAGCGCCCGTATGACCAACGTCGCCAGCACGACAGAAACGACGGAAGACATGAGCACCTTGCTAAGGGACCGTCGAAAGAGAAGGAGGGCACAGACAGGCATTGGGATTGTCCTTTCTTCAGGTATTGCTGGGGCACAGGAATGAGCCGATTTCCTACAATCGACAACTGCCCAGAATGCGGTCAGCAAAAGGAAGACACGAGGCCAGTGTCAGTATTCAAACGTCTAGGGCCTCTTCAGCCCAACGGCCGTCACAGGGAGTCCGCTCGAGCAGAAGACCTCGAGGAGCCAAAGGATGGCAAGGGCGAAGACAGGTATCACCGCCCAAGGTGGTGCCCCGACGGACTCAGACACACCCAGAAGCGTAGAGTGCAGCGGCACGAACTTAGAGGAAGTCAAGCGCAGTATCTCACGCTTTGAAGAAAGCACGGCCTGATCGGCCGTCAAAGTAAGGCAGGTTGTTGAAGCGGAACCGCCCGACCAGGAAAGAGTGGCGCCCAAACCGATAAAGCCGATGCAAGACATCGGCTAGCACAAACATGGTGTTCGTGCTCCGTCGATTCTCGCGCCAAGAACCGATGAGCTACTCGTGGCACAATTTGATCGCGCCCACGGCCGGTTATCTTTGAGAAGCCACGTGAGAAGGGTTACAAACATCGAAAGCCACTGCCTGCGAGGTTACATCAATGGGCAACCTGTCGGCAAGATGTTGGTGGACACCGAGCGGCATCAATATCATGCCATACTCCATGCTACGACGTTTGGGACGCTCCACGCAGATCGATCAAAACCAACGTCACGTTGAGCGACTTCAACGGTCTTCGGGAACACAAGGTGTCTTGAACGTGGACTTGATGGGCAGGAAAACCGTACCCACGTCATTCTTCGTCGTGGACAGCAAGAGCACTTACACTGTCTTGCTAGGAAGGGATTGGATTCACGCTAATTGCTGCATCCCGTCCACAATGCATCAGTGCCTGATCCAGTGGGATGGAGACTAAGTGGAGGTTATCCACGCAGACGATTCCATCGAGATCTCCATAGCTGGCATGAACGTCTGGGAGGCAGAAGACCAAGAGCCGATCTCTGGAATCAATCTAGACGACTGCGAGCGTATTGAAGCTACAAAAAACGGGGTGAGGCTGGTCTTATCCACTGGCCTTATAGAGTAGAAAAGCCCACGATCATCCGTGCTACGGCCGATCCCTGCGATCGGCCACAAAAAATAAAAAGCAGCGATCATACGACAAGCAGTTCATGTAGTCGTAGCAGAGAGATGCTCTGCCACTGTAAAATAATAAGGTGTAAACCGTCCTTGACAGATGCAAGCAAAAAGGGGGCCGATTCAGGCGATCGGCCCAAATTATTTTTGTTGTCCTCACCCACCGTTTGCCCTGTGTTTAGCGTCGATTTGACAGGTGACGGAAAGCTAGGGTACGGGTTTACATCCGCTGATGAGCTAGAAGAGATCGACATTGGTCCTGGGGATAAGCCACGACCAACATTTATCAGCAGAAAGTTAGAGCGAAGTCTGCGGGGCCCGATGATAGCCCTGTTGAAACAATATCCAGATTGCTTCTCCTGGGACTACACAGAGATGCCCGGATTGGACAGGAGCATCATCGAGCATCGTCTCCCGCTCAAAAAAGGATTTCGGCCGTTTCAGCAGCGAGCACGACAAATGAAGGCCGAAATTCTGGAAGAAGTCAAGAAAGAGGTCGAAAAAATGTTGACGGCCAATTTGATCAGACCATGCAGGTATGCTGAGTGGATTTCTAGTATCGTACCTGTCGAGAAGAAGGGTGGCCAATGGCGGGTTGCTATAGATTTTCGAGATCTCAACAGAGCTACCCCAAAGGATGAGTATCCGATGCCGGTGGCAGAAACATTAATCAATGCAGCAGCTGGTCATAAAATTTTGAGCTTCATGGACGGCAATGCCGGGTACAACCATATCTTCATGGCCCCAGAAGACATACACAAGACTGCATTCAGAGTCCCAGGGTCCGTGGGGTTATTTGAATATGTGGTCATGACGTTTGGACTGAAAAATGCCGGCGCCACGTACCAACGGGCCATGAATTATATCTTCCATGATCTGATCGGCAAACTGGTGGAAATCTACATCGATGACGTGGTGGTCAAGTCTGCTTCAACGCACGGACACTTGGACGATCTGCAACGCGTCCTGGACCGAACAAGAAAATTCGGCCTACGGATGAATCCAAAGAAGTGCGCTTTCGGGGTGACGGCCGGTCAGTTCTTGGGTTTTTTGGTCCATGAACGCGGAATTGAGATCGGCCTGAAAAGTCAGGAGGCAGTGCGAACGATGAAGCCACCCACCACAAAGAAAGAACTGCAGTCCCTTATAGGCAAGATCAACTTCGACGATTCATCTCCAATCTATCGGAAGGATTGAGCCGTTCATGGGACTAGTTAAAATCAACTGACGAGGAATTCCATTGGGGCAGAGCAACAACGAGCCTTTGACGAGATCAAAGAGTACCGACAAAGCCACCGGTGTTAGTTCCACCTCCTGACCGACAGCCATTCTACATTTACTTGTCGATGGACACATCCATCACCTCGGTAGTGGTGCAAGTTTATGATGGGCTGGAGCGAGTCGTCTTTTACATAAGCAGGAGGATGCTGGACGCAGAGACAAGGTACCCTGATATCGATAAGTTGTGCCTCTGCCTGTTTTTCACCTGCACCAAGTTGCGACACATTTTGCTATCAGCAGAAATCATCATCATATGCAAATCAGACGTCATAAAGCACATGCTGTCGGCTCCTATGTTAAGAGGCCGGCTGGGCAAATGGATGTTTGCATTGTCAGAGTTTGACATCCGTATCAACCCGAAAGCGATTAAGGGACAAAGGCTGATCTTATCGCTGAAAGGATCAACACTAACATAGCCGCACTATCCATAAAAGCGTGGGCTATGTTTTTCGACGGATCAGTTTGTGACGATGGCTGCGGCATCGGCATTTTACTCGTGTCGCCCCGGGGGGCAACATTTTCCTTCTCCATCAGATTGTCTACCTCTCGCACTAACAATGTAGCCGAGTACGAGGCGATACGCAAGGGGATGGAGTTACTCCTCGAAGCCGGAGCGGAAGCAGTGGAAATTTTTGGAGACTCCAAGTTGGTGATTTCCCAGCTCACGGAGGACTACAAGTGCGAGAGCGAGTCCCTCTTCCCATTATGGCTGCACTGCCGCACGCTGATGACGCAATTCCGGTACGTCAACTTCACTTGGATCCCACGAACGCAGAATACCGAGGCGAACGATCTTGCGCAGATAGCTTCAGGGTACAAGGATGTGGTAGAAGGAGCCGATGTTCAGGTACAGTTCCTAGAAGCAGACGACTGGAGAGCCGATATCTTCAATTACTTGAAAGATTCGGCTCGGGGGGCACCTAAACGGATAAGGTACAAAGCCATGAAGTACGTGCTTATTGGGGATGACATGTTTCTGAGGACTCTGGAAGGGCTATTGCTCAAGTGCTTGGGGACAGAGAGGCCAATCAGCTCCTACACGAGGTACGAAGGCGCATGTGGAACTCACCAATCGGCTCATAAGATGAAATGGTTGATCAGCGATCAGGTTTTATTGGCCCACCATGCTTGAGGACTGTTTCAACTACTATAAAGGGTGTCAAGCATGTCGAAATTTGGAAAATCCAGATGGTACCACGTCGACAATGAACCCCATCATCAAGCCTTGGCCATTCCGAGGTTGGGGCATGGACATGATCGGCAAGATCAATCCTCCATCAAGCAAAGGCCACATGTGGATTCTGGCTATCACTGACTACTTCACTAAATGGGTAGAGGCTGTCCCGATGAAGTCAGTAAACTCGAAGGATGTTATCAATTTTGTGAAGGAACATGTCATCCATCGATTCGGGATTCCCCAAACTATCACGACCGATGGAGGTTCGGTCTTTATTTCTCAGGAATTTAGAAAATTTTGTGAGGACATGGGGATTAAGCTGATTAGATCATCTCCATACTATGCTCAAGCAAATGGGCAAGTCAAGCGTCAATCGAGTCTCATCAAGTTGATCAAGAGAAAAGTCGATGAGCACCCAAGCGTTGTACGAGGTTTTGTCGAGGCGTTATGGGCTTATCGTATGTCATGCCATGGTGCAATAAAACCTCACCATATCATCCGGTATATGGACAAGAAGCCGTCCTACCCAGGAAATTACGGCTGGATCAAGACGTCACTTTTCGTGACGATCTAACAACTGAAGAATATGCATACGATGAGTGGCGGTGTAGAGGAGTTAACCGAGCTCAGGTTATGGTCCTGGAGAAAATCAAAGAAAACAAGGCCAAGGTAGCTCGTGCATACAACAAGAAAGTGAAGCCAAAGGAATTCCACGTTGGTGATCTGGTATGGGAAGTTGTGTTGCCCTTGGGGACTAAGGATGCAACATATGGTAAATGGTCTCCAAATTGGCACGGTCCGCATAGGTCGACCAAGTTTTAAGAGGAAACGCATACATGCTCGGCGGTGGATGGAGTAAAGTTCGATGGCGGTCAATGGACAACATCTCAAGAAATATTTCCCAAGCATGTGGGATGTTGGACAGTAAAACTGGAGGAGCCGTTACATGAAATCGGCTAGGTAAAGACACGAGAAGCGATGGACAGGTAAAATATGGGGGCCGATGCTGGAAATCGGCCGAGTAAAAAAAAAATACATATATGTAGCCGATGCACGGTCGTCGATGCTAGAGGTTCACACATGTTACAAAAGGGGACACCTCGACGGTTTCAGCCTCGTTATCTTCATCTTTGCTTGTCACTAGTCGTCTGTGCGGGGCACGTTTTTCGGTGGGCAATTGGAGATTTGGGTCGTTTGTGTTTGAATCCACCGTGTTGAGGAAGGTCGCAGGTCGTCATTTGAAACCAAGAAATGGCCGTTGTGATGTGTCTATGGATGCGACTGAAGGTTGACCCTGTCAACGTTTTTCGGGAGAAGCCGATGGGTAGTCATCGGCTCTGTGCGATTTGACTTGTTTGACTGTATACGTGCAGCATGATGAAAGCCGATACGGTGTCATCGACTTCTGAAGCATCAACCTATTTCGGTTATCGGCAAAATTGAAGCAAAGAGAAACAATATTTGGGAATCAGATTTTCATTCATTCAAAAGATCATTGCTTACAGGATGATCGATTACAAAAGGGGCCTACTACTGCTATGGCCATTACTACTGATTCCTAATCTAAGCCGAGGTCGTCGTCGCCGCCGTCCTCTTCGCTGTCTTCGCTTTGCTCGGCCCCAAAGATCGCCCTCGCTTCTTCTTGAAGAAACCAACGGGACCTCTTCGTCCTTGTCGTCATCTTGATATCTTCGCTGGACCCGAGCGGAAGCGCTTCGTCGGCGGATACTCGTGGAGGAGGTGTCCTCCTCCGATTCCTCCTCGGCGGAAGAGTCGACGCCGTCCCACGACCGATTGTCGTTGCTCTTCGCCTCCGGTTCCCGTCGACGAGAACTGCAGGCTCTCTTCGCCGTCGATCGAGGACGCGCCGTCCTCGACGGGCGAAATCGATCCCTTCGTCCCACCATCGTGGGCGAAATCTTACATCGCCGTGGCGGATGCTCTGGCGTTGGCTCTCGGTCGCTAATCGAGTTGGAGGCGTGGGAGGACACATCGGAGGAAGCAGAGGCGGCCATGGCGAGAAAGAGGGCTTTTTCCGACGATGGAGAGGGTTTTCGCAATCTGGAGGAAGATGGGGACTGCGAACTATTCAGGGCTGATTTAAATAAGGGAATAGTGGATGACGGTTCAATGCCATGGCGGTTTCCAGTTAACCGCCAAAATCGTCAAATCACGCTCAGGCAGGAGTTGAGAAGACAGGCATCATGATGAAGGGGTAGCGTGATTTGCTTACGCCACGATTCTGCCGACGCGCAGCCCGATAAAAAAAAAGAGGAGAAGAAGAGGAAAAAACGCACAGAGTGGTTTTGGAATTATCATTGCCAAAACCAGGGGGGCATGTGTTATCACCATATTTTGGCCAAAGGCGGGGATGGGCCGTGATCAAGATGGGCTTGGAGGATACATATATTCAACGTGTTGTTGGATCGGCCTAGTGCGTAGATTTGGGCTGAATTGCCCGTGTATCTTGTATCATAGTAGGATTCGTGTTTGTTTAGGTTCCGTTTATGTTTAGGTAAAGATAGAGTTGTAGAGTTATTCCAAAAGTAGAGAGTCTCCGGACTATAAATATGTACCTAGGGTTATTGAAAGAAAACAACAACCACGTTCACGACAAACACAATCTCAAGGCATCGCCACCCCTTGTTCTTAGGGTTTCTTTCGGTAAGTGCCATGCTGCCTTGCGATCTAGGCAAGATCTACTTATTTCGTTACCGGTTTTACTCTGCATCAAGCGTTGTTGATGGCGAGTAATACCATTATCATAGATTGTTTGAGGCTAGCATCGCACTGCTTTCATTATTATCGTCGAAGGTATGCTACCTCTAGCTATCTCGCTACCCTTGCACCGTGTCCCAAAGTGCAAGGGTAGCACCTTGCTTGATCTTTATTTAGTCGATTCGATCTGTTATAGTTGTGCCTTGTTCGTCAAGGTTTAGTTTAATATCTACGTAATCAGGCCTTACAAACGGGTTGAACGATCCGGTAATGCATAAGGATGTGGCTTATTCGTTCTAGAGAGGATGTTCCGGTAATTGGCTTTATGTTGGTTATTAGGCCTCCTCTAGGGTTGATATTCTTCATCTTTTGTACGTACTAGGCTCAATTACGCGTAGGACGTTCCAGTTACGTGGTGAAAACGTTAAACTATCGTAGATCGATTTAACTTGTAGTGATCAAGCAAAACCCCATGTTATCATAAATCTAACGCAGAACCATGGGGCAATCGGCTTTAGGAGCCGATTCTGAAACACAGGAGCCGATTACGGCTCGAATTTTACGATACTTGTTTATCATGCAGAAATCAATCGAGCAATCCTTCACCTTCGACCAGGTATAGGTCAGGTGGCATCTCGAACCAAGCCGGGCCGGAGCTTTTGCGGCCGTCGCCCGAGGGACCGTGGCCCACTGAGCCCAGGAGCCTCCCGGCTCTCCGTGTTGCCAGTCGCTGCTCGCCGGTGGGTTTTGGCAGGCAACAACGATATATTACATGTCCGAGATTCAATCATCGGTATCTCCATACCTAGTTTGATCTCGTGACTGACATGCACTCTATTCTCGTTCCCGTGACATAACATTCTAGTGATCAAATCACTTGCTTGAAAGCTAACCAATGTGATATCACCGAGAGGGCTCAAAATATATCTATCCGTCATCGGGGTGAACAAATTCCACTCTCGATCCATGGGGATCAACATAACACTTTATTAGTTTTGAACCCATCTGTATAATCACCCTGTTACGGTGTGACGTTTGATGTTATCAAGAAACTCTTCCGGTGTTAGTGATTGACATGATCTCATGGTCTAAGGATTAGGATCACTTCATAAGTTGTTATAGCAATATAAACTCAATGAATTTGATCATAATGCTATACTTAGGATGAATGTTCATCACACCATTATACTAATGTTGTGATCTCGTTATTAACAACATCCAAGATCCATGATCAGGAAACCTTGATCATCTTGTTAATCAACGAGCTAGTTTATGAGAGAGGCATAACTAGGAAATTTCTGTTTGTTTATTAAACAAACATGTATTAACGTTTTCGTATTAATACAATTATAGCATGCAAAATAAACATCTATCATATACTTGGAATACACATAATAAACACTTTATTATTTCCTCTCAGTGCATATTCCCTTCAGTCTCCCACTTGCACTAGACACAATAATCTAGTTACATAGTGATGAATCTTACTCCCATGGAGTTCTGGTGTTGATCATGTTTAGATCTAGGGAGAGTTTTAGTCAACGGATCTGCTACATTGAGATCCGTGTGTACTTTACAAATCTTTATATCTCCATCCTTGACATGCTCGCGGATGGAGTGAAACCGGCGCTTAATATGCTTGGAATTCTTGTGAGACCTTGGTTCTTTGGCCTTGGCAATGGCACCATTGTTGTCAAAATAGATCGACATTGGGTCCAACACGCTCGCAACCACACCTAGTTCGGATATGAACTCCTTCATCCAAACCACTTCCTGATCCGCTTCCGAAGCAACAACATATTCGGCCTCCGTTGTTGATCCTGCCACCACAGGTTGTTTGAAACTCCTCCAACTAATCGCTCCTCCATTCATGAGAAATACGTATCTGGATTAAGACTTAGAGTCATCTGGATCGGTGACAAAGCTTGCGTCAATATAACACTTAGCGACGAGCCCTTCTTCACCTTCGTATACAAGAAACATATCCTTAGTTCTTCGCAAGTACTTAAGGATATTCTTGACCGCTATCCAGTGTTCCGAACCTGGATCCGATTGGTACCTACTAGTCAAACTAATAGCATGTGCCACATCCGGTCTTGTACATAGCATGGCATACATTATAGAGCCTATGGCTGAAGCAAAGGGGACCTTGACCATTATCTCTCTTTCTTCCGCCGTAGCCAGACTTTGAGTCTTACTCAATGTCGTGCCTTGCAACATAGGTAAGAACCCCTTCTTAATTCCGTCCATTTTAACCTTCTTTAAAATCTTATCAAGGTATGTACTTTGTGATAGCCCTATTAGGCGCCTAGATCTATCTCTATAGATCTTTATGCCTAATATGTATGATGCTTCACCTAGGTCCTTCATTGAAAATTTGCTGTTTAGATAACTTTTAACACTGTTTAAAAGATCTATATCATTTCCAATCCATAATATGTCATCCACATATAATATCAGAAATGCAACATTGCTCCCACTCACTTTCTTGTAAATACAAGCTTCTCCATACATTTGGACAAATCCAAACTCTTTGATCAGCTCATCGAAGCGGAGACTCCAACTTCGTGATGCTTGCTTCAGTCCATAGATGGATCGCTGAAGCTTGCACACATTGTTAGAATCCTTAGGATCGACAAAACCCTTTGGTTGGATCATATACAACTCTTCTTCAATATTGCCATTGAGGAACGCAGTTTTGACATCCATCTGCCATATCTCATAATCGAAATATGCAGCAATTGCTAACATAATCCTAACTAACTTTAGAATCTCTATGGGAGATAATGTCTCATCGTAGTCAACTCCTTGAATTTGTCGAAACCCCTTTGCGACAAGTCGAGCTTTATAGACGGTCATATTACCATCAGCATCAGTTTTCCTTTTGAAAATCCATTTATTCTCCATGGACTTTCGGTCATGAGGTAAGTCCACCAAGTTCCAAACTTGATTTTCATACATGGATTTCATCTCGGATTTCATGGCTTCTAACCATTTGTTGGAATCCGGGCTCATCATCGCTTCTTCATACGTCGCAGGGTCATCAATTTCATCAACCATGAGATTCGTAACAGGGTTTCTGTACAGCTCGGGAGCTGCACGTGTCCTGCTAGACCCGCGATGTTCAGTAATACCCTCTTTCGGAGTTTCATGATCATTATCATTAGTTCCTTCTTCAACTGGTGAAGCCAACTCCAGAACGACTTCCGGTGCTGCGCTACTCGCCATATTTTGAATAGAAGGTTCAATAACCTCTTTGAGTTCTACCTTCCGACTAGTCAGACCTTTTGCGAGAAACTCTTTCTCTAGAAAGGATCCATTCTTGGCAACAAAAACTTTTCCCTCGGATCTGTGATAGAAGGAATACCAATTGTTTCCTTAGTGTATGCTATGAAGACACATTTTTCCGCTTTGGGTTCGAGTTTATCCGGTTGAAGTTTCTTCACATAAACATCGCATCCCCAAATTTAAGAAATGCCAGCTTAGGTTTGTTTCCAAACCACAATTCATACGGTGCCTTTTCAACGGATTTAGATGGTGCCCGATTTAAAGTGAATGTAGCAGTTTCTAGTGCATAACCCCAAAATGACAACGACAAGTCCGTCAGAACATCATAGATCGAACCATATCCAATAAAGTACGATTATGACGTTCTGACACACCATTTCGCTGTGGTGTTCCGGCAGGTGTGAGTTGTGAAACAATTCCACACTCTTTTATGTGAGTGCTAAACTCGTAACTTAGATACTCACATCCACGGTCGGAGCATAGAAATTTGATCTTTCTATTGTGATGATTTTCCACTTCATTCTGAAATTCCTTGAACTTTTCAAAGCTTTCAGACTTGTGTTTCATCAAGTATATATAACCGTATCTACTCAAATCATATGTGAAAGTAAAAAAATAACGATATCCACCTCGCGCCGACACACTCATTGGACCACATACATCAGACTGTATGATTTCCAATAAATATGTCGCCCGTTCCATTGTACCGGAAAACGGCGTTCTAGTCATCTTGCCCATAAGGCATGGCTCACATGTATCAAATGATTCAAAATCAAGTGATTCCAAAAGTCCATCCGAATGTAGCTTCTTCATGCGTTTAACGCCAATATGACCAAGACGGCAGTGCCATATATATGCGGATATATCATCATTAAGTTTAATCCTTTTAGCATCAACATTGTGAATATGTGTAACACTATTATCGATATCCAATAGAAATAAACCATTCATCATCGGTGCATGACCATAAAATATTTCATTCATATAAATAGAACAACCATTGTTCTCGGATTTAAATGAATAACCACTTCCATTCAAACATGATCCAGATACAATGTTCATGCTCAGTGCTGGCACCAGATAACAATTATTCAAGTTTATTACTAATCCCGACGAAAAGTGTAGAGGTAGCATTCCGATGGCTATCACATCAATGCTTGATCCATTGCCGACATGCATCTTGACCTCACCCCTTGCTAGCGGTCGCTTGTTCCGCAGCCCCTGATTCGAGTTACAAATATTAGCCACTGAAACGGTATCAAATACCCAGGTGCTATTGCGAGCACTAGTCAAGTACACATCAATAACATGTATATCATATATACCTTTATTTGCCTTGCCGGCCTTCTTGTCTGCCAAATACTTGGGGGCAGTTGCGCTTCCAGTGGCCAGTCCCCTTACAATAGTAGCACTCGGTATCAGATTTAGGGCCAACTCGGGGTTTCTTTTCAGGCATGGCAACCGGCTTGCCGCCCTTACTTCCCTTCCGTTTACCCTTCTTGTTTTTGTTGAAACCAGTGTTCTTATTGATCATCATCACTTGATGTTCCTTCTTGATCTCCACTTCTGTAGTTTTAAGCATTGACAGAAGCTCGGGGAGAGACTTCTTCATGCCTTGCATATTATAGTTAATCACAAAGCTCTTATAGCTAGGTGGCCGAGACTGCAGAACACGATGGATGCCTAAGTCAATAGGAATCGTTATTCCCAAGGACACAAGCATATCGGCGTAACCCGACATCTTGAGTACATGCTCACTTACAAAGTTGTGCTCTTCCATCATGCAGCTAAAGAACTTTTCTAAAGCATTGTAGCTCTCTACAGCAGCATGTGTGTCTAAAATCATTTTCAACTCACCCATTGTATCAAATGCATTGCCGTTTTCAAAGCGCTTTCGAAGTTCTGGCTCTAGCCCATACAATATGCCTCAATGAACTAAGTTGTGGTCCTCCTGACGAGTCTGATAGACATTCTTCTCCTCGGCAGGGGCATCTGTTGGGGATATGCTATATGGGTATCCTCATAGCATGTCTCTTATCCGACTAACCCGGGTGATCCATAGTCGGTAGCATGGCCTATGGCCTTCTGGGCGGCCCAGTTAGGTGGATCCAGAAGGGAGGCCCATGCCGGATAAAGGTAGGCTACGGTCAGCGTACCTAGAGCCTTGGAGTGAAAGATACACAAGACTAGTAATAGACGGTGTAGAACTCTGTAACCTGTCCGGCTAGGACTTTTCCCTGTAACCCTAGGATCTGACGACTATATAAGTCGGGCCTATGGGAGCCTTTAGGGCACAACTTCACATAACCTCGCACAGCGAACCTATCTCTGTAACTCGGCGTATTGCCATTATAGTGATTTATAGCAGGAGTAGGATTCCGCCACCGTTGTGGGATCTGAACCTAGGTAAGCTGTGTTACCTCGTACCCATCAACCGTCTGCCTTACCCCACGTCTCTAAACACGCACTGAGAGGACCCCTCCATGGCGTACTCGTCGGCAATACCACGACAGTTGTCGCCCACCGTGGGGCAAGAAGCGCTTCTGGATCTTCAGCGGGCGAGGACCAAGATCTTCGCGGGAATCGGCGAAACCATAGCCATCGGTCGCGTGCTCTTCTCCGTCAACGTTCCGATCGTCCCTCCCGACGAGTTCTAGATCCCAGCGAAGACGAACCCTACGCAGTGTTCGATCGTTCCTATCGGAGACATCCACCTCTTCATTGGTGAAACCGACTCGGGCACTAGTTCCCTGGGAGTCGGAGGAGCATCAAGACCCGCACGGACCGCCTACGGGCAGGATACGTTCGCGGAAGGATCGATGTCGGATCTCTCCTCGGAGTTTGCCGGCAAAGATCGGAAAAATTCAAGACCCACCCAAATCGCCCCTGTGCAGGATATAAAGGTGGAATCGCAGTCCGTCCGCCAAGCCGCCCGGACAGCAGAGATCCAAGTTCGTCGGCGTGGTTACCATCTTCGATCTGGCGCGCTGCGTTCAGAGAGAGGGCGAAAACCCCCGTGATTACCTGGCCAGGTGGCTCCGTATACGAGCCGATCTAGCCAACTACCCCAATGATGATGCCATCTATCACTTTGTGGAAGGACTAGACCATGGAAAACTTCTCCGACATTCTCTAAGACGGCAACATGCGTTAGGACGCCTCACCTTCGAAGGCATGGTCAACACCTTCGACAACTACGCGGAGGCTGAAGCAGCAGCTCAGACAGCGCTTGCGCTCATTGACTGAGCCCCTCCGATTCAGCCATTGCCACCACCGCTTCCGGCCGCCATCATCGCAGTAGCACCACCACTTCCAGTCATCGTCGAGGCCGTTGCACCTCCACCGCCCGTCATCGAGGAAGTCCTGGCACCCTCTGACTCTGTCATTGACGCGTTTTTGCTGATTTCAGTGCAGATTCAGAGGAAATAGACTTCAGTCGAGAAGAGCTAGACTCTGCCATGCAGGAGATGGAGGAGGAGTACTCGCGCGACGAACAAGCTAACAACACCGTCATGTCTCGAGGGGTGTTCGTCACCATCGGGACAGCGATGGACGAAGACCAGCCCGGGCAATCTCCGCCTACGGCACTGGATAAGGGGAAGGGGCCACTAATTGCTGACGACATTGATCGCGCAAAGGTCATGCCGCCTCCGCCTAACCCAGTGCAGCAGCCGCAGGAACTCGGTACCAGTCCGAGCAACAACAACACCGCGAACCTGCCGCCTCCACCATCCACGTCGGCAGCAGCCCATGTTACTCCAGCTGATAGAGTGATGTACGACAATCTCCTCGTTGAGCCACTAACTGTTGATCATATCCGGAACGTGACTCAGCTTGACGAGAAGCGCCAGCAGCTGCTGGAGGAGGCGCAAGCCATCACGGAGCAAGGCGCTAAACTAGATCGAGATTTGGTCAACACGCAGAAGTCCATAGAGAAAGCAAGAGCAATGGAGGCCGAGTACAAGACTCTGCTACAACAGCAGAAGGCTAAGAAAGCTCCAGCTCGCGTCATCAACGATCCTGGTGTACGACGCAACCTAGGATGGGCTCCCTCTAAGCCAGCAGAGGCCAAGCCATACATTGATAGTGAAGGCAAGCAGGTGATGCCCACCCCACTCCTTAACCTCGCCGTCGCCAAGACCCTTCTAGAGCAGGATAGATCGCCTGAGGCAGTAGAGCAGGTCTATGACCTAGTGGCCAAGGAGGTAAAGCAGCAGGAAAAGGCCACCTCTCAGTGGCTTGAGTCTGACCCAGCGCTCTGCCGATCTAGCCAG
The DNA here is from genome assembly GCA_030063025.1 of Avena longiglumis. Taxonomy (NCBI): domain Eukaryota; kingdom Viridiplantae; phylum Streptophyta; class Magnoliopsida; order Poales; family Poaceae; genus Avena; species Avena longiglumis. The sequence continues at coordinate 3,585,923 of CP125974.1, read as the reverse complement.
TACAAACCGCCAAGGGACAGATCTCCTCAGGATGTCGGATCGTGGACGGGTTCATCGGAACAAAGACGGAGGGATGCACACAACAGGAAGGATGCTATCCCCATATCCTCCGACAACGGAGAAAGAGCCCAACCTCGCCGCCCATCGCCACCGCCCCGATCCCCCGACGTCAGGAAGATTACAAGACTCACCATCGTACGGATATGCCCCCACCAAAGCAGTGCGGCATCGTCATCCGCGACAACGCGACACCGACCCGTCATGATGGAGAGCGCCACCAAGGACATAAGAGTAGGTCACACCATGACCCTCCGCGTCCGGAAAGCAACCATGACAGGCGTGGGGCGTCGCAGGAGGGTAACAGCAAGAAGGCTAACCCACCGCCACCTCCGCCTCCGTCACCACCAAGCAGTCACCATGACGGAAGAGGCCCGCGTCGTTCACGTAGCCCATCCCCTGTTGACCACAAGAAGAAGAACCCGGAGCCATACGATGCATGTTCACAGATCGATAAGATCCACGAGGCCCGGGAAGGACCATACCTGGGACCACGTTGCTTTGGACCTGCAATACGGTCTGCAACTTACCCCAAAGGTTTCCGGATTGACAAGACTATCAAGCCCTATGACGGCACCGCCAAGCCCACCACATGGTTGCATGACTACGGCAACGCGGTGGAGATTGCTGGAGGCAACCCCAACGTCGCCGTCAAGTACCTCCCGCTAATGTTGGCAGGCACGGGCCGTCAATGGATCGACGACTTTCCAGAGAAATCTATCTAAAACTGGTTGGACATGCAAGAAGCGTTCACCAAAAACTTTGAGGGTACATACAAGCGTCCCTGCACTGTCGGCGATCTACAACGGTGCGTGCAAGAGAAAGACGAGACATCTCGCGCCTACCTCTCCCGCTGGTTGGACATGAAGAATTCCTGCACAGGAGTGCCGCCCAGACCGCCATGGCCGCCTTCATCGATGGATTGGAAAGGGGCACGTTACTCCGGCATAAGCTAAAGAGCTTGCAGGACAATCATCAGCTTGACTTGAATCAGATGATCCAGTTAGCTAGTGAGTTCGCAGCTGCCGACGATGATGCTCGTGGCTCCTTGCCGGCAACGGCCGTTCCAACCCAAGCTCGGAGGAACAGCAGTACAAAGCGGAAAACCTCTCCAGAAGAAAAGCAATCTACCGACATGGTCGCCAAGAATTTTGCAGGACGAGGAGAAGGCGGACAACGTGGACAAGGAAGGGGAGCAGGCCGTGGACAGCAATGAGGAAGTGAAACAAACTCGGCGCCGCTCCGCGTTCCCCAAACCTACAAAGAGTACCACGATATGCTGTGCCTCGTACACCTCGATGTCAACGGCAAGGCCACCCATACCAATCGACACTGCAAGTTCGTCAACAACCTCAAGGAAGACCCGGAGTCCGGCTACAAGCGAAGTCGGAAGAATAGACCGTGAGGCAAGGGCAAGGGGAAGAAGAAGGAGGAGGAATCCAAGGATTCAAGTGACATGGACGAGGATGTTGACCCCAAGAACGCCGCCAAGAGCGACGACAAGGGCAAGAACTCCTTCGCAAAGAAGGCCCCAGTCTACCACACTTTCCTTGGCACCCCTACCGTCCGACAACAGAAGACCTCTCTAAGCATCCTGATGGCCACTCTACCCCCAGTCCCCCAATACCTGCGCTGGTCGGAGGATCCAATTACTTGGGACAGGACGGACCACCCAGACATTGTGCCCACGGATAACCAATACGCCATGGTCATCAACCCATTGATTGACGGCGTGGAATTCACCAAGTGCATGGTGGATAGTGGAAGCAGCATCAACATCATGTACCTGGATACACTGCAGAAGATGAACTTGACGGAGGCAAACCTAATGCGGACCAACACCGTGTTCCATGGCGTAGTTCTTGGGCTGGAGGCTCGGTCCCTTGGGTGCATTACACTTCAGGTAGCCTTTGGCGACGTTAATAATTACCGCCAAGAGCGCATGACCTTTGAGGTGGTCCCCTTCAAGAGCGTGTACCACGTCATATTCGGCCGCGACATATTCCACACGTTCATGGCTAAGCCATGCTTCGTCTACAACAAGCTCAAGATACCCGGACCAAACGGTATCATCACCGTATCAAGAAGCTTTACCAAGGCAAGGGACTGCGAGATCAATGAAGCAGCCGTTGCAGAAGCTGTCCTCTACAGCGAAGAATTCAAGAAGATCCAGAGCAAGGTCAATGACTCAGAGATGCCCGCGTCGAAGAAGCAGATCTCCGACTCCGCTCCTGCGTTCAAGGCCGCCATCGATACCAAGCCGGTGGAAATTGTGGTAGGCGATGCCTCCAAGACCGTCGCCATTGGGACGAACCTGGATCGCTCGTCGAGTTCCTCCGTGAGAATAGGGACATCTTTGCCTGGCAACCTGCCGACATGAAAGGTGTACCTAGGGAACTTGCCGAGCACAGCTTAAACATAGATCCAAAATGTAAACCAGTGAAACAACCTCTACGATGCTTCGGAGATTAGAAGAGACGCGCCATTGGCAAAGAGATAGCTAGGTTACTTAAGGCTGAGTTTATCCGAGAAGTCCTTCACACCCGATGGGTGCCCAATCCTGTACTTGTCCCCAAAAAGGGAACCAATGAATTAAGAATGTGCGTTGATTACACCGGCTTGAACAAAGCATGCCCCAAAGATCCTTTTGCTTTGCCTCGCATTGACCAAGTCATTGACTCGACGGCTGGCTCAAAACTTTTGTGTTTTCTCGATGCATACTCTGGATACCACCAGATCAAGATGAGGAAGTCAGACCAATTGGCCACTTTGTTCATTACCCCATACGACACGTTTTGCTATGTCACGATGCCCTTTGGGTTGAAAAACGCAGGTGCTACCTACCAGCGGACAATGCAGCGTTGCCTTCATGACCAAATTGGTCGGAAAGTTCGCGCCTATGTGGACAATATCGCGGTGATGTCTAAAAAGTCAAACGACTTAATCTCCGACTTAAACGAAACCGTTGATAATCTCTAGAAATACAACATGATGCTCAACCCTAAGAAGTGCGTCTTCGGGGTTCCAGCCGGCAAACTATTGGGCTTGATCGTTTCCCAGCACGGAATCGAGGTCAACCCGGAGAAAATCAAGGCCATCTTAAACATAAACCGTCCGACATGCCTAAAGGACATCCAACGACTAACAGGTTGTGTTGCAGCAGTTAGTCGGTTCATCAGCCGACTTGGAGAGAAGGCCCTGCCGCTGTACAAGTTGCTGAAGAAGGCGGACAAATTCACGTGGACGGACGAGGCAGATGCAGCATTGAAGCAGCTCAAGGAGATTCTTTCCTCAGCGCCCATCCTTGCAGCACCCGAGCCCGGTGAGCCCCTATTAATTTACATGGCGGCAACCAACCGGGTTATCAGCATCGTCGTCGTGGTAGAGCGGAAGGAACCAGGCTATGAGCACGGAGTGAAACGACCAGTTTACTATGTGAGCGAGGTCTTGACGGAGTCCAAGCAGCGTTACCCGCACTACCAAAAGATAGCTTACAGAGTATTCCTCGCTTCACGGAAGCCGAGGCATTGCTTTCAGGAGCACCCAATCACAGTAGTGAGCAAGACTCCACTGTCTGACATTATCAACAACAGCGACGCTACAGGAAGGGTCGCGAAGTGGGGCATTGAACTTGCCGCCTTCGAGATCACCTACAAAAGACGCGACGCTATCAAGTCACAAGCCTTGGCGGATTTTATTGCAGATTGGATGGAGATGCCGGATGCCACTCCGTTGCCAGAACCAGAGTACTGGGTGATGCACTTTGACGGATCAAAGCTGCTCAACGGCTCGGGGGCTGGTGTATTGCTACAGTCACCAAAAGGAGACAAGCTACACTACGTTCTGCAGATCCACCTCGAGGCTACAAACAACATCGCAGAGTATGAAGCACTCATTCACGGATTGCATGTAGCCAAGGATATTGGCATCAAGCGCATAGTTTGCTGTGGAGATTCTGACTTGGTTGCCCAGCAGGTGGATGGCACCTGGAATGCGCAGAACCTTATGATGGCGTCATATCGCGACGAAGTGGACGAGATAGCCAAGAGCTTCTGGGGCTACGAAGTCAAGTATGTGCCTAGGGAGCAAAACGAGGCGGCTGATCTATTGTCTAAACTTGGATCAGGGCGCAAGCAAATTCCGAATTTTCCTAGAGCATCTACGCACACCATCCATGAAGGGCACCGACCTCGAAAATCCGGACAGAGCTGATTCTTTCGTCAACATGGTGACAAAGACCCCCCCCCCCCCCGGCTTGGACAAAACCGTTCATGCAATATCTCTAACACGGAACTTTGCCTGACGGCGAGGTCGAAAGATGGCAAATAGTACGACGAGCAAAGGGTTATACCATAATTAATGGGAAACTCTACAAGAGGAGCACTACCGGTGTATACCTAAAGTGTGTTTCCCAGCTAGAAGGTATGGATATCCTACGCGAAATCCATCTCGGAGATTGCGGGCATCACGCCGCTCCTAGATCGTTGGTCGCGAAAGCCTTCCGACAAGGATTCTACTGGCTGACTGCAAAGGCGGACGCCGAAAAGCTGGTTGAACCATGCACAGGATGCCAGTATTATGCCCGACAACCACATGTCCCTACTGAAGAATTGCGAACAATACCAATAACTTGGCCGTTTGCAGTCTAGGGGCTAGACATGGTGGGACCGTTACAAACGGCATCGTGTGGATTTACGCATCTGCTTGTAGCAGTTGACAAATTCACCAAATGGATAGAAGCTAAACCCATTAGAAAGCTTTATGGGGCAACTGCCCTTAGGTTTGTCCGGGATCTAGTGGTGAGATTTGGTCTCCCACATAGCATCATCACCGACAATGGAAGCAACTTGTCACTCGGAGAAGTGGAGGCCTACTGCTGGGACAAAGGCATCCGACTTGACCTCGCGTCTGTGGCACACCCACAATCCAATGGTCAAGTTGAGCGAGCCAATGGATTAATTCTGCAGGGAATCAAGCCACGTCTTGAGGCACCGCTACATAGAGCAGCTGGAGCCTGGGCGGAAGAATTGCCATCTGTGCTGTGGAGTTTACGAACTACACCTAACAGATCCACCGGCTACACCCCTTACTTCATGGTATATGGAGCAGAAGCCATCCTACCCTCCGACATCCTCCACGATGCACCAAGAGTTGCCGCCTACGACGAAGATGACGCTGAAGAATCCAGACGCCTTGATGTGGACCTTCTCGAGGAGGAGCGCGTTTTGGCATGCCAAAGATCCGCCATCTACCAGCAGAAGCTACGCAGCTACCATAGTCGCCGCGTCCGGCATCGCTCGTTTAAAGAGGGGGATTTAGTACTCCGACTTAACCAGAAGAAGTCACACAAATTATCCCCGCCATGGGAAGGACCGTTCATCATTAGCAAGGCGCTGCTCAATGGGTCTTACTACCTTGTCGACAATCGTGAGCTCAAGGATAGACCCAATGAGGATCCATCATAAGCGTAAGCGACGTGACCCGGATGATGACTACCCGGAGCTTGATCGGCCATGGAACATAGCACAGCTACGTCCTTTCTACACTTAGCATTTTTTATCTAATCGTGTATCTCTTATATGATCAATGAAATAAAGCTCTTTGGATCACTCATATTGCTGAGTCTTTTACCTCCTTTAGTGTTCATTTTCGGATCATATAAAACCTTTATGCACAAGCTTTGCGATTGCACTTGTGAAAATTCCGTCTACGGGCGTTACCTTAAGTTTTCTGGTCTACACGTTCTTTGTTGTTTTTATGTGGATTCTGGAGTAGTGACTTTCGGCACTTATTGTCGGCGATTTTGTGCTCAGGTTATTGACGGTGCCATTGCGCATCATCACCTAAGCGCATGGTTCCGACAACGAGTCTTCCGACTCACGAAAAGTCAAGCATAAGAACCAGAGTAACGGATAAGCCATCACTTGCTTAAACAATATATACATACTGGGCATTAATTCTTAAGTAGCAGGATACGACAACCATTGTTTTCTGCCTTAAGATTGCATCACCAAGTTTTTTCAATGCACACTCCAGAGGTGAAACAAGAATTACAAAGTTTTGTTCACTCCTTGGGTGAAGGGGACTTGGAGGCCGCATCATCACCAGCCGGAGATTCATCCTCAGCGTCACACTTTGAGGATACTCGGAGGATTCAGGGTTGGCGTTGTCAAGGAAGTTCCTGGGCACGAAGACGTCGACGTCCACCAACTCGGCAACCCTGGTGTCATAGCCCGCGAGTGATGACAGGATGGCTTCGTGATCGATCTCCTTGCCGTCATCATCCACGTCAGGGATACCAGATGTCACCGTGTCGATGTCGACACCTTCATAGTGTGCCTTTACCATGGACAACGCCATCCTAGCGCCAGCCCATGCACATGAAGCTTTCCAGCTCGCGACACGCTCGGCAGCTCGGCGCAAAATCTCCGAGTACTTCACCATGGAGTCGGAGGCCTTGATATAAATTTGGAGGGGATTGGCGATCTCCTTGGCTTGGGTGATGGCGGTGTTGATGAAGTTTCCAGCAAGAATCATGCATTCCTTGTCCGAAGGAGGCGAGCGGTTTAAACCCATGGGCGCTGAAAATTCCGACAACGATAGCATGAGTTCAAAAATTCTAAGTATCCAGACTACAGAGCTACAAGACGAAGGACACTTACTGTATATGCTGGCCTTAGCCTGCCAGACGACGTCCGCCAAAGATTCCTTCTCTTGTTGGAGGAGCTTAAATGCCTCGCTATGGCGAAGGTTTTGCTCATTGGCAGCTTGCTTTTGATCCTTTAGGATTGCAAGCTCCTCCTTCAAGCGATTGATCTCAGCGGAGGCAGAGTCCTGCAGGGCTTTCATGGAATCCTCGTGCATCTTCAGCATTTCTTCCCTCTCCTTCTTAAGGATATTGTTCTCGCTGTCCAGCTGCTGGATATGCTTGGACTGCTGGACAATATCCTTGGCCTTGGCGACATGCTCTGCAAGTCGGAGAAAACAAAGTACACAGTGAGTACTTGAAGAAGGAAGGCACAAAAGTAAGACGGAAGTGCGCAAAAATAAAACAGACTCTTGTTTTTGATGATCTGTTCCTTCAAGATGGCGGTTTTACCCTTTTCAGCTTCAAGGTCCGCGCACATCTTCTGATACTTATCGTTGGCCATGCCCCTCCGAGCATTCTCGTTCTGTGGAAACAAATACAAAGTCAAGTCATTGTTTAGTCTGCTTGGAGCTTCTAGTCGGAAATTTTCCACTTAGATGCTCGGGGGCTACAGTGAGAGTTTTTAACTTAGCAATATGCTTAGCTTTTCTTTAAAGCATCTAGTCGGAGCTAATTCAGTTCTCAATTAGAAGCTTGGAGGCTACAGTATACAGTTTTAACTCGAAAAATGCTTAGCTTTTCTTTAAGTATCTAGTCGGAACTAATTCAGTTACAACTAGAGGCTTGGGGGCTACAACACTTAAAATTATGAACACTGTGTATGCTACTCTTAAAGCATCTAGTCGGAATAATTCATTCCATCTAAATGCTTGGGGGCTACAGTGAGAGTTTTTTCTAACTTAGTCACTCTTAGAGCATATAGATGTAAAAACCAGTGGTTTTCCATCTACATCCTCGGGAGCTACAGTGGGATACTCATATGAAATGCAAAAGGTAAAGTAAAACTTACAAGTGCGATGATCTTGAGGTTTGTAGCACTCTCGGCTAGCAGCTTGACAAAGGAAACGCTGTTACTTTGCAAGATGTATGCTTGACGGAGTAGCTCCTCAAGACCGCACGTCGGAGATGACGGCACTCCTCCAGGAACCATAGTTGTGTTACCCGGCGTAAGCACCGGGAAAATAATCTTTGGCAGCTCCAAGGGTTTCTTGGGAGTAGAGGCGCCACCTTCGGCAGAAGTACCAGCACCCACCACCGCCTTGCCGCTACCGATAGCATCCTTACCCGGAGCTTCAGCCATTTGAAGAGCAGCGCTCTCTTGCGTCGCCTGCTCGCCGACAATTGCGAGTTTGGTAGAGGCGCCAGAATCCACTTCCATGGCGGAAGGGCTTGGTGCCTCCTGGACTTGGGAGCTTGTCGGAGCGGAGGAGGGCTTGACGGCAGGAGTAGCAGGGGCGATGGCGGGGAAAGAGTCACGATGCAGCATCTCTTTAATATTTCTAGAAGCCCCAAGAGTCTTGGAGGACTTCTTGAGGCTGGTTGTGGCTTTCTTCCTGAAACGTGCAAAGTGCATAAGTACATGAATAAGACAGATAAAAGAGACAATGTCGGAGAATAATAAGTTTACACTAGGGGGGCGCTTTGGCAAACATCCCGGTGGCTTTCTTCTTTTCCGCCTCCAGGGTGGCAGTACTCTTTTTGGAGGCTCCACCCTCCGTCTTATTTTTCTTGCCTCCGTCGGCTGCGTCAGAGGTGGAGCTCTTCCGCTTTCGCGCCAACGGGGCATCATCGTCGGACACGACCGTGACTTCCTTCATCTTGGGATTGTAGATTTGGGCGGCCAGGTTGCCCTCCTCTAGATCGCTAAGATGTTAAGTGAGAAATCATCGTGTTAGACAAAATGATATTGGCAAGATGGAGAAACTGGAGCAATGTCATACACGGAAAACAAATACCTACCTTTGGGCACTTTCCGTCTACGAACATGTCGTAGGTGAGGGTGAAGCCACGCTTCTTGTCCTTCACCTTGACGATGTCCTTAAGGCGGAACTTGACAGAGTCGCTCGAGAAGTTGTCCTCGGAGATATGAAGGGTATCCCTTCGGTCGCTGGTGTACTCGTGCATAAGATTCGTACGATGCTGCAGAGTTTGGATCCGCCTGATGAACCAGCACATGGCTAGGTCCAAGCCGGTTAGACCCGTCTCTGCAAACCACTCGATCCGCCTTATTGCGCGAGAAGCATTGAGGTCGGAGGGAAGGGAGGCATGGGACCGCCATGTGGGAACTTCGGCGGCGGCTCCATCCACGAAGTCCGGGTACGTTACTTCTCGGCCCGACAAAGGAATGTCGGGGCCGTAGAAGTACGTCTGCTGCCAATTTTTGCACGACTCGTGGCCGACGATGTCGGGGAACCGCCGGCCAGGTCGGATCTTGAAGCTTATGGTGCCACAGTTTCTAAGCTCCTCCCTACTGTGTCCGGCTTCACGTTTGACGGTGAAGAAGTAGACAAACAGATCTAACCTAGGCCTAATCCCTAGGTAACCCTCGCAAAGTGCCGCGAAGTTGCTAATCACTAGGATACTATTGGGAGAGAGGTTGTGGGGTTGGACCTTGAAGTGATTCAAGACGGACAGGAAGAAGTGGGAGATGGGCAAAGAAACGCCGCGTACCAATTGCGCCTTGAGGTATACCTTCTCTCCGGCTTGGGGAGAAGGGGTCACCTGGCAGGCCGCCGCCGCCCGCCAGGCGAGCCCCTCCGTCGCAGGGAGGTAACCCTCAGCGACCATCTCTTAGATGTCGCGGCCAGTGATGTCCGAGCCGCGCCAGTCGCCTTTGTGCGAGTCTGGCTCCTCTTCCAGGGGCTCCAGCGCCGCCAGGTTATGGTCGCCGCCGGTGGTTTCTATCACCGCCGATGCGGAGATGACCAGACCCTCTGGGGCATGACGACGGAGCTCGCCGGCTTCGCTCGTCGCCGCCATTGATGGGGATGAGCTGCTGCTGGCCATGGAGGAGGGAGAGGACGCGACTGGTGCAAATAACAAGGCTAGGGTTTCTCGAGGTTTTCGCGGAGAGCTCGAGGAGGCGCGCGGCTGGAGGAAGAAGACGATGACGCGGGAGAATGGGGTGAAAAATTGGCAAGTGTCCCACGATTACTATTTATCTTACTCTGCGTCAAGATTCGTGCAGCTAATCGGACGGTTGCCGCGTAGACGACGTGTTTGTGAACGTGCGCGGTAATATCGCCACGTCTCCAACCGCCACCGCCAATGGTTGATATCGCTCGCGCGGTAAAATCGGATATGATTACATTCTTTGCATGTGTGAGTTATGAGGCTTTGCTGACCTACAGCCTACGTCGTCATAACTGACATGGTAGATGAGTCGTCCCATCGAAGATTCCGACATGGACGGATTTAATCCGACAACGGGAGCGTACGATGGAAGATTCAGCATTTCTCCGACTTACTCATAGAAGACGGATAAAACCTTGCAGGGTTCTTTGGGAGGACTACAAGATGTTGCTTGACGATTTGTCGACATCCATCTAGACGGAGCATTCCACGGGAAGAGGCAAGACGGCGCAAGATCTCGGAGTTCTCCAGGGGCTACTGTTGGGGATATGCTGTGGCATCCCGCAAAACCACTACTAGAAAATCGCGTTGTTTTTGTGCATTGCATCGTCATCATCATGCATTATTTGTCTGAAACTTTTTCGAAAAGCCTAGTTTTGCTTTGTACAAATACCCCTCTTTATTTCAAATGCAAAACCCCGATCGTATCGGATATTTTATTTACCTATAAACTAATTGCAAAGTAGTCTTGTTTTAAAATAAACAAAGCAAAACAAACAAATAGTTTACAAAATGATAAACCTAAACCTAATTCCCACCCAATCCTAGTCTACCCACCTATCCTAGCCTGCCACCTCACCTTCCCCTCCACCTCATCTCACCCCCGCCACCTCATCAATCCACCACCTCTCCCCCTCTCCCTCTCTCACACACAGCTTCCCTACCCCTTCCCCTTACACCCGACCCCACCTCTTGCACCGGCCCCACCCCGCAGCCACTCACCTATCTACCAGACCCACCTAGTCAACACTCTCCCTGCCGCCTGGGCCCCACCCACACCACTCTCTCACCACCCCGACCCCACCTACCTCCTTCCCCGCTGGCCCCACTCCCACTCTCCCTGCCGCGCCCAACCGAGCCCCACCCCGCGTCGTCCCGCCTCTCTCTTCCTCCCTCGCGTCCCTCTCTCTTTGCTCGCCGGCGACCACCCGCCCTTCTTCCTCTTCGGCGCCGGCCACCGCCCTCACCTCCGGCCGCCTGCGCCCCCTTTTCTCCGTGCCTCACCTCGGCCACCGCCAAGCCTCGTCTGCAGCCGCCCGCCGGCCTCGGCCACCGCCAAGCCTCCCTCTCCTTCCTCCGGCCGCCGGGCTCCCCTCCGACCCGCCGCCACCACCGAGCCTTCCTCATCCATCGCCGCCTCCCGCGAGCTCCGCGGCATACCTTCCTCCTCTCCCCCTCTGCCGGCTCGCCCCGCCGCCCAACCTCCTCCGGCGCCGCCCGCTCACCCGGCTCCTCCTCCCGTGCGCCGCCGACGCGCTCGCCCCTCTCCTCCGGCACGCGTCCGCCGCCTCTCCCCCTCCTCCGGCCGCCCCGCCCCCGCTCACCGGAGGCCGCCTCCCCGTCGCCTCTTCCCCTGCTCGCCCTTCTCCCTCTCCGGCAGCGACCTCCCTCCTCCACGCGGCCTCGTCCGGCCAGGGCCCCGCCTCCTCGCCCCGTCTCAGGCCGACCACTGCCGTCCGCCGCTCAGCCTGCATCCACCGATCTCCGGCCCCGCCGTCTCCGGCCGCGACGTCCCTTGCCCTCCACCGAGCTCCGCTGCCTGTCCACGCGAGCCGCCTTTGGCCCGTGTGCGTATCCCCGTCGGCAACGACCGTGCCCACCTGCTACATCTTGCTCCTGTTGGTTTCCTGTCGGCGTCGTTTTTCGTTTGCTGCCACCTGCCGAGGTCCTTCGAGAGACCGAGACCGACCGAGACGAGCACCCGAAGATCCGCACAAGGTCGATGCCTAATTCAAGTTCGCCGTCGACAACGGAACCGTGATACCTCGAGATCTCCTTCATGGACATCAAAGCCGGGACATCAAGGCCGTCTACATGGAACATCAAGACCCTGATCCCTCTCGGATCTGAGGACCGAAGATGCCCGGAACGCCAAGATCGCCTTTCGGACCCTTGAAGACCGATCACGGCGTCCTCCTCCCTCTCGGACCACAAGGCCGACGCCACGAGAAGTAACCACCACGATGCCAAGTTCGGCTGACGACCAGACCGACACGAGTCGAGACCCGGAAACTATGCAAGATCGGCGCCGGACCCAGAGAATCCCAGGACGACAAGTTCTTCTACCCGGACCCGACAAGATCCTCGCAACGACAAGAACGACATCGACCAGGGCGAATCCAATGCGCCCCCGACGCCGAACCAAGTCCTGCTTCCCGGTTGCGACAAGACCTACTCCGATGTCCGAGAATGTTTCTGCCGAGACCGAACCCCAGATCCGGACCCTGAGACCGAAACCCCGAACCCCCGAAACCCCAAGATCTGCCGAACCCCAGATGTGTGACCCCTTTTCTCGAGATCTATTTTATAAATGTAATAACAACTTGTTGCATATTAATTGCCATACTTGCATGCATATTTGTGTGGTTTGGGGGCCTTATGCCGAATCACCATATAATTAAATATGGGGCCCATATGCTGGCAAATCTAGTCTCATATCGGCCTCATTTAAATTTGTGTAGCGAACCGGTGTCATTGTTTTGCCTTGTTAAAACAACATTTAATTTTCGGGGTAGATAAACAACTTGAACCATATATTTAATTTTCGGGACCCCCGGTTCCACTTAATATGGCCTAATTGCATTGCACCTTCACCATGCCATGCATCATACATGCATCATGCCCGATCTTTTTCCGTAGTATTAAATATTGCATCCGGTGTTTATTCTAGTGTTTTGCTTCTTCGCGGATAAGGCCGTTGAGTTGATGCGAGTGTCGACCCGATCTTCGGATGAACCTTCGACAATGTTTTCAGGCGATCATCTCCCCCTTTCCACCTATCTTACTTTTATAGTATTTATTCCCTCCTGTTGATCTATTTGCTATCTGTGTTGCGTTGCTCTAGTTTTCGCACCCGTGATATTCCTTGCAGCCTTATATAGCCTTGGACACCTCCTATTACCTGTTGTTTGGTAGATAGTTGGACCTGCGCGTCGTAGTCGCTTGCTCAAGTGCTGTTGCGTGTCGTCAAGTACCACAGTTGTTGGGGTATGGCCGCATGTTTAAGGATGGAGGTGATCATGGCTTTAACTATCGTTTTTTTAATTACTGTTTAATAACTAAAATTGAAGTAGGTAAGCAGAGGCACAGGTGGGCAATAGATGTTATTTGGTTGTTAACCGTCCACTTGTGTCGTTAGGACCCGAGAGCTTGATACATGTTCCTTGATTTATCGCGCTATCCACATCCGGGAGGATTATGGGACCCCCCTGAGCCAGAGCTTGATTCATTCTTATTTCTTGGGGCCACAAACTAGTTTGAGGTTTTATTTACTATCCTGTACTTATGCCATGCTACTGCTTTATTACGATTGTGCGAGGAGCACACTGTACTGTTTAGGATCGGGACACGTTTTCGCGGTGTCGACAAGCCCAGTTTTGGGTTCCCAGTCGTTCACAGCCGTCCACCCAAACCTCGGGTCCGTCTCGAAGTCAGCTAGCTTCGTTGCGGGTGTACTCCAAGGGGTGGCCCCCTGAAATATTTCTGAATCCTGTGATTGCTTTGTCGTGAAGGCCTCGTTGGGTTTTGATTTGGTTTTTCCGAGGTTGATCGAGTGTGTGTTGCTATTTGTGCACCCCGGCTGGGTAAAAGCTTTCTGAAAGCCGTGTCCGCGGTTATGGACGACTTGGAGCACAGTATCTCGATCATAGACAACTATAACTAAAGTAGTGCTATAAATTTGACTTTATAATGACTAGTAATCAGCTTCATTAAAATGGAATGGCTAAATAAAACTGCCAACAATTGTTTGTTTGGGTTGTCGCTTGCGACCATTGTACCTGACTAGTAAGTATTGAAACTATAATGGAATGGCTAAATAAAAGTACCAACAACTACTGGGTTTTGGGATATCTCATGCTAATTGTATCTGACTAGTAAGTGTTGCAACTACAACGGAATGGTTAACTAAAATGGCCCACTGCTTATTTTATCAGGATGATTATCTACACCTGACTAGTAATTGCTGCAACGATAACTGAATAAATAAAACTGCCAACCGTGTGAGTTCCTCGGTTGACTTCCTCTTTTGGTCTCGAGGGGGAATACCAGGATGGGATTGTTTGGTGTTAGCATCAGGTTGATTTCGAATAGGTCTTTCTTACCCATCTCTGATAGACGCTAGTTGTATCGAGTCTCTATAGGTTGTTTAGTGCATGCTGCGCAGCCTCTTCAGTCCACCATACCTATGTAGGCGAGGACCGCCGAATTCTAGCCTCGCCGTGTCTTGGCCTCGATCGACGCTCCTCTTTTCCTTTGCCCTTTGTCGGCACCCTTTGTTCTAGCAGGTTTTCGGCGTCGTTAGCGGGTTACCCTTCCGCTTGGCAGGGTTATGGACGCCATTGGTTATTCTTCAGGGCTCTTAGCCCCATTTGCATCTTGTCCGTAGTCGGACGCTCTATCGTTTTCAAGGTGATTTGGATCTTTGTATTGTATATCTGTATTCTTGATTCTTTGAGTCGTTGTTGTATATATATGTTTTGTGGGTTCCATCGAGGACTATTGTGTAATGGTATTACTTCGTTTTCCACCGACGCAAGTGCTGGTGGGCACCTTTGAATCGCTTTCTATGCGGGTTTTGGCGGAAGCCTTGAAACTTGCATAGGGCCGATTCGAGGGTGTTCTGAGTGGTATCGAGCTCAGCTATGCGATACCCACAAGTCCAGCAGAGGATAACCTAGCTAACGGCCGAAGTAGAGTGTCAAAACTATTTTTGCAAAATCGGTTGGATAGTTCTGATTAGGTCTGATTTTACTCCTTACCCCTCTGCTATTCCCCTCTCACCTCTACGTGTTTTGAATCCGCTCTCGTCTTTTTCTTCGAGTCCAGGATTTCTCGTGGTTAGGTTCCATCGCACCTTCAGGGTTTCGCTTCCTTCTTTGATAACGGTGTTCTACCATCCGGTGTTCATGCTGCCTGAGGAATCCGTCTATTGTGGTACCATTCTTTGTCCCTTGTTTGTGTTTTCCGGTGTTTTTCGACGCGACGACATCATCTATGCCAGATCCGATGCAGAGTCTGCATCACTCCTTTGCTTCTGAACCTCGCTTGACGAGATCTTCAGTCTGATTCCGTGAGTTGGTTGCATAATCCGCCTATTCGTGTGCAGAGTAATGGTTTGAGTGCGGGATGGAGTAGCTACCATACCACTACTCTTATCATTCGCTCTTGTACATTGAGTTGGTGAATTAATGTGATTTCACTCATTCCACGGAAGTTAGAAGTGGCCTTTATCTTTTGATACCTCTACCTTCGACCTTTTGTTTCCGGAGTGTTTCCCCTCAACAATCACGGGCAACGACCCCTTGTTAGTGGTGTCGCGAGGATCTACACGAAGCGAGGAGATTCAGATCGCCGCCTTCTTTCCGGTACCATGAGGCGGATCTCGAGGGCGATATCCATTGTTAGTGGTGTCGAACAGTGGCATCCCGCAAAACCACTACTAGAAAATCGCGTTGTTTTTGTGCATTGCATCGTCATCATCATGCATTGTTTGTCTGAAACTATTCCGAAAAGGCTAGTTTTGCTTTGTACAAATACCCCACTTTATTTCAAATGCAAAACCCCGATCGTATCGGATATTTTATTTACCTATAAACTAATTGCAAAGTAGTCTTGTTTTAAAATAAACAAAGCAAAACAAACAAATAGTTTACAAAATGATAAACCTAAACCTAATTCCCACCCAATCCTAGTCTACCCACCTATCCTAGCCTGCCACCTCACCTTCCCCTCCACCTCATCTCACCCCCGCCACCTCATCAATCCACCACCTCTCCCCCTCTCCCTCTCTCACACACAGCTTCCCTACCCCTTCCCCTTACACCTGACCCCACCTCTTGCACCGGCCCCACCCCGCAGCCACTCACCTATCTACCAGACCCACCCAGTCAACACTCTCCCTGCCGCCTGGGCCCCACCCACACCACTCTCTCACCACCCCGACCCCACCTACCTCCTTCCCCGCTGGCCCCACTCCCACTCGCCCTGCCACGCCCAACCGAGCCCCACCCCGCGTCGTCCTGCCTCACTCTTCCTCCCCCGCGTCCCTCTCTCTCCGCTCGCCGGCGGCCACCCGCCCTTCTTCCTCTCCGGCGCCGGCCACCGCCCTCACCTCCGGCCGCCTGCGCCCCCTTTTCTCCGCTCCTCACCTCGGCCTCCGCCACGCCTCCTCGCCTCGTCTGCAGCCGCCCGCCGGCCTCGGCCACCGCCAAGCCTCCCTCTCCTTCCTCCGGCCGCCGGGCTCCCCTCCGACCCGCCGCCACCACCGAGCCTTCCTCATCCATCGCCGCCTCCCGCGAGCTCCGCGGCACACCCTCCTCCTCTCCCCCTCTGCTCGCCTCGCCCAACCCTCCCCGGCCCGCCACCTGCTCCTCCTCCCGTCGTCGGCCGACGCTTCTTCCTCTCCTCGGCATGCGCCTCTCCCCTCCTCCGGCCGCCCCGTCCCCGCTCATCGGAGGCCGCCTCCCCGTCGCCTCTTCCCCTGCTCACCTTCTCCCTCTCCGGCAGTGACCTCCCTCCTCCACGCGGCCTCGTCCGGCCAGGTCCCCGCCTCCTCGCCCCGTCTCAGGCCGACCACCGCCGTCCGCCGCTCCGCCTACATCCACCGAGCTCCGGCCCTGCCGTCTCCGGCCGCGACGTCCCTTGCCCTCCACCGAGCTCCGATGCCTGTCCACGCGAGCCGCCTTTGGCCCGTGTGCGTATCCCCGTCGGCAACGAACGTGCCCACCTGCTACATCTTGCTCCTGCTGGTTTCCTGTCGGCGCTGCTTTGCTGCCACCTGCCGAGGTCCTTCGAGAGACCGAGACCGACCGAGACGAGCACCCGAAGATCCGCACAAGGTCGATGCCTAATTCAAGTTCGCCGTCGACAACGGAACCGTGATACCTCGAGATCTCCTTCATGGACATCAAAGCCGGGACATCAAGGCCGTCTACATGGAACATCAAGACCCCGATCCCTCTCGGATCCGAGGACCGAAGATGCCCGGAACGCCAAGATCGCCTTTCGGACCCTTGAAGACCGATCACGGCGTCCTCCTCCCTCTCGGACCACAAGGCCGACGCCACGAGAAGTAACCACCACGATGCCAAGTTCGGCTGACGACCAGACCGACACGAGTCGAGACCCGGAAACTATGCAAGATCGGCGCCGGACCCAGAGAATCCCAGGACGACAAGTTCTTCTACCCGGACCCGACAAGATCCTCGCAACGACAAGAACGACATCGACCAGGGCGAATCCAATGCGCCCCCGACGCCGAACCAAGTCCCGGTTGCGACAAGACCTACTCCGATGTCCGAGAATGTTTCTGCCGAGACCGAACCCCAGATCCGGACCCTGAGACCGAAACCCCGAACCCCCGAAACCCCAAGATCTGCCGAACCCCAGATGTGTGACCCCTTTTCTCGAGATCTATTTTAGAAATGTAATAACAACTTGTTGCATATTAATTGCCATACTTGCATGCATATTTGTGTGGTTTGGGGGCCTTATGCCGAATCACCATATAATTAAGTATGGGGCCCATATGCGGGCAAATCTAGTCTCATATCGGCCTCATTTAAATTTGTGTAGCGAACCGGTGTCATTGTTTTGCCTTGTTAAAACAACATTTAATTTTCGGGGTAGATAAACAACTTGAACCATATATTTAATTGTCGGGACCCCGGTTCCACTTAATATGGCCTAATTGCATTGCACCTTCACCATGCCATGCATCATACATACATCATGCCCGATCTTTTGCCGTAGTATTAAATATTGCATCCGGTGTTTATTCTAGTGTTTTGCTTCTTCGCGGATAAGGCCGTTGAGTTGATGCGAGTGTCGACCCGATCTTCGGATGAACCTTCGACAATGTTTTCAGGCGAGCATCTCCCCCTTTCCACCTATCTTACTTTTATAGTATTTATTCCCTCCTGTTGATCTATTTGCTATCTGTGCGTGTTTCTAGTTTTCGCACCCGTGATATTCCTTGCAGCCTTATATAGCCTTGGACACCTCCTATTACCTGTTGTTTGGTAGATAGTTGGACCTGCGCGTCGTAGTCGCTTGCTCAAGTGCTGTTGCGTGTCGTCAAGTACCACAGTTGTTGGGGTATGGCCGCATGTTTAAGGATGGAGGTGATCATGGCTTTAACTATCGTTTTTTTTAATTACTGTTTAATAACTAAAATTGAAGTAGGTAAGCAGAGGCACAGGTGGGCAATAGATGTTATTTGGTTGTTAACCGTCCACTTGTGTCCCGTAGGACCCCGAGAGCTTGATACATGTTCCTTGATTTGTCGCGCTATCCACATCCGGGAGGATTATGGGACCCCCCTGAGCCAGAGCTTGATTCATTCTTATTTCTTGGGGCCACAAACTAGTTTGAGGTTTTATTTACTATCCTGTACTTATGCCATGCTACTGCTTTATTACGATTGTGCGAGGAGCACTGCATCGCTTTAGGATCGGGACACGTTTTGGCGGTGTCGACAAGCCCGATTTTGGGTTCCCGATCGTTCACTGACCGTCCACCCAAACCTCGGGTCCGTCTCGGAGTCAGCTAACTTCGTTGCGGGTGTACTCCAAGGGGTGCCCCCCTGAAATATTTCTGAATCCTGTGATTGCTTTGTCGTGAAGGCCTCGCTGGGTTTTGATTTGGTTTTTCCGAGGTTGATCGAGTGTGTGTTGCTATTTGTGCACCCCGGCCAGGTAAAAACTTTCTGAAAGCCGTGTCCGCGGTTATGGACGACTTGGAGCACAATATCTCGATCATAGACAACTATAAATAAAGTAGTGCTATAAATTTGACTTTATAATGACTAGTAATCAGCTTCATTAAAATGGAATGGCTAAATAAAACTGCCAACAATTGTTTGTTTGGGTTGTCGCTTGCGACCATTGTACCTGACTAGTAAGTATTGCAACTATAATGGAATGGCTAAATAAAAGTACCAACAACTACTGGGTTTTGGGATATCTCATGCTAATTGTATCTGACTAGTAAGTGTTGCAACTACAACGGAATGGTTAACTAAAGCCCAACGCTTATTTTATCGGGATGATTATCTACACCGACTAGTAATTGCTGCAACGATAATCGAATAAATAAAGCGCCAACCGTGTGAGTTCCTCGGTTGACTTCCTCGTTTGGTCTCGAGGGGGAATACCAGGATGGGATTGTTTGGTGTTAGCATCAGGTTGATTTCGAATAGGTCTTTCTTACCCATCTCTGATAGACGCTAGTTGTATCGAGTCTCTATAGGTTGTTTAGTGCATCTTTGCCTCTTGATCCACCATACCTATGTAGGCGAGGACCGCAATTCTAGCCTCGCCGTGTCTTGGCCTCGATCGACGCTCCTCTTTTTCCTTTGCCCTTTGTTGGCACCCCTTTTGTTCTAGCAGGTTTCGACGTCGTTAGCAGGGTTACCCTTCCGGCTTGTCCTGGGCAGGGTTATGGACGCCATTGGTTATTCTTCAGGGCTCTTAGCCCCATTTGCATCTTGTCCGTAGTCGGACGCTCTATCGTTTTCAAGGTGATTTGGATCTTTGTATTGTATATCTGTATTCTTGACTCTTTGAGTCGTTGTTGTATATATATGTTTTGTGGGTTCCATCGAGGACTATTGTGTAATGGTATTAATTCGTTTTCCACCCGCACGCAAGTGCCTGGTGGGCACCTTTGAATCGTTTCTATGAGGGTTTTGGCGGGAAGCGCTGAAACTTGCATAGGGCCGATTCTGAGGGTGTTACATATGCTATATGGGTATCCTCATAGCATGTCTCTTATCCGACTAACCCGGGTGGCCCATAGTCGGTAGCATGGCCTATGGCCTGTTGGGCGGCCCAGTTAGGTGGATCCAGAAGGGAGGCCCATGCCGGATAAAGGTAGGCTACGGTGGATTCACCGGCGTACCCGGAGCCTTGGAGTGCAAGATACACAAGAGTAGTAATAGACGATGTAGAACTCTGTAACCTGTCCGGCTAGGACTTTTCCCTGTAACCCTAGAATCTGACGACTATATAAGTCGGGCCTATGGGAGCCTTTAGGGCACAACTTCACATAACCTCGCACAGCGAACCTATCTCTGTAACTCGGCGTATTGCCATTATAGTGATTTATAGCAGGAGAAGGATTCCGCCACCGTTGTTGGATATGAACTGGGTAAGCTATGTTACCTCGTACCTGTCAACCGTCCGCCTTACCCCACATCTCTAAACACGCACTGTGAGGACCTCTCCATGGCGTACTCGTCGGCAATACCACGACAGCATCATCAAAAGGTGTTGGGCGTAGCTGCGCTTCTAGCACATATTGCTTTTGTGCAGCAGAGAGGAGAATCCTCAAATTCATGGCCCATTCCGTAAAGTTGCTACCGTTCGTTGCAAGTTTATCTTTCTCCATGAACACATTGAAATTAAAAGGAGGTGGTGCCATCTACAACAGAATTTGTAAATTTTAGACTAAGTTTATGATAGATTGAGTTCAACTAATCCACATTACGAATGAACTCCCACTCAAAAACGACATCCCTCATGCCTTTTTGGTGATTACATGAACCAAATCCACTACACCAAGTCCGATCATCACGTGAGTCGGTGTAGCTTCAAAGGCGAGCATCAAATGGGCATCATATCTACTATATGACTCATGCTTAACCTTTCGGTCCGTGTTCCGAGGCCATGCCTGTACATGCTAGGCTCGTCAAGTAAGAACCTTAGTATTCGCATGTGTAACTGTCTTACACTCGAAATATGGTCGTGGATCCAAGAACACCCGATCATCACGTGATCTCTTGGAGTGACGAAAACATAATCGGTGCATACTAAAGGAAGAACACAACTTATCCTGATATTTAAATGAGGGATCATCTTATTATGCTAATAAAAAGCCAAACAAGCAATATAAGATGCTATCAAACATCATATGTTTATAAGTGAAATGATATGGTTACCGCATATGATCTCTATCATGTGCATCATGGTATGATCACTATCATACATTTATGTGTAAGTCCAAGGTCTATGGAACTTACACGCTATGTGTGTTGTAAGAGTAACATCTCATACTTCTACTTACAACATCACCATATCATAACACTAGCCCAGAAACAATCTAAACTAGACGCCTCTAATTTATCCATTGCAAGTTTTGCGTGGCTTAGGGCTTTCGAAGATAGAACCGTTCTTACCTATGAACATGAACCACAAACTAGTTGCATATCAAGCGTGGAACTGGTCTCATGTGCTAGGACATGTCAAGTTTGATCGGACCGCTTCATCCCACTATGCCACCAATATTCAAAATTACAACTAAGAAGCAACAACATGATCATCATCGCCCACATACTCTTATGTGTACTACCCATGTAAAGCATCTACGCATAGATCTGGCTCTGATACCACTGTAGGGTTCACAGCATAGAAAACAAAAAATTTCCTACGATGGGAACAACTATGTACCAAGATCTATCTACTAGATACAAACAAGGGGCGGATGTATATCCGTAGAGAACATACCCTTTGTGGCATCCCGCAAAACCACTACTAGAAAATCGCGTTGAATTTGTGCATTGCATCGTCATCATCATGCATAGTTTGCATAAAACTATTTTCGAAAACCCCGATTTGTTTTCCAAACGCCCCATCTTATTCAAACTCCAAAATCCGGCCCCCGGAATATTTTGTTTTGGCCGCTATCGGTTTGCACGCGGCCCGTTTAAATCAAATAAAAGTTTAATTGTTTAGGTATCGATAAGGCGGGCCAACCCGACCCGAACGACCACCCCATATTTTAAAATCGGTCCACCCCAAACCAGCCCTGCTAAATCCTAGTCCCACACAATCTATTTCTACCCACCAACGGCAGACCGCCACCTCACCCTCTCACCCAAACTATACCCACCTGCCACCTCACCTATCCAGCCCCATCTAATCCTAAACCTACCCAGAATCCTACCCACCCCTTGCCTCCACCTCACCCTGGCCAATCCCTGAGCGCCACGTCGGCAATCCCCAAACCCCCACCAATCTCTCTATGCCACATCACCCAACCTCCTCTTCCCCTTCTCTCTCTCCTCACAGCACCCTCTCCACCCATGCGTTACACGCACCCACGCCTGGACCAGCCGCCCCCCCCCTACCCTCTCTCTCTGCCGCTGGGGCTCACCGCCCCCTGGCCCACCTCCCAGGCAGACCAACCCACCCCCACTCCTGACGCGCCTTGGCCCCACCTGTTCCCCCCCAGCAACACGGACGCGCCACGCGAACCCCACCCACGCACGCGGTCTTCCCCGCTGACGCCTCATGGGGACTCCACCGTTCGTCCTCAGACGCCTCTCTCGCCACCCACCTCACATGAGCTCCCGTCCCCTGCCCTCACATCTCCGCGCCGCCCCTGGCCCCTCCCCGACGCTCTCTCGCACCGCCTCTGCCGCCGGCGACAGCCCCCACCGAGCTGCCACTGCTCGCTCCCCTCCGCGCCGGGCCCTCCCGCCTCGAGCTCAACCGTCACCTCCCGGCCCGCCAAGACCCCATGAGCTCCGGCGCCGTCCCTCCGAGCAGACCTCCGCCGCGCCCTTCCCTGGCCCTCCTCCGCTTCGGCCGCCGGCGGATGCTCTCCTCACCACCGCTCAGGCCGCATCCGCCCGTGCCCCTACCACCTCGCCGCTGCCGAGCCCGCCGACCTCCGCCGAGCCACGCTGCCCTCAAGGCTGGCCGGCAGCAAGCCCACCGCCCGAGTTCCACGCCCAGGCCCGCGTCCTCATCCCTCATCGAGCCTCCGCTGCCATCGGGGTTCCTGCGTCCTCGGGGATCGTGGTCGTGACCTCCTTCGCCACGCGCAGACAGCGAGCGAGGGCGACCCCGGTGTCCACCTCGACCATGTCCTTCACCGAGCTACGTCTTGTTCTAGGTGTTGTCACGTCAGATGGCTGAGCTAAGTGAGCTGCAGTTATGTTTCGGGTGACCTTCAGTTAAAGAAAATCAGCGAGATGGCCACGAGTATCTGGTGTCGTCGAAAGCCCACCACCACCCGGAACGTGCCGACAAGTCCGGCTCAAGGCCTATGGGCTCGAGGGGTGTACATGGTGCCACCCAAGATCTTCATCGCGGACCCGAACCCGACGCGCCAAGTGCTTCACCCGAACGCCATCGACCGACACGGGATGAGAACCAAGTCCACGCGAGACCGTTCCCGTTGAGGACAGAAACCCTTCAAGTTAGTTGCGACAACAAGCTCGACACCGACAACCGAGGGGAACCCTGAGTACTTCGCCGCGGAACTAGGGGCGATGACGCCAGTACGACAAGATCCACCTCCCAGAGCGACGACCCCTGGCCACCAAGAGCTACCGGCAACATGACCAAGAACTGGACCCCGATGACCATGATCCCCACGGCAGGACAACAAGGCCGTCGACGTGGAACCGTAGAACGCCGAGTGCTTCACCCGGACACCGAGAACATCCCCCTGAAGCCATGACCGTCAACATGACCCCAAGTCCCGCACCCGGATGCGCCAAGACCTACCCCGATACCCGAGAACGGAACCGTCGAACCCTGGACCCTGTCGAACCCCGGAACCCTAACAAGATCGCCGAACCCTAAATGTGTGACCCCTTTTCCTCGAACCCTATTTTATAACATAACAACTTGTTGCATATTTAATTGTCATCTCGCATGCATATCTGTGGTTTGGGGGCCTTATGCCGATTCACCTAATAATTAAATATGGGGCCCATATGCGGGCAAATCTAGCCTTATATTGGCCTCATTTAAACTTGTGTAGCGAACCGGAAACTCATCTTGTCATGTTAATACAACATTTAAAATGCGGGGTTTCTAAATAACATGAACCACCTAATTAAATGTCGGGACCCCGGTTCCACTTAATATGACCTAATTGCATCGCACTCTTGCCATGCCATACATCATGCATGCATCATGCCGATCTTTTGCCTTAGTATTAAATAGCGCATCCGGTGTTTCTTCTAGTGTTTTGCTTCTTCACGGATTGGACCGTTGAGTTGATGTGAGCTTCGCCCCGATCTTCGGATGAACCTTTCGACAATGTTTTCAGGCGAGCATCTCCCCCTTTCTACCTATCTTACTTTTATAGTTTTTATTCCCTCTTGTTGATCTATTGCTAGCTGTGTTGCGATGCTCTAGTTTTCGTACCCGTGGTATACCGTGCAGCCCTATATTGCCTTGGACACATCCTATTACCTGTTGTTTGGTAGCTAGTTGGACTTGCGGGTCGAAGTCGCTTGCTCAAGTGTTGTCGCGTGTTGTCAATGCCACAGTTGTTGATGTATTGCCGCATGTTGATGTTGGAGATGTTTCTAGTTTTACTTATCGTCACTCTACTTTCTGTTTAACAACTAAAATTGAATAAGCAGAGGCATCGGTGGGTGATAGATAATATTTGGTTTCCGAACGCCCACTTGTGTCCCGTAAGACCCCGAGTACTTGATACCTGTTCCTTGATTTTGCGCGCTATCCACATCCGGGAGGTATATGGGACCCCCCTGAGCCAGAGCTTGATTCATTCTTATTTCTTGGGGCCACAAACTAGTTTGAGGTTTTATTTACGATCCTGTACTTATGCCATGTTTTACCGCTTTATTTACGATTGTGCGAGGTACTGCACACTGTACTGTTTAGGACCGGACCACGATTTCGGTGTCGACAAGCCCGTTGGGGTTCCCGGTGCTCACAACCGTCCGCCAAACCTTGAGGCCGTCTCGAGCTTGCTTACTCCGTGGGTTCTACTTAAGGTGGCCCCTGAAATATTTATGAATCCGTGATTGTTCAGTGAAAGCCTCGTTGGGTTTTGATTTGGTTTTTCTGAGGTTGATCGAGCGTGTGTTGCTATTGGTGCACCCCGGCCGGGTAAAACTTTCTGAAAGCCGTGTCCGCGGATATGGACGACTTGGAGCACAGTATCTCGATCATAGACAAGCATAACTAAAGTTTACTGCTATAAATTTGACTTATAATGACTAGTAATCAGCTTCACTATAATGGAATGGCTAATTAATACTGCCCACAATTGCTTGTTTGGTTGTCGCTCGCCACAATTGTATCTGACTAGTAAGTATTGCAACTACAACGAATTGGCTGAATAAAAGTACCAACAACTGCTGAGTTTTGGGATTATATCATGCTATCTGGATTTGATTAGTAATTGTTGCAACTATCACGGAATGGTTAATTAAAAGTGCCCACTGTTTATTTTATCAGGACGATTATCTAAACTTGACTAGTAAAGTGCCGCAACTATAACTGAATAAATAAAACTGCCAACTGTGTGAGTTTCTCGGTTGACTTCCTCGTTTGGTCTCGAGGGGGAAACACCAGGATGGGTTTGTTTGGTGATAGCTTCAGGTTGGATCCGGTTAGGTCATTCTTACCCCTCTCTGATAACCGCCAGTTGTATCGAGTCTCTATAGGTTGTTTAGTGCATGCTGCCGCCGCTTGATCCACCATACCTATGTAGGCGAGGACCGAATTCTAGCCTCGCTGCACCGGCCTCGATCGACGCTCTTTCTGTTTCCTTTGCCCTTTGTCGGCACCCCTTTTGTTTAAGCAGGTTTTGAGATCGACGTCGTTAGCAGGGTTACCCTTCCGGCTTGGCCTGGGCAGGGTTATGGACGCCATTGGTTATTCTTCAGGGCTCTTAGCCCCATTTGCTTCTTGTCCGTAGTCGGACGCTCTACCGTTTTCAAGGTGATTTGGATCTTGAACATTATATCTGTATTCTTGACTCATGGAGTCGCTTATATATATATATATATCTGTTCTGTGGGTCCCATCGAGGACTGTTGTGTGATGTTATTACTTCGTTTTCCACCCGCACGAAAGTGCTTGGTGGGCACCTTTGAATCGTTTCTATGCGGGTTTGGTTAATTTTGCCCAAACTTGCATAGGTCCGATTCTGAGGGTGTTACACCCTTGAAGACCGACAAAGCTTAACGAGTTAAACTCGTGGTTGATGTAGACGATCTCTTGCCAATCTCAAGATCGAGAGGAAGTCCTAGCGCCGCAAGTCAGCAGCGCATCCGTGCTCGCACACACGTCCAAGGCACCGAGCAACCTCCGCCTCCTCGCTCCAACGATGCAGCGGAAGCACAACTCTTTCTTGCCGAATAGCCACAGGAAATTTGTAGCTCGCTAGTCCGAGACCATGGGGGGTAAATTCTAGAGGGGGAGAGAGATCCTTCACGAGGAGGTGTGAGTGAGAAGTGAGGAGGGGGTGCCTTTTATAGGAGAAGGGTGAACCCCAAGGGGGTGGCCGGCGCATGGTGGCTGCCCCTTGCCCTCCCCTCATTCATGTGGGTGCACACTCCACTCACAAAAATCCTTTCAATTCCCTCCACTCAAAATCCCTCTCAAATTCCCATTAAATGTCCACCAAATTTAATGCAAACTCTCATTAAATAAAACTCCTATTATTTATTCAGAATTTTGTCAATTACTTTAATGACAAACATTCACATATAACCCCTTGCTAGTATTTCATTTCACATGCAAAAACACTTTCTGCAATTTCACCCAAAATCATGTTTCGGTATCTAGTGAAATAAATTCATGCACTTGTTATTCTTTTCGGCATGAAAGTTTTGTTCCAATTAGATGTCGGTGTATATTAAGTGTGTCACCCTACGGTTCATGAATAATGCGGACATGATCGATACCCCTCTTAGATCAATAATCAGAAGCGGGATCTGGAGACCCATACTGACTCCCACACATTCAACGATGACTTTCTTGTGATCGTCGGAACCTTTTACGCTAGTATCTTAATCCCTTTGTTTCACGGTATATTACATGTCCGAGATTCGATCATCGGTATCTCCATACCTAGTTTGATCTCTTTACTGACATACACTCTTTTCTCATTCCCGTGATATAACATTCTAGTGATCAAATCACTTGCTTGCAAGCTAACCAATGTGATATCACCAAGAGGGCCTAGAGTATATCTATCAGTCATAGGGATGAACAAATTCCACTCTCGATCCATGGGCCTCAATATAACACTTTATTAGTTCTGAACCCATCTTTATAATCACCCTGTTATGGTGTAACATTTGATGTTATCAAGAAACTATTCCGGTGTTAGTGATTGATATGGTCTCATGGTCTAAGGATTAGGATCACTTTGTAAGTTGTTATAGCAATATAAACTCAATGACTTTGATCGTAATTCTATACTTCAGATGAATGTTCATCACATCATTACACTAATGTCGTGACCTCGTTATTAACAACATCCAATGTCTTTGAACAGGAAACTTTGATCATCTTGTTAATCAACGAGCTAGTTTATGAGAGAGACGTAACTAGGAACTTTCTATTTGTTTATTAAACACACATGTATTAATGTTTCCGTATTAATACAATTATAGCATGCAAAATAAATATCTATCATATACTTGGAATACACATAATAAACGCTTTATTATTGCCTCTCAGGGCATATTCCCTTTAGTCTCTCACTTGCACTAGAGACAATAATATAGTTACATAGTGATGTATCTAACACCCATGGAGTTCTGGTGTTGATCATGTTTTGCTCTAGGGAGAGTTTTAGCCAACGGATCTGCTACATTAAGATCCGTACGTACTTTACAAATCTTTATATCTCCATCCTTGACATGTTCACGGATGGAGTGAAACCGACGCTTAAGATGCTTGGAATACTTGTGAGACCTTGGTTCTTTGGCATTGGCAATGGCACCATTGTTGTCACAAAAGATTGCCATTGGGTCCAACGCGCTTGCAACCACACCTAGTCTTACTCAATGTCATGCCTTGCAACATAGGTAAGAACCCCTACTTACTTCCATCCATTTTAAACTTCTTTAAAATCTTATCAAGGTATGTACTTTGCGACCGCCCTATTAGGCGCCTAGATCCATCTCTATAGATCTTTATGCCTAATATGTATGACGCTTCACCTAGGTCCTTCATTGAAAATTTGCTGTTTAGATAACTTTTAACACTATTTAAAATATCTATATCATTTCCGATTTATAATATGTCATCCACATATAATATCAAAAATGCCACATTGCTCCCACTCACTTTCTTGTAAATACAATCTTCTCCATAAGTTTGGACAAATCGAAACTCTTTGATCACCTCATCAAAGCGGAGATTCCAACTTCGTGATGCTTGCCTCAATCCATAGATGGATCGCTGAAGCTTGCACACCTTGTTAGCATCCTTAGGATCGACAAAACACTTTGGTTGTATCATATACAACTCTTCTTCAATATTGCCATTGAGGAACACGGTTTTGACATCCATCTGCCACATCTCATAATCGAAATATGCAGCAATTGCTAACATAATCCTAACTGATTTTAGCATTGCTACGGGAGAGAATGTCTCATCGTAGTCAACTCCTTGAATTTGTCGAAACCCCTTTGTGACAAGTCGAGCTTTATAGACGGTCACATTACCATCAACATCAGTTTTTCTTTTGAAAATCCATTTATTCTCCACGGCCTTTCAGTTGTGAGGTAAGTCCACCAAGTTCCAAACTTGAGTTTCATACATGGATTCCATCTCGGATTTCATGACTTCTAACCATTTGTTGGAATCCGGGCTCATCATCGCTTCTTCATACGTTGCAGGGTCATCAATTTCATCAACCATGAAATTCATGACAGGATTTCCGTACAGCTCGGGAGCTGCACGCGTCCTGCTAGACCGGCGAGGTTCGATAGTACTCTCTTTTGGAGTTTCATGATCATTATCATTAGTTCCTTCTTCAACTGGTGAATCCAACTCCGGAACAACTTCTGGCGCTGTGCTACTCGCCATACTTTGAAGCGAAGGTTAAATAACCTCTTCAAGTTCTACCTTCCGACTACTCACACCTTTCGTGAGAAACTCTTTCTCTAGAAAGGATCCATTCTTGGCAACAAAAACATTGCCCTCGGATCTGTGATAGAAAGAATACCCAATATTTTCCTTATGGTATCCTATGAAGACGCATTTTTCCGCTTTGGGTTCGAGTTTATCCGGTTGAAGTTTCTTCACATAAATATCGCATCCCCAAACTTTAAGAAATGACAGCTTAGGTTTATTTCCAAACCAAAATTCATACGGTGTCTTTTCAACGGATTTAGATGGTGCCCGATTTAAAGTGAATGCAGCAGTTTCTAGTGCATAACCCCAAAATTACAACAGCAAGTTCGTCAGAGACATCATATATCGAACCATATCCAATAAAGTACGATTACGATGTTCTGACACACCATTTTGCTGTGGTGTTCCGGCAGGTGTGAGTTGTGAAACAATTCCACACTCTTTCATATGAGTGCTAAACTCATAAATTAGATACTCTCCTCCATGGTCGGACCATAGAAATTTGATCTTTCTATTACGATGATTTCTACTTCACTCTGAAATTCCTTGAACTTTTCAAAAGTTTCAGACTTGTGTTTCATCAAGTAGATATAACCGTATCTACTCAAATCATCCGTGAAAGTAACAAATTAAGGATATCCACCTCGCGCCGACACACTCATTGGACCAAATGCATCAGAATGTATGATTTCCAATAAATTTGTCACCCGTTCCATTGAACCAGAAAACGACGTTCTAGTCATCTTGACCATAAGGCATGTCTCACATGTATCAAATGATTCAAAATCAAGTGATTCCAAAAGTCCATCCAAATGGAGCTTCTTCATGCGTTTAACGCCAATATGAGCTAGACGGCAGTTCCACATATATGCGGATATATCATCATTAAGTTTAATCCTTTTAGCATCAACATTATGAATATGTGTAACACTATTATCGAGATCCAATAGAAATAAACCATTCATCATCGGTGCATGACCATAAAAGATTTCATTCATTTAAATAGAACAACCATTGTTCTCGGATTTAAATGAATAACCACTTCGCATCAAACATGATCCAGATACAATGTTCATGCTCAGTGTTGGAACCAGATAATAATTATTCAAGTTTATTACTAATCCCGACGGTAAGTGGAGAGGCATCATTCCCACGGCGATCACATCAACGCTTGATCCATTGCCGACACGCATCTTGACCTCACCCCTTGCTAGCGGTCGCTTGTTTCGCAGCCCCTGATTCGACTTACAAATATTAGCAACTGAACCGGTATCAAATACCCAGGTGCTACTGTGAGCACTAGTCAAGTACACATCAATAACATGTATATCATATATACCTTTGTTTTCCTTGCCGGGCTTCTTGTATGCCAAATACTTGGTGCAGTTGCGCTTCCAGTGGCCAGTCCCCTTACAATAGTAGCACTCGGTATCGGACTTAGGTCCAACTTGGGGTTTCTTTTCAGGAACGGCAACCGACTTGTCGCCCTTACTTCCCTTCTGTTTTCCCTTCTTGTCTTTCTTGAAACCAATGTTCTTATTGATCATCAACACTTGATGTTCCTTCTTGATCTCCACTTCTGTAGTTTTAAGCATTGACAAAAGCTCAAGGAGAGACTTCTTTATGCCTTGCATATTATAGTTCATCACGAAGCTCTTATAGCTAGGTAGTAGAGACTGCAGAACACGATGGCTGCCTAAGTCAATGGGAATCGTTATTACCAAGGACACAATCTTATCGGCGTAACCCGACATCTTGAGTACATGCTCACTTACGGAGTTGTGTTCTTCCATCATGCAGCTAAAGAACTTTTCTGAAGCATTGTAGCACTCTACAGCAGCATGTGCATCGAAAATCATTTTCATCTCACCCATTGTATCAAATGCATTGCCATTTTCAAAACGCTTTCGAAGTTCTGGCTCTAGCCCATACAATATGCCGAATGAACTAAGTTGTGGTCCTCCTGACAAGTCTGATAGACATTCTTCTCCTCATCAGGGGCATCATCGAAAGGTGGGGGGCCTAGCGGCGCTTCTAGCACATATTGCTTTTGTGCAGCAGAGAGGAGAATCCTCAAATTCATGGCCCATTCGGTGAAGTTGCTACCGTTCGTTGCAAGTTTCTCTTTCTCCATTAACACATTGAAATTAAAAGCAGGTGGTGCCATCGACAACATAATTTGTAAAGTTTAGACTAATTTTATGATAGATTGAGTTCAACTAATCCACATTACGAATGAACTCCCACTCAAAAACTACATCCCTCGTTCCTTTTTGGTGATTAAATGAACCAAATCCACTACACCAAGTCCGATCATCACGTGAGTCGGTGTAGCTTCAAAGGCGAGCATCAAATGGGCATCATATGTACTATATGACTCATGCTTAACCTTTCGGTCCGTGTTCCAAGGCCATGTTTGTACATGCTACGTTCGCCAAGTTAGAACCTTAGTATTCGCGTGTGTAACTGTCTTACACCCGAAATATGGTCGTGGATCAAGGAACACCCGATCATCATGTGATGTCTTGGAGTGACGAAAACATAATCGGTGCATACTAATGGAAGCACACATTCTTATCTTGATATTTAAATGAGGGGTCATCTTATTATGCCTATAAAACGCTAAACAAGCAATATAGGATGCTATCAAATTACCGCATATGATCTCTATCATGTGCATCGTGGTATGATCACTATCATACCTTTATGTGTAAGGCCAAGGTCTATGGAACTTACACGTTATGTGTGTTGCAAGTGTATCATCTCATACTTCTACTTACAACATCCCCATATCAGAACACTAGCCCAGCAACAATCTAAACTAGACGCCTCTAATTTATCCATTGCAAGTTTTACGTGGCTTAGGGTTTTCGAAGATAGAACCGTTCTTACCTACGAACATGAACCACAACGAGGATAACCAAATTGTTGACAACTCGTTGCAAAATAGATATTGACTATAGTAGGAGAGACAGACATCCGCTAGCCACTTATGCAAACTAGTTGCATGTCAAGCGTGGAACTGGTCTCATGTGCGAGGACATGCCAAGTTTGTCCGGGCCGCTTCATCCCACTATGCCACAAATATCCAAAATTACAACTAAGAAGAAACAACATGATCATCATCGCCCACATACTCTTATGTGTACTACCCGTGTAAAGCATCTACGCATAGATCTGGATACCACTGTATGGTTCGCAACATAGAAAACAAAAAATTTCCTATGATGGGAACAACTATGTACCAAGATCTATGTACTAGATACAAACAAGGGGCGGATGTATATCCGTAGAGAAAATACCCTTGAAGACCGACAAAGCTTAACGAGTTAAACTCGTGGTTGATGTAGACGATCTCTTGCCAATCTCAAGATCGAGAGGAAGTCCTAGCGCCGCAAGTCAGCAGCGCATCCGTGCTCGCACACACATCCAAGGCACCGAGCAACCTCCGCCTCCTCGCTCCAACCATGCAGCGGAAGCACAACTCTTTTTTGCCGAATAGCCAGAGGAAATATGTAGCTCGCTAGTCCGAGACCATGGGGGATAAATTCTAGAGGGGGAGAGAGATCCTTCACGAGGAGGTGTGAGTGAGAAGTGAGGAGGGGTGCCTTTTATAGGAGAAGGGGGAACCCCAAGGGGGTGGCCGGCGCATGGGGGCTGCCCCTTGCCCTCCCCTCATTCATGTGGGTGCAAACTCCACTCACAAAAATCCTTTCAATTCCCTCCACTCAAAATCCCTCTCAAATTCCCATTAAATGTCCACCAAATTTAATGCAAACTCTCATTAAATAAAACTCCTATTATTTATTCAGAATTTTTTCAATTACTTTAATGACAAACATTCACATATAACCCCTTGCTAGTATTTCATTTCACATGCAAAAACACTTTCTGCAATTTCACCCAAAATCATGTTTCGGTATCTAGTGAAATAAATTCCTGCGCGTATTCTTTTCGGCATGAAACTTTTGCTCCAATTGGATGTCGGTGTATCTTAAGTGTGTCACCCTACGATTCATGAATAATGCGGACATGATCGAGACCCCTCTCAGATCAATAATCAGAAGCGGGATCTGGAGACCCATACTAACTCGCACACATTCAACGATGACTTTCTTGTGATCGTCAGAACCTTTTACGCTAGTATCTTAATCCCTTTGTTTCACGATATATTACATGTCCGAGATTCGATCATTGGTATCTCCATACCTAGTTTGATCTCATTACTGACATACACTCTTTTCTCATTCCTGTGATATAACATTCTAGTGATCAAATCACTTGCTTGCAAGCTAACCAATGTGATATCACCGAGAGGGCCCAGAGTATATCTATCCATCATCGGGATTAAAAAATTCCACTCTCGATCCATGGGCCTCAACATAACACTTTATTAGTTCTGAACCCATCTTTATAATCACCCTATTTACGGTGTGACGTTTGATGTTATGAAGAAACTCTTCCGGTGTTAGTGATTGACATGATCTCATGGTCCAAGGATTAGGATCACTTCGTAAGTTGTTATAGCGATATAAACTCAATGACTTTGATAGTAATGCTATACTTTGGATGAATATTCATCACACCATTACACTAATGTTGTGATCTCGTTATTAACAACATCCAATGTCCATGATCAGGAAACCTTGGTCATCTTGTTGGATGATTCTTGGAGGATGAACCGCCGGAGTTAGGATTCTGACGGAAAAAAGCGGTGTTTTGATGCAATTTCACGAAGATCAGAAAAATACCAGAAAAACTACGGAAAATCGTATTTTCCCAAAAGATGAAGGATGCCAGAAGAGGAGGCGGAGTTGGGCCACAGGGGTCCCACACCCCCCAGGCACGGGCCACCCTAGGTCGCGCCTACTGGGGGTGTGGCCACCCTGGCCCACCATTAGCTCTGCCCTCTCGCTTATATCTTATCCTCGAAACCCTAATACACGCGGAGCGACCAGAGAAATATTCCGCCACCTCTGCGGGGCGGAAAACACCGAGAGAGAAAGAGCTCTCCGTCAGACGGATTTTTCCGGGGAAATTCCTTCCCGGAGAGGGGAGATCATCGCCATCAACACCATCATCAAGCTAGACTTCATGGGATCATCATCATCATCCACACCATCATCTCCACCAACACCATCATCACCACTCCATCTCGCTATAACAATTGTGTTGAATCTTGCATAGTTCTTAGGGGAAGCTTTCGCGGTGTCGATTACTATTGTAGTTGATGCTTGTGAGTGGAACCATTGAATTATTGTTTATGTTCAGATTGTTATCCATTACCATATCATCTCTGATCTTGATCCATATGATGTCTCGTGAGAAGTTCGTTTAGTTCTTGAGGACATGGGAGAAGTCATGTTGATAGTACTGGAACTGTGTTGAGGTATTATTCAATGGTTTAATATTTAAGTTGTGGTGCTAATCTTCTAGTGGTGTCATGTGAACGTCGACTACATGATACTTCACCATTTATGGTCCTAGGGGAATACATTGTGTATTTGGCTACTAATTGTGGGGTTGCTGGAGTGACAGAAACATGAACCCCCGTTAGGAAACCATTGCACAAGGGAGCGTAGGATCTCAGAGTTTAAGACTATGGTTAGGTTTATATCTTAATTGCTTTCTTGTAGTTATGGATGCTTGCAAGGGTTTAATCACAAGTATGTATTAGTGTAGGGTTTGCAGCATAGAAAACAAAAAAATTCCTACAATGGGAACTATGTACCAAGATCTATCCACTAGATAAAAACAATGGGCGGATAAATATCCCTAGAGAACATACCCTTGAAGATCGACAAAGCTTAACGAGTTAAACTCGTGGTTGATGTATATGATATCTTGCCGATCTCAAGATCGAGAGGAAGTCCCAGCGCCGCAAAACAGCAGCGCATCCGTGCTCGCACACACGTACAAGACACTGAGCAACCTCCGCCTCCTCGCTCCAGCAATGCAGCAAAGCACAACCCTTTCTTGCCAAATAGCCACCGGGAACATGTATCTCGCTAGTCCGAGACCATGGGGGATAAATTCTAGAGGGGGAGAGAGATCCTTCACGAGGAGGTGTGAGTGAGAGAGAGGAGAGGGGTGCCTTTTATAGGAGGAGTGGGGCACCCAAGGGGGTGGCAGCCGGCCATGGGGTTTCCCCCTACCCTCCCCTCATTCATGTGGGTGGACACTACACTCACAAAAATCTCTTCAATTCCCTCTACTCAAAATTGCAATTAAATTTCCACCAAATTTAATGCAAACTCTCATTAAATAAAACTCCTTTTATTTATTCAGAATTTTGTCAATTACTTTAATGACAAACATTCACATATAACCCCTTGCTAGTATTCCATTTCACATGCAAAAATAATTTCTACAATTTCACCCGAAAACCTGTTTCGGTATCTAGTGAAATAAATTCCTGCGCTTGTTATTCTTTCCGGCATGAAACTTTTGCTCCAATTGGATGTCAGTGTCCCTTAGGTGTGCCACCCTACGGTTCGCGAATAATATGGACATGATCGAGACCCTTCTCCGATCAATAATCAGAAGCGGGACCTGGAGATCCATACTAACTCCCACACTGTAAGGTTCCCAACCTTTAATAAGGTAGAGATCCCTGTGTTTACAATGCTAGAGTCCCTGGATCAATAGCTAGCATCCACAGTTAAGATGTAACATCAAGAAACAAAGGTCATAATACAACTTTATAACCAGGAATAAAGTAATTTATTACATCTTACATAGCTCATTTGGCTATCTCATTACAATGCAGCAGAATATAACAATAGCATGGGGTCCTTCATCTTCAAAGTGCCACAGGCAGGCATGTTGGTTGTAGACTTGTAATCCTACTTCACTGATATCAAACAAATCTGCAACATAACAAGTTACAACCACAAGGGTCAATACATTTGAATTGTATTGGCAAGTGATACTATGGTAATATTGTGGATTCTATCATCTATATGCTTTTGGCTAAGTGGAGCTTAGGCTTGCTTTGCTCAAAATAGATTTTCCTTATCATTTGAAAACACTAAGTTTTTGCTTGACAAAAATCACCCAAGGAACCACCAATAGAAATTGGGGAACCTTAAACCCTTATTCAACCACAAGTTTTTAACTTAGAAATTTGGATGATGAGATTCTTGATAGCTTCCATGTATTGATGCTCAAATTGTCCTTTGCCAGGGACATGGCTAAGTACTTAGATTTTACACTCTGCAGAGGTGGTGCACTTTCCCCAAAAGACTTGGTTTCACCAAGACAAGAACTTTCAGAAGCCTTCCCTTAGACCAGAATGTACGCGTTCCAACCTATTAAACCCCTACCACCAACTGTCCATTTGGCTAAGTTATTGCAACCTATATGATCCAGGCAGAGCCCATAATGCCAAGTGGCTGCACTTGAAGCTTCTCAACATTTGACATCTCAAATCTCTTTGTTCCTGGGTGGCCATCCACAAGTGAGATACACAAGGTAAACCATAGAAATGGGCCTTGTGAACCACTCAACACAAACCATTCCTTCCATTCCACCCAAGTGATTAATTCACTTAGTTGTTTTATTAAACAAAACACAAGTCCTCAGACTTAGAAATTTTTCCATAGTATGAATATATATTCCACCATTGTTTTCTGCTAGCTAAGCTAAGCATGATTGTAGTAGGAATCTTAACTTAGGAAATTCTACTAAAGTTTCATCTACTAGGATTTCCCATAGCATAGTTTTTACTTGGCAAAATTTTCATGCAAGTCCTACTTAGAAATATCACTAATGCATAGTGAAAATAATGGGACAAAAGTATGAAGCATCACTTGCCTTTTTGGTAGAGAATATAAGTTCACTCCTTCTCTTTGAAACAATCACAATCTTCAAGTCACTATAATTCAATCAAGCAAACAATATTTCAATCTACCATTCAAGCAATTCATCACAAAAAATAATAATAAAAAAACAATGCA
Organism: Avena longiglumis; assembly: GCA_030063025.1. Classification (NCBI taxonomy): domain Eukaryota; kingdom Viridiplantae; phylum Streptophyta; class Magnoliopsida; order Poales; family Poaceae; genus Avena; species Avena longiglumis. Next base: position 3,549,042 of record CP125974.1, on the reverse strand, counting down.
TGCAAGCATGCACAAGATTGTTTTATTTGTAAAAGTGGTTTCTAATGGTTCATAAACATTTGGAAACACCTAATGGTCATTTTATAAAGTGGCGAATTCATTTGTATAAGATTTTGCTTCATAAACCATTTTTAGATCAAGTCATTATTTTATGTGGTGTAGAAATGCTTTTAATAGGACAAAATTCTATAGGTTTCACATAATATGTTTTCAAACCATATAACCTTGTGTTTAGGGTCAGAGAGTTTATTTCCAAAACATTTCTCAAAGTTTTCTTCCAAAACCATTTTAAATAATTAAACCATATTTTTATTTGACTAGAAATGGTTTAAATCAAGGGTTTTCATTCTCTTGCTTCGCCAAATACATTTTTGAAACCAGAATTTGTTTCCTATGGTCAGTAGGTTCAAGACACACCATTTGCCAAAGATTTTATCCTCAAAATAATTTTAGAACAATTTCTATACTTTAAACATGCATACACAAGTTTCTGCCAAAAAAATAACATTTTACCATAAGCTTTTTACTAAACAAAGTGCATGGTTGGCTAGGGCTTGTTTTTCTGAATCCATTGATATAAAGTTTGCAAAATTTGGACGTGTAGATTTAAAGTTATGGAATTTACAAAATCACATATCTAATAGATTCAAATCTGTTTTTAAAACCAGAGTCTAGCCACGTGGAATGTTTTCATTGGCTCATACCATTTCGTTTGGATCAGGCAACGTGGACCTCAGGATTTAAAGGGCATCGCACGGATCAGATCATCCCATAACGCTTCGTTTAATGATTCTATCGTGGCCGTGGGATCAAGATCTAACGGGCATCCTTGCCTGGACCAAAGACTGGCGGCGCAAGGTCAACGGCGAGCGGCGGCGCGCTCGGAAGAGGGTGGTACTGGTGATGCAGGGAGCTAGAGGAGGAGTAGGGTATCTCACCGAGTTCGCGGGGCGTTGCTGATGCTCAACGTCGTCGTGGGGAGGCTAGGGGCGCGCGAGGTCACCGTGGATTGCTCACCGGAGTTCACAACTGCGTCGGGCATGCTCTGTTTGTCTTTGCTGGCGAGGATACAGGCAACGCCAAGGCACAAAAATGGTTGCTTTAGCTGCGCACAGAAGCAGTGAGTACGGGTGCATCCAGAAGAGGGGTAGGCGCGGTCGAACTTTACCTAGGAGCGTCGCCGGAGCGGATGCGGACGACGGCGTCATGGTGCCGACGAGGTTGCCGATGTTACAGGGCACGCGCGGCTAATCGAGCGGCACTGGGAGATACGCAGGAGGCTGGAGAGTGATCTCGAGGGGTCGAGGGAACAAGGGGAGGCGAGACTTGGTCGGAATGGTTGCCGGAGGGCGTCGGAGACAGCGGCGGTGTAAGTAGAAATGGGGACGGCCTGGGGGCGTAGAGGGTCTGGCGAGAGAGGGGAAAGAGAGAGGACGTCCATGCGGTTAAGAGGGAGTGATCACCGATGGGAGTTACTCGGCCAGTAAGGTGAATTTACGTCGGCATTGATTCGGCAGCAACGGCCGGCGAGAGGGGCGTGGTCAGCGGGGTGGGTGAAGACGATGACTGGGAGGGGTGGGGTCGTCTGGCAGCGAGAGAGAAAGAGAGGGAACGGGGTCCACACGTCGGCGACTTTGCGGGTTCTTTCTCCGGTGAAAAACGATTCGTTCATTCAGAGGGACAGGTGGGCTGGCTGGGCCTTGTTGGGCTAGTTGGGCTGGGTCGGCTTGGTTCTTTTTTTTATTCTGTTTCTGTTTTTCTTTTTTCCTTTTTCCTTTATTCTGTTTTGGTTTTGTTTAATTAATTCAAACACTCATTTGAATTCAAATAATTGCCAAAATTTGTGTAGGTTTAAGTATTGATTAATAAAACATTTTGAACTCATTTTTAGAATAATTTACTTATTCTTTTTAAGGTCTTTTAATTAATCAAGATAGGCTCTAGTTTTAAATATGATTTAATAACCATTTGATTTTCCAAAACCTTCCAATTCTTTTCAGTAGGTTTTTATTTGGTTATTTGGGTGTCAAATAATTCATCTTGAATTATTTGGAATAATTTAATATGATTTATTAATCGTTTAGGATTGGGTATTTGTTTCAATTCCAATGGATTTAAATATAGTTTTGATTCCCTAAAGTTTATTTGGAAGATTTATTTTATTTAAGTTGATTAAACAACTTTTATTTCACTTGGTTAAATTCCAAAATACCATTCTCTCATGAATTTTATAATTATTCTTATTAGAGATTTGTCTTTATAAAATAGGGATAGAATGGTTATTGCCATTTTATTTTATTTTGGAAATTAGTTATCCTTTTATTTTATTTGATTTGGATTATAACCATTCCATTTGCTTAATGGATTAGGCCAAGATTTATTTGGTCTTTCAAGTATTCTTTAATTAATATTTCTTTCTTCATCTTATAAAATCCTTATCTTTTTATTTAGAGATCAAATCTTGGTGATTCCAATTTGTAAAATCTTGTTTAATATTTGTTTATATTTTTAAATACCTTTAGGATTATTTGCTCTCCATTTGGTAGGGTTTTTAGATAAGGCTTTATTAGCTTTAGAAATTTAACTTCCTTATCTTATTATATTCATAAGATTTCATTTATGGTTCCAAATTAAGTGAATCCAATTTATATGGCTTTATAATATTTATATTTGTCATTCTTGACCATTTGTAAATGTTTGTTGACAAATTGTTACATGGATCAAATCCATAGGCTTGGAGATAACTTGGAAATAATTTTCTTCCATTAGGGTTTAGTGTTTGGATTTATTTTCCAAGTGTTTTAAATTTCCAGATACATTCATTGAGGAATGCATTTCCCTTGATTTGGATTTTGTTGAATTCAAACTTTAATTAAAGTTTGTTCCAGATGGGATTTTAAGTTTCTATTTAGAAACAAAAGTTTCTTTTCACCCTGTTTTTCAACAATAATTTATTTTGTTTATTTATTTTTCACATTACAAGATTTGGAAAATCTTGGGATGTGACACACACATTCAACGATGACTTTCCAGTGACCGTCGGAACCTTTTACGCTAGTATCTTAATCCCTTTGTTTCACGATATATTACATGTCTGAGATTCGATCATCGGTATCTCCATACCTACTTTGATCTCGTTACCGAGATGCACTCTTTTCTCGTTCCCGTGATATAACATTCTAGTGATTAAATCACTTGCTTGCAAGCTAACCAATGTGATATCACCGAGAGGTCCCAGAGTTTATCTATCCGTCATCAGGATGAACAAATTCCACTCTCGATCCATGAGACTCAACATAACACTTTAGTAGTTCTGAAGCCATCTTTATAATCACCCAGTTACGGTGTGACGTTTGATGTCATCAAGAAACTCTTTCGGTGTTAGTGATTGACATGATCTCATGGTCTAAGGATTAGGATCACTTCGTAACTTTTTATAGCAATATAAACTCAATGAATTTTATCGTAATGCTATACTTCGGATGAATGTTCATCACATCATTACACTAATGTTGTGACCTCGTTATTACACAACATCCAATGTCTATGAACAGGAAACTTTGATCATCTTGTTAATCAACGAGCTAGTTTATGAGAGGCATAACTAGGAACTTTCTGTTTGTTTATTAAACACACATGTATTAACATTTCCGTATTAATACAATTATAGCATGCAAAATAAACATCTATCATATACTTGGAATACACATAATAAACACTTTATTATTGCCTCTCAGGGCATATTCCCTTTAGTCTCCCACTTGCACTAGAGACAATAATCTAGTTACATAGTGATGTATCTAACACCCATGGAGTTCTGGTGTTGATCATGTTTTTCTCTAGGGAGAGTTTTAGCCAACGGATGTGCTACATTAAGATCCGTACGTACTTTACAAATCTTTGTATCTCCATCCTTGACATGTTCGCGAATGGAGTGAAACCGACGCTTAAGATGCTTGGAATACTTGTGAGACCTTGGTTCTTTGGCATTGGCAATGGCACCATTGTTGTCACAATAGATCGCCATTGGGTCCAACGCGCTTGCAACCACACCTAGTTCGGATATGAACTCCTTCATTCAAACTGCTTCCTGAGCCTCTTCTGAAGAAACAACATATTCAGCCTCCGTTGTTGATCCCGCCACCAGAGGTTGTTTGGAGCTCCTCCAACTAACTGGTCCGCCATTCATGAGAAATACGTATCCGGATTGAGACTTAGAGTCATCCGGATCGGTGTCAAAGCTAGCGTCGACATAACACTTAGCGACGATCTCTTCTTCACCTCCGTATACAAGAAATATATCCTTGGTTATTCGCAAGTACAAAGGATATTCTTGACCTCTTTCCAGTGTTCCGAACCTGGATCCGATTGGTACCTACTAGTCAAACTAATAGCATGTGACACATCCGGTCTTGTACATAGAATGGCATACATTATAGAGCCTATGGCTGAAGCATAGGGGACTTTGTCCATTATCTCTCTTTCTTCCGTCGTAGCCGGACTTTGAGTCTTACTCAATGTCGTGCCTTGCAACATAGGTAAGAACCCCTTCTTACTTCCATCCATTTTAAACTTCTTTAAAATCTTATCAAGGTATGTACTTTGCGACAGCCCTATTAGGCGCCTAGATCTATCTCTATAGATCTTTATGCCTAATATGTATGACGCTTCACCTAGGTCCTTCATTGAAAATTTGCTGTTTAGATAACTTTTAACACTGTTTAAAAGATCTATATCATTTCCGATCAATAATATGTCATCCACATATAATATCAGAAATGCCACATTGCTCCCACTCACTTTCTTGTAAATACAATCTTCTCCATAAGTTTCGACAAATCCAAACTCTTTGATCACCTCATCAAAGCGGAGATTCCAACTGCGTGATGCTTGCTTCAATCCATAGATGGATCGCTGAAGCTTGCACACCTTGTTAGCATCCTTAGGATCGACAAAACACTTTGGTTGTATCATATACAACTCTTCTTCAATATTGCCATTGAGGAACGCGGTTTTGACATCCATCTTCCATATCTCATAATCAAAATATGCAGCAATTGCTAACATAATCCTAACTGATTTTAGCATTGCTACGGGAGAGAATGTCTCATCATAGTCAACTCCTTGAATTTGTAGAAATCCCTTTGTGACAAGTTGAGCTTTATAGACGGTCACATTACCATCAACATCAGTTTTCCTTTTGAAAATACATTTATTCTCCACGGCCTTTCGGTCGTGAGGTAAGTCCACCAAGTTCCAAACTTGATTTTCAATCATGGATTCCATCTCGGATTTCATGGCTTATAACCATTTGTTGGAATCCGGGATCATCATCGCTTCTTCATACGTCGCAGGGTCATCAATTTCATCAACCATGAAATTCATGACAGGATTTCCGTCTGACTCGGGGCTGCGTCTGCTAGACTTGCGAGGTTCGGTAGTACTCTCTTTCGGAGTTTTATGATCATTATCATTAGTTCCTTCTTCAACTGGTGAAGCCAACTCTGGAACACCTTCCGGCGCTGTGCTACTCTCCATACTTTGAAGAGAAGGTTCAATAACCTCTTCGAGTTCTACCTTCCGACTACTCACACCTTTCGTGAGAAACTCTTTCTCTAGAAAGGATCCATACTTGGCAACAAAAACCGTGTCCTCAGATCTGTGATAGAAGGAATACCTAATAGTTTCCTTAGGGTATCCTATGAAGATGAATTTTTCCGCTTTGGGTTCGAGTTTATCCGGTTGAAGTTTCTTCACATAAACATCGCATCCCCAAACTTTAAGAAATGACAGCTTAGGTTTGTTTCCAAACCACAATTCATACCGTGTCTTTTCAACGGATTAAGATGGTCCCCGATTTAAAGTGAATGCAGAAGTTTCTAGTGCATAACCCCAAAATGACAACGGCAAGTCCGTCAGAGACATCATAGATCGAACCATATCCAATAAAGTACAATTACGATGTTCCGACACACCATTTTGCTGTGGTGTTCCGGAAGGTGTGAGTTGTGAAACAATTCTACACTCTTTCATATAAATGATAAACTCGTAACTAGATACTCTCCTCCACGGTCGGACCATAGAAATTTGATCTTTCTATTACGATGATTTTCTACTTCACTCTGAAATTCCTTGAACTTTTCAAAAGTTTCAGACTTGTGTTTCATCAAGTAATAAAATAACGATATCCACCTCGCACCGACACACTCATTGGACCACATACATCAGAATGAATGATTTGCAATAAATCTGTCGCCCATTTCATTGAACCAGAAAACGACGTTCTAGTCGTCTTGCCCATAAGGCATGGCTCACATGTATCAAATGATTCAAAATCAAGTGATTCCAAAAGTCCATCTGAATGGAGCTTCTTCGTGCGTTTAACGCCAATATGACCTAGACGGTAGTGCCACATATATGCGGATATATGATCATTAAGTTTAATCCTTTTAGCATCAACATTATGAATATGTGTAACACTATTATCGAGATCCAATAGAAATAAACCATTCATCATCGGTGCATGACCATAAAAGATTCCATTCATATAAATAGAATAACCATTGTTCTCGGATTTAAATGAATAGCCACTTCGCATCCAACACGACCCAGATACAATGTTCATGCTCAGTGTTGGCACCAAATAACAATTATTCAAGTTTATTACTAATCCCGACGGTAAGTGGAGAGGCAGCGTTCCCACGACGATCACATCAACACTTGATCCATTGCCAAGACGCATCTTGACCTCACCCCTTGCTAGCGGTTGCTTGTTCCGCAGCCCCTGATTTGAGTTACAAATATTAGCAACTGAACCGATATCAAATACCCAGGTGCTACTGCGAGCACTAGTCAAGTACACATCAATAACATGTATATCATATATACCTTTGTTTGCCTTGCCGGCCTTCTTGTCTGCCAAATACTTGGGGCGATTCGCTTCGATGTCGGTCCCTTACAATAGTAGCACTCGGTATCAGACTTAGGTCCAACTCAGGGTTTCTTTTCAGGCACGGCAACCGACTTTCCACCCTTATTTCCCTTCCGTTTTCCCTTCTTATCTTTCTTGAAACTAGTGTTCTTATTGATCATCAACACTTGATGTTCCTTCTTGATCTCCACTTTTGCAGTTTTAAGCATTGACAGAAGCTCGGGGAGAGACTTCTTCATGCCTTGCATATTATAGTTCATCACGAAGCTCTTATAGCTAGGTGGCAGAGACTGCAGAACACGATGGATGCATAAGTCAATGGGAATCGTTATTCCCAAGGACACAAGCTTATCGGCGTAACCCGACATCTTGAGTACATGCTCACTTACGGAGTTGTGCTCTTCCATCATGCAGCTAAAGAACTTTTCTGAAGCATTGTAGCTCTCTACAGCAGCATGTGTGTCGAAAATCATTTTCAACTCACCCATTGTATCAAATGCATTGCCGTTTTCGAAACGCTTTCGAAGTTCCGGCTCTAGCCCATACAATATGCCGAATGAACTAAGTTGTGGTCCTCCTGACGAGTCTGACAGACATTCTTCTCCTCATCAAGGGCATCATCGAAAGGTGGGGGGCCTAGCGGCACTTCTAGCACATATTGCTTTTGTGCAGCTGAGAGGAGAATCCTCAAATTCATGGCCCATTCGTTAAAGTTGCTACCGTTCGTTGCAAGTTTCTCTTTCTCCATGAACACATTGAAATTAAAAGCAGGTGGTGCCATCTACAACAGAATTTCTAAAGTTTAGACTAATTTTATGATAGATTGAGTTCAACTAATCCACATTACGAATGAACTCCCACTCAAAAACTACATCCCTCGTTCCTTTTTGGTGATTAAATGAACCAAATCCACTACACCAAGTCCGATCATCACGTGAGTCGGTGTAGCTTCAAAGGCGAGCATCAAATGGGCATCATATCTTCTATATGACTCATCCTTAACCTTTCGGTCCGTGTTCCAAGGCCATGTTTGTACATGCTAGGCTCGCCAAGTTAGAACCTTAGTATTCGCGTGTGTAACTATCTTACACCCTAAATATGGTCATCGATCCAAGAACACCTGTCGTGGGAATGGCCACAGCAGATGCTGCAATCGGCAGCGAATGGTAGAACAAAGGGCAAGGGAAGCCAGCCATCTGCGGTGCGAGATGAGGGCGGAGACACAAGGATTTACCCAGGTTCGCCCCCCGGAGGGTAAAGACCTAATCCTGCTAGATTGTATTATGGAGAGAGTACAAGGGCGAGATCGACGACTAGGCGGCGAGTCGCTGGGGTGTATGATGGAACGTGTCCTCTATGCGTGCCCTAGGGAGGTTTATATAGGATCACCTCGCTAGGGTTTACAGATCTACAACCGAATTAGTTAAGGATTCAGAGGGTTCTTGACCTAATCCCACTGGGCCTAGCTACGCTTCTGGCCTCCAGCTTCCAGTCGCCTAGGTCCTTGCCAAGTCTCGATCCAGTCGCCGTCCTGCAGGCCCACTCGCTGGCAGCTTGGGCCAGTAGGAAACGTCCTGCTGGGTATATCCCAATCGGCATATCCCCATCAGTAGTCCCCGAGGCCGTCATTGATTCGTCGCAGGTGTTCGTTGGCAGTCGGAGTATGCGGGTGCAATTCGGACGCCCAGTCGAATCGGCGGTGGACTCCCTGAATAAAAGAAGGAACTAGTCATTTTAGTCACAATAACGGTGACTAGTCAGATCGCAGCTTGGCGAATAGGTTGGCAAGTGGTTAAGTCACTGTTATAGTAATTAGGTCGGCGAATCATCAAGTTGCTGAAGATAGAGAGTTGAATGGATGAAGTTGGACTGTCAGCGCTGGTCAAAGTAGCCGTTGGGTAATCCAACGGTAATATCGGCGTAATTACCGCGCGATAACGACTCTCCGAAGATGGCGGGTAACAACCGCTATATAAGGAGAGTGACCGGTGAGGGGAAAACACTTCCCTCACTTCCTCCGATATCGTGCATTACCAATTCTCCATTCCGCGCAGCGACCAGAGCGACCTAGAGCGACTCATAGCCCTAGATCCCTCAATCGATGGCCCCTCCAGCGGAACTGTGGGGCAGATCCAAGTGCACAAAAGCGCTATTGACGTCGTTCGAGAAGGCAGGGATCCTCCACACCGGGAGATGGAGCATCCCCGCGGCCGGAGAGGTGACCCCAAATCTGTGCGAGGGGGAATTCATCTGCTTCACCAGCCATCTGGAGCGGGGGCTCGGATTCCCCACTTCCCTATTCTTCCGCCGCTTCTGCGCCTACTACGACATCCAGCCATCAGATCTAGGGCCGCATAGCATCGAGCAGCTCGCCATTTTTGTGGTGTTCTACAAGTTCTATCTGGGCTGCCGGCCTTATTTCCCCTATGGCAAGATCTGTTCCACGGGAGGATCAGACGCGAAGAGGCAGGCGGCCCGATGCGGGCCACGGGCGGCCTGACCTTTCAACTGAAGTCGAAGGCGTCCTTTTTCAATCTGATGATGCCCGCCAAAGCAGAGAATGAGTGGAAGAAGAACTGGTTTTACGTGACCGAGTCGCCGTCGGGCGATGAGGTGGCGCTTCCGACGTACTCCGCCGACTGGCCCAAGTCGCGTCGGCGCCAAGTCACCAAACTTCTGCTGGACCAGCGGATGGTCGTTGATGAGATGCTGCAAACCATCCGCAACCTGAAGAAGAAGGGCCTTCAAACCATCAACCTTTACAACTGCTAGCTCGGGTGACGGCTCGTGCCCCTGGCTAGCCGCGCCCACTATATGTACGAGTACACGGGCAAGGACGACCCGACGAAGTCCTGCCACGACGAGTGGAGACTCGACGATTACACCCTGGCCTTGAAGAAGATCACCTTGGCGGTATATCTTGATGCAAAGGCCGGGGTCGCTCCTTATACCGCAAAGCGCAAGGCTCCAACGGTAAATACTTCATTTCGTGTATATTCACAGTCGCAGATTTGCATTCGCGGTTATGCTGATTTGTTTTGTCATTGCAGTTGTTCCAGGTGGTGGAAGGTTGGCTCCCGCCCGCAGACGACGAGAACTCGACCTCGTCCGCAGAACACGATAGCGAGTCTTTGCTTGACCAGGGCGGCGCCAGAAGTGACGGGGGCGACGACGATTATGACGACGACGGTGGCGACGAAGCTGTGGAGGTTGCTGCACCCACGGTTCGAAAAACCCGCAGGCAGCAGCAAGAGCCTCGAGGATCACGACGAAGACGATAGAGAACTCCTCGAACACACCTCACGGCACGAAGCTACGCCGTCAAAGAGAAACCACCGCCACCGAAGAAGAAGAAATCGGCTAAGCCGGTATCACCGCCTCGGTCCGCGAGTAGGTCCGACGCTACCAGACAACCGAGGAAGCTAAAGCCGGTGTACCGACTTGGGCAATCGTGACGAGCAAAGCGGCCATTGCGGAAGGCGAGATGTCGTTGGCATCGCTGCCGCCGCCCTTTGTCCTAGTCACCGGGCTCGTGGCTGCTCGAGCCGCGGGGACCTCGCCACCGAGGGGAGTTCCCATGGCGATCGCCACTGAAGCTTCTACAACGGCCTCGTCCTCAAAGAAGCCGTCGGTGTCTTGGGTGCAGAGTGTGTTAGAGACGGGCCTCAGTCGGAAACTGGGGCCGGAGTTGGAGAAGCCGGCCAGCATTCGTACTGGCCTGCATTTCATCCCAGTCGCCAAGTGAGTGTTTCTCACTCTTCATTTGTCTGCTTGATTTATGTCCGAATGGCGAGTTCACTAACAGATTCGTTCCACAGGACTGGCGTGAAGAAGATAGGTCACCCTTCGGTGGCCAAGGTTCCATCGGGTGCCGCGGAGGCACCAGTCGACCCTTTGAGGAAGAGGAAGGGCAATGAGGTCGAGGTGCCTGCTGAAGGTGCGAAGAAAGCAAAGGGCGATGAGGTCGTCACAATTTTGGAAGAACCGGCGGTCGCCTCGAGCGAGGCTCCACTTGCAGCGGACGCAGCCCCGAGGGTTATGGTGGACACGAAGTCGCAGCGGGCGGAGCCCGTGGTGTCGGTTGGGGCGACATGCCCCCCTTTAAGTGGTGCGGGATCCACGGTGGCGATGTTCCATCGCTTTGTAGTGAGAGCCTCCACAGCGAGTGCGTCGGTGTCGTCGAACCAACTGCCTAAGGATGCTGGCACGGAGGTCGAGCAGCGTCACGGGCGTACTCCATTCGTGCTCCCATCGGTGGATGCAATGGAGCTTAACGGCATGCTAGGCGCCGCCATCCAGGTATATCCAGTCCCCGAGGATCGGGCCACTAAATTTCAGTGGTCAGATTCTTATTGTTTTTGAGTCCAGTCCCCGAGTGGCTAGTCGCTGAATTTCAGTGACTAGGCACTTAGGAATTTTTGCTGTCTAGTCCCCGAGTGGATAGTCGCTGAATTTCAGCGGCTAGGCACTTAGGATTTTCGTTGCTGATGCTTCCATAGGTGCGCAGGGCCTGCAGCGCGAGTCGGCGGAGCGGCTTGCCGCCAGGGAGCGTGTGGAGAGGGAGCTCCTCATTGTTCGGGACACGAACGAGCAGCTTCGAGTAATTGCGGGTGAGTGTTCGTTGTGCTTGATCATGGTCATAAACTTGACCTTCTCGTAATCGTGGTGTTGTTGATGCAGAGGATAGCGTGTGGATAAGGCTTGTCAGGGCCTCGTACCGGCTACTGAACTGACGGCTGCACGGTCGTCCTTGAGAGCCGCGGAGAAGCGAATCGCCGACCTGGAGCGTGAGCTCAAGGAGGCAAAGGCGGAGGTGACCTCGGCGGATGGGTGGGCCAAGGCAGCCGTTGCCTCTGCTGCTGAAGAACGGAATATGCCGGACGCGCTCGTCGCCGGGCTGCAAGATGACCTCTCCGGTCTTCAGGATTTCATCACAAAGCGTTGTCGCTCATTGATTGGTGAGTTTTACTTTGGCGAGTCCCCGAGCGTGTAGGTCGCGTTATTTTGCTGGAGCCTCCCATACTAGTTGCTTTGTATGTTGCAGGCCTGATTACTGATAATGCCGAAGAAGCGTAGTTGTACGACGCTCGGCAATGCGTCACCACTCTGGTTGATTCTGCCGCGCAATCAGGGACCAGCATCCAGGCGTATCTACAGGAGATTTTGCCCACGGAGGTGATTCCCAGCGACCTCGTCGAGGTTTGGCGCTATCTGGAGAAGGCGCCAGCGGTTGTGGAATTCATGACGTGGTCGGCCTTTCGTCGTGGTGCGGCGACTGTGCTGAGCCTTGGGCTCGCGCACTTTCCGGACGACTTCGACCTCGACGATGTCACGAGTGGGTATCCTTTGTCAACAGGCGCAGTCGAAATCGCCGAGGTGCTGAAGCTGACCGAGCGGGCTGCGGTGTATGCCGACCGGGTGTGGGCGATGGGCAACCTCATTCCTTACCAGTAAACAGTTGTCGCCCCGAACGACCCAAAGCCGGCGCACCGCGACTTTAAGGTGGAGCAGCCGTTCCGTGCGGCCATGGCGGGTGATCTCACGACCTACCCGTCGAACCGGTGGATTCCTTTCATCCGCAGTCGCAAGGGCGGTGGCGCCTCATCGTCGAAGCCTGTGGAGTAGAATAGTATGCCCATCGTCATTATGTGATACCCCCGGGATCAGGGCTAAACAAATCCCAGACCTCCGTCTCACATAAGCTTAACCTTGAGCTCGAGAATATCCAGTGAAGAATCGGTAACACAGCAGTGACCCTATGACACAAAAATTGTTACAGCAAGCTCATAACTGAGAAGAGAACCAAATTATTACAAGCATTGGTCACTGACCACAAACATCAAACAAAGAAAGGCAAATTATGCTATTAAGTATAGCAAACTTAACAAATGGCCTAAGAGGCCTGAAGCATAACGATGACGTCCCAGCCCATAGATTCCAGGCTACCGGCCGGGAACCCCAAGCTACTCGTCGGTGTCGATGTAGTACCAAACTGATCTTCAGGGAACACTTACTCTTCCAAAAGTATCAACAAAGCAAGGGTGAGTACAGGGTGTACTCCGCAAGACTTATGGCTGGTGGAGTTGTTTTGCAAAAAGCCATCTTTGTTTATAGAACAAGAGAGAGAAGGAGCTCGTCTACTCAGAGTATTTTTTTAAAAGGGGATAAGAGAGCGACATATCCTAAATATTGATCATCATCTTTTGATATCCACCGAATCATCATCAACTCTCAACTAGGATCACCCCCTCGTACCCATGAGGAAGCATCCTTAAGCACACCTTGATCTGGCAAGTTTTATGATTAGATTAAAGTTCTCTATGGTCTTAGAATCTGGTCACCAAGCGTTCATAACCGTGAACACGACTTTTCGAAAAGATTATTACCCTGTAGGGGTGTAAAACTTTACCCACACGTACTAACCTTCTCTTAATGCCACAATGATTAGCCCTCTTCCTTGGAAGGCCGACAGAGGGTGGTTAGACACCACCTTTACCTTGCTTTTGCCGAGACCTTGAGTCATGCAATAATTATGGTTCCGCCATAACGGGTCAAATCCCGAAGCCAGTACTTAAATATGTGAGGCGAGGTTGGTGCACCAGGGTCTCCATCGACCCCAAGCAACCCGGTCCACGCTTCCCTACATGTTATGATGCACCTCCTTCACCTCCTCTTTCGAAAACATTTTCAATGCGTATGCCAAATGGAAAGCCCGAACTGACTCATGGAATCTACTAGGCAAGTTAGTTAGTCATGAGATTGTTCAGGCCCCGTGTGGTTGTACGCTCGTCTTGGTTCCAAAGGCAAGAACTCGGGTCCTAGTGGTGGCGAGCATGGGACTAGAAAAACCACATCCCACCGTGACCTCCCATACAAGCCTTGGCATGTTTAATATCATATCACTGGTCCCATCTCATCCCGTTCTCCTGTCATATTAGATTATATGCATCTGATACATCATCTGGATGAACCAACACTGACAGCTATGCATGGCTAAGCAAGACACAGATATAAGCTCTAGCAGTACACACAAGCCATACCTAGTTATGCTAGGAGCAGTGGATCAGGTAATATAAGTTCAAGGGAGTAATGCAATAGATAGGATACTCTATCTATCGATAAAAGACCATAGTAGAATCGTATGCATCATGGAAAGAATTAAAATGCTTTCGAAATCATAGGATTATATCATGGTGGGGCTATGCTTGCCTTTGCCGGTTGATAACAGAAAAGCAGATCTTTGGAAGCCTTGTACTTGACTTGGTTACAGTTGCTCAAGTATTGTTTGTCGATCTTCAATCTTCGATGGTGTTGACCTCGGTCTTCGATCTTGATCTCGATACCGTATTCTACCTGGAAGAACCAAACACCGGAAATAAAGGGGAAACAATCAACACATGGCATCGATTCAATGCTCAAGAAATTATGATGATATGACAAGTTAAATTGTATTGAAAAGTAACCCTAAGACATGCTCGACAATTTAATAGGGGTTCCGAGGGGTGAAAACCCTAACTCGGGGAAACTCCAGATGTATATGAGAGGGGTTACTAAGTTCTTCTAATTATACTTGTCATTTAAGTTGTTTAACAATGCATGATTATAGCTTAAATAGCTAGGTTTCATTTTTCTGAACATTTTGATATATTATTCATATTTTTCTGACTTATAAATAAGAAAATATTGATTTTACAAGTTTTATAACAATTTCTGTAATTATTTAAATCAATTAAATGAATTATTGCGCAAGGTTGACATCATCACATGCACCACATACTTTTTTCACCCAAGCCTAAGCTAGCTAGTGAGACTGACTGCTGGGCCCAGGGCCACGTCAGATGCCACCTTGGCAGAGGCTGCACAGTGCCTACGTCAGAGCCACGCAGGCGCCACATCAGCACCACATAGGCGCCACGCGGGCTCGCCGGAATACACATCGGCCGACGGCGGGGAAGGTGCCACAGGGCACGGGAGGGGGCGTGATATGGCTCGTTCGAAGGAGGGCACAGAGGCGAACCTAACTACGGCGGCGCCTCCGATTATTGGTCAACGGAGCACCCTCCACGACGGCGGATGGCGGCGGCGCTTGAAGATCTGTGTCACGGCGTCGGCCCAGAGGGAGAGGAAGCAAGCAGAGGGACTAGGGAGAACCAGAAGCTCACCCTGGAACGGACGGAGTTGATGGCGAGGAGAGGGGCAGCCGGACGACGTCGGCAACATCAATGGAGATGGCGGACAGAGGCGAGGAAGATGAGGTCGAAGGCGGTGATTCCTAGCAAGATCGGTCGATTCCTTCGACGGGGAGGTTGCTGGAGAGACGGGGAAGCTCGGGGCGTGCTCATCTGGCTTCGGAGAGGCCTCTAGCGATGGCGCGAGACGACGATGTCGGCTAGGGCTTAGGGTAAAAGAGGGTAAAACGCGAGGGAGCACGAGAGAGAGTGAAATGGGTATGGGGAGAGAGAGTACGTCGCTGTGGTTCTTATCCTTGAGCTCATCGGCGGCGACGAGTATCATAACGGGAGGAAGATCGACGATAGGGCGCTGCACACGCTGCTGCTTCAGTTCGTCGCGAGGAAGGAGAAAGAAGAAGCACGGCGAAGAGGTACGGGCCGGGTGGGCTGTAGCTGGGCCGAGGATGGGTTAGGGATGGGCTGCGGGGAAGGAAGAGAGGAGAGAAGGGTGCTGGGCTACGGCCTGGGTGTGTTCTCACAGCAGATTTTTTTTAGCAAATCTTTTTCTTATTATGTTTTCCAATTTTGTTTTGTGTTTTCAAATTCAAACTGTTTTGATCCATTTCAAAAATTACCAGAGGTCTTATAAAACTATATATAATAGTGTGGGGGCCTTTTAGTCCATTTGGGCTCCAATATTTTGGTAATTTTCCAAATATTCAAAACCATTTAGAATTGCCTTCAAAGAGAGAGGGGAAACTAGGGTTTTAGTTGGATTTTCTTTAATGCGAATTTTAAGACATGATGATCATGATGCACAAGCAAACCCTAAATAATGATTAACTAAAACTGGGGTGTTACAGCTCTATCCCCTTTACGAGAATCTCGACCCGAGATTCCAAAGGTAGGAAGAGAGACAGAGAGAAGAAACAGAGCCACTCTAAAGATAAGAGGGAAACACACTAAACAGCACACAGAGTATCTCATGGTCAACTCATGGATGGAGTGTCAAGAAACATCTCTGAGATGAAAACATGAGACACGACAAGGTAGCGGAGGAAATAGGAGGAGAAGGTTTCAAGTTTTTAGATAGCTGGTCTTCATAAGGATTGAGACCATGAAACTTACAGAAGAGTTTTGAATCTTCTAATAAAGAAGTCTTCCAAGAGAAATAACATAACACAGACTTCGATGGAGAACCTCTAGTAAACGACTTAAGTAGAGATTTTAGGTTGCAAAGATATGGATCAACAAAACCAAGCTGTTGAACTACTTAGGGTTACTCTTTCATTCAACAGAAAGGCCAAGACAGAAAGGTGTTTTGGGGGAGTGGACTCTTAAGAGTCACAAAGAACATGTGTCAAGAGAAACTACAGATTACCAAAATCATAGTCACTCTTAAAACATGACAGAGAAAACTAAGGAAACTCTTTATTCATCTAGGTATACCAAAATCTTTGCCAAAGATATGATATCACTTTACACCACTAAAATGAACGATTAAGAAGATTCCTGATGGCACGAGAAGAAATAAACTTCATTCTCAGACTTTTATAACTTGGCATAACAAAATGCTTGCCAACATAAAAAGGGTCTGGAGGATCGACCGAGAGACATTTAGCAACACTACTTTAAATGTTCTCCTTGATATTCTAGACACGAGACATCAAGTAAAGGTCGGACTTCATATACAAAGGAAACCATAAGCACAACTCCTATATTAAATCATAGAAGATGCCTTATGAAGAAAGGTTGTTATTGTTGAATCAAGAGAATCTGGCAAAAGGTCTTTCCAGCTAAGTGTGTCAACCATAATATCAATATTGACTGATTTACAAAGAGACCTATGTCAAAACCTTGAGTAACAGCAACCATCATATTTGCTTGAGATTAAAATTTGGTTAGGTGGAATAATATTTCAGACTGAACATGTCCGAATAGAAAGTTCGCAACATTTTACCAAAAAGGTAAAGTTACTAGATTCTCAAGATCTGGAATTTAGTGAAAAACTCCAAAAGATGAGCTAGATTGCTAGAACCATGCATTAGCAACATTTCGAAGGACAACTGTGTACGCATAAGTACTGACAATAAAACACACATGCATCCTTAAGGAACGGAGATAACTTGTCTCAAATCCATAGCGACATCTTTCAACAATTGCACATGAACCAGAGAAGGTTACTTCTAACATCCAGAACATATATTTCGAGGTGACTCGAAGATGGTTCTCAAAAGTTACCAACATTAATGCCCAATGTTCCATATGAATCTAATCTAACATGGAGAATATAAGGATATTGTTGATGGGCTCAACAGCAAACTTATGGAGACACTCCAAGAAGATGGACGCATATGTCTTATGAACAAGGCAAGAGGATTGGTCAGACCAAAGACATGAAGATGTACTCAAGTGAAACATCACAAGAAGAAACATCATCAAGATAGTCCTTGGAACTGAGTCGGATAGAACTTTTGTCTTACAACTCTCCAAGTTGTTGTTTAAGCTCAACCAACTAGTTAAGGGGTATCCAGTACGGATTCTTGGAAAAGGAAGCAGTTCAGAGAAATTTCTTGCTCAAGAACTTGACATCACGGTCATGTGGCAACATGGCGATACTTCTAGGAAGATGTCCAGAATATCACGAACCACCGATATGTCACTTAGTTCGAGAGGAAACTTGCTTGGTAAGGCAAGAGGACATAGTCTCAGAGTTTCGGCACAATCATAACTCTTTGACCGAAGAGAGTGTACCAGAATAATGGACTTGGTAGCATAATCATCCTTTGCTTAGTGAAAGGATTAACCAATCATGCTAATAATGATACAAATGTCCTTAGAGTTCAAAACAATAATAATTGCTAAGAATCTCGAGTGGCCACATTATTACGCACATGCATCACTCATGAGCGCGAAAGCTCGAGGAAGGTTAGGTAATATGTGTGAAAGCATCACTTCATTAAGAAGGTCATGAAACTCAGGACGACCTCTTAGTATAAAAGAGTGTGATACTTTAAGGTAGAATAGATGGAAGATACTCAATGTCTCTTGATCTGCGGATTACAACACTTTGACTTGGTCCTAGAAATGACGAGGTACTGGAGTTTGTTTCTCCTGACATTCCAAAATGGTTTGTCTTGACGGACCACAAGAGTATCTTACATCAGAACACACCACTGCATATTTACTACTTGGCTACCAACCGGTAGACAAAGGTCGGAAAACTATTGGAGATATGCCCTAGAGGCAATAATAAATGTAGTTATTATTATATCTTTCTGTTTATGATAAATGTTTACATTCATGCTATAACAGTATTAACCGGATACATTAATACTTGTGTGATTTGTAAACTAAAATAGATTCCCTAGTAAAGCCTCTTTATAATACTAGCTTGTTGGTTAATAGATGATCGTGGTTTCTTGATCATGAACATTGAGATGTTGTTAACAACAAGATCATATCATTAGGAGAATGGTATGACGGACATGCTCCTATAGATAAGCGTAGCATAAAGATCAAGTCATTTTAATAGTTCAATTGCTATAAGCTTTCTGATACATAGTAACCTAATTCCTTCAACCATGAGATCATGCTAATCACCATTACCGGAAGGATGCTTTGATGACATCAAAAACCACACTGTAACTGGGTGGCTATAAAGGTGGCATTGAGTGTTCGGAAAGTATGGGTTGAGGCACATGGATCAAGAGTGGGATTTGTCCATCCATATGACGGATAGATATACTCTGGGCCCTCTCGGTGGAATGTCATACAATTAGCTTGCAAGCATGTGACTGTATCACAAGGGATCACATACCACGGGAACGAGAAAAGAGTACTTATCGGTACCGAGGTTAAACTAGGTATGCAGAGATACCGATGATCAAAACCTCGGATAAGTAAACTATCGTGAGACAAAGGGAAATTGGTATCGTATGTAAGTGGTTCATTTGATCGCAAAGTAATCATAGAAATATGTGGGAGACATATGAATTTCTAGATTCCTCTATTCGTTATTGATCGAAGAAGTGTCTCGATCATGTCCGCATAATTCACGAACCATAGGGATACACACTTAAGGATTCGATGTTGTTGTGTAGTTATGGAATGATGAGTAAGAGACTGAATGTTGTTTGGAGTCTCGGATGGGATCCGGGATATCACGAGGAGATTCGGAATGGTCCGGAGAATAAGATTCATATAAGGAAAGTCCTGTTTCGGAGTTCGAGAATGATTCCGGTGTTTTCACCAGGAATGTTCTAGAAGGGTCCGGAAGGTCCGGCACTCCGGAGGGGAAGGGTACATGGATATGTCATGACAATATGAAATGGTTGCATCATGTACTAGGTCACTTGGCTGGGAAAAATAAAGAGAGAAATCAAATCAAAGTTTGAAAGTCAAACGCCAATTTGATAAGTCAAATCTCAAGTTTGCTTGGTGGAGGGAGAGTAGGAAACCTACTTGGGGAGGAAGTCCCCTCCCTCCACCCGCTGGCCAAGGAGGAGGAGTTGGAGGAGGACTCCCTCCTCCCAACCGGCCCCCTCCCACCTATATAAGGAGGAGTAGGGCTGCCCCCTACCTACACACCTCAAACCCTAGCTCTGGCGCCTCCACCTCCAAGTGCAGTCGCCGCCTCCTAGGGTTTCCCCTCCAACTCGGTGACTTGGGGATTCCCCAAGCCCTAGCCGCTGGCCACACCCTCCCCTTGGTGTCCTCTAAACCCTAGATAACCAAGGCCTCTCTCATACTCCACCATACTCGCTCCGGCTTAAGGCGAAGCCCGGCGAGATCTCCCCTCTACTTCCGACACCACGTTGTCGTGCTGCCGGAATCACGAGGAGAGTGCTACAACCTCCGCTGCCTGCTGGAACAAGGGAGAGGAAGGTCTTCATCGAGTACCAAACGTGTGACCAACTGCAGAAGCGCTGCCGGAACGCAGCGCCGGAAGGATCGTCTACGCGATCTTGAGATCGGCAAGTGTACGACTACATCACCCACGAGAATCTGCTCTCGTTAACCGCTTTGGAATCATCGAGGGTGAGTTCCTCTATCGAATCGTTGCTACAATCTAGTAGATAGATCTTGTCTTGTTTGTGTGCATGCGATAGAATTTTTTTGTTTTCCATGCTACGAACCCCTACAGTGGTATCAGAGCCGTGTCTATTTGTAGATCTTTTGCACGAGTAGAACACAATGGTTATTGTGGGTGGTGGTGCTTTTATTATCAATTGCTTTTTGTGTACTTTGCATCTTGCGGTATGATGGGATGAAGTGGCCCGGGCTAACCTTACATGACATCGTTCATGAGACTTGCTCCACGCTCAACATGCAACTTGTATTGCATAAGTGGCTTTGCGGGTGCCTGTCTCTCCCATCATAGTATAGATCCAATTTAAAACGGGCACTTGATATTTCAAACATCAACGTTGTGGTTCTTGTTTGTAAGTTAGAACGACACTTATTGAAAGCCCCAAACCATGTAAAATATGCAAAGAAAATTAGAGGCGTCTAACTTTGTTTTGCAGGGGTGTGCTGTGATGTGATATGGCCATGATTGTGATTATATTTGATGTATGCAATGTTCCTTATTGTAAGTTGGCAACCGGCAGGAGAAATATGGTTGTCTTTAAATTCCGTTAAGGCCTGCGTTTCTATTCAAAGTAGTTGTAATAGTTGAAGCTGGTGCACGACAACCATGAAACGACGCCATACCAGTGATGATGGAGATCATGATTGTGCTTGAAGATGGAGATCGGAAGCACAATAAGAAAGGCCATATCATATCACATATTATGAATTGCATGTGATGTTAAATCTTTTTATGCATCTTGTATTGCTTAGTTCATGACGGTAGCATTATAAGATGATCCCTCAAGCACACAATTTCAAGTTTTAAAGTGTTCACCCTTAGTAAGCACCGTTGCTAAAGCTCGTTGTTTCGAAGCACCACGTGATGATCGGGTGTGTTAGATTCTGCGAGTGTATACAACGTGAGCAAGCCAGATTTGCTCATGCAGAATCTAAGGTTTGATCTTGACGAGCCTAGCATGTACATACATGGTCTCGGAACACGGATCACCAAAAGGTAAACCATGAGTCATATAGTAGATATGATGAACATGTTGATTGTTCGTCATTGAAGCCACATCAACTCTCGTGATGATCGGTTTTGATGTGGTGGATTTGGTTCGTGTGATCACTAACACAATTTGAGGGATATTGTTTTGAGTGGGAGTTCACCTAGATTAATTTAACTATTAATTAGAACTCGATTTGTCATAAACTTACTCTAAACTATTGCAAATATGTCATAGATCAATGGCGGCCCCCACCATCAATTTTAATGGTTCCTAGGGAAAGAAAAGTTGAAAAACAATGGAA
The DNA here is from genome assembly GCA_030063025.1 of Avena longiglumis. Lineage (NCBI taxonomy): Eukaryota > Viridiplantae > Streptophyta > Magnoliopsida > Poales > Poaceae > Avena > Avena longiglumis. The sequence continues at coordinate 3,527,556 of CP125974.1, read as the reverse complement.
GCAACTTCGCGGATTGGTTCCGCAATTTGAGGATTGTCCTCAATGCTGGTAATTTGACCTATGTGCTGGATGCACTGCTGGGTGACCCGCCTGCAGCTACTGCTACCGATGAAGTAAAGAATGTTTACCTCACTCGGAAGAATCAGTACTCCACAGTTCAGTGTGATATCTTGTATAGTTTGGAATCGGAGCTTCAGAAATGGTTTGAGAACCATGACCCACATGATATTGTCCGTGAACTCAAAATGATATTTGAGGCTCACATCCCAAAATTTTCCAAATTTTGAAATGTGAAAAATAAATAAACAAATTAAAACAATTGTTGAAATTTAGGGTGAAAAGAAACTTTTGATTCCAAATGGAAACAACAAAACATATTTTGATCAAATAGAATCCTAAAGGGATTTAAAAAGATAAACAAATAATAAATAAAGTTAAAATAGTTGGAATCACCATTTTTGGTTCTTTAAATAAAAAGATATGGTTTTTATAAGCAAAGGTAGAAATAATAAATAAGGACTATTTTTAAAGAGTCAAATTAAATCTTGGCCAAGCAAATGAAATAAAATATTTCTGTTGATAAAAAGAGTAAAGGATTATTTAAAAAAAATAATAAGGATTTATTAATATCCAATTTTATTTAAGTAAAGGTTTTTTCCATTTTAAATAAACATTAAAACTTATTAAAGTATTTTAAATAAAAATTCCAAGTGTTTTATTTTTCAAATAAAACCTATTGAAAAGGTTTTGGTAATATTTAGATTTCAAAAAGAGTTTTAAAATATATTAAATCCTATTTGAAATAAAGACTAATGTCTATTTATTTAATTATTAATAGATCCTAAAAAGAATAAAATAATTATTCTATTTTGGACTTTATAATATGATAATAAACAGAATTAAAACATACCCAAAGTTTGGTGGTGGTTTGAATTGAAATAGAGTTTGAATTATTTGAATGAAAATCAAAGCAGAAATTCAAAATAGAAAAAGAAAATCATTCAGTACAAAAAACATAAATCAAACCCATCCCACCTGGCCCATCCCAGCAGGCCCAGCGGCTAGCCCATTTTCCCCTCCTCGTAGCGAAGCGTTTTTCACTCAACCTCACACCGCCTCAGTTGCTAACAGCAGGACCCCACGCGCTATTTCCCCTCTCGCTGACAAGGCTGCCCCACTCTGTCAGTCATCGTCTCCACCGCGACCCGTTCCCCATTTTCTTTCCGGACGTTTCTGTCCTTGATTCCTCGCTTCAATTCGTTTGAATGCGCTAGTAAATTTCTCCTCGCGACTATGCCTTCTTAATCGCCCCTCTCTCCTCTCTCTTTTCCCCAGTTTCCACCCCACGAGAGCCACTAGGCTGCCACAATCGCTTGCTCGAACCCCTATGCCCCGACGAACTTCTCCAACCAATTCCGGCGCCATCCGATCACCCCTCACCTCCCAGTGCACGTGAGACTGCTCCCCCTCTCCTGGCGCTTCTCCCTGTACCACTCACTCGCCAGCGCGCGCTCCGAAACATCGGCAAGGACCACCACTTGAGCGTCGCCGTGTCTGCCATCGCTCCGGCAAGCTCCCCCGGTGAGTACAGACTGCCCTAGTACCTCCCGATGATGCTCCCATGATCCCCATCATTGTACGCATCTAACCGCATGCTTTGTTTCCCTTAGCGTGCTCTCAAACCCCGCCTCCTACGACAACCAGACGAACCCGACGCCGTCGTCGTCTCTGGTGAGCAATTCCTTGGGAACCAGAGCACCCCTCGACGAACTGATCACACCTTGAGCTTCGTCGCACTCCTGCCAGCACGGTGAGCATCCTCTCCCTCTCCCGTGCGACCTAGTTCGCTGGCAAACACACTAGCAGAGCGCTCCGCCGCTCGTCGCCGCGCCAGCGCCGCCCCTTCCTGGTCGAGCTGCTGTACACCGTTAGATCTCGATCTGGTGGCTAAGATAGATTAACTTAACGAATGGGTATGCGACGATCTAAGCCATGCGATGTGTTTTAAATCCAACAGCCCATAGAGCGCGAACCAGCCGAATCGGTACCGTCCAATAGGATAGCGCCACGTGTTCAGAGTTGAATTAAAACAGAAATTTTGATCTATTAGATATGCAAACTTGCAAAATTCATAACTTTCAATCTACACGTCCAAAGTTTGCAAATTTTATATCATTGGAATCAGAAGAAAAAGTACTTTGCAACCATGCATTTTGTTTAATGTTTTGCTTCTGGAAAATTGGTTGAAATTGCAGAAACTTGTGTAGGCATAATTTGAATATAAAAATTGTTCTAGATATATTTTTAAGGTGAAATCTTTGCTACATGGTTTGTTTTGAACCTACTGACCATAGGAACCAACTTATGGATTTAAAAATGTATTTTGTGAAGTTAAGGAATAAATATTTGAATTAGAACATTTCTAGTCAAATAAAAATATTGTTTATGTGTTAAAAATGCTTTTTGAGTAAAATCTTGGGAAAATGATTTGAGTTAAACTCTCTGACCGTAAACACCAAGTTTTGAGATTTAAAAATATATTTGATGAACCCTATAAAATTATTAACTTGCAAAAGGCATTTTCAACAACATAAAATATCACCTTGGTATAATAATTGGTTTATGGGGTGAAACCTTTTGCAAATGGTTTTACCACATTTTTAAATGATCAATATGGACTTTAAAATGGTAAGAGCCTAATAGAAACAATTTTCTAAATAAAACCATCTTTTGCATGCTTGCATGCATTGCCATGTTTTTGATATTTTATGTGGTGAAATTGTTTGAATGCTAGTTGAATATGTGTTTGCTTGATTGAATTGTAGTGAAGTTAGAAGAGTGTGATATTTTCAAGATCAAGAAGTGAACCAACATTCTCTACTAAAAAGGCAAGTGACCCTATCATCCATGTCCTAATATTTTCATTACACTTAGTGGATTTTTGTAGTATGCATGATAGGACTACTATATTTCTATGCTATGCTATATCCTATTAGGATATCCTTATATCTTCCTTAGTGAAAACATTGTAGTTGTAGTATGCGTAGCAATGCTATATATTTGGGATGGGATACATGATAAGATTATATAAAGTGTTGGAAAATTATATGTTTTATATAATAAAACAAGTACTCAATGAACCACCTGGGTGGAAAGAGGATACTCAATTTTGGACAAGGTGGCAACAAAGGGAACCATGTTTATATGTCTATCTTTTTGTATGTGCACTAGAAGAAAACCACCCAGGGACTTAGAGATTAAACATGTTTCTCGTACAGTGGCTTCCGTGTACAGCCACATGCTAAATGGGCTCTGGCTTAGTCAACTACATAGTGGAAGAACCTTGCATTGGCACCTTCAGGTTAACTAGAATTGTGTATTGGAAATATATCCTTACATTGGTGCCTGGTAGACAAGCTAGCATTGTGTATTGGGAGGACTTCTATGGAAATACTTTTTCACATTCTCGATCTGCCGGTAATCCATTTGGTGTGTACTTATCCAGGGGCCACTGGTGGCGACAAAACGAGATTGTGTCACGTGGGTAAAGTGTACAACTTCTGCAGAAGATCAAAATTCTAAGTACTTAGCTGTGTCCCTGGTTACGGACAACTCTGAGCAACTAAGTCCTGAAGCTATGGAAGATCTCGACATTCCAATTTCTCAAAGTAAAACTTGATGGTGTCAACAAGGGATTAGAAGTACTTGGAGTTTTCCAAGGAGTTCAGAAAGATTTTCAAAAGATCAAAACTATTTTGAAAAGATAGGATAAAACTATATTGCTTTCTGCAAATGAGCCTAAACCCTACTTAGCCAAATATGCATATATTGATAGTTCCACTTATTTTTACATAATAGTGAATCTTGCCAATACAATTCAAATTTATTGACCCGTGTGGCTGTAACTTATAATGTTGCAGGTTTGTTCGATGTTAGTGAAGTGTGTTAGGATTACAAGTCTACAACCAACATGATTGCCTGTGGCACTTTGAAGATGAAGGACTCCATGCTATAGTTATTTCTGCTGCATTGTAATGACATAGCCAAATGAGCTATGTAAGATGTAATGAATTATTTTATTCATGGTTATAAAGTTGTATTATGACCTTTGTTTCTTGATATTACATCTTAACCGTGGATGCTAGCTATTGATCCAGGGACTAGCATTGTAAACACAGGGATCTCTACCTTATTAAAGGTTGGTACCTCTACAGATGGTATCAGAGCACTGTGTTGCCTGTAGGATGTAACCCTAGGATTGGACAAAACCCCTTAGAAAAATAGGAGTTGCATTTGTTCCAAAACTTATTTACAAACAATCTTGTAAACTCTTTCCTCAACCTTTTTGGTTTTGATTCTACATCTCTTCCTTTTCAACTTGATGGACAAAGCCTCCACCATGAGCAAAGACTCCACCATGACCAATGACTTCAACTTTAGTTCCACCAAGGACTTCAACTTAGACATCACTAAGGACTACAAGTGAAAACCAAGAGACATTAGATTGCCTACCAAAAACATTGATATCATGTTAGTGTATGGATCATATTGACATATGGGGTATGACTATACTAAGTTAATTATTTCAAGAAAACTTGTTGTTTCCTTCAACTCATGAGTTAAGCTCATAAGTTGTTAAGTGAATAGTTGCTTGTTGATTGCTTGATGGTTTGATTGAACTTGATTGTTTTGGGTGGTGTGTTAGAACTTCCTTAGACCTATCTATCATTACTTATCCCTATCAAACCAACAGATGCCTCCCCGACGTGCCAATCCCAACCCAAACAACAACAACATCACTCCCAAGATGCAGCAGATATTGGCAGCTCAAGCTCAAATCATGCAGATGATGACATAGTTTATGCAAAATCAGAATCAGAACAACAACAACAACAACAACAACAACAACAACAACAACAACAACAACAACAACAACAACAACAACAACAACAACAACAACAACAACAACAACAACAACAACAACAACAACAACAACAACAACAACAACAACAACAACAACAACAACAACAACAACAACAACAACAACAACAACAACAACAACAACAACAACAACAACAACAACAACAACAACAACAACAACAACAACAACAACAACAACAACAACAACAACCACAACAACGACAACAACAACCACAACAACGACAACAACGACAACGACAACAACAACGACAACAACGACAACGACAACAACACCAACAACAACAACACCAACAACAACAACAACAACAACAACAACAACAACAACAACAACAACAACAACAACAACAACAACAACAACAACAACAACAACAACAACAACAACAACAACAACAACAACAACAACAACAACAACAACAACAACAACAACAACAACAACAACAACAACAACAACAACAACAACAACAACAACAACAACAACAACAACAACAATGACAACAACAACAACAACAACAACAGCAACAGCAACAACAACAACCACAACAACAACAACAACAACAACAACAACAACAACAACAACAACAACAACAACAACAACAACAACAACAACAACAACAACAGCAACAACAACAACAACAACAACAACAACAACAACAACAACAACAACAACAACAACAACAACAACAACAACAACAACAACAACAACAACAACAACAACAACAACAACAACAACAACAACAACAACAACAACAACAACAACAACAACAACAACAACAACAACAACAACAACAACAACAACAACAACAACAACAACAACAACAACAACAACAACAACAACAACAACAACAACAACAACAACAACAACAACAACAACAACAACAATCAGAATAATCCTCAAGCACATGACATGCTCACCAGGTTTCTGAAACTAAGGCCTGCAAGGTTCTTTGGAACAATTGATCCAATGGAAGCCAATGACTAGTTACATTTGGTGAATAAGGACTTAGTGACTGTTGGTTGCACCGACGAAGAAAAAGTTAGGTTTGCATCACATCTGCTTGAAGGACCAGCAGCAACATGGTGGGACAACTTTCAGATCACCACTCCCCTTGAGGACGTGACTTGGGCTATTTTTGAGGATGGCTTTCGTACAACTCACATCTCATCTGGAGTGATGAACTTGAAGAAAAAGGAGTTTCACAATCTGAAATAGCATCACCTCAGTGTGGCTGAGTACATTGAAGAATTCAACAATATGGCACGCTATGCACCGGATGAAGTTGATACAGATGCTAAGAGGAAGGAGAAATTCCTCGAAGGACTTAATGATGAGTTGAACTGCGGTACATTGCATTGCCTATGTCCCAACTTATCAATCACTCTGTGACAAATCCACCATTTTGGAAAAAAAGATGAATCAAGTTGAGAACAGAAAGAGGAAACATAAACTCAAGTATCACTCAGGATCATCACAAAAGAAGCGTTCATTCAAAAAGAACAATGAGGATTCTGAACCACATCAGCATCACCACAACAACAATGGAAGTGATAATAATGGAAAGGATACTGACAATGGAGATGACCTTGGCCAGAACCAACATGACACTTTCAGGAAGAAAGATATTAGCTAGTTGCAGTGCTATAATTGTAAGGAACTTGGACACTATGCATCAGACTTTCCTGAGAAGAAAAAGAAAAAGGATGCTAGAAACTCCAATGGAAATGACTCCAATGTGACCCAGAAAGGACATATGAACCACATTGACATGGATGGGAACCTTGAAGAAATAGAAGAAGTGGATGTCAGGAACTAGTTAACTCAGAAGAGTCAAATAAGGATTCCTTGTCTGTATATCAAGTGTTGAACCCATAGTCAAGTGAACCATCAATGTAACCCTATGAGACTTTGTTTTAAGGGTGGTAGTACCCTAGTTATCTTCAAGCCAACTTGTAACCCTAGCCTTCCCAAATCTCGGGACGAGATTTCTTTTAAGGGTGGTAGCCTGTCACATCCCAAAATTTTCCAAATTTTGAAATGTGAAAAATAAATAAATAAATTAAAACAATTGTTGAAATTTAGGGTGAAAAGAAACTTTTGATTCCAAATGGAAACATCAAAACCTATTTTGATCAAATAGAATCCTAAAGGGATTTAAAAAGATAAACAAATAATAAATAAAGTTATAATAGTTGGAATCACCATTTTTGGTTCTTTAAATAAAAAGATATGGTTTTTATAAGCAAAGGTAGAAATAATAAATAAGGACTATTTTTAAAGAGTCAAATTAAATCTTGGCCAAGCAAATGAAATAAAATATTTCTGTTGGTAAAAAGAGTAAAGGATTATTTAAATAAAATAATAAGGATTTATTAATATCCAATTTTATTTAAGTAAAGGCTTTTTCCACTTTAAATAAACATTAAAACTTATTAAAGTATTTTAAATAAAAATTCCAAGTGTTTTATTTTTCAAATAAAACCTACTGAAAATGTTTTGGTAATATTTAGATTTCAAATAGAGTTTTAAAATATATTAAATCCTATTTGAAATAAAGACTAATGTCTATTTATTTAATTATTAATAGATCCTAAAAACAATAAAAGAATTATTCTATTTTGGACTTTAGAATATGATAATAAACAGAATTAAAACATACCCAAGGTTTGGTGGTGGTTTGAATTGAAATAGAGTTTGAATTATTTGAATGAAAATCAAAGCAGAAATTCAAAATAGAAAAAGAAAAACATTCAGTACAAAAAAAAATCAAACCCAGCCCATCTGGCCCAGCCCAGCAGGCCCAGCGGCTAGCCCATTTTCCCCTCCTCGCAGCGAAGAGTTTTCCACTCAACCTCGCACCCCCTCAGTTGCTAACAGCAGGACCCCACGCGCTATTTCCCCTCTCGATGACAAGGCTGCCCCACTCTGTCAGTCATCGTCTCCACCGCGACCCGTTCCCCATTTTCTTCCCGGCCGTTTCTGTCCTTGATTCCTCGCTTCAATTCGTTTGAATGCGCTAGTAAATTTCGCCTCGCGACTATGCCTTCTTAATCGCCCCTCTCTCCTCTCTCTTTTCCCCAGTTTCCACCCCACGAGAGCCACCAGGTTGTCACAATCGCATGCTCGAACCCCTCTGCCGCGACGAACTTCTCCGACCAATTCCGGCGCCATCCGACCACCCCTCTCCTCCCAATGCATGCGAGCCTGCTCCTCCTCTCCTGGCGCTTCTCCCTGTACCACTCACTCTCTAGAGCGCGCTCCGAAACGTCGGCAAGGACCACCACTTGAGCGCCGCCGTGTCTGCCATCGCTCCGGCAAGCTCCCCAGGTGAGTACAGACTGCCCCAGTACCTCCCGATGATGCTCCCATGATCCCCATCACTGTACGCATCTAACCGCATGCTTTGTTTGCCTTAGCGCGCTCTCAAACCCCACCTCCGACGACAACCAGACGAACCCGACGTCGTCACCTTCTCTGGTGAGCAATTCCTTGGGAACCAGAGCACCCCTCGACGAACTGATCACGCCTTGAGCTTCGTCGCACTCCTGTGAGCACGGTGAGAATCCTCTACCTCTCCCGCGCGACCTAGTTCGCCGGCAAACACACTAGCAGAGCACTCCGTCGCTCGCTGCCGCGCCAGCGCCGCCCGTTCCTGGTTGAGCTGTTGTACACCGTTAGATCTCGATCTGGTGGCTATGATAGATTAAATTAACGAAGGGGTATGCAACGATCTGAGCCGTGCGATGTGTTTTATATCCAACAGCCCATAGAGCACGATCCAGCCTAAGCGGTATCGTCCAATAGGATAGCGCCACGTGTTCAGAGTTGAATTAAAACAGAAATTTCGATCTATTAGATATGCAAACTTGCAAAATTCATAACTTTCAATCTACACGTCCAAAGTTTGCAAATTTTATATCATTGGAATAAGCAGAACAATTACTTTGCAACCATGCACTTTGTTTAATGTTTTGCTTCTGGAAAATTGGTTGAAATTGCAGAAACTTGTGTAGGCATAATTTGAATATAAAAATTGTTCTAGATATATTTTTAAGGTGAAATATTTGCTAAATGGTTTGTTTTGAACCTACTGACCATAGGAACCAACTTATGGATTTAAAAATGTATTTTGTGAAGTTAAGGAATAAATATTTGAATTAGAACATTTCTAGTCAAATAAAAATATTGTTTATGTGTTAAAAATGCTTTTTGAGTAAAATCTTGGGAAAATGATTTGAGTTAAACTCTTTGACCCTAAACACCAAATTTTGAGATTTAAAAATATATTTGATGAACTCTATAAAATTATTACCTTTCAAAAGGCATTTCAACAACATAAAATATCACCTTGGTATAATAATTGGTTTATAGGGTGAAACCTTTTGCAAATGGTTTTACCACATTTGTAAATGATCAATATGGACTTTGAAATGGTTACAGCCTAATAGAAACCACTTTTCTAAATAAAACCATCTTTTGCATGCTTTCATGCATTGCCATGTTTTTTATATTTTATGTGGTGAAATTGTTTGAATGCTAGTTAAATATGTGTTTGCTTGATTAAATTGTAGTGAAGTTAGAAGAGTGTGATATTTACAAGATCAAGAAGTGAACCAACATTCTCTACTAAAAAGTCAAGTGACCCTATCATCCATGTCCTACTATTTTCATTACACTTAGTGGATTTTTGTGGTATACATGATAGGACTACTATATTTCTATGCTATGCTATATCCTATTAGGATATCCTTATATCTTCCTTAGTGAAAGCATTGTAGTTGTAGTATGCTTAGCCGTGCTATATATTTGGGATGGGATACATGATATGGTTATATAAAGTGTTGGAAAAATATATGTTTTATATAATAAAACAAGTACTGATGGGGATATGCCTACCGGGGTATACCAGCAGGGCGACGTTCCGACCGCCCAGGCCAGTGGGCTGTGAACGGCGACTGGATCAAGACCTGGCATGGACTCAAGCGACTAGAAGCTGAAGGCCTAGAAGCGTAGATAGGCCCAGTCGGATTAGGTTAAACGATCGATGTAACCTTAACTGATTCGGTTGAGATTTGTAAACCCTAGGGGTGAGTCTATATAAACCTCCCTAGAGGGCGCGTAGAGGATACGTTCCATCATACACCCAAGCGACTCGCTGCCTAGTCGCCGAGCTCGCCCCATTGTACCTTCACCATAATACAATCTAGCAGGAGGAGGTCTTTACCCTCCGGGGGGGCGAACATGGGTAAATCCTTGTGTCTCTGCCCTCATCTCGCACCGCAGATGGCTGGCCGCCCTTGCCCCATATTCTACTACTCGCTGCCGATTGCAGCACCTGCCGTGGTCATTCCCACGAAAGTGGCACCCACCATGGGGCCTAGCCGGTCAGGCCGGTGTTCTGCGGCGAGATCCAATCTACCCATCAACGAGTCGATCGCCATCGGCCGCATGATAGCGATCGGCGAGATGCTCCAGATGTTGTCGAGCAGCTACGTCCCGGCGGCGCGACCCATCACACATAGCATGATCCTGCCGGTCGGCACGATCAGCCTCTTCGTCGGCCTCACCGACATCATCGTCTTGGAGGACTCGGCTCGCATCCGTGAGTCGCCGCCACGCGACCGGCTCTCTGAGAGTCAGGTCCGCATGATCCACCGCCTCGCCTCCGAGTACGACTCAGCCCACAGCGACGTGGCTGAAACCACCGCAGCCGCGAAAGACGCGGCCCTCAACGACGACGCTGACTCGGCAACCCCGGCGTCACTCGCCGGATCCATTGTCGTCGCGTCGCCCGCGGGCTCCATAACCCAGGTCTCCAACATCGGAGACTTCGAGGATCCTTCCATCCTTGGGATCTTCGACTTCGACTCCGGGTCAGAGAACTCCGTCGATCTCCAGCGGCCGGCCTCGCCCGCGACCTACATGGCGATCGGCGCCGACCACGGAGGATCCATTCTCCACTCCGATCCCTCCCAACACAACGGCAACGGAGGTCGAGGAACTCCGCCTGAAGCTGGCGGAAGCAGTCCGCAAGGAGCAAGCCGAGCGCGAAAAATTTCGCCTCGAGCAGGTGACGGCGTAGGAGCTATCGCGCTACCACCAACAACGAATCAGGTCGCGCCTGAACCGCACCGTCCAAGGGCGCGCCCTGAATTTCGACGACGAGAGCGACCCAGCCCGCGTGGCCGAGCGCGCGATCTGCGAGAACGTGCCACCAGGAGGAAGCGCCTGGCCCCACTAGGGTCGACGGCGAATGGCGCCCCACCACCACCCAACCGCGCACCACCCAGGGACCAGCCACTGATCGTAGTCTCCTCACGGGAGCGAGATGCGAACGGCCTACCACTGTTCTCCACCCCAATGGACAACCTCGTCGCGGGCCGAGAAGCAGTCGACAACATCGCAGCCACTGGTGAAGGCGCCTTGCAGATCCAGTACGCCAAGGCCCTGCTCGCAAAAGCGGTCGAGCAACAAAACGCAGGCGTCGACTCACAGGGTCGGATGTACTCGCGTTCATCGGGCAGTAGAGCGGCCTCAAGCGGTCGCCCCATGGCGGGAAACACCCTCAACGGCCCGCCACCCGAACCACTGCAGCTCCAACACCGAACCGCGAACGCGGCACTCTCCACCAACGAACCCTGGCCGGCGACCAACTTCGTCGCTGCCAACGGTCAGCCCGTCGACGCCCGCACCCACATCATCAACAACCAGAGCTGGCGCGCATGCCAGCCCGACGACCTGCGGCATACCCTAACCAACCGCCGCGACGGCGAGCCGAGGGGGTCGCTAAGCCGACTCGGGCCACGGTGCTTCGGACCGATGATCCGAGGCAAAAGATACACGGCGAACTTCAAAGCGCCGAAGGAGATCGAGAAGTACGATCCCTCTGTGTGGCTGGATACCTACCTCATGGCAATGGGGATCGCCGGCCACACCGATCTACTAGCCGCCAGCTACCTCCCCCTGATGATGGAGGGGGCATGCAGGCACTGGATCAACACTCTCCCCGCGGATAGCATAGACTCCTGGGAAGAGATGCGCGATGCCTTCGTCAGGCACTTCGAGGGTTCATACACCCACGCCACCACCATCGAGGACCTGGAACGATGCGTCTAGGGACCTCGCGAGTCGACCCGCAGCTAGGTCCAACGGTGGCAAGAACTGTGGTACAACGCGGTCGGTATCCACCCAGACACCGCAATCCACTGCTTCAAGACCTCGTGCCGCTACGAGCCCCTGGTCGCCAAGCTCAAACGAGCATACCGCACACTTGACAACATACCGGATCTCCTGGAGATCGCAAAAAGATACGCAGAGGAAGATCCAAACCAAGAAACCGACGACGAGTCGGGAGGACAACGCCGCACAAGAGGCAACGACAACGGACGACAATCTGACCTACGCTACAGCAACACTCGCCTCAAGCGCCAGCGCGACGGCGAAGTCGACTTCGCCGCTAACGCTGGATCAGCGGTGCGAGCCCAAAGCTTCCGCGCGGCAATCAACTACAAGCGAAGAAGGTTTGACCCATGCCTTCTTAACCAACCTTGTGTATTCCACGGCAGGAAGGAAAACCCGCCACCACGACCGCCACTCGCCACTCCTCAAGGAGATCGAGAAGGCAGCGGCGCGGAAGACCCGACAACAACCCGCCAGCGGGCGAAAATTGCAGCGTGGCCGGCTCGCTCCACACCTTCACAGGCTTCAACACGAAGCGCGAGAAGAAGGTCATCGCCCGCGCCGTCGCCGTCAACGCGGTGGCCCAGGTGGACATTCCCCAGTTCCTCAACTGGTCGGAGCAACCAATCACTTAGATCCGCCAGGACCACTCGCCACGAATCGAGTACCCAGGCCGAGTCGCCCTGGTGGTCAAGCCCAAGGTGGGAGACTACTGGCTCCCCAAGACATTGATGGACGGCGGTAGCTCCATCAACATCCTGTACCTGGACACCTTCAGGCGACTGCGGCTCCCGCAGTCGATGGTCGAGACGACCTACACCACGTTCCACGGCATCGTCCCTGGTCGGAAGGCGTACCCGATCGGTAAGGTCACGCTGCCAGTCACCTTCGGCAAACCGGCAAACTTCCGCACCGAGCAGATCGTCTTCGAGCTGGTGCCCTTCGACAGCCCCTACCACTGCGTCTTGGGGCGCCAGGCGTTTGCCAAGTTCATGGCGGCGCCCCACTACGCGTACAACACGATGAAGCTCCCCGGACCGCGCGGTATCATCACAATCCACGGCGACCCCGACATGGCCACCGAGTGCGAGGCCAAAGGAGCTGAACTCGCCGACGCCGTCATCGCGGCAGAGGCCAACCACGCCGACGAGCTCGCCAAATACGTGATCGGGGTTAACAACGACGACCCCACCATACTCAAGAAGCCCAATGCGGAGGGCGGCAACACATCAGCCTTCGAGGCAACGACGCATACCCGCACCGTCGAGCTGGTCCCAGGCGACTCCAGCCAGACAGTGACGATCGGGACGGGCATGAGCCCAGCATAGGAAGGTGCGCTCATCGAGTTCCTTCGTGAGAACAGGGACATCTTCGCATGGAAGCCTTCTGACATGCCTGGTGTCCCTAGGGAACTCGCTGGGAACAAACTCAACGCCGACCCCAAAGTGCGACCTGTCAAGCAGTCGCTGCGGCCCTTCAATGAAGAGCACCACCGAGCAATCGCCGAGGAAGTGCAGCGTCTACTCGCTGCAGGCTTCATCCGGCCAATCAATTACTCCAAGTGGCTGGCAAACCCAGTCCCGGTCGAGAAGAAAGATGGGACCTGGAGGATGTGTATCGATTACACAAACTTAAACAGCGCCTGCTCAAAGGAGCAATTCGTCCTCCCGCGGATCAACCAAATCATCGATTCCACCGCGGGCTCGGAGTCGCTGTGTTTCCTCGACGCTTACTCTGGGTACAACCAGATCAAAATGGTTGTTGAGGACGAAGATAAGACGGCGTTCATCACGCCATTCGGAGCCTTCTGCTACACTGCCATGACCTTCGGCCTCAAGAACGCCGGGGCAACCTACCAGCGGTGCATGCAGGAGTGCCTTGCAAGCCAAATTGGCCGCAATATCCACGTCTACATCGACGACATGGTAGTGAAGTCCGCTCGCCAGAGTGACCTACTCGCCGACCTAGCGGAAACATTCGCCAACCTGCGGAAATACAAGATAAAGCTAAACCTAGGTAAATGCACCTTCGGTGTATCAGCAGGGTAGCTACTGGGATACGTCGTCTCCAAGCGCGGGATCGAGTCGAATCCCACCAATATCGACACGATCGCTCGACTCGACAAACCCGAGTGCATGCGCGACGTCCAGAAGCTGGCCGGGCGAGTTGCGGCTCTCAGTCGCTTCATCCCCCGATTGGGCGAAAAGGCGATGCCCCTATACCGCCTGATGCGCAAGAACCCCACCTTCCACTGGGACAAGGAGGCAGACAATGCGCTCTGCGACCTCAAGAAGGTGCTACTCGCAGCACCGCTACTCGCCGCCCCCGTCGACAAGGAACCCATGCTGGTCTACGTCGCGGCTTCCGAGCGCGTCGTCAGCGCTGTCATGGTCGTCGAGCGACCAAAGGAGGGAAAGGAGCGCCCAGTGCAGCGACCAGTGTACTATATCAGTGAGGTCCTCACCGAGTCGCGCCAGCGCTACCCGCAATACCATAAACTAGTATATGCGGTCTTCTGAGCCCAGCAGCGGCTACCACACTACTTCTAGGAGCACCCAATCACGGTCGTCTCCTTCAGGCCGTTGCAGGACATCGTCCGCAACCGCAGGCGACTGGGCGAGTCGCCAAGTGGGCCGTCGAGATCGGCGTCCACAATATCAAGTACGAGCCGCGCAAAGCGATCAAGTCGCAGGCTCTCGCAGACTTCATCGCCGACTGGGAGGAGGCCCAGCAGCCAGAGAAGCTGCCATACCTCCACTACCGGAGTTTACACTTCGACGGTTCCAAGAATGCGGACGGTGCAGGAGCAGGGATCGAGCTAACCTCTCCGAAGGGCGACAAGCTACGCTACGTCCTCTGCCTCGACTTCACCCCTGCACTAACAACATGGCCGAGTACGAGGCAGTACTCCACGGCATGCGAGCTGCCAAGGAGATGAATGTCAACCGCCTACGCTGTTACGGAGACTCCGACCTTGTCGCTGGGCAAGTCGCCGGCACCTGCGTCGTCGTCTCCCCCACCATGGCGGCATACCGCCGAGCAGTGGACAAGTTGGGTGGACACTTCGCAGGCTACTCCGTCAAGTGGATCGACAGGCGGAAGAATGAGGAGGCCGACGCACTCTCTCATATCGGCTCGGCTCGACTCGCACCACCCACCGGCGTCTTCCTCAACACCATCACCAAGCCTTCCGTCTCTCCCCTAAGGGAGATCAACATCGGAGTCCCGCTGCAACCAGAGGCAGCCCTCGTCACACTCATCGCCGAGCTAGAGGACTGGACTACATCGTACATCGCCTACCTGGAGGGAGGCACCTTGCCAGCAGACAAAACAGACGCCCGGATGATAGCACGCCGCTGCAAATCCTTCGTCATCATCGACGGCGAGCTCCACAAGCGCAACATGACCGGCGTGTTCCAACGCTGCGTCCAACCCGCTGAAGGACGCAAAATCCTACACGACATCCACTCCGGCGACTGTGGCCACCACGTCGGCGCCCGCTCTCTGGTCGCAAAGGCTATGCGACACGGTTTCTACTGTCCCACGGCACACGCAGACGCTGTCGACATTGTCCAGTGATGCGTCGGGTGCGGTATCAACCAAACCCGTCGAGCTCGACGCTCAAGACAATCCCCATCACCTGTCCGTTCATCGTGTGGGTATGTACAAGGTAGGCCCTTTCAAAAAGGCCCCCTCCGGCTTCACCCACCTCCTGGTCGCAGTCGACAAATTCACAAAATGGGTGGAGGCCAAGCCAGTCCAGAAATGCGACGGGAAGACCGCCACCAAATTCCTACGCGAGCTCATCTATCTCTACGGGTTCCCAAACAGCATCATCACGGACAACGGCACCAAGTTCGCCAAAGGAGCCATGACCGAGTTCTGCGAGGAACATCACATCCGACTCGACCTCGCCTCAGTCACTCACCCGGAGTCCAACGGCCAGGCGGAACGAGCCAAACAGAGCATCCTCCATGGCCTGAAGCCACGGCTCCAAGTACCGCTCGAGCGCACCGCCGAGTGCTGGGTCGAGGAGCTACCCTCCGTCATCTGGGGCATCCGCACCTCCGTTAACAGGTCGACAGGTTTCACACCCTTCTTCATGGTGTATGGCGCCGAAGCAGTCATGCCCACCGACCTAGAGCACGATTCGCCCAGGGTGGTCAACTACACGGAGGCCGCAAACGAACTCGCACGCCAGGATGGAGTCGACCAACTAGACGAGGCACGCAACCTAGCTCGCTCCCGCACCACCATCTACCAACAAGGGCTCCGCCGCTACGATAGCCGACGAGTAAGGACTCGCACTTTCCAGGAAGGCGATCTGGTGCTACGCCTCATCCAGGACAAGAAGGGCATGCACAAGCTCTCCCCCCCTTGGGAGGGACCATTCGCCATCGGGCGAGTCCTCGGCAACGACGCCTACTACCTCATCAACGTACGAGGAGACGGGAAACTCGACGTCAAGCGACCGTGGAACATAAACATCCTACGGAAGTTCTACTCGTAGAACCCTCTACATGTACTCTCCACCTGCTATGAAATAAAATAGATCGGTTACCGCAAATTGCGTTTACTCTCCGTGTCTTGTGCCACTCGCACTCGTAATAACAGTGCACTCTCTCATATCGGCTCGGCTCGACTCGCACCACCCACCGGCGTCTTCCTCGACACCATCACCAAGCCTTCCGTCTCTCCCCTAAGGGAGATCAACATCGGAGTCCCGCTGCAACCAGAGGCAGCCCTCGTCACACTCATCGCCGAGCTAGAGGACTGGACTACATCGTACATCGCCTACCTGGAGGGAGGCACCTTGCCAGCAGACAAAACAGACGCCCGGATGATAGCACGCCGCTGCAAATCCTTCGTCATCATCGACGGCGAGCTCCACAAGCGCAACATGACCGGCGTGTTCCAACGCTGCGTCCAACCCGCTGAAGGACGCAAAATCCTACACGACATCCACTCCGGCGACTGTGGCCACCACGTCGGCGCCCGCTCTCTGGTCGCAAAGGCTATGCGACACGGTTTCTACTGTCCCACGGCACACGCAGACGCTGTCGACATTGTCCAGTGATGCGTCGGGTGCCAGAAGTACGCCAACCAAACCCACGTCCCGAGCTCGACGCTCAAGACAATCCCCATCACCTGTCCGTTCATCGTGTGGGTATGTACAAGGTAGGCCCTTTCAAAAAGGCCCCCTCCGGCTTCACCCACCTCCTGGTCGCAGTCGACAAATTCACAAAATGGGTGGAGGCCAAGCCAGTCCGGAAATGCGACGGGAAGACCGCCACCAAATTCCTACGCGAGCTCATCTATCTCTACGGGTTCCCAAACAGCATCATCACGGACAACGGCACCAAGTTCGCCAAAGGAGCCATGACCGAGTTCTGCGAGGAACATCACATCCGACTCGACCTCGCCTCAGTCACTCACCCGGAGTCCAACGGCCAGGCGGAACGAGCCAAACAGAGCATCCTCCATGGCCTGAAGCCACGGCTCCAAGTACCGCTCGAGCGCACCGCCGAGTGCTGGGTCGAGGAGCTACCCTCCGTCATCTGGGGCATCCGCACCTCCGTTAACAGGTCGACAGGTTTCACACCCTTCTTCATGGTGTATGGCGCCGAAGCAGTCATGCCCACCGACCTAGAGCACGATTCGCCCAGGGTGGTCAACTACACGGAGGCCGCAAACGAACTCGCACGCCAGGATGGAGTCGACCAACTAGACGAGGCACGCAACCTAGCTCGCTCCCGCACCACCATCTACCAACAAGGGCTCCGCCGCTACGATAGCCGACGAGTAAGGACTCGCACTTTCCAGGAAGGCGATCTGGTGCTACGCCTCATCCAGGACAAGAAGGGCATGCACAAGCTCTCCCCCCCTTGGGAGGGACCATTCGCCATCGGGCGAGTCCTCGGCAACGACGCCTACTACCTCATCAACGTACGAGGAGACGGGAAACTCGACGTCAAGCGACCGTGGAACATAAACATCCTACGGAAGTTCTACTCGTAGAACCCTCTACATGTACTCTCCACCTGCTATGAAATAAAATAGATCGGTTACCGCAAATTGCGTTTACTCTCCGTGTCTTGTGCCACTCGCACTCGTAATAACAGTGTCACGCTAACCCGCAGAAGTCAACCTCTGGTACAGCGACCGGCACGGCCAAGTAGTGTGCTCCGAGGGCACTAGGTTACCCCAGGACTCGTAACGTCCACGAAAAACGCCAACCCGGAGCCCCATTGGAGTCGCCTAGCTCGACTGGCTTACCGAGCCAAGACAACTTCCCTCACTCCTCATAGCGACCAAGGTCCTCCGCATTCTCGGCACAGCAACTCGAACGACCAAGTACCACACTCGGGGACTGACGACCAGTCAAGCACGAGCGACCAGGGAAAAACGCCAAGTACGAGAGCATGCCCAGGACTCGCCACACGACTGATCCTTCGGGTCAGGCAGGAGTGACGCGCTTACTCTAACGCGCTCAATCCTCACCCACCCTGGAGATGCGACTAGAACCACCAAGTACCACGCTCGGGGACTCGGCCACCCGACCTCGCTCGCACAAGGGAAAACGGTCAAGTAAAGAGCACCCACGGGAGTCGCCTTGCGACTGGCTCTCCGAGCCCGGGCGAGTCGACCTCAATAGCAAAACAACTGACAAAACATTGAAAACCACAAACACACAACAAACGAGGTAAACCCCATAAAAAAGGGCGGACGCGCTCGGGGACTCGTCCAATCAGCATCCAAAATAGCGAAACAATGCACAAAATAACACAAAGTTTCATTACAACATAACAAAGTCATTCCAAAATACAAAATGAGTCCAATGACTAATTGTTACTAACGCCGCAGGGCACAATGCTTCTACTCCGCAGGTTTCGACGGCGACTCGCCGCCACCCCTGCGGTTGCGAATGAAGGGCGTGTACGGGTTCGACGGGTACGTCGTCTACTCACCCGCCATCGCTGCACGGAACGGCTGCTCGACCTTGGGGGCGACAGTCGTCTCCTGATAGGGGAGGAGGTCGTTGGGGGCGACAGTCGTCTCCTGATAGGGGAGGAGGTCGCCCATCGCCCAGACGCGATCGGAATACACCGCAGCCCGATCCGTCAGCTTCAGCACCTCGGCAATCTCCACAGAGCCCGTCGACGAGGGTTAGCCACTCGTCACATCGTCAAGTTCGAAGTCCTCCGGGAAGTGGGCAAGCCCAAGGCTGAGAGCCGTCGCAGCCCCGCGCCGGAAGGCCGACCGCGTCATGAACTCGACGACTGACGGCGCCTTCTCCAGATACCGCCATACTTGGACGAGGTCGCTGGGAATCACTTCCGTGGGCGATATCTCCTGATAGGGGAGGAGGTCGCCCATCGCCCAGACGCGATCGGAATAACACAAAGTTTCATTACACCAGAGTGGTCACACACTGCCGCGCGTCGTACGATTGTGCCTCCTCCGAGGTGTCAATAATCCGACCTGCGGATAGAGGTCGCAGTGAGTACAACGACTCCACAATACAACTATTACAGGCAGAGGAAGACAAGTTTACCAATTAAAGGACGGCAGAGGCCCGTGATGAAACTTTGAAGCGATGAGAAGTCGTTCTGCAGCCCAACAATGAGGGCGTCAGAGAACTTTCGCTCTTCAGCGGCAGCCGTAATAGCAGCTTTCGCTCTCCCATCCGCCGAGCTCGCCTCCTCCTTCGCCTCCTTAAGCTCGCGCTCCAGATCAGCGATCCGCTTCTCAGCTGTACTCAAAGCAGATTGAGCCGCCGTCAGCTCACCTACTGGGACAAGGCCCTGGCGGACCTCCTCTGCCTTGGCAGCGATTGCTTGGAGTCCCTTGTTCGTTTCTTGGACGGCAACAAGTTCCTTCTCCATGTGACACTTTGCAGCAAGCCGATCGGACGATTCACGCTGCAAACTCTGCGCACAAATCAAACAGTCAACAACAATGAAATCCTAAGTGCCCACCCGCTGAAAATCAGCGATTAGGCACTCTGGGACTGGAGATCAAAAATCCTAAGTGCCCACCCGCTGAAATTCAGCGACTGGACGCTACAAAAAACACTAAAAGAATCCCACCACTGAAATTCAGTGGCCCGATCCTCGGGGACTGGACATACCTGTATGGCTGCGCCCAGCATGTCGTGGAGCTGTAACGCGTCCACAGACGCAAGCAGAGCTGGAGTGTGCCCGCGACGCTGCTCGACCTCCGTCTCGGCGACCCCAGGCGTTTGGCTCGTCGGCGCTGCACCACTCGCTGTGGCCGCTTTGGCCATGAAGCGAAGGAAGGTCGCCGCGGATGCCCCAGCGCCACTAGGAACCGGCTCAGCCACTCCGGGCGAGGAAACAGCCTCCTTGGTCTTCGCACTACTAGGAAAACGTCTATAGGTAATCCACACTTCTGTGGCGCACTTGCTAGTGGTGCCCCACGGGTAAAATAGGCGTGGCGCACTGCCCACAGGTGCCCTACGGATAACTGTCATAAGCGTGGCGCACATGGGGGTGGTGCGCCACGGCTATGTGTGGGCCAGGGCACATGTGGCCACATCACACATACCCGTAGCGCACTAGGTCAATGTGCGCTATGGATGTTTCACTTATCCGTAGGGCACCTTGACCTAGTGGGCTACGGGCATGTTTGCTGCTGCAGCTGGGTCAACTTAGCCGTAGGGCACTCTGCCCTAGTACCCTACGGGTAAGTGGCATGCACCAACTCCCCCCCCCCCCCCCCCCTGGGTCGCCTCTTTAGGATTTGCAAAAAATAAAAGAAAATGATAAACACTTCAAAAAAATTAAATCCTTTCATATTTAGGTAGGTAATGTGGTATAGCTTCTAGTAAAATTAACAAAAATGAGTTTCGACTTTATTTGCAAAAAAAAGTCATGCCACGGTAAAAAGGCCGTAACTTTTGCATACGATATCTATAATATACCAAAATGACGAAAACGAGATTTCGCATCTGCTCGCAACGACCATAGGTCGTTTAGCGATTTTTTAGATTTTCAAAATTCGAAAAGAGTAAAAAGTTACGGTCAAAAGACCGTTTTTTCCTGCAGAAAAAAAAATAGAGGGCGACTTACCCGTAGCGCACCACCACCTAGTGCGCC
The DNA here is from genome assembly GCA_030063025.1 of Avena longiglumis. NCBI lineage: Eukaryota > Viridiplantae > Streptophyta > Magnoliopsida > Poales > Poaceae > Avena > Avena longiglumis. The sequence goes on along the minus strand of CP125974.1, from coordinate 3,506,322 downwards.
ACAGATAAGCTTGGGCGGGATTCAAATTTGAATCCCCACCCCACCCTCCTCCCTTTTCCTTTGCCATGTTCCCTTCACCTTTTCCCTCTTCCTCTCCATTTCCCTTCTCCTTCTTCCTTCTTCCTTCTCCCTTCTTCCTTCTCCTCCTTCCCCTTCTCCTCTCCTTGAAGTGACGGCGCGACGTCGACCTCCTTCTCCTCCTCCTCGCAGTGACAACGGGCGACGGCGGTGCAACGGTGGCCTCCTTCTCCTCCACCTCGCAGTGACAATGGGCGACGGCGGCATCCTTCTCCTCACCGACCTCCCTTCCTCCCTCTCTTCCTCCATCTCTTCCTACCTTCCTCTCTTCCTCCATCTCTTCCTTCCTCCCTCTCTTCCTCCATCTCTTCCTTCCTCCCTCTCTTCCTACCTTCCTTTCTCCAACCACACCCTTCCTACCACCTCGACGCCGGCGAGGACTAGAGCGGCCACGACCACTCCCGCACCTCCCTACCACGGCCATGCTCCGGCGAGGTGACATGACTGCGGCGGCGATGCACGGACCCGATTGCTTTTGCAATTCAAAACGAGGGTGTTTTTTGCATTTTTTTCGTTTTTTGAAAAACACATCTGTGGCGCACCCTGTACCCCTACCCGTGGCGCACCTACCCGTGGCGCACCTGGTAGTGCGCCACGCCTATCTCGATATAACCGTGGCGCACCATGCAGTGTGCCACGGCTATGAGATAGCCGTAGCGCGAGGCCCGTGGCGCACTGCTAGTGCGCCACGGAAGGCCTTTTCAGGTGCTCCACGAATAGGTGTTTTTCTAGTAGTGTCGAGGCCACCTCCGCCGCAGTCGGAGGATCGCTTGGAGCAACAGTCGTGTCGTCAGAGACCGTGACGACATCATCGCCTTTCGCCTTCTTAGCGTTGTCTGCAGGAACAGCGACTTCGTCAGCTTTCCTCTTCCGCGAGGAGTCCTCCTCGGCGACGATTGGCAGAACCTTGGCCACGGAAGGATGGCCGATCTTTTTAACTCCAATCCTGCGAAACAACGATATGAGCAAAATTGTCCGATTACAACGCAAGTCAAGCAGATGAACAAGACTTACTTGGCGACTGGTATGAACCGCAGACCCGTGCGGATGCTAGCCGGCTTCTCTAGCTCGGGGCCCAGTTTTCGACTGAGGCCCATCTCAAACACGTCGTGTGCCCAAGACACAGAGGGCCTCTTCGAAGATGAGGCCGCGGCAGGAGCCTCCGTGATGACGTCTGCGGGAGCTTTCCTGGAAGGTGAAGCTGTTGCGGCTAGAATAGCCCCCAACCCAGAGACCGGGGCGAATGGAGGTGGAAGCGATGCCAGAGGTACCTCATCCAGGGGAGCGGCAACGTCCGGTGCTGCTGTCGTACGCGCCGCTTCACCCTTAGCCGAGCTGGTGGCGTCGGAACTAGTCGCAGAACGAGGCGAAGACGCCTGCTTCGCCGGCTTCGTCTTCCTCCTTGGCGGAGCCTTCACCTCCTTCTTCTTCTTATTCGACGGCGTAGCCTCACGACGCGAGGTGTGCTCGGGGAGTTCGTCGTCATCGTCATCGTGAGGTTCAAGGCTCCTACTCGCCTCGAGCTCGCGCTGATGTTACCCGCGAGTTTTGCGAACCATCGGGGCGACGTCTTCCACGGGTTCGTCTTCGTCGTCATCGTCGTCATCACCCGCATCGCTTCCGACGCCGCCTTTGGCAGGTGGCGACTCGCTCCCGTACTGGACGGACGAGCTCGAGTTCTCGTCGTCTGCGGGTGGGAGCCATCCTTCCACCACTTGGAACAATTACAATAAGCATGAGATAACGTTAGCATAACCGCGAATGCATCATCTGCGACTGCGAATATAGCAAAAATGGCGACTTACCGTCGAAGCTGGGCGCCTTGCGGTATAGGGAGCGACCCCGGCCTTCGCGTCCAGGTACGCTGCCTGGGTGATTTTCTTCAGAGCCAGGATGTAGTCTTCGAGTTACCATGCACGGGAGCTGATTTTAAAATTGGTCATGACTCATCTTTGGCATCCTCGGCCCTCTCTGATGCGATTTGTCTGCAACGATCAGAGATTCAGAGAAAATGTGTGCCAGTTCTGTTAGTCCTGAACTACAGTTGACAAGATGGACATGAATGTGAAACTTGAGCTCTTTTAAGATGATCAAAGGACTATACTTGGTAAGATGGATATGCAAGCAAGAGTAACGGATGCATGTGAGAGAAACTGATCAGGATTCATCGGTACGCAATCATAAGAAATTAATACACTTTTCATATTGCAACTATAAATTAATGCACTTTTCATATTGCAACTATAGAGATTGTATCATAAGAACTGGTCCGCCGCAGCGAGGTCGGAACCAGCGGCCGACGGCTGTGCAAAAGTCCGTGAAGAAGTCTCCGCCACCTCTCCTTCGGCTGCGGTGTTGTCCATCGCGGACCAGTTACCGACCACGATGACGCTGCTTGCGGCTGAAATCCGTCGCCGGCAACGAATGAGTAGTCCTATAGTGTGGCTGCATCTCGGACAGGAAGTCGCCATCTTAGGTCTACTACTTCTCAGCCTTCACGGTTGGAGATGGTGTACGCAAGTGTAAGCCAGCACACGGATCGGCAGGCACCATGGTGCTGACGTGATGCTAGTGGATTTGGGGAAAGAGAAGAAGGTCTTGCTTGAGATAGAAAACGCTTCAAGGGTTTTTTCAGAAAAATAACAACAACACGTGGATGCCCTAGGTTGATTTTGGGGCAGTTTTCACCCTCACGACAAGTTTCTGTACTAGTTGATCACGAGTTGCAAGTTATTATATTGTACCAATTTGCACGCAAGACACAAGTTTATGTATATAGCGTAGAATTAAGATGAGCGGCCAGTCTCCGGTCAGCCGGCCACATCCATCCGCACAATTAATCATTACATGCAGGCAGCGAAAGGTCGGTATTACTGCTACATATATATGCGGGCGCACTAGCTAGGGTAGAACGTAGAGGTGTAGAGCCATATTTGGGCATCGGCGATCGAGTATGGGCGCGACCGTACGATGCATGCATGATAGCATAGTCTTGGCGGCCCCTAGTACCGCTGTCGTTGCTGTGAAGAAGTTGTTGCCCCTGGTAACGTACGTGGCTCGCTCCTGAGACGAAAAGAAAAGATGGTCACGATCGATCTGCCATTGTTGAGACGTGATGATTTCGGTCCACACAAAAAAGCACCTGCCAAGAGAGACGATCAGAGAGAAGAGAAGGCGGTTTTAGTTGTGGGTCAAACTGTAGTGCCGACGAGTGACGATCGACGACCGTGGTCTATGAGAGTAGAAGAGGCACTTGAGTATAGGTACCACACCAAGGAACCGATCGACGGCGACCCGGCCACCACTCCCCTCTCGGCTGGCTCTCTGGCTCTCTCTCTCTCCCGTCCCGTGCATGCATGTGCTCCCCTAGATAGATGCCATCCCTCCGTCGCCACTCCAATCACGCAAACGCAGCTTCCAACGTGATCGAGGCGTACATCACCAACGAACCTGCTGGTCGTCGATCGGTTGCGCGGCCGGATGACTCAGCTCGCTCTATATCGCTGCGGCTTACCATCTAGTTTTTAACCAATCTTGTAGATAGATAAATATAGCAACATATATTATATGAAATAGTCATATTATGAAAATAAATTTGAAAACAATTTTAGTTTCTACGAATTTGGTGTCATAAATATTACTATATTTTTCTATAAGGTTAGTCAAATTTTAGTAAGTTTGACTAGGACAAAGCTACAAGTACCTAGTAGTTGGTTTCGACGACACGCATGCAATTAAACTCACAAGCTTCAAGCATCGCCACCATGAGATTAAGCATAAGCATGCATACACATCTTCAACTTTCCTACTCCCTCCGAACCATATTAATTGACTTGGATTTGTCAAATTTTGGATGAACCTATATCTAAATAGTGTCTAGATTCATTCATATTTTGTCAAATCCAAGTCAACTAATATGGATAGGAGGGAGTAGATAAAATGAGTACAAACTAATTAGCTAGTTAATATAGTCAGCTATGATACCACATTCTTTTAATTATGCACCATGAATGTGATAACTTAAACTAGTGTCACGTGCATAACACTAGTCTAAGCTTTTTTTTCTAAGTTAATTTATAAATACGCTGAACCTAAACTTTTTTGTAACTTAATCCCGCACTATTTTTGTAATCTTTTTATAAAGACGATGAACCTAAATTTTGAAGATGTTTCTGACAGCGCGGGCCCCGCGTGTTAGGCTATTGTGGCGTGAGGGAACGACACTTGGAAGGGATCAAACTAGGCGGGTGCGGCCATGACCGACATGGAGGCCGACAGTGTCTGAGGTCATGGAGGGAGGAGGGTTGCCCGATGCCATGGCCTAGATTCCGCTATGCCCTCGAGGTCGGGGTTGGCCGCCGCGTGCATAGCCTCGGCTCGGACAGCTCCGACACGGGTTCAGATCGAGCTAAAGGGGAGGGTGCCTTGGATGGAGGAGAGGGAGTGGAGTCGGCCGACGACCTGCTTACCAGAGCTAGATGGTGTTGCGTCGGTGCTCGGCTAATGAGAGGGTCGACGACATGAAAGATGGGGTGGGTGGGTGTGGCGGGAGAAAGCAGGTCGATGCACGTCGGTGGCCCCTACCTACACCAGTCTACGTGTGGACCCGTGCTATCAAAAACATCGTCAATTCGAGTTTAGCGTCTTCTAATGAAAAAATTGTCCGGGAAACCAAAAACTCAAGTCACATTAAATATGTAAACTAGTACTAGCTAGAGCCACATTTAGAAAAATTAAACTAGTCAAATGTTGCTTACTAGTAGAACACCACTCGGTGGGCCAGGGCAGAGTCGTAGGCAAGAAGTGAGAGAGGGAATTAACACGCGTCGTCGTCGGGAAGGCGGAAACACCATCAATCGTCGTTGGGTGATACTACAGTCAAATATATATTATCCTCAAATCGGTCCATGCACTCGAGTAGCACAAGCCAGTGCCCTCCTGTCCTGTACGATCGATGTGGTGGCGATTCGATCAACGGCGTGGCGCGCGCAGTCGAGCCGATCCATCCATCGACCGAGACCCACACCGGCCGGCACACCGCGCGGTACGTACAAGAAGTAACGCGCCGGTTCGCTTCTGCAACATCTTGTTCGATCGCGCCGGTGCATGTCTAGCGAAAGTTGGAGTAGGGTGGAAATGGCGCGCGCGCGCGCCGGCCGGTTTGCGATCGCCACTAGGATTGATCACCGCGTCGATCGATGATGTCGTACTTTGGTCAGCAGCAGCTGACGAGCGCGCGGTCCTCGCTCTCGTACTACGATCGATCGATGGCGACCATCGTCCTCGCCATCGGCCGGCCACCACCCTAAACCCCACCTCCCTCCCGGCGCAGTGCCCGGTGCCATGTGCCGCCCGCCGCTATATATAGTGTGCGCGCGCAACTGCCTCGGCCACTCGCCACACCACCGCTCCATCTCCTCCTTCCCTTCCCTCGCCACTCCGCCCCGCCCACGCACCCAGAGCAGAGCAGAGCACTCCCAGGGAGCGAGCAGTCCACCGCCATGCTGCGTCCCAGCAGCAGCACCGCCGTGCTGCTGCTGCTGATGCTGCTGCTCTCCGTCTCCGTCTTCCTCGGCCACGCCAATGCCGACTCGATGGACGCCACCAACGATCCCTCCTTCGCAGGCTCGCTCGACACCACCCCGCCGACGCTCACCGATCCTGCGGCGGACACCTCCACCCCGCCGACGCCCACCGATCCTGCCGGCGCCGGCGCGCTGCAAGTGTGCGGGGCGTGTGCTGCCTGCCCGTCATGCCCGGCTCTGCCGGCATGTCCGCAGCAGGACTGCCCGCAGCTGCCGCCGTGCACCAGCGCCAACCAGCAGGGGGCTCCGTCGCCGCCCGCCGCCGACGGCCTCGACCTTCCACCCCTATTACCCCGTGAGATCGCAAGCCCAGCGCCGCCGTCCGCCACCGGCATGCCGCAGAGCGGGTGCTGCGCCTGCCCAATCTGCCCCCAGCCTCCGGCCTGCTTGCCCCGTGTCTGCCCCACGGCACCGCCATGTAACTCCACCGTGCAACAGCAGCCGGCCGCCGCCATGTCGGCCCAGGGGGTCATAGGGCTGATCGGCGGGATCGTCAGCATCATCCTGCTCGTCATTGTCACATGGTCATACGTCAGCGGTCGCAAACGCGACAACGGTCGCCGGCGCCGTCGCCGCCACCGCCGTCGCCGCAGTCGCCGTCGCGCCGGCCGGACATCGGTCACGGTAGTCATCGACAGCGGCGCGCCGTCGTCCGCCTCGAGCACACCTTCGTCCACGCGGTCGACAGATACCTTCGACATGGAGGCCGGGGGCAATGCATCCGCCTCCGACGAATGAACACGGCGTCGGCCCCGATCGATCGTGTCCGACTCCTCTATCTCCAGTCGCAAGTCTATTATTGTTGCTACTCTAGTTCAAATGTGGGTCGCAAGTCTAGTGTTCGCTACTCTTGTTCAAATCTGCTAGTGCTACTCTATAGTTCAAATGTGCTACTCTTGTTCAAATCTGCTAGTGCTACTCTAGCTAGTTCAAATCTGCTACTAGTACAATAGTTCAAATGTGCTAGTCTGGTTCAAATTTGGTGCTAAATGTTGCAAGTCTTAGGCTTCCGTACTTATTTTCCTATTGCTGGATCATTTGTACTTGGGGGGTGGCTTGTCCAATATATAACTCCCTTCTTTTTCTGCTAGTGCTACTCTAGCTAGTTCAAATCTGCTACTAGTACAATAGTTCAAATGTGCTAGTCTGGTTCAAATTTGGTGCTAAATGTTGCAAGTCTTAGACTTCCGTACTTATTTTCGTATTGCTGGATCATATGTACTTGGGGGGTGGCTTGTCCAATATAACTCACTTCTTTTTCCTGCTACATTGCCAATTGCACCCTAATTCAAATAGTGTAATTGCAGCAGTATTATGCAGCAATACATGCGGAGGTACTGTAACCAATCGCTTCTCTCACATTTTTCCGACAGTTACTGTAAAATGTTTTTTTAAAATTGTTACTGTAAAATATTGGACAGCTAGGTTCTCTTCCCACCCATTTTTTGGGGTCCAAATACAAATCCAAAATTCTGGTTCCAAGGAAGATGGAGACAACATTAACGAAGGAACAAAGATACTTCCATCATGGATCATGGTAAAGGAACAGTTGATACCAACAAATACTGGTCAGACGATATCATACCGAGTGTATTGAAATACCAGTCTCTATATACTGCTGCTCGGCTGCGTTGCTATTTAGAACAACACAACTGGAAGTGGCTAAAAACATGCTACGTACATCTGGACCTAAAACCACTAGTACAAACTTACTCCAAGTTACTGCCTAGTAGTAGTACAACAGAAACCCAATACTGCTGCCAGCTCCGATGCAGTTCCTCTCCGCGCGGTTCGACCAAATCCCTGCTCGTCCTCTTCCTCTCCAGAGAAGGAATCAAGGCGACATGCCGCCTCCCTGGCAAAGCTCATCCATCTGCTCGCTCGCCTACGTGCCCTTGACCCCCCAGCCTCGGTTCCGACTTCATGTTGAGCTCCCGCTCTTTTTCCCGCCTTCCCAGCTTACTCCCGTCCCGTGCCCCGTACCGCCTAGCACCGCCACGAAACGTTACCAGTATCTCAAGTACAATGTTCTCCTGGCTCATCTTCCTCTATAGTACTATTGCCTGACAAAGGAAAAGCAAATGCCTTAGTATCTGAAACTTGGATGTTAGGACTATCAAACAAGCACAAAACACAATAGTGAACACAAAAAAGAGATATACACATGTAGCTACATCAATGAAGTTAGCAAATCGTCGCAAGACTACTCCAGCCATAGCTCAGATTCTGCTATCACATCAAGCAACTCGGAAGCTTGCAAAAGCAATTTCATCCTTTCTCAAACAAAACAATGAACTGCATATCGGAACTGATTTTTTTATCATTATTCTCTGGAATATAAATACACATGAAATACTTCCATGGCAGATTTCACCAGAAAAATAGTGCATATGACGTGTGATAGTGAGGGTCATAGTCATCACAACCCTGATCCTCGATCAACCACTGAAAGATCTGCATAATTTAAGCTAAGTTTCTGTGATAGAGAGGACCTCATTATCAAACATAACAACCACATGAAGAAAGAACTTTTCATGCTGATGACTGCCGCATGTCAAATGAAGAAGTTCACAGAATAACAAAATGCACAGGATATGACATTGACCAACATTATATGCTGACCATGCGCACAAAAAAACACTAGCAAATATAAGATGCATATAAACACTATTCTGAGCTGCCATGATGCTCAAAACAAGCAAAAAAATCACAGAAAAGTTTCAAAACAGAACTGGGAATTAGATTCTACATACAAAGCAAGCAATGTTCAGAGAACAGACGTACCATTCGTCAACCAAAATTATGGGCTTCCCAGGACCAATGCAACGCTGAAAAAAGAAGGTACAGAACATCAGATTGCTTCTACTGAACATCTGATCAGGTACACACTGGGATACATATTACTGAGCTATGCCTTTGGCTCCCAAATGCTTGCTAATAAATAAATAATTGCTGCTGCCTCTGGTGGCCTGAATAAAAGTAGTCCTTCATCCGCAAGGATAAAAATGGAGAATATGCTTTGACAAATACCACCAATTCATCATGCGGGAGGTATAAAGAAAAGTACTCCTTCATGCTGAAATGCAAAATCGGTACCCACGAATCCAATTCCATCTCATCTGACACAACAGTCTTAGCTAGTACAAAAAGAGCAAGATCTACATAGATCCTATCATTTCTGAAAATAGGGATTGAGAAGCCCAGAGATTTGAAGAAACCCACCATGGTCAGTTTATCATTGCAGACTATCTTCTTGTTCTCAGGATCCTGATTGCAAAAACATAAATAATAAAGATCATCTACTTAAGGACATTATAACCGGCACATGAGGGAGCTCTCTCACGATCTGAGCTTTTTCGGCCATCCGATCATATTTCCTAGCCACTTCTGACCATTGGATGCCCCGTAATCCCGAACTAGGCCAGCTGTCCTTAGGGGAAGCTACTCTGCACGTCAAATCAGCCCAGTGTGGTTGATTGGGCCCCGAAAATCCAGTAAAGCCATATAAAAAAGACAACATAAGCTGCTTCGTAGAGCACCGATACCGATCCGGCAACAAATTGGGCTGAATGGGGATACAAAGTGGCCTCATGATTCAAGCCAACCCGTTCTTCAAGCACGGGTTGGCCTTACGATTCAAGCCGACCCGTCGTTCAAGCACTTAAGGATCAGTTACTGGAAGCCATTAATGGCAGCTAGCTATGGTATGCACGAAGGTAAGTTACTTCTCCGCTTGCTCAACTCCTTCACTACATTGCACCTATATATTCTTTGTTGCCCTGCGCCCTGTTCGTGCCCCTTCTTACTTTCTCAATCTCAGCTACGTGGTTTATGTGTCCTCATCTTTCCTGCTAAATTCATCTCTTTAGTCAAGAAATTCTATCCATCTCGGGATGTAACTGATTGTTTCCGATCTCCATTTTATACAGGTAGTGTATTCATACGGTTCCGCTCAATTTGGTGAGACAAATCTTGGAGTCTGGTCAGGTTTTTCTTTTTTGGGAGTTCTTAAACTAACAATTCACGATGGCTGGCGGTTAGGTAAGTTCCTTTGTTTATCTAAATCTTCGTTGATGATAATTGTCCAAGTAGTACAACTTTTCTACTGTCAGAGTGTCAGTTACCTTTTTGGTGTCCTATTTGCATGTCATCCTAATCACATTGTTTGTATTTCATGTTCATGTCCAGATTCGGAGGCTCTCGAGAAATACGTTGTACTTAATTCCCATCCATCGCCTTGTACTTAATTCCCCAGACCATGATGAGTTGATGCCGTATGTGATTTACTTCTTCGTAGTCCTTCTATTGGTTATAATTTAGAACTCTTTGCTCAATATGGTATTTACCTCAAGCCTTTCATTACGAACTAGTACTCTATATAAACAAGTCATGTGAATTTAATTTGTATGTATGTTACAATAATACTAGTTCTTGCAAAATTGTATTTTTATTTCTCGTGGCTTCATTTCTACTACAATATTCATATAACCCTATCATTAAAATTGACGGGCGCGGCAACGCTCGCCATCTTGATCTAGTAAAGAATAAAAACCCAACACGGTCAGTTTTAGAGCATGAAGATCCATAGAGATTGTATCATCTATATAATAAAAAAACTGACAATACACAGAGTATCCCCTTGAAGTTTCTACATGAGTACCTGACTGAATCAAGATGCTTACTACAACCTGTTTTGCGGGAGATAACTAACTGGACTACTACTGCTACACGAAAAGCTGAAAAAAAAGTATTCTTTTGCAGTACCTTACAACTAACAAGGGGCTATGGTACTGTTATCTTTGTGATGATTAGTGCTTCTAGACTTGGCTCAACATATAAAAAAACAATATAAAGAGAACATACCTCCTCACAGATCATTATCATCAACAATATCAGAAAGTGACTCAAAATGTCCTCACGGATCTATAGGACAATGAGTACAAAGAGGGAGAGGGATGCACTTCCGCTGCTCATCAATGACACCCCATATCTGCTTATTCTCATCCATGGCATCCCACAACTTTCTCTGCTTGTCGACATCCTCCGAGTGGTGCACCTCATTGCGTTCCTGACCTGAGTGGTGCACTTCCCATCGACGACATCTGAGACCTTCACTTGCTTGTTGACGGCAGCCAAGAGCTTCACTTTCTCGTCAACGTCGCCCAAGTTTCCCCCCCCCCCCCGCCAGCAGCGACCACTTCTTGGAGTTGGGATGACTTCATGGGCGTGCCAGCCATTGCTCTGCAAAATAAATGCATATGACCATATATATATATATATATATCAGCACTTATTTACCTTATTTACAACATAAAGTTGGACTCAGTAATAAAATGAAGAGGCAAGTAGGCAACCACAAGAACTCGGTAGATAAAATGAATCCAGCAGACTCTCTGTAACAGAAATCATGTACATAAATGCTGAAAGTGTTCGTCTTACATCACTGTATAAACCTTCCCTCTAATTCATGCTTGACATTTGTACAATTTAAATATCCATGGGGATTAATATTAGTACAAAACCCAAAATATTCTCTCAATCTTCTTTTTCTTTCAATGCATCGAAACGCAAGGCTTTTGCGTTCTCGTGGAAGAGATAACCGCACCAGCGGTCCTTATTCTTTGTCGATACCTTCAGTTTGATCCTAAATCTTTAAAACTGCACATTCAAGTCCTAAATCTTTCATAAGTAATTCATCCGAGGTCCTATTTTACTCTGATCGCTTTGACTTGTCTACGTGGTCCTTTAACCATTGCCATGTCAGCAATAGGGATAGTGTATATTTGCAAAAAGCTCCCCAGGTTATATTCCTTTCCAAACCGTGGTCCTATTTTATTTTTCAACACCGCGGCCACCACGAAGACGAGCAGCGCGGGCGATAGGCAGCTCGGCGGGCCATTGTAGATATATCGATGAGCGTACCGGCATGTAATATAGCTAGCCAGCTACACTAGCGTGCATGTAGGATTTAGAAATCCCTACACGCTCAACAAGCCGGCATTCAAATTGTTAGTAGCTAGCTACAGAAGCAGCTTTGATCGATTCTGGACTACATGAACGAGCTAGCTAGCTTTTGCTTGATAGTAAGGATCGACTTGCTCGTGCCGCCGGCCGCGGTGCATCACGGAAGCGACCCAGGCTCGACATAGTGATAGCGCGCTGCGGGCATGTGTGCAGAGACCGTTGACATGTATGTGCACTGTATATCTATAGTCTGCACGTATGTACGTAACCTCAGTGAGCGTGTGCGCATACGTGCTCCAGCCCCGCTCTATGGCCAGTCCAACATGCTCGCCGTGCAGTCCAAGTCGGGACCAGACCAGGACACCGGGTTCGCCATGCACAACTGCACAGTGGAGGTGCCGTCGGAGCTTCTCGCCGGCAGCGGTACCTGCACCTTACTCCGCTGGAGGCGGTCCATCTTGCCGCTCCAGTACGTACTGTAGTTCACATGAGGGCAAAGGGAGGTTTTTGCAAATATACACCTCCAAGTGGTATCCCTATTGCTGACGTGGCAATGGTCAAAGCGCCACGTAGACATGTCAAAACGGTCAGAGTAAAATAGGACCTCGGGTGAATCACTTACAAAAGATTTAGGGCTTGGATGTGCAGTTTTAAAGATTTAGGACCAAACTGAAGGTGCCAACAAAGAATAAGGACCGCGGGTGCGATTATCTCCTCGTGGAAAAAAAACTACAGTGCAGGGCTAATATTAGTACAAATTAAGTGTCGGTTTCCATGGGGATTAAGGGAGCAGCCTAGCTAGCAAGCATGGGGATTAGAATAACTGTGTGGGGGGGTAAAACAGAAGAGTATAGATAGGAGCAGAACAGGGTCTTACGGAGAGGAAGACGAAGCTGACGTCCTGAGCGCGGCGGTCCTTGGAGGCGAGGATTGGAAGGGCCCTTGGAGGCGAGGCTGTCCTGAGTGCGGCGTGGAGGAAGGTGCTGCTGCCGCCCGAGCTCTGCTGTCCTTGGAGGCAGGGGTTTGAAAGGAAGGGGCACGTGGCGGCGGCGCACTACGGGCCTAGGGCATGGCGTCTGGGTACTCAGGGGGACAGGGGAGATGATGGTTTGGTGGTAGGCCGCTGGCGATTGTGGGCTTCGCGGGTTTTTTCACATATGCCGCTTAAATTTAGTGGCAGTCCCGGAGCGCCGTTTGGGTTTATTTTCACGGGTGGCGTAAGTGGTGTTCTCTACTGACCTCCAGCACCTCCAGGCCAGGGCCAGGCCAAACCTTACAGTATACTCCGGATCTTCTAGGAAGTGGATAAATAGAGAAAATGACAAGGAACTACCACATTTGAGGTCGTCTTGACAGATAACTACCGACTTAGCCTGTTTTGACAGGAAGCACCGCGAACTGGAGCAGACAGTTGACAGATAACACTGATTGTGCGATTGGGGCGGTATAACCACGTTTCTGACAGGGCGGACCCACTAGCAGGTACACGTGGCGACGGGCGCCGTCTCCCCCAGCTCACGGCCGTTAGGGCGTCTCTCAGTACGCTTTGGTCCACTCCAGTACCGCTCCACGTGCTCGAGCAGAGACATGGCGACTCCCGGCGGCGGCGGTGGTGGCCGCAACCACATCGCGCCCGGCGACGGCCAGCCTAGCGGAGGAGTCCGACAGAGGCGCGTGTACGACAGGGTCGACCAGCAGCAGTCCATCCATTGCAGTGTCACCGTCGATCCAGAGCCGATCCCATTGCTGCAGCGGGCGATGCCCCAAGCTTCAAATTCGGAGAAAACTTGGTCGTCGGCGGGGCAAACCTCCAGCAATGATCCACTCAACCACTAAGTCTCAGGTGCTGGGTTAGCCATTCCTTCCCCTTCAGCAGATGTTGGGTCTTGTACTAAATAAATAGGGGATTAGGTCTAAATCTTGATATTAGATTTGGAATTCCTTCAAATTGGCAATGCAAAACTACAATGTAGGCTTGAATAGTTATTTTATTTCCATGTAGGACTCACTCTGATATATGGGAGCTTTTTATTCAATTTGATGGTGTCAAATTTGTGCAAAATACAATGGAACAACAAGATCTTAGATATCTTAATTTGCTCTCAGTAATGGAGAAGGAAGGTTATGGCATTTGTGATTCAATGTACTATGTTAAAGAGGAAGGGGAGGGACTAGAAGGACTAGATTTGATAGATAGCCAAGTGAAGTGGATGAAATGATTAGAAAATATGAGAGCAGCAAGAAATTGGTGCTCACAGTGATGAGGGACAAGAGAAAGCATGCTGTAGTACTGTCCCCAGTGAAGAGCAAGAATTCTGTGAAGTTTGCTGCAAAAGAGCATCCAAGTTACATTGATGTAGATGCAGGGGAGGACCAGCCCATTCCTTATCAGGTGCAGACACAAGATAGTGTGTGCTACCAGCCTTTGCACACCAATGATCAGGCTATGGATGACCAGTTTGGTACACAGTACAATTTTATACCTGGCAATGTGCATACCCAAGTTGAAGAAAACCAGATAGAAGAAGTAGAAGAAGAGGAAGAGGATGGACATGCATTTGATGACAGCTTCAGTTGGTTTTCTTCCTAATCTGATGTGCTATTTTGTGAACATGTAATACCAAAGACATAACTGATCTCATCTACCCTATCAACAACACAATTATACCAAAGCCATTAATAGACAATATAGTTCAACATACCATTGACAGTATTCAACAACTGATAGTACCACACAGATCTCAGGGAATAATTCAGTACATAGATAGTTCAACAAACTCATAGTTCAACATACCACTACTAGTACATTACACTGATAAATGCATGCCTCACAAATCACAGCTCATCTAATAAATCCTTGATCTTCCTAATCTTTGCCCTGCTGCCATCATTCTTCTTCACAAATTCTGCAATCATGGACTCCAGTTTTCTCTTATCTTCCTTCAATTTGTCCCTTTCCTTCTCTGCCTTGATCCTCAACACCATGTGCATGTTACTAGCTTGGGTATCCAACTTCTTCTTCTCCTCCAGTTCTGCCCTGGCATCAATGAGTGCTTGTTCAGCATGTGCCTTATGTGCAAGTGTGACCTTCTTCTCATTATCAATCTTCTCTACTTCATCTTGGACAATCTTGAGATCACGGTGCAGCTTGGTAATTTCATACCTGCAATTGAACTTCTCCTCCACATGGCGCAGAGCAGCACTAACTCTATCTTCCTTCAGTTCTCCATACATCTGCCATAATTGCAGAAGAGCTTTCTGGAGAGAAGCTGGCCATTCTCCATCTACCCATTTAACATAATCACAGGATAGCCCAAACTATAGAAAACATGTTCCATATTAGCTCTAAATTGAGTTGCTACATTAATTTTGATAGATGACAGATGACAAATCATTGACTAAATAATACACACAATGATATCACACACCTGGCTAGCACATGTCATATATCTCCTCCCTGTTGCTGCTCCTTCCCAAGCAACAAACTTTTCTAACATGCTTCCACATTTACAGCGATGTAACACCCTCAGAATCGGACCTATGCAAGTTTGAGCAAAATTCGCCAAACCCGCATAGAAACGATTCAAAGGTGCCCACCAGGCACTTTCGTGCGGGTGGAAAACGAAGTAATAACATTACACAACAGTCCTCGATGGGACCCACAGAACAGATATATACAACAGCGACTCAAAGAGTCAAGAATACAGATATATTATACAAAGATCCAAATCACCTTGAAAATAATTAAGCGTCCGACTACGGACAAGATGCAAATGGGGCTAAGAGCCCTGAAGAATAACCAATGGCGTCCATAACCCTGCCCAGGCCAAGCCGGAAGGGTAACCCTGCTAACGGCGTCGATCTCAAAACCTGCTTAAACAAAAGGGGTGCCGACAAAGGGCAAAGGAAAAAGAGGCGTCGATCGAGGCCATACGGCGAGGCTAGAATTCGGCGGTCCTCGCCTACATAGGTATGGTGGACTGAGCGGCAGCGGCAGCATGCACTAAACAACCTATAGAGACTCGATCCAACTGGCGGATATTAGAGAGGGATGAGGATGACCTAACCGGATCCAACCTGAAGCTAGCACCAAACAAACCCATCCTGGTGTTTCCCCCTCGAGACCAAACGAGGAAGTCAACCGAGGAACTCACACAGTTGGCAGTTTTACTTATTCAGTTATCGTTGCAGCAATTACTAGTCAGGTGTAGATAATCATCCTGATAAAATAAGCAGTGGGCACTTTTAATTAACCATTCCGTTATAGTTGCGTCAATTACTAATCAGATACAGGTAGCATGAGATAAACCCATAACCCAGCAGTTGTTGGTACTTTTATTCAGCCATTCCGTTGTAGTTGCCATACTTACTAGTCAGGTACAATGGTCGCAAGCGACACACAAAACAAGCAATTGTGGGCAGTATTATTTAGTCATTCCATTATAGTGGAGCTGATTACTAGTCATTATAAGTCAAATTTATAGCAAATAAACTTTAGTTATGCTTGTCTATGATCGAGATACTGTGCTCCAAGTCGTCCATATCCGCGGACACGGCTTTCAGAAAGTTTTACCCGGCCGGGGTGCACCAATAGCAACACACGCTCGATCAACCTCGGAAAAACCAAATCAAAACCCAACGAGGCTTTCACGACTGAACAATCACAGGATTCAGAAATATTTCAGGGGGCCACCCCTTAAGTAGAATCCGCAACGGAGTAAGCAAGCTCCGAGACGGCCTCAAGGTTATGGGGACGGCTGTGAACGACTGGGAACCCGAAAGTGTGGCTGGGCTTGTCGACACCGCGGAATCGTGCCATGATCCTAAACAGTACAGTGTGCTCCTCGCACAAATTAAATACAGAAAGTAGCATGGCATAAGTACAGGATCGTAATAAAACCTCAAACTAGTTTGTGGCCCCAAGAAATAAGACTGAATCAAGCTCGGCTGGGGGTCCCATATACCTCCGGATGTGGATAGCGATAAATCAAGGAACAGGTATCAAGTACTCGGGGTCTTACGGGACACAAGTGGGCGTTCGGAAACCAAATATTTTCTATCACCCACCGATGCCTCTGCTTATTCAATTTTAGTTGTTAAACAGAAATTAAAGTGACGATAAGTAAAACTAGAATCATCTCCAACATCAACATGCGGCAATACATCAGCAACTGTGGCATATGACGACACACATCAGCACTTGAGCAAGCAACTACGACGCGCAAGTCCAACTATCTACCAAACAACAGGTAATAGGGTGTGTCCAAGGCAATATAGGGCTGCACGGTATATCACAGGTACGGAAACTAAAGCATCGCAACTCAGATAGCAATAGATCAACAGGAGGGAATAAAGACTATAAAAGTAAGATAGGTAGAAAGGGGGAGATGCTCGCCTGAAAACATTGTCGAAGGTTCAACCGAAGATCGGGGCGAAGCTCACATCAACTCAACGGCCTTATCCGCGAAGAAGCAAAGCACTAGAAGAAACAACGGATGCAATATTTAATACTACGGCAAAAGATCGGCATGATGCATGTATGATGCATGGCATGGCAAAGGTGCGGTGCAATTAGGTCAATATTAAGCGGAACCGGGGTCCCGACAATTAATATATGGTTCAAGTTGTTTAACTACCCCGCAATTTAAATGTTATATAGCAAGACAATAGATGGCAATGGTTCGCTACACATGTTTAAATGAGGCCAATATAAGGCTAGATTTGCCCGCATATGGGCCCCATATTTAATTATTAGGTGAATCGGCATAAGGCCCCCAAACCACATGATAGGATGCATGCATTAACAATTATTATGCGACAAGTTGTATTTCAATTATAAAATAGGGTTTGCGGGAGAGGGTTCACACATTAAGGGGCCTCGACGAACTTGGGGGTTCCGGGGTTCGGGGTTCGACAGGGTCCAGGGTTCGACGGTTCGGGCTCGGCGGGATCGTTCTCTCGCTCTCGGTGACGGGGCAGATCTTGCGTTCCGGGAAGAAGTACTTGGCGTTTTGCGTCGATCTTGGCATTCTGCAGGTTCAGGTCCTGGCGCTTCAGCTCGACCTTCGGTCCGGGGACTCAGGGTTCAGGGGTCTCGGCGTCCGTGTGGCGGTCTTGGTATCCGGGAGGGAGAACTTGGCGCTCCGCGGCGAAGTGCTTGTTGAACCGGTGGCGTTCTTGGCGGTCATCGGGTCCGGACTTCGCCCCCGGGAACGTGTCTTCAGGGTCTCCGGTCTCTAAATCCGAGATCGAGGGACTTGACGGTCCATGATGGAGTTCTGGGAGTTTAGGCGCCGGTGGCTCAACGTACGGGTAGTCGTCGAACTTGGTGAATCCTCGGGTTCGGACGTCGCGGGGCGATTCCGTGAAGGAGATCTTGTTAGGTTCCCTGTCGTTGGCATCATGGTGCTAGTTCCGTCCCTTGGTAGAGGCTTGGAGTGGCACCGGGCAAGACAGAACCGCACGGGCACTGCAACTTCTTACACACGCACAGTGAGGCTACATGGAGAGATGCTCGCGGCACTTGGCCTTGATCGGCGGACACCGAGGCGTAGCGCGGCGACGAGGATGGCGCGGCGTCGAAACCGGCCTTGTGGCGAGCGGAGCCACGGACCGGGCGCCGGCTTCGGCTGGGAGAAGCACGGCGGAGGTGGCCGCAGCATGACGGCGGCAGGCCGGCGGTGTGGCACGGCGGATCTGGTGAGAGGAGAGGAGAGGAGAGCGCGCAGTGGCAGGGTAAAGCGAGGTTCGTAGGCGAGGCGTCGGGGAAAGGAGGTTGGGCCGGGCAAAGTGGGAGGCTTCGTGGGCGGTGGCCAGTGGAGCGTCCGGGGGCCTTGAGGTGCTGCAGCGTCTTGAGAGGAGGAGAAAGAGGGGAGGAGGGAGAAGGACGCGGGGCAGAGGTGGCCTGGGGATCGTGGTGGGGCCCTGGGGCGGGCCCAGGTGGCAGCGGGGGTTGGGGTGGACAGGGTGGACAGGTGGCGTGGGGTGTGGGGCGTGGGGCGCTGGAGGGGTAGCGAACGGCAGGGGAGAGGGCGTGCGGGGCGAGCCGGGAAGAAGAACAGGGGAGAGAGGGAGGCGTCGCGTGCGGCTGGGACGCGTGGGCGCATGGGCCAGGGGAGCTGCGAGTGGGCCAGGCGGGACCCGCGGGCAGGGTGGGACCCCGCTGGCAGCCGCATGCGTGTGGTGAGGCTGCGCGCGCGTGGTTGCTGTGTGGGAGTGGGTGGGGCTGGTTGGTGGAGGTTGGATGAGAGAGGGAGACACGTGGCAGCATGTGAGAGGAGGGGGAGAGGAAGGAGATGAGGTGGCAAGCAGTGATTGGAGGGGGTGAGGTGGAGGGATGGGTTGGGTAGGATAGTGGGTAGCTCTAGGATTTAGGGTGGGACAGGTTGGGCCGTTTTAATTTCTGGGGCGGTCGTTCGGGTCAATCGGCCCGTTCGACTGCCCCACTAAAAATAATTATAATTTTTATTCATTACAAACAAGGCTTTTGCAAACCGATTTCGGGCAAAACAAAATACTCCGGGGACCCGGGGTTTGGCGTTTGAGTAAAGATGGGGCGTTTTAGAAAACAAAACGGGCTTTGCGAAAATAGTTTTGGCAAACAATGCATGATGATGACGATGCAATGCACAAATTCAACGCGATTTTCTAGTAGTGGTTTTGCGGGATGCCACAAGCGAGGAGATTTTCGCCCCTCAGCTAAGCCTTCCCACTCATAATCATACAGGTTTTCTAATCCCTAAAAAGATCAATTGCAGCAGGTTCAGATAGAAACTCTAAAACTAACCCTACAAATCCATAAATCAGAGGAACCCTAACCCTAGAAATCAAGAACAAGCAAAGACCAACCTCACTGCTGCCATTGTTGTTGTCCTCAGATGATTCCTCACCATCTCCCCACGATACCATGTCGGGCCGCGAGGTAGAACTCCGACGGCCGGCGGCGACGACGACGAGAGTGGGGTGGCGGCTACGAGGGTGGCGACAGGGGCGAGCTGAACTGAGACACGCCCTCCTGAAACGGGTGATTTATCCCCTCCTCACCCTACCCTAACGGCCGTGAGCTGGGGGAGACGGCGCCCGTCGCCACGTGTACCTGCCAGTGGGTCCGCCCTGTCAGAAACATGGTTATACCGCCCCAATCGCACAATCAGTGCTATCTATCAACTGTCTGTCCCAGTTCGCGGTGCTTCCTGTCAAAACAGGCAAAGTCGGTAGTTACCTATCAAGGCGACCTCAAATGTGGTAGTTCATTGTCATTTTCTTGGACAAATAAGAAGCACTACCTGCTTTCTATACGAATAGAAATTGTTGGAACCCACAATTGTAATGCTCAAACCTGCAAAAATAAAGCTGAAAGTATCAATAATAAAATAAAGCTGAAAGTAACTAGTTAGCATGCAACAGATTCATAGCCAATGGTGTGCTTTAGAGTGGATCAAAACAAGTAATGGATAGCTGTATCACCTTGCAACGGCCGCTTGTCTAGTGTGTCATCCTTATCAGCTTATCAGTCGCTTTAGCAGCTGCTATGGAGAACTGATCGCCTGCTCTACAAAAGGGTTCACAGACTCCCTGCAATATTTGCACAATCAATAACAGTGCACTACTCCCGAACAGGAATTTCCAACAACAGTACACTCCGAACAGGAATTCCCAACAACAGTACAACAAATCAAGACTGTTATGCAGCACTGTGACCCAAGAATGATCAGCAACTAGCCTTGCAGAGGTCATTTGGAACATCGAATGCTTGAGGGATAGCTTGTAGGTAGCCTCCCGAGCAAGTGCAAGTGTAGCATGAACCTAGATAACAAAACACATCCATCACAGCTTCTGAGACTCCCAGATCAGGATTTGCTTATGCACTGACTATCTAACAAGGAAGAAGTTTTTTTTTTTTTGAAAGTGAAGGAAGAAGTGTTTCTGATCATCACCTCTCCTTTGTGCAGTGTAATACACCAAGCTGAACATGTGTCATGTGTGCAGATCACATGGCACTGTCAAAGCTTAATTTTTTAAAAACATAACACACACATACTGAACCGACTGACAGAGAAAGCAGGAAACATAACACACTAACTTACTGCATGACAAAACATAACACACGCACACTGTCAGAAGCTTAACGCTGACAAAACATGATGCAGTCTACCTGCCTCCATGCTCACTAACTTCTGACCAATAGCACTGCCAGGCTACAGCAAGTAAGTACGCAATAGTAACCTGTTTCGTCGGCAACATCTCAACAGTTTCAGCAAAACAAAAACTTCATCTATATATAGAGTCGATGCTCGAATCTAGCCAGATATAAGGAATCAATTTCACTAACACCGATACATCGAGCAGTACTACTTTACACAGGAAGGAACAGAAGAAGAGCACCTAAAGTTTCAATACAAACAATCTGAAAAGCAAAGAGTCACGAAACAAAAACTTTTTTTTTACCAAAGGAGGTCGCGATTCCAGCGACTGAGGGCCTCCCAGCTCGCGTGAATTGACGGGGAGGACGCAGTGCCAGTAGGGGCACGAGGACCTCACGGAGGAGCTCGGGGAGGCGTCAATCGGCAGCGCAGAGCGGCGGCTGCACGGCTAAGGTTCGGGGAGCTCTTCGGGGGAAGAGGAACAGAGCGAGGGAGGAGGGGGAAGTGAGAGGGAGATTTCATGGCGCTCAGGGGCAGCTCCGGGAGCTCTTCTCGCCGACCAAGCGGCAAGCAGGAGGTGGCAACGGCGGGCACAGTGTCAGGCCCTAAGCCTCTAACTAAATGGAAGATGAAATTGAGAATTCAGACAGAAAAAGTAGCACCGAATTCAGAGTTTGTATTGCTGGCGAATAGTTGATTACAAGGTGCTTACAGGCCAAACCCCGAACAGTGGCGGCCGGGGGTATAAACCCTAATTATTGAGATGCCGTCCTATACTCAGGGGCTGGGATTAAATAGCAGAAAAGAAGCTAAGAGACAAACTACAGAGTAGTTGGAATGATAAGATGAACAACTGTAAAGGTATGCCGATGGCGTGAAGTCGTATCGGTGCATCTGAAGCGTTGATTGCTATACGTACGACTGATATCAATTTCGGCAACCGCAGTGATTCTTGACCGAATGAGAGGGTGTGACAACCCCCCCCCTCACACACACACACACACACACACACACACACACACACACACACACACACACACACACACACACACACACACACACACACACACACACACACACACACACACACACACACACACACACACACACACATACACACACACACACACACACACACACACACACACACACACACACACACACACACACACACACACACACACACACACACACACACACACACACACACACACACACACACACACTCACACACACACACACACACACACACACACACACACACACACACACACACACACACACACACACACACACACACACACACACACACACACACACACACACACACACACACACACACACACACACACACACACACACACACACACACACACACACACACACACACACACACACACACACACACACACACACACACACACACACACACACACACACACACACACACACACACACACACACACACACACACACACACATGAGAACAGACTTGTCCTCAAGGCTGAAATCCTGGAAAAACTTTCTGGATGAAAGTGGCATCATCCCAAGTTGCTTGATTTGCCGGATGATTTTCCCATTTGATCTTCTATTGGACCATTAGAATGGATATGGAGCCATGTACCCTAGGTATTAGCTTCCTTTTCAGTATTGCTTCAGGTGCCAGAAGAATTGTGCCATCTGGGTTAAGTAGAGGCAAATGTGGTGTGGGTATGGCTTTGGAGCCCAAGAGTTTCTTCAGCTGACTCACATGGAATGTGTGGTGAAGTTGACATCCATCAGTAAGAGTAGCTTGTATGAAGTATTGCCCACTTTAGCTAGCACCCGAAATGGTCCATAGTATTTGGAACGCAATTTCAAACATCTATGAATATTGAGAGATGTGTCTGTACGGTTGAAGTTTGAGGTAAACCATATCTCCCACTTCCAATTGCCTTTCCTGTCTGTTCTTACATGTTTGTATTTTCATCCCGTCTTGATCTTTCAGCAGATTTGCTTTGATTTGTTGGGCAATGTCTTAGTTGTTATGAATGGTATCAATGTAGATGTGGTGTCATCGGTAGGTAGCGACATTTCAGTTAGAATTGGTGGTGTTCTGCCATACATTGCCTGAAATGGTGTCATTTCCAGAGATGTGTGGAATGATGTGTTGTACGACCATTTAGCAGGTGCCAACTAGTGGCCATTTTTTGGCTGCAGGAATGCCATGCTTCTCAAGTAATTATTCACGCATTGGTTAGATCTCTCAGTTTGATCATCAGTTTGCGGATGGTAAGAAGTGCTAAAGTGCAACTTGACTCCCAAGGATTTGAAGATATCCTGCCACAATGTACTAGTGAATATCCTATTTCGATTAGTTACTATGACTGTTTTTTTGGGGCAACCAGCAGGAGAAGTTACTATGACTGTTGGTAGGCCATGTAACTTAAAGATGTTGTCATTGAAAGCTTTAGCAACAATTTTCACGGTAATTGGGTGTTTCATGGCGATGAAGTGGGCATACTTAGTGAATCTGTCCACTATGACTAAGATGGTATCCTTTTGTTCAGACCATGGTAGTCCCTCCACAAAATCCATGCTTATGTGTGTCCAAGCAAAGTCTAGGATAGGTAAAGGTTGCAGTAGCCCTGGGTACTTACAGTGCTGAGTTTTGTTAAGTTGGCAAGTGGGGCATTGTTTAATGAACTCCACCACTTGTTGCTTCATGCCTAGCCAATGGAACAGTAGCTTGATCCTTTGGTATGTTGCTTTTTCTCCAGAGTGCCCTCCTAGTTCAGAGTTGTGTAAAGAATCAATGACTCTATTTCTCAAATTAGTTGTGTTGCCCACATGGATCTTGTTTTTGTACCTCAGGATTCCTCTAGAGATTGTATAATTAGGGTGGCTAGTAGGTGATAATGTGAGATGCTTCATCAGTTCCTTACACTTGTCATATTCTTCATAGGACTTGATGACTTCTGTTATCCATCCTTGAACGATAGTGCTAGTGAACATACAGAGGAGTTTATGTTTCACTCTAGATAAGGAATTTGCCACTGTGTTTGCTTTTCCTTTTTTGTATTTCATAGTGTAATTATAGCCTAGAAGCTTGACTAGAAACCCTAGACACCTGATCAATATTCCACGAAACCGTCTGTAGCCACCGCCACCATCGTCCCTAGATCGGGGGATCTAAAGCTCTTCCCGGCACCCTGCCAGAGGGGAGATCATCCTGGAGGCCTTCTTCTTCATCATGCCAGCCTCCAGTATGAAGTGTGAGTAGTTCCACCTTGGACTACAGGTCCATGTAGTAGCTAGATGGTTGTATCTCCTCCTTGTGCTTTCATGTCTAGATATTGTGAGCTTCGTTCATGATCAAGATCTAATCTATTTGTAATCATGCATGTTGTGTTTGCGGGGATCCGATGGATATTGAGATTACTATGTCAGATTGATTAATGGTTTTGTCTATTTGATTCTATCATGTCTATGTTGTTTGTGATCTTGCATGCTCTCCGTTGTTAGTAGCTATCTTGGCCAAGTAGTTGCTAGTAACTCCAAGAGAGGGTATTTATGCAAGATAGTGGGTTCATGCATCTACTTAATCAAGGGAAGTGACAGAAATCTCTATGGTTGTAGATGTGTTGTTGCCACTAGGGAGAAAACAACGGTCTCTTGTTCATGGAACAAGTGGATTGTTTACCTTACAGACTTTGCTAAAAGCAATTGTCTGTTGCTTGCAACTTAATACTGTAGGGGGTTCGGATGATAACCCAAAGGTGGACTTCTAGTCATAGATGCAGTTGGATGGTGGTCTATGTATATTGTTGTATTGCTCAATTGAATCTCATAGGATCTTTCTGTCTAGTATTGCATTGTTATGCCTTTGTCAGTCCTATCAATTGCCCTGCTGTAATTTGTTTACCCAGCATGCTATGTTTGTTTATCTAAGGAGAGCACCTGTAGTGAACTATGGACCCCGGTCCAATCTTTACTATTGATACATCTTCCACTATTACTGTTTACTTGCTACAAACCATCATCACCTTCTACACAATATAGTTAATCCTTTGTTACAGCAACCGGTGAGATTGACAACCTCACTGTTAGTTGGGGCAAAGTCTTGAGTTTGTGTTGTGCGGGTTTCTATGTTGCTTGCAATACCTTTGAGGCGTTTCCTTCCTCCTACTGGTTCGATAACCTCGGTTTCTTACTGAGGGAAAACTTGCTGCTGTGCTACATCATACCTTGCTCTTGGGGTTTCCCAACGGGGCGTCAACATGCATCAAGACTTTCTGGCGCTGTTGTCGGGGAGGCTAAAGACGTCTTCATAAGGGGAGTCCTCCTCAACCTTGCTCTTTACTTTGTTTTTAGTTTGCTTAGTTTCTTTTGCTTGGTTTTGTTTGCCTCTTTTTATCAAAAACTCCAAAAAAAAATAGTTTAGTTTGGTTTGCTTTCTCTTATAAAAAACACAAAAAAATTAGTTCCTACTCTAGTTGCCACCTTGCTCTATCTCACCATGTTGTTCCCCAAGTTCGCCCTGAAGGACCTTTCGATAGGTAGTGGCTCCATAATTGGGAAAGAAAATATTGAAGAATTCTTCAATCATGTTAGCAAGCATGATGATATTGATGATAGATCTATAGCAGAACTTGCTCCTAATTATGAAATTGCTGCAACTTCTTTAGTTCATATGTTGGAGTCTAGGTTTGTTAGCCTTACCCCCATGATGCAAATCTTGTTCCTAAAACTAAAAGAAAAAAAGAATGTTGAAAAGAGAGAATTTATTTTTGAAACTTTACTCAAAGAGTTCCATGATGTTGCTAAAGAAGCCAAAAAGGTTTTTGAGCATTTCAATATGCTGGGCTCATGTGTAGATGTTGTGGGTACTTCAGATAAAACCAATCCTAGAGAGGAATTTAAGATACCCATACCCTTTAGGCTTGTTGGGATGCATGAGGCCTTTGAAAAGAATTTTGACTGGATTGTTCCTGAAAATCCTTTTGATGAAAGTAGTAAAACAAAGAGAGATGATAAGGGCTTCTTCAAAACTCATTTGGATGAGATACCTTTCATAGTTGAAGACTTTGCAAGTATTGATCTTAATGAAGGGTTTCGCGGCATAGTAAATCAAAATTTTCTACGGAGCGAACAGAGGGAAAGCCAAGATCTAATCTAGGAGATGCAATCAACGAGAGAGATTGGATTAGATCTTCATACCCTTGAAGATTCGAGATGTGAACGTTCATCTAACGTGGGTGATGTAGTCGCACTCGCTTCTCCTCCTCGCGATCCGATCCGATCTAGCACCACAAGTGGCGGTGCCTCCGTGAGATGCACACGCAAAGACTCGGCGTCTCCTCCTTCCTCGGACCAGCGAGTATGGTGGAGAGATAGATTGGATCTACAACACGACAAAGATGGTGTATATGGTGGAGAATTTCACTGCAGGCTTCGCCTACAACAAATCGGGAGGGAGAGGAAGGTAGCAAGGCAGCTAGGGCTTGGAGGAAGGTGTGTAGGGGAGGCGCACCACCCTCTATATATAGAGGGGGGCCAGCCCTTGCCCTCCTCCAAGCCTATCTCTAGTTTAAACAATTTAAACTCTCCTTATCTAGAAATCCTATCTCTAGTTTAAACGAGTTTAAACTTATCTAGGATCGGCTCGGCCCTATGGGGCCTTGTGCCCTGGCCCAATGCGCCAGGACACTCCCTCATAGGCCCATGCCCCTCCCGGAAGGTGGGGCCACGTTGGTCCCCTTCCGAAGGTTCTAGAAGCTTCCAAGACAATACCGATTAACCCTAACAATTCGAACTCCAAAAACTGCATTGCCTTATATGAATCTTATTCTCGGACCATTCCGAACCTCTCGTGATATCCCGGATCCCATCCGAGACTCAACAAAAATTCATAAACCAATTATCCAATCTATCCTAGCGTCGAGATACGTTAAGTGTGTGACCTGCGGGTTCGAGAATATGCGTACATGATCTTCTATCAATAATCAATAGCGGGTGCAGGCACCCATATTGACTCACACACATTCATCGATGATCATATCGGATGAACCACGATGCCGGATTCAATCAATCCCATATATATATTCCCTTCGTCGCGATATTTTACTTGCCCGAGATTCGATCGTCGATGCAGTCATACCTAGTTCAATCTCGTTCACGGCAAGTACTTTACTCTCCGTAATCCGATATCACTTTGTGATTAACTCCTTAATCACATGCTTGCAAGCGTGTTGATATCGACACCGAAAGGGCCCAAGTATATCTCTCCGACTTGGGAGGGACAAATTCCATCTCGATACATACAACCCAATGAGATACTTTCCGATCACCGAGAGACACCTTTATGATCACCCTCTCATAGGATGACGTTTGATGACCTCAAAGCTTTCTTCGGTACTAGGAGTTGCATTATCTCATGGTCTAAGGAATACAATATTTGACATAGGAAAAGCTTCGCAAAGATGAACACGATGAAACGATCTAATTGCTTCGCTTAGTTTGGTCTGCATCCATCATATCATTCTCCCAATGATATGATCTCATTATCAATTGACAACTCATGTCTATGGTTAGGAAACCTTAACCATCATTGATCAATGAGCTAGTCCTTAGAGGCGCATCAGGGACACGGTGTTGTTCACAAACCACACAAGTATTAATGTTTCCGCTTAATACAATTCTAGCATGGAATATAAAGTTTATCATGAACAAGAATTATAATAATAACATCTTTATTATTGCCTCTAGGGCATAATTCCAACAGCCTCCCACTTGCACTAGAGTCAATAATCTAGTTTACATCCGCAACAATCTCACACCCATGGCAATCGAGGTGTTGATCATGTTTTACACGGAAGAGGTTTAGTCAATGGATCTGCGACATTCGATCCGTATGTACTTTGCTAATCTTCGATCTCCATCCGCTATATAATCTCGGATTATATGAAACTTGTGGTTGATATGCTTGGTCTTTGGATGATATCTTGGTTCCTTAGCGAAAGTTATGGCGCCATGTTGTCACACAATATCTCCAAAGGGTACAATGCACTTGAACCATGCCAAGCTCGTGATGAAGTTTCGATCCAAACTCCTTCACTTGACGCTCAAGCAGCCCATGTATTCCGCTTCTCGTAGATCCCGCGATCACGCTTTGCTTGCAGCTTTTCCACTCACAGCTCCTCCATTCAAAATATAAACGTATCCGTCCGAGATTTAGAATCATCCTTGTCGGTGTCGAAACTAGCATCGACGTAACCTTTACGACAAGTCGTTCATCACCCCATAGACTAAGAACATTTCTTTAGTTCTATTTAGGTACTTTAGGATGTTCTTCACGGCTTCCAAAGGTTCCACTCTGGATCACTTTGATATCTCGCCGTCAAACTAAGAGCATTGGACACATCCGGTCTAGTACACAGATGGCATACATGATGGAACCTATGGCCGAGGCAAAAGGCACTTTGCTCATAGCTTCCTATCATTTACCGAATGGACACCGAGCCTTGCTCAATATCTTACCCGACAACATAGGCAATCGAACCTTTCTTTGCCTTATCCATTTTGAACCTTTTCGAACTTTGTCTAGGTATGTACTCGCTTAAAGCTATCAGCGCCTTTTGTCTATCTCTATAGATTTTGATGCCCAATATATAAGCAGCTTCACCTAGGTCTTTCATTGAAAAACACTTGTTCAAATAACTCTTCACATCGTTAAGCATGTTGATGTCATTTCGGATAATCAATATGTCATCCACATATAGTACCAGAAACGTCACCGAGCTCCCACTCACTTTCTTGTAGATACAAGCTTCGTAGAAATTTGGAACAAATCCAAAGCTCTTGATCACTTGATCAAAACGAAGGTTCCAACTCCGAGATGCTTGCTTCAGTCCATAAATGGAACGCTGAAGTTTGCATACTTTACTAGCATCCTTAGGATCGACAAAACCTTCGGGTTGCATCATATACAACTCTTCATCAATGTTGCCATTGAGGAAAGCAGTCTTGACATCCATCTGCCATATTTCATAATCATGAAACGCAGCAATTGCTAATAAAATCCGAATGGACTTAAACATCGCTACGGGAGAGAAAGTCTCATCGTAGTCAACACCTTGAACTTGTCGAAAACCTTTTGCGACAAGCCGTGATTTATAGACGGTAACATTACCATCCGCGTCCGTTTTCTTCTTGAAAATCCATTTGCACTCAACGGCCTTTCGGTCGCTAGGAGGGTCCACCAAAGTCCATACTTGGTTTTCGCCATGGATCCCAATTGGATTTCATGGCTTCCAGCCATTTCTCGTAGTCCGGGCTCATCATCGCTTCCTCATAGTTCAGAGGTTCACCGTCTTCTACCAACAAGACAACAAGACAGGTGCTGTACCACTCAGAGGGGCACGCGACCTTGTCGACTGCGACGCTCAAGAGCAAAGATCGTCCAAGCTTCATGATCCTTGTCATTAGCTTCCTCTATTGTTGGTGCAAAGCGTGACCTGGAACAATTTCAGGTGCTACTCTCCAATTCAAGAGAAGGTTCAATAACCTCGTCTAGCTCTACTTTCCTCCCACTCACTTCTTTCGAGAGAAACTCCTTCTCAAGAAAGGAACCGTTCTTCATGACAAACACTTTGCCTTCGGTTCTGTGATAGAAGGTATACCCAATAGTTTCCTTAGGGTATCCTATGAAGACGCATTTCTCCGCTTTGGGTTCGAGCTTGTCCGCATCAACTTCGACGAAGCTTCAGATCCCCAAACTTTAAGAAACGACAACTTAGGTTTAGCACCAAACCACAGTTCATACGGTGTCGTCTCAATGGATTTAGATGGAGCCCTATTTAAAGTGAATGCAGCGGTTTCTAATGCATAACCCCAAAATGATAACGCAAATCAAGAAGAGACATCATTGATCGGACCATATCTAATAGGGTTCGATTCAAGCGCTCGACACACCATTGCGCTTGTGGTGTTCCGGTGGCGTGAGTTGTGAAACGATTCCACTTGCTTTAAGATGCGTGAGAAAATCATAACTCAAATATTCACCTCCACGATCGGATCGTAGAAACTTAATCTTTACATTACGATGGTTCTCCACTTCATTCTGAAATTCCTTGAACTTTTCAAATGTTTCAGATTTATGTTTCATTAAATAGATATACCCATATCTACTTAAGTCATCGGTAAAAGTGAGAAAATAGCGATATCCACCGCGTCGAAACACTCATCGTCCGCATACATTGGTATGTATGATTTCCAACAAGTCCATTGCTCGCTCCATCATCTTCGAGAACGGGTTTTGATCATCTTGCCCATGAGGCATGGTTCGCATGTGTCAAATGATTCAAAATCAAGAGACTCCAAAAGTCCATCGAATGGAGTTTCTTCATGCGCTTTACACCAATATGACCTAGACGACAAAGGCCACAAATAAGTAGTATTATCACTATCTACTTTGCATCTCTTAGCCTCAATGTTATGGATGTGTGTTTCATCCCTTTCGAGATTTAGAAGAAATAAACCATTTACAAGAGGTGCATGACCATAAAAGATGTTACTCATATAAATAGAACAACCATTATTCTTCGATTTAAATGAATAACCGTCTTGCAATAAACACGATCCGGAAATAATGTTCATGCTCAACGCAGTACATAATAACACTTATTAAGGTTTAAAACTAATCCCAAGGTAAAACTAAGGAGAGCGTCGACGGCCATCACATCAACTCTTGATCCGCTGCCAACGCCCATCGTCACCTCATCCTCGCAAGCCGCCGCTCATTCCGTAGCTCCTGCTTCGAGTTACAAATATTAGCAACTGAACCAGTATCAAATACCCAGGCACTACAACGAGGGCTAGTAAGGAAAACATCAATAACATGTATATCAAATATACCTTTGATGGTGCCAGCCTTCTTGTCCGCTAAGTACTTCGGACAGTTGCGCTTCCAGTGACCCTTGTCCTTGCAATAGAAGCACTCAGTGTCCGGCTTAGGACCAGACTTGAGCTTCTTCTCAGCAGGGGCATTGCGCTTGCCGCCGCCCTTCTTGAAGGGCTTCTTTGCTCCCTTACCTTTCTTAAAGGAGGGCTTGTTGACCATCAACACATGATTATCCTTCTTGATGTCCACCTCCGCAGCCTTCTTCCTTTTGCGAAGAGCTCGGTGATCGTATCTGGAGCCAACTGATTATGAGTCACTACAAAACTTTTGTAGCTGGGAGGAGTGATTGCAGAATCTTGAGCTCCTCCGAATCGCATTCCAGTTGCTCAAGGCGTTGAGTGTAGCCCGACATCTTTATGGCGTGCTCACTAACGGAACTCCCTTCCTCCATCTTGCGCTTAAAGAACTTCGAGATCTCATATCTCTCGAACGGCCTGAGTCCAAACATGGTTTTCAGCTCTCGAGAATCTCGAAGGGCCTGGATACTCTTCAAAACGATTTTGAAGCTCGGTTCCATAGCAAACAACATGGTGCTCACACCATAATCATCTTTCTTGATCGATAGACAACTTTCTCATCACCGTAGTAGCGATTGCGTTAGGGGTCACCTAACGCTTTACCAAGGACATAGTCCTTTTGTCCGCCAGATAGAATGATTCTTAGATTGCGGAACCAATTGGTGAAGTTAGACCCATTGTTTCTAAGCTTTTCCTTCTCAAAGAAAAACGTTGAAGTTGAAGTTGGATTTGGCCATGTGATCTACGGATTTGCAAGTACAATTTGGACTATGTTCATGATAAATAGTTCAACTTAATCAAATTACTAGATGAACTCCCACTAAATTCAACATCCCTCAAGTTGTTTAGTGAACACGATCCAAATTCACCACACCTAATCTGATCATCACGAGAAGAGATGTGGTTTCAATGGTGGACAACAAAGTGTCGATCATATCATTCATATGACTCATGCTTAACCTTTCGGTTCTTGTGTTCCGAGGCCATGTCTCAGACATGCTAGGCTCGTCAAGCTAGACCCAAGTATTTCCGTGTGCAAAACTGGCTTGCACCCGTTGTATGTGAGCGAGAGTCTATAGCACCCGATCATCACGTGATGCTTGGACACGATTTAACTTTCGAACGGTGCATACTTGGGGAGAACATGCTTTTATCTTGATCTTTAAGTGAGGAATCATCTTATAATGCTACCGCGATCTAAGCATAATAAGATACATAAAAGGGATAAACATCACATGCATATAACTTTATGTGACATGGTATAGCCAATCTTCAAGAATGATCTCCATCTTGTGCTCCTAAGCATGATCTCCATCACTCCACCATGATTGCCTCCACCACGAATAGCAACTACAACTATTGCTAACTACTTAGCGATAAAGTAAAGCTATTACATGGCGATAAGAAGTTGACTGCAGGTCATACACAATTTTAAAGACAACCATATATTCTCGCCGTTGTGTACTCATCGACATGCAAGTCGTGAAACATTACAAAACATGATCATCGCATACAATATACACATCACATCTTGGGCCATACCACATCACAGAAAACACTCCCTGCAAGAACAAGTTAGACGCCTCTACTTTGTTGTTGCATGTTTTACGTGGCTTATGGGAGTAGATGCTAAGAACGATTCTTACCTACGGAAATCCACAATGGTGATATTATGGTTGCCAAACTCCGGTGTTAATCCCATGACAACTATAGTGAGATAAACTGACATCCACCAGCCGCATGTGTGGTACAAGCCACACGTCAAGTGCGGAGCCGGTCTCGCGAACGACGTCGCGTAAGGTTGGCCTGGACCGCTTCAATCTCACTATCCCGCATCATAAGAAGAACACAAACAAGAGGCTTGCAACAGAAAACATCAACGCCCGCAACAACCATGTTGCGTTCTACTCGTGAAACACATCTACATAGATCTAGCTCGATACCATCGAAGGGTTTCACGGCATAGTAAATCAAAATTTTCTACGAGCTTAACAGAGGAAATCCAAGATCTAATCTAGGAGATGCAATCAACGAGAGATTGGATTAGATCTTCATACCCTTGAAGATTAAGACTGGAACGCTCGTTTAACGGGTGGGTGATGTAGTCGCACTCGCTTCTCCTCCTCGCGATCCGATCCGATCTAGCACCACAAGTGGCGGTGCCTCCGTGAGATGCACACGTGCATCACCTCGACGTCTCCTCCTTCCTCGGACCAGCGAGTATGGTGGAGAGATAGAATGGATCTACAACACGACAGCGTGGTGTATATGGTGGAGAATTTCTGCTGCAGGGCTTCGCCTACAAACAGTCGGGAGGGAGAGAGGAAGGTAGCAAGGCAGCTCGGGCTTGGAGGAAGGTGTGTAGGGGGAGGGGGCGCACCAACCCTCTATATATAGAGGGGGGAGGCCAGCCCTTGCCCCTCCTCCAAGCCTATCTCTAGTTTAAACAATTTAAACTCTCCCTTATCTAGAAATCCTATCTCTAGTTTAAACGAGTTTAAACTTATCTAGGATCGGCTCGGCCCTATGGGGCCTTGTTCCCCTGGCCCAATGCGGCCAGGACACTCCCTCATAGGCCCATGCCCCCTCCCGGAAGGTGGGGCCACGTTGGTCCCCTTCCGGAAGGTTCTAGAAGCTTCCGGTACAATACCGATTAACCCGGAACACTTCAACTCCAAAAACTGCACCGCCTTATATGAATCTTATTCTCGGACCATTCGAACCTCTCGTGATATCCCGGATCCCATCCGAGACTCAACAAAAATTCATAAACCAATTATCCAATCTATCCTAGCGTCGAGATACGTTATGTGTGACCTGCGGGTTCGAGAATATGCGACATGATCTTCTATCAATAATCAATAGCGGGTGCGGCACCCATATTGACTCACACATTCATCGATGATCATATCGGATGAACCACGATGCCGGATTCAATCAATCCCATATATATATTCCTTCGCCTCGCGATATTTTACTTGCCCGAGATTCGATCGTCGATGCATCGCCATACCTAGTTCAATCTCGCTCACGTTAAGTACTTTACTCGTTCCGTAATCCGATATCACTTTGTGATTAACTCCTTAATCACATGCTTGCAAGCGTGTTGATATCGACACGAGTGGCCCAAGTATATCTCTCCGACTTGGGAGGGACAAATTCCATCTCGATACATACAACCCAACAGATTTTTCCGATCACCGAGAGACACCTTTATGATCACCCTCTCATAGGATGACGTTTGATGACCTCAAAGCTTTCTTCCGTACTAGGGAGTTGCATTATCTCATGGTCTAAGGAATACAATATTTGACATAGGAAAAGCTTCGCAAAGATGAACACGATGAACGATCTAATTGCTTCGCTTAGTTTGGTCTCCATCATATCATTCTCCCAATGATATGATCTCATTATCAATTGACAACTCATGTCTATGGTTAGGAAACCTTAACCATCATTGATCAATGAGCTAGTCCTTAGAGGCGCATCAGGACACGGTGTTGTTCACAAACCACACAAGTATTAATGTTTCCGCTTAATACAATTCTAGCATGGAATATAAACTTTATCATGAACAAGAATTATAATAATAACATCTTTATTATTGCCTCTAGGGCATAATTCCAACAGTCTCCCACTTGCACTAGAGTCAATACTCTAGTTTACATCCGGCAACAATCTCACACCCATGGCAATCGAGGTGTTGATCATGTTTTACACGTGGAAGAGGTTTAGTCAATGGATCTGCGACATTCGGATCCGTATGTACTTTGCTAATCTTCGATCTCCATCCGCTATATAATCTCGGATTATATGAAACTTGTGGTTGATATGCTTGGTCTTTGGATGATATCTTGGTTCCTTAGCGAGTGCTATGGCGCCGGTGTTGTCACACAATATCTCCAAGGTACAATGCACTTGGAACCACGCCAAGCTCGATGATGAAGTTTCGATCCAAACTCCTTCACTTGACGCTTCGCAGCAGCCATGTATTCCGCTTTCATCAGATCCCGCGATCACGCTTTGCTTGCAGCTTTTCCACAGCCTCCTCCATTCAAAATATAAACGTATCCCGTCTCGAGATTTAGAATCATCCTTGCTTGGTCGAAACTAGCATCGACGTAACCTTTACGACAAGCTGTTCATCACCCCATAGACTAAGAACATTTCTTTAGTTCTATTTAGGTACTTTAGGATGTTCTTCACGGCTGTCCAAAGTGTTCCACTCGGATCACTTTGATATCTGCCACAAACTAAGAGCATTGGACACATCCGTCTAGTACACAAGATGGCATACATGATGGAACCTATGGCCGAGGCAAAAGGCACTTTGCTCATAGCTTCCTATCATTTACCGTAGTGGACACCGAGCCTTGCTCAATATCTTACCCGACAACATAGGCCTTTGAACCTTTCTTTGCCTTATCCATTTTGAACCTTTTCGAACTTTGTCTAGGTATGTACTCGCTTAAAGCTATCAGCCTTTGTCTATCTCTATAGATTTTGATGCCCAATATATAAGCAGCTTCACCTAGGTCTTTCATTGAAAACACTTGTTCAAATAACTCTTCACATCGTTAAGCATGTTGATGTCATTTCGATAATCAATATGTCATCCACATATAGTACCGTAAACGCCACCGAGCTCCCACTCACTTTCTTGTAGATACAAGCTTCAGAGAATTTGGAACAAATCCAAAGCTCTTGATCACTTGATCAAAACGAAGGTTCCAACTCCGAGATGCTTGCTTCAGTCCATAAATGGAACTGAAGTTTGCATACTTTACTAGCATCCTTAGGATCGACAAAACCTTCGGGTTGCATCATATACAACTCTTCATCAATGTTGCCA
This sequence comes from Avena longiglumis, assembly GCA_030063025.1. Taxonomy (NCBI): domain Eukaryota; kingdom Viridiplantae; phylum Streptophyta; class Magnoliopsida; order Poales; family Poaceae; genus Avena; species Avena longiglumis. The sequence goes on along the minus strand of CP125974.1, from coordinate 3,470,743 downwards.
TTGAGGAAAGCCTTGACATCCATCCGCCATATTTCATAATCATGAAACGCAGCAATTGCTAATAAAATCCGAATGGACTTAAACATCGCTACGGAGAGAAAGTCTCATCGTAGTCAACACCTTGAACTTGTCGAAACCTTTTGCGACAAGTCGTGCTTTATAGACGGTAACATTACCATCCGCCCTGCTTTTCTTCTTGAAAATCCATTTGCACTCAACGGCCTTTCGGCCGCTAGGAGGGTCCACCAAAGTCCATACTTGGTTTTCGCTCATGGATCCCAATTGGATTTCATGGCTTCCACCATTTCTCGTAGTCCGGGCTCATCATCGCTTCCTCATAGTTCGTAGGTTCACCGTCTTCTACCAACAAGACACCAAGACAGGTTGCTGCACCACTCAGAGGGCACGCGACCTTGTCGACCGCGACGCTCAAGAGCAAAGATCGTCCAAGCTTCATGATCCTTGTCATTAGCTTCCTCTATTGTTGGTGCAAAGCAATCGAACAATTTCAGGTGCTGCGCTACTCTCCAATTCAAGAGAAGGTTCAATAACCTCGTCTAGCTCTACTTTCCTCCCACTCACTTCTTTCGAGAGAAACTCCTTCTCAAGAAAGGAACCGTTTTGCGACAAACACTTTGCCTTCGTTCTGTGATAGAAGGTATACCCAATAGTTTCCTTAGGGTATCCTATGAAGACGCATTTCCGCTTTGGGTTCGAGCTTGTCGGCATCAACTTCTTGACGAAGCTCAGATCCCCAAACTTTAAGAAACGACAACTTAGGTTTAGCACCAAACCACAGTTCATACGGTGTCGCCTCAATGGATTTAGATGGAGCCCTATTTAAAGTGAATGCAGCGTTTTCTAATGCATAACCCCAAAATGATAACGCAAATCAAGAAGAGACATCATTGATCGGACCATATCTAATAGGGTTCGATTCCTGCTCAGACACACCATTGCGCTGTGGTGTTCCGGGTGGCGTGAGTTGTGAAACGATTCCACTTTCTTTAAGATGCGTGAGAAAATCATAACTCAAATATTCACCTCCACGATCGGATCGTAGAAACTTAATCTTTCTGTTACGATGGTTCTCCACTTCATTCTGAAATTCCTTGAACTTTTCAAATGTTTCAGATTTATGTTTCATTAAATAGATATACCCATATCTACTTAAGTCATCGGTAAAAGTGAGAAAATAGCGATATCCACCGCGCGTCGAAACACTCATCGGTCCGCATACATTGGTATGTATGATTTCCAACAAGTCCATTGCTCGCTCCATCATACTGGAGAACGGGGTTTTGATCATCTTGCCCATGAGGCATGGTTCGCATGTGTCAAATGATTCAAAATCAAGAGACTCCAAAAGTCCATCAGAATGGAGTTTCTTCATGCGCTTTACACCAATATGACCTAGACGACAGTGCCACAAATAAGTAGTATTATCACTATCTACTTTGCATCTCTTAGCCTCAATGTTATGGATGTGTGTTTCATCCCTTTCGAGATTTAGAAGAAATAAACCATTTACAAGAGGTGCATGACCATAAAAGATGTTACTCATATAAATAGAACAACCATTATTCTTCGATTTAAATGAATAACCGTCTTGCAATAAACACGATCCAAATAATGTTCATGCTCAACGCAGTACATAATAACACTTATTAAGGTTTAAAACTAATCCCAAGGTAAAACTAAGGAGAGCGTGCCGACGCCATCACATCAACTCTTGATCCGCTGCCAACGCCAAGATCGTCACCTCATCCTCGCAGTCACGCCTATTCCGTAGCTCTGCTTCGATTTACAAATATTAGCAACCCAACCGTATCAAATACCTGTGCACTACAACGAGGGCTAGTAAGGAAAACGTCAATAACATGTATATCAAATATACCTTTGATGGTGCCAGCCTTCTTGTCCGCTAAGTACTTCGGACGATGCTTCCAAAGGACCCTTGTCCTTGCAATAGAAGCACCTGTCCGCTTAGGACCAGACTTGAGCTTCTTCTCAGAGGAGCATTGCGCTTGCCGCCCTTCTTGAAGGGCTTCTTTGCTCCCTTACCTTTCTTAAAGGAGGGCTTGTTGACCATCAACACATGATTATCCTTCTTGATGTCCACCTCGCAGCCTTGACTTTGAAGAGCTCGGTGATCGATCAAGGAGCCAATCTGATTATGAGTCACTACAAAACTTTTGTAGCCGGGAGGGAGTGATTGCGAATCTTGAGCTCCTCCGAATCGTGCATTCCAGTTGCTCAAGGCTGAGTGTAGCCCGACATCTTTATGGCGTGCTCACTAACGGAACTCCCTTCCTCCATCTTGCGCTTAAAGAACTTCGGAGATCTCATATCTCTAACGGGCCTGAGTCTCAAACATGGTTTTCAGCTCCTCGAGAATCTCGAAGGGCCTGGATACTCTTCAAAACGATTTTGAAGCTCGGTTCCCATAGCAAACAACATGGTGCTCACACCATAATCATCTTTTGCGATCGATAGACAACTTTCTCATCAGCCATGCAGCTTGTTAGGGGGTCACCTAACGCTTTACCAAGGACATAGTCCTTTGTCCGCCAGATAGAATGATTCTTAGATTGGAACCAATTGGTGAAGTTAGACCCATTGTTTCTAAGCTTTTCCTTCTCAAAGAAAAACGTTGAAGTTGAAGTTGGATTTGGCCATGTGATCTACAGTATTTGCAAGTACAATTTAGACTATGTTCATGATAAATAGTTCAACTTAATCAAATTACTAGATGAACTCCCACTAAATTCAACATCCCTCAAGTTGTTTAGTGAACACGATCCAAATTCACCACACCTAATCTGATCATCATGAGAAGAGATGTGGTTTCAATGGTGGACAACAAAGTGTCGATCATATCATTCATATGACTCAAGCTTAACCTTTCGGTTCTTGTGTTCCGAGGCCATGTCTGTACATGCTAGGCTCGTCAAGCTAGACCCAAGTATTTCCGCGTGTGCAGTAAAGCGGCTTGCACCCGTTGTATGTGAGCGAGAGTCTATAACACCCGATCATCACGTGATGCTTGGACACGATTTAACTTTCGAACGGTGCATACTTGGGGAGAACACGCTTTTATCTTGATCTTTAAGTGAGGAATCATCTTATAATGCTACCGTCATGATCTAAGCATAATAAGATACATAAAGGATAAACATCACATGCATATAACTTTATGTGACATGGTATAGCCAATCTTCGCAATGATCTCCATCTTGTGCGTTCCTAAGGCATGATCTCCATCACTCCACCATGATTGCCTCCACCACGAATAGCAACTACAACTATTGCTAACTACTTAGCGATAAAGTAAAGCTATTACATGGCGTATAAGAAGTTGACTCGCAGTCATACACAATTTTAAAGACAACCATATATTCTCGCCGTTGTGTACTCATCGACATGCAAGTCGTGAAACATTACAAAACATGATCATCGATACAATATACACATCACATCTTGGGCCATACCACATCACGTAAAACACTCCCAAAGAAAGAACAAGTTAGACGCCTCTACTTTGTTGTTGCATGTTTTACGTGGCTTATGGGAGTAGATGCTAAGAACGATTCTTACCTCGGAAATCCACAATGGTGATATTATGGTTGCCAAACTCGGTGTTAATCCCATGACAACTATAGTGAGATAAACCGACATCCACCACCGCATGTGTGGTACAAGCCACACGTCAAGTGCGGAGCGGTCTCATGTAACGACGTCGCGTAAGGTTGGCTGGACCGCTTCAATATCACTATCCCGCATCATAAGAAGAACACAAACAAGAGGCTTGCAACAGAAAACATCAACGCCAAGAACAACCATGTTGCGTTCTACTCGTGAAACACATCTACGCATAGATCTAGCTCGATACCCTTGAAGGGTTTGGCGGCATAGTAAATCAAAATTTTCTACGAGCGAACAGAGGAAATCCAAGATCTAATCTAGGAGATGCAATCAACGAGAGATTGGATTAGATCTTCATACCCTTGAAGATTCCGACAATGAGCGTTAAATCGGAACGTGGGTGATGTAGTCGCACTCGCTTCTCCTCCTCGCGATCCGATCCGATCTAGCACCACAAGTGGCGGTGCCTCCGTGAGATGCACACGTGCAACACCTCGACGTCTCCTCCTTCATCGGACCAGAGAGAATGGCGGAGCGATCGATTGGATCTACCACACGAGAGCGTGGTGTATATGGTGGAGAATTTCTGGCAGGCTTCGCCTACAAACAGTCGGGAGGAGAGGAAGGTAGCAAGGCAGCTCGGGCTTGGAGGAAGGTGTGTGAGGGGGGCCACCACCTCTATATAGAGGGGGGGCGGCCAGCCCTTGCCCCTCCTCCAAGCCTATCTCTAGTTTAAACAATTTAAACTCTCCCTTATCTAGAAATCCTATCTCTAGTTTAAACGAGTTTAAACTTATCTAGGATCGGCTCGGCCCTATGGGGCCTTGTGCCCCTGGCCCAATGCGGCCAGGACACTCCCTCATAGGCCCATGCCCCCTCCCGGAAGGTGGGGCCACGTTGGTCCCCTTCCGGAAGGTTCTAGAAGCTTCCGGTACAATACCGATTAACCCGGAACAATTTCGAACTCCAAAAAACTGCCTTGCCTTATGAATCTTATTCTCCGGACCATTGGAACCTCTCGTGATATCCCGGATCCCATCCGAGACTCGAACAAAAATTCATAAACCAATTATCCAATCTATCCTAGCGTCGAGATACGTTAAGTGTGTGACCTGCGGGTTCGAGAATATGCATATGATCTTCTATCAATAATCAATAGCGGGTGCAGGCACCCATATTGACTCCCACATTCATCGATGATCATATCGGATGAACCACGATGCCAGATTCAATCAATCCCATATATATATTCCCTTCGTCTCGCGATATTTTACTTGCCCGAGATTCGATCGTCATTGTCATACCTAGTTCAATCTCGTTCACAACAAGTACTTTACTCGTTCCGTAATCCGATATCACTTTGTGATTAACTCCTTAATCACATGCTTGCAAGCGGTGTTGATATCGATTACCGAGTGGGCCCGAAGTATATCTCTCCGACTTGGGAGGGACAAATTCCATCTCGATACATACAACCCAACAGATACTTTCCGATCACCTGAGAGACACCTTTATGATCACCCTCTCATAGGATGACGTTTGATGACCTCAAAGCTTTCTTCCGGTACCAGGGAGTTGCATTATCTCATGGTCTAAGGAATACAATATTTGACATAGGAAAAGCTTCGCAAAGATGAACATGATGAAACGATCTAATTGCTTCGCTTAGTTTGGGTCTGTCCATCATATCATTCTCCCAATGATATGATCTCATTATCAATTGACAACTCATGTCTATGGTTAGCCATCATTGATCAATGAGCTAGTCCTTAGAGGCGTACCAGGGACACGGTGTTGTTCACAAACCACACAAGTATTAATGTTTCCGCTAAATATAATTCTAGCATGGAATATAAACTTTATCATGAACAAGAATTATAATAATAACATCTTTATTATTGCCTCTAGGGCATAATTCCAACACTTAATTCCTTATTTGAAAATACTTGATTTCTTGCTTCTTGTGCCTAACTTAAAGGCGTTAAAGAAAAGTACTTGTTGGGAGATAACCCAAAAGTTTCCTTGAGTCTTGGAAGTTATTACTTCAGTAATGACCTCTTCTTATCCTTTTTGTTTGCTTTTTGTGCCAAGAATGACCTCTAAGGAGAGGGAAGTAAGATTTGGGGAGTTGCTGTCCCGAAACAGATTTCTGTCCTCCACCATAAAAAATCGTGAGGAGTCTCTGTAAGTCGGATTGAGCTGAAAATTTACGAATAAATCCTCCAGTATGTTAGAAAACTTTCGTTAGTTAAACACTTTTTGATTTGAGCAACAGAAGATTTTCTAAAAAATCCGATTCTATTTGCTGGTCTGTTTCGACAGATTTCTGCCATTATTTGCATTTGCTTCTTATTGATTCCTTTTTTGGGTTCTTTTTGGGAAATTGAGATTTTTGAAGGAGTTGCTACAGTAGCTTGTATTTTTAGTGAAAAGTTTTGCTGTTATAAAGCTAAATTCAAAGGTCTATTATCTTTTGAATACACTAATGTTGCTAATGAAGATCGTGTGAAGTTTTGTATGAAGGAAAAATTTCAGGTGTAGAGAGAGAATGATGTAATAAGATGAAGAATGGAAAAAAGTTCAAGCTTGGAGATGCCACCCCGGTGTCACCCCAAGAAATATCCAAGAGGTACAAGTGTCAAAGCTTGGGGATGCCTAAGGCATCTCCTTCTTCATCAATAAAAAGCTCAGGTCTTTCTAGACACTTCATTTTTATTGTTTCATGCACTGTTGTGTTGTTCTTGGAGCGTCTTAGTTTTCGTTTGCTTTGCTTAGTTTGTTTAGTTTCCTTGAATAAATTAGTTTGGACCCCTGTTATCGTTGTGTTGTTTCAAATAAGTTGATTGGTGTTGGAAAGGAGTAGAAAGTTCCTGCTTGAAAGTGCAAGAGGAGCTTGCATTGACTGTGACTTAGACTTTAGCATGTTATGCTAGGTTTTGTTTTGACCTTATGCTTAGTGATTATTGCTGTAGCGTGACTTGTTCCAAACAATTGGGATTGCTTAGTGTGCCTTGAAGGAATCATGCGTTGTTTTAGCATACAAAAGCATGGTATTGTGGTATTCTCCTTTGATGTTTTGTTTGGGTTGACTTGGCACATGATCACACCATGTTATGACTATGAACAAGTCACCATAGCCTCTATGATCATTTAGTACTTGACTTGTAGTACCACTCTATGCTTTGATTAGTAATGCTTTGTTGCTTTGCATGATTATGGCCATTATTGCTCTCTTAGTTGGTCGCTTCCATTCTTTTGCTAGCCTCCACATGTGTGAGTAAGATCTACTCATGCTTCCAACTTCCAAGAAACCAAGTTATTACAAAGTGACCACTATAAATTCCTATGCATGGTGTGTTACACCATTCCAAGTATATTCTTGTTTTCAGCTATCTTCCAATTAAAAAAAGTATTTTGTTATGTGAAAACTTAGTGATTAAAGCCCTCACAAACTTGATGGCACACTTTATATTCCTTGCCCCTAATAAAATTGAACCATTGTGTCATCTATGTTGTATATGCTTGCACTTATACGTTGGAATTAGTAGAACCATGTTGTCATGGGGAACGTTTTCAACATTGCACTTGTACTTTGTACATAGTTGATATCATGCTCTTTTGTCTATGGATGTCGCCGGTGTGAAATAAAGAGGGAGCTTGTAAGTCCATGGAGTTATGTATTTTGTGTTAGAGAAACGCTTGGTCCGCTAGCCTAAGCCATGCCTAATCATGGTGGAAACTTGCATCATCACCATAATGAGCAATCTGTGAAGCATCCTCAATAAAAATCTATGCAAATAGTAATTAAAAATATTGTTGAGATGCTCATTGTCTGCTTGCCTTGTCATTTTGGTTATGGGATAGCTCATGTACCATGTGCAAGGGGTACCCCGTTGGCGGTTCTCTATGATACACATGTACTTACTATGACAAGAACTTATAGGTGACTAAAGTTGAATAGCATGAGGTGCGGCCCTCGTATTCAAGGGACATGAGATTGCCAACTTATACTTTGTCAAGCATATACTCCATAGTTTATTCACTTTAACCTTAATCACTTCAAGATGCTTATGATAGGGGCAATGAGGGCTGAAAGCTAACAAGTACCATAATTTTTGGAAGCTCTTTTTGAAACTTGAAATCCCTGCTTCCCTTTATGAAGGGCCTTTCTTCCACTATTATATTGAGTCTCCACCTTCTACCTTTAGGTACAAGTTAAGAGAGCATAGTTTCCATTCTTAGTTCTATGTGCGGTGTCCCAAAACTTATTGATTGATGCATATTGTTGATATTGTTTGTTCTTGTGCTATTTGTATCTAGTCACTCTTATGAACTTTGAAGGTGTCCTATGCATCTATTTGCTACTCTATGAGGGACAAGTTGAATGCCACTATGCCATGTTTTCTATATGTGAAAAAAACAAACATTTTTCAATACATGTTATTCATGATATTTGTTTGTAGCCTTTCATGTTGCATGCATAGTTACTTTGTCTTACTGTTAGAACTCCATATTTCATGCTCATGTTTAGAGTTCTTTGATCCCAGCTTTCAATGCTTGAAAATGGTTCGATCTTGGTTTTGATCTTGGTTTTGATGGTGCATGTCACCTCAAAAATTATTCTTTTATCACTTACCTACTCGAGGACGAGCAGGAGTTAAGCTTGGGGATGCTTGATACGTCGGAAACGTATCTATAATTTTTGATGTTCCATGCTTGTTTACTATCTACTTTGCTTTGCTTTGTCCACACTTTGAGGTGTTTTTATATGTTTTCTGGTACTAACCTATTAACAAGTTGCCATAATGCCAGTTGCCTATTTTCTTCTGTTTTTGGTTCCAGAAAGGCAGAAAATCAATATTCTCGGAATTGGACGGGACAAAAGCCAAAGTCAATATTTTATCGTGGGGAAAACGAAGCCGGAGTACGAGACGGAGGGGACCCACCAGGGGGCCACACCCCCTGGTCGTGCGGGTGGGCCCACCCGCGCTGGGGTGCCGCCTGGTGGCCTCCCTCCTCTTCGCCTATAAGAAGCCCCCGATGCAGAAACCCTAGACACCTGATCAATATTCCACGAAACCGTCTGTAGCCGCCGCCACCATCGTCCCTAGATCGGGGGGTCTAAAGCTCTTCCTGGCACCCTGCCCATCCCGGAGGCCTTCTTCTTCATCATGCCAGCCTCCGGTATGAAGCGTGAGTAGTTCCACCTTGGACTACGGGTCCATGTAGTAGCTAGATGGTTGTATCTCCTCCTTGTGCTTTCATGTCTAGATCCTGTGAGCTTTGTTCATTATCAAGATCTAATCTATTTGTAATCATGGATGTTTTGTGTTTGCGGGGATCCTATGGACATTGAGATTACTATGTCAGATTGATTAATGGTTTTGTCTATTTGATTCTATCATGTCTATGTTGTTTGTGATCTTGCATGCTCTCTGTTGTTAGTAGCTATCTTGGCCAAGTAGTTGCTAGTGACTCCAAGAGGGGGTATTTATGCTTGATAGTGGGTTCATGCCTCTACTTAGTCAAGGGAAGTGACAGAAATCTCTACGGTTGTAGATGTGTTGTTGCCACTAGGGAGAAAACAACGGTCTCTTGTTCATGGAACAAGTGGATTGTTTACCTTACACACTTTGCTTAAAGAAGTTGTCTGTTGCTTGCAACTTAATACTGGAGGGGGTTCAGATGATAACCCAAAGGTGGACTTCTAGTCATATATGCAGTTGGATGGCGGTCTATTTATATTGTTGTATTGCCCAATCGAATCTCATAGGATCTTTTTTTCTAGTATTGCATGTTGCTTGCATGTTGGATGGCAGTTGGATGAAGTTGGATGGCGGTCCATGTTTCTTGCAACACCTTTGAGGTGTTTCCTTCCTCCTACTAGCTCGATAACCTCGGTTTCTTACCGAGGGAAAACTTGTTGTTGTGATGCATCATACCTTGCTCTTGGGGTTTCCCAACGGGGCGTCAACACGCATCAACATGCTGGGTATCGATATGGGGCTGGATATGGGGCGTCAGCAAGCACTGCTTTAGGAGGACTACGGTGACCCTGCATACGACTGCATGTTGTAGTATACTATAGTCGTTTACATAACACTCATGGAACACCATTCCACAAATATTACATCCCTCGGAGTGGTACAACAAAAACAAAGCGGGTCCACAAACATACTTAATTATTATTACAACCAGAAATTACACGACGACTTTGAGATTCTCCTAGGTCCATAGAGGTATCTCGATGACTCAAGACTAAACTATAATAATTCCGAGAACAAGATAAATAAGCAAACTAAACTTTAAGGTTTATACGAGATTAATATACAGAGGATAGAAATATATGCTACTAGATTCGATCAACTACATATGACACATATACGCTTTAGATACTTCGGTATCCATTCCATAGATTCTTTCGTAGTTGTCCTCTTTGACACTTCCAGATACTTATGGTTCCTCATAGCAGATTTCTGCTTGGTTTTCCACTAAATAGAATGTTTCCTCTTATTGGTCTTTAATTTCTTTGGAATCTAGCAAGGGTTAAGAAGATACGTTGAGTAAGAGCGTGTAACATCCCAAGATTTAGCACTTAGAAATATACCTGACACATATTTGTGCATTGCATTCAGCATATGAAAATCCGGGGAATTTTCAAAAAACTAAAGAAGCTATAGAGTGATCGAGATCTCTCTTGTTCTGATGGAATCGTCGGGATAATTGCGATAGATTTTGACATGACCTTTAGGTATTCTTGGTGTTTTGGAAGGTAGAATTCAAACATGAGTTTGAATTTCAAATTTGAATTTAGAAAATTCAATAGTAATAAAATTTTAATAAAGTATAAATAGTTGTTATAGTAGGAAATTATTGGATAATATTATATGTTAACAAGTAAGTAATAATATAAAAAATGAATGATATTCCCTAATTCAATATTATAAAGCAAGTAAACTGAATAAATTGGATAAAAATAAATTCTTATAATAAAGGTATACAAAGAATTCTTTATTAAATATGTATACATATAGTATTACATTTTTGACAATAAAAGAATAGAAGAAAGTTACCATGAAACAAATAATGGAAAGGGAATTGTAAAAATGAAATAAATAAATATTTATTACAAGAATATATATTACATTTTCTTTACAGATAAATAAATGAATCACAAAAGAATAAAATTACAACCAATAATAAAAGAAGTTCTACACTATTCCTAGACTAGTTTCTTTTGTCCTTTGTCTTGATCTTGTTCGTGCAAAAAGAATAGAACACAAACAAAATAGATAACATGGAGAGGATTAGTGGGGGTTAGTGGTTTAGCTCTTAGTATTAACAGTGATATGCACTGTTACTATTCATCATTGAGCTTATTCAAAAAAAGGGGAAAGTTTCACCAGTAGTATCTGTTCCTATAATGAGGTGTGCTTCGGTACAACCTCATCGGCCAAGGGGAAAGTTTCACCAAAGCTAGATAAAAAAGAAAATGGTAAAGTATCAAGGAAATATCTCATTTCACTCGATTTGATCCACACACAGGAGGCAAGTAGGCAAGAAGCATACACACACCTTCATGGTGTTGTGCTGTCAAGTAGCTAGAGGAAGTGACCAAGGTAGAAAAGGAGGCTACAGCCACCAATGGGAGAGGTGTCGCTCAAACATCCATACTATCCTAGAACAGCACAAGATAAATCACCCAGAACGCAAGACCACATCTGGTATGACTCCAGATTTGGTTCTCAGCTAAACCAATCATCCAAGCACTTCAATAGCCATAGTTACTGATGAGTGCATATTTGCATCATGTTTTAGATCATTATTTTGCATTGTAGTTGTAGGATCTTGGTATTTTATGGCGTTCGCATGCACCTTTTATGTTTATTGTCACCAGGATCAGGACAGATGATGGATCCAAGGGACACAGCTCTTGGACCAGTTATATTGGAGTGAAAAGGATCCAAAAACAACGTAAATCGCTTTTTTGGGAAATATCAATAATACCAGAAGAAACCCCGAAGCGATCGGAGGATATAGAAGAGTTGACGACCAACTATACGGCGGGAAAAGTTTTCCAGCCATATAGTTCCCGCCGTATAGTTGGCGCTGACACCGCCTCCTCAAATAGTGTCACCCGTGCAACTGGATCAGAGAGACGACATATAGAACACCCATAAATCACCGAAAACCTCACCTCCAGAAGGGATCTGGAGGGGGAACTTTCCCTAGGGATCCATCTTTGCCCTAAGCAGATCTGGGAAGCCAAGGCATCGATCTCCATCTTCATCAACCGCTGCATCTTCATCACCACCACCATCTCCATCCATCCCATCTAGATGTTGTTGTAATTCTTACACTAGTTGTGGATTTATACAAGTACTATTCATCAATAATCGTTTCCATTACCATTGTCATGATGTTGTTTGCCTCCATGTCTAAGTAGATAATTAGTTTTGGGGAGATGGAGAAACCCTAGTATATATATGATTGATATGATATAGGGATTATTATGTTATACATCATTATATGTATGTGTTAATTGTCTTCATCTTGATGTTGGGAGTTGTGCACCTCCTTAATATTTGCCTCTTACGGGGACTTGATGAAGGGGATTACTTGTTGGTAGACGGTGGGATGGTAGCACTTACTGTGACTATAAAGTCGTTGTCATCCTTTACGTACTAACTTGGAAAATCAAGGAGAACTCATTAAGCCATGTCCATGCCGCGAGAGAAATCCCTTAATAGCGGGATAATACGATTGATATCGTTTATCTGTCAGCTGTGGTTATGAAGGATGGTGTGAGAAGTGGTTGCTGCCTAATCGTCCATATATGAAGATCCTCCCACATACATGCATATCATGAGAGTATTCGTTATAATAATCTTGATCACTTAGTCTAAAGGGATTTCTATTTTCGTGTCCCTGGTTCCTTAGTTGTACTCACTTTTCCCCAGCCGCTTAGCTTTTCCTCATTTTTGCCCATCTCCTATTATGAAACTCTTACATGGTCTGAAACTCGCTGTCAGTCAGCCTTGTCGTTAGATGCTAACAAGTGGGACCACATTCAGTCAGGTCCTGTAGTGGACCCTCGCTGTTACGTGCTGACAAGTGGGGCTGCGGTCTGTCAGGTCCCGTAGTGGACCCTTGCCATTACATGCTGATAAGTGGGGCCGCGTTAAGTTGGTTCCCGTAGTGGACACCTCTCTCTACTTATCCAGATTAGCATGGGACCCACAACTTATCCACGTGAGCGTCGGACCCACGGCTTATACACGTGATCCAGCCCCGCGCCCGTGCCGTTGCCTCCCCTTTCTTCTTCTTCTTCTTGTTTGGCAACGGCGACCCTTCTCTGGTGACGGCGGCCCTTTGTCGAGCTTTACTTCGGCATCCCGTTCATCCTAGCCGCAGTATGGTGTCGTCCCGTTGACCTGTATGAATGATGACAATGACAACCGTGTGCAGAGAAGGTTAGATCTCGCACCAAAATATTCTGATTAGACAGGGGCGCTTGCTATGGAGAATGCGGCCGATGAGCCGTTCCGATGATTTAATTGGTTTATCGAGTTAATATCTCGGCTACAATCAAGTGAAAGATTTTTTATAATTAAAAAATAGGGAGATGGATGTATAATAAATAATAAAATGACACAACTCTTGAACAATTTCAAATTAAAAAAATTATACAACTCTTAATGTAAAAGAGTGTTTATAATTGACACAACTCTTGAAGACTTTCAAATTAAAAAAAATTATACAACTCTTAATGTACAAGAGTGTTTATAATTGACACAACTCTTGAACACTTTCAAATTAAAAAATTATAGAACTCTTAATATAAAAGAGTGTTTATAATTGACACAACTCTTGAATACTTTCAAATTTAAAAAATTATACAACTCTTAATATAAAAGAGTGTTTATAATTGACGCAACTCTTGAACACTTTAAAATTAAAAAAATTATATAGCTCTTAATGTAAAAGACTGTTTATAATTGACACAACTCTTGAACACTTTCAAATTAAAAAAATTATACAGCTCTTAATGTAAAAGAGTGTTTTTTTGAAACCTTTTCTACTGCAGGAGAGCCCCGCACAACCTTTTTTTATAAAATTAAATGAGTGTTTATAATTGACACAACTCTTAAACACTTGCAAATTAAAAAATTATACAACTCTTAATGTAAAAGCATGTTTATAATTGAGACAACTATTGAACACTTTAAAATTGAAAAAATTATACAACTCTTAATGTAAAAGAGTGTTTATAATTAACACAACTCTTGAACACTTTCAAATTAAAAAAATTATACACCTCTTAATGTAAAAGAGTGTTTATAATTGACACAACTCTTGAACACTTTCAAATTGAAAAAATTATACAACTCTTAATGTAAAAGAGTGTTTATAATTGACACAACTCTTGAACACTTTCAAATTATAGCGTTCTAAGAAAATCTTGAGATTTTACCATTTTTAGAGCGTGAAAATTGATCCCCAAACTTGCGTATACGAAAATTATAAACCTTTGAACACTGTGAAATCGCACTTAATACGTGATAATGATGTGATAAGAAAATATTGAGAGATTATAATTTTCATAGAATGTAATGTATAAACTTGCATATGGCAAAAATTATACACCTTTGAACTCTTTGAAATCACACTTAGGACATGATAATGTTGTGCTAATAAAATCCTGATCATTTATCATTTTCATGGAGTGAAATATAATGCAAAAAAATTGAACACTTTCCCTTCAAATTATATTCAAAATCATTTATTTATGGAATTAAAGTATCGGTGACAAACTCGTTATTTTGCATGGATATAGGGTTTCACCCGATAGATACAGGGGTTATCATGTCCGCTAGATCACAGAGGATCAATCAGAGGATCAACGGTTGATGGGTACGATCCGTGTGACAACTATCTCGACCAATCAGAGCGTAGCATCCAAGATGAGCACAGGTGTAAGAGTTTGTGACTAAGAGAGAGGGGAAAACTAAGTAGAACTTAAAAACCAAGGGCAAACTGAGTAAAACTTAAAACCCAAGGGAAAAACTAACATGGGGGTTCAAATAGAAAACAGAAAGAGATTTAAAAATGGAAAATGCTTCTTTTATACAACAAAATACATCTTGGCATGCACCAAATTATTTGCAATTCAAATATATATCAGTTTGACAATTATTGCCTCATTCAGACAAATTATGTTTTGGGGAGGGATGTTTTGGGAAGAGGCTTGAGTAGAAAGCCATGAACCTTCATAGATAGTAGGTGATTTGATAAGTGGTGATTTATGTTAAAACTTAATTTATATACATTTCGTATGGTGGCAGGTCACATAATAAGACTCCCTGGGTATATGCCACTATAATTTGATCTTTTTGAATTTGTTGTGCATAAAATGACTGAATTAGCTAGCTAAAACCCATTCGTTGACTCTCTGTTGACCAGCCACCAGAGGTTAAAAGTGAGTATATTGCACACAGTAGTGTTAGTACTGGAGGACAATACTGAGTACAACCAAACTTCCAGTGTTATACTCAAGGGTATAACTGAGCACAACTAAGTGGCCAAGGTTAGACACGAGGGGGAAAACGTGACGCACGGTACGCGTGTCGTGGTGCACGGGCAGTAGCGGACACATGTGTCCGTGCACGGTGCAGTAGTGTACGCAGTTACATGGTGCACAGTGGTGCAACGAAACGTCTCCTCCCTTCACTTTTATAGAGGCCTCCTCACTCTCACTCATCACTCACTCACTCACGCAACCATCTCCACTGTCACATCACCTTCTGCAAACCCCCAAGAAAACAGCAACCACGCCGGCGATGGAGAAGAACGGCGCGGTGGCCATCGTCGCCTCTAAGGCCGCCGGCGAGGAGGCCCCCATCGAGGCATCGAAGGCAGCCACCGTCCCCGTCCAGACCCCCATCCCCGCTTCCGCATTAGCCACCGACGAGGAGGCCCCAGTCCCCGTATAGGCCCCCGTCGAGGAATCTAAGGAATCCACCGTCCCCGTCTAGACCCCCGTCCCCGCTTTCGCCTTAGACGCTGGCGAGGAGGCCCCCGCCGGTATCTGGCAGATCCCGCACGGCTGGTACCCCTATGAGGAGAACGATTACATCAAGGCCGGAGAACCCCTACGATACCAGCTTAGTTGACCCATGGTCGGAGGTAACTAGGGTTTTCTCCCCTTCCTTTGTTCTTCCCCCATTCCCATCGTTGGATGCTAGATCGTGTGTTATTAGGGCTCGGTTGTTCGTATTTTCAATCATTGGATGCTAGGTATTTTTACAGTAGCTAATCCTATTGTGTTAGATCTCGTATTTCGATGAATTCCCCTAGTTGGGATCAATACTAGCACAGATCTGTAGTTGGGATCAATATTCAATTTGGTTAGATATTTGGGGATTGGGGAATAATCAGGAGATCTCGATCGGTTAATTTATGCAAGTAATAAATCCAGATAATCAAGTTATCTCAATCATGTCCTTATTGCACTCTACTGTTTTTTTCCAACAGGTGGATAGCAGCGACGTCTGCAGCGACGACGAGTCCACGAACACCAAGACTCGTCATGTGATGAGGAAGCTGAGGTCCTGCCAATACAACAACTTCATCACCGGCGACGTCTACAGGTGCCCCTTTGATATGTTGCAAACGTATCTATAATTTTTGATGCTCCATACTTGTTTTGCACCAATTATCTTATGTTTTTGTCTATACTTTGTGGCATTTTTATGAATTTTCTGGAACTAACATATTAACAAGTGCCATAGAGCTAGTTTCCTGTTTTCTGTTGTTTTTTGTTTCAGACAAACTAGTAAATAAATATTCTCGGAATTGAATGAAACAAAAGCCGAAGTTCCTATTTTTTCCGACACGACATGGAGTCCGGGGGAGAGGGGGAGACGCACCCCAGGGCGGCCACACCTGGGCCAGGCGTGGCCAGGGGGCACGTCGCCCTAGGGTGTGGGCCCCCTGGCGCTCCACCAACCTCGCCTCTTCGCCTATATAATCCCCCTGAGACAAATACCCTAAGGACCCGATCAGAATTCCACGAAAAAGTCCGTAGCCACCGCCATTGTCATCCCTAGATTGGGAGGGATCTGAAGCTCTTCCTGACACCCTGCCAGAGAGGGGAGATCATCCCGGAGGCCTTCTTCATCACCATGCCTGCCTCCAGAGTGATGTGTGAGTAGTTCATACTTGGACTACGGGTCCATAGCAGAAGCTAGATGGTTATTTCTCCTATTTTGCCGTCATGTTTAGATCTTGTGAGCTGCCTACCATGATCAAGATCATCTTATTGTAATGCTACATGCTGTGTTTGCTGGGATCCAATGAATATTGAGTATTATGTCAGATTAATTATTGTTCTATCATGTCTATGTTATTTGTAATCTTGCATGCTCTATGTTGCTAGTAGTTACTCTAGCCAAGTATTTGTTTGTGACTTCAAGATGGAGTATTTATGCTCGATAGTAGGTTCATGCCTCTAGTAATCTGTGAGAGTGACAAAAAATTCTAAGATTGTAGATGTGTTGTTGCTCCTAGGGAGAAAACTATAGGGGTTCGTAGCATGGAAAACAAAAAATTTCTACCGCATGCACACAAACAAGCCAAGATCTATCTACTAGATTGAAGCAACGAGTCGATAGAGGAACTCACCCTCGAAGATTCCAAAGCGGTTAACGAGAGCAGATTCTCGTGGGTGATGTAGTCGTACACTTGCCGATCTCAAGATCGCGTAGACGATCCTTCCGTTCGGCGCTTCCGTAGTCGGTCACACGTTCGATACTCGAAGACCTTCCTCTCCTTGTTCCAGGCAGCGGAGGTTGTAGCACTCTCCTCGCGATTCCGGCAGCACAACGGCGTGGTACCGGAAGTAGAGGGGAGATCTCGCAGGGCTTCGCCTTAAGCGGAGCGAGTATGGTGGAGTATGAGAGAGGCTTTAGTGGTCTAGGGATTAGACACACCAATTAGAAGGCTCTAAACCAAGGCTAGGGCAATTAGAAGCTCTAAACCAAAACGGCTCTAAACGGAGGCTGGCTAGGGTTTAGATTTAGAGGATAGGAACTTGTGTGTATAGAGGAGGGGCCCTGCCCTCCTTTTATAGGTGGGAGGTGCGCCAAGGGAGGAGTCCCTACCCAACTCGGCCTTGGGTGGTGCCGGCTTGGAGGAGGACTCCTCCCCAAAGTTGGTTTCAACCTCCTCCTGCCTCTTTCCCTCACTTTCCTGTTTTAGCCGTTTGACTTTCAAACTGGCCGTTTGACTTTTCAGTTTGGGATTCAATTTAATCCTTTATTTGGAACAGCGAGAACACTTAGTACATGATGCAATCATTCCAATATTCAATGACACATTCATGTACCCTTCCTCCGGAGTCTTGGGACATTCCGAACCTTCTAGAACATTCCGATGAAAACATCGGAATCATTTCGAACTCAAACGGGACTTTCCTTATATGAATCTTATTCTCCGGACCATTCCGGATCACCTCGTGATATCCCGGATCCCATCCGAGTCTCCGAACAACATTCGGTCTCTTTCTCATAATACCATAACTACTCAAACAACGTCGAATCCTTAAGTGTGTCTCCCTACGGTTCGTGAATTATGCGTACATGATCGAGACACTTCTCCGAACAATAACCAATAGAGGAATCTGGAAATTCATATGGCTCCCACATATTTCTACGATTACTTTGCGATCGAATGAACCACTTACATACGATACCAATTTCCCTTTGTCTCACGATAGTTTACTTATCCGAGGTTATGATCGTCGGTATCTCTGCATACATAGTTTAACCTCGTTACTGATAAGTACTCTTTTCTCGTTCTCGTGATATGTGATCCCTTGTGAGCCAGTCACATGCTTGCAAGCTAATTGGATGACATTTCACCGAGAAGGCCCAGAGTATATCTATCCGTCATATGGATGGACAAATCCCACTCTTGATCCATGTGTTTCAACCAATACTTTCTGAACACTCAATGCCACCTTTATAGCCACCCAGTTACGGTGTGGTGTTTGATGACATCAAAGCATCCATCCGGAAAAGGTGATATGCATGATCTCATGGTCGAAGGAATTAGGTTACTATGTATCAGAAAGCATATAGCAATTGAACTATTGAAATGACTTGATCTTTATGCTACGCTTATCTATAGGAGTATGTCCATCACATCATTCTCCTAATGATATGATCCCGTTGTTAATAACATCTCTATGTTCATGATCAGGAAACCATGATCATATATTAACCAACAAGCTAGTTTAACAAGAGGCTTTACCAGGGACTCTTATTTTAGTTTACAAATCACACAAGTATTAATGTTTCCGGTTAATACAATTATAGCATGGTATGTAAACATTTATCATAAGTGTGAAGATATGATAATAACCACTTTATTATTGCCTCTTGGGCATATCTCCAACAGTCTCCCACTTTCACTAGAGTCAATAATCTAGTTTCAAACCTTTGTGTATTCAACACCTATGGCTTTCCGGTGTTGTATGTACACGATTGCTAGTGGTTAACTGATCTCCGGATCTGACACTTCCAGGTCCGTGTGTAATTGCATGTCTTTGCGTCTCTACGCATCACTCATTCTCTAATGAGATGGCTTTGTATAAATTTGGTCCTTTGGTGAGACCTTTAGTTCTTTAGGGTTAAAACATGTTGATAATATTGTCGCACAATATATCTTCATAGTATTATCCCGCTGTGAACTACACCTAGTTTCATAATAAACTACTTGACACAAATGCCCTCTTTAGATGCTATAGTAGCAGTCATATACTTAGCCTTTTGTTGTAGTATCTGTCACAATGTCTTAACTTTGGAACTCATCCAAATCCATTATGGAACTTACTTTCCATTATATTGTGCCACCCTTAGTTTAGATTGAGATAAAGTTAATTTGTATTTTGTGACAAAACTAGTATCAATGTAATACTTTTACAATGAACTAACCATCTATTTGTCACTTCTACAAATAATATACTCTTAGTTCTTCCAAAAGATCATAAGAATATCCTTACTATTGTCCAATGATCTTCTTATGAATCATTCTGGTATATGCTCATAGCATAGGACATATCTGGATTTGTACATATCACAGTATGATTGATATAAATATTCTTTGTGATTTCATACATCAAGCATCAATCTATACTTGAATCTTTGTTTCACTTACCCTGTGTCAATACACTTGAATATATCATCAATATTGAACTCATTCAATCCTTTCTGTGCGACAAGAACCTTTCTTGTAGTTTCTATATTGAACTCATTCAATATCTCATCTATGTACTTCAGGCACAACCATATTGGCGTCTATTAATGCCAATTATTTGGGTTTTGCCTAAGTCTTTCATCGGGATGAAATTCTTAATATGTGTTAATAAAAGATACATTATTTCCAATCAACAATATGTCTTCCACATAATGTATTAGAAACATGTCTTAGCGCTCCCACTTAATTTCTTGCAAACGCAAGCATCTTCATTGTCTCTGATGAATTAAAACTCTTTTAACAATTTCATCATAGTGAAGATTCCAACTCCACGATGCTCACTTCAACCATTGAAGTTTGCATATACTTTTAGCATCCTCTGAATTTACAAAACCCTCTGGACCGTGTTATGCACATGTCCGAGGTAACGATTCTATTAGAAGAACTTGTTTTGTTTATTCAACTACCATATAACAAAATTATATGTAGTGGTTGCTACATTAATCCGTCTAGACTAAATATCACTATGAAAGATCAAATCTTGTCATAGTCAACCTTTGAACATTTTGCGAACTCCTTCCCAACATGTCGACTATTTCATAGATGTGAAACATCCATGTCTATTTCTTTATAGATCCAAACACAACTGTAAGGTCTTACACCTTTCTCGAGGGTCTTTCAAGTTAAGAACTTGATTTCTCGTGTATGGAACTATCACGGATTTTATGGCTTAAAGCCATTTTACGGAGTCAGGGCCCATCATTGCTTCTTTGCATGTAGTCGGTTCATTATTCTCAAATAATGATTCAACCCTCAAATCTTGGTATTTGATTGTTTACCCGACCTACTTGTTTCAACAGGAACTTAGATCTCTGTGACCACAACCTGTGAGCCATGAGCATTGTTGCTGCCTCCGGAACACTTTTCGGCGCTGCGCAACTCTGCACATATAGATAAGGTTCTTTTAACCTTATCAAAGTTCTATTGTCCTCCCACTTTTCTTTTCACGAAAAATTCCTTCCCAAAGAAACTTGACGTTCTAAGCGACAAACACTTTTGTCTCTGGTGTTATGGAGGAATACTCAACAGTTATTCGAAATAATCATACAAAGACAGGTTCATCCGACTTTGGTTGCAAAACATCTTTCTTATGCATAACATACCAACGTTTAAGAAATGACTACTTGGGTTTAATCCCAAACCATAACTTTATATGGTGTCATTTCAGCGGATTATGATGGAGCTCTTTTCAGTGGAAAACGGTAATCTCTAAAGCTTTTAATCTTTAAAATACAATGGCAGTTTTATGAATTATACCTTTGATCTTACCATGTCAAACAAGGTTTAATTACATATCTCGAATGCTCCATACTCTTATGGTGTTTCGGGAAAATGCAAATCCACGGAACGATTCCTTAAATCTTAGGTATTTTGCTAAACTTGTAACTCAAATATCTTCCTTTATGATCTTATCATAAACTATTTATATTCTTGTTGCAATGATTTCATCTTGAAAATCTTTGAACTTTTCAAATATTTCACACTTCATCCTTATTAAGTAAATATTCATATATTCACTCAAATTTTCGGAGAAAGCATATGAAGTTGAAATCCATCGCTCTTGACTACACATAATGGACTTCGTACAACAATATGTACAATTTCCAATAAGCTAGTCTTCCGTTCCCTTTTGGCCTATGAACGAAGTTTTAATTATCTCTAGGAAAGTTTCACACGCGTCATGTGATCAAAAAAAAACTCCAAAATTCCATCCACATGGAGTTTCTTCATGTTTTCTTTCCAATATAATTTAAACGGCGGTGTCACTTCCGAAGTGATCTTTCAATCAATTTGTCTTTCGACATTTTTAGCACTATTTTTATGGATGTGATTTCTCCAACGAGATTTGTGAATCATCCATCTTTTATGGATTACGGCAATTATTTGAACAACCCTTTTGTTCTCATAATACCTGATAAAACAAATCTTGAAGGCAAGCTTCGATGTTTAACGAGCAACACAATAACCCTTTATTTGTTCTCGATGAATATCATCACATATTCTTTTGCTAGTTACTTAGGCCATTGTAGTTCATGAATTTGTGTTGTTTATATGACAATTCATACCAACAAATTCAGTATCAAATACTTAGGAACCACATTGTTTAATAAGCAAAGAATATAGCCATAACACGTATATCATCTATATACTCAAGCTGAACAATTCTAGTCTTTTCTTTTCTGCCATATATTTATGAGATTCTCTTTCAGTATTTCCTATTCTGTTTGAAAGAATCTATCAACATCAATAATGGAGTCATACATATGACACATAATCCAAAGCATGTATAATTAAATACCAATGTCTTTGGACTTGCACTTTGAAGTAGATCACCATCATCAAATGTTTGGTGTTCTTCCAAATTCCTTTCTTTAGTAATCTCTTGGTGTAGTAAATATTTTACCTACATCAAATATTCATCCTTATCATTGAATTATCCATGATCAAGCTACTTTTAGCTTATAACGGTGAATCATGAGTATAATGTTGCTCTCCAAATCCTTTTGGACGATTATGACAACTAGTGTCTCCAACCTTTTGCAAATTCTCATCAAATATGAGAACATGACTTTTGCCATATTATACTCTATCATGTTGTAACCAATACTTCGTTTCAGATATCACAATATCTTCCACACATCATGGTTTCTGAAACAACTCTTTCAGATCCTAGATAACCTTGATATTAAGAGAATCCTTTGAATATCAAGAATCATGGAGACAAACATGATTCTTATATACTAACACTTGGAATTGTTACTCTTGATTTAATACTAATTATTAAACTTCATGGAGTAACCGGAACTTACTGAAAGTTTGCAATAGGACTTTTAAACTTTAGATTAACACTTCAAAACAATACGATACCAGTTCGTAAAGTAACTAACTAGAATTCTATAGTTCTATCATCTCAATTATAACTAAGCGCAAGGTGGTAAACGGATGCCAATGACTACAACAACTATGCAAATTCACTTTGATTTAGTTTATGATAAATTGAGTTCTAATTAATAATTAAATTAATCTAGGTGCACATCCACTCACAACAACATCCCTCACAGTGTTTTAGGGAGCACACGAACCAAATCCACCACATCAAAACCGATCATCACGAGAGTTGATATAGCTTCAATGGCGAACAATCAACATGTTCATCATATCTACTATATGACCCATGCTCTACCTTTCGGTAATCCGTGTTCACGAGGCCATGTGCATGTACATGCTAGGCTCGTCAAGATCAAACCTTAGTTTCCGCATGAGCAAATCTGGCTTGCTCACGTTGTATACACTTGTAGAATCTAACACCCGATCATCACGTGGTGCTTGAAACAACAAGCTTTAGCAACGGTGCTAACTAAGGTGAACACTTTAACTTTATGACTTGAAATTCATGTGCATGAGGGATCATCTTATAATGCTACCGTTGTCTACTAAGCAATACAAGATGCATAAAGGATTAACATCACATGCAATTCATAATAAGTGATATGATATGGCCTTTCTTCTTTGTGCTTCCGATCTCCATCTTCAAGCACGAACATGATCTCCATCATCACCAGCATTGCATCAAGGTCAATGACACTGCTCCATGGTTGTCGTCCACCATCTTCAAATATTACAACTACTTTGAATAGACACGCGGGTCTTAACAGAATTTAAAGACAACCATATGGCTCCTGCCGGTTGCCAACTTACAACAAGGAACATTGCATACATCATATATAATCACAATCATGGCCATATCACATCACAGCACACCCCTGCAAAACAAAGTTAGACGCCTCTAATTTTCTTTGCATGTTTTACGTGGTTTGGGGCTTTGAATAAGTGTCGTTCTAACTTACGAACAAGAACCACAACATTGATACTAGTATTGTCAATCACCCGTTGTAAATTGGATCTTAACTATGCTAGGAGAAACAGGCACCCGCAAAGCCACTTATGCAATACAAGTTGCATGTCAAGCGTGGAGCAAGTCTCATGAACGATGTCATGTAAGGTTAGCCCGGGCCGCTTCATCCCAACATACCGCAAGATGCAAAGTACGCAAGAAGCAATCGACAATAAAAGCATCAATGCCCACAATGACCATTGTGTTCTACTCGTGCAACAGATCTACATATAGACACGGCTCTGATACCACTTTAGGGGTTCGTAGCATGGAGAACAAAAAAATTCTACCGCATGCACACAAACAAGCCAAGATCTATCTACTAGATTGTAGCAACGAGTCGATAGAGGAACTCACCCTCGAAGATTCCAAAGCGGTTAACGAGAGCAGATTCTCGTGGGTGATGTAGTCGTACACTTGTCGATCTCAAGATCGCATATACGATCCTTCCGGCACTGCGTTCCGGCAGCGCTTCCGTAGTCGGTCACACGTTCGGTACTCGATGAAGACCTTTCTCTCCCTTGTTCCAGCAGGCAGCGGAGGTTGTAGCACTCTCCTCGCGATTCCGGCAACTGTGACATGGTACAGGAAGTAGAGGAGATCTCTGAGCCGCCTTAAGCCGGAGCGAGTATGGTGGAGTATGAGAGAGGCTTTAGTGGTCTAGGGATTATACACACCAATTAGAAGGCTCTAAACCGAAGGCTAGGGCAATTAGAAGCTCTAAACCAAAACGGCTCTAAACCGGAGGCTGTGGCTAGGGTTTAGATTTAGAGGATAGGAACTTGTGTCTATAGAGGAGGGGGCCCTGCCCCTCCTTTTATAGGTGGGAGGTGCGGCCAAGGGAGGAGTCCCTCCCAACTCGGCCTTGGTGGCCGGCTTGGAGGAGGACTCCTCCCCAAAGTCGGTTTCAACCTCCTCCTTCCTCTTTCCCTCACTTTCCTGTTTTAGCCGTTTGACTTTCAAACTGGCCGTTTGACTTTTCAGTTTGGGATTCAATTTAATCCTTTATTTGGAACAGCGAGAACACTTAGTACATGATGCAATCATTCCAATATGCAATGACACATTCATGTACCCTTCCTCCGGAGTCTTGGGACATTCGGAACCTTCTAGAACATTCCCGATGAAAACACCGGAATCAATTCCGAACTCCGAAACGGGACTTTCCTTATATGAATCTTATTCTCCGGACCATTCCGGATCACCTCGTGATATCCCGGATCCCATCCGAGTCTCCAAAAAACATTCGGTCTCTTTCTCATAATACCATAACTACTCAAACAACGTCGAATCCTTAAGTGTGTCTCCCTACGGTTCGTGAATTATGCGGACATGATCGAGACACTTCTACGAACAATAACCAATAGAGGAATCTGGAAATTCATATGGCTCCCACATATTTCTACGATTACTTTGCGATCGAATGAACCACTTACATACGATACCAATTTCCCTTTGTCTCACGATAATTTACTTATCCGAGGTTATGATCGTCGGTATCTCTGCATACCTAGTTCAACCTCGTTCGATAAGTACTCTTTTCTCGTTCCGTGATATGTGATCCCTTGTGAGCCAGTCACATGCTTGCAAGCTAATTGGATGACATTTCACCGAGAGGGCCGAGTATATCTATCCGTCATATGGATGGACAAATCCACTCTTGATCCATGTGTTTCAACCAATACTTTCTGAACACTCAATGCCACCTTTATAGCCACCCTGTTACGGTGTGGTGTTTGATGACATCAAAGCATCCATCCGTAAAAGGTGATATGCATGATCTCATGGTCGAAGGAATTAGGTTACTATGTATCAGAAAGCATATAGCAATTGAACTATTGAAATGACTTGATCTTTATGCTACGCTTATCTATAGGAGTATGTCCATCACATCATTCTCCTAATGATATGATCCTGTTGTTAATAACATCTCTATGTTCATGATCAGGAAACCATGATCATATATTAACCAACAAGCTAGTTTAACAAGAGGCTTTACCAGGGACTCTTATTTTAGTTTACAAATCACACAGGTATTAATGTTTCTGGTTAATACAATTATAGCATGGTATGTAAACATTTATCATAAGTGTGAAGATATGATAATAACCACTTTATTATTGCCTCTTGGGCATATCTCCAACAGTCTCCCACTTGCACTAGAGTCAATAATCTAGTTTCAAACCTTTGTGTATTCAACACCTATGGATTTCCGGTGTTGTATGTACACGATTGCTAGTGGTCAACTTATATCCGGATCTGACACTTCCAGGTCCGCGTGTAATTGCATGTCTTTGCGTCTCTACGCATCACTCATTCTCTAATGAGATGGCTTTGTATAAATTTGGTCCTTTGGTGAGACCTTTAGTTCTTTAGGGTTAAAACATGTTGATAATATTGTCGCACAATATATCTTCATAGTATTATCCCGCTGTGAACTACACCTAGTTTGATAACAAACTACTTGACACAAATGCCCTCTTTAGCTGCTATAGTAGCAGTCATATACTTAGCCTTTTGTTGTAGTATCTGTCACAATGTCTTAACTTTGGAACTCATCCAAATCCATTATGGAACTTACTTTCCATTATATTGTGCCACCCTTAGTTTAGATTGAGATAAACTTAATTTGTATTTTGTGATAAAACTAGTATCAATGTAGTACTTTTACAATGAACTAACCATCTATTTGTCACTTCTACAAATAATATACTCTTAGTTCTTCCAAAAGATTATAAGAATATCCTTACTATTGTCCAATGATCTTCTTATGAATCATTCTCGTATATGCTCATAGCATAGGACACATCTGGATTTGTACATATCACAGTATGATTGATATAAATATTCTTTGTGATTTCATACATCAAGCATCAATCTATACTTGAATCTTTGTTTCACTTACCCTGTGTCAATACACTTGAATATATCGTCAATATTGAACTCATTCAATCCTTTCTGTGCGACAAGAACCTTTCTTGTAGTTTCTATATTGAACTCATTCAATATCTCATCTATGTACTTCAGGCACAACCATATTGGCGTCTATTAATGCCAATTATTTGGGTTTTGCCTAAATCTTTCATCGGGATGAAATTCTTAATATGTGTTAATAAAAGATACATTATTTCCAATCAACAATATGTCTTCCACATAATGTATTAGAAACATGTCTTAGCGCTCCCACTTAATTTCTTGCAAACGCAAGCATCTTCATTGTCTCTGATGAATTAAAACTCTTTTAACAATTTCATCATAGTGAAGATTCCAACTCCACGATGCTCACTTCAACCATTGAAGTTTGCATATACTTTTAGCATCCTCTGAATTTACAAAACCCTCTGGACCGTGTTATGCACATGTCCGAGGTAACGATTCTATTAGAAGAACTTGTTTTGTTTATTCAACTACCATATAACAAAATTATATGTAGTGGTTGCTACATTAATCCGTCTAGACTAAATATCACTATGAAAGATCAAATCTTGTCATAGTCAACCTTTGAACATTTTGCGAACTCCTTCCCAACATGTCGACTATTTCATAGATGTGAAACATCCATGTCTATTTCTTTATAGATCCAAACACAACTGTAAGGTCTTACACCTTTCTCGAGGGTCTTTCAAGTTAAGAACTTGATTTCTCGTGTATGGAACTATCACGGATTTTATGGCTTAAAGCCATTTTACGGAGTCAGGGCCCATCATTGCTTCTTTGCATGTAGTCGGTTCATTATTCTCAAATAATGATTCAACCCTCAAATCTTGGTATTTGATTGTTTACCCGACCTACTTGTTTCAATAGGAACTTAGATCTCTGTGACCACAACCTTTGAGGTACGTGAGCCATGAGCATTGTTGCTGCCTGCGGAACACTTTTCGGCGCTGCGCAACTCTGCACATATAGATAAGGTTCTTTTCGGCGCTGCGCAACACCAGGCCTAGCCGCGCCAGGGCATGGTGTCGCCGCCTCGGACTCCTCCTCGACCTCTCCTTTCGCCTACAAATACTCTCTGACCTAAGAACACCAGAGGGTTCGACAATTTCTAGAAAAGAGTTCCGCTGTGTCGCCACCACCAGAAACCGCGATTCGGAACCAGAAAATCCATTCTGGCACCCTGCCTGGACGGGGAATTGGAGGAGATCATCACTATCATCATCATCGCCAATGTCTCTCCATCAACCATCCATGATTCCCCTATCCATGAGTGAGTAATCCCCCGCAGTAGGCTATGGGGATGGTAGGGATTGGATGAGATCTCTCATGTAATTGCATAAGATTGTTAGGGCATGGTGCCTAGTATCTATTATTAGTGATTTTTGACATTGTTGCAACTTGTTATGCTTAATGCTTGTCACTAGGGACCGAGTTCCATGATGTCAGATCTGAACATGTTATTGATTCATAATGATATTATTGTTTGTGATCTTACCTGCAAGTTGTATACACATATCGTTGTCCGGAATCCGAGGCCCCAAAGTGACAACAATTGGGATAACAGGAGGGGATGGCTGTGATGTGAGGATCACGTGTGTTCAGGGAGTGTTAATGCTTTGCTTTGGTGCTCTATAAAAAGGAGTACCTTAATTTCTAGTAGATTCCCTTGAGGCCCCGCTGCAACGGCTAGCAGGACAAAAGATGTTGTGCAAGTTCTCATTGCGAGCACGTATGAATATATATGGAACATATGCCTATGATTACTTAGTATTGGGATGCTTTATCTTATTTATCTGCAAATTCCCTTATCTTGATTATTACATGAATTGTCTTGTCCATGCAACGTACGTCCATCCATCCCTATGCCTACCGCACTTTAATACGGCTATTTATTATAATTGTTACTACTGTATTTATTTTACTACTGCTGTTACTTTGCTATTGTTACTACAAAACTGTTGCTATAGATAAACTACTGCGAGCAAGACCGTTTCCAGGTGTAGCTGAATTGACAACTCGGTTGTTAAGGCTTATAAATATTCTTTGGCTCCCCTTGTGTCGAATCAATAAATTGGGATTTAGTTCCCTCGAAGACTGTTGCGATCTCCTATACTTGTGGGTCATCATGGACCCTGGTCCATTCCTTCCCACTAATATTCCATCTACTGTTTACTGTTTACTTTCTGCAATTACTATAAGCAATTACTTTTTCCACACTATACGTTTAACCCTTTGTTTTTAGCAAAACCAGTGAGCTTGACAATCTCACTGATAAGTTGGGGCAAAGTATTTTGGTTGTGTTGTGTGAAGGTTCCACGTTGCTAGCAGCACCTTCAGAAGTGGTTTCTTTCTCCTACTGGTTCGATAACCTTGGTTCCATAACTGAGGGAAAACTTGCTGCTGTGCTCATCATACCTTGCTCTTGGGGTTCCCAATAGGCTCTACATCAACTGAGTCATCACAAGCTTTTCTAGCGCTGTTGCCGGGGAGAAAGAAGATTTCTGCAAGGGGAGTCTCTCACTACCAATCTCTTTACTTTGTTTTTGTTTTTGTTTTGCTTTGTTTCTTTTGCTTTGTTTGGTTTGCTTATTTTTACGAAAAACACAAAAAAATTAGTTCCTTCTTTAGTTGTTATTTTGTTACCTTGTTCTTAGATCATTATGTTGATCCCTAAGTTTACCCTGAAGGACATATCAATAGGTAGTGGTTCTATAATTGGGAAAGATAATATTGAAGAATTCTTAAATCATGTTAGTAAGCATAAAGATATTAAGGATAGATCCTTAGCAGAACATGCTCCAAATTATGAAACTGCTGCTTCTTATTTAGTTCACATGTTGGAGGCTAGGTTTGTCAACCTTAACCCCATGATGCAGCTAATGTTTCTTAAACTTCATGATATTGAGGACACTGAAAAGAGAGATTTTATCCTGGAAACTTTGCTTAAAGAATTTAATGATGTTGCTATAGAAGCTAGAAAGGTATTTGATCGTTTTAATATGCTAGGCTCATGTGTAGATGTTATTGGTACACTAGAAAAGTTGGACAAAACCAAACCCAAAAATGGGGAGGAAATTAAAATACCGATACCTTTTAAACTTGTAGGAGTGCATGAAGCCTTGGAAAAGAATTTTGATTGGATTATTCCCGAAAACCCATTTGATGAAAGTAGTGAACCCAAGAGTATTGAGAGCGGATCCTCTAGAACTTATTTGGATAAGATACCTTTACTTGTTGAAGATATTTATGGTATTGATGTTGATGCTTCTTCATTCGAAAATACTTGATTCTTGCTTTCTGTGCCTAGCTGAAAGGCGTTAAAGAAAAGCACTCTTGGGAGATAACCCAATTTTTATTTCAGTAAATTTTTCTTTTGTTGAGTCTTGGAAGTTATTGCCTCTCTAATAACCTCTCCTTATCCTTTTTGTTTGGTTTTTTGTTGCAAGAATAGCCTCTAAAGAGAGGGGAGTTTTAGGGAAGTTGTTGTCCCGAAACTGATTTTGTACTCTTACCGTAAAAATTCATTCTCTTAGCCAGAACGTTAGATTGAGCTGAAATTTGTTGTGAGCATGCCCCTGGTATTTACCCAACTTTCGTTAGTTTTGCACTTTTCAATTTTAGCAACAGAAAATTTTCGAAAAAAAAATCGGTCTTTACCTACAGGTCTTTTTTGACAGATTTCTGCCATTATTTGCATTTGCCTCTTAAATCGATTTCTTTTTGAGTTCTTTTGATCACTTGAGCTTTTAAAAGGAGTTGCTACAGTATCTTATGTTTCAATGAATGTTTTACTTGAATTGAAACTAAACCCAAAGGTTTATTATCTTGCATATACTAATGTTGTTAATGAAGATTATGTGAAGTTTTGTATGAAGGAAGTTTTCAAGTGTAGGGAAAGGATGATGTGATGAGATGAAGTATGGAAAAAAGCTCAAGCTTGGGGATTCCACCCGTGTCACCCTAAGAAATATTCAAGAGGTACAAGCGTCAAAGCTTGGGGATGCCCAATGCATCTCCTTCTTCATCAACAAAAATCTCAGGTCTTCTTTCGAGATACTATATTTTTATTGCTTCATGCTGAAGGGATTATGCCCTGAGAGGCACTAATAAAGTGTTTATTATGTGTATTCCAAGTATATGATAGATGTTTATTTTGCATGCTATAATTGTATTAATACGGAAACGTTAATACATGTGTGTTTAATAAACAAAAAGAAAGTTCCTACTTATGCCTCTCTCATAAACTAGCTCGTTGATTAACAAGATGATCAAAGTTTCCTGATCATAGACATTGGATGTTGTTAATAACGAGGTCACAACATTAGTGTAATGATGTGATGAACATTCATCCGAAGTATAACATTATGATCAAAGTCATTGAGTTTATATTGCTATAACAACTTACGAAGTGATCCTAATCCATAGACCATGAGATCATGTCAATCACTAACACCGGAAGAGTTTCTTGATGACATCAAACGTCACACCGTAACTGGGTGATTATAAAGATGGATTTATAACTACTAAAGTTTTATGTTGAGGCCCATGGATTGAGAGTGGAATTTGTTCATCACGATGACAGATAGATATACTCTAGGCCCTCTCGGTGATATCACATTGGTTAGCTTGCAAGCAAGTGATTTGATCACTAGAATGTTATATCACGGGAACGAGAAAAGAGTGCATGTCGGTAACGAGATCAAACTAGGTATGTAGATACCAATGATTGAATCTCGGACATGTAATATATCGTGAAACAAAGGGATTAAGATACTAGCATAAAAGGTTCCGACGATCACAGGAAAGTCATCGTTGAATGTGTGGAGTCGATGGATCTGTGTCCCGCTTCTGATTATTGATCAGAGAAGGGTCTCGATCATGTCCACATTATTCACGAACCATAGGGTGGCACGCTTAAGGGACACTGACATCCAATTGGAGCAAAAGTTTCATGCCGGAAAGAATAACAAGCGTAGGAATTTATTTCACTAGATACCGAAATAGGTTTTCGGGTGAAATGGCAGAAAGTGTTTTTGCATGTGAAATGAAATACTAGCAAGGGGTTATATGTGAATGTTTGTCATTAAAGTAATTGACAAAATTTTGAATAAATAAAAGGAGTTTTATTTAATGAGAATTTGCATTAAATTTGGTGGAAATTTAATAGAAATTTTGAGTGGGATTTTGAGTGGAGGGAATTGAAAGGATTTTTGTGAGTGGAGTGTCCACCCACATGAATGAGGGGAGGGCAAGGGGCAGAACCCATGCGCCGGCCACCCCCTTGGGGTCCCCCCTATCCTATAAAAGGCACCCCCTCCTCACTTCTCACTCACACCTCCTCGCGAAGGATATCTCTCCCCCTCTAGAATTTATCCCCCATGGTCTCGGACTAGTGAGATACATGTTCCCGGTGGATATTCGGCAAGAAAGAGTTGTTCTTCCGCTGCATCGCTGGAGCGAGGAGGCGAAGGTTGTCCGGTGTCTTGTACGTGTGTGCGAGCACGGATGCGCTGCTGTTTTGCGGCGCTAGGACTTCCTCTCGATCTTGAGATCGGCAAGAGATCGTCTACATCAACCACGAGTTTAACTCGTTAAGCTTTGTCGGTCTTAAAGGGTATGTTCTCTACGGATATATATTCGCCCATTGTTTGTATCTAGTAGATAGATCTTGGTACATAGTTCCCATCGTAGGAAAATTTTTGTTTTCTATGTTGCGAACCCTACACATGCACTATGTGTTGTTCTTGGAGCGTCTTTGTTTTTATCTTTAGTTTTTTTGCTGCAATAAGTTGGTTAGATCCCAGCACACTTCTTTTGGAGAAGTCACACCCTGTTATTCATTGCTTATAACACTCTAGTTTTCACTCTTATTGTTCTATGAGTGTTCTCTTTTGCTAGCACTGTGTTTAGCTTTAATTTTCTTCTTATTTTTGCTTAGAACTTTTTAGTTCTTCTTTGTAGTTAGGTGAGACAAGCTCTCTAGTCTTATTTATTATTATCTTTGTGAGTTGTTTCAAATAAGTTGATTGGTATTGGAAAAGAGTAGAATGTTTCATGCTTATGGTGGTACAAAAAGAAGCTTGTTTTGACTGTGGCTTAGACTTTATGATGTCATGTTAGATTTTTCTTTGACCATATGCTTAGTGTTTATTGTTGTAGCATGACTTGTGTCAAACAATTGAGATTGCTTAATGTGCCATGAAAGAATCATGCGTTGTTTTAGCATACAAAAGCATAATATTGTGGTATTCTCCTTTGATGCTTTATTTGGATTGACTTGGCACATGCTTACACCATGTTATGAATATGAACCAGTCACCTTAGCCTCTATGGTCATTTAGTTTTTGACTTATGATATCACTTTATGCTTTAATTAATAATGTGTTGTCGCTCTGCATGATTGTGGCCATTATTGCTCTCTTAGTTGGTCGCTCCCAGTCTTTTGCTAGCCTCCACCTGTACTGAGTATGAGATCTACTCGTGCATTCAACTTCCAAGAAACCAAGTTATTCCAAAGAGTCCACTATAAACTCCTATGCATGGTGTGTTACACCATTCCAAGTATATTCATGTTTTTATCTATCTTCCAAATTAATTTTTTTGTTATGTGAAAATTAGTGATTAAAACTCTCACGAACTTGAAGGCACATTTTATTTCTTGCACTTAATAAACCTGAACCATTGTGACTATCTTATGATGCTTATATGCTTGCAAATTGTAAGTTGGGAGTTATCAAAACCATGCTTTCATGGGGAACGCTTTCAACATTGCACTTATTTATTTAGTTGATATCATGTTCTTTTGTTTATGGATGCCGTCGGTGTGAAATGAGATGGGAGCTTGCAGGTCCATGGAGTTTTTATATGTGTTAGAGAAACGCCTGGGCGGTCAGCCTAAGCCATGCCTAATCATGGTGGAAACTTGCAACAAAACCATAGTGGCATTCTATGAAGCATCCTCAATAAAAAACTATGCAAATAGCAAAAAGGGATTGCTGAGATGCCCACTGTCTGTTGCCTTGTAATTTTGATATGGGATAGCTCATGCGTCATGGGGAAAGGGGTACCCCGTTGGGATATGCTCTCTATTATACACATATACTTACAATGACAAGAACTTGCCTGGGACCAAAGTTGAGTAGCATGAGGTCTCGGTACTCGTACTCAAGGGGCATGAGATTTTCAACTTGTGATTCGTCAAGCATATAAATCATATTTTACCTCACCTTAACCTTAATCACTTCAAGATGCTTATGATAGGGGTAATGAGAGCTCAAAGCTAATGAGTACCATAATTTTTGAAAGCTTTATAAAACCATTTAATCCCTACTTCCCTCTGCGAAGGGCCTTTCTTTTTTACTTTTTGTTGAGTCTCCATCTTCTATCTTTATGCACCAGCTAAGAGAGCATAGTTATCATTCTGAGTTCAATGTGCATTGTCCCAAAACTTGTTGATTGATTCATAATTATGGTATTGCTTATTCTTAAATTATTTGTATTTAGTCACCCTTATGAACTTTGAAGGTGTCATATGCATTTATGTTTTGCCATTCCATGAAGGACTGAATACCACTCTTGCTATGTTTTATATTTGTGAAACAAACAAATGTCTTTCAAAGCATTATTCATGATCTTTTGTTTGTGTTGCCTTTCATGTTACAACATAGTTGCTATGTCTTATTGTTAGAAATATATATTTCATGCTTATGTTTAGAGTACTTTGATCCCAGCTATCATTGCTTTGCAATACCTTGATCAAGATTCTGATGGTTCATGTCACCTCAAAAATTATTCTTTTTATCACTTACCTAGTCGAGGACGAGCAAGAGTTAAGCTTGGGGATGCTGATACGTTGCAAACGTATCTATAATTTTTGATGCTCCATGCTTGTTTTGCAAAAATTATCTTATGTTTTTTCTACACTTTGTGGCATTTTTATGAATTTTCTGGAACTAACATATTAACAAGTGCCATAGAGACAGTTTCATGTTTCTGCTGTTTGTGGTTTCAGAAAAACTAGTAAAGAAATATTCTGAGAATTGGACGAAACAAAAGCCGAAGTTCCTATTTTTTCCGACACGCCACGGAGTCTGGAGGAGAGGGGGAGACACACCCTAGGATGGCCACACTTTGGCCAGGCGCGGCCAGGGGCACGCCGCCCTAGGGTGTGGGGCCCCTGGCGCTCCACCGACCTCGCCTCCTCGCCTATATAATCCCCCCAAGACGAAAACCCTAAGGACCCGATCAGAATTCCACGAAAAAGTCTGTAGCCACCACCACCATCGTCCCTAGATCGGGAGGGATCTGAAGCTCTTCCCAGCATCCTGCCGGAGAGGGGAGATCATCCTGGATGCCTTCTTCATCACCATGCGTGCCTCTGGAGTGATGTGTGAGTAGTTCATCCTTGGACTACGGGTCCATAGAGTAGCTATATGGTTATTTCTCCTATTTGTGCCATCATGTTTAGATCTTGTGAGCTACTTATCATGATCAAGATCATCTTATTGTAATGCTACATGTTATGTATGATGGGATCCGATGAATATTGAGTATTATGTCATATTGATTATTGTTCTATCATGTCTATGTTATTTGTGATATTGCATGCTCTCCGTCGCTAGTACTTACTCTGGCCAAGTATTTGCTTGTGACTCCAAGAGGGAGTATTTATGCTCGATAGTGGGTTCACGCCTCTAGTAATCTGGGAGAGTGATGGAAACTTCTAAGATTGTATATGTGCTATTGCAACTAGGGAGAAAACAACAATCCTTTGTCCAAGGGGCAATTGTATTATTTACATTACACACTTTGCTTAATGCAATTATATGTTGCTTGCAACTTAATACCCGAGGGTTGTTCGGATGATATCCCGGAGGTGGATTCTTAGTCATAGATGAAGTTGCATTATGGTCTATGTATCATGTTGTAATGCCCAAGTGAATCTCATAGTGATCATCATGTCATGTACATGCATTGTTATGCATTCTCTATTTGTCAATTGCCCAGCTATAATTTGTTCACCCAGCATGTCATTTATCTTATGGAGAAACACCTATAGTGAACTGTGGACCCTGGACCATTCCTTTCCACTGATATTCCATCTATTGTTTAATGTTTACTTTCTGCAATTACTACAAGCAATTACTTTCTTCCACGCCATACGTTTAATCCTTTGTTTTCAGCAAAACCAGTGAGCTTGAAACCTTCACTGATAAGTTGGGGGCAAAGTATTCTGGTTGTGTTGTGTGCAGGTTCCACGTTGATGCGGCTCAGTTACTGTAGATCCTGTTGAGAAACCCCAAGAGCAAGGTCTGATGAACACAGCAACAAGTTTTCCCTCAGTTGTGAAACCAAGGTTATCGAACCAGTAGGAGAAAGGAAATTGCTCCCAAGGTGTTGCTAGCAACGTGGAACCTGCACAACACAACCACAATACTTTGCCCCAACTTACAGTGAGGTTGTCAAGCTCACCGGTTTGCTGAAAACAAAGGATTAAACGTATAGTGTGGAAGAAAGTAATGTCTTGTAGTAATTACAGAAAGTAAATAGTAGAGAGTAGATTGAATATCAGTGGGAAGGAATGGACCGGGGTCCACAGTTCACTAGAGGTGTTTCTCCATAAGATAAATATCATGTTGGGTAAACAAATTACAGTTGGGCAATTGACAGATTGAGAATGCATAACAATGCATGTACATGTCATGATGATTTCTGTGAGATTCGTTTGGGCATTACAACATAATACATAGACCGTAATCCAACTGCATCTATGACTAATAATCCACCTTTAGGTTATCATCCAAACCCCTTCCAGTATTAAGTTGCAAGCAACAGATAATTGCATCAAGCAAAGTGTGTAAAGTAAATAATACAATTGCCCTTGAACAAAGGATTGTTGTTTTCTCCCTAGTAGCAACAACACATCTACAACCTTAGAGGTTCCTGTCACTCCCCAGATTATTAGAGGCATGAACCTACTATCGAGCATAAATACTCCCTCTTGGAGTCACAAGCAACTACTTGGCCAGAGTAACCACTAGTGATACGTCGGAAACGTATCTATAATTTTTGATGCTCCATGCTTGTTTAGTATCTACTTTGGTTTGCTTTGTCTACACTTTGAGGTGTTTTTATATCTTTTCTGGAACTAACCTATTAACAAGTTGACACGGTGCCAGTTGCCTGTTTTCTTCTGTTTTTGGTTCTAGAAAGGCAAAAAATCAATATTCTCGGAATTGGACGGGACAAAATCCAAAGTCAATATTTTACCGTGGGCATCACGAAGTCCAGAGGAGAGACGGAGAGGCAAGCCAGGGCCACCACACCCCCCCCCCTAGGCATGGGTGGGCCCACCCCGCGCCTGGGTAGGGTGTCGGCCCTCCGGCCGCCTCCCAGCCTCACCTCTTCGCCTATAAGAAGCCCCCGATGCAGAAACCCTAGGCACCCGATCAAAACTCCACGAAACCTTATGTAGCTGCCGCCACCATCGTCCCTAGATCGGGGGGATCTGACGTTCTTCCTGGCACCCGGCCGAAGGGGAGATCATCCTGGAGGCCATCTTCTCCGGTATGAAGCGTGAGTAGTTCCACTTTGGACTACAGGTCCATGTAGTAGCTAGATGGTTGTATATCCTCCTTGTGCTTTCATGTATATATCTTGTGATCTCCGTTCATGGTCAAGATCTAATCTATTTGTAATCATGCATGTTGTGTTTGCGGGGATCCGATGGATATTGAGATTACTATGTCAGATTGATTAAGTTTTGTCTATTTGATACTATCATGTCTGTGTTGTTTGTGAGCTTGCATGCTCTCCGTTGTTAGTAGCTATCTTGATCAAGTAGTTGCTAGTGACTCCAAGAGGGGGTATTTATGCTCGATAGTGGGTTCATGCCTCTAGTTTCGAAGGGAAGTGACAGAAATCTCTTCGGTTCTGGATGTGTTGTTGCTACTAGGGAGAAAACAACTGTCTCTTGTTCATAGATCAAGTGGATTGTTTACCTTGCACACTTTGCTTAAAGAAGTTGTTTGTTGCTTGCAACTTAATACTGGAGGGGGGCGGATGATAAGCTGAAGGTGGACTTCTAGTCATATATGCAGTTGGATGGCGGTCTATGTATATTGTTGTATTGCCCAAAAGAATCTCATAGGATATTTTTGTCTGGTATTGCATTGTTATGCCTCGCTCAGTTCCTGTCAATTGACCTGATGTAATTTGTTTACCCTTCATGCC
Source organism: Avena longiglumis (assembly GCA_030063025.1). Taxonomy (NCBI): domain Eukaryota; kingdom Viridiplantae; phylum Streptophyta; class Magnoliopsida; order Poales; family Poaceae; genus Avena; species Avena longiglumis. Next base: position 3,432,717 of record CP125974.1, on the reverse strand, counting down.
ATGTTGTTTATCTAAGGAGAGCACCTCTAGTGAACTATGGACCCCGGTCCAATCTTTAAAATTGATACATCTTCCACTATTACCTGTTTACTTGCTGCAAACCATTATCTTCCACACCATACGTTTAATCCTTTGTTACAGCAACCGGTGAAATTGACAACCTCACTGTTAGTTGGGGCAAAGTCCTGAGTTTGTGTTGTGCAGGTTTCCACGTTGCTTGCAACACCTGTGTGACGTTTCCTTCCTCCTACTGGTTCGATAACCTCGGTTTCTTACTGAGGTAAGACTTGTTGTTGTGCTTCTTCACACCTTGCTCTTGGGGTTCCCAACAGGCTCCACATCAACTGAGCCATCAACTAGCAACAGAGAGCATGCAAGATCACAAATAATATAGACATGATAGAATCAATAATCAATCTTGACGTAGTACTCAATATCCATCGGATCCCAACAAACACAACATGTAGGATTACAAATAGATGATCTTGATCATGATAGGCAGCTCACAAGATCTAAACATGATAGCACAAAAGAGGAGAAACGACCATCTAGATACTGCTATGGACCCATAGTCCAAGGATGAACTACTCATGCATCACTCCGGAGGCTGGAATGGTGATGAAGAAGGCCTCCAGGGTGATCTCCTCTTTCTAGCAGGGTGCCTGAAAGAGCTTCAGACCCCTCCCGATATAGGGACGATGGTGGCGGCGGCTACGAACTTTTTCGTGGATTTTTGATCAGGTACTTAGGGTTTTATCCTCGGGGTGTTTATATAGGCGAAGGGGAAAGGTCGGTTGACGCCCAAGGGGCCCACACCATAGGCCGACGCGACCTAGGGTAGACCCGCGCATCCCCCTGGTGCGGCTGCCTCATGGCGCTTCTTCGTCTCCCCTTCGGACTCCGTGTAGTGTCTGGAAAAATAGGAACTTTTGCTTTGGTTTTGTCCAATTCCGAGAATATTTCCTTATTAGCTTTTCTGAAACCAAAAACAGCAGAAAATAGGAACTAGCACTATGGCATCTTGTTAATAGGTTAGTTCTGGAAAATGTATAAAAATGCCTCAAAGTGTAGACAAAACATAAGATAGTTGATACAAAACAAGCATGGAGCATAAAAATTTATAGATACGTTTACGACGTATCACACGTTGCTAGCAACACCTTCGAATGTGGTTTGTTTATCCAATTGGTTCGATACTTGGTTCCATAACTGAGGGAAAACTTGCTGATGTGCTCATCATACCTTGCTCTTGGGGTTCCCAATAGGCTCTACATCAACTGAGCCATCACCCTTCTGCACCAAGGAGTCTACATGCCACCGACTTCAACTCCCTCGTGGGCATCCCGAGGACGTGAAGACATGTGGTCCGTCCATGAACATCCACGCCTTCAGAGCCAAGCACCAGGTGCTCTGTTTTCACCTCTGCAACCTCCAGAAGGTGGCCATCGAGGAGGGTCGCATGCCCCCGATCAAGCCCAAGGATCCAAAGGTCAAGGGACTGGGTAGCAAGAAGTGGAGGAAGCGCCAGAGGAGGAGGAGGAGGCGGAGTCCCTCCTAGCGGAGGCCATGAGGGGCCATTGATCATGTGATGATGCTACTGCTGTAAAGCAGCTTCTTTCGTTTTGTTGTCTGTGTTGAACTTGTCCGCTGCTGCTGCCGAGCAGCCTAATTGTCGAACCTCGTTTAAGTGTCCTACTATATATCCTATATTAGCTGCTTTATCTACATCTGCCTTGTTTATATATCCTATATTAGCTGCTTTATCTACATATGCTCTGTTTATCTACATATTTATGGTGCTGGTTAGACTTGCTGCTCTAGATTTGCTACCAGATTGGGAAAATACGAGGGCCAAAAGGAACCATGAATGAAGAGAGAAGCTGCTCTAGATTCGTTGTCTTTTTGGACAAAAATTAACACAACTATTAGTGACATAAAGTGGAAAAGGCGCTCTTAAAAAGGCCAATCATAAAAATAATAAAAAAGAAATCTTCCAGTTTAGGTGATAGGGCGCACATAACTACGAAACGCGCCCCACATGGTCCCACACCACATCCCCCAAAACGCGTTCCCAACAAGCCGTCCCCATGCAGTCCAACATGAAGGGGTCCTACTACGGGACCCGACTGAACGTGGCCCCACTTGTCAGCACGTAACTGGGGGTCCTACTTGTCAGCATGTAACGGCGAGGGTCCACTACGGGACCCGACTGAATGCGGCCCCACTATCAGCACGTAACGGTGAGAGTCCACTAATGGGACCCGACGGACAGCGAGTTTCAGACCGATGCGAGAGTTTCGGACAAGGAGCTAGGCAAAAGTGAGGAGAAGTTAACCGACTGGGAAAAGTGAGTACAACTAATGAACCAGGGGCACGAAAATAGAAATCCCTTTTGTGTAACCCTAATTTTAAAACCTTGGGATGTTACAGTACTAAATGTTGTTTTAGGTACATTGGAGATATATTGGATACTTGTTTCATCAATTAGGAAGAAGTGATGTCTACATGATAATTGGAGGCATTCTAGGATGATCGAGGAACTCTTATTTATTACATCCTACCAATGATATCTCATTAACAAGTATCTCTTACTCATGCAAACATATCTTGCTTGCAACCTCTTATAGGTTGCATCTTGGCATGAATTTTTTTATTTGTAGTTGGGGTGGTTCGTGTTTTAGTTTTAAAGAAAACTCTTTATTAAAAATATGAGTAAGTTGATATGAGTGCATGACGACTATCTATGCACAACCTGTTGGGAACCCCAAGAGCAAGGTGTGAAGCAGCAAGCAGCAAGTTTTCCCTCAGATGAGACTGAGGTTATCGAACCAGAAGGAGGAAGGAAATGTCACACAGGTGTTGCAAGCAACACGGAGACCTGCACAACACAAACTCAAGACTTTTCCCCAACGAACAGTGAGGTTGTCAAGCTCACCGGTTTGCTATAACAAAGGATTAAACGTATGGTGCGAAAGGTAATGGTTTGCAGCAAGTAAACAAGTAATAGTGGAAGATGTATCAATCGTAAAGATTGGACCGGGTTCCATAGTTCACTAGAGGTGCTCTCCTTACATAAACAACATGGCATGAAGGGTAAACAAATTACAGCGGGGCAATTGACAGGAACTGAGGAAGGCATAATAATGCAATTACTAGTCAGAAAGATCATATGAGATTCGATTGGGCAATATAACAAGATACATAGACAGCCATACAACTGCATCTATGACTAGAAGTCCACCTTCAGGTTATCATCCGAACCCCCTCCAGTATTAATTTGCAAGCAACAGACAACTTCTTTAAGCAAATTGTGTAAGGTAAACAGTCCACATGTTCCATGAACAAGAGACCATTGTTTTCTCCCTAGTAGGAACAACACATCTACAACCGAAGAGATTTATGTCACTTCCATTGGAAACTAGAGGCATGAACCCACTATCGAGCATAAATACCCCCTCTTGGAGTCACTAGCAACTACTTGGCCAAGATAGCTACTAACAACAGAGAGCATGCAAGATCACAAACAACACAGACATGATAGAATCATAAAGACAAACCATTAATCAAACCAACATAATAATCTCAATATCCATCGGATCCCCGCAAACACAACATGCATGATTACAAATAGATTAGATCTTGATCATGAACGGAGCTCACAAGATCTATACATGAAAGCACAAAGGAGGAGATACAACCATGTAGCTACTACATGGACCCATAGTCCAACGTGGAACTACTCACGCATCATACCAGAGAGAAGGCCTCCGGGATGATCTCCCCTCCGGCAGGGTGCCGGGAAGAACTTCAGATCCCCCCGATCTAGGGACGATGGTGGCGGCGGCTACAGACGGTTTCGTAGATATTTGATCGGGTGCTTAGGGTTTCTGCATCGGGGGCTTCTTATAGGCGAAGGGGGAGACCGAGGAGGCGGCCAGGGTGCCCAAACCCTAGCCAGGCATGGGGTTGGGCCCACCCGCGCCTGGGGTGGGTCTGGCCCTCTTGGCTGGCCCCTTCGGCTCTCCTATGGACTTCTTGTTCCCCACGTAAAGTAATTGACTTTTACGTTTGTCCCGTCCAATTCCGAGAATATTTCTTTACAAAATTTCTGAAACCAAAAACAGCAAAAAACAGGCATCTGGCACTGTTGCAACTTGTTAATAGGTTAGTACCAGAAAACATGTAAAAAGTACCTCAAAGTGTAGACAAGCAAAGCAAAGTAGATACAAAACAAGCATGGAGCATCAAAAATTATATATATGTTTCCAACGTATCAACATCCCCAAGCTTAACTCCTGATCGTCCTCGAGTAGGTAAGTGATAAAAGAATAATTTTTGAGGTGACATGCACCCTCACAATAAAGATCCAACCATTTGCAATCATTGAAAGCTGAGATCAAAGAACTCTAAACATGTGCATTAAAGATGGAGTTCTAACAGTAGGACATAGTAACTATGCATGCAACATGGCAAGCTACAAACAAAGATCATGAATAACATGCATTGAAAAACGTTTGTTTGTTTCACATACAGAAAACATAGCATAGTGGTAATCAGCTTGTCCCTCATAGAGTAGAAAATAGATTCATAGGACACCTGCAAAGTTCACAAGGGTGAATAGAAACAAGTAGCACAAGAACAAGTAATATCACAATATGCATCGATTAATAAGCTTTGGAACACTGCACACAGAATGACAACTATGCTCTCTTAATGGTGCCTAAAGGTAGAAGGTGGAGACTCAATAGTGGTGGAATAAAGGCCTTTTTGTAAAGGAAGCAGGGATTACAAGTTTCAAAAAGAGCTTCCAAAAATTATGGTACTTGTTAGCTTTCAGCCCTCATTGCCCCTATCATAAGCATCTTGAAGTGGTTAAGGTTAAAGTGGAAAAGCTGGAGTATATGCTTGACGAAGTATAAGTTGGCAATCTCATGTCCCTTGAATACGAGGGCCACTCCTCATGCATACTCAACTTTGGGTCCAGGTAAGTTCTTGTCATTGTAAGTATTTGCATATCATTGAGAACCGCCAACGGGGTACCCCTTGCACGTGGTACATGAGCTTTTCCATAACCAAAATGACAAGGCAAGCAGACAATGAGCATCATAGCAATCTTCTTATTTACCATGGGAATATGGTGCTTTTTTCTCTCTTTCCTCTTTTCTCAATGTGTCTCTTTTTTTATATAAGAAAAATGCTTCATAGATGTCACTATGGTGATGCTGCAAGTTTCCACCATGATTAGGCATGGCTTAGTCTAGCGGCCCAGGCGTTTCTCTAACACAGGATACAAACTCCATGGACTTACAAGTTCCCTCTTTATTTCACACCGGTGACATCCATAGACGAAAGAACATGATATCAACTGAGTACAAAGTACAAGTGCAATGTTGAAAACGTTCCCCGTGACAGCACGGTTCTTCTAATTCCAACTTATAAGTGCAAGCATATACAACAAAGTAGTCACAATGGTTCACGTTTATTAGGGGAAAAGAATAAAGTGTGCCATCAAGTTCGTGAGGGCTTTAATCACTCAGTTTTCACATAACAAAATAGTTTTTAATTGGAAGATAGTTGAAAACGAGAATATACTTAGAATGGTGTAACACACCATGCATAGGAGTTTATAGTGGACACTTTGGAATAACTTGGTCTTGGGAGTTGGAGGCATGAGTAGAACTTACTCATACAAGTGGAGGCTAGCAAAAGACTGGGAGCAACCAACTAAGAGAGCAATAATGGCCATAATCATGCAGTGCAACAAAGCATACTAATAAAAGCAAATAGTGGTACTACAAGTCAAGGATTAAATGATCATAGAGGCTAATGGTGACTTGTCATAGTCATAACATGGTGTGAGCATGTGCCAAGTCAACCCAAGCAAAGCATCAAAGGAGAATACCACAATACTATGCTTTTGCATGCTAAAAAAATGCATAATTTCTTCAAGGAATACTAAGCAATCCCAATTGTTTGGAACAAGACATGCTACAGCAATAATCACTAAGAATTAAGGTCAAAACAACACCTAGCATGTCATGCTAAAGTCTAAGTCACAGTCAATGCAAGCTCCTCTTGCACTTCAAGCAAGAACTTACTACTCCTTTCCAACACCAAGCAACTTATTTGCAAAACAACACAGCGAGAACATGGGTCCAAACTACTCAAGAAAACTAAACAAACTAATCAAAGCAAACGAAAAGTAAGACGCTCCAAGAACAACACAACTGTGCATGAAACAATAAAAACGAAGTGTCTAGACAGACCTAGGCTTTTTATTGATGAAGAAGGAGATGCCTTGGGCATCCCCAAGCTTTGACGCTTGTACCTCTTGGATATTTCTTGGGGTGACACCATGGTGGCATCCCCAAGCTTGAGCTTTTGTCCATCCTTCATCTCATTGCATCATTCTATCTTTACACCTGAATTTTTTCCTTCACACAATCTTCATTAGCAACATTAGCTTATTCAAAATATATTAGACCTCTGGCAAAGCTTTGAAACAGCAAGACTTTTCACTAAAAACACAATCTACTGTAGTAACTCCTTCAAAAATTTCAATTCACCTAAAGAGAACTCAAAAAGGAATCAATAAGAAGCAAATGCAAATAATGGCAGAAATCTGTCAAAACAAACCAGCAGGTAGAAACCGATTTTTCCGAACATCTTCTATTTCTCAAATCAAAAAGTGCTGAACTAACGGAAGTTATCTAACATACTAGGGGATTTATTCGTAAATTTTCAGCTCAATCCGAGTTACAGAGACTCTTCACGAATTGTTTTGGTGGAGGGCAGAAATCTGTTTCGGGACAGCAACTCCCCAAATCTTACTTCCCTCTCATTAGAGGTCATTCTTGGCACAAAAAGCAAACAAAAAGGATAAGGAGAGGTCATTACAGAAATAATAACTTCCAAAACTCAAGGAAACTCTTGGGTTATCTCCCAACAAGTACTTTTCTTTAACGCCTTTAAGTTAGGCACAAGAAGCAAGAAGAATCAAGTATTTTCAAATGAAGAAGCATTAACATCAAACCTTGCTTTTAAAGGAGGAGAAAAAAGTAACTTCTCTCTCCTCATAGGGAAGTGTTCAATACCTTTCTTGAATGGAAAATGATATTTAATGGTGCCTTCTTTCATATCAATGATGGCACCAACTGTTCTAAAAAAAAGGTCTTCCTAGAGTAATAGGACAAGAAGCATTGTATTCAACATCCAAAACATAGAAATCAACAGGGACATAAGCATTGTTAACCATAATGAGAACATCATTAACACTCCCCATGAGTTCCTTCTTAGCATTATCATTTAGTGGGACATCCAAATAACAATCTTCTAATGGTGTCAAATCAAACATTTTATAAATCTTCCTAGGCATAATAGAGACAATAGAACCAAGACCACATGAAGCTTTGAGATCAAATTCATTCACTTGTATATTAATAATGGGTTCCTACTATCTTCTACTTTCCTAGGAATAGAAGCTTTGTGTTTTAGCTCCTCTTCCTTAATCTTAACAAGAGCATTTGTAATGTGTTTGGTAAAGGCAACATGCATATCACTAGCATCAGGACTTCTAGCAAGCTTTTGCAAGAACATAATCACTTCAGAAATATTGCAACCATCAATATCAAAATAAAACTTGGCATCACTAGTAGCAGGCTCAACAGGCTTAGGCATAGTAGGAGTAGTAATAGGGACTACTTGTGGTTTAGTGGTGATAGTGCACACACTATTGTTTTTATCAATTTCAGCTTCCCTTTCCCACTTAGCATGAAGTTGAGCTAACAGCCTAACATTTTCATCAATAGTAACTTGCATGGCATGAGCAGTAGCAAAGGTGTTTTCCATAGTTTCAGGTTTAGCAGCCATTTTATTAACCAAGGAAGTTTGAGCTTCAGACAAAGAGGATATATTTTTCTCAACAGTTAAAATCTTTTCCTCTATAGTCTTATTGAAAGTGGTTTGTTTACTAATAAAGTCCTTGAGCATGACTTCAAGTTCAAAGGGAGAACTTCTAGCATTATTGAAGAGCATAGGAATTGCCATTATTAGGAGGATAAGGCCTCTAATTATTGTTGCTACCAAAATTGCTCCTATAGGCATTGTTGTTGAAATTGTTGTTTCTAATGAAGTTCACATCAACTTGCTCTTCTTGAGAAACCAAAGAGGCTAAGGGAACACTATTAGGATCTAGAGGAGCTTTTCCATTAACAAGCATAGCCATAATAACATCAATCTTTTCACTCAAAGAGGAAGTTTCCTCAACAAAATTTACCTTCTTACCATGTGGAAATCTCTCAATATGCCATTCAGAGTAGTTAACCATCATATTATCAAGGAGCCTCGTTGCAGCACCCAAAGTGAGGCCCATAAAGGTACCTCTAGCAGCTAAATCCAATAGATTTCTTGAGGAGAAGTTCAAACCTGCATAAAAAGTCTGGATAATCATCCAAGCAGTGAGTCCATGAGTAGGGCAATTTTTAACCAAAGATTTCATTCTTTCCCAAGATGGAGCAACATTTTCACTATCAAGTTGTTTAAATTTCATAATATCACTTCTCATGGATATAATCTTAGCAGGAGGATAGTACTTTCCAATAAAAGCATCTTTGCACTTCGTCCAAGAATCAATACTATTTTTAGGCAAAGAAAGCAACCATTCTTTAGCTTTTCCCCTCAAGGAGAAAGCAAAAAGCTTTAGCTTAATAATATCTCCATCTACATCCATATACTTTTGCATCTCACAGAGTTCAACAAAGCTATTGAGATGAGCAGCAGGATCATTAGAACCAGCACCAGAAAATTGCTCTCTCATCACAAGATTCAACAAAGCGGGCTTAATTTCATAAAAGGTAGCATCAGGAGCATGTGGAGCAATAGGAGTGCTTAGGAAATCATTGTTGTTGGTGCTAGTGAAGTCACACAACTTGGTGTTCTCAGCAGAGTTCATTTTGACTAAGGTGGGCAAGCCAAAAAAACAGCAGCAGCAGCTAGAGTAGGAACTAATTTTTTTTTGTGTTTTTTGCAAAGAGGCAAACAAAACCAAGCAAAAGAAACAAAGCAAACTGAAAACAAAGTAAAGAGAAAGGAAGTGAAGGACTCCCCTTGTGAAGACGCCCTTAGCCTCCCCGGCAACGGCGCCAGAAAAGCTTGACGATTGTCTATGCACAGCCTGTTGGGAACCCCAAGAGCAAGGTGTGAAGCAGCAAGCAGCAAGTTTTCCCTCAGTTTGACGTTTGTCTCGTCCAATTCCGAGAATATTTATTTACTAACTTTTCTGAAACCAAAAACAGTAGAAAACAGGCATCTAACACTGTTGCAACTTATTAATAGGTTAGTACCAGAAAACATGTAAAAAGCACCTCAAAGTGTAGACAAGCAAAGCAAAGTAGATACAAAACAAGCATGGAGCATCAAAAATTATAGATATGTTTCCAACTACCAAAGACTGTTTTGGATTTTACATATACCCCAAATTCGAAAAGAGTAAAAAATTATGGCAGAAAGTAGATTTTTCCTGTAAAAAAATAAAAAAGGGGGATAAACTTCTGTGGCGCATATCATCCATATGCACCACAGAATTGTTGGGATTTGAATTCTAAATTCCCGCGGTGCCCTCTCCCCCTCTTTTATCCTTATCCCCTTTAATCCTCTCTTCCACTTCTTCTCTCCTCCCCTTCTTCTCTTCCTTCCCTTGTGCTCTTCCTCCCCTTCTTCCTCCCTTCTTCCAACCCTTCTCTCCTCCTCCTTCTCCACTCTCCGGATAGCTCCTCCTACTCCGGCCATGGCCTCCACCACCTTCGGTGACCCCTCCTCCATCATCTCCTACTATTACTCCTACTCCGGCGACCCCTCCTTAACCGACGGCCTCCTACTCCTTATCCAGCGACCTCTCATCCTACTACTCCTACTCTGGCAACCCCTCCTCCTCCTTCTTATCCTACTCCATCGGTGACCGCTCCTCCTACTCCTACACCGGCGGCCTCCTACTTCGGCGACCCCTCCTCCTACTCCTACTACACCGGCGGCCTCCTACTCCAGCGACCCTCCTCCTACACCCACCTCCTACTCCGGCCAGATCTAGGCTACTTTTTTTTCTGAAATCCAAAAAAACCAATGGCGCATATTGCAATATGCTCCACAGAAGTTTGCAATTTGAAATTTTGGGAGGGATCTAGCCCGCCTTTTTTTTTAATTCGAAAAGCGCCACAGAAGTTTGATGGCTTCTGTGGCGCATTTCAAAATGCGCCATAGAAGTTTAGTTTAGTGGCGACGTATCAGTGGAGCATCTGATATTCGCCACAGAAGGGCAATATCCATGCGCCATAGATGGGGGTTTTCCTAGTAGTGGGGGGGACTTGTTCCTTTGTTTGGCCAACAGATATGGACACTCCATCTGGCACCCCATCCCCTCCCTCCCATGGGTTGGAGGCGGCCTGGCAGAGCTAGATGAAAAATGGGCATCGCCCGATGAAACTGGACTATGGGGGAGCAGTTTGGCTAGATTTTTGCCTCGAGGTCTCCCATAGGACATTTGGGGGGGGCTATGGTGGGCGGCTGGAGATGTTCTTAGAGCATCTCTAACAGCTGACGCATAATGCGGTAGCAGGACGCATAACCGCCGGATGGGGCACGAAATGGCAAAAAAGCTCTCCGGGAGCTGCTGCATCGCAGTTTCGTGCCGCATTTTTTTGCGGCTTGTGCTGCATATTTGCGGCAGCGAGCGCACTGCCACAAATCTTCTCTCCACCCCTCTCCACTCTCGTGCACAGCCAACCGCTCCCCTGAAATTTCCTGCCACTGTGCGCGAGCCCACCTTCTGCCGTGTCGTTCGCCACCTTCCAGCCACCGAAACACCATGGAAGGCGCCGCCGAATCCCAGCCTTCCCCATCTATGCCTAACACTGGAGAATCGAGCACTCTTGCACCATCTACGGCCGCCCCTGTCACCGCAGCAAACCCTATGCCTTCGACCTCTCGTCGTGCAAACTTCGTTCAGCCTCGGCCGGCCTCGTTGAATCAAAGCTAGGCCGTGACAAAGGGGAGGAATCCATCTACGCCCAATCCCTTCGTGAAGCGCCAGTCCACTTTGGCTACCAGCGGAAGAGGGGAGAAACCGAAGGTCGTGTCTAGCCGGGCAAGTCCAAACCTGTGGCGGACGTGCAGATGGTGCCATCGTCCAGGACCTTTGAGAAGACGCCACCCACGGCGGCAGAGGAGGAGGATGACGCCACGCTGCCTGCGCATGACATGCTCAACGCAATGTCTCAAAGGTATTGGTTTTGATCTCGAGTTGCTCCTTTGTTGATAAAGACATTATGGCATGAGTTTTTGTTTTTGGTAGTTTGAATGATGAGTCATGTTTAGAGACCATGAATGTGTCGCATCAATATTATGTTGGCTCACATGAGACACCGCCGCAATAATATTATGAGGTACATCTAGATGAGATGGATTAGGTATTTGATGAGATGGTGTTGGCATGGGTGGAGGTGACCATGGTGGTGGCATTGGTGATCCCTATGTTGGAGTTGCTTCAAGAAACAACAACATTGTTGATTTCACCAATGATGAAGTTGATCCAAGCACCAAAAAACCGATAATGCCAATGAGGAGTGATCCTATTTATGTTATCATCAAGTTTGCATATTGCTAGTGTGTGCTATGAACTATGATCTTTTGTTGTTACTTGTTCGTGTGATGCTATGCTATGTGGATTTCGTAATTATCTACTGTTTGGTATGTTGTGTAGTGAAATTTTTAACTTTTTATTCAATTTGATCATATATGTTGTTAAATTGGGGTGGTGGCACTGTCGTGTGATGCAAAATGCGGCATCTAGCAAAGCGGCCAGCGTTTTGCTACCGCAAATTGCAAAGGTGTTGTCGCATCACTCAAAACTGCTACCGCACCATGCGACGGCTATTAGAGATGCTCTTAAGGCCTTTCACAATGCATTAGCTCTTAGCACGCCATCCTAAGTAGTGGTATAGTTGAAGAGACAACTTCTACAATCCATTCTCTTGGGGCATGTACAGTGCGGTGACGTCGACCTTCCCTAGAGTTGACACGTCAGATTTTCGCTTAGTTAAAGGAGAGAGAATATAAAAAGAGAAGATTGACTTCCCTTAGCTAAGGGATGATCTCTTTAAAAAGAGAGAAGATTATGTTCTCCATTTTACTTTGTGTCTTCCCTTAATTCAACACAATTTCTCACTATAATTAGTCAATTCTCATTAATTCCTAGAGATAATGGTAAGAGAAGACCCATTAGGGCATGTACAATGCGGTGACGTCAGCCTTCCCTTATGCTTTTCACGTTAGATTTTTTCTTAGTTGGAGGAGAGAGAAACAAGAAAGGGAAGGTTGTCCTCCCTTAGCTAAGAGATGATCTCTTAGAAATAAGATAATACTATTTTTTTCTATTGTACCATATGTCTTCCCTTAGGTGTGAGACCCTGGCACATGGCTCAATAGGATTGATAGGACACCCATACCAACAAGTTGCAACTTCTTTTCCGGAAGCTCATTCAAAAAGAACTCTAAGGTTAAGTGTGCTTGGCCTAGAGAAATTATAGGATGGGTGACCGACCGGGAAGTGGGTACCGGGTGCGCACGAGTGAGGACAAAGTACGCAGAAAAGACTAGTGTTGGTCTGTGGGGTTAGTCTAGAGATCCTATTAAGCTGCCATAAGTGACAGCCGTCGGTCCGGAGTGACCGGGGGTGTTACAAGTGGTATCAGAGCCGACCCTCGCAGTTACATGGGCGTGTGCGGGTCAGTGATGACCTACAAGTGTAGGGGATCGCAACAGTCTTCGCGGGTAGTATTACCGAATTTATTGATTCGACACAAGGGGAGCTAAAGAATACTTGCAAGCCTTAACAACTAAGTTGCCAGTTCAGCTGTACCTGGAAATAGTTCTTGCTCACAGAAGTTTATCAGTAGCAACAGTTTGGTAGTAGCAACAGCAAAGCAACAACAACAGTGAAATAGGAGCAATAGTAACAGTAACGGTAACAGTGGGATTCTAGTGCGGTAGGCATAGGGATGGATGGAGGGGTGTTGCATGGACGAGTCTAAATATGTAACTTCAAGACCTAGGGCATTACAGATAAATAATAACAAGTATCCAAGTACTAAACAATCCTAGGCATGTGCTCCAAATAGAGTCATGCGTGCTCGCAATGAGAACTTGCACAACATCTTACATCTACCAGCCAGCAGTGGGCCTCTAGGGAACTACTGGCAATTAAGGTGCTCCTTTAAATAGAGCACCGGAGCAAAGCATTAACACTCCATGAACACATATGATCCTCACACCATAGCCATCCCCTCCGGTTGTCCCAATTATTGTCACTTTGGGGCCTTTGGATCCGGACAATGATATGTGTACACAACTTGCAGATAAGATCACAAACAATACTATCATAATGATTCAATAATAAGTTCAGATCTGAGATCATGGCACTCGGGCCCTAGTGACAAGCATTAAGCACAACAAGTTGCAACAAAGTCAAATAGCACTAATAGAGATACTAGGCACTATGCCCTATCAGATCTTATTCGATTACATGATAGAACTCATCCAATCCCTACCATCCCCAAGCCTATAGCGGGGGATTACTCACTCATGGATGAGAGAAACATCGGTGGTTGATGGAGATGCGTTGGTGATGACGATGGCGATGATCCTCTCCAAATTCCCCGTCCCAGCAGGGTGCCAGAACGGAGTTTCTGGATCCGAATCTTGGTTTCTAGAGGCAGCGGAGCGGAACTCTTTCTGAAAAACTATCGAACCTCCCTTGGTTTTTAGGTCGAAAGGCAACTTATAGGCGCAGAGGGAGGCCGAGGGGGTGCCTGGGGTGGCTGCACCCCCCTAGGCGCAGGGCAGGGCCCACCCGCGCCTGGTAGGGGTGTGGGCCCCCCAGCCCCTTCTCCGTCTCATCTTCTGGCTCCGTGGGTCTTCTGGTGAAATATAATTTTTGGCATATTTTCCGGGATTTTTACTGATAGTTGATTTTCTGCACAAAAACAAGACATCAAGGTAATTCTGCTGAAAACAGCGTCAGTCCGTGTTAGTTATATCCAAATCACACAAGTTTAGAGGAGAAACAATAGCAAAAGTGTTCGAGAAAGTAGATACGTTTTGGACGTATCAGTCAGTGGCGGACATGTGTAGCATGGCGCGTGTGGCCCGGAGTGGACATGGCATGGCAATGTGTCGGCACTGGACGCACAGACGTGTGCCAAGAGGGGACGTTCCTGGCTTGTGGTTGATCAACGAGGACATCGATCTTCTAAGGGTGGGTGTATGTGAGACCCTGGCGCATGGCTCAATAGGATTGACAGGAAACTCATACCAACAAGTTGCAACTTCTTTTCCGGAAGCTTATTCGAAAAGAACTCTAAGGTTAAACGTGCTTGGCCTAGAGAAATTCTAGAATGGGTGACCGACCGGGAAGTGGGTACTGGGTGCGCACGAGTGAGGACAAAGTGCGCAGGAAAGACTAGTGTTGGTCTGAGGGGTTAGTCTAGAGATCCTATTGAGCTGCTAGAAGTGACAGCCGTCGGTCCGGAGTGACCGGGGGTGTTACATTAGGAAACCAATTTCTTACTAAAAATAGTTATTTCTCATTAATTGCTAGAGATCATCTCTAAGTGATGTGGAGAGCTAAGAGAAGACACACCTTACCTAGCATTGTACATGCCCTTATATGCCTTATTTTGTATATGACATATTTATGAACGAGGTATGTTGGGGTCATCAAGATCGTAACATCAGCGCTCCCAGTTCCCACAAACGTCGCCAATTGACGTGGAGTTAACATGTCGATGCCCATTGTTGATGAACTTGGGTTTGAGAAAGAGGGGTGGACTGGAAACCTCGTTCGACTAATAGACAAGCAACGTGGGACACGATGTTTACCTAGGTTCAGGCCCCCGAAGGTAAAACCCTACTCCTTGTATGCTCTTGATTGATGGAGAATCGATGAAGATTACAGGGGCTCCTTGATGGCAATGGTGCAAAGATGCAATCTGGTGAGTGTGTGTGCTAGGGTTTCAGATGTCCTCCTCGTCGTTCCCTCCTGACATTTATATGGGGAGGCCAGGTCTCAGGATAGAGGGTGAGTTGGTTACAAGTTAGGGTTTCTCCCTTCAAAGTTTCTATCCTAAACCGGTTGTATCCTCCAAGAAGTCGCATCCTCCATGGGCCTGGGCCACCCGAATCCTCCTGGGCTTCGTCATTAGGTATGGATCATCACATGGGCTCCTGCTATGCCAAACTGGATAGGCAAATCTCGGGTACCCATAAGGCATACCCATGTCACTACTTCATAATTCGTTGTATGACCATGATAGGTTCACACGGACAAGCACGGAGACAGGGTGGAAGCCGGGAATCTCAAGCCCGACAAGACGATGCCTTAGAAGAGGAGAAGGAAGTGGCAGAGCCAAACCAGCACAGGTTCTGGCGTCGCTGGATCCCACACAGAACCAAACCGGCGACCGCCGGATCAAACTGGCGCCCCGCCGACCGCTGCCAGTACGCCAATCCAGTGAAGACTAAAATAAACCAGCGAATGTCGGAATCATCCGACGCCAGATCCGGCGTTGCCAGACTTACCACGGAAATCACCCGTCTGCGTGCGGATCTAGGTTTGATGCCCTGCAATATTCCCTTTACCTACCCCCTTTTGCCTATTTTATCCCAAACTACCCCTTATTTGGTGGCTGGACTATATATAGATCTCTCACCCCTCATGTATCCCTTAGGCATAAATTATAGACTAGAAGACAACCCCCCTTATGGAATCTCTCTAGTTTTGCCTCCTCCCCTTACAAGGGGACCGACTATCATCACCAACCTCTAGGGATTGTGCCTTTGAGAATCCTTAGTTGTACAAGGTCTTTACTTTGAGTTGGCTCTAGTAAAGTTATCAAGATCCTGTCCAAGGTGTTCTTCCCTCCGATGTGGATTTGATGGGAGAACATTGATCGACCTTTCCTTGCAAGGATTCTATCGGACCGGTGGTCGTCGAAGGGAGCAATAGGTCTTGTATAGTGTTGTGTTTGCGTGTGTTCATCGTGTTCTTCGTGAGGTGTGTGTTCACTTCCGATACCTTCTCCCTTTCTCTCTCTTTTCCCATCGATTTGAGCACGAGATCCGTGAAGATCGGGCCACCCTTGAGGTTAACCCTAATCACGGGTAGCCTACACCATTTTGAGCACTATTAATATTACTAGTAGCGTGCGTTTTTGGGGACATGCAACTAATAGGCAATGGCGAACATGGGCGAGGTGTGCAGGGAAGGGGCAGAGAATGGGGGACTTGTTCCTTTATCTGGCCGACATAGATGGTGTGGCATCCCGCAAAACCACTACTAGAAAATCGCGTTGTTTTTGTGCATTGCATCGTCATCATCATGCATTGTTCGCATAAAACTATTTTCGCAAAGCCGTTTTGTTTTCCAAACGCCCCATCTTAATTCAAATGCAAAACCCGGGACTCCGGATTATTTGTTTTGTCGGTTATCGGGTTGCCAATGCACTGTTTAAAATAAATAAAAGTTTGCATTATTTTGAGCGGGGCGGTCGAACGGGCCAAATGACCCGAACGACCACCCCAGAAAAATACAAAACGGACCACCCAAAAATCCCTAGTCTACCCTGTCCTAATCTACCCACACCCCCTCCACATCACCCCACCCATTAGCTGCTTGCCACCTCACCCCTCTCCCTTCCCCCAACCACTCATAGTCTGCCACATCACCCAAACCCCCACCACTCAACCCACTCACCCAGCTCACCCCACACCACGACGCAAGACATACGACATACAACCGCACGCACGCACCTGCTCTCTCCCCGACGCGCCTAGCCCCACTGGTCCCACCACCCAGCGCCGCCTGTGCCCCGCTCATCTTCCTCCCCGCCTTCTCGTGATCCGCCTCCCTCTGGCTCGCCCGCTCGAGCTCACCTCGCCGCCCACTCACTGGCCGGGCCAGCCAAGCCTCCCAGCGCCTCCCCACCATCTCCGACCCTTCTCCTCCTCCCTTCGGCTGTCGCTGCCTTCCGCCTCCGCAGAGCACGCCCTCCTTCCTCCGCGCCCCGCCTGCTCCAGCCTGGCCCCAAGGCTGCCCACACAGGTTCTCCTTCTCACCGCCCCACACTGACGACTCCCGCCAGTCCTGGCCACCGGCTCGCCCACCTCCGCCACGCCATTGCGGCTGGGCAAGGCCGCCAGCCCCCGCCGCCTCGACCGCCTCCTCTGCGAAGCGCCGCCGACCAGCGCCAACCCTCACGCTGCTGCCTCAACCTCGCCGCCCTAAGACCGATCGCTGGAGGGCCCTGCTCCCCATCGCCGCCAGAGCTCTCCTCCTGCGTTCGCCGCCGCGTCACCTGTCGCGCTGGTCGCCGCCGGCCCGCAGCATCCGCCGCCTCCCTATCCCGCGGTCGCGTCCCCGGAGCCACGCCGCCAACCCCCGACCCCGTCGCCACGGGAGCCTGCAAGCTCACCTCCGTGGTTCCCCGAGCGCCGCCGGGCCCCGCAGCAGCACCTCCCTGCCGTAGCACCTGCCCGAGGCCGCTGCCCGCTCTCCCGGTGTCGCCAAGATCTTCCTAGTACAGATCGACGCCAAGTCCCGCCCAGACCCGTTATCGGACTCCGGGGCCGCCAAGTTCTTCCACGTGGACCCGATAAACCGAGACCGACCCCGTGACGAGTGCATCGACCCCCACCAAGATCCCCGACGCCCACACGAGTTTGCCATCGACAACAAGTCGGAGTCCAAGTTTTCCTTCATGGAAGCCAAGCACACCGAACCCGGAGTTCGCCACACAGATGCCAAGATCTCCTGACGCCGAGACTCAAGTCCGACACCGACAATCGAAGCCGGAACCGACAATTTTGCCTAACCGGACAACGTGCGACAAGTACTCCTTCCCTCGGACGCCGAGCTCGGACCCCGATGACGCTAAGTTCTTCGCCGTGGCGCAACAAGGCCTTCGATTAGACAAGGAACGCCAAGAACTTCACCCCGGACACCGAGAGCCCGCGGTGCCGGGAGGACGACATCAAACCGAAGCGCCAAGTCGCCGAGACCCCGTCCCCGAAGGCCTCCGACAGGGAACCGACAAAATCTGCATCGCGGACGCCAAGATCGACTCGATGGCGCGGACCCGACAAGAGCTTCGCAACGACAAGCACGACACCGACCCGGGCGAGTCCGATGCCCCGACGCCAGACCAAGTGCTTCCCCCGGACGCCAAGATCTACTCCGCTATCCGAGACCGACCCCGTCAAACCCCCAACCCCAGATCCGGACCCCGAGACCGACCCTGAACCCCCGGATCCCCAAGATCGTCGAGAACCCTAAAGTGTGAACCCCTTCCCGAAACCCTATTTTATAACATAACAACAAATTGTTGCATATTTAATTGTCATCTCGCATGCATATCTGTGGTTTGGGGGCCTTATGCCGATTCACCTTATAATTAAATATGGGGCCCATATGCGGGCAAATCCAGTCTCATATTGGCCTCATTTAAATTTGTGTAGCGAACCCGGTGCTATCCTTTGCCATGCTAAAACAACATTTAAATTGCGGGGTTTCTAAATAACTCGAACCATCTAATTAAATGTCGGGACCCCGGTTCCGCTTAATATTACCTAATTGCATCGCACCTTTGCCATGTCATCCATCATGCATGCATCATGCCGATCTTCTGTCGTTGTATTAAATATTGCATCCGGTGTTTCTTCTAGAGTTTTGCTTCTTCGCGGGTAAGGCCGTTGAGTTGATGTGAGCTTCGCCCCGATCTTCGGATGAACCCTTCGACAATGTTTTCAGGCGAGCATCTCCCCCTTTCTACCTATCTTACTTTTCTAGTATTTATTCCCTCCTGTTGATCTTTGCTATCTGTGTTGCGATGCTCTAGTTTTCGTACCCGTGATAACCCTTGCAGCCATATATAGCCTTGGACACATCCTATTACCTGTTGTTTGGTAGATAGTTGGACCCGCGTGTCGCTTGCTGCTCAAGTGTTTTGCTTGTCGTCAAGTACCACCATTGTTGGAGGTTTGCCGCATGTTGACGTTGGAGATGGTCATGGCTTTAATTATTGTTTCACTTTAATTCCTGTTTAACAACTAAAATTGAATTAAGCAGAGGCATCGGTGGGTGATAGGTAAGATTTGGTTTCCACTACTGTGTCCGTGGGACCCGAGTCTTGACACCTGTTCGAGATCGAGCGCCCAACCAGGTGGGGGTATGGGCCCCCATTGATAATTACCTGATTTCAAAGTATTGTACTGGGGGCCACAACTAGTTTGAGGTGTTTTTACTATCCTGTACTTGTGCCATGCTACTTATGTATTTACGTTTGTGCGAGGAGCACACTGTACTGTTTAGGATCGGGACACGTTTTCGCGGTGTCGAGCCCCGATTAGATCTGTTGTCGCTCCTGACCGCCCACCCAACCCTAAGTCCGTCTCGAGACCGCCCGACTTCGCTTGGTGTACTTAGTGGGGTGGCCCCTGCTTGCTTTGGGTCTGGACGTCATGACTTAGGCCCGCCGACATACCGATGGGTGTATGTTAAGCGATCCGCAAAAGGGTCAAGTGCTGTGGATACTTTGGTGCACCGCAGGTTTAATCTTTTCGAGAAGCCGTGTCGCGGTTATGGACGACTTGGAGCACGGTGCTTGATCATAGACAACTATAACTAAAGTTTATTGCTATTAATTGACTTGTATCCGATATGACTAGTAATCACTACAACGGAATGGCTAAGTAAAAGTACCAACAACTGCTGGGTTTTGGGGTTATCTCATGATAATTGTATCTGACTAGTAAGTGTTGCCACTATAACGGAATGATTAACTAAAAGTGCCCACTGCTTACTTTATCAGGATGAATATCTAAACCTGACTAGTAAAGTGCCACAACTATAACTGATTAAGTAAAACTGCCAACTGTGTGAGTTCTTCGGTGGACTTCCTCGTTTGGTCTCGAGGGGGAAACGCCAGGATGGGTTTGTCTGTTGATAGTCTCAGGTTGGATCCGAATAGGTCTTTCTCACCCCTCTCTGATAGCCGCCAGTTGAATCGAGTCTCTATAGGTTGTTTAGAGCTTGCTGCAGCTGCCGCTTCAGTCCACCATACCTATGTAGGCGAGGACCGCCGAATTCTAGTCTCGCCGTGTACTGGCCTCAGTACTGACGCTCCTTCTTTTCCTTTGCCCTTTGTCGGCACCCCTTTTGTTTAAGCAGGTTTGAGATCGACGTCGTTAGCAGGGTTACCCTTCCGGCTTGGCCTGGGCAGGGTTATGGACGCCATTGGTTATTCTTCAGGGCTCTTAGCCCCATTCGCATCTTGTCCGTAGTCGGACGTCCCATCGTTTTCAAGGTGATTTGGATCTTTGTACCGTATATTTGTATTCTTGACTCTTTGAGTCGCTGTTGTATATATCTGTTCTGTGGGTCCCATCGAGGACTGTTGTGTAATGTTATTACTTTGTTTTCCAACCGCACGAAAGTGCCTGGTGGGCACATTCGAATCGTTTCTATGCGGGTTTGGCGAGTTTCGCTAAAACTTGCATAGGGCCGATTCTGAGGGTGTTACAGATGGCCCACCAACTTTTTATGTACATATGATGCCCCCACTCCCCCCTCGTGGGTTGGGTGTGGCCGAAAAAATGGGCGATACCCCATGAAACTAGGCTATGGGGGAGCGGTTTGGCTAGATTTTCTCCTCTGGGGCTCCCATAGGCGTTCTAGGGGCTATGGTGGGCGGCTGGAGATGCTCTTAAGGCCTTTCACAATTCATTAGCTCTTAGCACATCATCCTAAGTAGTGGTATAGTTGAAGAGACAATCTCTGCAATCCATTCTCTTAGGGCATGTACAGTGTGGTGACGTCGATCTTCTCTTAGAGTTGAAACATCGGATTTTTGCTTAGTTGGAGGAGAGAGAATTAAGAAAGAAAAAGTTTTCCTCCCTTAGCTAAGGGGCGATCTCTTAAAAATAAGAAAAGTTTATTTCTCCATTGTATTATATGACTTATTTTGTATATGACATATTTATGATCTGATTTGGCAACAAGAAATCACCCATTATATAATTAGTTATTGTTGAAGATGCTCTAAATCAGATCATAAATTACCAAATCAGTATAATTAAACAAGGACGGGGAGAGGGAGAGATATAGCATTCCAAGTATTTGCAATTGTAGAATTGCACGCACGGAAATATGTCAAATATTTCCTTGGAACGACTAGCGCGCGTCTACATACAAAAGAATTAGAAAACGGAAAGGAATCTCGAAAAATAAAAAACGTAAAGGCATATCAAAAAAATATGTATATACTACCTTATACAGAAGGCCAATCGCATATTGAAGTTCCTTTCCCTTGTGGCACCATATCGAGCCGCATATACGCATGCCAAAATTAAATGCATTGGACCGAAGCCACCCCTATAAATCGGGAGGATCGTCCTACCGTCGGCAAGACCTACTCGATCGGGACCTTGTCTTCCGATCGATCCTCTCCAAATCGTGATCGTGATGGGCTACTACTTTTCACTAGTCGCCGCCGTGTTGGTGCAGCTGCTCTTCGCCGGTGGAGCCGATGCAGCGAGGCTCTACCCAACAAGCCAGGACGAGGAGGTACTTAGATCTATATATATACCGTACGTGCCTACTGAAATTAACCCTATATATGTTTTGGCCTCTTATTTTGTTTCATTGTTTCGATTCGCAAGTTCAACATCAACGGAACAAGCTTCTTGAGTCATCATGCTGGATTGCTTCAAGAACTGGCGGATACGGACAAGTCCGGCTCTCTCATAACCTACGTACGTGTGAATCTCCCTTTTATTAATTCATTGATCATGCTCCCTTTGATCCTGAGAACATTAAATTTGGATCGGAGGAGTAGCTTAATTGGCATCCATGCATAGCTCATACGGTATAATTTTCAGGCCGATTGTTTTTATTTTGCGAGGACAGTATTTATTTTTTTACTAAACAATATTACTCCTTTCGTCTCAAAATAGATCTCGCGGATTTATCAAAATTTAGATGAATCTAGACACTATTTAGTATACAGATCCATCCAAATTTTTTAAAAAACCGTGAGATCTATTTTAAGACGAAGGGAGTAGTACTTAATCTATTTGAAGCCCGCAGAAAAATTATTTTGTTGCGAGCTCGGGTCACTTAACACCGTTTGTTGGACATCATGTATGTAGTGGGCAACTCACCGGATGCATGCGGGTGACACAACTGGATACTACGGATTCAGCGTGAGCATGGACGTGTACGACTTCTCGCTAACCAGCGAGCAATCTAGTTTAGCCCTTGTTAACATCTTCAGTGCAATAGACGGTGCACTAAGCAGTGAGAACTCCATCCAGATCGGTTGGGTGGTAAGCTTGTAACCATCGAACGTCGTAGTAGGTACCTATATATATATATATATATATATATATATATATATATATATATATATATATGCCGTACGTTCATGTTGTCTGTAATTTGCTACAGGTCAGTCCAAAAACTTATGGTGATTCACACGCCCATTTATCTGCTTATTGGTCGGTAAGTTGTCTTGATCCATCGAGCTCTGATTGACTTTGTTCCTCCCGCTCATCTATATGTATACCGAAACTCAATTCGCTTGTTTTTTGTGCAGACTGATGGGTTCCAAAATTCGCACTGCCTCAACACCAAATGTCCTGTAGGTTTTCAGCCCGAGGCTGGCGCAGCCATAGTCCTCGGTGACATAATTGAGCCTGTCTCCCAGCCCAACGGAATCAAGCAAAGCGTCACAATCAAAGTCCTCAAGGTGGTAACAAAACATAACTACTACGATATATCAAGCCTATCAAAAAACAATTGTAGCAATTTAATCATAATTTTACGTCCTACTAAACCTGGTTCAATACTATACAGGACGGCCCATCGGGAGACTGGCTGGTGCATTGCGGGATTAACCAGGATACGCCCGCATTGATCGGTCGTTACCCCAGGTCATTATTCCCCGGCGGCTTGGCAGATCGGGCGACCCACATCCACATCGGCGGTGCCGTTGTGGCCCGTAGTACGGATCTGGTTCCCATGGGCAGTGGATACCTCCCGTCGACGGTTGCGGCGGCGTCGTTTAACGACTTCCAGATCATTGATCAGAATGGGCAAGCATGGCTCGTAAACCACAACTTGCCTGGATATCTGAGTCAGCCGGAGACATACTCCTTAAGTCCCATCGTCAACGGACAATTATTCTATGGTGGGCCATATCAGTCGACGACGGGATAAGTTTCTCATTAGTGGGAGATGATTGGCTACATTGAGCAAGACTTTTTTTTTATTACAGATGACAACTGTTTTGATATTTGTACGCTCCATTCGGTCTATAATAATTAAAGTTTGCTAAAGTTGAAAGGAGTGAAATCACTTGTAATTGGGTGTGTTTTAATCTGCGTGGTTGTTTCAAGTTTCAACATATGTTTCTCCGGCGTATGTTAGACAGTAGTGTCATCAGTAGGCCAAGTTTGAATATTTATTTTCTCGTGAACATTAGTAGTACAGCGGATTTTTTTGGACTTTTTTTTAGGGTTTTTCTCCTTTCCTTGGATCTTCATCATGTGGCCAGACAGTGTGTCGCAGGCGTGCAAATACGCTCACGTCCACGCTAGCACAGCTCTATTTTTTTATATTGTGAGTTTCTTTCATATGAAAAACGCTCGGTACAATTTTTTGTACAGTAACAAATACTCTCTCTCTCTCCGGTATTGAGTCAGCCGGAGACACTCTATGTGAGTCCCATCGTCAACGGTCAATTCACAACTTTCTCATCAATGGGAGATGATTGGCTATATTCAGCAAGACTTACCTTGAAACTTTGAGACCACTGCAGCTCCTTGAGCAAATGATCTGCACTGCTTTCAAATCCTCAGCTGTTATTCTAAGCAAGACCACATATGGTGGTTTTAAACTAATGAAGACTAAAATGGATCAACTATATGATACAATGGCGTCAACATTAAAATCTCTTCAAGGTGTCTACTTGTCATACAGCTGCGCATAAACTTTAGACTCACATCTTGTCTTTGTTCTGACCTGTTCATTCAGAAGATGCACCTTAGAGCATCTCCACTCGGCTACCCAGGACGTCGATCCGGACATCGAATTTAGGTCCGAATGCCGAAAATCGGCCCAGTCGCGTACCCAGGAACCTGTTTTCGTCCGGATTTGGGCAAACTTTGGTCCGGGCTTTCTAGGTCGTACCCAGGTTTTCGGGAACGCCCTGGGAACGCCGGACGCAACGAAAACAGGCGTGGGCCAGCTCTGTCGGCGAGAGAAGGCTGAACTCCCGCCACTTTGCCGAGCTCCCGCCCTTTTCTTTCTCCCCACCCGCCTTTCTTCCCCATCCCCCCCCCCCCACTCCCGCCACTCCGCCGAGCTCCCGTCGACCATGCCTTCCAAGAGTTTCGTCCAACCCAGATCTGTGGGGGTCTGGCGGAGAAGAAGGCAAGGAAGCCGAGAGCGCCGGCGAAGAAGCTGGAGGGCATGCCCTCCGCCGAGTGGGCGTCCAAGGAGCATGCCAGGAAGATCGCGTCGGACGACCGAAAGGGCAGAAAGGAGAGGGCGAAGCTCCGGCAAAAACAAGAGGCGGCGACGGCGGAAGAGCATGCGATCATGAGGGCGAAACAGGCGGCGGCGATGAGGTCGGCGTTGATGGCGGCGCCATATCCACCCCACTGGGGAAGCCAAACAAGCGTCGGCTCGCCGGCCGGATTCTCGTCGATCTCTCCGGCCAGCTTCCAGAAGAGCCAGGCGATTGCTCGGCAGAGATACTCCTCGTCCCCCGAGTTCGCCGGTCAAGGCCTGGTACATGGCGCAACGCCAGGCCATCCTCCAGGGCGAGATGACGCCTTCCGCTGCGCCGAACGCCCCTACGCCGAGCTCTGCTTCCACCTCCTCCAACCAGTCGGCGTCCACCGGCGAGACGGCCGACCCTGCCACGTCGACCACGCCACAGGAGCCCATCCCCATCGACGACTGAGAGATGGCCGAGTCATTTTCCCTGTTCTGTAATAATCTGTCGCCGAACTTATGGGCGAAAACGATAAAAATTCAAATATGTCGTTGTTTTCTGTTCGCATGGGAACTCGGTCTAGAAACGCAAGTCAAAAACAAGTTTCGTTGGCCAAAAAAAGTTCAAATTTCGGTCTGATTTTACCCAACGTAGTGTCGGCGAACGACCTCTTAGGCCCAGCGTTGCGTTGCGGGCACAGGCAAGTTCGGTTTCTTCTGGTTCAACTGCTTTCTGCTGCACGCGTGAGGTGAGTCCCGCACCATTGCTCTCATGTGAGAGTTCACAAAAATCTACTACTGTATCTTTTTGTCCAACCACAAACTTGTCTTATCGTGTGTTTAGCGCGCGCCATGGGACCGACTTAAAATTTTCTCATAGGCCTGTCAAAGATGGACCATAGAGATTGCGCCACTGTGTAAGAAGTTGTGTATCTTACGTACCAAAAAGTTTCTACTTTGTAAATTTTTAGTGCGACTAAATTTTGCGTGACAAAAAATTCGAAAACATGCCCGCATGTGCATCATGCATCCCATGCCTATTATACCAAAGTCAGCATCTTACCAAAAAGTTTTTTACTTTTTTAAATTTGCAGTGCGACTAAATCTCGCGTGATAAAATTTTCGAAAACATGCCCGCATGTGCATCATGCATCCCATGCCTATTATATCAAAGTTAAACAAAAAAAAGAATCATAATAATAGTAGTACTTAACATTCAAATGTAACAGGATTCAACCGGGGAAATCCACAGTTTTGATTGGATGAAACTGAGCTGCAAGATGTACAAAGGGGCGAAAATTCAAACAAAACACCATGTATTCAGTGGTGCCAGCAATTAGTACAAATTACAGCCAAAACACCATGCATAGTTTCAAATCTCCAAATGTTATTAGATTTTGTTGTTTTTGTGTAGCCCATGGTATATAAAATTTTGGGTTGCGATTTGCATGCTTGTAGGATACAACATTAACTCTGCCCAGGATTTATTTTCCAAATTTTTTGAACCTCATAAACAAAGTTTTTTTTTAATAAAGGGATTTCCGCTGATTGGAATTGATGGGAAATTATCGTGGCCACCCATATATTTATCTCAAAGCTGGTGGAGACGGTAATTGTACACCCATTCCAAACGTGGAATTGGGTGTCTGAAAATCTCAGAAAACAGAGTTGCAGCGAGGCAGCGGTGAGAAACGGCACAGTAACTTCCTGCTATAGCACGTGACATATATACTGAGCATTCTATATTTCTATACATTCCTTCGTATCAGATACGTAGTACTACTAAAACCTTTCCTATACGTAGTACTTCTAAATCTTAGTGCTGTAATCTACACATTTGCTCTATCCTCTGTGTAAAAGTAGCATTCAGTCCCTGAACTCGTTTCTTCTTCCAAGCACCTGAACGACGCCGGCGACGGCGGCGCCGATGACGAACCAGGTCACGCCGGCCAGGACGACCTGCAGCTCGAAGCTGTTGACCGCCCCCAGAGCAGCCGCGCCGCCGACGTGGTCCTCGATCACGCCTCCGGCCATCTCCATCTCCTCCCTGTTGTACCCGACGAACCCCGCGGCAACGATGCCCATCAGCAGCGGCGCCGTCAGGTCGATCCTCGCGCGCCTCGCGGGCGCTCTCTCGCCACTGGCTGGTCTCCGCAGGCGCTCTCTCCGTGACCGCGCCACGCTCTGAGCGTCCGGCGACTGGAAATTCGCCGAAGACGGCAGGTTCAGCTGCGGGGTCCAGTACTCGTCCCGCTGCCGGGCGTGCACCGCCGACGCCGTCGTGCCTTCCGCTTTGCGTCGCGCGGCCGCCTCCTTGAGCCTCTCCGTCACGGGGTCGGTGGCGGCTGGAGAAGGCGGGGGCGAAGAAGGCGGCGGCAGGAGGCGGAGAGGAGCAGGGACGGCCGCCGCGGCGGCGCCGGCTGGTGCTCTGAATGGCCGCCAGTACCACCAGTTGGACATGGACATGATGGTCTGGACCGCGGATGTCCTGGACTGCCGCGCTACCTCCGACTCCTGCACTCACCAAGATCAGCTGAGCTGAGATTGTGCAGAACAGAAACAGAGCAGTGGCACTTGTCACTCTGTCGATCAGGTACGATGATGCGGCTGGATTGGACTGAATTATTACCTCGGATTGCCTCGTGGTGGACCTCTGCTCCATCTCCTGGAACCTCGCCTTGAACTTGCTGACCTCGGCGAAGATGTCCGGCGACCCCGCCGCGCTGGCCTCGGAGACCCGGACCCTGCGCCGCGGCAGCTTGGACATGAGGAACTCCAGCGCCGCCAGGTCCGACCTCTCGACCATCCTAGATCGGCACGCATACATACACAAAGATCAAATTAATCAACCATGGATTCATGATGGAGATGGAGAGGCAGAGAGCTCGAGACTCGAAATCGTACGAGATGCAGTCGACGGGGCAAGTCTGTATGGCGTCGGCGATGCGGTCCTCGGGGTCGGCCCACTGCGCGACGACGCGGGCGCGGCCGTGGACGGACTCGATGGCGAAGGTGCGGCCGGCGTGGAGCGCGCACTTGAGGCACCCCACGCAGGCAACCTCGTCGACGAACACGGCGCGCGTCTCGGCCTCCGCGCCGCGCCACGACGAGTAGAGCGGCCGGCCCGTGTAGCCCTGGAACTCGGACCGCTTCGCCTGCTCCCGGTCGTAGGCCTGCCGCTGCACCGGGTCGGACAGCAGCGCGTACACCTCGTTCAGCACCACGGCCATGTCGTGGGAGGACCCCGCGTCGCCGGCGCGGGCGCCGGCGTTGACGTCCGGGTGGCACCGCTTCTGGAGCGCCCGGTACGCGGCCTTGATCTCCGAGTGCGGCGACGAGGGCTCCACCCCCAGCAGCGAGTACAGGTCGTAGTCCGTCGCCCACGACGACCCGCGCCCCCCGCCGCTAGAGCTCGACGACGACGAACCGCCGGTGCTGGTGGAGGCGGCCTGGCATCTGTGGTGGTGGCGGGAGGAGGACCTGGAGCGGAAGAAGGGCGTGGGGTTGGCGAGGGACACGGCGGGGCTGAGGAGAAGCGCCGGCATGGCTGCTCTGCTTTGCTTGATTGGATTTGCCGCTACCTCCCGAATGGTGGGAGAAGCTTCAGCAAGGAGATTACTACACGTCGTCTCTTTGCACGAGATTTTTTTCGCTGCTGCTTTGGAACTTTTTGCCTACCCTTTTACTTGTGCCCACGTAGCTACAGCGGCCTGGGCACTGATATTTTGGACCACCGTGGCTAGGCGCCAGAAATAAGGACGACTTCCTGTAATCAGATCGAGAAATAAACCCAACCGGTGACAGCTACATCATTTCGTCAGAAAGAAAATGAGGTTTCAGCAGTTGGAATGAAAAATAAATAAACGCTTTCAGAAGCCAGATAGTGAGTGTGAAAAAAGCCCTCAAAATGTCAGTCATCTCGCAACTCTATTTCTGAATCTTTTGTGCATGAATCAGACCAGCTTCAGGTTTACATCTCTGCTAAAAACATGAGAAATAGTTCGTATCATGTCAGAAACGAGCACCGCTAGACGAGCTGGACTAGCAAAGAACTTTGCAACGAATCTGCACTAAAATGTGCTGTGGCTATATACAAGAGCTAGAGTGAATATTTACAGAGGCCTCTTGTTTTCCATTCTAGCAAATCATGGAAAGCAAATGGCACCGCAAGTCCTGCCTGGTATGATGACACGCTCGTGGTAACATCCAGCATACGTGTCCCTAAAGCTACTTTTCATGGCCTGAATATTTTCATCATTCTCGATACTTGCGTCCGGCAAAACGGGCACCGTGACACCGAACTAGAGCATCTATTACACAGGACATGGCCGCAAGGTATTATCGTCATGTTGACCTCCGAGTTCAGGCAGACGCGGCATGACCACGCAGACTTGGCAACATCAGCTTCTTTAACTGCCGACTCGGCTTTCTCCTACAGCAGTAGTTCAAACAGATTTCAGTGTCATAGGCAGCGTATGCAAAATATGTGCATTCTGTTGGAATTCAGAAGAAGAATTTTATGTTGTTCGGGTCATGAACAGCAAAGTGATTTTCCACCTAGTAGAATTTTATGTTCTATAATGCCAACTAGGCAGCTTACAAGATGTATGCAGTGCTACAATGAAGTGAATCCCCCCTAGAATATTATGTTGTTCAGATCATGAACTAATGAATTTCCCCAGTCAGTGTGTCTGACACCCCTGTGAAAACATCTATATACCCTGGTGGATATCTCCTAAAAACACGCTACACAAAGCACATTACCTACGACTTGGTAAAGGTGACTCAATAGATGCTATCAGTCAGAATGCATTCAAGAAAAATAAGAGATACTGAAGTGAACAAACCTGCTCCATCAAGAGAGCCACTTGAGATTCTTTAAGCTGGTCTTGCAAGGAAAGAGTAGTCTGTAGCAGTGTTTCCTTCTCGGCATCCATCCTCACCCCTGCAGCTGAAAGCATATCATGGACTGCTTGCACCAGCTCGGTGGAAGATACTTTGCCGTATTCAAGCCCAGCAGCCTGTAAACAGTAAAATTATTTTAGGAACGCAATCCAGCTTGCAAAGAGTAGAGAATGCACAAAGAAGGAAACTAACCATATCGTCTGCTGCGACTTCAGTTCTAGCGCTGGTGGACGAGTGGCCCGGTTGTCCAGCTTCTGCCGCTCTACCACCATCCAGTTGGAAAGGTGCAGAAGAGAGGTCAGCCATTGAAACACTCTTAAACGAGTAAACCTGACTGGAGAGTAGCATGCGAGTCTCGCCAGGAGCTGTCTCCACTGGAAACCTGTATAGTGCTTGGCCGGCTGATGGCCTTACATCTTCAGGGACCCTACCATACCGAAGCTTTTCCCCTTCTTTTCCTGTCTTCCATGCCACTATTTCTCCGCTATAGAATGGTCTTAAAGGAAGGAATTGTACCTGACGAGCATCTTGTGATAATAACTCTGCTCCCAGGGAACCGGCATACCTTCCTTCGCGTTTCGAAACTCCAATGTCAGTGCCTAGATGGAGTATTTCAAGGACTTCTTTCTCTGAACCATCTGGGCACGCAAATATTGAAGCAACCGGCAAGATTACTGGCGCCCCTAATCTGTGACTAACAACAATTCCAACAACATCATGTATTGTTAAAAAACTTGGGGGTTCTGCAATTAGAATATGACCCGTGGATTTGTTGGCAAAATAAATGCTTCGGTGCTTTCCATTGCTTGACCATTCAGGAATAGAAGGACGCGGAGCAGTTCTTGTAACATCTTGGAGATTGGGAAGCAAAAGAAAGCGAGTATGGACATGTTTAACAAACTGCAGATTCTGTGATATATCCTTCAGTATAGTTTCTATCTGCATTATATTGAGGGCTTCAAAAGAAGGGAAATGATTGGTTATGCCTATCATAACAATCCTTAATGCATCGTGCAAATATTTACTGAGCAGCTTCTCTTTTATTCTATCCAGAGTAACTGAGCAAATGCTGTCCAGAACCTGAAGTGCTTCTTTTTCATCAAGTTCCTGATAAGGGGAAATTTAAGTTAATCTGAAACAGAAAATCAATTAACATTGCTCCCACAATAATTTAATTGGGAAACATATATCAGATCCCATTAGAAAAGTATACCTCTACAATGACGTCTGAGAGTTTCTTTATGCCTAAGGCCTTGCAGATGCTCTGTGGAAGATCTGGGTGAGCAAACCTTATCCTGGATGTATTTATATTACTCAGCAAATGCGAACCATATGGGTCAATATACACACATGATGTAGCTGAGACAAGCCTGCAGCCATCATCTGGTATTACAGAATCAAAAAGCCCTTCTGAACCATCTGAGATAGCCTGGTTGACTCCTGAACACATGTAGTCTAAAATTTCCATCACTGCGCGGAGTTCGTTTGGGTTCAGGCGCTGGTAACCACATGCCTTTTGGATATCTAAAAGAAGCTCCTTCGCATAAGAGTTTGTGAGACTTTCCTGCATCCCAATTTCTCTAAGAATGGAAACAGATGGAAGATACAGACTTGGAAGTTCAAAAGCAAAAGGTGACATGTTGATAGTCAGACGAGCAAAAAGTGATTTTGCTGCTATTAAGCGAGTACCATTTGCAACTGGTATAAATGCCAGTTTCTGCAATTCTGTTTTTTCTGCAAAGAAGACCAAGCAATACAAAAATCAGTTTAGAGTAATGGTGGATCTCTTTTCATAAAACAGCAAAAACTCATTGCACCTTTCCCTTATGTGGTTCTCTTTATATAGCATAGCAAAGAAGAGCAGGCTCAAGGGCATGTCTTAGTAAGTTTTTTATTTACAATTCTGGCTTTATGGTTATGAGTTATGACTTAGAAATTCATTATGAGCAGTATTAGCTTTATGGTTATGAGTTATGACTTCTTACTAAGAACTTCATTATTAGCAGTATTAGCTTTATGGTTATGAGTTATGACTTCTTACTGTCGCCATAAAGTAACATGGATAAGCATACTGAAGCATGATTATGTACAGCTGTTCAGTTCTTCATAATATCAGCAAGAAGTAAATCTCACTCAGCAGCAGAATGACTCTGGCAGAAATTAATGAAGATATTGAATGGGTGTAGAGAACAAACCATTAAGAATATTTCACCACATCCTATATAGAGTATATACAGAGCTGTCCTCAAAGTTTTAGGTGAAAAGGAAATTTAGTTAGATCAAATCTAGATATTTAGAAGACTCGCATATCCATTTCAGGTTCAAGTGTGATCTCGCCATACAGGCCACACAATAATTTGCATAATTGCACTCAAGTATGAATCCTCACTGAATAGAACTCAGACTGGTTGCAATGTTAAGTATAGCATTAGGTGTCTTGTAGTAAAAAAAAAGAGAACTCCATCACAACTGGAATTGAAGACAGTGCAAACATGAGGAACTAACAATGTTATTACAAATGACGAAAAAATCTTTGGCATATACAGTGAGGTAAAAGTAATTAGTCGTGTATCCATGCTACCTGAAGACGATATTGTCCCCCATACTTTATCCAAGTACTGCAAGATCCTGAGAAAGGCATCTTCTACTGTCATTATCCCTGATGAAGATGGCCAGTGCGCCAGCGTGTCCTCACCATTGCCTCTCCCGACAGTCTGTTTAGTTTCACAAAAAAGGTAAGGACGATATCATTTTGATATTAAGATGTCAGTATTTAACGACATTGACCTGCAAGTGCTTCAGAACTGTAGAGAAGGCAGGAGGACTCCGAAGCCGAAATGCTCCCCAAGAATAATCAGGGGGAATAATTGCTTGTTTTGCAAGAATTGGAGCAGAACTCCACGCTAATGGCCAGTCTTTTGATAAGATAGCTTCACTATAAGAGGCAAGTACCCTTCTACCCCCCTTCTTGCCACCAATACTTGGAAAGCCTTTTTCTGCAGGCACAAATACGATTTTTCCAATCTTTTGGCAAAAATCACTATTATACAAAGTAGCAAAATTTGCCAAAATCACATTAACAACAGATTCTGCCAAGGACCATAACTCAAAAGGAATTTCATTTTTTCTGTCTGACAAGTCTGCGTCGAAATCATCATGGTTTTCTAAAGATGACATCACATCATTTCCCATTGTTTCTATTTTCGTCGCACACTGTATTATCATATCAACCTCTGTGGATGTTCGAAGACCTGCTTTTCTGAGTATAGCAAGCCAACCATCTGACATGAACCTTTCGCCAGGGAACTTATTTCTCTCCCCGGAAAATACTGAGGCCAGCAAAGCATCCGAAGGGTCAAGTAGTTCCTTTGGTTTGAACAGCTCTGTACAAAGCTCATTTGCATTTGTCACAAAATTAGTTTCCCTCAAAGCATTTACTGCAGCTGAATTCAGTTGCAAATCTTTCCAGTTAGCATACAAATACGCTAAAATGTCTTCCTGCTCTTGAACTGTTTTATTCCCAAATCCAGGCAAAGCAAACCTCACTAGTATTTCTTGATCATTTAGTTGTTCAACCCCCAAAGCCTGAAGAAACAAATTTGCAGCATCATCAGAGCTAGAAAGACACCGGGAATCACTGGGGTGAAAGAATGCTGTAGGAGAAATAATGCAATGATCAGACCCTAACAGACTAGTGTATGTTCCTGTAACTGTTTTATACATCGGAATTTCTCTCAAGACGTCCAATTCTTCTCTCTGATAAAGGTGGCTGCTAGATAATCTGAACTCTGAGACAAATAACGTGAGCAGTCTATCACAATCTTCGCTTGATAGACTGAGTGATGAAGGTAAATGAGCATCAGTTTTTGCTGAAACTAACTTGGAAGCAATTGTCTGCCCAAGAGCTCGATCACGTGAAGGAAACAAATTGCATATGGCACCACACTCTGGGAAAGACGAATCCAGAATTGGTATGTTCAACTGATTAAGCAGAGCAGGTAACCATGGAAACTTTGAGTTCATGGACTCGAATGCAGTATCAAGTGCGCTCAGTTCAGCTTCACCAGTGTCATGCAAAGTCTGAGTATTTGAATCATCCACCGGAGGTACAAATATTAGATGGCATTCTTTCACACAGCACAGAACTGGCCTGTTTAGAAAAGCAGGAATCAAGGGCCAGTCAGACAAAAGTGAAAGGTCACCATTCAAGGAGCTATATATTTTCCAGAAGCTTCTGATCCATTTAGGAGTTGGCCCAGTAGTTGATGAATCAGCATTGCTGTCCCAGGGAATCCATTGTGGCTTCCTCTCTGCTGCACGTACCCAACGCTCATCAAATATGTGCTTCAAATGGCCTGATAACAAGTGAGGAGAAAAACTCCTCAACTTCAGAGGCGCGTGAATAACCTGAGTGGAGAGCAGCAGGGCCAAGAAGGGTTTTTCTAAACATTGATGATGGATAAAGCGATCCAACAAGGGGTGCATCAATAGCTGCTGCTCCTCACTGGCAATCCAAAGTTCGGTAGCTCCCAGCCTTGTTAGACATTTTGTTGATGTCGGAAATGGGACACCTTTGAGTTCAGATATGATAGATGACAACACACTATTCTCACCAGCTTGGGCCCTATGGGATGCTGGGCCACTGGTCTTGCTGATATCCTCCACAACCCCCCGACCAAAGTCATATAGGGCCTTCCCAAAGTATGTCATAATTTCAAGTGCATCACCCCCAGAAGTATTCGGTCTCTGTGTACTTGTGTGGTAAGACGAGGAGCTGCTTGAAGATGGCATAAAATTTGATACAGAAGAATTCACTGGTTCAGCAAGTTGACTGTCAAGTTGTGACTGCTCAGATCTATGTAGATCTGAAAACCGGTATGGGTCCATATCTGAGAAGCAATATTCAAGAACATCTGTATATGTTTCAATAGATCGAAGCAGAATGGTTGAAGACTCTTTTAGTAGATTTCTAACCATCCTAGGCCTGATCTCTCTTACAGTAACTCCAACTGCTTGGATTTCACTAACCAGCTCCCATGGAACAGAAAAAACTGGATAGTGCTCTTTAATGAAACTACAAACAGTGGCAGATGGCAGGTTATCATCATCTCCATTCCCTGAGTGAGATAAGAACATACCCTCACCCACTTTAACAAGATTTCCCCGGTAAAGTTGCCAAACAGGGAGATCAGCCAACCGTAAATAGAATGGTCTTATAACTTGCTCTATCAGGGATTGCCATTCTGCTTTAGATGTTCTTGGCGAATTCAAATTAGCTACAGTAGAACCATGCCCAGTGGGTGCAGCTGTAGGTTGTCTCGATCTTGGCCAAAATGAGTACACCCTATCACCATAAGCCTGTAAAATAATACTCACAGAGTGTGCACACCTTGACTCAATAGCAGAAGAAAGTGGGTCTTTCCTAAGCTTTTGAAATTCCAAGACCATCTCAACATATGAATCACGAACACATAGCATAAGTTCCTCATTCCATGCTTCAACCAATTTGTTTCTGTCCATTTCTAGCAACGATCTATCATGTGTGCTACCAAAAATGTAGCGCCCGCCATCATGCCTCACAAGGAAATGGCCCAGAGCTGTGACTGGCATGTTTATTGAGCCAGATAGTGGTAAAGGAGATAATATACAGCTGGATGCATTTATATTGGTTGGTACTCCATTTCGAGCTATGTGTGCTGCTACTCCAGCAAGAGGCGTCAAGTTGTAGGCAAGATACCGCCTGAAATAGAAATAAATCAACATGTATGACAAAGACGCTTTCATCAGCAGACAGATTTAACAACATTCATGGAAGTTTCTTGGGAAATGGTCAAAGTAAGTGAAGAAATTGGAATTTTAATATACAAAAGGTTCTCAACTACAGTATGGTCTGGAAGAGACAAACCTATCAAGAGCCATATTCCGTGTTTGCCCTGATCCAAGGCAGAGGGCAACAAACCATTTGTCAATATAGCTGTGGCCACTCTCAATTACATGCACATCTATAGCTTGCATTTTGATAGCTGCACTTGTACTAGCAAATATTCTGGATATTTGAAACTTTCTCCATTTCTTTTCCGAAAATGGGTTCCTCAGAGTAGCTACTGATGGGTCAACAAGCACAGAATAGTTCAAGGTTGGCTGAGAGGCTCCATCCTCCCATGTTGACAAAGATACCTGATTCAGAACACATTGACAGCACTCAATAAATGCATTTGAGTTCTATAAATTACGCTTTTAAACAGCCACTAAGGCTTTATCATCACTATGTCTGAATAGATGGCATGTACTCTATTGTAAATTTGTAACTATGGTTTTTTAGTACTGTCAGCACTCAGCACTCCATATTGAAGTCACAATCAAGTGGATGCAGTTAAACCTTTTCAGTTTTGACTACTCTATGAAAAAGATTATACAGATTGGCCATGTCCAAATAAAATTAGTAGCTTCATAATAAAAAAGTAACCATGTATCAAATCAAATACTGTTAATAAATTAGTCTAAATCCAAAAGATCAACAGAGATCGGAAGTAGGCATGCAAGTGGACTGTCCAGCGGACAGGGCGGACAGTCCGCTAGATGCCATGCAAAGCTTAGGAAACAATTTGCTGAGTATTAATGTGTATGCTTGATTAGAAGGGGAATTAGATGGCGGACACGTGTGGATAGTCTGACGGACGTCCACTTGCATCCCTAATCGGAAGTGCTCTGGCATTTCTGTCATAATATTATCAATCCAGTTTTTTAGTCCATAAGAAAAAAATTCCCTCTGATCCAGCTGACCAGCTCTATAACATGTTCACATTATACACTGAACAAATCTACTAAAATAGAATAGCAGTCCCAAATAATCCCAGGAGAACTTACTAAAATATAAGAAACGATAAAACCAAACAACAATAGGCCAAGATAAAATAAAGAAATTGATTTGCTTATAAATATTTAAAGAAAAAATTCGATTTTGAAATATAGGCTAGGCTCCTAAGCAAACAAAATACAAACATTCTATAACTTCATCTTAAAGGAATGAAAGAAAAATGTAAATGAAAGTATCTTATTTGCAGTATAAATTATATCAATGTGGTCACATGATATGAAATTCAATAGTAGAGTAACTAATCTTAGTGAAGAAACACACAAGCTGTAAGACTTCGCAGTGGAAAGACTGTACGGAAGGTACATAAAGTACGCGTCTACTTCAATGTGGAAGCCATCAACAAATAATCCTTACCTGAATGACTGAGCGCAGGGACAGGAGAGTACTAGATGGATTCTGTATAAATCGGTCAAAAATCTGCTGTACTCTGTTGCAGCCTGCTTCAAGTTCTTTTAGACATTTTGATGATAAAGGCATCCGAATAACCGTGGAGTTTGCAGAAGACAATGAAGCCTCCTGTGTAACACGCATTGGGAGGAACTGATCACGAAATCTTTCAACCAAGTCATTTCCTGAAAAGCCAGCAGCGTTAAGGGCTTTATCCAAACTAAAAGAACATGAGCTCATACTAAACGAGGACTTCCTCCAAAATATTCTAATATAGACAACAAGGAACTAATGATGAAAATTCACATGTGCGTACAATTTCTGTAACAGTAATGCAACAGCTCAACTGATGCTACAGTCGCATAAATAAATAAATATATATATCTAGCAGACATGGAATCACGTCTCAACGTGGATTCAAAATAAATTTTAGCGGATTAATGAGTTTATTAATTTTGACCCTCAACAGAGCCCTCTGCCCAAAAGGAATTTGGTGTCAGCAGATGTGAATATATTTCTTGTACCTTCTTTTCCATTTCTTGTACTCCCTCCGTCCCAAAATACGTGGCGTCGATTTGCCTAAATTCGCATGCATGTACACGCGTTTTAGTATATAGATACATGTGAATCTAGACAAATCCAAGTCACTTATTTTGGGACGGAGGGAGTATATAACTTTGGATGGTATATCTTTATCTAAATTAAACCTGGTGGTCCTTGCAACTTACAAGTATGCGTAGAAAAATTGGTCAATCTAAAGATTAACATCTTGATCAGACTCAGAAGTTGGAAGGTAGCACAAGTTCTTTCAGCAAATTGTGATAGAAAGTATTCTCAAGTTCAATGTTCCAATGATCCTGAACATTTTGAATGAAGCTTAAGCCAGTGATTGTACTTTTCAAGTCACGAGATATTTTCTCCACAAAGTCCATAGTGCTTGGTATTATAGCTGCCATTAAGTGATGAAAAATCCTAACAGTTTCTAGTTAAACAAAAGTGTTTCCCAAGGTTTTGTAAGTATCTTAGATATGCAAGCCTCATTTGCCTTGGCTCAGAGCTTACTTTGGACCCTTGAGTATGCTATAACGATTCCTAACCAACCAGAATGTGAAAAAATATTATACAAATGAATTCAGCGAATGTAATTGAAATAATAACTGCACCTATCAAAGAGAAGAATCTGGCAGATGAAGTGGCAGTGGAAGTCGCACCACCGGTCAAGCCCAAAGGATCGAAAACATAGAAATAGCCAGCAGAAAGAATAGTCAAGGCATCACACACAAAATAGCTGCTAAGAAGTCCCAAACCATAGTTAAGAATGTTTCCCCTCAGTTTCCAAGGAGGAGGAAGTTGGAGGCTGCAAACTTCTTCTCGACTTATCATGGTTCCTTCAAAGACCACTGTCAACGAAGAACCCTGGAGGTCACCTACAGATTTTTTTCGAAACAAAATCATTAAGCATATGGTCAACATTTAGATAATTATTAATTTCGCAGTCATAGGATTAATAAGCATATAACGATAAGAAGAAAAACAAAATAATGACTACTGATAGCAGATTGTATTTCGGAGTAAAGGAAAATATCATTGAAATAATCGGACAGAGAGACAGTTTCTAGCATACCTAGATTTTGCTGCAATAAGGACTGCTTCGGATGATCTCGTTTATCATATATTAGGTGCACTTTCTTTGCATTGCAAGAGTCAGCTAGCTCTATAAGGTCAAACAAAAGGAAATCGCTCTCACCATAAAGAGCCAGCAACTCACTTATTTTAGCATATTCCATGCATGGCAAATCCCTCATTAGCTCATCATCCAGTAATGAAGATCCCCGAAGAGATCGTACCCCTAGTCTATTAGCCAGATCATTACCAATAGTATGATGCACAAAATGCTTTGAACTGGGATCAGTATCCATCCAGGGTGCATCATTATAGAGAAGGTTTCTCGAAGGTGTCAGGACACCAAATGAATCTGGAATCACCAACAAATTCAGTGTAGCATCAGCTGCTTGACTGTCAGGATAGCAATCCACAAATGCTTCCAAAACACAATGAACAAAACTCAGTTGCTCTGCAGACAATTGCTCTCCTTTGGCATCACCTTGTAAGCGACGAAGTACATTGAGATAATCTATTGCGTCAAATGTCTGCCTCACACCCAACTTGCAGAGTAAACTTTTATATTCCGACAGTTCAGATGGAACTGCATAAAGATAAGGATGATATTTTACAGGTGATTCAAATGCAAGTGCATCTGGAGGCACAAACCTGTCCCCTATATAAACCCATGGAATTCCATCCAGATTCTCTTTCAGAGTGTTGACATCACCATTGTCAACGATATCTTGTAATTTCGAGTAGATTAGTTTGATCTCCTTTTGTAGGACAGCGTCGATGGCTGTGTCTTCAGAAAACATCTTAAGTTCATCATAAGACTTGGAAAGCTCAACTAACTGGGACAATAGAATGTTCACATTTGGTGTGTCTAACCAACCAAGTTTTCTTTGCACATACATGGAACAAGAATCAGCACTAAGTATCCGCATTTTTGATGAAACAAGCCACATTTGTGACCTCGGCCTTGTAATGACTGGGGTTGCAACATGATCTTCAGATATGAACCATGGAAGACCTTTGAGTAATGGTGCAACGTGGACAGGACACCAAGAAATGTTTTTCAGCTCTGACCAAAACTCATGTTCTGGTAGGTCAAGATCAAAGTCTGAGAACAAAAACCCAATAGTTAGGTCTGGGTCACACCTATCCCCTTCATTTTCTGCTTCCAAATTTCCATCAGTTTTAGAAGCTTCCAGATCGCCATCCTCATTGCAGGTGTCCTTGTCCTCCATGTCTGATGTCTTCGATTCAAGCACATTTAGATAGGTAAGTAGCATCTGTCCACGCACAAATGCATCATCGTCTTGTCCAGAGTTGTGCACCAGGGAAACTGACCTTGCAATGTCAAGCAAAGTACTTAAACCCATTTTTATTTTCAGCCCAAAACTTGCCAATAATTCAATCATTTCAGTTGCCATGAACTTCTCCGAAGGAAAGAAGGTTTCTTTGTGCAGCAACTTATGGAACTCTGGCACACGAGGATCATAAAGCCTGAAGAATTACCAGTGTTACTTTATTTATACTGAAGTCTAGAGAGTAAAGGACAAATGAAAAGGAAATGAAAATCAAAGTTCAAGTTATTGACACCTCATCCTAGTGGAAATGCAAATAAAAAAGCTACTTTAGCATACAAGATAATCAAAATAAGGTCTACCAAACTAAATAACATCTTCACATATCAGAGAGAGAGAAATAGAGAGACCTGGAAGGATGTACCCATACTCCACTAGCTGTTAAGACAAAAGGGGTTTCAGACAATGCAGTTCTCACAGAACTATTATTGCTTTCTATCAACAGCTTCACATCACGAACAATTGCTGAAACAACAGCTGGCTGTGATAGAAATTCTGACATCCGAGGAAGCACATGGTCCTTGTAAAATTCAACCTTTTCAGGTTCCCTGATACCAAAGTATGATACTAAAATCGACTTTTCCTTTTCAGATTCAGTTCTTATAAAGCTTCCATTCAACAGATCCTCATGTACACCATCAGGTTTAAGCCACTTTCTAGGATCTGTCAAACTAACAAGCTCCCTAGATTTATAAGATTCAAATATTGGGAGGTGCCTGATTGTATTCATATTTAACGTGTTTATCTGATTTCCTGAAAACCACTTTGACTGGAATATAAAACCACGGAGCTCGTGTGTTTCTGCCAATGAAGTACTCTCGAACAGTTGTTTAATATCCTGGACACTGGAAGCAACAGAATGTAGAGCATTAAGAACACCAGCTGCAGTGGATTCCTGGACATAATTAGCTAACTGTGGATGCTCTATCTGCAGATCAGGTCTCAAAAAGAAACAGCCCAGTTTCTGAAGCAATGAGTGCATATTTTCACTCCAACCATCATCTCTAATTACATTTGAAGCACTGCCAAGTTGCATAAGCTTGCTATCTACAAGCGGTAGTATAGGCCATTTTGCAAATATTGAAAGATCTTCACATGAATGAAGCAAGAAATTCCAGAGTGACATCATCCATTCCACGCTTGGCTGGCCTTGCTGTTCAGGAAACCATGTTAACTGCTTGGCATGCTGCCATTCAGGTGGCAAAATTCTGGGCAACAGCTCAACGAGGATATTGCAAGTAAATAAGTAAATGTTTGACCGTGCATAAGAAGCTATGTCAAACAACTTCTTCAAAACACCATCTGGTAAAGAGTTATCAATAACAAGATGTGGTATGGAATCCTTAAGAAAGTCAAATTCCATTTGTGAAGCAAAGAATACTCTTTCGCCCTCCCCTCGGTTATTAAATGTTGTGAATGATCCATTTGCCAAAGGAAGAAGAGCCAATCCATGCAATTTATCAGAAAGGGAAGGATCACCGATATCACTCAAGCAATACTCCAGGGCAAGTATGGCCTCTTCTCTGCTTTTGAACCCACGCTTGCGTCGGATCAACAAGTTCCTTAGCAACTGAGGATTCAGGAGATGAACTGATGGATACGCATTCATGAAACTGTCTACTATCGGCTTGGATACAGATACCAAAGGCAAACCAGCTTGCGAGAGAACTTCTGCCAGCTCGGTTGCCTTTGAGAAACTGAAATCAGGGAAAATAGCTTGCCTTGTTGAAACCCAATGGCCACCTCGAGCTTTTGTATACAAAACAGGAAGTCCAAGTTCTGCAATTGATACATACAGCTTCCTTACCATGGAAGACCATGGCTCCACACTTACAGCAGTAGGCCAAAATGAGAGAAACAGGTCAGAGGGGCCAAGCTCTTCTGCCATGGCTGCAAGGAGGTGGCCGTAAGCAGGAGCAGCAACATCTTCAAGCAGTGCAAGATTCCATTCTGATCGCACTCTTCCTCCCCCGGCCATGTCATTTCCTATCCAGATATCCCTCCGATTTGAAGATAGTTCAAAATAAGCATTTACATGTACTGGTATGCTAGTATTAATTGGTAGAGGAAGAAAGCAAAAGGCCCGACCCTCAAATAAATTCCTTCCCTGAGAAGATCGAAGAGCTAGATGCTTGCGAACAAAATCGTCACGGTTGACTTCAGCATCACCAGACAGTTCTTCGGTATCGTCCACACTCACAGAATGCAGATATGCAGCAACAGATGCCCAAGGAACAAAGAAATGAGATTTACTATCGGAGGCAGTTGACAACTTTCTAGCATGACCTCCACCTATACACTCAGTTAAGATCCATGAATGCACAAAGTGGACAGTGGGGCTTTGCTCAAGAATAGCAACCTTTTGACAACTCCAGGGTAAATCACTGTCTTTTGTCTTATTCAACTTGTTGAAAAAGGTACTCCTATCCATTCCTGATGATTGATTTCCATGTACATATGCAAGCATCGTATTAAGTGCATGTGGCTCTTTGAACACCTCAGAACTGTTATGCTTCGAGGCACAATGAACAAGTCGCATCTCCTGGGAGTCGTGTTCCTTGACATACAAAGTTATCTTTTTAACGTTGCGGAGGAAAAGTAGAGCCTCAGAGACAACTTCAGAGAATGAAGAGAAAAGCATCTCTACATCTTGGGTTGCATATTGTTCACGCTTTATTTGACTTCTACAAGCAGCAGCTTCATTCCTAAGAGGAAACCGGAAA
This sequence comes from Avena longiglumis, assembly GCA_030063025.1. Classification (NCBI taxonomy): domain Eukaryota; kingdom Viridiplantae; phylum Streptophyta; class Magnoliopsida; order Poales; family Poaceae; genus Avena; species Avena longiglumis. The sequence goes on along the minus strand of CP125974.1, from coordinate 3,390,252 downwards.
AGTGTACCTGGAAATGGCTGTTGCAGGTCGCAACCGAAGTGTAAGAATGGTGTGAACTGATCAGGGAACTGTTCTAAGATCCTCCGTCCTACAAACTTTATCCTTAAACCTGGATGAGAAGGAGATATTCCTGGTAAATAACAGGCATGTGGGTCGAACATGACAATATTCTCACCAGAAACAAATCCAGGAATGTCAGTGAAGTGGTAGACACAATTGAAGCCAAGACCAAATCTTCCTATTGCAAAAGGTTTCTCAAGTTTGCTGTCTTGGCCAATTCGTGAGATGGAATAAAGGTCTTGTGGACTAAAAACAGAGTCATTAAAGCAGTACAGAGCAGGCCCCTGCCATTCAGCCATTTCAGGTGAAAGAATGGATGAAGTGCCATACTGGGTTTTATCCAATAGAAACACAACCTCGGAAGCTTTAGCATCTTCTGCATTCTGTACCAGCTCAAAGAGAATCCCAGGACCATCTGCATACATCTCAACAATATGCTTGAGTCTTGTAGTCAAATCTTCATGTTGTCCAAAAGCCTCAGCAACCCCTGATAAACTCAAATTCATTGAATCGGAACTCTCAGCAAGCAAGAGACGGCGAAGAGAGCGAACACCGAGCCTTTCTGCCACATCATTAGAAATATTACCATGCACAAAATTGTGAACATACTTCTTTGAGCTGAAAGCAATGCTCGATGCATTACCAATAATGTCATGACCAGAGTCAAGAAGCCAAGGGGCATCATTAAATACAAGTTCAGAAGATAGACAGAGCCTAGCCGAAGAATCAGGTAAATATATTTGTGTTTGCTGATCCTGAAACCGGAACTCAGCTAGATGTTGTACCACCAAGACAGCTGTTCTCAATTCTTCAGCCTCTAGTGAAGCCGTGGCTTTCCTCATGGCCATTCTGGTCAAAATACTAGCATAATCCACAGGGTTGAGGTGCTCCTTTATGCCAAGATCCAAGAACAAGTCCTTGAAAACTGCTAAATCAATTGGAATGACACGAATGTAAGGCGCAAGGTGAAGGTGGCCACTTAGAACAACTTCCTCAACTTTCGCAAATCCATCACCCACCCAAATCCATCTGCAGCCCTCTAGAACCACTTTGACAATATCCATTTCATCAGAACCAATCAAATTAGTCAGTAACGAATAAATCTTAGGCATCACCAAAGCTAATTCTTGCCGAAGGACTTGATCAGTCACAATTTCATTGTTCTTACCAAGCTCAAGTAACTGAGCCGCAATTACACTTCCAGAAGGAGGAGATGACCAACCTAAGCTGTAAGACAAAGCTTTGGAAGTGCATTCACCATCAAGTATACGCGAGCTAGCAGAAACAATCCACATATCTTCCTGCAGCCTTACTTGCTTGGGTGGAGCAATCATTGAGGATCCTGAAGGCCATGGTAGCACTGGGCTTGGTGCAGTGACCAACACAGGACACCAACAAATCATTCTCAAGTCACTCCAGAATTTATCTAGATCAAATCCCGCAGAGGTATCACGAGGCCTCAGCGCACTGGTAACTTTCACAAGCATATTTAACTTCTTCCGGACATCAAGTGACTTGTGTACATGCCACTTTTGAGCATGAATTTCAAGATATGAAAGAAGCACTTTACCCCTTGAATGAGCCTTCTCCTGATCTTTGTGCACAAGCGAATCAATTTGCCGAGCACTTTCTATTATAGTATCAGTAGAAACAGAGGTTCTAAGCCCCAAACAGAGCAACATATCAAGAACTTCTGGGTTATCAAATAAGCCACTGGGAAAGCAGTCTGATTCCTGGAGAAGAGCATAGAGTTCTTCCACCCGAGGATCATAAAGAGATTGAGGACTTCTCAAGGTCCCATTAATAGTTGGGACAAATCTAAGGACTTTCAAGCCTTCCTTAAACCTTGGATCCTCCAAGGACAGCTGGGGCAGATCTTGCAAGACGGTTAGTAGAACTGAGTCACGAACCTCTGGTTGCAACTGATCTAACTTGTTCAGAACATACCTCTGGTAGAAGATTGATTTTGACATGCGCTCAACACCATAGTACCTCATTATGATATCTTCGTTGCTTGGGGATATACAGAACAAGAAATCAGAGTTGAGTAGGTGCTCAGGAACACCAAGAGGTGGCATATACTTTCTTGAATGGGACAAATCGGAGAAGCCATAAGAACTGGGAGATCCTCCATCGAATACTCTGAAGATGGGCAACTCTTTGCATAGCTTTATGTTCATGTCAGAAAGGCAGACTCCTAAGTACCATTTTGGATCCATAAGAAACTGGTACAGTTCATTTTTCTCACCAGGTGTGATGCGTTGAAACAGTGCATGCAAATCAACTCCCTCTAGTGAAACAATCCCAAAGATTGAATGAAGAACTCCAGTCGCATCACCATCATACACATAGTGAGACAGTTGTTGATATGCACATAAATACTTGGTGTCTAGTATCTTGCAACCTAACTTGGCCAAGAGTTCCTTCATCAAACTAGATAGGGACTCTGTTTCAATTAACTTTGATACTGTAGATGCTCTGTAAAGGTGTCCAGAAGTAGAAGGCAGTATAGGCCAGTCACTAAACAAATCAAGGTCATAAGAGTGTTCCCCAATATACTGCCAAAAAAGTTTAAACCAGTCTGCTGTAGGAGATGATCCACCTGATAATTGATCCCAAGGAACTTGGTTTCTACACTTCCATCCAGGAGGAAATAGCCTGGGGAAGAACTGAAGAAAGATTGGACCGTCAATGAGTAAAATGTTTGCCTGAGAACTTTTGGCTATCTGATACAGCTTTTCTTGAATAACAGGTGGGATGCTTCGGTCAATTATTCTGTCACTAACTGCAGAAAGAAGCTCATATTCTGTCTTACTGCAGACATAATAGTGGTTCTCTTGTGAAATATCAGAAAACATACCATACTGCTTATTTGCTAGTGGAATCAGTGGGAGGCCATTCATGCATTTACCAATATCACCACAATCCAGATCATTAAGGCAATATTCCAGTAATATTAGCTTATGAGATTTTCCTAATGTACCAATATTTACAAAATCTCGGAGGTATTGTCTGACTGTAGCAGGAGTGACTCGTTTTAGAATAGACTTCACATAGAATTTCAAAAACATGTCAACAATTCCACTTGGTACACGAACAACAGGCATGTCTAACAGCACAAGAGCTTCACTAAGATCATTGCTTCTCGAGAACCCCTCATCATGAAGCAAAGCCGCAGACGGTGATATCCATGTCCCACCTTTGATCTCTGAGTGCAAAACTGGAGAGGTGCAGATGACTTTGTAAATTTGTTCCACAAGAATACTCCAGGGTTCCTCGTATAGGCCAGTTGGCCATAAGGAATAATACAATATTGTGGAGTCTGAAAGTGTCCGCAACGCCAGCAACAGTTCTCTGAACAATGGGGCAAGAACATCTTCCAGCAATAGCCTGTTCCAATCAGAGCGAAGCTTACCACCCCTGTCCATGTCAGCTCCGTACCAAATATCACGCCGGTTGGACGAAACTTCAAAATAACCATTCACATGCACAGATAACCCTGTCCTTACTGGTAAAGGCAGAAAACAGAATGCATGACCTTGTCTGAGATTACTATCCTGTAAAATTCAGCAATTACCATAGAGCATAAAAACAGCAAACGTTAACAAAAACATTGAAATAATGTGCCATGTCTTAGAAAAAGTGCACTATTGTGCCAGACCACGACGTTCATTCTGCAACATAAATCAAACATATAATTTGTAGTTCTAGAAACTATGACTCACCATTGAGGTTTTTTAGTCTACAGGCTTCAGTGAACTTAAAACAAAAAAAAATTCATATTACACAGGACCCCTCTTTTGGACAAGGTCACTGCTGTTGGATGTGATTTTTCATTAAGCACAGCAGAAAACAACAGACAGGGCCCAGCTGTTGCCACCAAAGAGAATAACCATGAAAGAATGGTCATTACATTAGACATGGCTAATGGACTAAACAATTCCTACAACTCTATGTGGTCTATCGCGTACCCATGTTGCTAGTTTAAGTGCAAAATCAGATGAAAACAAACAAGCTTTACAGTCCAGACAACCACTCACAAGTTCCATTCCATGAACAACAAAAACAAATAATCATTGTCATGCATGAATAACAATTACTAATCGCGACTCAAAAGCAGAAAACATGCCTAAAGGTAAAATAATTTCAGTGGTTCTTAAACTGAACAAAAAGCAATTCCATGATAGTTACAGGGGCATATCTAGTCTAGGTTAGCGAACTGAAAATGAATTCGGTCATTACCTCAGGCCCCAATTTGGAGATGCAAGCAGCAACAGAACCCCAAGGCAGTAGATGAAGATCATATTCCTTGGCAGCAGCAGTTGCAAAAATACCTATTTTACTTAATGCAGATGCCATTCCCTGTACAACAAAATAGGTATGGCTCTTCTTCTCAAACTTGTTTCCCAGGAATGCCTCAGATACAAAATCCATAGCAAAGGAATCTATGTTGTGCTCCAGGGATTCAGCAGAAGTGCCAGAGAACCTAATTAGAGCTTGGCGATGCCATGACAGATTGGCATCCTTTGACCGTAAGGAGCAAGAGTACACTAGTTTTGGCTCACTCATATCAGATTCCCACACATACATTTCAAGTGTGAGGACATTCTTAAGAAAGAGCAAATTGTACACAGCTTCTTCGTACAGTTGGCCAAACAGAAATAGCACATCATCTTCCGTGTACACTTGTCTTGATAACCGACTAGAGGATGCTTGCTCAGCATTCCTCAGAGGAAAACGAAATAGGGTTCCTTGAAACGGCGCCTTCATGTCGCAACCGAATGCTCGATAGGGTGAAAGCTGATCGCCGTACAATGTGATTGCTGTAGAACTGACATAGTCTATGCGCTTTCCAGGATTTGCCGCCGACACATTGGGAAGGTAAGCGCCCTGGGGATCAAACATGACGACATACTTGCCGCTCACGAACGATGGCAAGTCAGTCAAGTGGTACACTGAGTTGAAACCAACCCTGCAGAAACGTAAACCATGGGGTGTTACAGGGATGAACATTGATAAAACAGTTACAAGCCACAGACTACAAATAGCATGCTTCGGAAGCTTTCCAGATAGTCATTGTGACTTACTAAACACATGGCCTGAGCTCTAGAACTTAGAATAATGAACATTATCATCCCTCTATACGCTCCAGTAGATGGCAAGGGCAGAACTCAAACTGAACTCGATAATATAACATGGGAACATGTGCAGGATCATCATCCAACTATACTTAGCATATGGGGAGAGATACATTTCCTTCTAACTCATCGATGATCATGCACATCAAACACATTGTGCTAAAAATTGAGAACATGCACACTGGGTTCAATTTCACTAGTCTACTAGTCGGGAAGCTTCCTTAGATTGCAAATTACAGCTGGAAGCAAGCTCCGCAGTGACTGCTGGGAGAGGGTTGACTGTGGAGAGTTGCGGAGCGTACCCGAAGCGGCCGGTCTTCCATGCCTGCGAGACCTTCTTGCTGTCCCCGATGCGCGAGATGCTGGTGAAGTCGTCGTCGGTGAAGACGGCGTCGTTGTGGGCGAGCAGGGCCGGGCCCTGCCACTGGGCGAGGGCCGGGGCGAGCAGGGAGCGGGAGCCGTGGGAGCGGCGGTCGAGGCAGAGGCGGACGCGGGAGGCCCCGGCGTCGTCCGCGTTCTGGATGAGCTCCCGCAGCGCGGTGGTGCCCTCCGGGTAGTTGGCCAGCACCTCGCGGATGCGCCGCGTCAGGTCCACCCGCTGCCCGAAGTCCTCCAGCAGCATGTCCCCGCCGCCCGGATCCATGGCGGGCGGGCGGGCCGGCGATCGGAGGGGCTAGCGGGGCATTGGCGCTAGGGTTTGGGAGGGGAGGGGGAGGATTGGAGACGAGGTGGGGATTTGGTTTTTTTTTGCCGATTTGGGCGTGCTCGTGTGTTTTGTTTGCGCCGTGGCGTGGAGGAGGCGGTTGGGCTGGTGCCTATGAGATTTTGACTCTGACCATTCGCCGGCGCTCGTCTGTTTTTCTTGGAGGGGAAGCGAGAAGAAGAAAGGGATTGCAGGCCGGGTCGCCGGCAGCTGCTGGCTGATCGGTGGGACCCGCATTCTGCGATAGAGATAGGAACATTTTTTCAACCTTGTCTTCCACTTCTAGCGAAACTAGTTGAATGCACACATGCGTTATCACGTTCTAATTTGTGTCGTTGCACATGTATTGAAATATGAATAAAGGCGAGAAGTTCGTTTCGAGGAGTCTGACTCCTACTCTGACACCTTATGCTATCATGATGAATGATAGTTCTTTCTTGGTTGTTATCTTCCCACTCTCAAGAGCACACAAACTTTATCATTTTTGTCGTGTACCTGATGTCGGGGGATGACCGCCGGATGCCCAAAGATGCCCCAAAAAACGCTCTAAATATCGAGGGGCCAGGAGGCTTCGCCCCACTTGCCTTCCGCTGCGTTGCCGCTTTGCCTACTTGCTCGCTCTGGTGCCAGTGCTCCGGTCCCCCTCCGCGGTGGCCTTCCGTCACCCGGTTGGGTCGCCTCCACGTTGAGCCCCCGTTTGGGCTGTCGTCCATTGCCTCGCCTCACCACTGCCACGCCCCGCCTGCTTTCGCCACCGCCTCGAAGGATCCCGGCTACTGGACTTGATCGATGGAGAGATCGACCCCTGGACCCGGTTTTGCCTAGGATTCCCTCGACCGGCATCGGATCCCCTAGCGAGCATTGGATCCTCTGCACCACGTGAAGACTGGATAAAGCACAATGCATGTCTTTACAGTACCGCTATAGTGTGTCTTTATACATCACTCTAAAGTAAAGTTAGGCCTGCCTGGGCCCCATCTTGTCCCTGGACACCTCTTTATAAGATGCACCAGGGAGCCTCTTCTAGGCAGACCCAGGCTGATACGTCTACCCACGAGAGGCTTCTTCCTCACCTCTAGATTATCACCATGGCTACACAGTCAAAGGAGCACATCTGTAACACTCATATACTCCACATATAGTCCAGACATGCAGAAGTAGGGGTTTTACTTTACCGTGAGGGCCCCGAACCTTGGTATACCGCCGTGTTTGTGTATGCCTAATCCCGTTCCAGACATCGTTGCCGCACCATGCGAATCCAACACTAGTTTTGCCATCCCCATGGCTATGCCGTCGAACAAGGCGACGACATTTGGCGCCCATCGTGGGGCATATTGTGGCGACCGGATTCTTGTTCCGGTGGGACCCATTTTTATCATCACCATCGTCCTCCCCGCAACCTCGCCCGAGACTCGGGTGCTCACCTCCCTCGCTCGGGAGCTCGCCCTCGTCGCCCGAAAGCTCGCCCGGGAGCTCGTCGTCCAACTGCGCCCCGGCGTCCTCCGCCCATTTGTGCTCGCCCAATCGCGACTACCTCGCCTTGCGCGAGCCTCCCGGCGCCATCTTCTGCCCTCATCATCGTCGACCACCGTGGTCGTGCACTCGCACGGCGACTCTGTCTCACCGTCCGCATCGTCGCCGGTAGCCGCGGCCTCGCGTGCCTCCGCGACGCCCCCGCCTCGCCAAGCTTAAGCGCCACCGCGCGGTGAGCCCACGCGTCCCCCGGTCAGTTAGCGCGAGCCCCCGCAGGTGCCCTCTCCTCGCAGGCACACACAACACCTCGTTGGCCTCGCACCCGCCTGTCGCGCCACCCGCGTCCTTCATTGTTCCGCCCCCGCGCGCCCCCAGCGGTGGAGACCACGCCTCTGCCCGCGCGCGCTGACGCGGGACACCACCGCGCCTTGTCGTGTCACCGGTCGGCCGTTTGAGCTCGCTACCCTCCCCAATCGACGGGAGGAACAAGACGTCCTAGGAAGAAGAAGAAGAAGAAGAAGACGAAAAAGAAAGGAAAAAAGAATCCCCCTTTTTGTTTCGGTGAACCATATGGGCCGAGCTGGAAGGGGCCCGGGCCGCTAAGGCCATTTGCTTAACCGCTTGGCGGCGGGGCAAATCTGGCCTCGCTTCACTGTTTGGTAGCCCGTCCGGCTGGGGCCAATCCAGATTCGTTGTTTGGTTCCCTGACCGGCTGGAGCCAGGCTGGCTGTAGCAATCCTTCTGCCAGCCGAACCCCAATGACGCCATGATCACCGTAAGTGTAAACTCGCGCCCTCGTGTGATGTGTCTGAGAGTTATACCTCATCACATGTATCACTCGGTGTATTGTCGCGCTGCTTCGGTGTGGGTGTTAGCAGCCAATCTGGACATTCTTCTCCCTGGGCGGCTTAGTAGCGTGTACGGTACCCAAAGCCCACTCTTTGGTTCCAGCCGCAGACCGCAACCCGGCTGTCTGGCTGGCAAGAGCAAAAGCTGGCGGTCACCTGGCGTGAAAAACGTCTTGCTAGAAAAATGGCTCAGTCGATGAGTTGCTTCCCCGCTGTTCAGCCGGCTGAGTGTTTTGTTCGATCGAACCTCCTCTCCACGGTCCGAGTACCGTACGCCTCACCTCGTGGCCTACTCTTCGGTTTCAGCTGCATACCGCAACCCAGCTGCTAGCCTGGCAAGAGCAAGAGCCAAAGGGTGGGGGACGAGAAATGACTAAGGGGTCCTCGCTATGGCGAGCTAACACCCGAATTAATAAAAATGTTGGTCGCCGCACTCGGCAAATAACCAACCATATGTCCACATATCTTACAAACTGTTTTATTGTTTTTTTCATGATAAACTTCATGACGCCGTCTCCAACTACCACACCAAATTTTGGGAAGCCTCTGCCTGACTCTTCAAGTCGCCCAGAGGCTCGGGAGTTAGTGTCGGGGGGATGACCCCCGGATGCCCAAACATGCCCCAAGAAACGCTCTAAATACCGAGGTCGCCCAGCCGGCCTGCCTCGCCCCACCCAGCTAGGCTGCCTCCACCTGCGCTGCTTCACCCGGCCCACCCGGCTCCTATTTGCCTGGCCACCTCTGCAGTGCTACCGACTGGGCCCCTCCACCTTGCCTTGCTAGGCCGCTTCTCCGTCACCCCGGCTGGGCCGCCTCCACGTCGAGTCCCCCATTCGGGCAGCCGTCCGCTTGCCTCACCCGGCCACTGTAGCATCCCAGTTGTCTAACACCTGTAATGCTACTTGATCTAGTAATAAAAGGGCCACTTCCTACATATAATTGTTGCATCATCATCATATCATGCTCATGTCATCATGCCACCTTGCATTTGAGCATCATACAAAAACCCTTTTGTTTTGGTTCTTATCTCATATGCATTAATATTTGTATTTGTCTCTTGATATTGTATTTGGTTCTTGATATATTGTTAAATGCCCAAGTTGATTTGGGGGCATATCTCTGTTTGACTCCACCACCTTTTCTTCACCACCTTATTATTCCACCATCCAACTAAATATGAGCTTTGCACTTTATTTGGTTTTACCTCTAGCTCATGTGGGTTAGGATGGACCCACTTCTTTTCCCCATGCTCTCATCTTAGCATCATGATGTTTTCACATTAGTGATATATGAGAGCCACATGGCCACCTTTGCATGCCTTGTGAGTGGGACCCTAATTCTAGCTCCCATATGTGTTGTTTTTGGGGTTATCATCATGTTGGGATATTTTGTGGGCTTAATAAATATCTAGTGGCATATACACACTAGCAAGTCCCATTGTATTCCAGATATGGTCATCTCCATCTATTCCACACGGGGCATCCTTTTTAATTCTTTTTGCTTGGCCTTCATTCCAATTTTTGGGAATGCAAAATAATAATGCCATGTAATAACATTGTTTTCACAAGAATCTTCAGGGCAATAGATATTTCTGCATGGGCCATGCAAGTACCACCTTTTTGCTTGTCATTTGGTTTTTATTTGTTTGAGTGGATCATCTCTATCTATATCCCTTCCTTTTGGGCTTGATCTAGTTGATCTTGTTTACATCATACCACATCCCTCTCTCTCCCTCTTTTCCTCTTGATCTTGCTTGATCTATGTTTGGAGCATGCATGCTTCTAAAACCCTAGCTCTCACCCCTCCCTCTCTAATCATCTATATAAGTTCCCTCTATCACCTACTCCATCATCACCATACCCCCCCATACCCCATCCTAGCTAAACCCTAATCTACACCTAATCCAAACCCTAAATACCCTCTCTCTTTTCTATCTACCTAACCCGAGGCCATCATCCCCTCCTTCCAAAGCCTCTCCTAACCCCAGCCCTACCTAACCCGAGGCTGCCCGACCCTAGCTCCAAGCCTCTCTCCCCTCTCTCTAGACCTAGCTACAATTAAAACCCTACCTTCTACCGAACCCCTAGCTCTCTCCTCCTCTCTCGGCCACAAGGTCCTACCAGCCCGAGCCACCTCCTGCTCGACCGGGTCCCCTCCTTCCCCTCTGGCTCGACCATACCAGGTGGGGTGCACTGTTTCTCCTCCTCCCCACCCTCTCTCACGTGCTTGATCGCCCCACCTCCTGCCGCCCGTGTCCACCTCCCTCTCTGCTTTTTGCAAAGCAAACAACCACCCCGGTGCTTCCTCCTCCTCCTTATCTACAACCACAAGCTGAGCATCTTCTATACGCCACCATCCCCCACCATCTCGATCCAGATCAGAACCGATGCCTGTCTTCCCCTTTCCTCCTTCCATGCCCACCATGGCCTTCTCCATGGCCTCATCTGCACCCTAGCACATCCAAGTCCTGATGCGTCGAGGAGTTGTACCAGGGGGAAGATAGGCGACCAGGAGGTGTCTCTGCTGCATCCACGTTGCCTCGCTGCCGGGCGCCGTTAGACCTCGCCGGAGCAAGGACGCCGCCTCTGTGAACCGGGACACCAGGAGCGGTTGGGCGTGGCGCCATGACGGTCTCCTTCTCCTTCACCTCCAAGTGCCACGCACACGCGCCCCTGGTGAGCTAACCCCTTCCCCAGACATGGCCCTGCCGCCCCTTGCTCCTTGCCTCGCTGCCGGGCGTGACGCCGCGAGCACGTCTCAACCCGCAGTCGTGGCCGTTGTTTCATTGCTTTCTGTTCTCTTCAAGTTTCCGATTGCATCCTGTCTTGCGTAGATTCCTTGACCAATTCAGAGCCCTATGTCCCTCCTTGCGCAGAACAAACCACGTCCAATTTCATTCCTGTGCCTCTCTCTATCAACTCTAGAAGATCGCCTGTTTGCAGTGCATCCGTGAAATTCAGTTTCTCATGAACGTGTTTTGCCTCTGTTCATCCCTTCGCCCCCCGTCTGCAGACCTCCGTTGGCGAAACTCCAAACATAAAACTTGTAGCCTGTATCCCTCTTCAACTTTGGTTTTGTGTCTTGTACAAAATCTCCAGATTCCTCGCCATCTTCATTCAAAGTTCGGGCTAGTCATTTCATGAGTAAATCTTGATTAAATCGATCTGCACCTCCCGGACGCTTTTCTAAATAGGCCCCTAGGCTTCTCTGACTCCCAACCCGTGGCCCCTCTGTGTCCAGTTATTTTTGTAGAAAGGTACCCCACATTTTAGACCCTTAACCCGCAGTCCTCCCTTTGCCACTTGTCACCCCATCAAGCTCCTGCCACGTCAGCACACAGTCAGCCCACGGGTCCCACCTGTCTGTGACTAGGGCTAAGTTTGCCTGAGTGTTAAAAGTTTTTCTGTTTATCTGATTCAATTCAAATCCTTTTAAATTAATTCAAATTTCAATCTGTTTAAATCTAAATGAATTCATAACTTATTCCTGGTTTGAAATTTGAATTCAAACCTTATATGAAAAATGTTTTGTTTTTGAATGTTAATTCAAATCTTTATTCAAATATTTTCAAAACTAATTTAAATTAGTCAAACCTTTGACTTTGACCTAATATGACTAATTTTGACTTAAAAATAAAATTAAATTCATATTTCCAAATAATACAAATAATATATGTTTTGGAATCAGAAAAATGTGAGGATTTCAAATATGCTATTCAAATTACCTTTTGCACATTTAAAATTCCAAGTTGAGTAAAATTACAACAAATGCCACTCGAACTTAATAAATTAATAACTTTTGATTTATAACTCCGAATTTAGCAAATGATATGTCTAAAATGATCAGCTCGACGAGACCTTTCTGTTTATGCTATCCATGACTTCAATTGCAGCATGCATCATGTAAATATATAATATACAGCAACTAATATGACAATAAAATGTGGCCAAACCTTAATAAAATGACTTATTCTTGTATACCACACCTCACCCATGCCATGCTACTTTATTGCCATGCAACTTATGCATCATTCATCATGGCATGATTGTTTGCTTGACGCATTTTATTCCTATGCTTGTGCACTTTATTTATGTTGTCCCTTGTTTGTTTGGTTCTTCTTCGGATAGACTCTGAGCAGGGGATATATCAAGAGAACCAGGAGCACTACCCAGATCCGTCTCTCGCTTCAATCGAGTTGCTGTGCAAGCACTACCACATGCTTGCATACATCTGATACCTATTGCCTCTATCTTATTCTTGCATCATTGAGTCGCGATTGCATTAAACTGAATCCCAAGTATTGCATAGCCTTTACTTTTAAACCCCACCAAGCTTGTTCCTCCATCCCATGAGCCATTACTACAGGAGTTGTTTGGGCCATGCGAGTCGTAGAACAGCATGTGTAGGGTATGTGAGAGTCTTATGGATAACGAGGTACTTAAACAACTTAACCTGAGTAGTAATGGGATAACTAATGAAAGTGGCACCAGTGAGCAACATCTGCTATTTGGTTTTTCCTGCTCACTTGTGTTCCGTAAGACCCCGAGTACTTGATTCCTGTTCCAAGAATATTCGCGCTATCCACATCCGGGAGGCTTATGGGACCCCCTGAGCCAGAGCTTGATTCCGTCTTATTTCTTGGGGCCACAAACTAGTTTGAGGTTTTATTTACTATCCTGTACTTATGCCATGCTACTGTTTATTTACGTTTGTGCGAGGAGCACACTGTCTTTGTTAGGTAAGCGGAATGTTTTCGCGGTATCGACAAGCCCAGCCACACTTTCGGGTTCCGTCGTTTCTGACCATTGACGCAAACCTTGAGTCCGTCTCGAGTCGCCTAACTCCGCTATGGTCTACTCAATGGGGTGACCCCCTGAAATAATTCTGAATCCTGTGATTGCTTTATCGTGAAGACCTCGTTGGGTTTTGATTTGGTTTTTCCGAGGTTGAGCGAGTGTGTGTTGCTATTTGTGCACCCCTGCAGGGTAAAACTTTCTGAAAGCCGTGTCCGCGGTTATGGACGACTTGGAGCACAGTTTCTCGATCATAGACAAGCATAACTAAAGTACCGCTTTAATCTGACTAAGTAATTGACTAGTAAATAGTGCAATACTCATGGAATGGTTAATAAAATTGCCAACGGATGGGGGGGGTTGTTCGTCCGCTTCCTCGTTGGTAAGCGAGGAGGAGGATGGATCTGATGAAATTACCGTTATAACTGTTGTCATTAATTCACGGACATCCGTCTATCTTTGGTTAGGCGGATGGATAGCGATTGTCTATAGAACTGCTAGGGTTTATCTTTTGTTGCAATTGCGTCACCCCAGGTTGTGTCCCCTTTAGAGGCATTAAGACTTGCTGAGTACCCTTAGGGTCTCACACGATAAATTATTGGTTTAGATGAACAGGTACCCTCGCAGGACGGATACTGGATGGAAGAGGCTGATGATGTGGGCAACGATCGTTCGGTGTAGAAATTCCGGGAACGGGGATCCGTGAGATCTGTGGGCGGGATGTGCTTATTTCTATGGCATCTTATGCCGATTTGCTTCTTATCCGTACTCGGACCTTGTTTTGCCGCTTCCGCTTGATACTCTGATGTGTGATGTATGAGGAATTATCCTAACATATTATATCTATCTAGGTCATTTGAATCTTGCCGTATGGCGTTGCTATATTTCCTTTCTTTCTAGATGGTATGGCTCTGATGTACTCTTGTATGGTGGCTTGCATACATACTCATTTGTGTATGTAGTTGATCCCTTCGCTTTGCCGATTCGCCCGCCAGACAGGTCACGATGAGTTGGAAGTGGTTGGGACGGCCGAAAGGTCTACCCGTGAGTGGCTTTTGGGGCTCCACCGTACTATTTCAACCACTACCGCTCATCCAGGCTTGTATCTAGGAGCGTAATTCACCGAGGTAGTTACAGCCACCCACGCTCCTGCATCGGGCCACACCTGCTGCCACCCGGCTGGCCCCCCTGCTCGCCACCGCCTTCGGAGGATCCCAGCTGCCGCCCTTGGACTCGATCGATGGAGATATCTATCCCTGGACCCGGTTCTGCCTAGGATTCCCTTGACCGACATCAGATCCCCTGGCGAGCATTGGATCCTCTGCACCACGTGAAGACTGGATAAAGCACAGCCTCTGCCTTTACAGTAGCGCTATATTGTGGCTTTATACATCATGCTAAAGTAAAGTTAGGCCCGCCTGGGCCCCATCTTTTCTCCTGGGCACCCATTTATAAGGTGCACCAGGGAGCATCTTCTAGACAGACCTAGGTTGATACGTTTGCCCATGAGAGGCTTCTTCTTCCTCACCTCTAGCTTATCAGCATGGCTACACATCTCAAGGAGCACATCTGTAACACTCATATACTCCACACATAGTCCAGACATGCAGAAGTAGGGGTTTTATCTCACCGCGAGGGCCCCGAACCTGGGTATACCGTCGTGTTTGCGTATGCCTAATCCCGTTCCGAACACCGTTACCACACCATGCGAATCCCACGCTAGTTTTGTCATCCCCATGGCTATGCCGTCGAACAAGGCGACGACATGGCACGACCCAGTAACATACATACAGTTTTTTATGGTTCGTTGTTTCTTCTTCATTTCTCTTTTATTTTCATGTTTTTCTTTTTCTTTTCTTCATTTTATTTTTTAAGTACTAGAATTATGTAAGTGAAAAACATATATTTTGACATATATGAACATTTAACTAGTTTCAACCTTTTACACTCTCTTTAATTTTTGTGGTATATATGTCAATGATTTTCTGCCACACACATGAACATTTTTAGAAGCCATGAAAGACATCCCTTTGTCATGATGTTGATCTTCGATAAATGCAAACCTCCATCTTTGTTTTTGGTATTTTCCTCTTCTGCGAAAATACATGAATCCCCATTTTCTTCTCTAGGCGGAATAAACTATGTAATTATTCTCATGTGCAATAATTGCAAACCTAGATAAAAGTTGGACATTAAAGATACATTTTGCATATGAAGCTTATGCTTTGGATTTCACCGTGAATGGTAATGGAACATGAGTTTTTCCAGATCCAAACAGATATGAAAAGAATGGAAAACCAAACGATCGCACAACCTAAGCCACAAAACAAAACTCTCACCTAGGAGAGTAAACTTTCTCCAACGCACCAAGTGAAAGACTGTTCCTCAAACCCAGGGAAGACTACCTTACAATGCCTCCCAAACATCAACCACCAAGCAACTGGCAAAATAATGTTAAGTTTTTTTTTGCTATTCACAACTATATTGAAACACACACGGCCAAGCTTCGAGACGTATCTTTATCCGAGGAGATCTCATGAGATTCAGTTAGACGTAGGGTGCATACGATGAAGTCGAGTGAAGATTGAGCATAGGGATGGAGCTAGTGGGGGCGGTCTAGGGCCATGCCCCTAAGCAAACTATCTCTAATGGCCCCTTCCAAGTTAGAAAATATTCATTTGCCCCCCTAGATTACACTTTCCAGCTCTGTCCCTAATTGAGCATCATTGATTGTAGAGCTACAACATGCTCCATGATGTGGATCAGTAGTGTGTCGTCCTTCTGGCTAGATCAGTCCCATCCCCTCTATATTGAACTTGTATCTGATATAGGGCTATCAAAATTAAATGTTGGTGTTTCCTTTCTATTGGTTTTGTGTTGTAAGAACTATTGTTGTTTTATGATTGTATTAATTTAAAGTCGGGCTAGCTGATCTTGAGCCTTTGGTCTAAAATTGACTTTGTGTCACCCTCGTTTTTCAAGCTTGCCCAAAGTTTCATGAAATAGTAACAAGGACGACAAATTTACCTCCAAGATGCTTGATATGCAAGTATCAATGACTTGTACAGAACATTGGAGGTCATGGACTCCATGTGTTTGGTCTTCTTTAGTTTGTTTACCGACTGTATGGAGAAACGTGAAGATGCAAAAGATGACTTTGGAGACAACAACATCGAAGAAGTTTGATATAACTCTCAGTTTTATCGGAGAACTTTGATGTTCCGTTTATTTTAGTGTCTTTGTTACTACCTCTATCCCAAAATGTAACACGCTTAAGATTAGTGAAAAGTCAACGTTTTCTAAATTTGATCAAGTTTATACAAAAATATGAACATCTATAATACTGAATCAATATCAATAGATCCACCATAAAGTATATTTTCTCGGTGTGTCCATTCCATACTGTAGATGCAGATATTTTCCTAAATATTTGGTAAATTAGTCGGATTTGATGTTTTGACTAATCTTAGATACCTTACATTTTATGACGGAGGGAATACCTTTTTTAGATGGTAGGCTCACATCGTACAACCACCGAACATAGTTTACAAACCAGAGATCCAAGATCCACAACAAGTAGCACAAAGCACACCCGACTAGGAGTTGCATGGAACACACACATAGAAGTTTGCATCCCAAAGCACACCTAAAACCAACTGAAGAAGGACTACAAGATATAACGACAGGATAAGCAGGAGAAAGCCCAACAGTCCCTCCCTCCAAGGCTACTCCGGGGCATCTCACACAATAGTATGGAGTTGACGAATCCTTCAATCGTCAACTCCCACACCTCACGGTCCAGTCGACTAGGCACTGACTTCCGCACCTATAAATACATAAATATTTTGCATAAATCCAATTCGGCTCACGGGTGCATATGAACCCGTTATTCAAAAACATATTTCAAAATGTGAAACAATTCAGAAAAATGTTTGCATGTACATCAGGGCATTCTATGTCCGCAAACAAGTTTTTGGGGAAAAGGGATATTTTTTACGTTCCATTTAAAAAGATAAATTTTGATGCTCCATCTTATGGACATTTCTTATCTTCTTATCCACAAGCCACAAAAGACATTCCCTTTTTCCGAAAACTTGTGTGTGAACATTTAGAATGTTCAGTAATCTTTTGTTCAGATTTTCTTAACATTCTGAAATTTATGTTTTTTTGATAATATATGTTCATATACATCTCTGTGTCTTTCTTACTTAGTTTGTTGTCCAACGAACTTTAGTTTCATGCATGATGCTTAAACGTGGTGGTTGAATCTTCTAGCAAACACACAACTGGGCAAATAGGACTCGACTCAACTGCCTCGTGACCTTTAGCGATTGTCCCCATTTGATTGAAAAGTGTCAGTGCCTTTGGATGCTTTTTTTCGAAACAAAATAAAACGTGGACGTGCTAGTGCTACTATATGGACTACTAGATTGGTAGATAATTCACGCTAAAAGAAGACGACATAGTAGATGAAGCCTAATAAGATTGAGAGAGGCGACGACAAAAAGCACCACCGGTGGCATCTTTCAGTACTGTCCGCTTGATCGACCCACGCCACCATAGGGTTGGTGCGCACGCGACGATCCATCTCACTTTGCTGGGTCGCACTCGCGCGCCGAGAGAGAACGCAGATCGAGCACGGGACAGACATGGAGAAGCTCGGCGCGAACCCGGCCAACTCGTGCCCGCTGACGCCGCTGGGCTTCCTGGAGCGCGCGGCCACCGTGTTCGGCGACTGCCCCTCCGTCGTCTACGGCGGCGCCGTCTTCACCTGGTCCCAGACCCACCGCCGCTGCCTCCGCCTCGCCTCCGCCCTCGTCTCCCTCGGCATCTCCCGCCGCGACGTCGTAAGCACACGTCCATCTCTACGAATTGAGTTTTGGTCGATGGCGTAAAACGAACTAAGTTGGTGGCGTGAATCGGACCAGGTCTCGGTGCTGCTGCCGAACGTGCCGGCCATGTACGAGGCGCACTTCGGCGTGCCGATGAGCGGCGCCGTGCTCAACACCATCAACACGCGCCTCGACGCCCGTACCGTGTCCGTCCTGCTCCGCCACTCCGGCTCCAGGCTCGTCCTCGTCGACCCTGCGCTGGTGCCGCTGCTCGACGGCGCGCTCCGCCTCCTGCCGCCGGGGCACGCCGCCCCGCGCGTCGTCCTCGTCGAGGATCCCAGCGAGAAGGATCGGTTCCCTCCCACCCCGGCCGCGGCTCTGACGACATACGAGAGGCTCCTGGAGATGGGCGATGAAGAGTTCGTGTGGGTCCGGCCGACGAGCGAGTGGGACCCGATGGTGCTCAACTACACCTCCGGCACGACGTCGGCGCCCAAAGGGGTCGTGCACTGCCACCGCGGGATCTTCCTGGTCACGCTCGACTTGCTCGTGGACTGGGCGGTGCCGCCGCGCCCGACGTACCTCTGGACGCTGCCCATGTTCCACGCCAACGGCTGGAGCTTCCCGTGGGGGATGGCCGTGGTGGGCGGCACCAATGTCTGCCTCCGCCGCGTCAACGCCGCAAGTGTCTACAACGCCATCGCGGACCACGGTGTCACGCACCTCTGCGGCGCGCCCGTCGTGCTCAGCATGCTGGCCGACGCGCCCGAGGACGCGCGGAGGCCGCTCCCAGGGAAGGTGCGGATCCTCACGGCGGGGGCGCCGCCGCCAGCCGCCGTGCTGCACCGCGCGGAGGCGATAGGGTTCGACGTCGGCCACGGGTACGGGCTGACGGAGACCGGGGGTCACGTGGTGTCGTGCGCGTGGAAGGGCGAATGGGACAAGCTCCCCGCGTCGGGGCGCGCGCGGCTCAAGGCGAGGCAGGGCGTGCGCACCCCTGGCATGACCGAGGTGGACATCGTCGACGGCGACACCGGACGCAGCGTGCCGCGGGACGGCGCCACGATGGGCGAGATCGTGCTCCGCGGCGGCTGCATCATGCTGGGATACCTCAACGACGGCGAGGCGACCAAGGCGGCGGTCCGGGAGGACGGGTGGTTCTACACGGGGGACGTGGGCGTGATGCACCCGGACGGGTACCTGGAGATCCGGGA
Organism: Avena longiglumis; assembly: GCA_030063025.1. Classification (NCBI taxonomy): domain Eukaryota; kingdom Viridiplantae; phylum Streptophyta; class Magnoliopsida; order Poales; family Poaceae; genus Avena; species Avena longiglumis. The sequence goes on along the minus strand of CP125974.1, from coordinate 3,371,191 downwards.
CCGGTCCAAGGACGTGATCATCAGCGGCGGGGAGAACATCAGCAGCGTGGAGGTGGAGTCCGTGCTGTACGGCCACCCGGCGGTGAGCGAGGCGGCGGTGGTGGCGCGGCCGGACGAGTTCTGGGGCGAGACGCCGTGCGCGTTCGTGAGGCTCAAGGACGGCGCTGCAGCGCGCGCGGTCACGGCGGCCGATGTCATGGCGTGGTGCCGAGAGCGCATGGCGGGATACATGGTGCCGAAGACGGTGGTGTTCCGCGCCGAGCTGCCCAAGACGTCCACCGGCAAGGTCCGGAAGTACGTGCTCCGGAACCTCGCTAAGGAGATGGGGCCCACTCGCAGGGGCAGCAAGATGTAGGAGGCCTGGCATTGGCAACCGATTTTTGTTTCGTGAGTGATCATCGTACGGTACTCCGATCCGTGGATGATCATCTGATCAGAAAGATTCACCGTGGATTCTCTGATCAGAAAGGACTAGTTTACCCTTTTGAATATTTAACAGGTTTGATTGATCTCAGTCACCGTGTGAGCTATTGGGTTCTGTGCTTCAAGATTTGTGTAGACTGTTAATGGATTTGCTAATTCCGAAACGCCTATAGAATTTGCTTTTTGTGTTGTACAGATTCATGCATGTCGGCTGCTGGCCGCTGCTTACCACAAGCAACTCGGGCTTTGAGGTACGTGGCCTTTTTTGTTTGTGCCTTTTTTTTTCTTTCTTTGGTGCCTTTTTCATATTGTTGACCTTTGCAAGAAACTAAGGGCACGAGCAGCGGAGGCAGTGGTATGGTGTGGCCTCACGGTCTCCACGTAGGAAATATATCACGAGAACACCGCTACACAAAATTCTGTCCAACGCAGGCTATCGTTCCATGGAATAGCTATGTCTTTTTTCAATGCAAATCCCACCCCTCGGCAGGACAAAGCATCTCTCTTCCTTTTCTACAGTCCCCTTTCTTTTTGGTTTCTCTCTGCTTTTGTCAACAAGGAAGCGACTTCCTCTGCAGGATCCCGCTTTAGTCTGCGAGCAGCAGATTTGTCTTAGCTGGACAGCGGAGGACGACGTAGATAGCTGGGGCAGCGGTCCAACCTGGAGCATTGGCCATGCTCTAATAGCTTATAGGTGGGACTTGTTATTCAATACATTGGTATTTTTTTTTCATATTGTTGACCTTTGCAAGAAACTAATAGCTTGTAATTGAGACTTGGTTATGCGGCACTACTGAAAAAAGCTTAGCAGTGCAGCAGCCGTACTAGTGGAAAAAAGAAAAATAGTAATATGTACCCCGACGAGTAAGTAAAAGACCATCACCTATAGATGGCGAACTGATTCCCGCAGGGCTTGCCGTTGACTAGTAGAAGAAAAAGATCGTCCTTCCTACGTGTTTCGTGGACGGACCCGAGGGCCGAAAAAAAGCCACGACATTTGATATTTTGCTTCCGTCACGGCTAGAGAGCCTAGCGGCGATGAAAACGTAGAGTAAGTATATCGCCGGGTCCTCCCAAAAACTAATGGCATATGCGTTTGTCATTGGTTATAGGTTAACGCCGACGGTCCCATACATAAACTAGTCGTTTGGTTCTCAAGGTCACTAACAACAATTGAATTATCGGCTTCGTTGGCTGGGCGATGAATCGGTGACAAGCAAATATGTATTTGTCGCTAGATTTTGTTAGATGGTTCTCAAAACGGCCAACACTTCTCTGTTTTCCCACCGCGGTTCGCATCGTTGTCAAGCAATTAGGAGGACCGATGATATCAAAGTAAAATCAACCGCCCTCAAGAAGTAACCGAAGACAAAAAAAAACACTTCAACTCCCCACTTTTAAAAAATTATATATGATGTTAGTTAGTAGCATTGCATGTCAACTAAGTACAAATATACTCCCTCCATTTCAAAATATAAGATGTTTTAGGTTTATAAATAAAAATGTACCTAGACTTGTTTTAGTGTGTATATTCACTCCAAACTAAGTGAACCTATATACTAAAAGAAGTCTAGATACATTTTCTTCACAAAATTAAAGCATCTTATATTTTAAAATAGAGAGAGTATCAACCATCTATTAACTTGGATTCAGTCAAGTATTTGTTAACAATATTGAATGTGGATCCATTACTTCAACAGACGGGCACAATGCAGTTAAATAGAGACATGGACAACAATGCACATGGCAACAGGATAGAGTACAACCTACGTTGCAAAGTCAAAACGAAGACCGAAGTATCTAAAAATACACGGTACATAGAATATAAAAGCATTAAGCATATACAAAATGTTCTACACTCAAAATTAGCTTCTCTAGAATGGTTGTTATTCAGCTGTAGCCGTCTACACCGAGTATCCCAAATATCGTTGAACATAAAGATGACGCAAAAACTCACTACTTTGAGCACTCTTTGGTTCAGAACAAAGAACAATTATCGAAGTTAATATCGGTAGTCTTTCCTCGGTACACATTCAAACTAACATTTCTTCCAATAAAGTACTCCAGATCAAGGCATTAATTGAATAGAGCACACTTTTCATGTCCACATTGATATCTGATTGCAAAAGTAAAGAACCAAATTGAATACAGTTCTTTTACCAAATATTATTTGTTATCCAAGCTTAAAAGAAATTTATATCTAGTAAATATACACTTGAGCTAGAGTGGTTAACATTTAACATCAAAAAAAATTCATCTTGGTGGGTACCTTCTCATTGGACTGCAATAGTTTAAGGAATTCAACAACTAAACTCAGATTGTTTGCAAAAGTAGTACTCCCTTCATCCCAAGACTTAAGGCCTATAACTTTTTTGAAAAGTCAAAGCCATGCAAAGTTTGACCAAACTTTTAGAAAAAACTATCAAGAACTATTATATTATATAGATAAGTTTCATGATGTATGAAAGGGTATGGATTACATATTGTAAATATTAATATTTTCTCTAAAAACTTGGTCAAACTTTAGGTAGTTTGGATTTCGAAAAAAGTTATATGCCTTAAGCCTTAGGATGGAGGTAGTAAGAACAAAGATCTTCATTTTGCACACAGACAGTGTCAAGCTGGTGGGGATCTTTTCCTAGAAGAATAGAGGAACATATATCAATTAACAAAAATCGAGATTGAAGAAAAAGATGATGAATAATCTAGCTAGCGATCATGGTTCCAATACAAAGTTGGAAGATAGGTTTATGCATGTAGGCCAACATCGCCAATTTTGGTGCGACGACCACCCTGACTGATCGTTGACACACTGGACCAAATACGATCAATCTCACAAGTCAAGGTGCATCTTCAATGACAAGCTCCTGAAACTCCATACGACAATGGTGTCTGTTCATGTCAGACACACCAATCAAAAGGAGATTTGGCAAGACGATGCAGAGGGTGCAAAACCCGTGGATCCCTGGAAGTGGAAGGGACTCGATCTCAATACAACCAGAAAGTAGGTGTGGGATGGCCACCTCTGAGCTAAAGATGTCTTGGAGCTAGAGCTGCTTGAGTTGAGGAATAATACGTACTGGTGCAGCATCAATCTCGGGGATAAGGCCATACGCAAGGCGAACAACGTGCAGTGTGGGCGAGAAGCGGATCACGGACCGTGGGAGCTTGCACGGGTCTTATGCTCCAGCAAGGAACATGAGGTCCACGAGGCTATCAAGGGCGCTAAATTGGAACCAGTTGCAGAACTTCTTGTCGAGCTTGTATTTGTTGCTGAAGATGATGACGAACAAGTGTATGGTGGGGCCAGGGTGCACGACAAGGATATTGGAGACTGCAGCGACGCGTTTTCCATTGCAGTTGGCGAGTGCTAAATGGGGCGCCACCGCTTGGAGAGGAAGATTGTCCTAAAGGCGGACCTGGTGGGGAGGAGGGAGACGATGATGTGCATCATCTCATGGGGGAGGCGGATGATGAGGTCTAGGTCCGCCAGAGGCTCTTCCGAATCTACGAAGACCCGCCTGTGTTTGTTGTCCGTCTCGGCCTCCATCTTACTCTACGAGAACACACGCAACCCCGCAGTCTCCTCGTAGAAATGTGGGGCAGCGGCGCTGGCTGGGCGTCCCACTAGTATAGCTGGAGCGGATCATCTAGAAGGGGATTCGGCGCTGGCGCTGGCTGGGGGAGTGTGGTTATGAGGAGGGGAGAAGGGGCAATGTGGAGTGGAGGATGGAGGAGGAGCTTACAATTGTTTTTAGTAGGGCCGTGTCAAGTCATCATGGATGACCATATTTTCAAATAAAATTGGACACCTCGATCTTCGATTCATAAATGTGGATCCATTTATCACAATATGCCTAACTATATATTTCAGATTTTTTTTGGATCGATTCAAAAGTGTAAATTAATTTTTGACATGCATGCATGATGTGTATGAAAATGGTGTATCAAGTTCGGTAATTCACTAATTAGGTGTTGGCACATTTTTTCTCCATGGAGCACAATGCAAATAATAAGAGAATCATCAAAAGAATGAACTAATCAAATACTTCTATAGATTATCATAATAAACTTCCATCATAGAGTTACATCAACAGCCAAAATAAACACATAATTTTCAACACATAGTTTCATCAACCGCCAAAACACACATCAAACATCTCCAAACAAACACAACTTAAGCTAAGACTTGCTTGCTCATTAGCGCATTATTTTCATCGTGCTAAAGTTGCAGTCTGAATCACTTGAGGTAGCTAATGTTTTATTTTTATCCTTGATGTTGCACTCTGAACCAGATTGGCAGAAAATGAATGAATTGATCAGCAAAAATTAAAAAAGGTGTATGAATGCACATGTTATTATCGTATGAATGAAAACACTAACTTGGTATCATTGAGAAGGTATATACAGTACAAGCAATATTAGTAAAATATAGCTTCTTCCACTTCTTGTTGCTAAAATCTAATTGGAATACTCTCTCCTTAGCCCATACAACAATCGCATCTTGGTCCTCAAATAGGCAAAGTAACCTTAAAGTATGTTTTTCCAAAATATGGAAATGATGTGTCTAGGGCAAGGACAAATGCCAAATTAATAGTACCATGAGGGTTCCATGCATGATGACCTCTCGATGATTTTTCACTAGACCAGGTGTGTAGGGTGGAATCTCTTATAACCGCAAAGCCAATACCTCCATTATGCCCCTTAATGATGTGAACCAATGGTGATTGCCATGTGTTAGGCTGCATCAAACACATCCAGAACAACGAATAGTGGAGCAAGCATCCTAGTTTGTGGAGGACATCAAAGGTGGAGGAGCGCGGCCTGCAGCAGTGCACGAGCTCCTCGCCTCAGCATCGTGGGAGCTACTGAAGAAGGTCGGCAACATCCAGAGGCCGTAGTTGGCGTAGGGTCGTGCTTGGACACGCTGGCGATGGGTGTTTCACGGCAGCATGAGCCACCGCAGCCCTCCCCCTCCCCCCGCGCGGCTTCGATTGAACGACGGCTCAGCCTCGTCCCATGGTGGGATCTAGGTTCCGCTGAGCGCAGTGGCGTATTGTGTTTGCATAAGCGGGGGAGGGGAAAGTGGCAGCGGGAAATTTCAAAACGAACAATTTCAACGAAATCTTTCAATTTCTCATTTTATTATGTTCCACTTTATGTATTCCTCTATCCGTAGAGTACATTGAATGTATAGATATGGCTATAACAGAGTTTCTGCTATTCGTATCTACTCTAGGTATCTCCTTCCGAATAAGGACATAGGGGAGATTTTAGGTGGACGGTAATATCCAGTGATGCTACACCTATAGACGAAATTAGCTAGGGAAACGTTACGCGCTTAGTCTATGTTCTGTAAAGGATTTTGTCTTGTGCTCATAATGTAGCTCTCTTTAAATTTCAGTTTCCTGGGTATGCAACGTCTAGATAGATGAAGGCTACAGGGGATGAAGGCGAGAGGAATGCTGCTAGATTGCTAAAGAAATACTGCCGGATTCTTTTCTATAGAATCATATATACAAGTTTGGTAATGGACAGTCTTGGAACGATGGAATACGGGTAAGTAAATTTAGAAACAAGGTTGGCTTGTAGGATTTTCTATCAACATAAAAGTTGTGTATCACAGCTTGGTTATGCAATTCTGTAGTGTTATGTTTGTATCATTCCACTTTGTAAGCTTCAAGTTTAAGTTTAGATGAATACAAATTGTTCACATATACATGCAGTTTGGTTTCTATCCTTGTGTCATTTTCTACTGCTCCTACCTCATCGTTTGGCCACCAATTTGCTCCACTACTTGGTTCTTGTTTGTGCTTTTGGGATATACATTCAGATGTTGTTTGGTTAGTTTTCAAGCCGACAATATTCAGAACTCAAACAATTGCTAGAGAACAGCTGTTTTCCGAATTGAATTTCACTAACTAAACTGCAATTGCATATATTTCTGTAGTCAAACATCATAAAACTAAAATCTTTCGAAGTACCAAGGGCATATGCACAAGAACATGTACATGTAAAATTTAATGCATATAATTCTGCAATCATTTCCAAGGGAGATCTAGATTCTGTGGCATCCCGCAAAACCACTACTAGAAAATCGCGTTGAATTTGTGCATTGCATCGTCATCATCATGCATTGTTTGCCAAAACTATTTCGCAAAGCCCGTTTTGTTTTCCAAACGCCCCATCTCTATTCAAATGTCAAACACCGGGTCTCCGGAATATTTTTGTTTTGTTGCTATCGGGTTGCAAACGGCCCAATTAAATCAAATAAAAGTTTTATTTATTTTAGTAGGGGCAGTCGGACGGGCCAACCCGACCCGAATGACCGCCCCAGAAAAACTATAACGGGCCAGCTATCCCGCCCCTCTAATCCTAGAGCTACCTAAAAACCTACCCACCCCTACCTGGCCACATCACCCCACCCAATCCCCATAAGCCACCTCACCCTCTCTTCCTCCCCCCACCAACCATAACCTGCCAACTCAGCACACACAGCCGACCCAGCCCCACTCAACTCCCCTCTGTCCCGTGGGCCCCACTCCCCTGCCCTCACCCACCAACCCACACACACACTAGCACCCACGCACACGAATCAAGACACTCACCAAGGCCCCCACTGCCTCGCCCGGTGGGTCCGCCCCACTGGCCCACGCCACCTACCGCTCCCTCTCCTTCCTCCTTCCCGCCGCGGCTGAAGCCGCCGCCGGCCCCGGCCCTCGCCAGCGCCGCGCGCACACCGCGCCGCCAAGATTTCCTCCGCCTCCGCCCTCATTGCCGCCGGGCCGCTCCGCTCGACCCAGCCCGCCAGGGACTCCACCGCCTCGCAGCCGCGCTTAGCTCGCCCGCGCCTGCAGCCCACACGAGCCTCGCTGCCGCCGCCCGCCCGCCAGACCACCGCGCGCCACCGCCGCCTGCGCTGCCGCCCGCGACGAGTCCTCCACCGCGCCGCCTCGACCTCATCCTCCGAAGCCGCCTCGGCCGTGCGCACGCCATGAGCCCGCGGCGCGACCGCTTCGCCGCTCACGCGCGAGCCCGCATCCGCCTCCTCGAGCCTGCCCCGCGCGTCGCCGCTGCCGCCGTCGCCTCAGCCGCCGCGCCCCGCCGCCGTCAGACGCGCCGCCCGGCGCACCCGCAGTGACCTCCGTTCCCGCGCGACGCTCTCCGCCTACCGCGTTCTCCACCGCCCTTCGCCGCCGGCTCGTGGGTCCCGCCACAAGTTCTGCCCGCTACATGCTTTGCGGTCCGATGAGGAACGTCCATGACCATCGGCGCCAAGCCCAAGTTCGACACCGGCAAACCCGGAAAACCGCTAGAGGAATCATCGACCAGATCTTCTACAAGGACGCCAAGCTCGTCGAGACCCCGAACCCGAGGATCGCCAAGTCCGACCCGAGAACCGCGAGTCCGACAAGATCTGCGCAACGACAAGAACGGTACCGACCAGAACGAACCCGACGAGCCCCCGGCGCCAATCTAAGTCCGGCTTCCCGGAACGCCAAGGTTCATCGAGAGTTCGGAACGCCAAGTACTACCCCGGACAACAAGTTCTCCATCGCGGAACGGCAGGATCGACCGCATAGAACACCAAGATCTTTCGATCGAGACTGCACGCAAACAATCGAAACCGCTGAACCGACAAGATCGCCTACCCGAACACCGAGCGCTAAGATCTACCCCTTTCCGAGTACGATCCCGCCGAGCCCGAACCGTCGAACCCTGAACCCTGAGACCGACCCCGAACCCCGGAGCCCAAGATCGTCGAGAACCCTAATGTGTGAACCCCTTCCCGCAAACCCTATTTTATAAATGCATAATAACAACTTGATCGCATATTGAATTGTCATACACGCATGCATGTCTGTGGTTTGGGGCCTTCTGCCGATTCACCTAATAATTAAATATGGGGCCCATATGCGGGCAAATCTAGCCTTATATTGGACTCATTTAAACTTGTGTAGCGAACCAAGATATCTTATCTTGCTTTGCTAAAACAACATCTAAATTGCGGGGGTTTCTAAACAACTTGAACCATTTAATTAATTGTCGGGACCCTGGTTCCACTTAATATGACCTAATTGCATCGCATCTTTGCCATGCCATCCATCATGCATGCATCATGCCGATCTTCTGCCGTGTATTAAATATTGCATCCGGTGTTTCTTCTAGTGTTTTGCTTCTTCGCGGATAAGGCCGTTGAGTTGATGTGAGTCGCCGATCTTGGAAAACCTTCGACAATGTTTTCAGCGAGCATCTCCCTCTTTCTACCTATCTTACTTTTATAGTCTTTATTCCTCCATTGATCTATTGCTATCTGTGTTGCGATGCTTTAGTTTCGCACTGTGATATACCGCAGCCCTATATTGCCTTGGACACATCCTATTACCTGTTGTTTGGTAGATAGTTGGACTTGCGTCGTAGTTGCTTGCTCAAGTCTTGATGTGTGTCATATGCCACGATTCTTGATGTATTGCCGCATGATGTTGATGTTGGAGATGATTCTAGTTTTACTTATTGTTCACTTTATTTTCTGTTTAACAACTAAAATCGCATAAGCAGAGGCATCGGTGGGTGATAGATAATATTTGGTTTCAACGCCCACTTGTGTCCCGTAAGACCCCGAGTACTTGATTCCTGCCTTTGTTTTTTGGCGCTATCCACATCCGGGAGGTATATGGGACCCCTGGACGAGCTTGATTCCGTCTTATTTCTTGGCACAAGCTAGTTTGAGGCTTTATTTACGATCCTGTACTTATGCCATGGTTTATCGCTTTATTTACGATTGCAGGTACCGCATAATCGCATTTGGAAGCGGAGTTTACGCGGTGTCGACAAGCCCGTTTGGGGTTCCTCACGCCCACCGACGCAGACCTTGAGGCCGTCTCGAGCTTGCTTACTGCTATGGATTCTACTTAAGGGTGGCCTCAAATAATTCAATCTGTGATTGTTCATCGTGAAAGCCTCGTTGGGTTTTGATTTGGTTTTTCCGAGGTTGATCGAGTGTGTGTTGCTATTGGTGCACCCGGCCGGTAAAACTTTCAAAGCCGTGTCCATGGATATGGACGACTTGGAGCACAGCTTGATCATAGACAAGCATAACTAAAGTTTATCGTTATAAATTTGACTTATAATGACTAGTAATCAGCTTCACTATAATGGAATGGCTAATAATACTGCCCACAAGTGCTTGTTTGGAGTGTCGCTTGCGACCATTGTACCTGACTAGTAAATATTGCAACTACAACGAAATGGCTGAATAAAAGTACCAACAACTGCTGGGTTTTGGGTTTATCTCATGCTATCTCATGCACGATTAGTAATTGTTGCCACTATAACGGAATGGTCAATTAAAAGTGCCCACTGCTTACTTTATCAGGACGATTACCTAAACCTGACTAGTAAAGTGCCGCAACTATAACCGAATAAATAAAACTGCCAACTGTGTGAGTTCCTCGGTTGACTTCCTCGTTTGGTCTCGAGGGGGAAACACCAGGATGGGTTTGTTTGGTGTTAGCCTCAGGTTGGATCCGAATAGGTCATTCTCACCCTCTCGATAACCGCCATTGTATCGAGTCTCTATAGGTTGTTTAGTGCATCTGCCGCCGCTCATCCACCATACCTATGTAGGCGAGGACCGCAATTCTAGCCTCGCTGTCTTGGCCTCGATCGACGCTCCTTCTTTTTCCTTTGGCCTTTGTCGGCACCCTTTTGTTTAAGCGGTGTGAGATCGGCGTCGTTAGCGGTTACCCTTCCTTGGCACTGGGAAGGGTTATGGACGCCATTGGTTATTCTCGTGGCTCTTAGCCCCATTTGCATCTTGTCCGTAATGGACGCTCTATCGCTTTTCAAGGTGATTTGGATCTTTGTATATTATATCTCGTATTCTTGACTCTTTGAGTCATATATATCTGTTCTGTGGGTCCCATCGAGGACTGTTGTGTAATGTTATTACTTCGTTTTCCACCCGCACGAAAGTGCCTGGTGGGCACCTTTGAATCGTTTCTATGCGTGTTTGGTGAATTTTGCCCAAACTTGCATAGGTCCGATTCTGAGGGTGTTACAGAGTGGTATCAGAGCTCAGCAGTTGCGATACCCCACAAGTCCAGCCTGTAGGATAACCTAGCTAACGGCCGAAGTAGAGTGTCAAAGTTATTTTGCAAAATCGGTTGGATAGTTCTGACTAGGTCTGATTTTACTCCTTACCCCCTTTGCTATTCCTCTCTTACCTCTACGTGTTTTGAATCCGCTCTCTTCTCTCTCTTCGAGTCCAGGATTTCTCGTGGTTGGGTACCCGTCGTACCTTTAGGGTTTCACTTTCTTCCTTTTGTAACGGAGGTGCTACGATCATCAATCTGCAACTTGTCTGCTGTGTCCTTCCTCCAATCTTTTTGTCCTTGACCTCTTTATCCGTATGTGTTCCTTGCTGGATATCAGTGTCGTTGAAAAACATATGAGAAGGATGAGCTTTGGTGAAGTTGGAGTCGACCGTGAGCATGTGTTGTTCATGCCAATGGAACCATCGCGGAACCTAATCATTGTGTCTTTCGTACGATCTCTGTTGTCTCTTCTGGTGTTTCCGACGCAACTTCCGAACCTCGCTTGTCGAGATCTTCAGTCTAATTCCGAGAGTTGGTTGCAAAATCCATCTATTCGCGTGCAGAGAAATGGTTTGAGTGTGGGATGGAGTAGCTACCCTACCACTGCTCTTATCATACACTCTTGCATGTCGAATCATTGGATCCAGCGATTTTACTCTATCCATGGAAGTTAGAGGTGGCTTTACCTTTAACTTCGACCTTTTGTTCCCGGAGAGTTCTCTCGACGATCAGGAGCAACGACCCTTTGTTGGTGGTGTCGCCGTTTTCCCCGATGAAGAAGAAACCCTCGTTAGTGGTGTCGAGAGGATCTACACGAAGTGAGAAGATGCAGATCGCCGACCTTCTTTCCGGTACCATGAGGCGGATCTCGAGGGCGAGATCCATTGTTAGTGGTGTCGAATTGTGGCATCCCGCAAAACCACTACTAGAAAATCGCGTTGAATTTGTGCATTGCATCGTCATCATCATGCATTGTTTGCCAAAACTATTTCGCAAAGCCCGTTTTGTTTTCCAAACGCCCCATCTCTATTCAAATGTCAAACACCGGGTCTCCGGAATATTTTTGTTTTGTTGCTATCGGGTTGCAAACGGCCCAATTAAATCAAATAAAAGTTTTATTTATTTTAGTAGGGGCAGTCGGACGGGCCAACCCGACCCGAATGACCGCCCCAGAAAAACTATAACAGGCCAGCTATCCCGCCCCTCTAATCCTAGAGCTACCTAAAAACCTACCCACCCCTACCTGGCCACATCACCCCACCCAATCCCCATAAGCCACCTCACCCTCTTCCTCCCCACCAACCATAACACGCCAACTCAAGACACACACCGACCCCACTCAACTCCCTCTCATCCCGTGGGCCCCACCGCCTCACCCACCAACCCACACACACACTAGCACCCACGCACACACGAACCACACACCTCACCCCGCTGTCCCTCGCCACTGGTCCGCCACCTGGCCCACGCCACCTACTGCGTCTCTCCTCCTTCCTCCGCCGGGCTTGGCCGCCTGCTCGCCCCGGCCTCGCCAGGCGCCGCAGACACCGCGCCGCCCAGACTCCTCCGCCTCCGCTCCACCGCTGCTGCCGCCCGCCTCGCTCCCCAGCCGCTGGGACTCCACCGCCTCGCAGCCGCCCGCCTTAGCCTCCCGCCAGGCTGCCGAGCCGCCGAGCTCGCTGCCGCCCGCCGCGTCACAGCCACCGCCTGCCCTGCTACCGCCGCCTGCTGACGAGTCCTCCACCGCGCCGCCTCGACCTCATCCTCTCGAAGCTTCGCCTCCCGGCGGCGCACCGCCATGGAGCCCGCCACGACCGCTTCGCCGCCCGCGCCGAGCCCCGTGATCCGCCTCGAGCCTGAAGCGGCGCCCGCCTGCCGCCGGTCGGCCTCAGCCGCCGCCCGCCCGCCGCTGCTCGCACGCAGCGCCGCCCGGCGCACCCGCAGTGACCTCCGTTCCCGCGCGACGCTCTCCGCCTACCGCGTTCTCCACCGCCCTTCGCCGCCGGCTCGTGGGTCCCGCCACAAGTTCTGCCCGCTACATGCTTTGCGGTCCGATGAGGAACGTCCATGACCATCGGCGCCAAGCCCAAGTTCGACACCGGCAAACCCGGAAAACCGCTAGAGGAATCATCGACCAGATCTTCTACAAGGACGCCAAGCTCGTCGAGACCCCGAACCCGAGGATCGCCAAGTCCGACCCGAGAACCGCGAGTCCGACAAGATCTGCGCAACGACAAGAACGGTACCGACCAGAACGAACCCGACGAGCCCCCGGCGCCAATCCAAGTCCGGCTTCCCGGAACGCCAAGGTTCATCGAGAGTTCGGAACGCCAAGTACTACCCCGGACAACAAGTTCTCCATCGCGGAACGGCAGGATCGACCGCATAGAACACCAAGATCTTTCAGTACCGAGACCTGCACCGACAATCGAAACCGCTGAACCGACAAGATCGCCTACCCGAACACCGAGCGCTAAGATCTACCCCTTTCCGAGTACGATCCCGCCGAGCCCGAACCGTCGAACCCTGGACCCTGAGACCGACCCCGAACCCCGGAGCCCAAGATCGTCGAGAACCCTAATGTGTGAACCCCTTCCCGCAAACCCTATTTTATAAATGCATAATAACAACTTGATCGCATATTGAATTGTCATACACGCATGCATGTCTGTGGTTTGGGGCCTTCTGCCGATTCACCTAATAATTAAATATGGGGCCCATATGCGGGCAAATCTAGCCTTATATTGGACTCATTTAAACTTGTGTAGCGAACCAGTATCTTATCTTGCTTTGCTAAAACAACATCTAAATTGCGGGGGTTTCTAAACAACTTGAACCATTTAATTAATTGTCGGGACCCTGGTTCCACTTAATATGACCTAATTGCATCGCATCTTTGCCATGCCATCCATCATGCATGCATCATGCCGATCTTCTGCCGTGTATTAAATATTGCATCCGGTGTTTCTTCTAGTGTTTTGCTTCTTCGCGGATAAGGCCGTTGAGTTGATGTGAGCTTCGCCCCGATCTTCGGAAAACCTTCGACAATGTTTTCAGGCGAGCATCTCCCTCTTTCTACCTATCTTACTTTTATAGTCTTTATTCCCTCCTGTTGATCTATTGCTATCTGTGTTGCGATGCTTTAGTTTCCGTACCTGTGATATACCGTGCAGCCCTATATTGCCTTGGACACATCCTATTACCTGTTGTTTGGTAGATAGTTGGACTTGCGCGTCGTAGTTGCTTGCTCAAGTGCTGATGTGTGTCGTCATATGCCACAGTTGCTGATGTATTGCCGCATGATGTTGATGTTGGAGATGATTCTAGTTTTACTTATTGTTCACTTTATTTTCTGTTTAACAACTAAAATTGAATAAGCAGAGGCATCGGTGGGTGATAGATAATATTTGGTTTCCGAACGCCCACTTGTGTCCCGTAAGACCCCGAGTACTTGATTCCTGTTCCTTGTTTTTGCGCGCTATCCACATCCGGGAGGTATATGGGACCCCCCTGGACCAGAGCTTGATTCCGTCTTATTTCTTGGGGCCACAAGCTAGTTTGAGGCTTTATTTACGATCCTGTACTTATGCCATGGTTTACTGCTTTATTTACGATTGTGCGAGGTACTGCACACTGTACTGTTTTGGAAGCGGAGTGTTTACGCGGTGTCGACAAGCCCCGTTTGGGGTTCCCAGTCCGCCACAGCCACCGACGCACCTTGAGGCCGTCTCGAGCTTGCTTACTCGCTATGGATTCTACTTAAGGGTGGCCCCTGAAATAATTCTGAATCGTGATTGTTCACCGTGAAAGCCTCGTTGGGTTTTGATTTGGTTTTTCCGAGGTTGATCGAGTGTGTGTTGCTATTGGTGCACCCCGCCGGTAAAACTTTCTGAAAGCCGTGTCATGGATATGGACGACTTGGAGCACAGTTTCTTGATCATAGACAAGCATAACTAAAGTTTATCGTTATAAATTTGACTTATAATGACTAGTAATCAGCTTCACTATAATGGAATGGCTAATAATACGCCCACAAGTGCTTGTTTGGAGTGTCGCCATACCATTGTACCGACTAGTAAATATTGCAACTTCAACGAAATGGCTGAATAAAAGTACCAACAAGCTGGGTTTTGGGTTTATCTCATGCTATCTGCACGATTAGTAATTGTTGCCACTATAACGGAATGGTCAATTAAAAGTGCCCATCGCTACTTTATCGTGACGATTACCTAAACGACTAGTAAAGTGCCGCAACTATAACCGAATAAATAAAGCGCCAATGTGAGTTCCTCGGTTGACTTCTCGTTTGGTCTCGAGAAACACCAGGATGGGTTTGTTTGGTGTTAGCCTCGTGTTGGATCCGAATAGGTCATTCTCACCCTCTCGATAACCGCCATTGTATCGAGTCTCTATAGGTTGTTTAGTGCATGCCGCCGCTTGATCCACCATACCTATGTAGGCGAGGACCGCCAATTCTAGCCTCGCTGCAATCGCCTCGATCGACGCCCTTCTTTTTCCTTTGGCCTTTGTCGGCACCCTTTGTTTAAGGGTGTGAGATCGACGTCGTTAGCGAGGTTACCCTTCCGCTTGGCCTGGGCAGGGTTATGGACGCCATTGGTTATTCTCCAGGGCTCTTAGCCCCATTTGCATCTTGTCCGTAGCTGGACGCTCTATCGTTTTCAAGGTGATTTGGATCTTTGTATATTATATCTGTATTCTTGACTCTTTGAGTCGCTGTTATATATATCTGTTCTGTGGGTCCCATCGAGGACTGTTGTGTAATGTTATTACTTCGTTTTCCACCCGCACGAAAGTGCCTGGTGGGCACCTTTGAATCGTTTCTATGCGTGTTTGGTGAATTTTGCCCAAACTTGCATAGGTCCGATTCTGAGGGTGTTACAGATTCTAAAAACATAAATTCGTTTACTTTCTACTAGCCTATGTGTGAGACCCTGGCATATGGTTTAATAGAATTGATAGGATACCCGTACTAACAAGTTGCAACTTTTTTTTCCCGAAAACTCATCTGAAAAAAATTCTGAGGTTAAACATGGTTGGACTAGAATAATTTGAGGATGGGTGATCGACCAGGAAGTGGGTCTCGGTTACGTATGAGTGAGGACAAAATGCACAGAAAATACTAGTATTGATCTGTGAGACCAGTCTAGAGATCCTAATAAGCTGCCAAGAGTGACAACCCGGCCACGGAGAGTCCAAGGTGTTACAAGTGTTATCATAGACGATCTCCGCGATTACACGAGCGTGTGCGGGTCAGTGGCGAGTATGTTGAGCATGGCGCGTGTGGCACAGAGTAGACACAGCATGACACATGTATCGGTACTGGACGCACGGACGTGTGCCAAGAGGGGACGTTCATGTCTTGTGGTTAATCGACGAGGGTGTCGATCTTCTAAGAGTGGGTTTATGTGAGACCCTGACGCATGGCTTAATAGTATTGATAGGGTACCCATACCAAACGTTGTAACTTTTTTCTGAAAGCTAATATGAAAAAAAACGTTCAGGTTAAACATGCTTGGCCTAGAGCAATTTGAGGATGGATGACCGACCAGAAGGTGGGTCTCGGATACGCACGAGTAAGCACAAAGTGCGCAAAAAAGACTAGTATTGATCTGTGGGGCTAATCTAGAGATCCTAGCAAGCTGCCAAGAGTAACAACCCGACCACGGAGAGTCCATGGTGTTACACTGTGCCTACTAGTTGTTACATTAAAATTGGAGAGCCAAGTGCAGAAAAAATATAAGGTCTGCATCCAACATCCTTATTAAACTACAGAAATCATATCTGACTCTGATCTATTGTATTGTTGGGCTCGGATTCTATTGAAGTGTAATGGTGGAGAACTATACTGTGCAACAGAGCTTTGCTGAACTTGAAACCGCATGCTTGTATTCGTATTATTTAATCATACTTAATTTGTCCCTAATTAGGCATTCACACTAGAAAGGTTGTCTCGCGCTTCCTAGTCCTATGACCGCTCGTAGGTTAGTTAGAATCGCTTCACCTCCCACCATGTGACTATGACAGTCAATATCTTTTTTATATGATCACATCCTGATTCTCGAGCGATTACTATCAATCTTGTATTTCTCCTATCCATGACAACTTTGTGAGTCGCTATTAGGGTTACCGCCAAACAATCGGTGCCTCTATTTCAAGTTTGGTCGTTGTTTATAATGTGTCGATGTTTATAATATCCTACTATTTTTTTTCTTGATTTGAGGTGTTGTAAACATGGGTATTTTTACCCGTGGGTTACCCAATTACGCTGTCGGGTGACGGGTATGGGAAAAACTTGTACCCGTTGATGGGTATGGGAATGGGTGACGGGTAAGATTTGAAGGGACAACTAAGGGTTTGGGGTGGCTCAACCCGCACCCATATCCTGCGGGTTCCATCCCTACTTGTATATTGTCCTAGAATTGGAGGCATGACAATAGCCGAGGAACCTCCAGGTGTTAATGTAGCTATCATGGTTGGATATATGTTGTTGATGCCACAGGCAAACGATTCCTACACCAAACAAGGTTAGAAGGTGAATTGAATGTTGAAGTATTTCTTTTCTTTTGCTTGACGAATAAGCCTGTTGACCTTAGACTCTTTTCTCAACGAAGTAGTACGTCTAGCACACCTAACAGCTATTGGACTTAGTATAGTTGTACTTGGTGTCTCCTCGTTAGAAGGTGCAACTTCCAGTGTATCGAGATATTCCTTATTATGTTCAGAACTTGAGTTACTATATGGTTCAACTTTAAGAGTGCTAAGCTGTTCAATCAACTCATTGCATGAATCCTCTGACATGGCGCCTATCTTCGCAATTGGGAAGAAAACATTGCACATCTTATCAAAATGTTTTTCTACAAGACTAAATTACGTGCCGCCATATGTGCACTGAATAAAGTTATGTTTTATTTTCAGATTTTTCTTCCACCGATCAAGGATGTATTGTGAAGGAACCATCTTGACTTTCTTGTGAGTAAGCACACATAACACATGACTACAGATAATACCTCTGAACGCGACGTGAACACTTAACTTTAAACACTTCCGCATTGAAATAAACATGGTATACATAATATTTTCTCCATCCTTCATCTTTGTCAATTTGCACATCCTCAATTATTTTGTATGTTTCTATTGCCCCTTATTTTTTATGAAGTTCCCGTCATAGTACATTGTGTTTGTTAGCTCCTCTTGAAACTCTTTGAACTTTGCATTTGTATAGACTGACTAGAACTTCTTCTCGATGTCAAAGTGTGTGACACAAGGTCTGGTTGAGTGGAAAGCATTAAAATCAGCAATTATCTCCTTCTCAACTTTATCACGAACAACATTCTCATATTGGCTAGCAAAATGTTTCAATGTTGTCTTGGTGTTAACATACTCATCAAAGAAGGGATGCATGCTCTCACTACGTTGTGTAGTGGACATACCCGTCCAAAAAGCATCTTTCATAAATGCTGGAACCAATGATGCCGATTGTCATAGAGCCCTTTAAGCCATTCATTATCAGCAATATTATACCTCTCAAGTATACGCATTCAAGAACCTTCAAAATCGTTAACTGTTAAAGAGTATGTGGTGTCGAAAGTTATGACATCATCAAAGGAGTACTCTACTTCTTGCATCATCCTAAAAGAAATTTCTAAGTCTATATTCATCATCAACATCCATGACACGGAAAAAGTTCGTATTGACGGATTACATTTTTATAAAGTTTTCACGCACGACCTCAGCATCACCACTTCCAAGTTTCAGTCTTCTTGTTTTCTCTAAATAATTGTGACATTCTTTCTCACCAAAGGTCAGATTTTCATGACCATCTGCTGCCA
This sequence comes from Avena longiglumis, assembly GCA_030063025.1. NCBI lineage: Eukaryota > Viridiplantae > Streptophyta > Magnoliopsida > Poales > Poaceae > Avena > Avena longiglumis. The sequence continues at coordinate 3,352,821 of CP125974.1, read as the reverse complement.
CAACATGAGAACTGAATTTCTTGTTTACTCGTATTCTAGTCTGGTCATTCAACTCGAGTCTTCGCTTAACATGAAAGTCCATCTTCTTGTTGCATCTAAACAACTGTGATTTATATGGACTTAGTGTGTGGTTATGATTCAAAATGGTCGTCGATAGATGAAACGTTCCATCTGTACCATGGACAATATTAACTTTAGCTTTGCATCCTAACTCAGCTGTTGGATTTGGCTTCAACATATTTCTTGAGTTGGATTCAGTCTTACCATAACGAGAGCAACAAAGTGTAAAATACTTCAGTTCTCTATTAGCATCTCTGTTTGATCTTCTTCTCGTCACACCAAACCCTTTTACTTTCGTATAATTTTTGTAGTACTCTCGAATATCATTCTCGATATCAAAGGTCATCGCTAATTTAGGATCTTGAGGTAACACATCTGCTAGAGCTTCATCATTGTCCTCTTCAAGTTCCACATTGCTTTTCTTTTGTTGATCGATGCCATCGTCATCTGGCACATGTCAATTGATTGTTGAACACCACGAGTTTGATCATCCATTCTTATAAATCATTTAATGATCAGGTTTCTGCTGTGTAAGTATTTAATGAGATCACAAAAATCATGGCAATATGAAGGATTTCACATGAAGTACTCTTGTAGGACTACAAACAAGTCCAGAACCATACAAGTGCTGTGTACGCCTATAGCAGTATAACATCCCTCTGTACCATAAACAATCTATACAGTCCGCCATACGCTAGATAGGAATAAGCGCTAACCATGCAATTTGATCGTTTGCTTCAATTTTTTCTGAGCAAATCTGACTTTTATACGCCTATAGCAAGGCCTTAGGCTGTAGCAAAAAATCAAGAAGTATAAATTCGATTGATCTGAACGAGGGGAAACTTACCTGAACTCGAATAGCTAGTCCTTCGGCAAGTTCGGGTACTTGCGTGCGGGTCCGTCGATAGCAAGCCGGTCGGCCGCCGGCACGACGGCGAGGTCTAGCTGTTGCGCGGCCTACTGGCACGAAGACGGTTCACGCCGGTTTACGAAGATAGCTCGCCATCTTCTGCTGCAGCGACACGCGCTTACTCCTCGGCGTTGTTGGCGTCGTTGTCGTAATCGTCGTTGGTGAAGTACTCGTCGGGTAGTCGGCTTCGAGGGCCTCGAGCCTCCTAGGTGCTCGTGGAAATGACTCCGAGGACCGAGCAGACAGGAGGCTGTCCCTCATCGACAACTCCGTTGTCGTCCTGATTGGGAACCCAGGTGAAACTCCTCCCCAAATCCCCTTCAATGACTCTTCAGACCATTCCTTAATTCGCACGCCATCATATTCCTTAGTGCATATGATCTGTTGCCTTTGATGATGCATATTCTCCTCCAGCCATTTCCATATTCATATTCTTGCTAGAAGTAACTAGAAGTGTGGAAGCAGTAATCAGCCTATCTGCGGCTAACTTTGTACCCAACAGCATAGGCTTTTGGGAATACAAGTTTATATGCTTGCTGGTTTGCTGATGACCATTGGTGCTGTTCATGTTTCTGCCTCTGTTAATGATTATTGCACTATAAGATGATCACAAAGTAGTTAATGATTATTTGTTCTAGACCATTCCTATTGTGTTCATTGTGCAGTAAGGTACTGCAAGAACTAAGATAATAGACTGATACTAAGATAATTTTCTCGCTTAGTTCTGGACAATCCATATGTCTTGTTATTGCATTTTTGTCATTATGCAGTGCAACTATTTTTGCCACAGGAAATGTGTAGCTTAACCCTTGGAAAAGAATACTTTATGGTTTCAACTTTTCGTGGAGCATGCGTGCTTTAGTCATGGTTACCCTGCTGTATTAGTAAATGGGTATCATTCTTCGATTATAATCCAAATATGTTCTAATACCTTAGCCACATTGTATTGACGGGCATGATAGTTAAGGGTTTTCCCGTGAATGCTAGCAGATGGGTCTCCATGATTTTCACATCATAGGAACAGGACTGAATAGATTGAGGTGACAGTTTAGTAATGTTAATCCTGATGGATTGAAATATTGACTGAAAATGTTGGTACTGCTCTTCAGCTGAAGTTGGCAACGTCGTCCCAGGGTTTGCCAAGGACCTGGCAGGCTCTCCGCTGCAGCGCACAGGGGAGGCCAGCTCGAGCAGGGGTTTAGACAGCTCCGTCATTGTCCTGATCGGCAAACCAGGTGAGAATTCCATCCATATCCCCACTGGTTTGCCGGCAATGAATGCCACGTTAATCTTGATAGATGGAATTTAGAGTTTAACGTTAATCTTGATTGGAATTTAAACATTGACTGAAACTGATGCTAGCGATGGAATTTTCAGCTGTCAGTTTTCTGAAAATTTTCAATCCTTCAACTAGTTGTAATCGGAAGTCTATGAGCAGGACTAGATAGATCGAATTTAGAGTTTGTTAGCGTTTATCTTGATGGATCGGGTTTATAGGCTGACTGAAACTGTCGGTACAGGTGGCGTGTTCAGTTTGTACTATCAGTCTACTCTCAGTTTTCAACTCACTAGCTTGTACTTGAAGAATGTGCTAAAATAATTTCACTCTGCTTTTCAGCTGACGGTGGCACTGTTGTTAAGGCCGGCGCAGATGTATTCTTGGGGGTGGCTGATCGCGAAGGCTGGATAGGGCGGCTTGAGCTTGCAGTTGGACTGGGGCCAATGTATTGGGTGGAAGAACTCATCGACTGGTGGTACATAATGAAGGGATCCCCAAGAGATCGTGAGAGAGACACCTGGTCCTGGCATGGAGTAGTGGGATATCCTATCGAGCAGCACGATGGTGAGTAAATCTCTTGCATATACTTTCCTAACTTGTGCTTGCCGTCTGGCCCAGCTGCTAACAACAGTGGACATGTCAAATTTCAGGTACTTGTGCAATATGCAGCACGCTGGTCTGCCTAGAGGCCCGCCACCGATTGGATTTCGAGAGGCGACACGGCTACAACACTTTTCCTTACCGCATCCTAGCCCAAACGGTGGAAGACTTGAAAAACCTATGCATTGAGCGCGACGTGTGGACCGTTAAACATGGTGCGGATGGGAAGAAAGTGCTGAAGCTGATCCAGGAGGTCGGAGGGGTAGCAGTAGCCGGCGTGCCCGGTTGGAACCCCAGCAGGTTCCAGGTGAAGACCTGGAAGTACCACCAGAACTCTGTTGGGCGGCCAATGTCACAGTCCACGTTAGCAAGGCTGATCCACATGGAGGGACCGATTTTAGGAGCACTTACTGTGGATAAGGTCTACAATGCCCCAGGCATGGAGGATTATGTGTATCCAGGAGTCCCAAAGGGATACAAGGGTACAACCAATCATTTGGTGGTATGTACAGCCTACTGCTTGCACCCGAGTCCCCAACGGCACTGGCCCGACAAGACTGCGCTCGCCATCCAGGTGGTTGATAACCAAAAGAAGGACGGACCAGTGAGGTGGATTTGGGCCAGCGCCTTCTTTGAGTTCATTGTAGTTCATGTTGAGCCGCTGGACGCGACAGAGCTCCGAGTGAAGAAGCCCAGCCTGTGGCGCCGTATCCTCAACACCGTGTCTCTTCGACACCATTTATAGATCCTGTATTGTTCAGGTATTACTTGTCCTGTGCTCCAAATCTCCAGTTTTTTTGTGCCACATTGTACTTATGTTATGAGAATGTTGTCGCATACTTTAGCCTCTGGAGATGTGTAAACAATTACATCGATGTTGGGATCCTTTTTCTTAAATGAATGTGTATCATCTATTTCGGATGCTATACTTTACTAAACCATTATGTCGTGCATCCCAGTTAAACCTGCAAGCGGTGTAGCTTTGGCGGCTGGTATATTAGTGTTCTTAAGAATATTTGCATCTAGCACCTATCGTTTTTGAACTAGCCGCTAATTAGCAAAGAGAGATCATCTGTGCAAACCTATGTGACTAGTCAGGAACTCTTTGTAAATACTTCTAATAAAAAAATCTTTGGCCATTGATAATTTATCCATCGAAGTCCACCGTAAGCGCTGAAGTCTTTGAAGTACTGTGCTGTGGGACATCTTCTACTTAACTGCATTATCTTGTTATTTATCTGTCTGTTGTGCAATGTTCTGTTTTTGACGGAGTACTAAGCATATTAAAATTGGAGAAAACCGGAAAGACATGAAAAAAACGAAGTTTGCTTATTATGTATATTATGATGGTAGTATATAAAACGAATCCTTCTTTTAAACCTCAGTTAGTTATCTACTTGCATGTGCTGTTCTTCCACTGCATTGTGTTTTGCAGAAGTATCTTCAAGATCACATGTTGAGGTTTTAGTGAGATATTCTTCCATTTCACAAGTTCTCGATGCCCTTTTATTTACCTAAAATAGCTTGGTATTAATGGCCATTTTTAAGAAATCAGTGTCATAGTTCCATTACTTTCGAATGATTATGATCTACTTATGATACTAGTACTTCTAGTGTTAAAAAAAAAGTAGAATACCACTGTTGGTAATCTTCGCAACTCTGAAACAAAATGGCAGAAGGGCTTGTATTAAACTAGGAAAGAGTTTTCACGTAGTATTTTTAACAATTGCATAGTGACAGATATTGCTCTTTTATATTCCATTAAAACGCCCTGATAGCTGTTTATACCATAATTTTGTGCCCTGTGGAATGCCATGGTTTGCTGTTCATAAGTCCCTTAGCATGGGTTGTTCTGCTTCTTCAGCCTAGAGTATTTTTGAACTAGCTACCGCGTACATTGAATTTGCAGTTTTGCACCTTTTTGAGGCTTCCCAGTTTTGGCTGTTATATATTTCATATGAAAATGTTTCATTGAAGGATTTTTTGTTGATAAGCTGCAACACAAAGTTAATACTCGTAGTATTTTAGAGGATCAAAAGCTGGCTTTCTCTCCCATAGTGATGACCAGACTCGTATAACATATTGCAAGTTTATTATCGTGAGAGATTCCACATCCAAATAGTGATCTGAAGTGGATGCACAGATCAAAATTAAGAATGCTTATCAACCACTACTCGTTCAGGCAAACAAGCAACTCTATAATTAAATGATTCTAACAAGTACTTCTTTGGTGCCGGTTTCTTTTTTCTTTTGAATCTTGTTTAACTAATATATTCTGACCATTCATTGCTTTTCGAATATTTATATTCTGTTTTTGTGCCGTTATGAGTTAAAACTAGAGCAATACAGAGATACCAAACAACATAAATATATATAACGTTTTTTTTTCATTCTATGCATTGGAGTTATATAATATAAGCTGAACCCTTTATTATTGTCTTAAATACAAGTACCTGTACAGTATGTCAGCCACACAAGCAATTTGATTAGTTTCTCTATTTCAGATAGCAAAGTTGATGTGTGCAGTGTACTACCTTATTACTCTAGTATACTATACACAGTTAATGGAAAGTAACCACTGACCCTCGTGTTTTTGTTTGACCGTTTCAGTGACTGATGCAAACGGTTCGGGAAAGGTCCTACGGGTTAGCAGTGAACTGTTGGTCATTTTCTGAACCATTCTTGGCAAGTTATCAGCTACACGCCTGTAGCTGCTGGAATACTTGTAGATTTTGTGTTGGTGATGCCACGGTGAATTTTGGGTTGGCAGTTGGCAGCGTACTTTGCCGAAATACCACCTGCAGATTTTGCTGCTAAGCTTCATTTGAGAACTTGAAAATTGTGTTGGCATGAAGACATGATTTGCAAGCTCAGCTGCTGACGAACACGGTGAACTTTGTATTTGCCGAAATACCTCCAGATTTTGCTGTCACAAATGAGTGTTTGGTTTTGATGTGTTTCATGCGTGCGGAGACCGTGGCGGACCATATGCCCTGGAGGTGATGGCGTCGGTTCACTCTAGCTTCTTCATGTGTAGTTTCCGCATATGGTTTCAGCATAAGGTCTGCATGCCGAGTGATCTGAAGATTTGCTGAACCAACCCCGCTTTAGGCTACTCTAGGCAGATTTGAGCCATGCATGGCCTCGGTGTAGTATTCTGCCTGGCAAAAGAAATCTGACATGTTTTGCTATCGCATATACCTTATGCTTCAGATATTAGGATTTAGATCCACTAGATTGCAAAGGAGAGATTGGGTATGACAGTTACATTTTACATAGGATTCCAAGCAGTATGTGCAAGACTATTTGGATTGTGGAGTTTAATAGCTACTCCCTCCGTTTAAAAATATAAGATGTTTTAGGTTTGTAAATGAGATGTATCTAGACACCTTTTAGTGTGTAGATTCATCTTATAGGTTTGTGAAGGAGATGTATCTAGACATGTTTTAGTGTATAGATTCAAATGAATCTACACACTAAAAGGTGTCTAGATACATCTCATTCATAAACCTAAAACATCTTATATTTCCAAACGGAGGGAGTACTAGGCACAACAGGCCAGGGAACCTTCGAGGTATAGGCTGCCGCAAAGGAGGAGGAAGAAGGGGAGCGCCGGTAGCTCAGATCTAAGCAACTAGGGAAGTAGACTGCAAGAAAAGTAGATAGACTAGGGTTTTTCGTTATTGGTAGCATTGCCACCCGACCTCCCATACTAATTAAGTAGTATCTCTTTTATATCCAAAGAGCAGGACCACGCTTAAGTATACAAATTAAATTAAGTAGCTAGTATTACATTGCTTAAACGCACTTAAGAATCTCGAGCCTATAAGAATCTCGGTGCCTGTATCGCTTGTTGATCAAATCATGCGCACATTTTGTAGTTCAATGCATAATGTGTTAGCTTTTGTGTAGGCCGTAGCACCTTTTCCCGATTTTTTCTTCTCCCTCAGTGAAGATTGATGTCCTGGATGCAGCCTGACAAGGCAAACTCGTACCCATCCAAATATTTGCCCAAACGTCCAATAGTTTGGAAACCAGCTTTGTTAAAGTTTATCCTGAACAGGATATGCGAGCAAGTCAGCAATGGGGTAGAATTTCCCCAAGGCTTCAAAGAACATAACATGCAGAGTGTTTGCAACGATGTTCTTGACTACACATGCATTTTAGTCACCCCTAGTCAGCTTACAACCACATGAGGAAGTGGAAGCAGAAGCGGATGCTGCTTGGCCGGGTTAGGGAATTTAAAGGAGTGGCATTTTGCAAGGAGAGCATGACCTACATGATGGATGAGTAAAAGTTGACGAAACACCGCGTGGTTGGGATGTATATCACTCCTTTGCTTTCGTGTTTTACTTGTTCATTTTGTCCTTAGTTCACCCTGTTTTATGAATCGTAGCATTACCCGAAGCACCATGATCTCATCAATAAGCCCATTTTCAACTACAAGCAGATGAAGATGATCTTCGAGGTAAAGCATGTGAGGAACGAGCGTCTAATGCTCCCGTGCTTACTAGTGAAAGCTATCAACTACCTTGTAGACAATAAGGTCCATGGTAGTAGCTATGCTGCGATGATTACATTAGATTAGAGGGTCTGGCTGCGAAAGCGCTTCTATTAGTGTTGATGATTTGCTCGTCTGATGGTGTTCGTGAGGCGTGATGAGGTTATATGTTTTTTGGAACCTGTTGTACTATAGATTCCATTAGCTAGAAATTGATCAAAACATATGCCTGGACTGTAATATGTTGTGAGGTGGTATATACTAACCCCTCCGATAGTAAAATTGTGATGTATCACGAGCCATAGTTTTTTGGTTAGCTCGTGATGCATCAGTAATTGTGGTAACTGCTAGTTAGGGTGCCTAGTACTACCCCTTTATAATGAACTGTGTTATGTTGATGTAGCATCCCAGTTGTCTAACACCTGTAATGCTACATGTTATAATAATAAAAAGGGCCACTTCCAACATTTAATTGTTGCATCATCATCATATCATGCTCATATCATCATACCACCTTGCATTTGAGCATCATATAAAACCCTTTCTTGTTTGGTTCTTATCTCATGTGCATGATTAATTGTAGTTGCCTCTTGATATTGTATTTGGTTCTTAATATATTGTTAAATGCCCAAGTTGAGTTGAGGGCATCTCTCTTATTGACTCCACCACCTTTTCTTTCACCACCTTATAATTCCACCATCCAAATAATATGAGCTTGGCATTTTATTTGAGTTATCTCTAGCTCATGTTGTTGGTTGGGTTCCACCCCTTAATCTTTTGCTTGGCCTTTGCCCACCTTTTGGGAATGCAAGTAATAATGCCACATGAACTAATGTTGTTTTCACAATATAACTACATGGCAAATATTGTTGCATGGGCCATGCAAGTGCCACTTTTTTCTTGGCTTTGGTATGTTTTTGGCTTTGTTTGCATGGATCATCTTTTCTTGGTTTAAATCTTGTTTTGGGCTTGTAGATTTCTTCATCAAATCATCTCCCTCTCTTCTCCCCTTTAGCTAAACCTCTATCCCCATGCTCCATGCACACACATGTGCTAATGTGGCATGCACAACCTAAAACCACATCTTCTCTTGGATCTTGCTGGGTCATTATTTGGATCATGCATGGACCAAAGAAAAACCCCATCATCACATGATCATCTCTCTCTCCCTCTCCCTCTTTTTCTTGCCTTGATCTTGTTAGGGCTTGTTTGGAGCTTGCATGATCAAGTTAAGTACCACCTCTCTCTTACCCACTCTTAGCAAAACCCTAAAACCTACCCCATGCCATCTCCCCATCCTAGCTAAACAAAAACCCCTAATCTACACCTTTTCCCTAAACAAAACCCTAAGTACCCTCTCTTCTCCCTTCTAGCTTCCTAGCATGATCACCCCATGCCCTACCCTAGCTCGCCCCCTCTTCCATGCAGGCCCCACCCCAGCAACCCTCTACCAGCTACCACCCCACACGGCCAAGGACCCCCAACCTAACCCTAGCTCCCACCCTAGCCGAGGCTACCACCACCCAACCCGAGCCCTTTCTCCCCTCTTTTCCTCCCTGCCTCAGCAGCCCCACCCCGCAGCTGCCTGCCTCCCTGGCCTCGCCTACCCCACCTGGCATCCTCCCTACCTGCCCAAGCTCTGCCGCGCCACCCCCTGGCCCCCATGCCGTGCACGTGAGCAGGAAAAGGTGGCACCGAGGCCACCTTCCCCTCCCCCACGCAAGCCCCTCCTGGCCGTCCTTATCTACACCCCAGCACCCTCCTGCCCTCCCCAGATCTGCCAGGGCTGCGCCCTCTTCTCCCCTTCCTCCCCTAGCCATCCTTCTCACCTCGCCATACACCGCCAGTCCACAACCTGCCCCCGTCTATCTAGCCGGTGGCGTGCACGCTGCGTACGTCGAGGAAGCCCCGGAGGACCCCTGCACCGCCCCGTTCGCGTCGCCAAGGAGGAGGAGCCCCCAGGAGCCGGGACCACGCCGCGCACCGCAGAACCCTAGCGTCCCCAGAGCTCCTGCCTCGCCGCCGATCAAACGCGCCCCTGCACGAACCGTCTGCACCGGCACACTCGCGGTGAGCATCCCCGCCTCCCAGACACCCTCTCTCGCTCCGTCGCTTCCTGGACGCGGCGGACCTTCCGTCGAACGGCCTCTGTGCGCCGGCGTCGTGTTTGTTTCTGCGAGCTCCCAGTCACGAACACCTTATCTAGCGCGCGCCCCCCTCTCCATCACCTACCCCAGCCTAGCCCAGTGGCAGCCGCGTCTGCGCGCGCGCCCCAGGTGTAACACCCTTAGAATCGGACCTATGCAAGTTTTAGCGAAAACCCGCCAAACCCGCATAGAAACGATTCAAAGGTGCCCACCAGGCACTTTCGTGCGGGTGGAAAACGAAGTAATAACATTACACAACAGTCCTCGATGGGACCCACAGAACAGATATATATATAACAGCGACTCGAAGAGTCAAGAATACAGATATAATATACAAAGATCCAAATCACCTTGAAAACGGTCGAGCGTCCAGCTACGGACAAGATGCAAATGGGGCTAAGAGCCCTGAAGAATAACCAATGGCGTCCATAACCACCGCGAGCCAAGCCGGAAGGGTAACCCTGCTAACGACGTCGATCTCAAAACCTGCTTAAACAAAAGGGGTGCCGACAAAGGGCAAAGGAAAAAGAAGGAGCGTCAGTACTGAGGCCAGTACACGGCGAGGATAGAATTCGGCGGTCCTCGCCTACATAGGTATGGTGGACTGATCGGCAGCGGCAGCATGCACTGAACAACCTAAAGAGACTCGATACAACTGGCGGTTATCAGAGGGGGTGAGAAATGACCTAACCGGATCCAACCTGAAGCTAGCACCAAACAAACCCGTCCTGGTGTTTCCCCCTCGAGACCAAACGAGGAAGTCAACCGAGGAACTCACACCGTTGGCAGTTTTATTTATTCAGTGATCGTTGCAGCAATTACTAGTCAGGTTTAGATAATCATCCTGATAAAGTAAACAGTGGGCACTTTTAGTTAACCATTCCGTGATAGTGGCAACACTTACTAGTCAGATACATTTATCATGAGATAACCCAAAAACCCAGCAGTTGTTGGTACTTTTATTCAGCCATTCCGTTGTAGTTGCAAGATTTACTAGTCAGTACAATTGTCGCATGGCGACAACCAAACAAGCAATTGTGGGCAGTATTATTAGCCATTCCGTTATAGTGAAGCTGATTACTAGTCATTATAAGTCAAATTTATAGCGTAAACTTTAGTTATGCTTGTCTATGATCGAGATCGTGCTCCAAGTCCATATCCGCGGACACGGCTTTGAGAAAGTTTTACCCGGCGGGTGCACCAATAGCAACACACGCCGATCAACCTCGGAAAAACCAAAACAAAACCCAACGAGGCTTTCACGATGAACAATCACAGGATTCAGAAATATTTCAGGGGCCACCCTTTGAGTAGAACCATAGCGGAGTAAGCAAGCTCGGCGGCCTCAAGGTTGCGCCAATGGTTTAAGCGATCGGGAACCCGAAAGTGTGGCTGGGCTTGTCGATACCGCGTAATCACTCCGCATACCTAAACAGTACAGTGTGCTCCTCGCACAATTTAAATACAGAAAGTAGCATGGCATAAGTACAGGATCGTAATAAAACCGCAAACTAGTTGTGGCCCCAAGAAATAAGACTGAATCAAGCTCTGGCTCAGGGGGATCCCATACTCCCCGAATGTGGATAGCGCGATAAATCAAGGAACAGGTATCAAGTACTCGGGGTCTTACGGGACACAAGTGGGCGTTCGGAAACCAAATATTATCTATCACCCACCGATGCCTCTGCTTATTTCAATTTTAGTTGTTAAACAGAAATTAATGTAACGATAAGTAAAACTAGAATCATCTCCAACATCAACATGCGGCAATGCATCAGCAACTGTGGCATATGACGACACACATCAACACTTGAGCAAGCAACTACGACGCGCAAGTCCAACTATCTACCAAACAACAGGTCATAGGATGTGTCCAAGGCAATATACGGCTGCAGGGAAATATCACGGGTACGGAAACTAAAGCATCGCAACACAGATAGCAATAGATCAACAGGAGGAAATAAAGCACTATAAAAGTAAGATAGGTAGAAAGGGGGAGATGCTCGCCTGAAAACATTGTCGAAGGTTCAACCGAAGATCGGGGCGAAGCTCACATCAACTCAACGGCCTTATCCGCGAAGAAGCAAAACACTAGAATAAACACCGGATGCAATATTCAATACAACGGCAGAAGATCGGCATGATGCATGTATGATGCATGGCATGGCAAGGGTGCGATGCGATGGGTCATATTAAGTGGAACCGGGGTCCCGACAATTGATTATATTGTTCAAGTTATTTAAAACCCCCGCAAGTTTAAATGTTGTTTTAGCATGGCAGGATATATCACCGGTTCGCTACACAAGTTTAAATGAGGCCGATATGATACTAGATTTGCCCGCATATGGGCCCCATATTTAATTATTAGGTGAATCGGCATAAGGCCCCCAAACCACAGATATGCATGCGAGTATGACAATTCAATATGCATCAAGTTGTTATGTTATAAAATAGGGTTTGAGGAAAAGGGGTCACACATCAGAGGGGGCTCGACGATCTTGGGTTCCGGGTTCGGGGTCGGTCTCAGGGTTCAGGGTTCGGCGAGGTCGTTCTCGGACTCAGGGGTAGGGCTTGGCATCCGGTCTTCGGGTCACGTTGTCGGTCGTGGCGTTCGGGACGAAGCACTTGTTGCAACGGGGTTCTCGGCGGACTCGGTGTCCGGGGTGAAACACTTGGCGTCCTCGAAGAAGTACTCGTCGCAACCGTGTCGGTGGACTTGGCGTTCAGGGGGAAGTTCTCGGGGTTCCGTGAGGTGGACCTTGTCGCGTCCGGAAGCGGACTTGTCTCGGCGTCGATCGGATTCTCCCGGTCGATGCCGATCTTGTTGTTGCGTAGATCTGCCGGTCCGAGCCATCGAGTCGGCCTTGGCATCGGGCTCAAGTACTTGGCGATCCGAGATGAAGCGCTTATCGCTCCATGTGGCGGTCTTGGCGTCGAGCGACGGTCTTGTCGTCTCACACGGGGTCTTGTCCGGGGTTTTCCCGTCCGTGATGTAGTTCTTGTCGGTTCACATCGATGGCCTTCGGTCCCGTGGAGGCGTCTTGTAGTGCCGTAATCCTCGGTCGATCATCGATCCGGCGTCGGGCTCCGAAGCGCTTGTCATGGGGCCCGCCTTGTATCTCCGGGTCGGTCGTGTACTTGGCGTCGTCTAAAGGAACAGGGCAAGGACGAACGGTGGCATGCGACCACGAGGAGAAGGGCAGCGGCCTCGGCTGCTGAAGACGGCGGCACCGCGGTCGAGAGGAGCGGCGAGGCGGAACGCAGACGGAGAGCTCGCAGGGCGGGAGGCGGCGGCGCATCGCGGCGGCAGCGGGCGACGACGAGGTTGACGGAGGCCGCGCGGGCACCGCGGAAGGAAGGCGGAGGCGGCAGCGGGCGCGGCTTGGTGGCGGCGGCTCGGCGACGGAGCTGGGGGCGGTGAGGAGGCGCTGGGCGGCTCGGGCTTGGTGCGGGCGGCAGCGGCAGAGGGCGGCGAGGACGGTGGCCGGGAAAAGCTGGGGGCGGCTCGGCGGACCCACGCCGGGCGAGGAGGCGAGGGCGGGGTGGACGCTGCTACGGCGGAGCTCGGCCGCGGAGGAGCGACGAGCCGAGGCGAGCATGGCCGCGGTCATGAGGCTCGGGCGAGGCGGGCTAGGAGGCAGCGAGGTTGGGGAGGTTGCGGGAGAGGTGGACGGGCGTGGGGTGCGACCGAGGGCGGGCGGACGCGCTGAAGGAGGAGGCGGCGGCGGTTGGGCGGCCGAGGTGCGAGCGAAGGGAGGTTGGGGCGCGCGAGGGGAGCGTGGTCGGGTGGGGGCAAGGAGGAAAACGCGTGGGGAACTGGGAAGAGGGAGCTACGAGTGGGGACGGGGCAGGGTCCACGCGGTGGGGACGCGGGGTGGGGCCCGGGAGTCATAGAGGGGTGACCGCGGTGGGTAGGGGCTGGCTAGGTGGGCGCGTGTCCAGCGCGTGGTGGGCGCGTGTCCAGCGCGTGGTGGCGTGTGGCTGCCTGGGAGAGAGAGGGAAGAGAGGGGAGAGAGGGGTGAGATGAGGTGGCTGCTTCTGGTTGGTTGGGGGGTTGGGCAAGGTGACGTGGCGAACACCGATTGGTTGGGGTGATGTGGCCAAGGGGTGTGGGTAGACTAGTTGGTGGGTTTAGGATTTAGATGGGGCTGGTTGGGTGGACCGTTTTATATTTTCTGGGGTGGTCGTTCGGGTCGCTTCGGCCCGTTCGACTGCCCCACTAAAATAATTATAATTTTTATTTGTTTTCGAACAAGTCTTTTGCAACCCGATAACAGACAAAACAGAAATAGTCCGGCGACCCGGGTTGGCGCGATAATTAAGGTGGGGCGTTTTCGAAAACAAAACGGGCTTTGCAAAAATAGTTTGATGCAAACAATGCATGATGATGACGATGCAATGCACAAATTCAACGCGATTTTCTAGCAGTGGTTTTGCGGGATGCCACAATTCGACACCACTAACAAAGGATCTCGCCCTCGAGATCCGCCTCATGGTACCAGGAAGAAGGTCGGCGATCTGCGTCTTCTCGCTTCGTGTAGATCTTCGCGACACCACTAACGAGGGTTCATCCTCCATCTTGAAATCGGCGACACCACCAACAAAGGGTCGTTGTTCCTGATCGTCGAGAGAACACTCCAGAGAAACAAAGGACAAAGGTAGAGGTATCAAACGATAAGGCCACCTCTAACTTCCATGGACGGAGTAAAACTGCTGGATCCACTGATTCAACGTACAAGAGCGAATGATAAGAGCAGTGGTAGGGTAGCTACTCCATCCCACACTCAAACCATTACTCTGCACACGAATAAGCGGATTAAGCATCCAACTCTCGGTATTAGACTGAAGATCTTCTTAGATGGTATCCGGAACAAAGGAATGTTGCCAGCAGAAATCGTATGAAAGACACACTGATTAGGTTTCGCAATGGTTCCATCGGCATGAACAACACATGCTCAAGGTATACTCCAACTTCACCACTGCTCGTCCTTCTCATATGTTTTTCAACGATGCGGATATCCAGCAAGGAACACAAATGGATAAAGAGCTCAAGAACCAAAAGATCGGATGAAGGGTACAACAGACAAGTTGCAGATTGATGATCGTAGCACCTCCGTTACAAAAGGGGAGAAAGAGAAACCCTGAAGGTACGACGGAAAACCCAACCGCAAGAAATCCTGGACTCGAAGAGAGGGAAGAGAGCGGATTCAAAACACGTAGAGGTAAGAGGAGAACAGCAGAGGGGTAAGGAGTAAAATCAGACCTATCCAGAACTATCCAACCGATTTTGGAAAATAGTTTTGACACTCTACTTCGGCCGTTAGCTAGGTTATCCTACAGGCTGGACTTGTGGGGTATCGCAACCGGGCTCGATACCACAGAACACCCTCGAATCGGACCTATGCAAGTTTTAGCGAAACCCGCCAAACCCGCATAGAAACGATTCAAAGGTGCCCACCAGCACTTTCGTGCGGGTGGAAAACGAAGTAATAACATTACACAACAGTCCTCGATGGGACCCACGTAGTATATATATATATATAACAATGACTCAAGAGTCAAGAATACAGATATAATATACAAAGATCCAAATCACCTTGAAAATGAAGCGTCCAGCTACGGACAAGATGCAAATGGGGCTAAGAGCCACGAAGAATAACCAATGGCGTCCATAACCTGCCCAGCCAAGCCGGAAGGGTAACCACTAACGACGTCGATCTCAAAACCTGCTTAAACAAAGGGTGCCAAAGGGCAAAGGAAAGAAGGAGCGTCAAGATCGAGGCCAAGACAGCGAGGCTAGAATTCGGCGGTCCTCGCCTACATAGGTATGGTGGACTGAGCGGCAGCGGCAGCATGCACTAAACAACCTAAAGAGACTCGATACAACTGGCGGTTATCAGAGGGGGTGAGAAATGACCTAACCGGATCCAACCTGAAGCTAGCACCAAACAAACCCGTCCTGGTGTTTCCCCCTCGAGACCAAACGAGGAAGTCAACCGAGGAACTCACACCGTTGGCAGTTTTATTTATTCAGTGATCGTTGCAGCAATTACTAGTCAGGTTTAGATAATCATCCTGATAAAGTAAACAGTGGGCACTTTTAGTTAACCATTCCGTGATAGTGGCAACACTTACTAGTCAGATACATTTATCATGAGATAACCCAAAAACCCAGCAGTTGTTGGTACTTTTATTCAGCCATTCCGTTGTAGTTGCAAGATTTACTAGTCAGGTACAATTGTCGCAAGCGACAACCAAACAAGCAATTGTGGGCAGTATTATTAGCCATTCCGTTATAGTGAAGCTGATTACTAGTCATTACAAGTCAAATTTATAGCAGTAAACTTTAGTTATGCTTGTCTATGATCGAGATAATGTGCTCCAAGTCGTCCATATCCGCGGACACGGCTTTCAGAAAGTTTTACCCGGCCAGGGTGCACCAATAGCAACACACGCTCGATCAACCTCGGAAAAACCAAAACAAAACCCAACGAGGCTTTCACGACTGAACAATCACAGGATTTAGAAATATTTCAGGGGGCCACCCCTTTGAGTAGAACCCGCAACGGAGTAAGCAAGCTCCGAGGCGGCCTCAAGGTTGCGCCAATGGCTGTAAGCGACTGGGAACCCGAAAGTGTGGCTGGGCTTGTCGATACCGCGTAATCACTCCGCATACCTAAGCGATGCAGGTGCTCCTCGCACAATTTAAATACAGAAAGTAGCATGGCATAAGTACAGGATCGTAATAAAACCGCAAACTAGTTGTGGCCCCAAGAAATAAGACTGAATCAAGCTCTGGCTCAGGGGGATCCCATACTCCCCGAATGTGGATAGCGCGATAAATCAAGGAACAGGTATCAAGTACTCGGGGTCTTACGGGACACAAGTGGGCGTTCGAAACCAAATATTATCTATCACCCACCGATGCCTCCGCTTATTTCAATTTTAGTTGTTAAAGTAAATTAATGTAACTATAAGTAAAACTAGAATCATCTCCAACATCAACATGCGGCAATGCATCAAGAATCGTGGCATATGACGACACACATCAACACTTGAGCAAGCAACTACGACGCCATAAGTCCAACTATCTACCAAACAACAGGTCATAGGATGTGTCCAAGGCAATATACGGTGCAGGGAAATATCACGGTGCGGAAACTAAAGCATCGCAAATACGATAGCAATAGATCAACAGGAGGAAATAAAGCACTATAAAAGTAAGATAGGTAGAAAGGGGGAGATGCTCGCCTGAAAACATTGTCGAAGGTTCAACCGAAGATCGGGGCGAAGCTCACATCAACTCAACGGCCTTATCCGCGAAGAAGCAAAACACTAGAATAAACACCGGATGCAATATTCAATACAACGGCAGAAGATCGGCATGATGCATGTATGATGCATGGCATGGCAAGGGTGCGATGCGATGGGTCATATTAAGTGGAACCGGGGTCCCAACAATTGATTATATTGTTCAAGTTATTTAAAACCCCCGCAAGTTTAAATGTTGTTTTAGCATGGCAGGATATATCACCGGTTCGCTACACAAGTTTAAATGAGGCCGATATGAGACTAGATTTGCCCGCATATGGGCCCCATATTTAATTATTAGGTGAATCGGCATAAGGCCCCCAAACCACAGATATGCATGCGATTATGACAATTCAATATGCATCAAGTTGTTATGTTATAAAATAGGGTTTGAGGAAAAGGGGTCACACATCAGAGGGGGCTCGACGATCTTGGGTTCCGGGTTCGGGGTCGGTCTCAGGGTTCAGGGTTCGACGAGGTCGTTCTCGGACTCAGGGGTAGGGCTTGGCGCATCCGGGGTCTTCGGGTCACGTTGTCGGTCGTGGCGTTCGGGACGAAGCACTTGTTGCAACGGGGTTCTCGGCGGACTCGGTGTCCGGGGTGAAACACTTGGCGTCCTCGAAGAAGTACTCGTCGCAACCGTGTCGGTGAACTTGGCGTTCAGGGGGAAGTTCTCGGGGTTCCGTGAGGTGGACCTTGTCGCGTCCGGGAAGCAGGACTTGTCTCGGCGTCAGGGGCGCATCGGATTCTCCCGGGTCGATGCCGATCTTGTTGTTGCGCAGATCCTGTCGGGTCCGAGCCATCGAGTCGGCCTTGGCATCGGGCTCAAGTACTTGGCGTATCCGAGATGAAGCGCTTATCGTTCCATGTGGCGGTCTTGGCGTCCGAGCGACGGTCTTGTCGTCTCACACGGGGGTCTTGGCGTCCCGGGGTTTTCCCGCGTCCGTGATGTAGTTCTTGTCGGTTCACTGTCGATGGCCTTCGGGTCCCGTGGAGGGCGTATTGTAGTGCCGTAATCCTCAGGGTCGATCATCGATCCGGCGTCGGGGCTCCGAAGCGCTTGTCATGGGGCCCGCCTTGTATCTCCGGGTCGGTCGTGTACTTGGCGTCGTCTAAAGGAACAGGGCAAGGACGAACGGTGGCATGCGACCACGAGGAGAAGGGCAGCGGCCTCGGCTGCTGAAGACGGCGGCACCACGCGGGTCGAGGAGCGGCGAGGCGGAACGCGACGGAGAGCTCGCGGGAGGCGGCGATCGCGGCGACGGCGGGCGGCGACGACGAGGTTGGCGGAGGGGCAGCGGGCACCGGAAGGAGGCGGAAGCGGCAGCGGGCGACGCGGGCTTGTGGCGCGGCTCGGCCGAGCTCAGGGCGTGAGGAGGCGGCGCGGCTCGGGCAGCGTGCGGCCGGGCGCAGCCGGCGAGAAGGAGGGCGGACGGCGAGGCGCCGCGCCCGGGGAAAGCTTCGGCGGCTCGAGGCGGACCCGACGCCGGGCGGAGGCGAGGGCGCTGGGCAGGTGGACGCGTTGCCGTGAGCTCGGCTGCCGGAGGAGCGACGAGGCGAGGCAGACGCGCCGGGCGGTTCATGGGCTCAGGCGGGAGCTAGGCGAGGCGAGGTTGGGGAGGTTGCGGAGAGGTGGACGGGCGGCGGTGCGACGAGGGCGGGCGGACGCCGGGCGTGAGGAGGTAGGCGGCGGCCGGCGGTTGGGGCGGCGCGGGTGCAGCGCCGAGGAGCGTGGTCGGGTGGGGGGCAAGGAGGAAGACGCGTGGGGAACTGGGAAGAGGGGGCTGCGAGTGGGGACGGGGCGGGGTCCACGCGGTGGGGACGCGGGGTGGGGCCCGGGAGTCATAGAGGGGTGACCGCGGTGGGTAGGGCTGGCTAGGTGGGCGCGTGTCCAGCGCGTGGTGGCGTGGGCTGCCTGGGAGAGAGAGGGGAGAGAGGGGTGAGATGAGGTGGCTGCTTCTGGTTGGTTGGGGGGTTGGGCAAGATGACGTGGCGAACACCGATTGGTTGGGGTGAGGTGGCCAAGGGGTGTGGGTAGACTAGTTGGTGGGTTTAGGATTTAGATGGGGCTGGTTGGGTGGACCGTTTTATATTTTCTGGGGTGGTCGTTCGGGTCGCCCGCTCGACGCTCCCACTAAAATAATTATAATTTTTATTTGTTTTCGAACAAGTCTTTTGCAACCCGATAACAGACAAAACAGAAATAGTCCGGCGACCCGGGTTGGCGCGATAATTAAGGTGGGGCGTTTTCGAAAACAAAACGGGCTTTGCGAAAATAGTTTGATGCAAACAATGCATGATGATGACGATGCAATGCACAAATTCAACGCGATTTTCTAGCAGTGGTTTTGCAGGATGCCACACCAGGTCCCTGGATCGAACCCCCTCTGCGCCGCGTGCGACGCGCGAGCGTCCGTCGCACACGCTCTGCGCGGCCCAGTGGAAGAAAAACAGTAGCTATGTCCACTTTGCGAAAAAAACCCTACCAAACCTTTTTGCCAACCCGCGGTCCAGCCGGCCCACCGTCAGTGACCGTCGCCGTTTTATAAAAAGGGTCCTGCGTTTTTCAAATATCAACCCGCGGTCCTTTTGTTCCTCAGCCGCTGGCGTGTGGGACCGCAAGCCCCTGGGCCCCACCTGTAAGCGCCTGTGGGTAAGTTGTCCTGAGTAAAAGGGGGTTTTCTGCGTCTGGTTAAATTCAAATTTTGTTTAAATGATTTCAAATTCAAATTCAATTCAGATTTCAAATAACTTTTCCATAGTAATTCCAAATCACACAAATGATATATGTTTGGATATCAGGAAAATGCCAGGATTTCAAATATGACATTCAATTTGCCTTTTGTACATTTAAAATTCCAAGTTGATTTAATTACCACAACTGCCACTGGAACTAAATAATTTCACAACTTTTGATTTATGATTCCAAATTTAACAAATGATATGTCTAAAATGATCAGCTCGACGAGACCTTTCTGTTTATGCTACCCATAACTTCAATTGCAGCATGCATCATATAAAAATATAGGGTACAGCAACTGTTATGGCAACAAATGTGACTCCAAACCCCCATTAAAATGTTATTACTTGTCTTCCACACCTCACCATGCCATGCTACCTTATTGCCATGTAAATTGTGCATCATTCATCATGGCATGATTGTTTGCTTGACGCATCTTATTCATATGCTTGTGCTCTATATTCATGTTGGCCTTGTTTGTTTGGTTTTTCTCGGATAGACACCGAAAGGGGTTATATCAAGAGAACCAGGAGCACTACCTAGATCCGTCCCTCGCTTCAACTGAGTTATCAGGCAAGCACTTCCACATGCTTGCATACATACAGTACCTATTGCCTCTATCTTATTCTTGCATCATTGAGTCGCGATTGCATTAAATTGAATCCCAAGTATGCATAGCCTTTACCTTTAAACCCCACCGAGCTTGTTCCTCCATCCCATGAGCCACTACTATAGGAGTTGTTTGAGCCATGCGAGTCGTAGAACAGCATGTGTAGGGTATGTGAGAGTCTGTTGGATAATGAGGTACCTAAACAACTTAACCTGAGTAGTATGGGAGAACTAATGAAAGTGGCACCGGTGAGCAACATCTGCTATATGGTTTTTCCTGCTCACTTGTGTCCCGTAAGACCCCGAGTACTTGATTCCTGTTCCTTGATTTATCGCGCTATCCACATCCGGGAGGTATATGGGACCCCCCTGAGCCAGAGCTTGATTCAGTCTTATTTCTTGGGGCCACAAACTAGTTTGAGGTTTTATTTACTATCCTGTACTTATGCCATGCTACTTTCTGTATTTAAATTGTGCAAGGAGCACACTGTACTGTTTAGGAATTGTGACCCGTTTACGTGGTATCGACAGTCCCCGTTTGGGGATCATCGTTGCCATTACCGCCCCACCACAAACCTTGAGTCCGTCTCGAGCTTGCTTACTTCGTTGGGTAGACTCAAGGGTGGCCCCAAATATTTCTGAATCTGTGATTGTTCAATCGTGAAAGCCTCGTTGGGTTTTGATTTGGTTTTTCCGAGGTTGATCGAGCGTGTGTTGCTATTGGTGCACCCGGTAAAACTTTCAAAGCCGTGTCCGCGGATATGGACGACTTGGAGCAGTTTATCGATCATAGACAAGCATAACTAAAGTACCGCTTTAATCGACTAAGTAACTTGTCTAGTAAATAGTGCAACACTCATGGAATGGTTAATAAAATTGCCAACGGATGGGGTTGTTCCGCTTCCTTGTTGGTAAGGAGGAGGATGGATCGATGAGATTACCATTATAACTGTTGTTCTTAATTCTCGGACATCCGACTATCATTGGTTAGGCGGATGGTTAGCGATTATCTGAGAACTGCTAGGGTTTATGTTTATTGCAATTCGTCACCCTGTTGTGTCCCTTTAGAGGCATTAAGACTTCTTGAGTACCCTTAGGGTCTCACACGATAAATTATTGGTTCGGATGATGGGGTACCTTCGCAGGACGGATCTTGGGTGGAAGAAGTCAAGATGTGCAACGATCGCTCGGTGTAGAGATTAGGAACGGGATCCGTGAGACCTGTAGTTGGGATGTGCTTATTTCTATGGCATCTTATGCCGATTTGCTTCTTATCCGTACTCGGATTTTGTTTGCCGCTTCCGCATGATACTCTGATGTGTGTTGTATGAGGAGGTATCCTAAAATATAGATCTATCTAGGTCATTTGAATCTTGCCGTATGGCGTTGCTATATTTCCTTTCTTTATAGATGGTATGGCTCTGATGTACTCTTGTATGGTGGCTTGCATACATACCCACTTGTGTACGTAGTTGATCCCTTCGCCTGCCGATTACGCCGCCCGTACGGGTCCCGTTGAGAGGGTAGTGGTTGGGACGTCTGAAAGGACTACCAGTGAGTGGCTTTTGGGGCCCCACCGTACTATTTCAACCACTACCACTCATCCAGGCTTGTATCTAGGAGCGTAATTCACCGAGGTAGTTACAATTGGTATCAGAGCCATCCCGACCTTCAGGGTTTCAGCCAAACGGTCGTTGTCAGTCTAGCAAATATTTTGGTAGTTATGTATACTAGGGAAAAACAAAACGCGAGAGTAGGACTGCTTCCACTTTTCTTCTTACCCTCCCACCCACCCTTTTCTGGTAAGGAAGTGCAACGTTTTCAATTCTCTTCTCAAAATTCAAACTAGGATTCACGTGTTCTGGGTTTCCGTAGTACCATAGGTTGTGTGTGTGTGTGTGTGTGTGTGTGTGTGTGTGTGTGTGTAATCCCTTGTCTATCTGTTGCATCCAAGTTGTTATCTTATCTGCCTTTGGTTATCAACTGTTGGTACATTCCATACCGATGTGCTTTTGCAAACCGACGCAATCTATCTTCCTCTTTGTATCCGACGCTATCTTGTTTGGGGTGTTCGTTTCCGTAGTTACCAATCTTTAGGTTTCACGTGAGAAGAAGGGTTAGGATATGTGTTCCACTTGTTCATGTGCGGAGTAATGATTTGAGTGCGGGATGGAGTCGCGACCATACCATTACTTTTATCATTCGCTTTTGTATATTGAATCGGTAGAGTCACTAATCTTGATTCGTTAAGTAATTTTAGCATCTATTGGTATTTTAATGCGAAATTTGTGGAAAAATTTTCTTTGATATATTGTACCACACTCCTTTTCACCGTGTGTGATATGCTTAATATCTTTTAGGTGCTATGAACTTTGTTGATATTTTAATATCATCTCAAGAATGTATCCTTTAATCTTGGTTAATTCCATCTTGGTACTATTTTGGATTATTATCATTCTCCATTATAGTCTTGACTTGAGTTTTATATCAATGATGGATGGCTCCACCACGGGATGAGGAGGACATACCGAACTGGGCTCGCCATTGTCAAACATTGCTAATGCTTTGGCAGCTATGCAAGAGAACCAGCAGCTTTGAGGAGAGCGTCGAAGAAACGAGTTTGCTCCACTTCCTCCACCTCCCAAGCGTGGAGACATCAAGAGCTTCCTCAAGTTCAACCTCGTCGGTTTGATGTGTCCGACCGACCTCTTGACGGATGATTGGCTGCGTGAGATCTCAAGGCTGCTCGAGGCTGGCGATGTTCCGGAGCAGTGGGTCAAGTGTGCTACTCACCTTCTCAAGGGAGATGCGGCTCTTTGGTGGGAAAACTACTTGAAGGCAAGCCGACTGGGTTCCAGCCAACTTGGGAGAGGTTCACTGCAGCTTTCAAGGAGCAGTTCTCTCGGAGATTGTGATGGAAAGGATGAAGGAGGCTTTCCTCAACTCAAGCAGGAAATGATAACGCCAACACCTACATCAGAACTTCATGAATCTATCTCGTTATGGTGGTGATGAGGTATCGATGACAAGAAGAAGCGTAAAAGGTTCGTGCAAGGGCTCAATGCCGATCAAGTATGCAATCACGCATGCAAGACCGCAACCTTCCTGGAACTCCAAAGACACAAGACCGCAAGAGGAGGCAAGGTGCAAGTGTTCGAGGAGTCCAAGAAACACAACAGGATGCATCAAGCTCTGCTTATGGCAGCTCCTTCTAAGCGGCGTTCCGGGTTCCTAACACCCCACCGCCGCCCCGGCCCACCAAGACTGCGAGTTTCACGTCAAGGCCACCAAACTTCACCATCGCGCTCCTGTGGGCTACAACAACCATTACCCCGAGCGCTGGCGAGTCCTCAGCTACTCTCGCTCCACGCCCGCTAGTGCTCGCTTCACGTGTGGAGATCCGGACATCTCACCGAATCGCCCAATGAAGAACAAAGCTCCTCCACCCCGCCAAGATTCGCAACAAGCTCTCCTTCGGTTCGTGCACCACCGCCGGATCTCAACATCAACACCAAGCCCGGTCTGCGGTTGTTCGTGCTAATCGCTAACGCCGCCAAGCCGAGCATGCACTGAGTTGTGATGGGTATGCTTCCGTTAACTCGCCTCGCCGAGTTTTGTTCGATTCGTGCATCGCATTCTTTTGTCTCGCATAAGTTTGCACAAGAGCATAACTGGATAGGGTTCCTTTATCACGCCGTCGGTGGTGCTATCTCTGGTTCAAACATGAGGGCTGCTCATATCACCATGGCAATCGATTGAGATTGGTGGTTCTTCATTCTTGGCTTCTTTAATTCTTCCGGGAAACTCGACATTGATGTCATCTTGGGCATGGATTGGTTGACGAAATGCAGCTGTGATTGATTGTCTTGAACGCCTCGGTGTCTCAAGATCCTCAAGGCCATATAGTCTTTTCTCCAAGTCGACTCCCAAATTCGGCTCTATTCCTTGGCGGCTCGAATGATGATGCTATGGAAGCTATTCAGAGTGTACCATGGTCCGTGAGTTCCGATGTCTTTCCGAAGAGTTGCTGTATGCCTCCGGATCGCGAGGTTGAATTCGTGATTGAACTTGAACCTGGAACGGCTCCTATCTCCAAGCGGCCATATAAAATGGGTCCTTCTGAGTTGGCTGAACTCAAACGACAACTTGATGAACAAGAGAAGTTGGGTTTCATTCAACATAGCACTTCTTCTTGGGGTAGTCCAACAATCTTTGTGAAGAAGCGTGACAGAACCGATAGGCTATGTGTTGACTACCCATAACTTCAATTGCAGCATGCATCATATAAAAATATAGGGTACAGCAACTGTTATGGCAACAAATGTGACTCCAAACCCCCATTAAAATGTTATTACTTGTCTTCCACACCTCACCATGCCATGCTACCTTATTGCCATGTAAATTGTGCATCATTCATCATGGCATGATTGTTTGCTTGACGCATATTATTCATATGCTTGTGCTCTATATTCATGTTGGCCTTGTTTGTTTGGTTTTTCTCGGATAGACACTGAGCAGGGGTTATATCAAGAGAACCAGGAGCACTACCCAGATCCGTCCCTCGCTTCAATCGAGTTATCGTGCAAGCACTTCCACATGCTTGCATACATACAAGACCTATTGCCTCTATCTTATTCTTGCATCATTGAGTCGCATTGCATTAAATTGAATCCCAAGTATGCATAGCCTTTACCTTTAAACCCCACCGAGCTTGTTCCTCCATCCCATGAGCCACTACTATAGGAGTTGTTTGAGCCATGCGAGTCGAGAACAAAGCATGTAGGGTATGTGAGAGTCTCATGGATAATGAGGTACCTAAACAACTTAACTCGAGTAGTATGGGAGAACTAATGAAAGTGGCACCGTGAGCAACATCTGCTATATGGTTTTTCCTGCTCACTTGTGTCCTGTAAGACCCCGAGTACTTGATTCCTGTTCCTTGATTTATCGCTATCCACATCCGGAGGTATATGGGACCCCCGAGCTTGAGCTTGATTCAGTCTTATTTCTTGGGGCCACAAACTAGTTTGAGGTTTTATTTACTATCCTGCATTTATGCCATGCTACTTTCGTATTTAAATTGTGCGAGGAGCACACTATACTGTTAGGAATTGTGACCCGTTTACGTGGTATCGGCAGTCCCGCTTGGGGATCTCATTGCCATCACCGCCCCACAAACCTTGAGTCCGTCTCGAGCTTGCTTACTTGCTATGGTAGACTCCAAGGGTGGCCCCTGAAATATTTCTCAATCCTGTGATTGTTCAGTCGTGAAAGCCTCGTGGGTTTTGATTTGGTTTTTCCGAGGTTGATCGAGTGTGTTGCTATTGGTGCACCGCCGGTAAAACTTTCTGAAAGCCGTGTCCGCGGATATGGACGACTTGGAGCACAGTTTCTCGATCATAGACAAGCATAACTAAAGTACCGCCTTAATCTGACTAAGTAACTTGTCTAGTAAATAGTGCAACACTCATGGAATGGTTAATAAAATTGCCAACGGATGGGGGGTTGTTCGTCCGCTTCCTTGTTGGTAAGCAGGGAGGAGGATGGATCTGATGAGATTACCATTATAACTGTTGTTCTTAATTCTCGGACATCCGACTATCATTGGTTAGGCGGATGGTTAGCGATTATCTGTAGAACTGCTAGGGTTTATGTTTCGCTGCAATTGCGTCACCCCAGGTTGTGTCCCCTTTAGAGGCATTAAGACTTGCTGAGTACCCTTAGGGTCTCACACGATAAATTATTGGTTCTGGGATGTGTACCTTCGCAGACGGACATCGGGTGGAAGAAGTCAAGATGTGGGCAACGATCGCTCGGTGTAGAGATTCCGAACGGGATCCGTGAGACTGTAGTTGGGATGTGCTTATTTCTATGGCATCTTATGCCGATTTGCTTCTTATCCGCATCGGATTTTGTTTGCCGCCCGCATGATACTCGATGTGTGTTGTATGAGGAGGTATCCTAAAATATAGATCTATCTAGGTCATTTGAATCTTGCCGTATGGCGCTATATTTCCTTTCTTTCTAGATGGTATGGCTCGATGTACTCTTGTATGGTGGCTTATGACATACCCACTTGTGTACGTAGTTGATCCCTTCGCCGATTACGCCCCAGACAGTCCCGTTGAGAGGGTAGTGGTTGGGACGTCTGAAAGGACTACCAGTGAGTGGCTTTTGGGGCCCCACCGTACTATTTCAACCACTACCACTCATCCAGGCTTGTATCTAGGAGCGTAATTCACCGAGGTAGTTACATTTGAACACCTTTCTCTGTCAGTTGTGTGCTGAGTGGTATGTGCTAGATAATCTCACCACTCAATGGAAGAGGTTACGATAAATCTGGTTGAAGTTGCAACCAAATGAAAGGTGACTGTTTTGAACGATGCAATAAAAAGGCTGTGTGATTGATGCAGAGTCCGGGGCTCAGCTCCCCATTTCAAAAAAAAACGTGCTACTGTTCTTGGACTCATATAGGAAATCGCTCTGTGAACAAGCAAATAAATTCCACAACGTGGCTCTAAGACTTTTCCCGCAAGCAATGATACCCCAGGGACGAGACAGGCCCCAGAAGCCCTAAAATAGTCCCAGGCTACCAATCACGCACTAAACCAGCGTTAACAGTAGTATCCAATCAGCCATTTGTTAGCTTTGCCAATGTGGAGGCAAGAGAGAAGAGGTTTGTCGGTAAGATAACAGATGGTCGATAACCTGAAAATTCTGCCACTATCGACAACTTTTCCCCCGTTGTACCGAGGGTGTCTGTATCTGTTGTCTTTTTCATCTTCGTACATGATTTGGTGTTCAATCAACCTGGCTTTGACGGCGAGGAGACTGACGGAGTTTATGCACGGTATCCAAGCTATAGCTCGGGAGCGACGTGGTTGTCGTTGAGGTAATTCTAGATGTCACGGTCGCCGGCGGTGAGACGCCTTGTTGCTGCTGCTGCACACAAGGCTGCCATTGGAACCTTCCCTAGCCCCTAGGGCCTGCGAAATCCCATAGCCGGCCCTGCCTGCATAGTTTGGGGGGAGCAGTGGCTGCTGCCAACCCGTCCATGGAGTATGCCATGGAGCAACGATTGCAGGGAGTTGAGAGCTTAGATTTGTGAATTCGATTGATCTGGATAGTAGCCTTTTTAGAACAATTGATTGATGGTAAATCAAGTCTGGTTGTAATCACATGTGACGAACCGGAATCCATTCAGCCTTTGATTTTTTTGAACGGGGATGGTCCCGAAGGACCGAGAGAGTGCTTTACTTCATTCAACGATGCCATACAAATAACAGAAAGAACCTCAGAAAAACAAAAAGTACACTTAAACCCCTGTTATTTGCACTAAGGCCCTCATAAGGTTTTCTGAAAACGCGATCAAGGACACAAGCTCCATCCTTACCACAATGAGCACCACCACAGTCATCCTCACCGCCGCCGGGGAGGAAACCACTTGGGACAGTGAGGAGGGAGCCAACTACGAGGACGAGAGCAAGCCTCCGTAGTGGCATCATGGTCTAGAGGTTGAAGAAGATCCTGAAATGTTGGTCGGAGCACACCGTCACCGACGCCAGAGATGGGAGTGGCTGCCGTTTAGCCCGAAATTTTGGCATGGGGATGGTGGCCAGCCGTCGCAAGGGTTCCTAAGAGGAACTCCCCTTGGATAGGAGCAGCTGCCAACAGCTATTGATGTCGACGGCGAAGCGGCCATCGTGATTTCGCTCCTCTTAGACGCAGCACCCGCGCCCCAACTATGCGGACCTCCTGATCTCCATAGAACAGAGCCGCCACACTCCATCCCCTCGCCACCACGATCGGACGGAGCAAGGGAAGCAACTATTACCATGTCGATCTATTGATCCAGCCACCAATCAACCGCATCAAGGAAAGCCTCGGCGTCCTGCGCCCTCCCCTCACCACCAAGGCCGGCCGGAGGATGCCCATCGATGACTCCACACCACCGCCAAAGATGATGGCCACAACTGGTTTTATTAGGAAGACCGGCTCCTGAACCACCAACTTTGCCCAGAGGAGAAAGGGAAGGAGGAACCCTAGAGATGAGATCCAACCAGGGGGATCTCGTCTTCCTCTTTGATATACAGACAACTCCACAATAGGAGGACACACCGGCATCGAGCCAGGACGACGACCTAAACTACTGCTATACAAGGAAGGGACTCTCGCCCTACTCGTCGCCGGCCATCGCCGACGAGGAGAGGGGAGTGTCCAACCGGCCCAGAACACGGAGGAGAGCAAGGGAGAGGGGCGAGGAACGAGAGTGGAGGTGTCTGGCGGTCCCATTCAACCTTTTCTATTTGTCTCGTTCGTTTCCACTGTTATGTTTCCCACCGCTGGAGCTTCTTGTCGCTGTCATGGTGATGGCAAGTGGGGATTTGTGATCCCTTGAGTCGAGATATTTCTAAAAAAATCTACTTAATTTTACAGACAACCAACACGACAACCCTGCGGTGACCCAGCATACCACTGCATGATGTAGTATACTATAGTCATTGACATAACACCAATAAAACACCGTTCACTAGTATTACATCCCTCAGAGTGGTATAAAAGAAACACAACAGGTCCAAGACATGACTATAGGTTACAACTCTACTCTTTACACAAGATCCAGAGAACACTCTAGGTTAAAGAGAGAGAAAGAAACTTCTTACAAAGAAGAATCAGAAATAAACAACTCAAAAGCTATCATACTATTAAGACTAGTATCTTAACTAATGGTATGGCATTGCTGCTATTGCAATACACTACAGAAATAGGTTCTATGGATAGAGATTATATTCCTATCTAATCAGTAACTTCGTCTTCACTTGAGTTGATGTATATGTTGAATTTCCTGACTTCATTGAAGAACTTTAGCTTCTGATGATGATTCCTAGAGCATATCTTGATGTAGACATCGTCCGTACTGGCTTTAGAACCTAGCAAGGGTTAAGAAGATATGTTGAGTACAAGCGTACTCAGCAAGTTCACTAGAAAAGGAGTGTTTGATGCACTATAACTACAACCACAGACCATAGGTCGTAGGCAATGCAAGTTTTCGTAAACATTTCTTCAAAGGTTTCTTTTATTCTGAAAAGCTATGTCCATCAGCCTTCACGGGTTTACTAGAACTTTCGTGGAGTTCCTTTCCCGCCACGTTCGCAGCTCCTTCCCGGAACAGGGAGTAACAAGTTACAGTTCTTACACTCTGCAGAGGTGCATTACTTTACCCATGAGAGATCAAATCCTTGTTGCACAACCGGGCGATCTTTCTCGTCCACACTTCCTATGGTGTGGGGCCCAGTAGATGATCCAAGCCAATCACTGCCCTCTCCGCGACCTCATATGTCTGCATGATCCTTCGGGGCCGGCTCACCTCCGTTAAGCCCCCTTTCGGGCAGGCTAAAACCCTGATGAGTTCCCGAAGACTCTATGACCTGGTGATGTCCGGACGAGTACCATTTAAATGGACTATATCCCTAAACACCATTAATAGATAATATAGACACCAAAAGTGTGGGGCGTAAGGGTGCCCACCCATATGTTGGATCCGCACAAGGAATCACAACGTCACGTTAAGGTCGTCTTGCCTCCATATGAGAGGAAAAGGATATAGCTGACTTCTCCGTCCCATTCCAAATCTCATGGTTAACGCGTAATATACGACGCAAGAATCACTGGCGACATTGGTTGTTAGGTCCTAGATAATATGTTCCTTTACCACCGGAACTTCCATAGTAGGTTATTACCTCATGGTAAATAACCTATAATCATATTATTATGAAAATAGTGTTTTCTGACCTTTTTGAAATACAGGTGATGACAACACTAGATTTGTAAAATACTTTACAGAAAATAGTGTGAACTTGCCTTTTGTGATTGCAAGATTATGCACTCATAGTCTTCGAGATAATATAAGATCCAATATCTGAAATTAGCATCATTGGTCTGGTAAGGACTAATGTTTAAATAAGCAGTATGCAGTTATGCATAAGTAATGTTATGCATTTTGTAAAATTCCTAAACTGGATCACCAATACTTTTTAATGAAGTGAATTCAGGTGATTCTTTTAAGAGTTGGTTTATCTTCAAGTTTTACTTTACAAGTAATGACATTTATAAGGAACTTAAGTGTTAACAATCCTAAGTGTATAAGTAAAGTATAAAGTAATGTGAGTATGAGTAATTGTCATCTGTTGACTAAAGTGGCAAAACGAATAACTTTTGAAGAAAATCTTACTTAATTAAACAGAAGTATTTAAACTTTAAGTTAACCTTATTAGGTGTTCTTTCTAGTTATAGTATTTAAGTAAGAAAGAAGTACTCCAATTGAATAATGATATTAGTAGTATTCGAGACTTATCTACCTTGGTTTTTAACTTGGTTAGTTTAGTATTGAGATGCTTTAGGTCTTAATTAAAAATAGACCAAAGTTAACTATAAAACACATAATAAAGTCTTTATTATAATATTTAAAATCTTGTAGACTAAAATTAACTTTAAGAACATAAATGGACTTAGGGTGTAATGCTTATGATATTTGTATCTTGTTCATTTTATATTGTTTCCTTAAAGTTACTTAAGAATGGCATTACTTCTATTTGAGTAGTGGTTTCTTAACTGGATAATGGAATAGAATCATTTATCTTTTTATAAAGGTGTGGTTATAATTTGTAATCAAGGGAGTAACATTACTTAACTATTTATGGATTCACTATAGTATTTTGATTTGTTTATAAACTTGTGGTTGAAGGATAATTCAATAAAATTGTATTTAAAATGTTTTGAACCAATTTTGACTTCATATTACCAATATTTAAGTCTAATACTATTTATTGGACTCAATTTACTAATTTTAGAAATATTAGCTTTTTTTATTTATCCTTATATGAATTATTAACTAAGAAAATAGGTTTAAATTCAAGTTGTTAAAGTGTTTTAATTTTTTTATTTACCCCAAAAGTGGAATATTATATTTTTAATATGTAGGTATTATTTTTGTGATTATTTTGGTATATTATATGTATTTTTATGAATTTTAAATAATAAGTTATGATTTTATAAGTTTATTATTTTATAAACATTTAATAAATGATATATATTGAATTAAGTGATGTAATAATACATGATTATAGTTTTAAATTATAGTTCTTATTTTTCTCAGATTTTATTTAAAATGATTTTTATTTATTTTTAAGTATTTTTCTTATGTTTATATAATTTCGTCAAGGATTAAATGTCTTTGAATATTTATTTCATATTTTATTTTGAAAAAAATTAGGCTAGTATTTTTATAAAATAGTGTATTTATTTTTATACATAAAAATGATTTTTATTCATTTTTTAGGATTTTTTCTTATTTTATGAAATTTCACTTATTATTTAATGGTGTTAATATTTATTTATATTTTTATTTAATAGTAAATTTATATTTTTATTAAGTTACTCTTACTTTGGTGATGATTTTAATATTTTATATATATTCTTATGAGGTGGCCCTATTTTTAGAAAATTCCTTAAATTGTTTCTTACATTAAACTATTTAATTTAAGTTTTATTATATTTTATTTTTTACATTAAATTTTATTTAGTTATCCTTTTGGAGCTGGGTTCAGCCCATGAGCCAGCCGAGCCCACTAACGCATTTGGACCACTGGACTTGGGTCAATACTGACCCAAGTACATCTCCCTCACACACACCTTGCACGCGACGCTCACCCTCTCCCCTCTCGTTCCTCTCTGACCGCCGTCACCATTGTTGCCCGACGATTCCGGCGGTGTAGACCGTCCCGGTTACCATCACCGGTCGCCGGAGCTCCGCCTCCTTCTATACGACTTGGCCCTCCAGTTCGATTTGCCTCTAAGTCTATAATGGCTCGCCCCTATCTTCTTTCTGGTGCTAGGTTTTCAATTTTGAGTTTGCGGTGGTGCTCCGGGACACTGATGGACTACAGGTTGCGGCTTGGTGAAGGTCGAGTGCCACTGTGCTCCCTGTGCCGCCGTGCCATACCAGCCACCTACGACCTCATCTGCTTCCTCTTTAATCTCTAAGCGAGGACCACGGGTAAGTGGAAATTCTCTTTTTCTTTTATCCTCTTGATTCCTCTCTAGAGTTCTCTCTATGATGATAGGATTATCCTAAGTAGCACAAATGCTATGTCCTAGTGTTTGTGTGATAAGGATCTGATTTCCTTTGAACTGCTAAGTGGAGGAAACTGTGTTGATGAAAAATATTGGATGGCTTGTGGTTATTAAATCCTTGTATTTCCATCTATACAAGAAGCTTGATCTTGTTACAGATTGATGCACTTTAGTAAGGTTAATAGCCATGATTAGTCTAGTGGCTCATATATGGTGAATTTTATGATGTGGTTGGATTAGAGTGATTGATGGTTCAACCTGCTAGATGTAGTGTTACTTAACCATGCGGCATGATTCATGGTTGATATTTGATTTAATGGTATGCTTGTATTGACAATAAAGCAAATAAAATAGGATTACTGGATGTATTGTTGGAGAATTGAGTTTTTTCCTCTAAAGGAAGATGCTCTGCAAGTATAACTTGCATATGTTGTTATTACTGTCAAGATGGCAGTGAAGTGTCTAGATGATCTAGAAATGATTCCTAGTTTCATGGTCTAGGAAAATGATAGATCTTCTCTGGCTTCTTTTCTGGCTAAATTTCTAGTCCAATGCCAAGGATGCAAAAGACTGAGGCTTGGATTCCCTTTAAAGAAAATACTATGGTTTCCTTATTCTAGCTCTAGGATGTAATTAGCATAGCAAATCTATGCTCAATGAGATCTTGCTTTTCAAATGATTTGCTTGATTAAAATGATAAGAACCAATACCAATTTGGATCTATTGGTTAATCTGCTGCTAGCAGTGAGGGTAAATGAGTTGGTATTGTGACTGGTGTGAATTGATTGGATGATAATTTGTGGCTTGAATGCCCATGATGCATGGTTTGAGGCTAATTAACTTTGGAATGAGTTTTACATGGTTAAGGATCACTAGCCCTTGATTTTTGGTTGTGTGCAATATGTTCCAGTCTATGATGCAAAGGTCAAGACACTAAATCTTGATAAAATCAGATACTTACTTGGTTGCCTTCTATTCTCTATGATGATTTGCATAGCACTTCTATGCAATTCTAAGAGATAAACTATTCTCCTACTCTCCTAGAAAGGTGCTAGTTGTAGAGTAGTTGATTAGATATTGGTTTGCAATAACCCCCTTTATTCCCTTGTTTATGATGGTGAAATAGAACAAGAACAGATACTATGCATGATTAGTGGTATAGCAATCTTTTGTTGTTGCTGATTCTGTGCTGTGATTTGTGGTTCCTAGTGAATCTTGTTCCTGGATGCTTCTGGATCCGCTCCTCCTTACTGCTCACTTGGCTTGATCCTTCTAATACTGCTGCCTTGCTCTTGATTAGCCTACACATGTGAATCTTGTGCTCTTGAACCTTGTCCTTCTGGATCCTATAGAACTGGCTTCTTGTGATTACTTGTTCTCCTATGATATGCCTCCTTTCCCCCTCCTTCTACTACTTGATCTCCTCTTGGGTGGCTTAAATAAGCAACCAGATGCTGATTGGGTGGTGGGTTTGGTGATGGTGTGAAGAAATGAATGGGTGATCCAGTGGTGATGAGAAAGAACATGTGTTGTTCCTGAGGATGAACTAGTGATCTAAGTGTAGTTCTGGCTAAGTGTGGGGTGTGGATAAACTCTGATCTGCTTCTAGCTTATCAGCTACGGCTATGTGCTTACCTTTGTACTTTTGTGATGCCTCTGTGCTTGACAACACAACACCATGCAGATGTGTGAGCTGCTTGGGTGCTTGACTCACCCCCAATGGACCAGATCAAGTGAAACTTGACATTTTCTGATTGTTTATCTTTTTAATATTTCTGATTTGGTGAAATTTGCCCCTTGGCTTATGATGCTTAGTCTGAAGCTTTCTTTGATGATAAGAATTGATTCTCCACTTGGATCCCTCTTTAGCTTACTCAATGATGAGTTTAAGCATATCATTTGTATGCTGAATCTGAGAGTAAAACTAAGATTCTAACCCTTCCTTTTATTCTTTATTTTAGTTAGTCTTTTGTTTTATTTTCTAGGAATTAAGATCAGGGAAGGAACCTTCAGGACATGAAGATTTATATGAGACTTCTTTATTATTTTTGTAATTTTTTCTTCTTTTGTAAAGTGTATTATATATTTATTATTTTTTGTAATAATATTTGTAATATTTTCTTATTGTTGTAATTTCTTCTTTTTACTTGAATATTGTAAAGACAATGTAATATGTATATTTTCTTGAAATTAAGTATTCCTTTATTTATTTCATTTATGTAATTCATTTTTACATTTATTTGTTTTATAGTAGTTTACTTTTATTCTTTATTGTATTTCTTCATTTTTTGGGAACTTAATAAAAATAGTGCAATGTTTGTGATATTGTAATAAAATGATTCTTCTCTATTTCATTATCTTATTATCCCTTTGGTTCATAATTGTAAAGATAATATAATAATGTGTGATGTAAATAAGATTATTCTTTATCAATCCTTGTTTATTATTTCATTATTGTAATATCATATTACATTAGTCATTTACTCATTTTATTTAAATTTCCACTATCTTTTATATTTGAATAAAATAGTATACCTTGTTTATAAATAAGAGTTCACCTCTCATTTTCCATTACAATTTAATTTCCATTTGTTATTCCATTTCAAATTCTTTTAGAATTCAGATTCATCAATTGAATATTCAAATTTGAATTTCCTTTCCCTCAAACACAAGAGTACAATAGAGGTCATGTCGAAATCCATCGCACTTACCCTGATGTTTTCATCATAGCAAGAGAGATCTCGATCCCCCTATAGCTTCTTTAATCTTGCGCGAAAATTCTCCGGATTTTCTGATGCATGAATGCAATGCACACATCTGGGTTCAACTTATTTCTGAGCTCTAATGCTGGGATGTTACAAACCCATTGTAGACGTTATATTTATTTATCTCTGACAATAGCTGACATGGAAGCGCATTATAGACAACAACTGTCTAAACTATTGCACATGTCCTGAGAGCAAGATTAATAAGAGAGTCGTTTGTTGGCTCTATGGCTATGCCATGTCATCTATAGTCAACAAAAAGTCCACTCATACAATAGGCTAGCTATTAGGTCGGTTTTTAGGTGGACTCTAATAAAGATATAATCATTTGATGCTCGAATGCTATTGGTCCTAGTATGCAGAGGACTCTTTCACCTCGATTTCTTCCCGACTGCAAGCGGAGAGCCCGCTCTACTCTCTCTCATGTTTTCTCTCTACCATCTGATTTTAACGTGGCAAATACTGAGTGAGACTTAGGTTGCTCATAGTGGGGGTAACATCACCAGTAACTAAGAGTCCAACTCAGCATTTTTGCTTATATGACAATGAGTTAATGAAGAGATAGATAGATAAAGTAACTAGCTATGTTACTATAACATCACACATATCAAGGCAAAGTGAGTCTACAACCTAATTAATGTGACATTGTATGTTACCATATATTTGTTATTTTCCACTATGAAGTTAGTAATCTAGACTACTAAGGCCTTTGACAATGGGAGGTTCTTGGCACGGTATTATAGGCAAATTGGTTATGTGGCACTATACTTAGGCCTTTCACAATGGGTGTATCTTAGCTCTATATCCTAGGAATTTGCTTATGTGCCACTATAGTTAATGAAGAAAGAGAGTGATGTCGTATCTTATCTAAGATACACCTCCTGCATGCAACCATAGGCAAAAAAAACTTGTCTAGTCCAATCACACACATGCATGAGTACAAAATCATTAAATACAATATTTCTAAGAAAACCCATCTAAGATACACCCCATTGTGATAGTTGTTTATTAAGTTTTAATATCTCCTATGAAAATGTGCTAAGATACACCTCACTGGAAAAGGCCTTAATGAGGAGAGATGGTGGTGTTGTATCTTAGGCCTTTCACAATGGGTGTTTCTTAGCGCTATATACTAGACACTTTGCTTATGTGGCACTATAGTGAAGAAAGAAATTGATGTTGTATCTTAGCTAAGAAACGCCACTTACACGGAACCATAGGCAAAAAAGATTGCTATACCAATCACATGCATGCATGTCCTCTAAATCATTAAATTTAGAGACTCTACTTAAGAAACAATACATTGTACTAGCTGTTTCTTAAGTTTTAATTGCTCATATAAAAATGTGCGAAGAGATAATCCATTGTGAAAGGCCTTAGACCAAGTATAGTAAACTTATGTAAGCAGGCTATAAGACTTCAAATAATATATTTGAGATGAGGTGGAGGAGAAAGAAGAGGAGAAAGATGACTAGTGAGCTCTCATGCAAGAGCTAGCTATATCACGTGCTCTTGGGCACTTTGTGTGAGTGTAAGATGGACCATGGCCAAATAAAGTAGTATCTATTTATAACTAATTATTGTATGTGTTGGTATTAGGTTGACTATAGATGATGTGGGGTAGATTGTAGCCAACAGCGGAACTTGCTCTTAGAGCGAGAACAATAGTGCAGCTAACTACCGACTATATGTCTCTTGACATGTCATCAAGAGCCACCATAAATAACTACTTATACAATAGGCTGGCTATTAGATTAACTTTAGTGAATATTTAATTATTAGACTCTTTCATTGATACAGATGCATGCAATCGAATTTAATGCATGTAGCCGGTCAAAGCGCTAATATTAGGCTGCATGCGGATTGCATGCCATTGTTTCCTGTGTTGGCGCCGACACTAGATGAAGCGCTCGCCTCAATCTCTCTCATGCTTTTTCTCACCTCCAACTAGGATTAGGATAACGTGAATTTACTTATAGCCTGCTGAGTAGGACCTATTATACTTGTTCTTAGCTAAGATACAAGCTTGTACGAAACCATAGGCAAAAAAGAATGGCTAGCCCAATGGCATGCCTGCAAATCACCAAAATAATTAAATGTAGAAACAACATCTAAGATACAATCCATTAAAAGGATGGTCTCTTAAATATTTATTTTGCCTTCCCTAAAAAAAGTATTTATTTTGCCTATGATAACGTGTTAAGAAACACTCCATTGTGAAAGATCTAAGACTAGCTCCAATGAGGGTATAATAGGTGGTACCATGTACCACATGCATGCAAAATACTTATGTGTCATAACAATTAATGATGAAAGAGATTGTGTTGGTATTATAGCACATAAGACTAGAAAAATTAATCCCAAGCAAATCTTTGTCAATAATTTTACATTGAGATTATACAAAATAATAAATACACTAAAACTATGATACTACTAAATGTTAATATGCATTGTGAAGATGGTATCATATATCATATACTAGTATACTACTATATAATATGCTCTATTGTGACTAGTCTAACATATACATATCCTATGTAACCAGCGTTATATCTTTTGGCGAGAAAACAAAGTGTGGACGGCCGGGACAGAAAACATGAAACAAGTGCCACGTCCTCCTCCTGTACTCCCTCCGTCCTACTATAAGGCGCACAATGACTGGTAAAAAATTAAATTTTATTAACTTTGACTAAATATTTTTTAAAAAATATACATCTACATTATAAAATGAATATATTAAAAAATACTCCCTCCGTTTCAGGCTTAAGGCGTTCTTGTTTTGCGTGTTTTTTCTTTAACCAAGAATTACTCTAAATACATAAAGAGTTTTGGTATAAAACTAGTATCACTGGAAAGTATTTTTCAATACGAATCCAACGATACTAATTATGTATAATATAATCAAGATTTTGTTGCTTAATTCTTTTGGTCAAACTTTATTTTAAAAAGCGTGTGCGTCTTAAGCCTTAAAACGGAGGTAGTATACATTATAAATCTACTAGCAAAATGCCCGCGCATTGCGGCGGAAAAGATTAGTCGTTGTTGTGTCGGTGGTCATTTTTTCAATCAGTGGCACGTCACAACATAGACAGTTTTTTTAACTTGCTCGGTGACATCCGCTCCTCGATCAATTAATTGTTCCAATTCGCAAGCAGAATATTACCTTTCTCCAAACCCCATCTTCCTTTTCTTTGGTGTGCTTTCCTTTAATCTCCTCGTAAAGTGCTCGCCGGCTCTGACTGGCACCGGAAGAAAAATATTGCTAAAATAATTTCATTGAATGCTACTTTCTAGCCATGGAGAATTTCACTACTTAATTAGCGGATAGGAAGCGAATTTGTTGTCTAAATTGACCTATATAATTTCTGATGCTACAACGGGAAGATAGAAATTTCTTAGGTGGGAATTCATGGAAGTACCTCAAGTACATGTCGCCGACGAACGGTCCAGATGGCGGTGGCTAGGGCTGTGTCAGCGCTCCGGGGAATTGCCAAATTGCACGCATGGGCTCCCAACAGCTACAGAATCAGAAAGATGTATGGCTAAATGTGGGATCCCAGCAACTACTGAACCAGAAAGATGTATGGTTAAATGTGGAGTTACCCAAGCAGATACATGTGCAACAAGCATGATTGTGTCCACATACCCCAGAAAGCGTGCATCGGTTTGTGGTACGAGTACTTCTGAAGCTGGAGAATCTCTCCTGAGTATCCACGCGTCGCCAATCCTCCTAGTCTCACAGTGTGTGTTCTTTTTTGCGGCTAGTGTGCTTTGGCAACATCACCATCAACCATGGTTTCGGGCTCGAGTTATAGGCCGGCCTGGCTAGCAGATTCGCTAGACGAGTTCATCTTGTTCTCGGGTTCTCAACCTCAATGAAGAAACTCATTTGGTTAGCTACATCTGGTCGGCGCGGTGTAATATATGAGCCATCGTATGTGCATGTTCACCGGGCGAGGGACTTGATACGCTCGTGTACTCCGTAATTATAAACGCCTTAGACTCGTACGCAAAATTTGGATTTGCTGGCTTGGGAGTACAATAAATTGTCGGTTTCTATTTTGTTTTCGAGACCGCGCCCATGCAACGTTGGAAGCGGTGTGCGAGAATAGGACTCGTGCGTGAGTCAGGACTCGATTCAGGTTGTTTTATGTACATCACGAAAATTGGATCAGATCGGTTCCAGGAATTTTTTTTTCTCTCGGTCGCTGGGAGTGGGTATTTTCATAATCCGGGTATTTTTTTCCACGGTTTTTTCTGACTTACCGGTAGCGTTGGTTATAATATAGGGTTTAGTGAGAGAGTAAACCTGTCCAAAAAAGTGTAGGTACTACAAGAAACGCTCCTCCTTTATTATTAGGTACTAGAAAAAATACCCGTACGTTGCACCGAGAGAAAAAAGTTGCGAAAGTAATTTCATTGAGTACTACTTTCTAGGCCATGAAGAATTTCACTACTTGAATAGCGGATAGGAAGCAAGTTTCTTGTCTAAATTGACCTATATACTTTCTGATACAACAGAAGATGAAAATTGATTAGGTGGGAATTCACG
Source organism: Avena longiglumis (assembly GCA_030063025.1). Classification (NCBI taxonomy): domain Eukaryota; kingdom Viridiplantae; phylum Streptophyta; class Magnoliopsida; order Poales; family Poaceae; genus Avena; species Avena longiglumis. Next base: position 3,313,215 of record CP125974.1, on the reverse strand, counting down.
GAAGTACCTAAGTAGTCTGCTGTCCAACACCAATTTGCCGATGGCAACAAAGAAATCAACCAGAGAAGCTGACATGGATCATCTTGAGGCTGCATTACACGATAAAGAAACTGAACCAGTCCCTAGGCTCGGGAAGAACGGCAGCTGAAAGTAAGAGTTGACCATAAACAAATTAATGTCGTCTTGTAAACTTGCTCAGTCCAATGTCAACCGGAAACCATCTCACGATCTATGGAACCATAGAAGCTACACGCGATGGCTTATAATCTACTTATCTATCTGGGCAATTGTATCGAGTTGAATCTGTTGTGTTCCACTTTCCACGCGCATATGACACCGCGCCACGCTTCACCTCGCCAAGTACCTCACGTCGGCACCTGCCTCGGCCGGCTTGTCATCTTCTCCTGGTGCTACGTACGTGCAGCTCTGCCCTCTTGTCTCTGGCCACGAGCATGTGGAAGTAGCCTCCCGTGTTCCAGCAGGACGATAGGGTGACCTGCAAACGACGGTAGTCGGAGTCCACGAAAACGGTGTCGATTTGCTCCGACTTAGGGCACATCCACTCGATTCCTTTGGTGGGGACGATCTTCAAGGCAGTGCGATCGTGTTCGGCAAGGTGGCGGAGATCAGTCGTTGGGGCAGGGCGCCAATTACGGTCGAGACGGCCGCAGATAGGTATAGGCGAGCGCTCCACGGATTGATTGAGAATCATGAGAGACGTTCCTTTTATCTCCTACGTGTCGCTTTGGTCGCCCTATTGATTGGCAATCGGTTTGTTCTTTCTCACGTCAAAGTTAGTCGCTGGATTGATTAGGAATCGTAAGTTTCCTTCCTCTACTCCTCTGCTGACGCACGCGCGTCTCCGCATGTGTCTCACGTATAAAACGAAACGTTATGTTAACTTTCCGGTGGCATTACATGTAAATTGATAGAAGTGGAGGGATAAAAGCGTCCAAAAAAAGTGTAGGTACTATAAGAAACACTCCTTCCTTATTATTATATAATATAGGTATAAATATATATAGATTAATATTAATTTGTTATTATAAATATTTATATTTTTATATATATAATCTTGGTTAAATTTTAAAAAGTTGACTTGCTTAGGTCCAACTTCCGCCTCTTGTCTAGGTCCGCGGCGCCGCCATGGGCGCCACCTCTTGACCCCATTGACTGGCGTCCCCCGTCCTCCTCCCTCGTCCTCCTGTTGAAGCCCCGATCGAGCAATCCTTCTCGCACAGATAGATCCTAGGTCTGCTCCTTCCAGTCTTTCTACACATCCAGCTAGCCTCCATCTCTTCCCTAACGCGTCCCCGATTCGATTACGATTCGGATTTCCTGTTCGTGCATATATATAGATTGGCTCCAAGACCTGCTGTAGCGACCGAGTATCGATATCGATCGATGGGATCCTTGTTCTCTTCCCCTGCCGCCGCCGCCGCCGCCGGCGGCGGCGGCAGGCCACCACACCTTCTCTCGCTCATCCCAAAACCGCGCTGCATCCCAAGAAATCGCTTGGGTCGCACTATGACGAAAGAGATGAAAGCTAACCTGGATCAAGGACACCACGGCCGCGTCTTCACAATCAAGTAGCCAGCTCGATCAAGGACTTGACGGCCTCTACCTCCAACCCCCATACCATACATCCTCTCTTCTTTAATTCTTTTTCTTACCGATTTTTTGGTGACTGGCAGAGAGCTCTACGCCGAATGCATCCGTTGGTTCGCCCACGGCGTCCTCAAGCACTACAACGCCAACAACCCGGTACAGCAGTACAATGTCAATCACATGCAAGCGGAGCGGCCAATTATATTATCTTACTCCCTCCGATTTCAAAGTTTAAGGTTTATATTTTTTTTCAAAAGTCAAACTATGTAAAGTTTAGCCATGTTTTTAGAAAAATATATTAATATTTATAACATGAAATTTATACCGTTTGATACATTATGAAACATAGTTTCACATGGTATCTATATAATATCATAGTTCTTTATATTTTTTTCTAAAAATTTAATTAAACTTTTCGTAGCTTGACTTTTTTTTTAAAAGCCTTAAAGCTTTGGAACGGGAGGTAGTATTACTAATCTCGTTTGTTCTAGTAGTTTCCTATCCTCTTGGATTCGACACATGCATCCATAATTCTACATGCATACCTATAGTAGTTTTATGCTCGACATATATATGATGCAGGGTGCCGAGTACCAGTGTCCCGCAGAGTCCACCATGGAGATGAAGGCCGCCTGCACCGGTTTCAGGGAAGATTTTGTATGGTACCATCTCAACTTCTCGGCTCACCGGACGGACAACAAAGAAGAGATGCACCTCTTTTTCGCCGAGCTGTGCTACGATATAGGCTCCCTGAAAACCAACCTTGAAACATGCACAGTCTTAGGTAGCTAGGTACCTGAATTTATTTTACAGTTATATTTATATATTTTCCAATTCTCTCTCTATATATATGTATGTATATTCATGCCTGCAGAAAAGCCCTTGAGAAGCAGCTGTGCATTTTGTCCGGAGGAGTCCAAGATTATGCACCCCAGCGAACTAGAATTTGTGTGCGGAAAGGAGTGGCAGCAAGCAGAATTCTTCCGACTGGAAGATATGCTATTGTGGCCATGGCATGCCTGTACTGGCGATCTTGATCTGTCAGATGGACTGCAGGATGCAGCATGACTCAACTCCTCAGAATACTGTATTGCAGTTGTAGTATAACTACTCCCTCCGTTTGAAAATATAAGATGTTTTAGTTTTGTGAAGAAGATGTATCTAGATACATTTTAGTGTCTAGATTCATTTGAACCTATACACTAAAACATATACATTAAAACGTGTCTAGATACATCGTATTCACAAACCTAAAACATCTTATATTTCTAAACGGAGGGAGTATATATGCTTCTCTTCTTTATCATCCTTGCGGTATATGTATCTGGACCATTAGAGTTCTTAATTTTACTGTGCACGAGAAGGGGGTACAAGAAGTGACAAGGATTGGTTATTCAGTGAGCTTGCTACAACACATACGATCCTAGTAGCTTAGAGACCGAAATAAATTCAGCTAATAGTAGTTGGGACAAAATAAGAGAATATCGATTCTCTAGTTGTAATTCAAATAGTTATCACTAGAGGAAAAAGGGCCATCCGTTCGCCACCCCTGGGAGCATTAGTCCCGGTTGCGCCACCAACCGGGACTAATGCTGGCATCGCCCGTTGGAGCGGCACGCAGGGGCATAGGTCCCGGTGGTAAGGGCATGCGTCCGGTTGGAGCCACCAACCGGGACTAAAGGTTTGGCCACAGCCACGTGGCGTGACGCACCTTTAGTCCCGGTTGGCTCCAACCGGACTAAAGACCCTTGCCCTCTATAAATGCAACGCCCACCCTCTGCCTCCACTGCTTTTTTGAATGGTGTAAGGTGTGAGGGTGTGTGCTAGTTTTTTCTCATGCATGCATTGAAGGTGTTTGTTGAAATGTTTGAGTGAAAATCCATTGAATTTCTCATAGAACAAAAATATAGAAGGTGTCCGAGACGCACTTGAGCTTTCTCCTCTTTATTTCCCTCGATCGAGGTTAGCAATCCTATCTTTTCTAGGTCATTGATACAATTCATGTCGGTGTGAATTGGTTATTTCACTATTTATGATGTCCTGTTTTTTGATAAACTTACTTATATGATGCGGATGAACGGTCGGGAATGGATGTACGGTGACCGGCGGTAGCCGGTATATCAAAGGCGTGGATAAATTTATCGATGTGGCTACGGCAAACAAAGAGAATGGATTTATCGTTGTCCATGTGTTCAATGTCGGAACAACAAGGAGTACTCTTCCTCGAAAATCATTCGCGCCACCGATTATGAAAGGTTTCATGCCCAACTATAATTGCTGGACCAAGCACGGGAAAGAGGGGTTATGATGGAAGATGGTGAAGAAGAAGATGATGATAACAACTATCATCATATGTTTCCTGAATACGGTGATCTTGCAATGGAAGACAATGGAGAGGAAAAAGGTGAAGAACGGGCATCGATGAGCCGGTGATGAACTTGGTAGGGTCATTTCGATGCAAAGCGAGAGCAGAAAATGAGAAGTTGAAGTTAGAGGGCATGTTAGAAGATCACAAGAAATTGTTGTACCCAAATTGTGAAGATGGCAGCACAAAGCTCGGTACCACACCGGAATTGTTGCGATGGAAGGCAGTGTGGTCTAACCGACTCCTCATTTGAAAAGATGCTGAAAATAATGAAGTCAAGTTTCCAAAACATAACGAACTTCCCGAGAGTACCTACGAAGCAAAGAAGACTCTCGTCTCCTGGGATTAGATGTGCAAAAGATACATGCATGCATTAATGATCGCATCCTCTACATGTAAGGAGTATGAGAATTTAGATAAATGCCGGTATGCAACGCGTTGCGGTATAAGATCGACGAGATGGCCTGGTGATGTTGAGGAGAGCCCTCGGAAGAGGATTCTGCTAAGGTTATGTGGTATGCTCCTATAATACCAAGGTTGAAACGCATGTTCGTAAACAAAGAGCATGCCAGTTGTTGCGATGGCACAAAGAAGACCGTAAGAAAGACGGGAGTTGAGACACCTGGCGATGGGTCACAGTGGAGAAAAATCGAGAGAGACTTCCGGACTTTGCGGTGACGCAAGGAACTTATGGTTTGGTCTAAGTACGGATGGCATGAATCCTTTTGGGGAGCAGAGCTGCAGTCACAACACTGGCCCGTGACTCTATGTATCTACAACCTGCCTCCTTGGTTGTGCATGAAGCGTAAGTTCATTATGATGCCGGTGCTCATCCAAGGCCCAAGCAACCGGCAACGACATTGATGTGTACCTTAGGCCATTAGTTGAAGAACTCTTACGGTTGTGGGGCAAACCGGTGTGTACGTGGGATGAGAACAAACAGAGCCATTTAATCTACGAGGGTTTTATTCGTAACCATCAATGATTGGCCTGCTCTTAGTAACCTTTCAGACGGACAAACAAAGGATATAAGGCATGCACCCACTGTTTAGATAAGACCGAAGGTACATATTTGCATAAATGCAAGAAGGTTGTGTACCTAGCGAATCGACGATTTCTTCCACCAATCATCCGTAAGAAAGAAAGGCAAGCATTTTAAAGGTGAGGCAGATCACCGGAAGAAGCTGAACTCCTGCCGGGTGATGATGTATTTGGTATGGTCAAGGACATAGAAGTAATCTTTGGAAAGGGTCCCGGCGGTCAATCAGTTCCGAACGACGTCGCTACAGGACACGCACCCATGTGGAAGAAGAAATCTATATTTTGGGAGCTGCCATATTGGAAAGTCCTGCGTGTCCGCTCTTCAATCGACGTGATGCACGTGACGAAGAATCTCTGCGTGAACCTGCTAGGATTCCTAGGCGTGTATGGTAAGACAAAAGATACACCTGAAGCACGGGAGGACCAACAATTATGAAAGACCCAAAGAACATGCATACAGATAACTAGACGGATAAGGACAGGGCGGCAGTTGAAGCAGAAAGTCAGAAAGAGCGAATGCGTTTAATTGAAGAACGATTAAAGCAACAACAAGATGAAATTAACTCACTTAAAGAGCAAAGTACTACCGGCGCCCCATATCAGCAGCACACTGCATTCGATGCTACCGGCCTATCGAATAATCGAAAAAGCAGTGTGGCTTCCACCGAGGTCCCGGGTGATGACAATGGCGATGCCGATGATGCACCGACGATGGCTCCTGTTGGCTACCCAGTGGTTGATATCACAGAGATGACACACTGCGAGCTACATGTCAAAGTTGTGAACATATCAATGAAGGTGGCGGTCGGTTATTCCTTACCAATTGGACCCACACCAACTTACCACAGTCGTCCGGTTCCAGAGGGCTACGCTGTTGTCGGCGTGGATGAAATCATGCCCACCTTTGAGGTTTTGGATCTTCACTACCCTGTTGGTGAAGGGGATGTGACTGTGCTGGGTGACGCAAAAATGTCACCATTCTATGGCCGAAGGATTGTATCGTGCTTCGAAATCACACGCCAAGGCCATCTTCGCCGCCGCCTCACCCGTCTCCAGCGAGGTCGTCGCCGCCGCGGCAGCCGTCTTCGTCGCCTCACCCGGCTCCGTCGCCTCACCAATCTCCGGTGCAGCCATCGCCGCGGGAGCCATCGCCGCGCCAGATAAAAAGCGAAGCGCATCGCCATCGTGGCGTAAGTTTATCGCCGAACGTAAACAAGAGCCTCTTCCAAAAGTACCAACGGTTCCTCCCAAGAGAGCTTATGATCAGATCAAGAGGAGATCGCGATCGTTGATGCGGAAGCTGCTGCTAAGCCGAGGCGGCCGAAAGAGCGAGTTCCCCAACACCAAAGAAGAAAAAGCCAAAATGTTGAAAATGCTAAAGACTCTTCATCAACCCGAGCCAAAGCTGTCATCGACTATGAGCGTTCTATTCTCAAGTCACATGCACAAAAAGCCTCGAAGAGCGATCGATGCAAGCGGAAATCTGTTGCCCAGCTCGGAGAACAAGCAAAAGCAGACTTGCGCCCTCTCAAGGTGATTTCTCAAACCAATGTGGGTCGAGCAAATATAAATAAGAGCAAGATGATCCAGGTAGTTGCACACGGAGAAGCTCAAGGTATGAGTATTGCCCAAGACTTATCCCTTAGAGTTCTTCTCCGTGAGTGAAGTAGCATACCAATACCAAGACGGAAAACCTCTCGTCAAACCTGAGGAGGTAAACAATCTTCCAACAAAATGCGAAGATTGCATAACTGGTACATGCATGCCACAAGGGCCGGGCTAATCGGATAGTGCTGAGGGTTACAAAAAAGCATCATGGGAAAGAAAACGATGACATGGTATCCATTGAATTTGATGAACTATTTCAATTATTCAATCAAGACGCCTTGGACAAATCGATCATGAGTACCTATTGTCTGTAAGTACTAATTCTGTAATTAATTTAGTCTCCATCTATAATATTTTGTTTATTGCATGTATATAATCATACTTTAATATGCAGAATGAAGATTCTCGAATGCAGCAGAGGACAAATCTATGACATTGGCTTCATTGACCCATATTGGGTCCATGAAGCTAATCTCAAAATAAGCCCCCAGGATACGGAGGATAATATAGTACACGCGTTAAGGTTTCAAGAAACCAAAAGGGAAATACTATTTCCTTACAACTTCCAGTGAGTGTTATTGTCTTGCATACACTTTCTATTTCGCTTACTCGATGTTAAGTATATAATTGATTAGTTCTGCATTCGCAGGTACCACTATATTCTGTTAATCATTCAACTTGACAAAGGGCGTGTACTGGTCATGGACTCGAAACATAAACCCCTTGAGACGTGGAAGGACATGCAGATACTTCTCCAGCGGTAATTCTAATCATTACGACACTATATCGGCAACGTTCGTGAATTTTATGATATCAAGTACTTAATAACTTATTTTATTCGTTTTCTACGCCGGGCAGCGCTTGGAAACGGTTCACCAAGAAGGCTAATGGTGTTTGGAAAGACGAGCTTACATTTGAACCACTAGATGTAAGCACCACTAGCTATATCCGCGCATCTCTTTGATTCTAGTTTTGATACAGTTATTATCATGCTTGATTATTATTTTGATTGAACTTTGTTGTCGTAAAGTGCCTGACGCAGGGACCAGGTAACAATCTATGTTGATACTATGTATGCGAGTTCATCCGGCAGACGTGCGATGAGAAGGGCAGGAATTTAGAGCAACTCCACGTACGTAAACAATTTCTATAGTTTTTAATTACAATCAAATTGTGTTTAGTTTCATATTCATATAGGCTGACTCCTTTTTTAAATCAGATCGAACGTCTACGGGACGGTCTTACGCCAAAGGATCGTGACACGAGCAATACAGAGGAATTGGGATTCTTGGATGCGAAGTCCTAAACACACAAGGGGAATACTACTCGGCTGTATAGACAATAGGAATTGTAAAAATAGCAACTTTCAAGAAATTGGCGGTAGCATCGAATAGCAACTTTTGTATGTAGTGCATGAACTCGATCTGTATTGAATGTAATGTTGTCATGATGATCTTGTGTAATATAAGGTTCCTTCATTGATAAGTGCAAAACACTAAATAAACAATAAAACAACTTAAATGAATTCTACGCGGCACAAAAAGTGGCGAAAATCTGCCGCGGCAACAAAATGTGCCAAAATGAATTCTTCGCATGGCGAAGAAATGGGCAAATCTACGCGGCAAGAAGAGTTATTAGTCCCGGTTCGTGTTACGAACCGGAACTAATGCTCCACCCCCTCGCGCTCTGATGCCGCCACGTGTGCCCCCATTTGTCCCGGTTGGTGGGACAACCGGGACTAATGGTTGGAGCTTTAGTCCCGATTGCCCCGTCCCGGTTGGGAAACCGGGACTAATGGCCCTTACCAACCGGGACGCATGGGTCCTTTTCTACCAGTGTATATTTGGCCTATAGGATTCTGAACATATAAGACATCACGCCTTTTTTACGAGTAAATAACACCGACGGTCACACAACTTGTCCCGTGTGTGCAGTTTAATCACACAACTTGCAAAACAGACAAACCGATCACCGAACTTGTCAAATGTGTGCACCGGAGGTCACTAACTGGTTTATCGTCCGGTTTTAGGGTGGTTCACACGATGTACACGTGAGGTCAACTGAACACGCCTTTTTTTTTGCAATAGCCCTTTGCTCGAAAAATAGAAGGATTCATATGGAAAAATGCCATCTTTAAATAGCACTGGGAACATTTGATGCCATGAAAATGATAGAAAAATGAGAGTGGGAACATTGCAGAACCAAATAAATTCCTTGTTTAATTAGTACCAAATAAATGACACGCATTGTTCCTTTGCAATCTGGGAACATTATATTGAGTATGAAGCTCTGGGAACAATTCATGTCAGAAAAATGGTAGAAAAATGAGAGAAATAAATGACTGCAAATGACATCCATGACATTCATTCAATTGTTTCACTGATAAAGAAACGTGTTCTGTTGACCTGACGATGCACGGCGCGTGACCCATTTTTATTAAAAACCGGACGGCAAACCGATTAGTGACCTCGGGTGCACACATTTAACAAGTTTGATGATCGGTTCGTCTGTTTTACAAGTTGTGTGACTAAACTGCACACGCGGGACAAGTTGTGTGACCGTCAGTGCTATTTACTCCTTTTTTTACTTTTACAACACGCGCCTTATTTCTCTATAGGAGAGACACCAAGTTCACAGCCCTAAAATATAAGAAAAACAATCGGCAACAAAAGACTATACTTTAGCTCCTATATATGCATTTTGAAGATGCTAAAAACATGCAAGCTGCTAATACTTCAGCTCCTATGCATTTTGAAGATGCTAAAAAACATGCAGTTACTTCTCCCTCTCCTTCTCCTGCTAGGTTTCTGGCACCTGTACCATGAAAAATCTCATGTACACATGTGCAAGGTGGAAGACAACTTTAGATGTACACATGTGATTGTTCTGCCTGTGAGCATCTCACTAGGTTTCCTAGTTAAGGGAAACCTATGTGTACTTTGGGCATTGTTAGGATAAAAGAATCACGCTATCTAGAAAGAAAGAACAACTTCATGTAATTAGGAATGGTAGCTTTGATTGGAGGGTTGCCATTCTATATATCAAAAGAGTGAATGATGTGGCTCGCTGAAGTAGAGAAGACCGTCAACATCGACCAGATCGCTGGCGCAAACTAAAACTCCGACACCTATTGGAATAGGATCAAGTTTGTGTTTGATGAACACAATCTTTGTGATCCTCAATTCAATAAGATTTACATGGAGCTCGGCGAGAAGGCCATGACCACCCATTGGGGACTCATCCAACAAGCCTGCAACAAATGGCAAGGGGTACAAGAGGAGATCGAGAATCACCCGGAGAGCGGCGCCGACTTCGAACGCAAGGTAAACTCTCCGCTTGTCGCCTACTTTCGCCCAAGATTTCCACAACCTATGCCCAACCTCGTCGCTCTGTTCGCAGATGAACCGTGCCTTCGGCCTCTACCGTGACGACAACAATGGCCAGGCCAGGACTTCAAGTTCCTCCACGTCTACATGCGGATCTCGGCGTGCCCGAAGTGGAGGGACATGCGCATGTCTCTCGCCAAAGGAAATGATGTTGTGTACAAGCCAGATGATCCGGCACCGCCAGCGTCCGAAGCTCGGCCTAAGCTCGGCCAAAAGAAGGCCTAGGAGCTCAAGGCCAAGGGACCGTCCGGCGAAAAACTCCAAGATTCGATCGAGAAGTGCATGGCAGACGCCAAGACCCACGCCGTGCAGCGGGACGAGAAGTTCAACGAGAGGTAGAGGGTGATGTTGTAGAACCTAGGCGTCAAGATCAACCTCCTCAAGACCAACGTCACGGCGAAGAAGAGGAACACTGATCTGGCATTCTTGATTTGGTCGAACACGGTGGTGATGGACGACCAGGTCAATGCGTGATACATGGCCGAGCGTAATGCCATCCCGAGTGGCCTACCGACCCCGTCCACCGCAGAGCCAACGCCAATGCCGAGCTCCACACCTGAGACATCGCCGAGTCCTGCCTCCGCCACCGAGGTACCTACCGTCTGATCCCCTGCTTCTATATGTAGTTTGATCGTCGTAGTTTGGTCGCCGAACTCTGTTTTGTGCCGCCGTACTGTACCTGTTTTGTGTCGCCGAACTCTTGGACTTGATCGGATTCTGCTGGCGAGAAGAACAAATTCAAAAAATGTGGCCGTTTTCTGATCTTTGGGGACCGGTTCTTGGGAGAGGGGGTTGTTACTAGGTGTGGTGGCCCCCTAGGGCAAACATTCACCCAATCCAGTGAAAAAACGCCGGATTTCGGCCCTGAGGGCCTCCAACGAGTGGAGATGCTATAAGGGCAAGATGATTGAGACATCACAACACGCCGACCAGTTGGAAATGGGCATACATGATACATCACTACATGGACACAAAAGTAGAGCAGAAACTCAACCTGAAACCCAAACAAGGTGAAGAGATAGGCAGACAAGCACAAATTGATCCTCCCTTTGTCCTCATTGCATACAATCCAAATTTGAGTGTTGCCACGTTGACATTCAGACACAAGAGACATCGAAATACATCCAGGCATGGGGCAGAAGTAGAACAGGACTGAGATCTGAGACATCGCAATACTTATTACTTTTTTAATGCGAAAAGGGAGGCACATCCTATGAAATGAGCGAACACAGACTCAACCTGATGCACATTTCAAGAGCGGAGGAGCAGCAAATATGCAGATTTCAACACAGACCAAATCATACAGAAACGACATCAGGGTAGCTAGGTTAACAAATCCTATTCATTACTCGTATGATTGATGAAGCAGTACAGTATTGTAATCTTTTATATATATATAAATGCGCAGGGAGACGACAGGCATCGTGCAGTTGCAGCAGGTTCTCGGATCTTGACAACAACCCTGAATTAAATCCAATCGCAAGCTATTTAATATACTCATCACTCGATCGGAGAGTCATCAGTCTCGGACGGACTACATCTTGCTGCTGCTGACGCCCCGGCGTGTGGGGCCCATCTCTTTGGCGAGGTTCCGGAGCACGTACTTCTGAATCTTGCCGGTGGACGTCTTGGGCAGCTCGGCCCGGAACACCACCGTCTTGGGCACCATGTACCCGGCCATGCGCTCCCGGCTCCACGCCATCACCTCCGCCGCGCTCGTCGCCGCCGCGCCCTCCTTCAGGCTCACGAACGCGCACGGCGTCTCGCCCCAGAACTCGTCCGGACGCGCCACCACCGCCGCCTCGTTCACCGCCGGGTGCCCGTACAGCACCGACTCCACCTCCACGCTGCTGATGTTCTCCCCGCCGCTGATGATCACGTCCTTGGACCGGTCACGGATCTCAAGGTACCCGTCCGGGTGCATCACCCCCACGTCCCCCGTGTAGAACCACCCGTCATCCCGGATCGCCGCCTTGGTCGCCTCCTCGTCCTTGAAGTACCCCATCGTCACGCACCCGCCGCGCAGCACGATCTCGCCCATCGTCGACCCGTCCCGCGGCACGCTGCGGCCCGTCTCCCCGTCCACGATGTCCACCTCGGCCATCCCCGGCGTGCGCACGCCCTGCCTCGACTTCAGCCGCGCGCGCTCCGACGCGGGCAGCCTGTTCCACTCCCCCTTCCACGCGCACGAGATCACCAGCCCCGCCGTCTCGGTCAGCCCGTACCCGTGGCTCACGTCGAACCCGATGGCCTCCGTGCGGCCCAGCACGGCGGCCGGCGGCGGCGCGCCCGCCGTCAGGATCCGCACCTTCCCCGGGAGCGCCCTCCGCACGCCCTCGGGAGCGTTCGCCAGCATGTTGAGCACCACGGGCGCGCCGCAGAGGTGCGTGACCTTCCGGTCCGCGATGGTTTCGTAGACCTCGCCCGCGTCGACGCGGCGCAGGCACACGTTGGTGCCGCCCACCACGGCCATCCCCCAGGGGAAGCTCCACCCGTTGGCGTGGAACATGGGCAGCGTCCACAGGTACGTCGGCCGCTCCGGCACCGACCACGACACCAGCGAGTCCAGGGTCACCACGAAGATGCCGCGGTGGCAGTGCACCACCCCCTTGGGCGCCGACGTGGTGCCGGACGTGTAGTTCAGGATCATCGGGTCCCACTCGCTCGCCGGCCGCACCCACCTGAACTCCGGATCGCCCTTCGTCTCGAGCAGCCTCTCGTACGTCAGGGCCGCCGCGGGCGCCGGAGGGAACTCCTTCTCGTGCGGGTCCTCCACGAGCACCACGCGCGGGGCCTGGTGCCCCGGCGGGAGGAGGCGGAGCGCTTCGTCTAGGACAGGGAGCAGGGCCGGGTCGACGAGGATGAGCTTGGAGCCGGAGTGGCGGAGCAGGACGGAGACGGTGCGCGCGTCGAGGCGCGTGTTGATGCTGTTGAGCACGGCGCCGCTCATGGGCACCCCGAAGTGCGCCTCGTACATGGCCGGCACGTTCGGCAGCAGCACGGACACCTGGATAAAATCGATGAATTCAGGCCAGTTACTAACCTGGCTGCGGAATTGACGGGGGCAATTGAGGCAGGGTGTGTGTGTGCTTACGATGTCGCGGCGGGAGACGCCGAGGGAGACGAGGGCGGAGGCGAGGCGGAGGCAGCGGCGGTAGGTCTGGGACCAGGTGAAGACGGTGCCGTGGTAGACGACGGAGGGGCAGTCGCCGTAGACGGTGGCGGCGCGCTCGAGGAAGCCGAGCGGCGTCAGCGGGCACGAGTTGGCCGGGTTGGCGCCGAGCTTCTCCATGGCCGCCGGATCGGAGCGACGACTTGGCCTGCGACCACGCGCACTTACTCGTGTCTGGTGGGGAGGACAGAGCAGACCAGAGCAGCTCAGCTCAGCGGATGAGAGCAAGTGACACGAGGCTTCGTGTCCGACGGTACAAGAAGGGGGAGCGAGGAGCTACAGGAGCCGCTCGATGGGGAATCAACGGGCGCTGGGAAGTCAACAGATGCTTCTACTACTAGTACTACTTTTCCGATCTCTGAGCCTTCGTGAGACCTGGCTGGGTCAACGCATATATACTTGTATTGCAATTTCACTACAGGATAACGGGAGCTCGTACAGATTAGCAGTTTTTTTCGTTGGATTCCACCTGCTACTAGTACTTGTCTCATGCCATCTCGTCTTGGGGGATGCCAAACTGGACTTGTTGTTTCGTGCCGACATTTCAACGTTTTAGATGACCAACATCGTTTTTAACTCGTACACATTTTGGCATCACATAGTACTACAACCTGGTCTTTGTTTCGTGAATACATGACTCCATTTGAATATATAAATATGCTACTCCCTCCTGCCAAATTAATTGACTTGGATTTAGCAAAATTTAGATGAATCTAGACACTATTTAGTATATAGATTCATTCAAAATTTGACAAATCCAAGTCAATTAAAATGGGCCGGAGGGAGTACTATTTTCGTCATAAAATAGATGTCGTGGTTTTGTCAAAATTTAGGTTTACGTAGATAGTATTTAGTCTATACATTCAAATTTTAATAAATTTACGACATCTATTTTAAAACGGAGGAAGTACTATACTCCTCTGTTTTAAAATATAAAATATTTTAGGTTTGTAAAATTAATGAATCTAGTCCTTTTTTAGTATATATAGGTTCGCTCCAAATCTCTCCGAACCTAGATACTAAAAGAGGTCTAGATATATTTGCTTCACAAAGATAAAACATCTTATATTTTAAAACAGAAGGAGTATATCATAAGGTGAATGTAGTTTGCATGGAAATTCACAATATAGTAAGATAACTTCTCTATTGTCATATACAGTTAGGCGTTAAAAGATACCCTCTCTCCGTTTCAATGCATGTGACGGCATTGTTTTACCTGTTTTAACTTTTGACCACTTATTTAAGCAATAAAATGTGTGTCATGTTTTGTTGGTCAAATTAGTAATCAAATTTAGACCTTAAAAAAATCCTGTGGGCCACCTAAATAGGGACGGAGGGGGTACTTTAAAGTACACATTAGTATTTTTAAATCTTCCATCTACCTATGAAAGGGGAGTATTCGTCCGTTTCCAACACACTTCCTAATTGTATTAATGAATTTATGAGTTAGTATAATAGCATAGATAATCATTTGCTATATTTATTGCCATGACATGAGTAGTCACTCAGCATGCATTATGTGAAGTAGTGGACTACTAGTATAAAAGATTACTATATTTTACTTAATATATATATATATATATACTTGCCCCTCTCATAAAGTTTTTCTAATGGTGTTTTTAAACATAGTTAGTTGTAACAAGAGCGGTAGACGATGCTGATATGTTTAGCTAACCATATGTAGATTGGATAGGTCTTTAGATTGTTGTAATCCTAACCACCCGGAACAATATGTAAACCCTAGCGTGTTAGAGCATCTCCAAGGGCCCCCCAAAGGCCCAGGGGGGGTGCCGACGCCAAAATAGGGAGGGGGCGGGGTGCCGACGCCAAAATAGGGAGGGGGGGTGTTGACGCTAAAATAGGGGGGGTGCCGACGCCAAAATAGACGCCCAACCCCCCTAGTTTGCTTTTGGCGTGGCCGTGGTGCGGCCCAACTAGTTATTCAGCGTTCCTCGGCCGACCCAACCCAGTGGGTGCTAGCAGGGGTGCCGGATGGACGCGTTTTGTTAGGAAGGCGGACGGGGCGAACGCACAAGAACGGTTCGGTTGTCATGGGCTAGCCTTGTAAGCGGCTGCGGCATCTCCTGTCCATCTTCCTCCTGCCCGTCGCACCACGATTAATGGCTTGCGCTCTGCCGCAGCCTTGCAGCGATAGGCAACACTCAGAAGCATCGTCGCATCCCATCATCGGGGTTAATGTGTTGAAACATGATATGGATCAGTGATATATGGAATACTACACAATCTGAAATTATAAATTCACCACAAAATAATGACAAGTTACCAAGCACAATCATGCATAAGACACTAAAACAATATCCAGGTTTAATGTGGTCACAAACTGTGAGGGGAACAAGATGGATCTTTGAGATGGAGATGGTGCTGATGTTGGGGATGATGAATATGGTGATGTAGAAGCCTTCCCCTATGACAAGGAGGAGTGGTGATGACGATGGCTTCGATTTCCTCCTCTTCGAAGACCTCGAAGCAGCAGGATTTGCCCTATCCCGAAGTAGAAGAAGACTTTCGCCTCTGTCACCACCTCTATAAATAATGTAAAAAATATGGCGTAAGTTTTCAGACAATACAGAGCTGTCTGTAAACGGGGAGTCAAGACGACGCTCGAGGCCCAAACTGATGTGGACATAGGTGGGCTCGCACGACCTATCCTCATTCGGTCCTCGTGGCTCCCCTCGTGTGGTTCTAAGCCCATTGTGCTTCTCGCGATGAAAAGCTTTCATGGTATTTTCCTAGAATTAACCGGTGTCTGAAAGTCTCTAAAACAACAAAATATGAAAAATAAGGTTATCTACCTCTTAGAAATTTTGTAGAAAAGGTAATCATCAAATGGAGGACACGTCTGCTCAGGTGGTTAATCCAGAGTACGGCTCCTAGTTTCGTGAAGATCAGTAGGTGTTGAGCCGTTTTCTTGGCTCCCTGTAGCCACCCATGCTTGGACGCAATCTCTTCCTCACCACGCCAGCCAAGGTGTGGGAAGCACTAGATCGGACGTCTGCATCATGATCCAAGGCCAAGATCGTCCAGCTTCGCACCATGCCGGTGAAGCCCGAGAAGAAGGACATGTCAATGTTTGCTTACTTCCATCACATGAAGATAATGGCCGACACCATGGCTCCGATCGACTCTCCCCTTAGCATCGACGAGCTCGTTTCCTACATCCTCGCCGACCTCTTAGGCTGCTTACGTCACCATATTATATGTTCTCTTATATGAAAGAGTTACACTATAAACTAGTGGTTCAACGTGCCAATATCCATAGGACAACTACTTTTAGTGAAGTGGAGAGGGTATTTAGGACCTTGCCTTTCGTACAAAAATAAGGACCTCCACCCACGCTTCATTGGAACTTTCTTCTTCTGCTTTGAGGAGTGGGAATAACATGATTGACGAGTAGACTAAGAGGTCAAATTATGACCTGTTAATGCTTAGCCAGATATTAAGCGATTGGAGAGCGTATTCTCTTATCTAAGCTTCCTCCCTTCGCTCCCCCCATCGTAGATGGTTCAGCCACACCCGGTGCCACGAAATGATTGAAAACTAGGACGGGTTTGAAATGCATTTTATTCTTAGTATTAAAAAAGTATTGTATGACCGAATAATTCAAGGAGGGGCGCACATCGGGGAGGGTCCTTTTTAGTAGATGACTCGTCGGGCCGTCAGAGCGGGACTTATTTTGTAAGTGGGACTTTTTGATTTGTATAATTGTTATCGCCATATTTTGGCCTACGAAGGGGATGGGCCGTGATCAAGATGGGCTTAGAAGATACATATATTCAACGTGTTGTTGGATCGGCCTAGTGCGTAGATTTGGGCTGAATTGCCCGTGTATTTTGTATCTTAGTAGGATTCGTATTTGTTTAGGTTCAGTTTATGTTTAGATAAAGATAGAGTTGTAGAGTTATTCCAAAAGTAGAGAGTCTCCGGACTATAAATATGTACCTAGGGTTATTGAGAAAAGGAGGACAATCACGTTCACAACCAACACAATCTCGGCGCATCGCCACCCCTTGTTTCTAGGGTTTTTCTCGGGTAAGTGCCATGCTGCCTAGATCGCATCTTGCGATCTAGGCAGTATTTACTTATGCGTTATCCGGTGTTACTCGTACTGAAGCCTTGTTGATGGCGAGTAACATCTTTACCACAGATTTGTTAGAGCTAGCATCGATACTTTTACTATGATTGCTTATTTATGCTACCTCTAGCTATCTCGCCGTCTTTGCACCTTCTCCCGGGTGTAAAGGTGGCATCTTGCTTGATTTCTGCTTAAGTCGATTTGATATGTTATAGTTGTGCCTTGTTCATCAAGGTTTAGTTTAATATCTACGTGATTTGGCCTCACAAACGGGTTGAACGATCCGGTAATACGTAAGGTACGGTTTATTGATCTTAGAGGGGATGTTCCGGGAATTGACGTTATGTTGGTTTTTAGGCCTTCTCTAGGATCGGTTTTCTACTACTTTTCGTATCTATTAGGCTCAACTACGCGTGGGGCGTTCGGTTCCGTGGTGAAAACACCAAACTATCGAGTAGATCGATTTAGCTTGTAGTAATTAAGCAAAACCCCATGTTATCATAAGATCCAATGCAAAGCCATGGGGCAATCGGCTCAAAGCCGATTCTGGAAACACAGGAGCCGATCACGGCTCAATTTTACGTATACTTGTTTACCGTGCAGAAACCAATCGAACAATCCATCACCTTCCGACTAGGTATAGGTCAGGTGGCACGCCTCGAACCAAGACAGACGGCGTGTGCCGGAAGTTTTGCGGGCCGTTGACCGAGGGACCAGGCCCACCCGGCCGCTCTGAGCCTCCGGCTCTTCGTGTTGCTCGTCGCTGCCCGCCGTGAGTTTTGACAGCAACACATTCGCACGCCGGTGGGACATTCAACAACGTCTACATCAATGTCCGACGCTGCGATGGAGAACAGGCGGTCACGTACTGACGAGCTTCTGCTGAGCACAAAGCGGTATGACGAGATCAAAGAGCTCTTGAAGCCGACCTCATCGGCTCTTTCGAGAGGACCCGTCGCGTATCGGTGGAAGGATTCTCCCGAGGGTTCTCTCGATGAGGTGGATCTGTCTGTTCCTTCGGAGGAACGCTCCAGGGCTCTACGACAGGAGGTCAACTACATGGTGGCTCATTCTCTACACCGCCACTCTGAGAGCCTGGTGAACGCTTTCGAGCGGGTCGCGGTTCGCATAGTCCAGGAGATTATGAAACATCGATTACTCCGTCGGGGCCCACTTTAGGAACCCACCAAGGAGAAAGACCGCTCCACACCAAAGCAACTGCCATTCACACTCGCGGCTCCAGAGCCGCCAGGATCAGCGGCATACATTGTCTACAAGGCCGGAGGCGATCCAGGTGATTGCCAATTCCTGTTCGAGCCACCCAAGGAGATCCCGCATGGGTACATATGTGCCTACGTGCCGGATCGCAACAACTTGGCGCGCCGCAGCGCAGAGTGTCCGCGCAGGGTTCCACCTCTGCAGATCTTCGTGAGCAGCGTTCCTAGAGCAACGATATGCAGGATGGACGCCGACAAACAGGCATGGCTAGCCAAGTATGCCTGGAACAAGCCATGAGAGTCTAGCCGCAGCTCAAACAGTGGACCAAATCACGCCATCTTGAGAGATCGGTTCGGCCGTGCGAAAAGGCGCATGTCGGCTACTCAAAGCCGTACTTCAACGAGTTTGACCTGATTCCACTACCGCCCAAATATAAGCTCCCGAGTTCTCAAGATTCAGCGGGTCGAGGGGTCAAGCTCGATCGAGCGTAAGCCGACACCGCACAGCTAGGTATGATTTCGCATCGGATCAAATGCGCGTGAGATTTTTGCACAATCTCTAACAGACCAGCCTTTGGGTGGTACACCTCGCCACCGATTCAATTCGCACTGGAAGCAACTAGAAGAACAGTTCCACATCCAATACCATTCGGAGGCTACCGAGGCTGGCATTGCGCACTGGCGCAAATGACGAAGCGGGGAATCAGCGAATACATCCAGCGCCAGACCATCAAGAACAGATGTTACTCGGCTCGTTTAAGCGAGAAGGAAGCAATCGAGCTGGCAGATCAGCCTCTCGGCACCCATCAAGGACGTGGCATTCCGGTAGAATACAACTCATTGGCGCACATGGCTCGTAAACCGGCGATGTATGAGCGCCACTCGAGTTGTACCAAGACAAATTCATCGTCCGATAAGCCCGGTCGATGCGAAGAGGAAGATCCCACAGGACCGGAGGTGGCCGTGGTGAATGGGCTCGGGGCGATCCGTGGCCGTAAATGGGTGAAACAGCAAGGCCTGCGAGAGGTTCGACTTGATGTGAGCAAAGCGAGCAGATATTCGATCATGCTGAAGGAGAAGCGGTGAGGTTGCCCGAAGGCCACAAAATCCCTACGGCTCAGGAGACGAACGGGAGATCATACTGCAAGTGGCATCATTCGTTCACTCACCCCACCAACGAGTGCAAGGAGCTTCGCCGCCAAATCCAGATGGCTATAGAACAAGGCCGTCTGATCCTCGCCGATTCGCCATGAAAGTGGACGAACCCGTTCCCCGGTGTCAACATGATAGAGCTCAGTCGCTCCGCGAGACGTCAACTGGACTTTTCGTTCGGTGTCAACATGGCTGGGTCTGGGCACCACCATGACACGTACAAGGAAGAAGGCGATCACTCTCGGGGCAAAGAAAGAGAGAAGGTCCACGCGCGCCCGGCCCACGATGACGGGAGATACTTATCGAGGAACAGTGAGGAGGTGCGGTATCGAAGCCACATTCCACGCATCTCCTTAATAAGTATGAGCGTCGGCATGATCAACGCCTTGACATAGTGGAGGCAATGAAGGACATGGGCACCTCGCCAGAGACGCCCAAAGAGAAGAAAGGCGCAGACAAACATTGGGATTGCCCCTTTTTCAAGCATTGCTGGGACGAGGGAATGAGCCGATTGCCTACAGCCGACAACTGCCCAGAATGTGGACAACGAAAGAAGGGCACGAGGCCAGTATCGGTGTTCGAACGTCTGGGACCTCTCCAACCTCAGAGCCGTCCTAAGGAGTCCGCTCGAGCAAAGGGCCTTGAGAGGCCCAGGGATGACAAAGAAGAAGACAGGTTTCACCGTCCAAGGTGGTGCCCCGATGGACTCAGACACACCCAGAAGCGTAGAGTGCAACGGCTGCGTAACTTAGAAGAGGCTGAAGCGCAGTATCTCCACGCGCTAAAGAAAGCACGGCCTGATCTGGCCGTCAAAGTAAGGCAGACTACAGAGACGGAGGGCCGCGCGACAAGGAAAGAGTGGCGACCCAAGCTAATAAAAGCCGATGCACAGGCATCGGCTGGCACAAACATGGTGTTCGTGCTCCCGTCAGAATTCTGCGCGCCAAGAACCGATGAGTTACTCGTGGCACAACTTGACTGCGGCCCACGACCGGTTATCTTTGAGAAGCCACGTGAGAAGGGTTACAAACATCTGAAAGCGCTGTACCTGCGGGGCTACATCAATGGACAACCCGTCGGCAAGATGTTGGTGGACACCGGAGCGGCAGTTAATATCATGCCATACTCCATGCTACGACGTTTGGGGACGCCCACGCGGACCTGATCAAAACCAACGCCACGCTAAGCGACTTCAACGGCCAGTCTTCGGAAACGCAAGGCGTTCTGAACGTGGATCTGACTGTGGGCAGGAAAACCGTACCCACGTCATTTTTCGTCGTGAACAGCAAAAGTACCTATGCCGTCTTGCTAGGAAGGGATTGGATCCACGCTAACTGCTGCATTCCATCCACGATGCACCCTGTCTGATGGGACGGGATGAAGTGGAGGTCGTCCATGCAGACGATTCTATCGAAGTTTCCACTGCTGGCATGAACATCTGGGAAGCGGAAGACCAAGAGCCGATCTCCGGAATCAATCTAGACGGCTGCGAACGTATTGAAGCTACAAAAAACGGGGTGAGGCTGGTCTTATCCACTGGCCTTACAGAGTAGAAAAGCCCACGATCATCAGGTATGCGGCCGATCCTGCGATCGGCCACAAAAATAAAAAAGCGATCATCGACAAGCGGTTCATGTAGTCGTAGCGGAGGACTCACCTTTGTAAAATAATAAGGTGTAAACCGTTCTTGGATGCAAGCAAGAAGGGGCCGATTCAGCGATCGCCCAAATTATTCTTGTTGTCCTCACCCATCGCTTGCCCTGTGTTTAGCGTCGATTTGTGTGACGGAAAGCTAGGGTATGGGTTTACATCACCGATGAGCTAGAAGAGATCGACATTGGTCCCGGGATAAGCCGACCAACATTTATCAGTGAAAGTTAGAACCAAGTCTGCGGAACCAATGGTAGCCTGTTGAAACAATATCCAGATCGCCCGCATGGGACTACACAGAGATGCAGGGTTGACAGAGCATCATCGAGCATCGGCTCCCGCTCAAAAAGGATTTTGGCCATTTCAACATGAGCACGACAAATGAAGGCCGAAATTTTGGAAGAAGTCAAGAAAGAGGTCGAGAAAATCGACGCCAAGTTGATCGAGACCATGCGGTATCTTGAATGGATTTCTAGCATCGTGCTGTAGAGAAGAAGGCGGCCAATGGCGTGTTGCTATAGATTTTCGAGATCTCAACAGAGCTACCCCAAAGGATGAATATCCGATGCCGGTGGCAGAAACATTGATCAATGCAGCAGCTGGTCATAAAATTTTGAGCTTCATGGACGGCAATGCCGGGTACAACCAGATCTTCATGGCTCCAGAAGACATACACAAGACTGCATTCAGAGTCCCAGGGTCCGTGGGGTTGTTTGAATATGTAGTCATGACGTTTGGACTGAAAAATGCCGGCGCCACGTATCAAAGGGCCATGAATTATATCTTCCATGATCTGATCGGCAAACTGGTGGAAATCTACATCGATGACGTGGTGGTCAAGTCTGCTTCAGCGCAAGGGCACTTGGGCGATCTGCAACGCGTCCTGGACCGAACAAGAAAGTTTGGCCTGAGGATGAATCCAAAGAAGTGTGCCTTCGGAGTGACGGCCGGTCAGTTCTTGGGTTTTTTGGTCCATGAACGCGGAATTGAGATCGGCCTGAAAAGTCAGGAGGCAGTACGAACAATGAAGCCACCCACTACAAAGAAAGAGCTACGATCTCATTGGCAAGATCAACTTCGTGACGATTCATCTCTAACTGTCTGGGAAGGATAGAGCCGTTCATGGGGCTCGTGAAAATTAAAGTCGACGAGGAATTCGGGGGGCGAGAACAACGGGCCTTGACGAGATCAAAGAATATCGACAAAGCCGCCATGTTAGTTCCACCTCAGCCGACAAACCGTTCTACATTTACTTGTCGCTATGCCGACACGCCCATCGCCTCGGTGGTGGTACAAGTGCATGATGGGCTAGAGCGAGTATTCTACATAAGCGGAAGGATCTTTGGGACGCAGAGCCGGTATCCAGATATCGACAAGTTGTGCCTCTGTTTGTTTTTTACATGCACCAAGCTGCGCCACATTTTGCTATCAGCAGAGGTCATCATCATATGCAAGTCGGACGTCATAAAGCACATGCTATCGGCTCCTATGTTAAAAGGCCGATTAGGCAAATGGATGTTTGCATTATCAGAGTTTGACATCCGGTATCAGCCTGCGAAAGCTGTTAAGGGACAGGCGCTGGCTGATCTTATTGCCGAGAGGATCAACACTAACATAGCGGCACTGTCCATAAAAGCATGGGCTATGTTTTTCGACGGATCAGTTTGTGACGATGGCTGCGGCATCGGCATTTTTCTCGTGTCGCCCCGGGGGGCAACATTTTCCTTCTCCATCAGATTGTCTACCTCTCCCACTAACAATGTAGCCGAGTACGAGGCAATACGCAAGGGGATGGATTTACTCCTCGAAGCCGGAGCGGAAGCGGGAAATTTTGGAGACTCCAAGTTGGTGATTTCACTCACGGAGGACTACAAGTGCGGAGCGAGTCCCTTCCCATTATGGCTGCACCGCCATGAGCTGATGACGCAATTCGGTACATCAACTTCACTTGGATCCCACGAGAATACCGAGGCGAACGATCTTGCGCAGATAGCTTCAGGTACAAGGATATGGTAGAAGGAGCCGATGTCCGTGCGTTCCTAGAAGCAGACGATCGGAGAGCCGATATCTTCAATTACTTGAAAGATTCGCCGGGGCACCTAAACGGATAAGGTACAAAGCCATGAAGTACGTGCTTATTGGGGATGACATGTTTTACAGGACTCGAAGGGCTATTGCTCAAGTGCGGGGACACCGAGGCCAATCAGCTCCTACACGAGGTACCGAAGGCGCTGTGGGACTCACCACGGCTCATAAGATGAAGTGGTTGATCAGAGATCAGGTTTTATTGGCCTACCATGCTCGAGGACTGTTTTAAGTACTACAAAGGGTGTTAAGCATGTCGATTTTGGAAAAATCCAGATGGTACCTGCATCAGCAATGAATCCCATCATCAAGCCTTGGCCATTCCGAGGTTGGGGCATGGACATGATCGGCAAGATCAATCCTCCGTCAAGCAAGGGCCACATGTGGATCTTGGCCATCACAGATTATTTTACCAAGTGGGTGGAAGCCGTCCCTATGAAGTCAGTAAGTTCAAAAGATGTCATCGATTTCGTGAAAGAGCACGTCATTCATAGGTTTGGGATTCCCCAGACTATCACAACCGATGGAGGTTCGGTTTTTGTTTCTCACGAGTTCAGAAAGTTCTGTGAGGACACAGGGATTAAATCGATACGGTCATCTCCGTACTACGCCAAGCAAATGGGCAAGCCGAGGCGTCCAACCGAGTCTTATCAAGGCGATCAAGAGGAAAATCGATGAGCACCCTAGGCGTTGGCATGAGGTTTTATCGAGGCTTTATGGGCTTATCGCATGTCGTGCCATGGGCGATAAAAACCTCTCCGCACCATCCGGTCTATGGGCAAGCCGTATTGCCTTGGGAAATTACGGCTGGATCGAGACGTGTTACTTTTCGAATGAGCTAACGTGAAGAATATGCAACTTTGATGAGTGACGTGGAAGATGTGGTGAGCTTAGGGTGGTCGCTTGAGAAAATAAAAGAGAACAAGGCGAAAGTAGCTCGTGCCTACAACAAGAAGGTGAAGCCAAAGGAGATCCGCGGTGGAGATCAGGTATGGGAAGCTGTGTTGCCCTTGGGTACTAAGGACGAGATATGGTAAATGGTCTCCAAATTGGCACGGGCCGTACAAGGTCGACCAAGTTTTAAGAGGGCAGACATGCTTGAGCAGTTGGACGGTGAAAAATTTCCAGTGGCAGTCAATGGCCAGCATCTCAAGAAGTATTTTCCAAGCATGTGGGATATGGGACAATAAAAACTTGAGGGGCCGATACGTGAGATCGGCTAAGTCGATTGGCAGTAAAATATGGGGGCCGACGTTGAAAATCGGCCGAATAAAAAAAACAACAACAAGCTACTAAGGAAATGCCTTGAGGGCATGGAGAGCGTCAGCACGGAACTCAGTTATTTCAGCTTCGTCATCATCATCCTTGCTGGTCGATAGTTGTTCGTTCAGGGCACATTTTTTCGATGGGCAATGGAGGTTTGGATCGCCCGTTTTGAAAAAAAGAAGGACACAGGTCGCCTATTTTGAAAAGGGGTCGCAGGTTACCGTTTCAGACCAAGAAATGGCCGTTGTGATTCAACTGAAGGTTGACCCTGTCAAACGTTTTTTAGAAGGAGCCGATGGGTGGTCATCGGCTTTGTGCAATTTAACTTGTTTAACTATATGCGTGCAGCATGATGAAAGCCGATACAGTGTCATCGGCTTATGGAACATCGACTTGTTTCAGTTATCGGCAAAATTGAAGCAAAAGGAAGCAACATTTGGGAAACAGAGTTTCATTCATTCAAAGATCATTGCTTACAGGATGATCGATTACAAAAGGGGCCTGCTACTGCTACGGCCATTACTACTAAATCCTAATCGAAGCCGAGGTCGCTGCTGCTGCCGCCGTCTTCTCATGTCTTCGGTATTGCTACCGGCGTCGTCTTATTGCCATCTTGAGGAAGCCGGTAGGGCCTCCTCGTCCCGTCTTCGCTGCCGTTGCCGTCTTCCGACCCGCACGGAAGTACCTCACCGGCTGGTACTCCTCGGAGGAGGTCCTCCTCCTCCTCTTCTTCTTCCTCTTCTTGAGGAGTCGACGCCATCCCGTGACATGGCGTCGTCGCTGTCGCCTCGGCTCCCGTCGGCGGCGAAGGTTCTCTTCGCCGTCTGGACGATCGTCCTCGACTGCAGCAAAGTCCCAACCCCTCTCGTCCCACCATTGTGGGGCGAGGTTGTACGCCGCCGTGAAGTGCTCTGGAGTTGGTTCGCGTCACCGAGGCTATTGGGCGTGGGAGGAAAGATCGGAGGAAGCGAGAGGCCATGGCGAGAAAGAGGGTTTTTTCCGGTGGAGAAAGAGGGTTTTCTGGCTACGGGAGGAAGATGGGGACTGTGAACTGTTCAGGCGGATTTAAATAAAGAGGAATAGTGAAGAAACGGTTCAATGCCATAGCAGTTTCCCAGATTGCGCTGCCAAAATCGTCAAATCATGCACTGCGGAGGAGTTGAGAAGACAGGGCATCATGATGAAGGGGTGGCGTGACGATCCTGTTCTGCCACGCGTTCTGACGTACGCGTAGCCCGATAAAAAAAAAAGAGGAAAACCCAGGAGAGAAAAACACACAGAGTGGTTTTGGAATTATCATTGCCAAAACCAGGGGGGCATGTGTTATCGCCATATTCTGGCCTACGAAGGGGATGGGCCGTGATCAAGATGGGCTTAGAAGATACATATATTCAACGTGTTGTTGGATCGGCCTAGTGCGTAGATTTGGGCTGAATTGCCCGTGTATTTTGTATCTTAGTAGGATTCGTATTTGTTTAGGTTCCGTTTATGTTTAGATAAAGATAGAGTTGTAGAGTTATTCCAAAAGTAGAGAGTCTCCGGACTATAAATATGTACCTAGGGTTATTGAGAAAAGGAGGACAATCACGTTCACAACCAACACAATCTCGGCGCATCGCCACCCCTTGTTTCTAGGGTTTTTCTCGGGTAAGTGCCATGCTGCCTAGATCGCATCTTGCGATCTATGCGTTATCCGGTGTTACTCGTACTGAAGCCTTGTTGATGGCGAGTAACATCTTTACCACAGATTTGTTAGAGCTAGCATCGATACTGTTACTATAATTGCTTATTTATGCTACCTCTAGCTATCTCGCCGTCTTTGCACCTTCTCCCGGGTGTAAAGGTGGCATCTTGCTTGATTCGCTAAGTCGATTTGATCTGTTATAGTTGTGCCTTGTTCATCAAGGTTTAGTTTAATATCTACGTGATTTGGCATCACAAACGGGTTGAACGATCCGATACGTAAGTACGGTTTATTGATCTTAGAGGATGTTAGAATTGACGTTATGTTGGTTTTAGGCCTTCTAGGATCGGTTTTCTACTACTCGTATCTATTAGGCTTAACTACGCTGTGGACGTTCGGTTGCGTGGTGAAAACACCAAACTATCGAGATCGATTTAGCTTGTAGTAATTAAGCAAAACCCCATGTTATCATAAGATCCAATGCCATGGGGCAATCGGCTCGAAAGCCGATTCTGAAAAACGGGAGCCGATCACGGCTCGAATTTTACGATACTTGTTTACCGTGCAGAAACCAATCGAACAATCCATCACCTTCCCGACTAGGTATAGGTCGGTGGCGCCTCGAACCAAGACAGACGCGTGCGTGCCGGAAGATTTGCGGGCCGTTGACCGAGGGACCAGGGCCCACCAGCCGCTCTGGGAGCCTCCCGGCTCTTCGTGTTGCTCGTCGCTGCCCGCCGGTGAGTTTTGACAGGCAACAATAATTGTTACTTGTTTCATTATTTTTACATTTTTGACATTTCCCATAATAAGAAAAGGGTTGTCATTTACGAAAGGTTTGTCATTTAGAACCTCGGCATATTAAGGAGGAAGACGCTTGAAGGGACAACATAACATTTGGTGCGCTAGATGAACAAAATTATGCAACACGGTGGAAGTAGATATGATAATGCACTGTCGAGCTTGTAAAACCAGTTGAGAGTTTTTTTTTTGCAAAATTTCACCGATTTATTAATAATCATCAACAACAATACAAAGAGTTTTAAAAGTAGTAGAAATTATAAATAGATCAATGGACCACCTAGCAATGACTACACACACTAGCACGAGCCGAAGACGCGCCGCCGTCCTCGCTCTTTTATCACCGGAGCCGGGCAAAGCTTGTCGTAGTTGAGCTTGTTATAGTAAATATACATAAAGTCGTCTCGTGCTAAGGCCCCATAGAACCAGCGCACCAGACCAACAATCATCGCCGAAGATGACAACAGTAGATCGGAACTGACCTCAAACCATGCTGACGAATACGAAAAACGATCGGACCCCAAGAGATCCAGTGGACACACGACTCCACACACCCTCCGTCGGCACTAGACGTACCACCGAAGCAAGGATAGGGCGGGGAGGATCTAATTCTGACTTCAGGACGCTCCCGTCGCCACAACATACTGTATAAGACACTGAAAAAAAGCTAAACAAAAACGAAAACCCTCCGGCCGCCGACGAGAGACCATGGTCCGCCCCACCTCTAAGGTCCTAAGTCTACCGAAGACAGCGGACCGACGGTATCGTCGACGAAGGGACTGAACCCTAGATGAGTTTAGCTTGGGGATCGTCCGGCGGCGCCTCACGTACGTACGGGTTCGGTCTCCGAGTATTATATTTTAAAAAAACCTGTTGAGTGTTAGCTAGTAGTAGTAACTCTTAGGTGACCGCAGGAAAATTTTAAAAGACTACTGCTAATCATCAGGCCAACGTCCCTGCAAAAAATTCACATGTAGTACACCTCTCTTTAGAATGAGTTCCACGTTCACGCGAAGCAAACTCCGACTACACTTTTATTGATGGTCCGATCATGAGAGATGGTACTCGCCAACACCAAACACGTCGGTATGGTAGCCAGTACCGGTCCAAGACATGAGCTGTATGGATATGCTAGTACGTACTTCACTCAGGATCAACCAAACACGTCTCGACCACGACGTGCCATGCCTATCGGAAGGAGGAATCACAGGATCGATGCACGGAAGTGTTGCTTTCAGAGTTTCGTGTGGTAGTGGTAAGGGTTCTCGGCAAAAAAAAAAAAAAAAAAAAAATACCGCGTGCCAATCTCGTTCGCCGTGCTTATCGTCGTTGTGGGCGCGTGCGTGGGTTACGACTCGTTCGGTCGGGCCTTTGTCGCCGGGGCCGGGTTGAGAGATGCGATCAGCCGGAGACGTTGCGGCATCCTCCTCCTCCTCGGATCAAGTCTGACCGACAGCGATCCTCCGAATGTTCCGTGGTTTCTACACACCGTAACGTGTTTGTTTTCGGATCGACCGGACTGGCCACCGGAAACCAGTGGCGGAGATTTTTTTTTTCTTTTTGCGATAATATTTCATGAGTTTACAAGAAGTATCTTAAACATAATAAAAATTATATTAAAATCCTTAGACCACCTAAGGACCACTACTGCCAAGTTTTCACCCTAGCCGCTGCGTCTCTTCCTTCACGGACCACTCAGCAGACCTACGGTTGCGATTCGCAACTTTGTTTGACCGGACACAATGGATGAAGGAGACTGTTCTCTCTTTCTGGCGAGACCGCACTGAAGAATACTACAATCGAGCGTGACTTGGGTTTCCCCGCGCGCGCGCATGTTCCCAGCATTCCACTCTTGTTCCAAAAAGCGAAAGGTCGTTTTACCTGCAGTTTTGAAAGGTCGGATCTTGGGAAGATATCATTCTCAACAAAATAAAATGCGACTTTAGTTCCTCTCGCGGTCCCCGTTTTGTTTCTACAAGGAAACCATAGAGGTTTCTCGTTGCAGCACCGGTTCTGAATTTTCCCACTCTGCTGCTAGTAACGAAAGACGGCCAGTGCGACGTATTATCGAATCATTGCCCCCACGATCAGGCCGCCCGGCGACAACCTCGCTTATTGCAGACTTTGTTGACATTTGACAAGTTACATCGCCTCCTCGAGTAGTCGAGTTCTATATCTTTTTCTCAACAAATGAAAAATCATCACGCCAATAACTTATACTTCCTCTGTCCTAAGTTAGATGTCATAAATTCTCATGTGTCCATACACTAAAACATGTTTTTTTTTATTTTTAAACATGGACATTTTTTTTTGTTCCAATCTATTAATTAAGATGAAGAGAATTAACGAATTAATTAACGGAAAACCATGCATAAACAATTACAAAAATGAACACCAAACCACAGGAGAGTAATAACTTCTAAAGAACGCAACATATAGAACCAATAAGCACCCACAACATATTACAACTGCAAACTGGCGACATATGGAGCACGATGCCACAGATCAGACCCATCTAACGAACGACCGCGGGCTAGGGAGGTCGTCGTTATAGGCATGCTTGGCGAAAGCTTTGGGAGCGGTCGCGAGCACAGGACCAAGCCTGCACATGTCAGGTGGGGGGGAGAGAAGAGGGCGTCGAGAGGAGGCTGGATCTAGCTGCGGAGCTCGAAGAGGATACCGAAGGAGGGAGATCAAGCCGCCGGCGGCGACAACTCAACCCTTGCCTCCCCGTGGTACCAATCAGGTGGAGCAGATAGCCGTCTATTTTTTCACTAAAATATGTCTAGATATACTGTGTCTAGAGAAATCTGAGGCATGTAATTTGAAAAAGAGGAAGTAGGAGTTGCCATTCGCCAATTCTCAGCCTTCTTGAACCAAACCGTAAACGATGGACATTCTTCTCAATTTCAACCTCAGATATTGTAGTACAAACAGAGTGGGAAAAGCGTGGCAAAAATCTTATATAAAACCAAAAGAAAAAAGAAAAATACACGTGCCACGATGATTTCTACGGTACTTCCATGACACCTCAGCCCGTCTTGTATTCGACGACGGAGATCTTGGCGGGCGGGCCGCCCTCCTGGATGTACACGATGTCACGCTTGTCGCCGGCCTCCAGCCTGGTGATCCACGACGGGAGCTCGTACATCTCCTTCTCCTGCGTCGCGGCGACGCCGTAGATGGGCCCCGTCAGCTCCTCGATCTTCAGCTTCACGTACGTGATGGCCTGCCCGCACCTGTTGATGTACGTCACGGCGTGCCGGTAGTACTCCACGCCGTCTTTCGTCCACGAGTCGGTCACCGTGTGCACGAACTCCAGCGGCGAGCCTTTGCCGTGCGCGGGCGCCGGCGCCGGCGGGTTGTAGGCCGGGCTGCTGCTATCATCACCGGAGGCGGCGGGTTCGGCGGCGAGGCGCGCGAAGACGCCGCACATGGGCGCGGCGGACGCGAGGGTGGGCTCGGCGCGCTGGTAGTTGCAGCGGTCGTCCACGAAGCCGTCGTTGCCGTCGGGCCCGCCGACGAGCGCGCCGTGGAGCACGTTGGGGTCGGCGCCCGGGCTGTTGTAGTACGCGTCGAAGCCGTCCATGCACCCCACGGTGTCGCTGACGGCGGAGACGGACGGGATGGAGGCGCCGCGGTGGTGCACGTGCGACGGGTACTTGTCGCCGTGCCCCACCATGTAGCTCATGGACAGCGGGTTCTTGCCGAGGACGTAGTCCGCCTGGGACCTCGCGTAGGCGAGGACGTCGGCCGCCTTGACCTGGCCGTCGGGGCAGTTGAGCGTGTCGCCGGACTCGGCGAGGTAGTCGCCGTAGACGGCGAGGAGGAAGGACGCGGAGGAGACGTACTGCATGTTGTTCCAGTCGGCGACGTAGAGGAGGCCGGCGGGCGTGGTCTTGACGTTGTTGCCGCCGTTCTTCTGGAGGCAGGCGCACATGAAGAACTCGGCCTTGGCGTGGAACTGCTTGAGCGTGTCGGCGTAGTCGCCGCCCCCGCCGGCGAGGAGCACCTTGGAGAGCAGCACCTGGACGCCCGCGTACTTGTTGTCCCAGGAGAACTCGCGCACGGCCCAGCCGGTCCCGCCCAGGCTCTCCGCGTTCCGGGCGACGTAGCTGAGGTAGGTGTCGTCGCCGGTGGCCTCATAGAGCCACACCGCGGCCCAGAGAAGCTCGTCCTGGTAGCCGGAGGCGGAAGGGTAGAACTTCTTGGCGCACTGCAGGGTGTCGTCGTACCTGCCCCTGAACGTGTCGGCGAAGGAGAAGAGCTGCTTGGCGTGCAGGAGGAGCACGTCGGCGTACTGGGAGTCGTAGTGCCGGAATGCCTTGGCGGCTGCGGCGAGCGCGGCGGCGGTCTCGCCGGCGACATCGGAGCCAGGGTGGTCGGTGTCGATCTTGGAGGCCGGCCTCGGCGTCGACATGTCCTCCGCGCGCTCCCAGCACAGGTGGTCGCTGTCCCCGTCACCCACCTGGAAAAAAAAATGATTATGAGGCTGTGCTGTCCGCGTAGACGGGCTGGGCCGGGCTGATTAGCGAGTGTAACGTGTACCTGGACCCATAGGACGTTGGGCTGGGTGTGGGCCTTGAGGAAGTAGTTGGTGCCCCAGCGGATGGCGTCGAGGGCGCGGTTGAGCTCGTCGGCGGCGACCATTTCCTTCTCGAACTCCAGCACGCCCCACGACA
Organism: Avena longiglumis; assembly: GCA_030063025.1. Classification (NCBI taxonomy): domain Eukaryota; kingdom Viridiplantae; phylum Streptophyta; class Magnoliopsida; order Poales; family Poaceae; genus Avena; species Avena longiglumis. The sequence goes on along the minus strand of CP125974.1, from coordinate 3,281,405 downwards.
GCATGGTCACCGCGTACGCCATAGGGAACCCGAACTTCACGTGGTCGCCGGCGTCGTAGTAACCTCCGACCAAATCAACCTGCACATTGCTTACATTCTCTCCATAAGCAAATCTGCAAACGATCGGCCGGATGAGGCGTGGTGTGCGCGCGTACCCCTTCCAAGTAGCCGTCGGTGAGGCCGGAGTCGCCGCGCCACTGCACGCGGCGGTCGGCGGGGAGCTTCCCGGACCGCTGCGCCTCGAAGAACTGGAGGCACTTGTCGAACGCGCCGGCGTAGTCCAACGACGGCGAGGACTCCACGGATGCGGCAAGGAGGAGCAGCGCCACCGCTGCGGATGCGGCGAGCCGCCCGTTGATCATCGCCAGCCGCGCCATGGCTGTTAATTATCTCGTCCTAAACTGCAGGCAATGTCACCGGTCGTCGTGGTGCTGGGATTGCCCGGCGCGGCGTGCGGGGCTTTATACGGGGTTCATGGATCGAGCGCGGAGTGGCCGGCCGTGACCGACATGGTGGTGCGCACGTAGGGGGAAGAGGGGAGACGAACTAGGCTGTTTGAGCCATGCACGTCTTGGAGCCCCAAATGGTCGCACGCACAACGGAAGGCAGGCTAGGGATCGGTTGTGGGGTCAGCCACCGATCGTACGTGTCGGCACTACACCATTAACCATAAAATTATGTTGTTGCGATAATGACAACATGAACTGATCAATCATTATTAGGTCTCGAGGTTTTGAGGATTATTGATTGATTGCATATTGGATTGTTCACTTCTAGCCGTACAAAAGCAGCGAAGATGTGGGTTCACGTCTGTCTGGCGTTTCTAAGTTCTATCGACCGAATTAAAAGTGGGTTGACTAGTGCAATGCTTTCTTTGCTTTTGTTTTGTTGGGTTATATATACATTGGTTGGTCAACTCGTACGCTCCTTCTAGCTACCTAGCTAGACTCATTATCGATCCGAGGCACAATATAACGCTCTTTTTAAAAACAATAATTTGATTAGTTTTTAGAAATAATGTGCAAATTTGAGAAATTCCAAAAGTAGCCAGGCCTCGGCTTTTGCCGCGCCGATATGATCATGTCGGTCTTGGCAAGGCCAACATGTCCTACTCGGCGTCATCAAAGCCGAAAAGTGGCTGAACCCGGTCCCCTACTTGCCGACAACCCTGTCGGCCTTGCCTGGACAGGAGTCGGCCACGTTTACGCCGACCGGCCAGTCGGTTTCAGCGACACACTCCCGTTTCTTCATCCAGTGTCCGACTTTCTCTCTTCTCTCTCCAAACTCGCGAGGCTCACATTCCCGTGGCGCCTTTTGACATTGTTCCACCAAATCTTCATCCTAGAGCTATTAGTGTGTAAGGGAAACCCCGATCTACAAATGGGATATATCGTGAAGGTGATTTGGTGGTGCTCTTTTGGAGCAATGGTGGTGTGTTTTTTTGGAGCAATGGTGTTGCGGTGGAGCTTGGTGTTGGGTAGTTTGAGTTGCGTGGTGGTGTTGGTCCGGTGACTCAAGGCCATTGGACAGAGGGTCTTCACACGCTTCAATGGTAAACCCTAATCCCTCGCTAATCACATTTTATTGTATATGTTTATGCGGACACGCCTGTATGTTTAGTTAGTTGTGCGAATATTGGTCATTGGATTAGTTAGATTTTTTAGTTGTATATCGGTCTTGCGGTATTATTAATTTAGTTCGTCCATTACTAACTTTAGTAATTTTATTTCTGTGGGTTGATTGTGTTAGACGGTATGATCTCCTTGTTATGGTATGATGGTTCATACAATTAAAGCAGCCACAGATGATAGTGATTAAATATGATTTCACGGTCTAAGGAGTAGTTTCTAACTATTGCAACGATAAATTATATGACATGATCACATTGGAATACTTATATAGATAATGTCCATCATATCATTCTCTAATGATGTGACTTTATGGCATAAATGCTCCATGACCAAAAAATCTTGATCACATGTTGTCCAATGAACTAGTTGTATAAAGGCTACTATAGGGACTTGGTCTGTTTACATACAATTTTTGTATCAATATTTCCACTTGGTAGAGTTATAGCACAGTATAAAACTATTATGAACTAATTTGAGATATGATAATAAACCTATTTATTATTCCCCCAGCCCATTTTCCCCCAAGAATTTGGCCCAAGGTCTGCCATTGCTCGTAAGTACCCCGAGATCACCTGTATTGCTACCCTTGCAGTTGCAGGTGGTGCTGGGATAACCTCAAAGATAAGTCCTCGAGCATGTGGTCACCAGATATTCTCATGGTCTTAAGAATTCATGTATAAGATAATGATATAATGTTTTACAATCTCATAGCAGAACATCCTTTGGATCTATTCGGTACACTTATCATCCTACCGAAACCTAGGCCTGACACCATGGTGTGGTGGAAGCAGATCTAGAGGAGCGTGCGTCTCCCTCGTGGGACGCCGACGACAAGACGAGTAGTGGCACGACCTCTTCTGTGCATGGTGGATGGAGGACATGGCGAACCTCGATGGCCTCAATGAGTAGCTGTTCACGTACTACCAGGCGTGACTCTTGTGTTGGTGGGGTGCGCTGGACCACACCCTTGATTCCATCATCAAGCACATCATGCGCGACGGCCCTCGCCTGGATATGCCTCCGTCGCCACCACCAACGCCAGCACGAGCGCCCGAGTGTCTTCCATGGGTTTTGATGGCAACATTGGTATCCTCCTTGCACTCTTCATCTTCCAGACTAGCGTGCTCCTCCTGGCGCTACTCCTCGCGCACCTCCCTCCCCCAACATGATATGAAGGAGTTCACATTGTCGGCAAGGCGCAGGGGCGGACCTAGACCAAAAATGACCAGGTGTCACAGTCTATGTTTCACAAAAATTTTCACTAAATTTTGCGGGCTCACACTACCAATGAATGAAACTTATCAAAGAAACCAGTTTTTACCGGGTGTCCTTGGACCCCTGTTGACATAAGGTGGGTACGCCCCTGGCAAGGCGCAACCCATTGCAGGGTACATGCCCTGGCCGCCTCGCGCGAGCTGCCTATGCCTCCCCAAGTTGGAGCCGGAGGAGGAGACCGGCGGGGAGTATGCGCTGGCCGCCTACGTCCGCCAGTAGTGGCTCCTGGCGAGCGCCGACGACCCCCAAGACATTCCTGGCTATGGCTCGGCATGGATGGATTATTTGAATGATCATAGTGCCTAGTGGGGACGATCGATGAGGCGATTGAGGGGTCCATCCACGATGCTAGCGAGGAGCTTGTCGACCTGATGCGCTGCAACAAGATCACCGAGCGTGCGGTCGATAGATTGTTTATTAGTTAATACTAGTTTGTTTTACTTAAATTCGTCCGAACCGTGAAAACTATAACAAAGTTTGAATGAAAGTATTTTTTTTTTTCAAAAATAGGGGCAAGTGGCTGAAAACAGGCGTGTCCGACTCAGCACAACGCCACGGCATCCCGAGAGGACCGATCAGCGCACCTAGGACCGAGGTGGTGTCCAGATCGGACAGTCGATTCCGATACCAACACCGGCGCCTGTCGAATCTGCAGAACTCTCCGAATCGGTCAAGAATCTTTCGTTGTGGTTAGCTTATAAGTAGTACGGCCAGGTTCCCCGTCAAGACATACCTTAACAGACGGCAAAGAGATCGAGACACCAGTTTGCCTTCTTCCATCGTGCGCCGCCTATTTTCGCCATGGGAAACACCGGCAGCTCATCTAGCGGCGCTAACCAGGACCAGCCCGTCGACGACATGATGCGGGCCGACACGACGTCGGTTTGCACGACGGAGGCCGACACCGGGACGCACAACTTCGTGGTGACGAACTACTCGTTGCTCGGCGGCATGGGCGTCGGCAAGTCCGTCGCCTCGAGCATGTTCAGCGTCGGCGGCTACTACTGGTGCATCATGTTCTACCCGGACGGAGCCCTCAAGGAGCACGCTGGCTACTACGCAGCGGCCTACCTGTGTCTCCTCAGCGGCGTGGCGCCGGAGACGGGCGTGCGGGTGAAGTACACCTTGAGTCTGCATGAGGAAGGCGGCAAAGTACACGGGTATTCCCGCACTGTGACTTCGACCAGTACCTTCAAGTCGGCGGGTCATGGCAGCGGCAATACCATCATCCACAAGTCCAACCTGCTGGCAGGCTACTTCACCATCAGATGTGATGTAACGGTCGTGCAAAACACCAACGTAGAGATGACCGTGTTGCCAAATTAACAACGTATATTGCGTTATTGTATCCGCTACTAGATATAGAGTACGTCCGTAAACAAGTTTCTCTAATGTACAAGATTTTCGCCAAATTAACAACGTATATATTGCATTGTATCCGCTACTAGATATACTACGTCCAGGGTTGCTTGCCTGTAGAGCTACTCCCACTGTTCGACAATATAAGTCTATTTAGAAAGTATATAAAAGCATTTCACATGTAGGTAAAATTCAGATATAAACTCGAGGCAAATTGTGTGAATGCACAATATTCATGTTTCCTTTGTTTTTCTTTCTTTTTCCTCTCTGACTGTGTTACCGCTCATCCAAAAAATGTTGACAAAGAAGCCCTTCGATCATCGGAAGCACACTTAAGGCCTTGTTTTGTACTAGTGTTTTTTAGGGATTAGCTAGGATAATCCCCACCGGGCGAAACCACTCCCTTCACCCCAATCCACTCAAAACCACTTCCTTGCTAATTCCTTTCAAATCCCTTTCATCAAAAAGGTTACTAGAGCCTAGAGCGAGCTTCTTTTGGCATTGCGGCGAGCTGGTTGTGCCACCGGGACTAGCTACGTGTGGAGTCGTGAGTCCAAACCATGAGGGGAAGGTCGTGTTTCTATTTGCAAGGCTATCTGAGTGTTTTCGTGCGGATATTTGGGGCTAATCCCATCCAAACCCGAGCTACAAAAAGGCTATTTGGGATTTTCGAGATTCTCAGGGTGGCCCGGAAGATAATCTTGAAACCCATCCAATACCAGACTATAAAACAAGGCCTAAAGAGGACTTGCTCTCACTCTCTCACATTTCCTTAAGAAGGCTGACCTCCATGTCCATGTGCTCCTGTTCTCAGAATTGTCTTAAATCTTTGCTTTGTGTTATGATTTCTACGAATGGGAAGATGGGCCACCTCCTATGCTTAGTGGTCTTTTTATAGTTCTACATTAGTTGCTTGATTCTTCACGTGATGAGGTATGATGATTCTTCAAGGCTTGGCCGCCTTTCATCTTGTCAGGTGAGGTGTAGTGGCTCTATGAGGATTGTTCGGGTTGTTTACTTGTCAATGGGTGATTCTTCATTGGAAATTGGGTGCCTCCTTCACTCAAGAATGGGTGATGGTTTTGACGAAGTACATTCATCTCTGCCTAGGTCATTGTCTTCACTTCATACATACACGTTGACGGTGTGATACATCTCCGATGTGGTTCTGTATTGTCCTGTCAGTGCAAACCTCATGTCATGCCCGGGCCAGCAGGAGTGTGGCCCGTGCGGCCGCACAGCAGCACAGGACAAAAAAAAGTTTAGTGACCTGGAATTTCCGTATAAGCCCATTAGGCCGTATTGCTGGAAGTCAGGGAAGTGAAAACTGGCAACCGGGTCGGCCTTACTTACGCGTCCTGTGAGAGGATCTGAGTCCCCAACATCACGAGCGTGTAGTAACTTAGCTCCTGCCATTTCTTACGCAGCGCCGATCAATTAGGTCACTAGAGTGCTTTTTTTTTTTGAAAATTAGGTCTCCAAAGTTGACGAGTCCCGGCAAAATCGAGGCTCGTCTTTTGGCTGTTCTCATTCAATTGCTAAAACCAAATCAAATTTTGAATCCAAGTAAACGCGTGCGTCACAACATCACATCATATATTAAGCATGCGAGGCAACAAAATCCTCAAAGCCCTGGATGTTCAACGGTATTTGGAGGATACGATTCACATCCACTGTACAAAATAAGCTACGGAGAAGTTGATCATCCCAGGTACCTAAGATTGGACATATTAATTCAGAGACCTTCGTATATATAGAGTTTCCCCTTGGCGTGATGATCTTCTTGTTTGCACTGGACGGGATCCATCGATCGGAATAAATGTTGATATTGTCGCCCTTGCCGACCCTCCAGATATAACCGCGTTTGAATGTTGATAACCCCGCCATTATGCTTTGCCAAGTGAAAGAGGAACTGTCTTAGGACCAGCCTTTAATATATCGCCATGTGAGTAGTATTTTGCACGGAGAACTTTGGCACAGAGGGATTCAGGATCAGATATAAGTCTCTAGACTTGTTTAGCAAGCATAGCTAAATTAAAAGAGTGAAAGTCTCGAAAACCCATACCCCCTTCTGCTTTGGGATAACAAAGTTTCCACCATGCCAGCCAATGCATCTTCTTACTATTCTCGTCGTCCCCCCACCAGAATTGAGATATGGCTTCGGTCATCCTTTTGCAAACCCCAATGGGTAACTGGAATACTGACATAGCATAAACCGGAATAACTTGAGCAACCGCCTTTAAAAGAGTTTCTTTACCTCCTATAGGTAGAATTTTTCCTTTCATCCATTAATCCTCTGAATAATGCGTTCAACAAAGTGAACAAAGCAATCACTTTTATCCGCACCCACCAACGCTGGGAGGCCAAGATATTTGTCAGACAGGCCTCAGTGTCTATATGCAGAGTTTCACATATTTCTGCTCTGACTATGGCATTTGTATTTGGGGAAAAGTAGATGCTCGACTTTATTGCACTCACCAGTTGACCTGAATTTGCACAATAGGTGTCCAACACTTGCTGCAAGGAAGTTGCATTGTTCATATCCGCTTTCATGAGAATAAGAGAATCATCAGCAAAAAGTAAATGAGAGACTAACGGTGCATTTCTGCACACTCTTAACCCATCAATGCCACCAACTTCTTCTTCATGCAGCAGAAGGCTAGATAAACCCTCAGCACATATAAGGAACAAATATGGAGAGAGAGGATCCCCTTGACGGAGACCCCTAGTAGGAGTAAACATCTTTGTTTCCTCAGAGTTAAAACGAATCTGATACCTCACTGACCTCACACATGCCATCATCAGTGAAGTCCACCTTTCAGAGAATCCCAACTTTTTCATCATGTTTTCTAGGAAAATCCACTCAACTCGGTCATACCTTGTGCATATCAAGCTTAACAGCACACGCCCCAGATTTGCCACGTTTCTTCTTTTTTATAGCATGAACAGTCTCATATGCCACTAGCACATTATCAGTAATAAGACGACCAGGTACAAAAGCACTTTGCATCGGAGAAATCACGTCAAGGAGAACTTGCTTTAGCCGGAATGCTAGCATTTTCGAGATAATTTTGTATATCACGTTGCATAAACTTATAGGTCGGTATTGTGTTACCTGATCTGGGGTATCAACTTTGTGGATAAGAACAATTGTAGTATCATTCCAGCCTTCAGGTATAATCCCTGTTTCCAGAGCCTGCAAAATTTCAGCAGTTATTTGCTCACCACACATGTCCCAAAACCTTTTGTAGAAAATAGCATGGAGACCATCCGGACCAGGGGCCTTGAAATCTCCAATACTAAAAGCCGCCTTTTTAACATCATCAGCTGTGAACGTCCTCATGAGCATCTCATTCATTTCAATAGTCACTTTTGGGTTGATTTTGTCAAGCACAGTCTGATCGGTGTTATGAACCTCAGAAGAAAATAAGTCAGAGAAGTATTGAAATATGATTGGCTTTAGAGACTCTGTACCTTCATACCACTCATCATTCGGCCCCTTGAGACGTTTGATATAATTTTTCTTCCTTCGAGTTGCTGCAAATAGGTGAAACCAGTAAATTTCTTCTTCTTCCGGGAGAATCTCAACCAAATCAGCCAATTCCTTTGCTACCTTTTCACTCTCTTCGGTCATAGGGACATTTAGAACATTTTCTAACTTTGATTGAGCTTGTCGAAGTCTTTGTTTGGGCTTCTTTAAGTAAGCAGCATCCCAAGCATGGAGGGAACCATGAAAATGAGAAAGACGCCCAAGCACCCCCCATCGATCACTACACCATTTGCTTCTACCCAAGCCTGTTCGACTACTTCTCTGAAATTACTTTCTTGGAGCCATCTTGCCTCAAATTTGCGAGTTGTACCATGACGATTTGGAGCTGCAAGGAATTCAGTTTCTAATAGCAAGGGCCGGTGGTCAGAACTTGCATAGTCCAAATGTTGAAGGTTAGCATCAGGATGCATTGTATTCCAAGCTTCATTCACCAAGACTCGATCTAATCTTTCCCGGATTCGGCCACGCCTCCATGTGAATGGTTCTCCCCTGTAACCGATATCAATAAGGTTACAATCAGAAATAATATCACGGAAAGCCTGCATATAACTTTGTGGTCGCGGATTTCCTCCCTCCTTCTCATGTGAATATAAGATCTCATTAAAGTCCCCAATAATTGCCCATGGAAGATCATGTTGACTATGGAGTTCTCTGATTTTGTCCCAAGTCAAATGTTTATCTTCCCATCTAGGTTCGCCATAAATCCCTGTTAACCGCCAAATTTTATCAGGCCTCTCCACAATTCGAACATCAATATATTTAGGTGCCGAAAAAATCTGCTCCACTTTAATTTCCTTCCTCCAAAGTAATAACACACCACCACTCCTACCATTGCTTGGATTAACAATCTTCAAATCCATCTTAAGCCTTCTTTTTAAGAATTCTGCCGGATAGCTGTCCAAGTGTGTCTCCGACAAAAACAACACATCGGGGTTGCTGCGCCTTTGGATGTCCAAAAGCGATCGAACTGCCGGGTCATTCCCCAAACCCCGACAGTTCATACCTAGGATCCTCATTGGTCCTGGCGGCGCCCCTCATGGGAGCCCGCCAATTTATATTTATCCGTAGAGTTACCATTAATTTCATCCTCCTCCTGACCATCCTTCCGGTGCCTCTTCGGATCCCTCTTAGGTTGTGGACTTGCAGGGGATACCCCATCGCTAGGAGATTTCTCAAACTGATTTACTAATGCAACCACAGACGCTGCCTGTTGAGAATTAGCTAAGGCACGCTTCCTATTATTTTCAGCTTCATCCATATCAATATCAAGTTTTGGATCACCAAGGACAGAAAGTGCCTTAACAACCCCATCCGCCTCTTCTTTTAACACTTCATCGCCCATGTAAACATCCTGATCTCGACCCCTTCCTCTTCCAAAGCGGCCTGCACCTCTGCCCTAGCCTCCGCGGCCACGTCCTCGACCTCTCCAACTTGGTTCGGCCAATAACCAGGGACCAAACTTACGGTCTTTTTCGGAATGAATACCATCACCGTGCTCTTTGTAAACATGCCCCATTAGACCACATACTTCACACCAGTTAGGAATCCGCTCATAGCGAACCCTAAAGATATCTCTCTTTCCCCCACGTGAGATTGAAACCGCGCGTTTCAGAGGTTCTTTTACCTCGATCTTCACCCTTACCCGGCAAAAGTTTCCAAAACAATCCATTGAGTCCGGCTCTACTGATTCGAACATTTCCACATGCGTAGCAAGGTTGGGAGCTAGCGGTCTATATGCCTCAGGAATATCATGGATCTGCGCCCAGACAGAGACAAAATCGAGCTTGATCGTGCTTGGTTTTGTGAACCCGTCATATGGCTCGATTGCAACCGGAGCGTTGCGGAAGTTCCAAGGTCCTCCCTGAATCACTTTCTCCCCGTCTCCCAAACAAAAAAATGCATCACGTACAGATTACTCTCGATTGCTCTAAATTTAACGTCCTGCGCCAACCCCCATGCAGATCACATGTTAGAGAAGAACCAAGTCTGACTGTAAGGTATCTCTGTATGAACTTTCGCCACCGCTAGCCATCGTGGCAGTTCCTCCAACAGAGGACCTTCTTCCTCAAAGATGACATCATCCAGATCTTCCTCTCCAATCCCAAGTTCATCCATGAGCTTTGCTAGATCCTCCTCCTGCGATTTCTCGCCAGACCCAAATGCTTGATTCGCCATCTGCCAAACCCTAGATCGGTACCTTAAACTTTCTAGAAAAAGGCCTAGAGAAACCTGGAAAAAGAAAGCTGCAAGGTGCCGAGGCAGGGGAGAGTAACGTCTGCCCCTTGATCAGCCCAAACCACTCACGAGCTTCCCCTCACAGGATTCCGGGAAGAAAAAGGCGTACTCGCCGCCGAGTCGCCTCAGCGCGAGAACAATACCCGAAGGAAACGTTTTTGCTTTTGACCTTGCGTCACAACATCTTCTCTACCCCTAGATGTGCGCCTCTCATCACTAACTAGTGGCGCGTGCACATGGGCCGCGAGCTTGGTGGAGCATTACGAAGTGTCCGGGAGTGTGCTTCGGTGGAGAGGTCGGGAGAAATACTTGTCTCTTTGACTCCCGATGTGGTGACGCCTGCGAGTATCGCCGTTCTTCCTAAAAGACGTCGGGTGTATCTCTCTCCCACCTCCCGTGACGTACGGGGGGAAGCCCTAGAATCTGTTTGGACAACAATGTCGTTGTCTCACTCCCCTTCTTAAAGATGCTGCTTGGTATGCGGCGTTTTGGATTACTAGATGTGTGGTGGTAATTTTCCGGAGGGCGCACCGGTGGCGAGTTACTTTCGTTCTCATCGCAACGCCGATGTCGGCTTTATTTCCTTTTCTCTCTTCTTGTTTTTCTTGTTTGGGCTTGGCATGTGCTATCCTGTCTCAGTATTGTTCGGAACATTATATCGGGTGTTTGCTATATTAAAATAGCGGGGCGTAAAGCCTGTTTTAAAAAGGTTGAGTAGATTACTCAAAAAAAAAATTCTAGTAGATGAGACACGATACGCGGATGCATGCGTAGAGGAAGGGCGCGGATGGTATTTGGTATGGCTAGCAGCCTAACAGTCGCTGCTGCTACAGCCGGGGCGTGACCTGGGTACAGTTCACGAGCTACTCACCTCAGCCAGGCATCCAACAGACACGGTACTAGTACCAACAATCTTGCTTCATTTGTGCACGTATTCAATAGTGTTTACGATCGTCGTCAGGTGGTCCAGTGACTTATTTGCAACGCATGAATTAGTCTTAGAGGCAAGATTAAGGATATCGAAATGGTGTTTATAATCAAATACATGTATTAGGGTTTTCCTTCAAATACATTTGGAACTAATATAATTATAGCATAGAACAATAAAATTAATTATAAAACAGAAATATAAATAGTAATCTATTTATTATTGTCTCTAGGTCATATTTCCATCAGGGAGGAGAAGTGTTCTTCTATCTAGCAACATCATTCTTGGTGGTCGAGCCGCTGCAATTCTTTGCCAGGCTTGTTGGCACCGACGCTATCCTTTTTCATGCATCTCCTTGAGCGACTTCTCCTGGCAGTTTATGTCTTTGAGTTGTTGTTGGTGATGCGGGCGGCGGTGATTTCTGTGGACGGCTGCGTGGTAAGGCGGTAGTTGTCAGAGTCCTCTCCCTTGAAAACATGTCCGTCAATGTCCATGCATGGCTCAAGGTGAGTTCTTACACCTCCTGGTAGGTGTGACGCTCTTCGAACCAGGGCGAGAAAGCAGTGTGCTTTCTTTGGAGGTGGAAACGGACGACATTGTGACATTGCTTGGCCTCCCGGAGATTGAGGATGGTGTAAGTTCTTCTATGATGTGCTTTGTTTACCGACTTAGCTTCCTCTCTGGTCGGAATGCGGGGCTGGACAATGGTCTCGATGCTCAAGCTGCGCATCAACTTTTATATTTTCTTTGCTTGTTGTATTCGCTGCCTGTAAGCTATGTTTCGGCACTTTGTAAACTTAGCCGTTCGGAGCTTTATGAATTTAAAGTTGGGATCTTTGAGCCTTTCGTCTAAACTTTTTTGCACTATGACCGCGTCGCACATCGGGTATCTTGCTCTGTTTGGCATCAGCAGTCCTACACCACTGATGTTTATGCAATCATGTTCATGTGACAGACCAATTTGGGAGCTACATGTTGTTCGCGATGACCCAGAGTAGCCAGGCAAGGGGATACCAGTTTATTAAACGGCAAACCATGCATGTATATTCAAATACACATAAGGGAAGACATTTAATTTAGAGTTACTACCAGCACACAAGTTCATCGACATTTGCAATCAAATATACCAGCACACAAGTTCATCGATCATTACAAGCAAATATAAATGATGCAATCAAATATATGTTACACACACAAGGAACAGCTGCTGCTCATAGTACTATGAATGATCCCAGAGGCCCAGATACGGCAAGAGATCGATTCACCTTCTACGTATGGTCCCCACCAGCTTGCTCTGTCTCCGGTGCCACATCATTTCCGGCGAGGTGTTCTGCACTACAGGATGTCAGTACGTGTAGGCACAAGTAAAACTAATTACAGATATGCCAGGAGTATTTACCGGTGGCAATGTTGGTAATAGTCGGGGCTGGCTCGCTGCTCTCGGTGGTCTTCGAAACTGTAACATCATCCTGTTGCTCGGTGGCCTTGGGAACTGCAGCATCATCATGATGCTCGGTTGGAAGTTCATCGGCGCCACCGAGGGGTGCTGCTTGTTGAACTGGAGCTTCAGTAGTAGTATCAGCAGCAGCCTCGTCTGACTTCTCCGTGTGCTCGGATTCTGCATCCGCCGCTTCAGCCTTCTCCACTTCAGCACTGTCAGCATAATTGGCATCGCCACCAGCAGCGTCATCCTCAGGAGTATTCTCATCACTAGCTTCGTCATCGTTGTGGTTTCGCCATGGAGAAATGCTGCATGGTGACCCATATTCATTGACCGATTCATTGGAACGCGAAGAAAATCTTCGAGTAACGGGACTCCTTTCCTTTGGTGGCTTCCCGCTGCAGTCCACATATAGATCAAAGTATAAGCACAATGATCAGTGGGAGTGAGGTTAATTAACAGCTAACACACATACGACACAAAATTCAAGCTTGCAATCAAAATTCAATGCTAAGTCCACAACAACTATGCTGGTATTTCATTATACTAATGCAAGAAAGTATGCCTTTGGCTCGTGCTAGTGTATATAGTCCTTGCTAGGTGGTCACGTTAGTTCGATTTTGCATCACAATAGAAATTTAGCAGATTTCTTTCCTTGATACTGGTTCTTTCCATTATTTAACACTTGCCAAATTACCGTGAAGTAATCACATGCAAAGACATCATTACTCTTAATGTAATAGACATTAGATCAAACCTCTAAATGGATGGACAAGAAAAATTTGGGAGGATCTTAAAATTTCTCTTGAAGTATTTAGTGGTCGTGGTGATAATTATCTACTAGGAAAGTTTATCATGCATCTCACCGTCACTATATCACTCCTCCATGAGATAGAATACTTTGGATATTCACGTTTTTCATGAGTCTAGGTAGATACCAGTAGAAGCACAAGATCGAGTTCTTAGCATAAAATCACCAAATTTCTAGTTAAATTTAACAAATGGCACCAATTTGTGTTTTCCGATAAAAACCGACCGCATATATTTTATTGAAGTTTTCGCAAAAAACACTAAACGTACATTGATGGTGAATTGACACTATTTCTATCCGATAGGACCCATCTGGCACATCCAATTTGGTGAAGTGGACTGGCCCCACTTGTCAGCCCAATTAAAAAATTTAAAAACCTAAAAAGATGAAATAATCATATACTGTAGATGTTTATATACAAATTCATGTGTCACCTACACTGCTTCGCGTCAGAGGAAATCTGCGTCTATAGCTGGCCGCCCCTCCCCGAACCGCCTCCCCCAATCCGCAGCGAGCAGGCCCTCTATACTTTCTAGCCCCTCCCTAAGGGTCAAGCTGGACATGGCTCGACCAAAGTTTTAAATAGCCGGCTATTGCATTTAGCCTCGGCTTTTCCAGCAGCTAAAAAAGGCTATAGCCGGCTAAGTCCATTTAGCGGTTTTGCTTAATCTACAATGCAACGTTTAATCTTTACATCTAATGTAGTACAAATGATTAGCACTGCTGGTTGTTGGCCATGACTCACATCTCATCCTCCCTTTCTCTAGTATAAATTACAACTTACAAATCTGGTATTGCCGGGAGGAGCCCGCATACCAGAGGACTGGAGAGGCAGCTGGAGGTAGCAGCAGCAGTCAGGAGAGGTTGTGCTTGATCCAGTCCAGCAGCAAGATGAGCGACGCGCCGCTGCTTGCGCGGATGCCGGCGAGCCGCATCTGGGTCGCCGCCGAGCGGGATCTAGGGCAGCCGCCGCGTGCAGCCTAGGTCAACGGTAGCTAGGACGGCCAAGGAGTAGGAGCTAGCGGCAGAGAGCATGAGCAAGGATGGCCGGCAGCAAGAGCTAGTGCGTACAGGTCAGACGCGCCGCCATGGTAGCTGGCTCGCCGCTTGTTTTCTGATCGAAGAGGCAAAGGGAAAGAAAAGTTTTGACTAGCGTTAGGTCATTCTGCTGGAAAGTGTGGGCCGCGCAAACAAAATTTGGGCCAAAAGTTTACGGCCGCCCTGACGAACGCGTAGCGGCTAAAGTTTTGGCAAAATTTTAGCGCTAAGAGCGGTTCAGCTGGGCTAATAGCGGCTAAACTCGGTTAGCGGGAGGTCTGCCGGGAGGCTAGCCGGCTATTTAAAACTTTGGGCTCGACAGCCAGGCTCACTAGACGGAGCACAGCGCCGACCGCCGGTAGAGGAGCACACTCGCTGTTACGGGATTAAGCGGATTCAGATAAGGGATAATGGAGGATCTATCCAGGCGGCAGCAGGGGAAAAATGGTCGTCGGAATGGCCGCAGCGACCATTTCTATGGTGGTGGCAGATGACGGAGTACAAGTGTACAACACGAGCGATTAAAGACACATGAAGGAAGGGGACTTGGTTCGCAATGACCGGAAGCTCACTAATCACGAGCATGTTCTTGAGGATTCGGGGAAGCATGTATGGTAGCGAATCAACGGCGCGAGAACAGTCGGCCGGAGGTGAAGAGGATGACTTGATTCGCCGGCCTCTAAGCGCCCCGCGTGGATTCCTTTGGTGAGTAGGTTCTACGTGTGATCAGTAAAGGATTTATGTACTAGCCAATTATCCCAAAAGACCGATCTGATGGAAATGGCCAGACAGTATATTTATATTCAACCCTCCCTCTTACGTCTAGGCTATTTTAGTCCTTAGCGTCGGATAGGAATAAGCCATAGAATCTTTTTTCTTTTCTTTTTTTAATTCTGCATGAGCAGGGTCTTGAACTCAAGACCTCTTGGCTCTGATACCATAAATAATTTATACACTAGTCAATTACCCCAAAAGACCGATCTAATGAAAATGGCCCGTATATTTATATTCAACAATTAGGTGCGGAGGGTGTGGTCGAAAGAGCTCAGGGCGACTTGAATACTTTGCGCTATACGTACACGATGGCCATGGAGGAACTTCAGCGGGCTCGCGGGCAAAGAGCCGGGAGTAGGGTTGCAAGCTGGCGAGCCTGCGGGAAGCTGATTTTCCTCAGCTCACCTACACGTATTACAAGTTGAGGATAGATTCTAATCGCTGCATGTAGTCTAGTTTGTACTAAACCGTGTCATATTGCGGGCTTAAGCAGGTCCCGCACTTGCAACCATAGACAGGAGGGGAAGAAAGACATGGTGTAGGGAATATGGCGTCGAGTAGGGCCATAGCTCGACCACAGCAAGTGGGCACGACGGTGAGCGCGAGCATAGGGAGATGGGCGGCTGCGAATAGGCGGTGGTGGTGGCTGTCTCCATCTTGGAAGGGGAAGGTAGAAATGACAGCCTGCAGACTAACTTTTGGAATATTTATTTCTTCTATACTCTCTCTTTAAAAGTAGATGTCTGAGGTTTTTTTAAATTTGGATAAATTTATATACTAAATAGTATTTAGGTTTATTTAAATTTTGATAAATCTGAAATATCTATTTTGAAACGAAAGGAAATAGATATTTTGAATTTTTTAGTTGTGCTGATATGACGGTCTGAACCCAGCTCATCAATTTGGCTATGACAACTTAGTCCCATCGTCGTCAACTCGCGATCAATGTCTGTTTAGTCTTTTCTTATGAAAAGTTCAATAAACTGTGCTGATTTTTTGTCCCTAAAACACATGCTGATATAGTTTGTTAAATTTTAGCTATAAATGCGGTGGTCTTATACTAACAACTCCACAATTATCTAATGTGTGTCACCCATATGGATAACTCCCAGGACCGGCGCACACAACTCCCAGATCGCGCAACTCCTAGGGCCACTAACGCCGCCACCAGCCTACCGCCGTTCGCCTCCCTCCTCCCTACCCTTCCTCTCCCTCCCGGGTCACCTCATGCGGGGTGACGCCGGAGTCCCCTCTCCCTCCCTAGCGAGTCGTCGCTCGATCTACTCCCCATGGCCGCTGTCGTCGGCGGTGGCAGCCATGCCCAGCCTGTCAAAGATGGGGTGAGGGCGATCTCAGATGGTCTCCTACGTGCGAGGCAGGCGGTCACTGGGGCGGCGCATGTGGAACATGGGCGGTGGCGGAGGTCTTCCACATCGGTGCATTGACCGGCGGCGGGGGCTCCTCCTTGCTGCGCGATTTGGCTAGATCCGACGCAAGATCACCCATGTTCTAGTGTCTTCTTCCTCAATGCTGGCCTGGCCAGTGAGGTTTGGAGCGGCAGAGCCAACAGGGTGCCAGCGGGCGGCATGGGGCACTAGGGCCAACAAACTCCACTAGGCGATTAATGTCTAGAGATTACTGTATCGGGTGGGATTTGGTCAAGCGCACCAATATTTTCACTGACTGTTTGGTTTCAGAGGGAGCATTGTGAAGCTCTGCTGGTTGTTACCATCATGGGGAACTTCACGTTCCATGGTGAAGTTTGTTGGTGGATAATGTCATGGAAGCCGAGATCTAAGAACTAGCAATGGTGTTTCGAGTCTTTGTGTCAATGAAGAATTTGCTTGGTGTGTGCTTAATTGGTTGTGCGTGATAATGGCCTTGTTAAAGACATTGTTTTATGAGCGAGAACATACTCCAGGGTGAAAACCTAAGATCTATGATCGGACAACAACGTCGCATGTTCACTGTTTCCTTCTTGGAAGCGCCGGTTTTGGAGGAGTTGGATTTCTCGTGCTTTCTTCGTAGTGTTAGTATTGCTGCTACAAGGAATATATCAATGTAGCTAGACTTTTCTTTTATTATAATTCTTCTTTCTTTTTAGGTTTTATGCATCTGAAAAATCGTTATGGCAATGCATTGTTGCAGAGGCTAGGTGTAACTGGTACCTTCATAATATTAATATATGCTCTTTGTTGGGGGAAAACTCGGATTGAAGTACTTACCCATCACGATGGACGTCGTCTATGTAGTTTTCGTATTTTTCATTGCCATTATCAGTCTCCAAGTAGTGAACCTCCTTCTTGGCAAAGTCGTCTTGTCCCTGTAGTTCGCACAGATCAAAATATGAGCTTTTTATTAAGTAGGCTGTATAGTAATGTTATGTGTGGTCCAACACACTTCTGATCAGGCTATTGTTTGTTCTATGTTCTGGTCGGACACACTTTTAAATTAGGCCTTCTTTTGTGAGGACTGTTGGGTTATACAAAAAATGGGTTATATGCATCTATTTATGCATAGGCCCGGAGTACCGAAAGCGTCCTCTTTCTATAGAAAAGATGGGAATGAAGTCAACAACTAACACCTAAGAAAAACAATTCATGAATAGAAGCGCGCAACCAAAATAAGTTCTCATTTCATAGTACTAATGGAAGATATTCAAACTACACCTAAGCAAGGATACAAGTAGTTACACGAGTATGTTTGCTATATAGTATTGCATCTATGTCACTGCCATTGTCATTCTTCCGGCGGTGAGAATCATGTTGATATTCTTCTTTTTGCCTATAGTAGACATAGATCCAAGTAGAAACACAATGTTCGGATGGAAGGATGTCACTAACATGGAAAATGGTTTTGGAGGACGGGCTCAATGGAACCCGTTTTTGAATTTT
Organism: Avena longiglumis; assembly: GCA_030063025.1. Taxonomy (NCBI): domain Eukaryota; kingdom Viridiplantae; phylum Streptophyta; class Magnoliopsida; order Poales; family Poaceae; genus Avena; species Avena longiglumis. Next base: position 3,263,469 of record CP125974.1, on the reverse strand, counting down.
ATGAAAATTGACATTTTCAAGTTTTGAAGAACTCTAAAATAAAATCATAGATGTTGCCATTGACTTATTCTACAGTCCTGCAAAATTTCAGCGTCAGCCTACACAAAAATGAAAATTATGATGAATCGGAATTTTTTCAAGTAGTATTCCCTTTTCCGGATATAGAAAATTTTCACTTTTACACAGCCCAAAATACGTAATATTTCGCACATCTAGAACTTCAAATTAAATGTAGTGTAAAGTAACCAAATTAAATTGTCATTTCATAGTACTAATGAAGAAATTCAAACTACACCTAACAAAGGATAAAAGTAGTTACCGGAGTATATTTTCCATGTCGTATTGCATCTATGTCACTGCCATTGTCATTCTCCCGGTGATGAAAATCATGTTGGTATTCGACTCTTTCCTATAGTACACACAAATCAAAGTAAAAGCACAATGTTCAAATGGAAGGATGTCACAAACACGAAAAATGTCTTGGGAGGAATGTTGAATTTTTTGAAAATAGACATTTCAAAGTTTTAAAAACTCTGAAATAAAATACTAGATGTTGACAATGACTTATTCTACAACCTAGAAAAATACAACGCTGAATAGTTTGTATTCCACCCTACACAAAAATGGAAATTCTGCTAAATCTAAAGAAATTTGAATTTTGCAATGTTCACCGCATTAGATCTAGAAGTTTGTCATTTTTACATTGCCCAAAATAAGAAATATTTCGCATGGGTAGCTAGAAGTTCAAATTCAATGTAGTATAAAAGTAACCAAATTAAATTATCATTTCATAGTACTAATGCAACATCAAACTACACCTAAGCAAGGATAAAAGTAGTTACCGGAGTATATTTTCTATGTAGTATTGGATCTTTGACACTGCTGCTATCATTCTCCTTGTGGTGAAAAACTTGTTGGCATTCGCCTTTTTCCTGTAGTACACATTGACCGAAGTAGAAGCGCAATGTTCAGATGGAAGGATATCACTAACACGGAAACTGGATTTGTTATTTTTCAAAATCAACATTTTAAAGTTTTGAAAAACTCTAAAATAAAATACTAGATGTTGTCACTGATTTATTCTACATCCCTGCAAAATTTAAGCGTGGAATAGTTTGTATCCCGCCCCACATATGTATGAATAATTCAGATAAATCTGAAGGTTTTCGAATTTTGCACTCTCTCAGTTCTAGAAATTTGTTATTTTTACACAGCCCAAAATTTGGAACGTTTCGCTTAGGTTTTTGCACGCTATTAGAAGTTAACATTATCTACATCTAATTTTTTTTTTCAGAAATCTTCAGAACTTTAAAATAACATTTTTCAATGAATTCAAAAAATGGGCTCAATGGAGCCCATCCTCCAAAATGACGCACTCTTAGCTAACATGCTTATAAAAGTTCCAAGTAGCTATATGTTCGCGAATCGCGATGAGCGAGACGATCAGGTTAGCACACTTAGCAGTCCGGCGAGGCGATACCAGCTTATTAAACAGGAAAGCACGCTGTAATACTTAAATCCAAATAGACAGACACATATGTATAGTCACGTGACACGATAATAAAGAAACAAGCACGATAGCTGAGCTCACATATCTGCAGCTTACACAAGTTCATCTACCATTATACGCAAATATAAACCAGAATTTGTATTTGGCTATTAAAAGAATTAAAAATCATAATTTACATGTTTCAAAAATATCTGAAAAAAATTCCGGACATAATCAGTGTTGTATTCCACAAGCATACAAACCGTGACGTGAAATTCTTTATATTTTGGTCTACACAAAATTGACATATCTGATAAAATTTGGGGATTTTAAAACATACTTGCACATATCTACACTCTTGTTATTTTTGTACAACTCAAGATACAAACTATTGGCAATCTATATTTTGCACGTTTGTTGGAAAATCACGGGCTACATCTAGACATCTTTTAAAATATTTTTCAGAACTCACAAATATGACTTTCAACTTTTTAAAATAGCAAGAGCACCGAAGCTCGGGAGCCAAAAATCTTCACTCTAAATAAACAATGTAATTAAGAAGAAAACGTTTTTGGAATCAACCTGGGGAAAGGAGGAAGAACCGATCCACCGCTCAGAGAACCGAGGCCTTTTGATTTGTGCTTGTTCTGTTCCGCCGGGGGTACTCTGCACAATGCAGTGTCAACGTTAGTCACAGGAAAAAATATAGTCATGCCACTATCAAATACTACGAAACATGGGAGCATTTGACCAATAATTAAGAGAAGTTATTAGTATGTAGTTTATATAATATGATACCATTTTTATTTAAACTGAAGCTAATGATATAAACTAAATAGGCTATACTTTAACTGTTAGTATGAAGCTTCAATTCAAGTGTACTTCATATGTACTTTTTTTTTACGAAAATACTTCATATGTACGTCAAAATTGAGTATGAGCACGTATATTTCCCACTACTTTTACCATAGTACCAGTTTTATGTCACATAAATATACGCTATTAATAGAATATTTATTGGTCAGAGAATTGTTGTCCCAACAAAACAAAATACCCAGGCTCCTGTAGTTAGAATGGAGGAAGTATTATAATTACCGGTTGCTGGAGTACCTGCTTGTCCGGTTTATTGCCTGCCCAGGCTTGTACAATCAAGGGCGGGGGCTCCTCATTCGACGATGGCGAGGCCTCCTGCAGCGACGTCGTGTGTTGAGAGAATTCAAAGGCGTAGAGAGGGTTGTTTTTCTCTGCTATATTTATCCAGCTCCTTTTTTCATTTGGCACGAACTTTTTTGGTTTGGGTCTCTCTTCTGGTGGAGGCGCCAAGAGATCAAGCTCAGTTAACCCGGCATCCCCAATTCCACAATGTACCAGGAGTGACCCGACCACGGTAAAAAGCTCCAGACCATCGCCGAGCTGCCGCGCGTGCAGCTCCATAGGACATTTACCAGCAGCATAGATGAGCAGCCTCGCCCACAACTCCTTCATATCCCCCAGCGAAGTTTCTTGTTTGAATGGTGATCTCTGTTCCAAGACTTCCAGTATCGCATTTCGTGTATAGTACCGTAGCATGTCTTCCTTTAACTTGATGCCATGATTTTTCCTGACCCATTTGGTGAAGTTGAGCAGATGATCTTGCGCGGCGTTGCTGACCGGCAACATTGAAGGGTGAACGGCCATGAGGTACATGAGGTAGTTTGAAAGCTTCCTACATTCTGCAGCATCACTGTCACTATCACCCCATATGCTTAAATGCCACTCTGTGAATATATGTAGACGGAGAAGAACATGCTCGAAGGGTAGAGTTAGCAAAAACTGCAGTTCCCCGCCAAGGTCTAGCTGCCTGGATCTCGCACTAGAAGGATTGTCTTCAAAGTTGAGCAATCCCACGATATACTCGACCATCACCTTGTCCTGGACGTGGTTGACGTACCAAAAGTTTCTCCAGTGCTTCTCCAGACCCAATGCTTTGAAGAGCATTGAGATGGTCTGCCCTCTGGATTTCGTGGACAAGGAGTAGTCTACAAGGTTAAGTTGCCCCATTGACGGGCTTGGCAACCTTTGACAAGGTAGTTTGTTGGACAGCCAACACAGAAATGAGCCCTGTTTGGAGTGTGCCCTTGTCCATGGTGACACTAGAATCATGAAGATAGAATAAACTTCCATGCAGATGGCAGCAATGAACAACGTGTAGGTGATGGCAGCATTTGTTGTTCTGTGGGCATGCATATGCTGGTTTACCCAGAAGAGCACAAAGGCGACCACCATTGAAACCAGCGCGACGCACCGGCACGTCCCACCGATCCAGCTCTGCAGCACCATGGCCTTGGTGTATAGCATATCGTAAATCATGCCGAGCTCCGTCAGTACGAACTCAAGCTTATCTTTTGGCTCTATAAAGCAATCCTTAAATACAAACAAATCATCATCACTCAGGTGATACAGTTTACGTCCACCCAATAATCCTCTGCCGGAAAGCACCGAGCTAAAAGCACAAGATGCCACGAGATCGCGAAGTGGAGGCTCCACGTCATCAGCGACATTTGGAGGATTGAGGGCATTGCCAGCAACTCGTGGAGGCTCCACGAAATCGTCAGGTGGAGGCTCCACGACATTGCCAGCCCCTCGTGGAGGCTCCACGACAGCACCAGCGTCGGGTAGGGACTCCAAGCCATTGCTAGGTTTTCGCGCACGCGCACGCTCTCTATGTCGCATTGGATCTTCAATCATTTTGCCCTCATCGAGGCTGTCCCGGCTCCCGCTCCTGAGCGCCCATATCCTCTCCCCGTACTTGATTATCCCAACAACAAATAGGGGTACCGCCACGGCCAGCAACTGCGAGTCCAGTAAGTCAAACGACTTCCAAAACACATACAGAGCTAGACCGAGTTGGAACACGAGGTTGAGCAATTGCCTCGTCCATAGATTGTTGTCCTCCATAGAGAATGCCGTGATGGTGTCCGGGCCTCCGAGATGAAGAAGGAGAAAAGGTGCCCAAAGGAAAGGCATTGTGAGCGTGTGAAGATGCTCAAATGACTCGAGGCTTCTTAGTTTGTACTTGGCCTCATATTGGGAGAAGAGACCAATGGCTGAGACGGCAACAGCGTATGCCCCCAAATAAGCCATCCACACGAAGAACCTCAGCCAACCCACTCTGTACCGCCGCCGGACGTTACCAGCGAATAGCAGGAATAGTTGCAGCGCGAGGCTGATCAGAACCATTACCTGAACGTCCCGCTCGTTCCATATCTTTCCCCAAAAGCTTGGTTGTTCTGTACTGTTGCTTCCTGCCTCTACTTGGGCACCTGCATGCGTGCAATTACTTCTATGATATACGAAAACTAATGTATTTTAAACATATACGAAAAATATTCATGGATTATATGAATATTTTATTCCATACATGAAAAAGAGATTTTGCTAACCAGTTAACAAACTAAAATGTCGAGGAACAATTCTTGACTTAAGCTAGTACAAAACTTAAAACACATTTTCTAGTTGTGGCCGGCCCATTATGCTATTTTCTAAACAAAACCAGTGTTGAGTCTTAGCTTCATATCAATGAAAAGTTTAAATCGGCTCATGACCCTTATTGAGTCCTAGGTGATTGAGACACATTTGCTTCTTTCAGCACGCAAAGAGGACAACCTCCAAGCAGAAACAAATCTCACAAGTACTTTATCCAACTACTAGATTCTATCCGGGCCAACCGGCGTACGTGATTAGCCGTGACAAGTCTACGTCGATGGTAATTTGTCACATTAATTTTAGAAAAATCATAACTAAATCATTTTAATTCAGAAAAATACATATAATATATTAAAATTTGCAGAAAAATAAGATCTATCTATCTAAACTTAAATATTACATATTTTTTTAAAAAAAATATAAAAACATTATAAATACTTTTGTATAACATATTTTCCATTTTCCGAGTGTCTAAAATGGGGTGTTTTGTGAAGCAATTAACAAATGAAAGTTTAAAAATGGTACCACCCCATTTTGAAAAAATAGTATACCACCTTACATAGACAATGTCCTAACTGGGAGATGTCAAACATTTCTGTCCACTCCTGGTGAAAAAGATAAATTTATACTGAATCGACAAGAAGTGGGTCCGATTTGAACTATAGGTACATCATCTGATCTGATGCTCATGATTTTTAGAAAAATATTTTTTAGACTCATAATGTGTTATTTTAATAAAGATCCAAGGCTATTTTAGCGAGGCTCAGCCCTGAGCTAAGAACCTTCATGCCCGTCGTTTTAAAAAGTTTGACGATAGTTTGAAACGGGCATGAAAAATAGAAAAAACGATCAAAACAATACAAAAACTTCGCGTGGTGTCATATTATATGACATAGTTACAAGGAAAAATATTAAACTTGGTATATTGATTGTGTCTCAAAAAATTTCACAAAACGACCTATCTTAATCGAGGTTTCTTGCCTTTCTGGCCAAATGACCATTATTATGGCTAAAATCACGACATAATTTGTGATAGTGTGCCCATATTATGCATGCATGTGTATCGTGGGATGGCGAACAATGTTGCAGGAGAAAGTTTTCCTTTTCATCGCACGGAAAAGCCATTTCCTATTTTCTAAGCGCAAAAATAGGGCATTTTATGAAATAACCACCAAATGGTTAATTCAAAATACTACCTTCCCATTTAAAAAAAATAGTAGACCACCTTACATGCATAACGTACCAACCAGGAGAGTTCAAACCTTTTCCGTCCATCCCTGGTGAAAAACAAAAATTCCTATCGAATTGGTAGGAAGTGGTCCGATTTGAACTACAGGTATATGGTCTGATGCTCATGATTTTTTGCAAAAACCATTTTTAGACTCACAATATGCTATTTCATCAGAGATACAATTCAGGTTTAGCGAGGATCAGCCCCGAACTAAGAATCTTCATGCCCGCCGTTTTAGAAAGTTTGACAATAGTTTGAAATTGGCATACAAAATTCAAAAACGGTTGAAATAATACAAAACCTTCGCATGGTGTCATTTTAAATGAATAGTTACAAGCGAGAATATCAAACTTGGTATATTGCTTATGTCTCAAAAAACCCTTCACAAAATGACCAATCTCAATCGAGGTTTGCTGACTTTCAGGTCAAATGACCAATGTTATGGCTAGAATCACGACATAGTTTACAATAATATTTCCATATTATGCATGCATGTGAATTATGTGATGGCGAACAATATTACAGGAGGAAGTTTTCCTTTTAGTCACACAAAAAATCCATTTTCTATTTTTTCTGAGCGCCAAAAATAACGTGTTTTGTGAAACAACCATCAACTGGATAATTCAAAATGCTACAATCCTATTTTTAATAAATATTAGACCACCTTTCATGGACAATGCCTCAACCGGGAGAGCTCAAACCTGTCCTTCCACCCCTGGTGAAAAAGACAAATTCCTGCTGAATCGGTAGGAAGTGGGTTCGATTTAAACTACAAGAACATGACCTGATGCTCATGATTTTAAAAAAATCATTTTTAGACTCACAATATGCTATTTCATCGGATATCTAATGCAAGTTTAGCGAGGCTCAGCCCCGAGCTAAGAATCTTCATGCCCGCCGTTTTAGAAAGTTTGGCGATAGTTTGAAACTGGCATAAAAAATTCAAAAACGATCAAAACAATACAAAACCTTCGCGTGGTGTCAATTTATATGACATAGTTATAAGAAAAATATCAAATTTGGTATATTGATTGTGTCTCAAAAACCTTCACAAAATTACCTATCTCAATCGAGATTTTCTACCTTTGAGGTTAAATGACCAATGTTATGGCTAGAATCACGACATAGTTTACGATAATGTGCCTATATTGTGCATGCATGTGCATCATGGGATGGAGAACAATGTTGCAGATGAAGTTTTCCTTTTTGTTGCACGAAAAAGCCATTTTCTATTTTCCAACCGCCAAAAATATGGCTTTTTATGAAGAAACCACCAAATGGCTAATTCAAAATTCTACCACCCCATTTTTCAAAAATTACTATACCACCTTACATGGACAATATCCCAACTGGGAGAGTTCAAACCTTTCCGTCCACCCCTAGTGAAAAAGACAAATTTCTGCCGAATCGACATGAAGTGGGTCCGATTTGAACTACAGGTACATTATTTGATGCTCATGATTTTTTGGAAAAATTATTTTTAGGTTCACAACATGCTATTTCATTAGATATCCACTTCAATGTTTCCTTTTTGTCGCACCAAAAATCCATTTTCTTTTTTTCCGTGTGCAAAAAGGGGGTGTTTCATGAATCTTCTAGTGTTAAAAAGATAAGATACATAATTAAATAAATGATAGAGATTTCATATTTGGATTCCTCTAATTTTTCTGAATGATTTGGATATATTATTTGTCGAATAACGATTTATAGATTTGTAGATATGAATTATTCAATATTAAATGGAAAATGGAAAAATAAATAAAATTTATTTTATATTTATTTAAATTCATGATTATTATTATTTATTCATTTTTGTTACTTAAATAATTGTATGGAATATAAAAAAAATATGTCTAACATTATGGTCCAATGGTTAAATGGATTGATATGATAGTATTCACAACAAGTTCTAATTTCTTTGTTAGAAGCTCATGTGAAAGGAATGGAGAAGTTAAGCGTGCTGGGGCTGAATTAGTGTTAGAATAGATTACTGATCGGGAAGTTTGACTATGAGTACAATTTTGACTTGAGATTAAATGTACTTAGAGTTAAAAATGTTCATGTGAGATTAACGAGTTAAACAATACAAAAAATATTGGAAAAATATTTGTTTTTTTTTGAAAAAAGATAGGTGGGACCCATATGGCTATACAACGACGGCTTGTGTACGCCGATGGAAAGAGGGGCTACGCCTATGGGCTAGTACGCCAACGGCAGCCGTCGGCGCAACCTACACTGACGGGGTTTTAGGGCTACGCCGAGATGGTTAGGTGTTGAACTTTGCGCGTCCAAGGTGTGGACCTAACGAGGTCTCAACGAGGATCCAAGGTCTGGATTAACACGGATATACTGTGTACTTATATATTTTAAAACATACATAGGCGCTTAATGGGTTAGACTATTAGCTTTAAGGGTGGCAATTTTATGCACGGGTCAAGGTATCCACGGATATCCGGTCCACTAGATTAGGTTTGAAGGACTAATTACGTCCACATATTTCATGGGACGGATATCCGCTAACTCATGGGGAGAGCATGGATAGAGGTTTAATTCCATGGATATCCAACGGATACCCGGCTAACAAGTGGACCCCACATGTCAGTGAGATATTGTTTATCACCATTACGTGAGCCAGAGTCACTAACAACCTCTCTTACCCTAGGTCCAAATGTCCACATAACTAATTGGCTATGGATAACCCTAGCTAATTGCTTTTAATCAGTAAGATTGGTCTTGAGTACATCACATCTTGTGTGTTGAACACTTATAATAAAAAGTAGTAACTATGTCCCATGAGATTATTGTGACGAGACATCTATGTATTTTGCGGTGATAGTGTGAGATTTGACATATTTGAAATATTATGTGGTTCAAATATTGTTATTTTATATACATAGCGCGTAAATCAATGGATATCCATGGATACCCGGATATCCTCCGGGTTTGGATCTGGGCGATATCCATGTCCATGAATACTTTCGTGGGTGGGCTAGAGTGAGGCTCATGGATTTTGGTCTGGATTTGATTTTGGCATATCCATCCAAACCAGACCATCCTTAATTAGCTCCCTTGGTAGGTAGTGTCTCCTTCCCTCTCGCTACACAACAAACAACAAGTAGTTTTATCCAGCCAAAAATAGTTCATAAGGCTCGGCCAAGCATCCTGCATTAGCCGACTGATAAGATATCAACTTTGGTTATATTTTGCTGCCAAAAAGGGATTGGTTTATATTGAACAGAACGCAAAATAAAAATACGAGAATTCAGAATTCAGAATTCAGCAGCAACACTTAATGTTATGATGCACAACCACTCCTACATCATAGAGATTGTACTGAACCCCTCGACAACACAAACATGAAACACAGACGGAAGCATCCCACTTGTAATAAGAGTTTAATCATACCGAGATTTACAGTAGCATGGATCACGTTTTGAACAGCACCAAGCTTCCTCATAGCAGCCACTACAACAGAAAAATAATAGAACAAATTAGACATACTTAGTCTCAAGTCTGAGAGAGGTCCATATATCCATCGGCAGTGACATGGATATATCCAGCTTCCTAGCTCATAGCAGCCGTAATATGCAATAAATTTAAAATAGGTGGCGCTCGTATATTTCCATACTATACATCTCCAGCGACATGGATATATCCATCAGCAGATTACTAAGACAAGCATAACTGTTCTCAGACTAAAGGAGGGTGATAGCAATGACAAGAGCACTAACCTGAAGATTGGAGAACGAAGATGTCCTTCGTCAGAGCCCGTGGAAGGAGAATGACAATGCGTCTTGGTCTTCAGCTAAATATATATTGGACCATGGTCGCGCGGTTGTTGTGTTGCAGCTGGCATGCCAATAAGTCTGCGTTGTAAACTGGAATTAACTAACATGGTTAGTTGTAGCAAACCATTTTTTTGCAGTTAGTTTGCTGAAAATGAAGGTTAATTAAGTCGCACAATAGGTGAGTCCCTGAGACATGTCAGATGGTAGGATTAAAGAATAATGGCATTAATATTGGCAAGTGCATCTTCAAACGACAAGATCAAAGATTGATGCAATCGCTGGCAATATGTTATCTTGGGCCCAAATTATTCAGGGCGTTACGTATAAACGATAAAGCTTACTATTACTTCCTACCGAGCGTGTTATAAAAGACTAGTCTAAGGCACATGCGATTGCGACCTGCCTAGGAACAACCTTGGTTCGTCATGGTGGACAAGGGGAAAGGCTAACCTCGACAAATGATAGTTTGCGCCGGCGACCGATAATGCGCGCCATCACCTGGTCATACATGGTAATTCGACCACATAACGGAACACACCACGTTACATGTGCATGCGTTTGTGTAATTGTGTATATGTCTGCTATCTTGGGAACCCTATCAAAGAGGAAATTACTGAAATCAGAAAAAAGGAAATGATTGATTGATTTTTTGCGTTCTCCTGATTTTATTTTTGGTTTGGTAGCCGGCGAATTTGCTTCACCAGTGGCTTAACAAAGTCCATATTTTTAATAAAAAGAAAAAACAAGAAAACATGAAGGCCGAGGACAAAGGGGATAAGGAATCACATCATTTAAGACAGACTAAGCCTTTGCTCCCTCTATAGCCATGCACGACATTCGTCATTGATTCTTACACCAGCTCCGCTAGCATGGAGGATTTATTGCTGAAATTTATTTGGATTTTCTTTTTGTGTTTTTTTCTAGTTTTTATTTTTTGTGTATTTTCCATTTATTTGAGTGATACATATATTTTAATGTAATTCAAAGATGTTCAACTCCCTCCGGTTCACAAAGAAAATTATGTTTTGGATTTTCCTTTTTCAAAGATTCTAACTTATCTTTTCAAGTATCTAGAAGTTAATATATAATTTACATGTATGTTTCTTGAAAAGTACTTTCACTGTGTTACATCTTATGTTAGCCTATCCCTGTCTATACTAATACACCATCGAATGAGTAAACAAATAGGTACGACCAACAAGGGATAGAGAAAGGGATAGAGAAAGGGATCTAGAGGCGATCTAGAGTTTCTATCCCCCTCGCTAGTGATGATGTCGGTATGTCCCATATCATGTTGTCCTTGGGCCTTAGAGGTCCGATAGTCCCTCTCTGGCCGGAGGGTTCCCGTTCTTTTTGGGTACTTTCAGTGTCTTCTTGGGGATGGTGCCACGTCGACAACATCCTGACGCAATAATAAGGTCCTCCTTGTCATATCCCTGCTTCGATGGTGCACCTAGAAAAGCTTTGCCTAGATCCGAAGAAGGTGGGACGAGGACGCCGATGCACCTTCAACATACTCCCGTGCTTATAGTTGTCTCAGGGTGATCCAAGTATGTATTTGTAATTTGTATTACTTTTGAGTTTATTTGTGTTGTTGTTCATGATTACTAATAGATCGGTGCACCTTTTTGGGAAAAAACATTACAACTTATATATTGCATTACAATTTATATTCCATAAGCTGTAATGGTGGTCAAATCATGTCTAGTGTCTTCAAATCATTTTTCTGATCTAAAATGTATTAAATCTTGATGTCAATTAAATTATTTATATAATTTATAAAAAGTATAAATAATAAAAATAGCCTAATGAGTCAGGCAGTGTCTCCTTTCCCTGGCTTATATTAGTAGCGGCCAATCCACCTACACAACAGCCAAAAATGGCTCACACGGGATCTCCAAAGCATCCTCGCTTTAGCGATACCCGGCGGATAAGATATCAACCTTGCTTATACTTAGCCACAACCAAGTCACGTTGTTGTGTGTCGCAGTTGGCCGGCCAACAAGCGGCGTTATAAAGTAAAATTTTACAGCCCGGTTAGTTGAAACAAATCATATTTTATGGTCAGCTTGTTCAAATGAAGGTTAATTAAGTGACATAACCATGTGAATCCAGGAGAGATGACATAAGGAAGGATTAAAGAATAATGCAATTGGCAAGTGCATCTGTCAGCGACGTGAGAAATGACCTAATTGCTGGCAGTGTTATCCTCCCATGATTAAATTATTAAATGCAACTTGTACACAAGGAAAGAAGTAAGTATGATACAAGGGCGCAATTATGCAGTAGTTTATAAACAAAATAGTTCCCTACCGAGCGCTTGATAAGAGGATGGGAAAGAAAAACCTCAACAACGATAGGTGACGCCGACTACGGCTGGTAAAGTGTTGGTATGTCAATATCGACGTGGGACTGTCAAGATCACATTTGTTTTTTTTTTGCGAAAGGACATGTTACGATAATAGTTCGATCACATAAGCAAACACTGCTCGATATGTGCGAGCGTAATTCAGTTTGTGGAATCGCAAGTAAATTATATATTTTTTCTCAATACCCATACACGAAGATTCATGGGAAAAAATGGGGGGGGCGGAAACCTAAGCCGCCGCCCACCCCAAATTCTCCTCCCGCTCCTCCTCCGCTGCCACCGGAGGACGCCGGCGGGCTAAGCCCGGCCGGCCAACGGTGGCGGCGGGGCAGCCTCCTCTAGTGGCGCCCTCTCCCCCGCAGGGAGCCCCTTGGGCGCTCAATGGTTGTCGCCCCGACGGTGATCTGATGGCGGCCAGTTTGGAAGCCGGGGTGGCGGCCTCAGGATTTGATGGCGGTTCTCTCTCGGCGGATGGTGGCGCGGGTCGCATCTGCTGGCAGGGGCGCGGTCCTAGGGTTTCTCCCATGCCAAGATGAAGATCTGTCTTCAACATGTTTCCATAGATCTGGTGGCAATGTCATGTTCCGGAAGGCTCCGACGGCGAACTTCCATGGGCGATTCATGTCTGGAGATTGCTGGAACGGATGGGATTTGGTCGCGCACAACCGTTGTTTTTCTGACCGTTTGGTTTCAGAGAGAGCGAGGCGAAGCTCTGCAGTCTGTTACCATTGTGGAACATGTCTTTAGTTTCATGATAAAGTCAGTGTACGGAGAATATCATGGAAGCCAAGATTTGTGGACTAGCTATGGTGGCTCGAGTCCTGGTGGCGATGAGGAATTAGTTTTGTCTGGCAATGACCTTGTTGAAGGCATTGTTTTATGAGCGAGGACTTTCTCCCGGATGAAAACCTATGATTTTTGATCGGGCAATGACGGTGCCTGTGATCTGTTTCCTTCTTGAAGGCGTCGCTATTGGAGATGTTGGACTTCTGGTGTTGTTCTAGTGGGGTTAGTGTCACTGCTACTAAGGATCTAATCATTGTAGCGGGAGTTTTCTTTTTTGTAATTCTTTTTTTTTCGGATGTGTGCATCCGTATTGTTAATAGGGTATGCGTTGTTGCAGAGACTGGGTGTAATTGGTATCCGTGTGATATTAATATATGCTTATTTCCAAAAAAAATATACGAAGACTCATACAGTCATCTAAAATTCAGATCTGAATATAAGATGATTGTATGCGCCTTGCACAAAAAACTCTCAATAAACATCCCCTGGAAGCTACAGACGTTCAATAATCTTCTGTCTGCATGATCAAAAGGAAATGTGTTGCCTTGTATCTGACTCCACAACTGAATCCACTTCTCCCAGCATAAACCGCGCAGCCTAATCCACACAAAAAGTACAAATATGGTTCAAAATGATGCTTTCGATTACATAAACATTCAGTAGATGAAGCATTGTGGGGGAGGAGGAGGTAGATGAAGCAAAAGCCAAAAGGCACACATGAAAGAAAAGTTTTTTTTAGAAATATGACGATGTTCTAAAGTTCAGTAGAAGGGAAAGGGCTGCTAAACAAAATCGATCCATTGCAAGGGAGCAAAGGGAGCGGCACAAGAGTTATATGTTGGCCCGGTTTATTAGATGGCGTCAGGCTCTGGGCTGGCAGGCTGACACAGAGTTACATGGTGGGGGTGATCTCAACTGTTAGGGAACACGATCGGGTAGACATCCGACAGTTCAAAAACGTTGGGTGGGGAGGTCTATTTTACTATTCGCTCTTCCAATTACTTGTCTGTAGATACGCATGTATCGCGATGTCTTTTAGTGTTTAAATACCCGCATATCTAAGCAAATTATGACAAGTATTTAGGGGTGGAGGGAGTATATTCTTTAATTTGGTGACGCACATCCCAGTTCCAAATTACAACTCAGGAAAAAAAAAGTGCTGTGGTACCAATGATTTTATTATACATTACAAATTTACAATACACATGAGTGAGCAAATGAAGAAGAGAAGCCTTCAGCAATGGACGGAATTATTTCTCAGGTTGAGAGGCGGTTGATTACTTCGGACAGCCAACTAAGGATGTCCTTCAACACTTTTTGGAACAAGGGAGTCAACAAGACCAATAACGTACTCAAGCCGTAGCCCACAAGGATAAAAACGATCAACAACGAAATGGCCGGATCGAACGAGTTACCAAGGGCAAACGTACAGCCGACGGTAGCACAGAGGAACACTACCATGATGGACACCACTCGGATGATCAGCCCGGTAGACTTGGAGTTTCTCATCACCACCAGTACTACCACCAGGCCCAGCGATATTGCAAAAGTTAAGGTGTTGAACAAAACGTAGTTGAATGCGCGGACTGCTTGGTCGCGCGTGACCATGGTGGTAGCTGGAGGAAAGGGATTGCTGCCGCCGGGATCACCTGAGGATTGCTGCTGCTTCTTGAAAGCATCATACCAGTCCGGAGGTATCCAGCTCGGCGGCTGCATCGCCGCCTGGAACGCTATGCCAGTGAAGAGGGTGGCCACCGTCATCAACCATCCGCGCATCTGGTCTATGTACTGCCTGTCTTCATTCTTTCGTGGTGCCGCGGTGTCGTCTACTTGAGGACCCGTGCTCTGCAGAGTGAGCTTCCCTCTAAGGATGATCTTGACGGTCCGGTTGTCGCCTATGTCGATCACCAGCCCTGTGTTCTACATTTCATTGCATAGTACACACATAAGTAGCCTATTAAGCAAACTAACTACCATACACTTATCCTCAACAAATTCTAAGAAAACTGACCTGCAAATTTTGGGGCAGCTCCGCAAGGTCAGCATCTTCTGCTTGGGCTTCGTCCGCGACATGCAGGACATAAACGGCATGTTGGTTCATCAAAGCTAGGACTTCCAAGTTCCAATCCCTAAGTTAAACTTTGCTTCTGTCCACCCAGTGAAATGTTCACTTTAGCTTGTTCCTTATGTAGCCATTAGGTATACTACTTAATTGGTAATACAGCCGGGGGTAGATGATTCAGAATATAACTAATTAATAAGACTGGAACTCCACTTGACTAGCTAGTTAGTACCTAGGTGACACATATTGTCGACAGAGAAAGATGCAAGATTTTAGTGGAACAAATTACCAATTAGCTAAACAATTAAGTTTTTTATTCAGTGAAGCACACAGTTTTACTTAATACACTACAGTGTAATAGCACTCGTCGTCCACTATTATCTTCAGGAGTAATATTTGGCGCATCAATGAGCTTACGTAAGGAGCAATATCAGAGGAACGATTCCGTATACCTGTTAGATCGAACAATATGTCAGCGATTACTATTTTGTATGCCATAAATAAATAAATATTATGCCCATCGGGGCAGCCGGGCAGAGACGTCCAACCTAACAATAGACCTTATAACAAACAAGTTTAAGTTAAATTGGAGTGGCATGATAGATCAAGAATGTCAACCAATGCACTCATAAGCTTAGTTTAAGAGTTGATATCTCAGATTTAAGCGGTCTCCATGATTGGTAGATAGTTCGCTTGCGAGAACAGTCTCCTAGACCCAACATACGAAACACTAGATCATGTACTTATGGATACCCAATATGAACCTAAATACCCTATAGCGATTGTGCATGCTCTACAATATATTGAGACTTTGTCGGACCACGCTCACATCCCATTATCCACTTGTATGCCTATACCACAGTGTAGACTCCAATTCTAGATAGAACTTGGAT
Organism: Avena longiglumis; assembly: GCA_030063025.1. Lineage (NCBI taxonomy): Eukaryota > Viridiplantae > Streptophyta > Magnoliopsida > Poales > Poaceae > Avena > Avena longiglumis. The sequence goes on along the minus strand of CP125974.1, from coordinate 3,247,387 downwards.
GGTTGATTGGTTGCGCAGTAATGGGTTCCATGATTTGGTTAAAAAGGTATGAGAAAGTGTACAACCGTAGGGAGATGAGATTTTGGGGAAGCCTCACAAGCATTATGGCGTGGGGTTTCAGATTTATATAAGGAATCAAAGGCCAATTAAGTTAGGTTACAAACACGGTACATTACATGTATACACACTCTCGGACGCACATACTAGAACGAAAATCGAGGAAGAGCTGATTCGACAGTCCCTTTGTCATAACATGAGAAAATTGAAGCGTCGAAGGAACATGCAGAGAGCAAACTTCTCCAATAGAAACCTTCTCTCAGACGAATTGAATGTTAATATCAATTCCTGGTGCGTCGTCATAGTACAACTCCTTCTCCTCCTCCTGGTCCGCCTTCTCTTCCTGGTGCGTCGGTCCGCCTTCTCTGCCGCCCTCTCGGCAGCAGCCAGCTCCTTCTCCTCCTCCTCGAGGGCCTCGTCGGAGGGGCCCAAGTCGGGGAGGTTGCCGGCGTGGCGGGGGCGGGGGTTGTGGACGAAGGGCCCGTGGGCCCAGGGGTCGGTCGGGGCGGTGCGTCGCCCGCATCGCTTGCGATGCCTCGGGGGCGGGGAGGGCGCCTCCTTCTCCCAGAACTGCCTATGCTCCAGATGGTTGGCCTTGTTACTGACCTCGGTGTCGGAATGCCATCGGATGGGGGAGGTCACCATCGCCGAAGAGGTTTTTGGGGCTGGGAGGAGGCAAAGGGGCTATTCGACTCGAGGATGAAGATGAGGAGGCAAAGGGGCTGGGACGTTGCCACTATTTATTGACAAAACCATAAATCAGCGGGGCTCAGCGTGAAGACGTGAGAACAGGCCCGGGCCCACAGTGGTGCCAAGTGTGCCAGCTACACAGGGCCCATGATTTTGAGGGGTCCAAGTTTTTGTTTACGTAACGTATACTTGTATACTGCTGGGCAAGCTGGGCTGTGCATCTCTCGCGAGTTGTGCTCTGCTGCTCTGTTGGGCTACTGTGCGCGTGTGCGCTATGCTAGCTGCGTTGCTGCTATAAAATATTTTATCATATACACTAGTTAAGTGCCCGTGCATTGCTACGGGAAACAAGACAAAAGAAGTTGATTGAATTTTGTTGAGCACGATTTTTCAAATACCGCGGGCATTTTGCTCCTTTATGACCCAACGAGCAGCACGTGTTATTTATGTCCATTTTACCCCTTTTCACTATATTAGTGGGTGCTTCTCTACCGCCTGTGGTCTAGCGACTTCCTATCATTTTAGGGATTTTTGGAGAAGACAATAACCAACACTTCCATTGTGTAATTATGTCAGTAATAAAACGGTTTTGTTGAATACTAAATCTAAATTGATACTAAAAACTGCAAGAATTTTGAACAAAGATACTAAATGCAAAGCCACAAGAAAATACAACAACAATATTTAATAAAAAGGTAGTATAATGTATTTAAAACTACATTGATAATCTGATGAATAAAATATAGTAATTTTCAAGAAAACTATAGTATTCCTCGTTTTATTTCTCCCATGTGTCAATTTTCTTTTGTACATGTTATCATACTTTATAGTCAACCCACTCCAACAACATCGTCACTGTACACCGTAGTCACCCCACCCCACTCCAACAGTATGTCACCCATTTGTGCATGTCATGTTTTCGCAGTTTCCCATAGCTTAGATTTCGGATTGCTACATGATAACATCACAGACAAATGTAACCGCAGAGGAGTAATCTGCAAGCTCCTACTACAAGAAAAACAACCCTTCTTTCCCCATTTTTAGTCCAAGCTAACCTTCATTACCCGCATATTCCTCTCGTACCCCTATATACACAAAGCTCGTCTCATCATCGTTCCTCCCAAGCATCTATTCAACAAACTGCCTGCCAAGTAGAAACAACAACAAGCAAAGATCTTTTTGGTCACATGATATAATTGGTATGCAAACTTCAACTAATATTTCACATTAACACGTGCCTCAGTCTTTATTTTTGAGGAATGCCTGCCATAGGATGTCTTGAAAAATAAAAATACACAAAGAAAAGCAATGTGGCAGGTGAACATACAAATTCCTGACTGTTTCTCCCTTCATGTATTGTTTCTTTACATGTTTTGAATGGTAAAGTACATGATGGGTTACATTTGAAGGATACTAAGATCAGCCCTTTAGTTAACTTGACCAAGCTGAAAATAGCACAGATAAAAATGGGGTGGCCCAGTACATCACATTGCTATAGCATGCTTACAATTTATAAATCACCAATATTTTTAACAGATTCTATATAATGCATTACATTCGACTGAAAGTGACTTCACATGCTTCATTAGATAATCAGGTTAGACCTCACAGGGAGATCTACTTCAATGGTGATTTAACCAGTAGTAGAATATATGATAACCATTCTTGTCATGTATGCATATATTATATAGTCTAAACCTCAATTTTGATTGCCCAAACCGGTGTCACTTAACTTTCGGTGGTAAGCAAACTCTGATTATTATAGAAACTTTTGGTTCTGAGTGTTGGCAGATCTATAAGGAAAAACATGTGTATTCTATAGCCACGGTAAGATGAAATATTTGATCTGAAAATATTTCTGATGTAGCTTTATTACTCGGAATTCATGCTACATGTGTGGCAAAAAAAACAACATAATTTTGGTTTCACTTAGACGCATTGGTGTGTAGATGAAATTGTTTTCACCAGTAAATGTGAGGCTGTAGTAGTTGTGCCGCTTACACTTTCACTGGAAGCCACGGTTAGGAGATCACATCCCATTCTGGGGTTTAAGTGTCCAATATTGCCTGATCCTCATAGTACAACAATCATGTTCGATAGTCCAAACTGTTTACGGCATTCGTCTTCTCTAGAAGTACTCGACTGAGTTCAGACCTGCTGCCAACACGGCAACATCTCCTGCCTGTACGAAACATTGTTGAGTATACAACGACAATGAAAAGAAGGGAAGAGAAAACTACAGGAAAAGTTGCTATTATTTCTCTAAAAGATCCAAAATTAGAACTCAGGGGCCTAGATTGCTTACATGGATGACCATGTAGGCCGTCGTTTACAAAACTCAATCTCCTAAGTATAAATCTTTTTATTAGAAAACAATATAGATATTCATTTGCGGTTGAAACTATTTGGCCTCGGCGTGTATTTATTTTTTGTCTTAAACACCGACCAGTCAAATTCATGCTATCACAAATAAAAATAAATATATTCCAGAAAAAGATAAATTAGAAGTGAAACATCATTATTTTCATAGAGAATTTTTTAGAGAATAACAAGGATTCAGTTACATCCGAATTGAAAATGTACGCCACGCTCTCGAGCAAATAGCCATGCGCTTTGAGAGATTCTGAGTCATTGAACATCTCTTCTGCTCCTCTGAACTTGAGGCCCAACTTTCTTATCTTGTAACCCTACTACACTGCTACTCATAAAGGTTCAGTAAATTGCACACACAAATTTAGTGCAATGCATTCACAATTTCCAATGGTGTATATTTTCAGTGTGGCAATCAGGGCCGGCCGTGAGCACGTGCAGCCCGTGCGGCCGCACAGGCCCCCCCCCCCCCCGCGGCTGCTAAGGGGCCCAAACAGTTAACTAAATGCATGTCCATTAGCTTAGTAAAGTGAATGACCCTAATCTCTAGAGCTTAGTCGGGTAATTTATGCGGCCATTGCTAAAGAAAAACAAGGACCAAGCCCAGGTCATCTCCCTCGTCTTGCATTTTTTGGTCTTGCACAGGGCCCCTCGCAACTCAGGGCCAGCCCTTCCACGGGCCTATTTGGTATGGGAAACACTGGGAATCATTACGCTAGCAAGGAAACCACCAAAACAAACACAAATTGATATAACCTGTTGTATCCTTGCCCTTCTTAGTTGGACGCTCCACCCGTAGAACACATGCACTCCAGAATATATGTACTTACAATTTTCAGAGAAATTGAAAGTTCCTAGCCTCGGCGCACCTCTTCCCTGACTAGCGACACCTCCCAAGCGTCCCGACGGTTTTTTCTGCCCAGCCTACATATCCAATAGCTACAGCCAAACTTCCAAAACCGTAAACTGGAAGAGAAAGTGGCTACATTCAGCCTGCTGGTGTGCCGGCGCTTTGTCAATTTCATGGGCGATAGAAGATGAGGTGGGTTTACTGTTTTAAAGCACATTTTCTTCTGTCCATCTTATGCCTATAATAATTTGTGCAACTATCTTTGTTTGAAGCCAAAACAAGAACTCAAGGGCTCTTTTCGATACAAGCAGCAACTGTTTGGTCGAGCAACTGTTTGGTCTTCAGGATTTCGCCTATCTATTCATGTCATCTATCAGTACCGATCGCATGAAGCGGAGCAAAAGTAATCTGCACTAACATTCACATACTACAAATTGCAGAGTAGGAAAGTGCACTGACCTCTTCACCATTTTTATAGCATGTACACTCAATGTTTCCCTATCATCTGTCAGTTTGTCATCCTTGAAGCATAAGCAGAAGTGACTCCAGACGTGCAGCCTAGAACAAATAAAGCAAGAAGAATAAATCTTAAGTTAGCACTATGTTCAATCCAAACCGAAATGACAGTAAATTTGAACCTAAATGGCCCATTTCTGCAGTATATATATGTCGCAGGAACAAACTTGTAGTGGTCAAAAAGGAAAAAAACTTATATCCAAATACAAAAATTAATTATCCAGATGACATGGCAGCACTCAAAAGCAAACAACTTGGTGATTTGTTCACGGCTTCCACCTATAAGGAGATTGATGGTGGTGCTTTTATCAAGTGTATCACATAAATTTCATTGGCTAGTCTCTTGGTTAATCTTTTTTATTTTACCAAATTAAACCTAAATTTCCCGTGTTCTAGAAACAGAAGCAACACAGAGTAATTTTATTGTCACCAAAATAGCATCATGAACTCCTCTTGTATTTTTACGCATTACATTAATCAGATAAGCAACTCGTGTATGCAAATGTATTCTATTTTCCAACATAGTTGAGAACCATGCAAAATTCTTAATTGGATTGACCTTTATTCAGAGTTGTAGCACCAGTTATCCAACACCAGAATATTGAGTTGTATCACCAGTACTTTAGCATATATTCAATTATCAACAATGGAACTTAGTTCCATAAAACCTTCAGATTGTATAGGTTCATACATCATAGTTTAGCGACTAAGAATCCGTAAGGCATCAGAGCTAACAAGCAATGTCTTTTACTTGTAGCGGTAATGATCATATACCATTTCACTCTGATCAAATAAACTTTGTTGCTGCACCTAGACCATTTGATTAGAAAAAAATAATACCCCTTGTTTGACGGAACGGAGGTAATAGCTACGGGTTTGCCAACTAACATTATTTTGTTGCAACCTGTAGAACTGGAACAACGGACTAATAATTCAGATGGATAAACTATTCAGATTTCCTAAAATAATACCAAGATGCCTCCTTATTAAACAGATGAAGAAATTCATAAGAGAGCAAACATGAAGTTGTAGGATATTAAGGCAGTGACAGCATTACATATTGGCCTCTTTTTCAACTCTCGCTCTAAAAGGTTGATGCAGGTGACTTTACGTTGTCTTCAGAACCCCCACTTAATATGAAGACAAATGAGCCAGATAATAGGAGATTCACTCGCTCACGTATGGGGCCTAGACATCGATCTTGTTCTCATGCATGATGTCTGGAGGTCGCCGCTGACTGCCACCGCCCTGGCCACCGGGTACAAATTGTCGGCTCCCAACTTCGGCTACACATCACGGAACTCTGCGTATCACAATTAGATGACCATGATTTCAAGTTAATAGGCATACACTCCACAAAGTCAGTAAGATGTAGCATTATGACAATGACAATAATGTAAATGTGCATGGAGGCTAGTCCATCATTTGGAAAGCAAAAGAACAAACTCAGGTCAGTGTAAATCATCTATATATTTCTGCATCCACCACACAGTTTACGGAACACACTTTGCACACAATTTTATATGTTTTGAGTATGTAATGGACATATGATGCTATGCAGATTTTGCCAGTACGTAGGGGAGAGGATCCAAAGATAGGGGATGACCATAAAATACACACACTTGCATGGCATAAGCAGGAGCTTCTTCAATTCCAATTTAACCACATCGTGCATCAACAGGACCTATGTCTTACGACTTTCAACTGTGATTTTCTCCAGCTATTCCGGAAAAGGATCCTTTGCAACCTTTGTCTTCAAGAAACCGCGGGATACCACGGCTACAAAATGAATATCCGTCTCATGAGATAGTATATAAGAGAGCAATTGACCAAGAAAATTTCCAGTTATTTGTAGTGTCCACAATGTATATTTTATCATATACATTAGAATTATTTATTTGTTCAAATTTTCGTGTGAGATAAGGCCCTATTTTAGATTTTCGCATAGGGCCCCAGATTTTGTCGGCCCGGCCCATTGCCACAATACAACAGTAACGAAACGTTTTTCATTTTGCTTTTTGCTTACCACCCAGTATCAGTGCGTTGCTCCTGTGGAACATTAGCTGAGATTGGATAAATAATAAACAACCAGAAGGGATCTCCTGCCGTTCCTCCTTCCAAAGCTATACCTGTGATGATCTTTTTTGAAAGATCCGTAATGAAAAATGGAATGATAAACACCTCTAGTATGGAGCATATATATGAGCACAAGAGAGTAATCAAAGCGGAGGTCAGTAGGAAACCTCGTAGAAGGCTGGCGTAATTTTCCAGGAGCACTTTAAAATTTGATGAGTAATCGGGCCTCAGTGGAAGGTGGAAAAAAACGATTCTGCGAGTACAAGCACTAAAGAAACATCCTTAAAGCTGGTTAACATCATAATGGTTAGGCGTGTACAGTACGTGATGTTATATATACATCATACATGACCAAAGTTGGAAAATCTTGACTGGTAATAAAATTCTAAAAAGAACTACATTTTCGATTGGAGGTCGTAGAAATTGAACAGAGAGACGGGATGTTAGAAACATACCACGAATTAGGTCCTTCAAATGTTTACCAAGATCTCCACATCTGCTTGGTTCGATACACTACAGGAGAAGCTGAATACGCCGAGTCCCTAAATGCCGTCGGCGTAGGCTGGTCAAACTTTCCAACCGGTCACCTATCCTAATACTACTCCAGCCCCAGCACACTTAACTTCTTCGTTCCTTCCATATGAGCTTCCGACAAAGAAACTAGAACTTGTTGTGAATATTACCATATCAAACCTATTAACCATTACACCATAATGTTAGACATATATATTTTTTTATATTCCATACAATTATTTGAGTAAACAACAATGAATAAGTAATAATAATCTTAAATTCAAATAAATTTTTTTATTTATTTTGCTTTTTTCATTTAAACTAGCATGGTGGCCCTCGCAAATGCGAGAGCATCACCTTTAATTACTTAAAATAAGTCATTGACTATTTTTTATGCATAGCCATCATTACAAGAATGAAAATAAACGGGTCAAGTGGCCTTCTATTCTCTATCTATCTACTAATTTACACAGAGGTAGGTTAGTCGTACCAGATTTTCCGTCCGCTTTTACTTTGGACGATTTTGCCCCTGTGAGTTCAGACATATTACGGGAGTGCCACCGCCCAGTCAAACCTGAAACGTTTATTTTCTTATTCGTTCGTTTCTGTCGGCCCGCTCCTTCGCCCCGGTCGCGCAACTCCACCAACGCGCGGTCGTACGTCCCTACTCCCGCCCGTGACTGGCTGCTACAGACCGGTCGCCGCCGCCGCGGCAAGGAGCAACTGCATATAGGCAAGGAGGAGATGGTAGGGGGGTCGGGGTGAGAAAGAGTGCAGGGATGATATGGACAGATCGACTCAGAGGATCTGGGGCCCTTGCGGCGCTAGGAGGGATCGAAGGGGAACGGGGGAGGCGTCGTTGGTATCCCAATGCTTCGAGGTGCGCCTGCTCGGGATGGGCAGCTTCCGTTGAGCCGCGGAAGAAGGGGCATCGCGGGTCCTGGTCCTCTTGCTTGTAGCGATGACAGAGGGAACCAGAACCGTCTGGATGCTAAATGCTGAGTCAGCAGGCCATCTCCCCAGCTTCTCCAGCGCACTGAATGGCCGTCTAAGGTGATAGATGCGGTGCCTTAATTTTGCAGGGGATTTTGCAGAGTCCATGTACTGTACTGCTGGTGGTTGGGTTCGGGAAAGCTTCAAGTGCTTCGATTTGGACGAGGATTCTGAGGCAGACTGCTACAATGGCAATCACTAGCAGGTTCTTTCCTTTGGCCAATTTACCTCATGTCCAGTCCCCCTGTCCTGTACATAGAAAGAAATTGCGATTGCAAGTATTTTTTTTATGCAAATCTTCATTTGCGTAGACAAGGTGTTTGACGGACATCTCAGATTAAAATAAATCTATGGAATCTATATCCACCACTAAGCCATCTGAAACCTTTCTCCGGTTAATGGTATTCACAATTTGCAATTGTAGAATTGAAGAAGGCTTAATGAGTAAACTGAAGAGGCTTAAGGAGTTGCAACGTTGAGCTGAACCACTAGAGAAATTCGCAGGTGAATTTTTCAATGTGTATCAAGGATGATGGCCTACTATGTTGCGACGCTTACCAATGTGGTGGTATGTGCGTCTATTCTTTTTAATCTCATATAAAAAAACATGTCGTTGGAGGCAAACCAAAATCCACAAATCGTTCTGAAATTTCTGCAAAACATTAGTACTGATACACTATGTGGTTAAGTTTAAACATGTAGATTTTGGTTAGTACTTATACACTACGTGGTCAAGTTTGAACCTGTAGATTTTGGTTACAGGACAAGCACATGGAGAAGTTTTGGAAGATGATTTCCCACTTCTGAAATGAACAAGCAGCACACGTGCGGTACCTGCTGTTACATTTCATTGACTGAAGCAGTTCGTCTGCACACGTATGTTCAAAAATCTGTGAAAATCATTCTTGCTAGCCTTTCCTTTGTTTGGATGCTTATCTCTAATAAAGATCCCTTTCCTGTTGTGCAAATAACTAAGAGATAAATCGGAACCAATCATGTTGATATCATCTTACAATAGCAGACTTTGATACATGCGCATCTTCGTATTTATATGCTTTAACTGTGTACCGTTTGGTAACTCCAAAACTTTTACCGGATTACTTTGTTTGCAAGTGCACTGATCGAAAACATTCTAAGGATACCCGTTATATAATCGATTTTTATTTACCAGATTTATTTTTGGTTGATGGTCTTTTTTCATTCCATAACGACATATTATAAACACCATAAGAAAGGAGACGTTGTGTGAAGAAAATGTATCTAGACTTCATTTAGTGTGTAGATTCACTCTAAAGCTATGTGAACTTATGTACTAAAAGAAGTCTAGATATACTTGATTTACAAAGCTAAAACATCTTATATTTTAAAAACGGAGGAAATATTAAATACAAGGATAGAAGTGAGACCGCACACCGCGCAGATCCATATGCTTAGGAATACCTCATAGTACCACCAACCTCTGCGCAAAGAAATGACACAGAAAAAGAACATTTGAGCCCAAAATCAAACAATCATTTCTGATTATTTTGTTTTTGGAGTATTATATGGCTATATCGAATCAATTTATATACAACAAGAAAAAAGTCAAAGTAGCCCCGTAGCAACGCACGGGCATTCAACTAGTATTGAGTAAATTTGCATATGATTTTATTGAAGTATTTTTCCTAAGGCATAAAGCCCTAGAATTGCAAAATCGTAGGATTAGGTGCGGCATGTTCCGTTGAACCATACATATTCAAAAACATTAGAAATTTGAATAAAAAATATATAATAGGAAAAGGAAAGACATTTTTATTAAGAATTATTACGAATTGTTAATCAATTCTAATCCTTTGAATCGAACGACCTTGTATTTCACTGATCCAAAGAATCCAAATCATTTAAAAATCTTAAGTAATTTCTCTGATTCAAAAAAGTTGAATCCTTTGTATTTCCTACTTCCTTGCTTTTAGATTCTTGATGTCGCCAACCTTTGATCCAATTAATATATTCTTTTGATCACATGTATTTTAGCTTCACTTATTTATTTTATTTGATGTGATATATTTCGGTATAATTTTGAAGATAAATCATTATGATTTCTGTCGTATAGTTATGTGATGATCTATTGTTTTCATCTTGTGTGTAGTAATAAAAAGAGGGTTCACTATATTGACATTTAGATATTTAAATTTTAAGTTAGGACTTCTACCATATCGCTCTTCTTGTATATAATGTGCTCCAAATAGTACATGGACTACGATACATTTTATTTAAATTATGACATGTATTGGCTTGGTCAGGGTATGCTTGGTATAATTTAAAAGACTTGTGGGTTATGATCCACTAACAAAAATATGTCTTATTACATCGGTGGCTTGATGTTATCCTTTTTGTTAAGAGATTATTCATATTTATTTTAGAAAACACCAAGTACATTAATGGACATACACATACTGTTTTTTTTTTCCTTTTGACCATACTATGCTTTAAGCATAAATAATTACATGCAAGAGTTTTTATATAATATAAAATTGTTGATATTCCTTAGCTATTTTATCTATAAATAATCAATGTGAAAGACATGCTACCATATGGACCACATGCTGGTTAGTGTGAGATTTTTAGACTCTTAGCCATAGATAGAAGACGTGCACATAGATGAATTGTCTGAGCATAAATGTTATCGATATCTTGTGGTTAATTGGTCGGTTGTACTTAGTTTATTTAATCAGTCAAATTTTATTATCATAGAATCAAAAGGTAAAGATATTTTGCGAATTAATTTTCAGAACATTTGCAATATATACAATTGTAGTCTAAATTACAAATAGTTATCTTTGTTTTTCTTGCAAAAAAACTTATCTTTATATTATTATTTCTTGTGTACTAATGCATGCGTCTATACAACAATTAACTATCTAGATCTGGTTAGTTTTGTTATTCACGCTAATTAGTTCACTTGGAAACAATACATGCATGTCCACCCAAGTTGAACAACTGGGCCGGATTGACCAACTGTAGAGTTGAGCTCCTTATCCATACTTATTTTACACGGACTTTATCTGCTCAGATCGAGCAACTTCGGAGTTGAGCTCCAAGTCCATAAGCATTCTATCATTAGTTGGTGAGCATTCATAGGATCTTGTTATTTTTCAAACGCAAAATTAGGTCATCCAGTAGTGTGCAAATGATTTATGAGCGGCAACGTTGGTAACTTGATACCCGTGAATAATGCATTCGTAGGAACTTACTATTTTTTCAAACGGAAAAGTAGGACATCAAGTAGTGTGCACATGATTTATGAGCGAAAGCGTGATGTTTGTAACCTGGTATGAATGTCTATTTAACAGACAGCGGCAGTAGCCGAGCACACTCCTATAGAGAGAATAATTAGTCTAGAATTTGCGCAGATTATAGCCTAGTCTTAATCTAAGTTAGAAGTCCTATTGACTCTCTAACATATGCTTACGTGATTTTTCTACATTGTATGTAAGAAAAAAGAGTCAAGGGTCAATTTTTTTGTTATGCCTTAGTGCTATGCGGTACGGGAGCGTGTCGAGCCCAATCTCGACCGTTTCCTGTCGTATCTGTTGCAGCCGGCAGCGGGATGGCTTCTGGGTTCGTCCGGGCATGGTGGTGATGGCCTTTCTCCCCCGTCGGAGTTGGTTGGCCGGTCGAATAAAGGTGGTTCGGCCTAGGGTCCCTCTTGTGTGGAGATGATCACCTTCCTGAGGATGGTTCTTGATTTGGGCGGAGTGGGGAGTTCCGGAAGGCTCCGCCGGCGAATGTACCAGCTCTTTTATGCCTGCAGTTCGCTGGATCGGATGGTATTCGGTCGTGTGCACCTATGTTTTATTCCAACCGTTTGGTTCAGGAGGGAGCGCCACGAAGCTCTGTCCTTTGTTGCCACCAGGCGACTGTCGATCCATGGTGAAGTCAGAGATGAAGAATTCATGAAGGCCAGGTTTGGAGATCTATCTATGGAGGTTTGAGTCGTCGTACAGTTGAGGGACTTGCTTGGTGTTCCGGGCTAAACAACAGTCGTATGTAAGTGGGGACAGCAACACAGGTGAATTTCTTTCAGGGTGAAAACTCAAGGTCTGGCCTTAGCTAGTTGTTCCTGGCAATGGCCTTGTTTAAGACATTGTTTTGAGAGAAAGGATTATCTTCAGGGTGAAAATTTAGATCTTTGATCGGGCAACGACGGCGCTTGTGCACTGTTCCTTTCTTAGAGGCGTTGCTTTTGAAGAGTCTGGAGTTCAGGTGTTGTATTGATGGTGGTTGTACTATTACTGCTAGGAACGGAACACTGTATCAGGTCTTTTTTTCTTAGTTTTCTTTATCTCTTGTTGGCTATGTGCATCCGTAATGCCAATAAGGTATTGCGTTGTTTCAGAGGCCGGATATAATTGGTATCTCTCGATATTAATATATGCTTTTTTCCAAAAAAAAAAAATGGCACGCGAGTCTTCCCTAATTTTTTTTTGGAAGGTTGGCAGAGTCCTGTCTCTACACGACTCACGTGGTGATCAATTCTTATTACGTTTGTACACGGGAGCCCCTCCCTGTATGTATCGTGTCAAGCGGACTACGGTCCTGTGAAAATAAATTATTGCAGTTATGTAACTCTTACTTTTTTTATAAATCCTAGCCATAAATATTAGATCTAACCATCAATATAATTTGAGTGATGTGGCTCAACATGGTGCCTTAAAAAACATCCTTATATTGCTTTTAGTATATAATAGATAGATTTGAATAATTCATATCTACAAATCCGTAAATCACAATTCGACAAATAATATATCCAAATCGATCAGAAAAATAAGAGGAATCCTAATATGACATCTCTATCATCTATTTAATTATATATCGTAACTTCTAAATATTAGACCAACTGAAACTATGTCAAGATTCATGAAACACCCCGTTTTTTGCACTCGGAAAATAAAAAATGGTTTTTTGGTGCGACGAAAAGGAAAACTTCCTCCTGCAACATTTTTCGCCATCCCATGATATACACGAGTACACAATATGGGCACATTAACGCAGACTATATCGCGATTCTATCAATAACATTGGTCATTTGACCTAAAATTCAGAAAACCTCGATTGAGATAGGTCATTTTGTGAAGGTTTTTTGAGACACAATCAATATACCAGGTTTGGTATTTTTCCATGCAACTATGTCACATAATATGACACCACGCGAAAGTTTTGTATTGTTTCGATCGTTTTTGAATTTTTTATGCCCGTTTCAAACTATCGTCAAACTTTGTAAATCGAGGGGCATGAAGATTCTTAGCTCGGGGCTGAGACTCACTAAACTTGCATTATATGTCTAATGAAATAGCATATTATGAACCTAAAAATGATTTTTGAAAAAATCATGAGCATCATATCATGTACCTGTAGTTCAAATCTAACTCATTTCCTACCGATTCAGCAGAATTTTGTCTTTTTTACGAGAGGTGGACGAAAAGGTTTGAGATATCCAGGTTGGGAAATTATGCATTCAATATGGTCTAATATTTTGAAAAATGTGGTATTATTATTTTGAAACTTTCTTGCTTCACAAAACACCCCGTTTTTTGCACTCGAAAAATGAAAAATATGTTATACGAAAGTATTTATATTATATATATATATTTAAACAAATATGTAATATTTGAGTTTATATAGATAGATCTTATTTTTCTGCCAATTTTAATATATTATATGTAATTTTCTGAATTTAAATGATTTAGTTATGATTTTTCTAAGATTAATGGGGCAAAAAAATGGCTACGCGCGTAGTCTCAAACCTTTACCGTCGGCGTAGACTTGACACCGTCGCTCTGCCGTTAGCGTAGTATGCTACGCCGACGGTCCCGTTTACGACGACGGCTGCCGTCGGCCTATCTATCCTACGCCGACGGTAAAACTGGGCCGACGGCCCCGACATATTGCCGTCGGCCTATATTGTTATTCCCGTAGTGATATGCGCATGCATATCACTGCCGTGTTTGTTGTTATGGTTTAATTTCATAAGCCAGCAAAAATCAAGCAAGCACAACAACCAGACTGAAGATACAGGTAAACTTACACCAACTGCCTCCTGCATATTATCAAGTTTAACCTTGGTAATGTTTCCGCCCACTGTCTGGTAAAAAAAAAAGTATGTTCTGGAAATGTTTACGTGATCACACCTATACCAGCGTGAGGCGTCAGCCTAACCTTTTAATTTTTTGTTTCTCGAGACGAAGCTCAAAGAACCTGGGTGTGGAATCCCTTTACTTGCGTCATGATTGATATGATTCGGCAACCCGTGTGTGACCTTTCTATTAACATTGCAGGTGCATTGCTAACAACATTTCTGCGTGTGGAGATCGTGCATGCGTGCATTGTTGACTGAAAGTCCATCACGGAATTCCCGAATCAAGGATGACAGTAGTTAGGTATTTCACACGGATTATTTGAGCTTCCTCTCGCAGGAAAATAGAAGATAAGGCTGACACCTTAGACTGGATATAGGCGTGACCGCGTAAATATTTTCAAATTGAGCACATTTCTACATGCGCGCGTATGATCTTCAGCATGACCGGCCCCGGGCTAATATCTGGTGTGGTGGCGAGTAGATTAGTACCGGCCAGTGAGTGGGATAGGCATGAAGCAGTCGGAATCCATCCAGCGGCGATGAGAGAAGGAGTTTGTGAGGAGAAGTGTTTGTGGCCGGCGGCGAGGAGAGAATGAGTTTGAGGATGTGCGAAGAGGATTTTGTGACCAGCGGCCCGGAGAGAATGAGTGTGAGAATCGTGCACGCGTAGAGGAAGGCGCCGATCGTATGGCCAGCACTAGCAGCCGCCTAGCAGTCTCTCTCTGCTACAGCCGCCTAGCAATCTCTTGCTTCATTTGTGCACGTACCCAACAATCATGCCTGTGGTTACTCCCTCCATCCCGAAATAACTGATGTGCGTTAGTTCAAATTACAATTTACAAATAACCCCATGTAACATTAAACCATTACAAATTTGGCTGGAATCAAAACTGCGATCTTGGCTCCTTTCTGCGATTCCCGTCGCGATCTCCGCTGGCTTCACGTCCGCGATTCCTGTTCGTGATCCCCGCCGGGTCCAGGAGCAGAGGAAGCGAGATGTGCCGACGTCCAGGTCCCGTCGTCCATCCCCCGCCTCCAGAAACCACCGCCGCCGCTATGGCCGGAGCCTAGAGCTCGTCCCGACTCTATCCCCGTACAATGCGACACAACCGCCTGGGGAACGACCGTGCCTGCGGAATGGCCTGGAACTCCGTGGTGGTGGCAGGGCAAGGAGGAGGTCGAGAAGAACCGGCTCGTGCCTAGGGAACGACCTAGAACTACGTGGTAGCTTCACCTGATGAGTTCAAACTTGATGGATCACAGTAGCATATATTCTGCCAAAGTCAAAATTTTGCCCGAAGACGGAGATAAGGACACCCTTTGGCAGCAATTTTAAGGGAAGTCGCATACATGATTCAGTCTAGACAAATGAGGCACTAGCACTGAGGAAACTTGTTTGTAGGCTGGATTTAGTCAGATGTTTTAGCTATGCATATTTGACGAGAGACCTTAAGAGGCTGCTTCCAGTTCTTCCATGAAAGTATCAAATAATGCTACTGATCAAATCTACAACATGCCAATGATAAGTTCAAGTGAATGGTCCCGCTATTTCCAAATTTTAAAACCTTTTGTAGCAGAGTATAAATTCAAGTGAATGCCATTCTTTCCTTCTCCAAAGGTATACAGCTTACCGGAGTTGGCGAGGGCAACCGTATGAGACCATACATAGCTGATCATCGGCCTTATGTTGAATTCTCGAAAATATTCAATCAACAGATGAGGGCTCTCGTTGTCCTTGTTACCATGCCCAGGCTTGCCTCCTAAACCACAACCCATGGAGTATACTGAACTGCATTTTAAAAAAGGATCCTGAATTCTTGGAACGAAAGCTTGTTTCTAGTTATGTGAATGGGCATGCTATTGGATAATGAAGCAAATACAACAGTCAATAACATCCTGAAGGGGTCCAGACAGAAGACAAGGCTAAATAGACTTTGGCCATGTCTTCTTTTTCTTCTTTTTTCTTTCTCCACCACCTGGGCTAACTCAGATTGTAAATAGGACAGCTCAGAAGAAAATCCCTACTACTAGAGTATAAAAGAGACATCCAAAATAGTACAGGAAGTGTGTTACACATACACCATGGCTTATTTTGTTTATTTCTATTATATAATAAAAGGGATTTCCATTACAAAGTTACAATGGTTTGGGCTTCAGACCATCAGCTCAATAAATTCAGAACACGATGTAGCTCAAGCATAGGAAACAAGAAATAACGAATTGGATAAGTGAGCTAAATATCCAATAACAAGGGTACTGCTTTCCACAAATTCCTAGATATACAATTTACAACATACCACATGGCACAGAAGTTGACTGTTAGCTATTGTATAAGTTATCATTATAAATCTTGGACAACAGGAAAAAGGTTAGCGTAGACCATCAGGTTATCTTACCCCAATTGAGCTTAAGGAACTTGTCATAAGTTGAGTATGCATGCCTCTCAAGACATTCAGAAAAGTGGTATGCATACAAGGTAACAGTGTTCAAGCACTATCATCACAAAGAAGCACGTCAATAAGAAAAGAAACATTTATTTCATAATCGGAAGTAACAGAAAGTGTATAAGGCGATGTACAACCTTGGTGTTTAGGCTGGGTGCTTAAAAGAAAAACCGGATTTTTTTGCCACTTGGGAGTCACCAGGTGCTTGCGGAAGGGAGAGGGTGCCAAGTTTGGCATCGATGCCCATCGGTACTTAAGAAAATAATTGCAATTTTCTAAGCACCATGACTAGACCAGATCCACTAGCAAAGTGCCGGTGCAAACATCAGGCTTTGGTGAAAACGAAATATAGTCAAGTGCTTGCTAACATTTCATCGCTATCTATCCTTAAGCACCCTTCAATATACATGCCCTAACACATACACCATGGAATATTTTGTTTATTGGTACTTCAAACTTTAAATGCTTAATTATGCTCATGAATTTCAACTTACATCTGATAGTGTTTCTGTTCAGAAAAGAAAAGTCAAAACAATATATTGAAAAGGTAGAAATGCACAAAGTTAACAATATAGATCTCAAAGTAGAAATGCACGAATAAACTATTTTTCATAAGTAACCACATGATTTATACCGTACTAGTTATGTACAAAAACTAAGAAATTGTTCAAACTGTACAAAAGCATAAGAAATTATTATTACTAAGAAGAATGAGCCAGCTAGCTTTACAAACCTCATAATTAATGACCATCAGACTGCAGTACAACACCATTGCATCTCCACTGTTTAGTGTCCTGGTCTCCCAAGGATTATTTTCTTTTTCTGCCACAAGATACACACAGCTGGTAAACCTTAATTTCTGCAAATTAAGAAATCACAAGAAGAAATAAAAGAGATACTCCAGGATAGGCACATTGTCAAGTTACAACAATAGTAGCAGAGTATATAATGTAAATAACCTCCTGAGATCAATGTGTACTCTAACAAGTTACAAATGCTAGTAATGGCCTACTTGGGGATCTATCTATTATCTATCAACTATAACTGTCTAATTTGGCCACCAATTAATGATGATGATGATTTTTTCCTTTGAAGTTCATAAAAAAATTAAAATTATAATTAAATTGCACAGTAACAACATGGTTCTACTATTCAGCTAATATTACATACAAACAACACATATGTATGTTTTGACAGATGGCACAATAATTATTATCCCACAGATTCATGTTGTTTAAAGTTGCTACTCACATATATGATACTTTATTTATTGCATGGTTTTCATAGCAGATTTGTATTGTTTCATATCATAAAATGTCCATTAAACCAATTACTTTATTTCTCGGACACTCTCAATCAACTTTAAGAGACGCCCTCGCATTTGCGAGGGCCACCATGCTAGTTATATAATAAAAGCAATATAAAAGTGTTTTTCGAGGCACCACATTAGTCCACATCTACATAAATTATATTGATCGTAAGATTTACTATTTATGGCTTAGATTTAAAGATAACAAAAGGTTCCGTAAAACTGGCCGGTCCAATCAGCAGTCAACAATGTCACGTACGAGTTAATAAAATACACGCGTGCAAGTGGGTAAGTCTAAGGCAAGGATTTAATTAGTAGGGAGAGATTGAGAGCGTATCGTGTAGTCCCGGGTCTATTTGAAGGGTTAATTGGATAGATGCCACTGCAATTTCCGCGTATTTGAGAAACGCCATTACAACTTTTAACTTTGGAAAAACGCCACTGCAATTTTGCGTATGTTTGAGAAACGCCATTACACCCATTTATCCAACATATACGAATCTATATACCTGGTATTCCCAGTCGTATGTACGTACCACGGTGGGGTCCACCCGGATCCGTTAAAAAAACGTAAGTTGATGAGAAATATTAGAGTAAAATTACAATAATATTACAATGTAAAAATCACATGCATGCATTTGTATAAAAATATGTCATAAAAGCTCCAGGTCAACACCTTCTTTAGGTTACATCACTCGACAAATTTTTGTTTTCAAATCGCATATTTGGTGAAGATTTTGCATCACTTGACAGTATAGGGTTGTCCTACTTAGAATCCAGCAAGTTGTTCTTACAAATTAATTGCAATCAGTATATGTTAAGATTCCACACAAAACGAAGGTACAAAGGATCTTAGTGTGTTCGATGCAGCTGAAATGGTTTTCATAGACCTAATGCAATAAAATTTTACTTCAGTTTTTTGACAAGATACATATATGAATGCGCCACTATTTTCATGGCTGTTAGAACGAGGCCGCATTCAAAACCAAGGTTCAACACTAAATGTGTAGTGTTACTGTACCTATTTTGAGTGTTGACCTGGAGCTTTTATGCCACATTTTTATGCAAATGCATGCGTATGATCTTCACTTTGTAATATTGTTGTAATTTTACTCTAATATTTCTCATCAACTTACGTTTTTACGGATCCGGAAGGACCCCACCGTGGTATGTATATATATATACGGCTAGGAATACCAAGTATATAGATTATTATATGTTAGATAAGTGGGTGTAATGGCGTTTCTCAAACATACACAAAATTACAGTGGCGTTTTTTCAAAGTTGAAAGTTGTAGTGGCGTTTCTCAAATACGCGAAAATTGCAGTGACGTCTGTCCAATTAACCCCTATTTGAACGGGTCCTGGCCGATCACTAGCGCGACTTCTGTATGCTGACACACACCAAAATTTTATCGCCAAAAAATTTGAGCACTACTTCTGTATGCTGCTGGACCGCCGGTACGTGAACAGGGACAGAGTTATTCGGCCAGCCTAATCAGCATGGACATGCCCGCCAACAAAGCAATCTCGCTTGCAACAAGGCCGGACAAGAAGGCCATCAGTGAGAGACAGGGGCTGCTACTGTACATCTTTGATCCTGCTGGCTGATGTACATCGCAACAGTTTTGGGACATTAAACCATCTTTGATCCTGCTGGCTGATGTCCAACGCAACAGCTTTGGCACATTAAACTAGAGTCTGGAGCTTAAGTCAAACAGCAATATGCTTCAGCAATTTGTCTATCAAATATTTAACAAACTGATGGCTTTGTTTGGTATCAAGGTATTTTTGAAGTGTTCAAAGAATACTTCAGTTTTGAAACTGCTGAAGTATTAAATACTCCCTCGATCCAAATTAATATTCTCAGATTTTTCTAAATTTGAATGTATCTGGACATGTTTTAGTGCAAGATACATCCGAATCTAGAAAATCTGAGAACAATTGGATCGGAAAAATACTTTAAAATGTTCTGATCTATAAATATTATAGTTTTAAAACTGAAGTATTCTTTAAACTATGGTTTTTTAAAGTATTGAAGAATGAGGACTCACCCTCTTTTTATGAAAAATTAGAAAAAATAAAAGTTGTGGTATTTGTTTGCCAGACGCTGAAATACTTTGGTCTTGAAATACTTCGGCTTAGAATATACGAACCTACCAAACAAAGCCGAAGTAATCTACTGGGACAATGATCACGCACTCATATAATTATCATTGTCTTTAGTGTTACTAAAAGTTTTATTCACACATGGAATCTACGTTTCTCCAGGACTCTTTGTTTAGCATTCCATGTCCCTTTCATTCACAAATTCCTTACGACAGAAAAAATCTGTTGTTAAACCTTGTGATATGCTATACATCAAGACATACATATCCTATTAAAAATCAATCCACCTGATGCACCACCTCCATCATTTTAACTTAACCGTGGGGAGAAACTTGTTGAGAAATAGAGCAATTTACCAAGCGAATTATCCAAAATAAACGCTAGATAAAACATGACTAGAATAATAGGCAATATACTAATCATGCTAAATAGCGAATACAAATTAAGGCATATAGCCAAACAAACTGCAAGGCATAAAACTTTGGATAGGATCAGAACAAGATTGAGACAGAAGATGTACACGGCAGTAGCAGAAGTAGAACCGCCGGCGTTGGAACCGTCATTGGCCATGTCGAGGAAGAGGGTGCTGATGTCGGGGAAGAAGTCCTCGTCGGGGAAGACGTCGCTATCTGTGAGGGAGTCCGTGACGAAGCCAGTAGTCGCGCTGATAGCGCTCCCCAAAAACCTTATCGCCCTTCTCCCGTACAGGACTCGAAGCAGCGGGGTCTCGGAGGCCTACTGTCCCGGCTCGCGGTGCACGCCGCAAGACGGGATGGGGAAGATGGAAGTAGCGCAGTGCTCTGGAACTGGAGGCGCAAGGGATGTGTGGCAGCGTAACTGAGAGGAGGCGCGACCTCTCTCTCTTATAGGCGCACACAGTGCAGAAGATGAAACGAATGGACGGAAGATGAAGCGAACAGGCGGCAGTCCACCGGACAGCCTCCACTCAATTCGTATTCATTTAACTCGTATTAAAAGTCCATTCAAAGCAAACGTTTCAGCTTCTGTACATCTGTTCATATACCATTCATGCGTTGAAAAATAAAGCTCGGCTCGGCGAGATTCCCGCAACCCGCAACCCACGGCGCGCGCGCGTCGTGACGAGGCGAGGCGAGGCGAGGAGAGGCGAGCGAGGAGGAGGAGCGCGCGTGTGGAACTCTCTCCTTCTCCTTCTCATCCTTTTACCAAGTGGTAGAAGAGCTCACCTTATAAGTTGGTCCAACTTCCACTCAACTAGCAATGTGGGACTAAACATTTGTCCCAGCTCTTGTCTTGCATGAATGGGCCACATGAGCCTCTAGGATTTTCAGGAATTATTGAAATAGAAAATGGGCTAGATTATTTGGGCCAAAATTCCAACAATCCCCCACCAGATCCCAGAGGCACATGTAATTTGCCTTTGGTTCCAAAACACTGTTTATATACCGGTACTATAGCGGAGACTGTTAAGTTGAACTTCCACCTAGAATTCTATGCTACACTAGGTTGCGACTTGTAAAGTGGACTATGCCTTGAACTGCAAGTTTGCTGCAATATAGCTTCACACGAAGTCTTGACCGATACTGGGCTACCGTGGGACTTCCCGCGGGTGGAGCTTATACGTCATACTCCATGACCTTTCATGAGTTTATTAGAGAGCACCCTACTCTTATAGACTGCGACGTTTTAACAGTCAGACTCATATAGGTGTGTTCTTCAAAAGATGTTCTGCAGGACAACATCTTTGCTTAGGATAAGTCACTTAGAACACATTAAGATAATAAATCAACCTGCCATGCAGAATAGGAAAGTATTGCATCTTTATGGAGTGGTGTTTATTAAAGTAGGGATACTTTCCTCTCAGCTAACCAACAGCTTGTTTCCCAATTCTAATTCACGGGATCTCCGATCACATAGAGTGGTTTGCCACTGTGGAAAGCTCAAATTGTGGGTCTCATACCCATCTCCTTCGATGCATTTTCTATCACGTTGCGTGATAGACCCTTTGTGAAGGGATCTGCCAAGTTTTTAGATGTTTGGATATAATCCAATGCAATAACTCTGGAGTTTCTCATTTTCCTGAACGATTTCAGTCTCCTCTTCACATGTCTTGAGGACTTCATATTATCCTTAGAACTGTTCACCTTAATAATCACAGTTTGATTATCACAGTTCATTGGAATTGCGGGTATAGGTTTTTCAACCACAGGTAAGTCCATCAAGAGTTCACGAAGCCACTCTGCTTCAACAGTGGCTGTGTCTAGTGCTGTGAGTTCTGCTTCCATAGTTGACCTCGTTAAGATGGTCTGCTTGCAAGACTTCCAAGAAACAGCGCCACCACCAAGTGTGAAAACATATCCACTCGTGGCCTTTATCTCATCAGCATCAGATATCCAATTTGAATCACTATAACCCTCTAGTACCCTCAGATACCCGTTATAGTGTATGCCATAGCTCGCAGTACCTTTTAGATATCGCATAACTCTTTCAAGAGCATGCCAGTGATCATCTCCTGGATTTGAGACAAATCGACTGAGTTTGCTTACAGCAAAGGCGATGTCAGGTCTCGTGGCACTAGCTAAATACATGAGCGAGCCAATGATTTGAGAGTATCTTAGTTGGTATCTAGCATTTCCCCGATTCTTTCGAAGCAACACACTAGGATCATACGGTGTAGGAGAAAAATTGACGTCTCTATACCCGAAACGACTCAACATCTTTTCCACATAGTGGGACTGAAGCAATGTAATTCCACCATCATCATCTCTCAATAGCTTGATGTTCATGATGACATCAGCTACTCCCAGATCCTTCATCTCAAAGGAACGAGATAAGAAATCTTTGACCTCCTTAATTGCATTAAGGTTGGTTCCGAAAATCAGTATGTCATCAACATACAAACAAAGGATGACTCCCTCACCCCCACCATGGCGATAGTATACGCACTTGTAAACCGTTTACAACAAAGCCTGCGGTTAAGGTTTTATCAAATTTTTCGTGCCTTTGCTTAGGTGCTTGTTTAAGACCATACAAAGACTTGATGGCTTGCACACTTTTCTTTCTTGACCATTTACTACAAAACCATCTGGTTGATCCATATAAATTTCCTCATCCAACTCTCCATTTAGGAAAGCCGTCTTAACGTCCATTTGATGAGCGAGAAGACCGTGTGAGGCCCGGAGAAAGTAGTACTCGAATGGTGGTCAACCTTGCTACAGGTGAGTAAGTGTCAAAGAAGTCTTCACCTTCCTTTTGGGTATAACCCTTGGCCACAAGCCTTTCCTTGTACTTCTCAATAGTACCATCAGGCCTTAGTTTCTTCTTGAACACTCATTTACATCCTACAGGTTTGCACCCATAAGGACGATCAGTGATCTCCCATGTTTCATTAGCTAAGATGGAATTCATCTCACTATGAACAACTTCCTTCCAGTAGTCAGCATCAGGAGATGCATAAGCTTCTGAAATGGAAGTGGGAGTGTCATCCACAAGGTACACAATGAAATCATCACCAAAAGACTTTACAGTCCTTTGTCTCTTGCTGTAGGGGTTCGTAGCATGGAAAACAAAAATTTTCTATCGCATACAAACAAACAAGCCAAGATCTATCTACTAGATTGTAGCAACGAGTCGATGGTATAACTTACCCTCGAAGATTCCAAAGCGTTTAACGAGATCGGATTCTCGTGGGTGATGTAGTCGTACTCTTCCCGATCTCAAGATCGTGTGAGCGATCCTTCGGTATACGTTCGGCGCTCCCTTGATCGGTCACACGTTCGGTACTCGACGAAGACCTTCCTCTCCTTGTTCCAAGTGACGGCGGAGGTTGTAGCACTCTCCTCGCGATTCCGGCAACTGGCGTGGTACCGGAAGTAGAGGGAGATCCATGAGGCTTCGCCTTAAGCCGGTGCGAGTATGGTGGAGCTTATGAGAGAGGCTATTAGTGGCCTAGTAATTAGACACACCAATTAGAAGGCTCTAAACCAATTAGAAGGCTCTAAACTGTTGGCTAAAGCAATTAGAAGCTCTAAACCAAAACAGCTCTAAACCGGAGATCTAGAGTAGAAAGTTATGTGTCAATTGGAGGAGCCCTGCCCCTCCTTTTATGGGAGGGGGGTCATGGCGCGCCAGGGGAGGGAGTCCCTCCCCAACTCGGCCTTGGGCTGGGCGCCGGCCTGGAGGAGTCCAACTCCTCCTCCAGGTTGGTTCCAACTCCTCTTGCTTGTTTCCCACAGTTTCTTGTTTTGGCAGTTTGACTTTCAAACTGGACATTTGACTTTTCTGTTTTAGGATTCAATTTAATCCTTTATTTGGGACAGCAATAACACTTAGTACACGATGCAATCATTCAATGAGCAATGACACATTCATGTACCCTTCCCCGGTCTTGGACAATCCGAACCTTCTAGAACATTCCGATGAAACACGGAATCATTCCCGAACTCAAAGCGGGACTTTCCTTATATGAATCTTATTCTCGGACCATTCCGGATCACCTCGTGATATCCGGATCCCATCCGAGACTCGAACAACATTCGGTCTCTTTCTCATAATACCATAACTACTCAAACAACGTCGAATCCTTAGTGTGTCTCCCTACGGTTCGTGAATTATGCGGACATGATCGAGACACTTCTCAACAATAACCAATAGAGGAATCTGGAAATTCATATGGCTCCCACATATTTCTACGATTACTTTGCGATCGAATGAACCACTTACATACGATACCAATTTCCCTTTGTCTCACGATATGTTACTTATCCGAGGTTATGATCGTCGGTATCTCTGCATACCTAGTTCAACCTTCACATTGATAAGTACTCTTTTCTCGTTCCCGTGATATGTGATCCCTTGTGACCAAGTCACATGCTTGCAAGCTAATTGGATGACATTCCACCGAGAGGGCCCAGAGTATATCTATCCGTCATGTGGATGGACAAATCCCACTCTTGATCCATGTGTTTCAACCCATACTTTCCGAACACTCAATGCCACTTTTATAGCCACCCAGTTACGGTGTGGTGTTTGATGTCATCAAAGCATCCATCCGGTAAAGGTGATATGCATGATCTCATGGGAAGGAATTAGGTTACTATGTATCGAAAGCATATAGCAATTGAACTAATGAAATGACTTGATCTTTATGCTACGCTTATCTATAGGAGTATGTCCACCATATCATTCTCCTAACGATATGATCTTGTTGTTGATAACATCTCAATGTTCATGATAGAAACCACAATCATTAATCAACCAACAAGCTAGTGAAGTATAGAGGCTATACTAGGGACTTCAAATTAAGTTTACAAATCACACAAGTATTAATGGTTTCCTTGTCAATACTATTATAGCATGAATGTAAACATTTATCATAAACACAAAGATATAATAATAACTACATTTATTATTGCCTCTAGGGCATATCTCCAACAGTCTCCCACTTGCACTAGAGTCATCTAATCTAGATTACATGGTAATATACCGAACACCCATGGCAGTTTGGTGTTGGTCATGTTTTGCCCTCGGAGAGGTTTAGTCAACGGATCCGCCACATTCAGATCTGTGTACTTTGCAAATCTTTATATCCCCATCCCGGATATGTTCTCGAATAGCGTGGAACGCAGCTTGATATGCTTGACTTCTTGTGTGACCTTGGTTCTTGCGCATTGGCTATGGCGCCCATGTTATCACAGAGATAGACATTGGGTCTAGCGCACTTGGAACCACACCCATTCTAATGAACTCCTTCATCCATATCGCTTCTTGTGAAGCCTCCGGCAAAGCCATGTATTCCGATTCAGTTGAAGATCTCGCCACAACGCTTTGCTTTGCACTCCTCCATTAACTGCTGCACCATTCAAAATAAATACGTATCCAGTTGTGATTTAGAATCATCCGGATCGGTGTTCCAACTAGCATCGGTGTAACCATTAACAACGAGCTGTTCATCACCTCCATAAGAAAGAACCATATCCTTAGTTCTTCTCAAGTACTTAAGGATGTTTTTGGACATTGTCCAATGATCCACTCTGGATCACTTTGATATCTGCTAGTTAAACTAACGGCATATGCAATGTCGGGTCTAGTACATAGCATGGCATACATTAGAGATCCTATGGCTGAGGCATAGGAGTCTTACTCATCCTTTCTCTATCTTACGCCGATGTCGGACTTTGAGTTTTACTCAAGGTCGTATTAGCAACATGGGCAAGAACCCTTTCTTGCTTTCTTCCATTCCAAATCTCTTTAGAACTTTGTCCAAATATGTACTGTGACAATGATATTTGGCGTTTGATCTATCTCTATAAATCTTTATGCCTAATATATAAGCTGCTTCGCCAAGATCCTTCATTGAAAAACTATTATTCAAATATTCCTTGACACTATTAAGAAGGTCTACATCATTCCCAATCAACAATATGTCATCCACATACGTATTAAGAATGCTCTGAGCTCCCACTCACTTTCTTGTAAATACAAGCTTCTCCATAAGTTTGTATAAAACCAAAACTTTGATTACCTTATCAAAACGTTGATTCCAACTTCGGGATGCTTGCTTCAATCCATAGATGGACCGTTGAAGTTTGCATACCTTGTTAGCATCTATAGGATCGACAAAACCTTTGGGTTGCATCATATACAACTCTTCATCAATGTCTCCATTGAGGAATGCTGTTTTGACATCCATCTGCCATATCTCATAATCATAATATGCAGCGATTGCTAACATAATCCTCACAGACTTTAGCTTCGCTACCGGTGAGAAAGTCTCATCGTAGTCAACTCCTTGAATTTGTCGAAACCCTTTTGCGACAAGTCGAGCTTTATAGACAGTAACATTACCATCAGCATCTGTTTTCTTCTTGAAAATCCATTTGTTCTCGACAGCCTTCCGGCCATCCGTAAGTCCACGAAAGTCCCTTCTTGGTTCTCCTACATGGCGCCAATCTCGGATTTCATGGCTTCTTGCCATTTATTGGAATCTGGGCTCATCATCGCTTCCTCATATGTCTCGGGGTCATCGGTGTTGTCCACCACCATGACATTCATAACGGAATCATACCAATGCGGGTGGTACGAGTTCTCGTTGACCTCCAGGGCTCTGTAGCAACTTCAACCGAAGTTTCATGATCATCATCATTAGCTTCCTCCCTTATTGGTGCAGGCACCACAGAACTTCTTCCGGTCTGCGCTACTGCATAATTCGAGAGAAGGTTCAACAACCTCGTCGAGTTCTACTTTCCTTCGGTCACTTCTTTCGAGAGAAATTCCTTCTCTAGAAAGGATCCATTCTTAACGAATGTTTTGCCTTGGATCTATGATAGAAGGTATACCCAATAGTTTCCTTGGGTATCCTATGAAGACGCATTTTCCGCTTTGGGTTCAAGCTTGTCGGTCAGTAACTTCTTTACATAGGCTTCGCATCCCCAAACTTTAAGGAGCGACAATTTAGGTTTCTTCCCAAACCATAATTCATACGGTGTCGTTTCAACGGATTTAGATGGTGCCCTATTTAAAATGAATGCGGCTGTTTCTAATGCATAACCCCAAATGATAGCGGTAAATCTGTAAGTGACATCATAGAACGAACCATATCTAAGAAAGTTCGATTACGACGTTCGGACACACCATTATGTTGTGGTGTTCCCGGCGGTGTCAATTGTGAAAGTATTCCGCATTTCTTTAAATGATCGCCAAACTCGTAACTTAGATATTCACCTCCACGATCGAGCGTAGAAATTTAATCTTCTTGTTACGTTGATTCTCTACCTCACTTTGAAACTCCTTAAACTTCTCGAAAGTTTGGACTTATGTTTCATGAAATAGATATATCCATATCTACTCAAGTCATCCGTGAAGGTAAGAACATAACGATAACCACATGACGCTACACTCATTGGACCACACACATCGGTATGTATGATTTCCAATAAGTCCGTAGCTCGCTCCATCATACCGTAAAATGGAGTCTTAGTCATTTTTCCCATCGACATGCTTCGCATCTTTCAAGTGATTCAAAATCAAGTGATTCAAGAAGTCCATCGGAATGGAGTTTCTTCATACGTTTCACTCGATGTGACCAAGGCAGCGATGCCACATATAGGTCGAATTATCGCTGATTTCAAACGTTTAGCCTCAATGTTGTTGATATGTGTATTTCCACTATCGAGATTCAATAAGAATAGACCATCTATCAAAGGTGCATGTGCATAAAACATATTACTCATATAAATAGAACAACCATTATTCTCAGATTTAAACAAGTAACCGTCTCGCAATAAACAAGATCCCGATATAATGTTCATGCTCAACGCAATAACAATTATTTAAGTATAAAACTAATCCCGATGGTAGATGAAGGGGTAGCGTGCCGACCGCGATCACATCAACCTTTGATCCGTTTCCCACGCGCATCGTCACCTCGTTCTTCGCTAGCTTCCGTTTATTCTGCAGCACCTTTTTCGAGTTACAAATATGAGCAACCGAACCAGTATCAAATACCCAGGCACTACTACGAGTACTAGTGAGATACACATCAATAACATGTATATCAGATATACCTTTCTTCTTGATGTTGCCGTTCTTGGATCCGCCAAGTACTTTGGGCAATTCCGCTTCGATGACCTTCTCCCTTGCGGTAAAAGCACTCGGTTGGGCTTAGGTCCAGCCTTGGTCTTCTTCGTCGGCGTGGTAGCTTTCTTACCACCCTTCTTGAAGTGTCCCTTTTGCTTAGACTTGCCTTTCTTGAATTTGGTGGTCTTATTGACCAACAACACTTGGTGCTCTTTCTTGATCTCCACTTCTGCAGATTTCAACATGGCAAAGAGTTCTGGCAACGTCTTGTTCATGTTCTGCATGTTGTAGTTCATCACAAAGTTCTTGTAACTTGGTGGTGAAGGGAATATGCCCGAGAGGCAATAATAAAGTGGTTATTATCGTATTCCTTGTTTATGATAAATGTTTATTTTGCATGCTATAATTGTATTAACACGGAAACGTTAATACATGTGTGTTTAATAAACAAATAGAAAGTTCCTAGTTATGCCTCTCTTATAAACTAGCTCGTTGATTAACAAGATGATCATAGGTTTCCTGTTCATGGACATTGGATGTTGTTAATAACGAGGTCACAACATTAGTGTAATGGTGTGATGAACATTCATCCGAAGTATAGCATTACGATCAAAGTCATTGAGTTTATATTGCTATAACAACTTACGAAGTGATCCTAATCCTTAGACCATGAGATCATGTCAATCACTAACCTTTGGAAGAGTTTCTTGATAACATCAAACGTCACACCGTAACGGGGTGATTATAAAGATGGGTTCAGAACTACTAAAGTGTTATGTAGAGGCCCATGGATCGAGTGGAATTTGTTCATCCCGATGACGGATAGATATACTGGGCCTCTCGGTGATATCACATTGATTAGCTTGCAAGCAAGTGATTTGATCACTAGAATGTTATATCACGGAGCGAAAAGAGTGCATGTCGTGCACGAGATCAAACTAGGTATGGAGATACCGATGATCGAATCTCGGACATGTAATATATCGCGAAACAAAAGGATTAAGATACTAGCGTAAAGGTTCCGCGATCACAAGAAAGTCATCGTTGAATGTGTGGGAGTCGGATGGGTCTCCAGATCCGCTTCGATTATTGATCCGAGAGGGTCTCGATCATGTCCGCATTATTCACGAACCGTAGGGTGACACACTTAAGAGACACCGACATCCAATTGGAGCAAAAGTTTCATGCCGAAAAGAAAAGGAAAGCGCGGAATTTATTTCACTAGACACCAAACTGCTTTCGGTTGAAATTGTCAAACTGGTTACGCATGTGAAATAGGATACTAGCAAGGGTTTTATGAATGTTTGTTAATTAAAGTAATTAACAAAATTCTGAATAAATAAATAAAAGAGTTTTATTTAAATGAGAGCTTGCATTAAATTTGGTGGAAATTTAATGCATGTGAGTGGATTTATGGGTGGAGGCTTTTAATGGGAGTGGAGGCTTTTCATTTTGAGTGGAGCTCCACCCACATGAATGTGGAAGAGGTGGGGGCAGCCCCATGGCTGGGCATGGCCCCTTGGGTGCCCCCTCTCCCTATAAAGGCCCCCTCTCCTCCTCTCACACCACACCTCCTCGTGAAGGATCTCTCTCCCTCTAGAATTTATCCCCATGGTCTCGGACTAGCGAGATACATGTTCCAGTGGCTTTCGGCAAGAAAGAGTTGTGCTTCTGCATCGCTGAGCGAGGAGGCGGAGGTTGCTCGGTGCCTCGAGCGTGTGTGCGAAACGGATCTGCTTTTTGGCGCTAGGACTTCCTCTCGATCTTGAGATCGGCAAGAGATCGTCTACATCAACCACGAGTTTGGACTCGTTAAGCTTTGTCGGTCTTCAAGGGTATGTTCTCTACGGATATACATCCGCCCGTTGTTTGTATCTAGTAGATAGATCTTGGTACATAGTTGTTCCCATCGTAGGAAAATTTTTGTTTTCTATCTGCGAACCCTTGATGGTATCGAGCCGGATCTATGCGTAGATACTTTGCAGGTAGTACACATATGAGTATGTTGGCGATGATGATCATTTTATTGCTTCTTAGTTGTACTTTGGATATTGGTGGCATAGTGGGATGAAGCGGCCCGGACAAACTTTACATGTCCTCGCACATGAGACCTGTTCCACGCTTGACATGCAACTAGTTTTGCATAAGTGGCTAGCGGGTGTCTGTCTCTCCTACTATAGTCAATATCTAATTTGCAACGAGTTGTCAACAATTTGGTTATCCTCGTTGTGGTTCATGTTCGTAGGTAAGAACGGTTCTATCTTCGAAAGCCCTAAGCCACGTAAAATTTGCAATGGATAAATTAGAGGCGTCTAGTTTAGATTGTTGCTGGGCTAGTGTTATGATATGGTGATGTTGTAAGTAGAAGTATGAGATGATACTCTTACAACACACATGTGGCATCCCGCAAAACCACTACTAGAAAATCGCGTTGATTTTGTGCATTGCATCGTCATCGCCGCATGTTGTTTGTCAAAAACTATTTTTCAAACCCCGTTTTGTTTTCCAAAACGCCCCATCTTTTATTAAAACGCCAAACCCCGGATCTCCGGACTATTCTTGTTTTGTTGCTATCGGGTTTGCAAGCGGCCCAATTAAATTAAAATTATAATTATTTTGGCCGGAGCAGTCGAACGGGCCGTTTGACCCGAACGACCGCCCCAAGAACTAAAATCGGTCCACCTACCCCTGCCCTTCTAATCCTAAACCCACCCAGTTTTCTACCCACCCCTCCTGGCCACCTCACTCCGCCCAATCCCCAAGTGCCACCTCACTTTCCTCTTCCCCTCACCCTATCCTACACTGCCACATCACCTAGCCCCTATCTCTCTCCTTTTCCTCTCTCTCAAAGAACTTCCGGCCTCGCCACACACACATGCAGTGGCGCAAGATGCCGCCCACCAGCCCCCTCCCTGTTCCGTGGGCCCCACGTGGGACCCTGGCCGCCCCTGGCCCGCCACTCAGTCTCACACCCACCCCTCCCCAGACTAGTCATCCTGCCACCCTGAGACCCACACGCCCCACGCCTTGCCTGGGCCCACCACTCACCTTCCCCCGCATGCAGCCTTCCCCAGTCCCTCCTTCCCGCACGCACGCGGTGCAGCCCCGCCCTGCTCCTCTCCCTCGCCGGCCCCTCCCTCATCAACCTCGCCGCCCCTCCCCTAGGCGCTCCGGCGCCGGCGCCCAGCGTCCCTCACCGCGCAGCCCCAGCCCAGCCTCCGCCTCCCTGCCGTCCTCGCGTCTCCCGTCGCTGAGCCCCGCATCGCCCGCCCTCGGCCGGCGCCGCGCGCCGCCGCTGCCGTCAGGCGCCCGCTTCGCCCGCCGTGCTCGATCGCCGCCCGCTCCGCTCGCCCGCTCACCCGCGTCGCGCCGCCGCCTCTTCGCCATCACCAGACCGCCGCCTCCTCTCCGACCTTCTCCGGAGCCGCGTCGCCCTGCGGCCACCCGGCGCCTCCCGTTCCCCACGCGAGCCGCGCGCCCGACCTTCCCCGCGCGCCGCCAGCTCCACGTCTCCGCGCTTCCTGGTCGCTCGTCCGCCAGTCCTCCCGCCGCCCGCGTCTTCGCCCGTCACCCTCGCCGGCCGCGCCGTGGCCGGTCGCCCGAAGCCCGACCGCCGCGCCAGGCTCGCCTCCCCGCCGGTCACCGCCGTGGCGTCCCCTCCGCCGGCGTCGCGTCGCCCTAACCTCCGTCGCGCCTCTGCCCCTCCGCCGACGTGTCCCCGGCGGCCCTCGCCCTCGCCTGCATCGTTTGTGCCCTCCGCCTCGCCAAGCTTTGTCCTTGTGTTGTAGCAGAGGGTGTTCGATGGGACATGGCTCCTTGCAGAGATGCTATGTACATGCTTGCCTGGTGACTTGCCGCCTGTTCCTGGTGCATTTGCTGCTGCACAAGGTGTACAAGCCCGGGTGTTGTAGTAATCGTGGCAAACCGAAGGGGCAGGGAACCCTTGCCGCAAGTTCGCCATGGAACCTCGAGGACCCCGTCACGCAACCGAAGACCGCGGAACCCCAAGGTCATCAACGACACCGAGTTCGACACCGGCAAAACCAAGATGGAAGCATAAGACCGTCGATACGGATACGCTCTGGAGGCCCGGTCGTCAAGAACGCCCACACGGAGATTCACCCGATCACGGATACGACAAGTACCTCCCTCGAACGCCAAACCCGAACCGGAAGGACGCCAAGATCGCCACCTGTACCACAAGTACCGCACCCCGGACGCCAAGTACTTTCCTCCGAAGCCAAGACCGACTCGATTGCGCGGGCCCGACAAGATCCCATGACGACAAGAACGACAATGCGGGAGAACCCGATGCCAGCGCCAAGCCAAGCTCCCGGTTGCGCCAAGACCTACCTCGATCCGAGACCCTAACCCCGAGTCCGAGAACGATCCGTCGAACCTGACCCGAGACCCGACCGAACCCGGCACCCAAGTTCGTGAACCCTAATGTGAACCCCTTCCATAAACCCTATTTTATAACATGATATCAACTTGTTGCACATTTACTTGTCTTGCATGCATTCATTCATGTGGTTTGGGGGCCTTCCGCCGATTCACCTAATAATTAAATATGGGGCCCATATGCGGGCAAATCTAGTCTCATATCGGCCTCATTTAAACTTGTGTAGCGAACCGGTATCTTATCTTGCCTTGTTAAAACCCCATTTAATTTGCGGGGTAGTTAAATAACTTGAACCATCCAATTAATTGTCGGGACCCCGGTTCCGCTTAATATTGACCTAATTGCATCGCATCTTGCCATGCCATACATCACACATGCATCATGCCGATCTTCTGCCGTTTTATTAAATATTGCATCCGGTGTTTATTCTAGTGTTTTGGTTCTTCGCGGATAAGGCCGTTGAGTTGATGTGAGCTTCGCCCCGTTCTACGGATGAACCCTTCAACAATGTTTTCAGGCGAGCATCTCCCCCTTTCTACCTATCTTCCTTTTATAGTCTTTATTCCCTCCTGTTGATCTGTTTGCTATCTGTGATGCGATGCTCTAGTTTTCGTACCCGTAATATACCCTGCAGCCTTATATTGCCTTGGACACATCCTATTACCTGTTGTTTGGTAGATAGTTGGACTTGCGCGTCGTAGTTGCTTGCTCAAGTGCTGATGTGTGTCGCCATATGCCACAGTTGCTGATGTATTGCCGCATGTTGATGTTGGAGATGATTCTAGTTTTACTTATCGTCACTTTACTTTCTGTTTAACAACTAAAATTGAATAAGCAGAGGCATCGGTGGGTGATAGATAATATTTGGTTTCGAGCCCACTTGTGTCCCGTAAGACCCCGAGTACTTGATACTGTTCCTTGTTTTTGCGCTATCCACATCCGGAGGTATATGGGACCCCGAGCGAGCTTGATTCGGTCTTATTTCTAGGGGCCACAAACTAGTTTGAGGTTTTATTTACGATCTGCTTATGCCATGCTTTACTTGCTTTATTTACGATTGTGCGGTACTTCTTTATCTTGTTAGGGCACTGTGACCCGTTACGTGGTATCGGCGGTCCCGTTTGGGGCATCATCGTTTACCGCCACCCACAAACCTTGGGTCCGTCTCAAGCTTGCTTACTTGCGTTGGTGTACTACAAGGGTGGCCCCTGAAATATTCTGAATCCTGTGATTGTTCAGTCGTGAAAGCCTCGTTGGGTTTTGATTTGGTTTTTCCGAGGTTGATCGAGCGTGTGTTGCTATTGGTGCACCCCGGCCGGGTTAAAACTTTCTGAAAGCCGTGTCCGCGGATATGGACGACTTGGAGCACAGTATCTCGATCATAGACAAGCATAACTAAAGTTTACTGCTATAAATTTGACTTATAATGACTAGTAATCAGCTTCACTATAATGGAATGGCTAATTAATACTGCCCACAATTGCTTGTTTGGTTGTCGCTTGCGACAACTGTATCTGACTAGTAAGTATTGCAACTACAACGAAATGGCTGAATAAAAGTACCAACAAGCTTTGGGTTTTGGGTTTATCTCATGCTATCTGTGTCGATTAGTAAATCGCCACTATAACGGAATGGTTAACTAAAAGTGCCTTGCTTACTTTATCGGGACAATTATCTAAATCGACTAGTAAAGTGCCACAACTATAATCGAATAAGTAAAGCGCCAGCTGTGTGAGTTCCTCGGTTGACTTCCTCGTTTGGTCTCGAGGGGAAACACCAGATGGGTTTGTTTGGTGTTAGCTTGAGTTGGATCCGGATAGGTCATTCTCACCCCCTCGATAACCGCCAGGTTGTATCGAGTCTCTATAGGTTGTTTAGTGCATCTTTGCTGCCGCTTGATCCACCATACCTATGTAGGCGAGACCCGAATTCTAGCCTCGCGTGTCTTGGCCTCGATCTTGGCTCTTTCTTTGTTTTCTGCTTTGCCCTTTGTCGGCACCCCTCTTGTTTAAGCAGGTTTTGAGATCGACGCCGTTAGCAGGGTTACCCTTCCGGCTTGGCCTGGGCAGGGTTATGGACGCCATTGGTTATTCTTCAGGGCTCTTAGCCCCATTTGCTTCTTGTCCGTAGTCGGACGCTCTACCGTTTTCAAGGTGATTTGGATCTTGTATATTATATCTGTATTCTTGACTCTCTGAGTCGCTGTTTTATATATCTGTTCTGTGGGTCCCATCGAGGACTGTTGTGTAATGTTATTACTTCGTTTTCCACCCGCACGAAAGTGCCTGGTGGGCACCTTTGAATCGTTTCTATGCGGGTTTGGTGAATTTTGCCCAAACTTGCATAGGCCCGATTCTGAGGGTGTTACAGAGTGGTATCAGAGCTCAGCAGTTGCGATACCCCACAAGTCCAGCCTGTAGGATGACCTTAGCTAACGGCCGAAGTAGAGTGTCAAAAACTATTTTCCAAAATCGGTTGGATAGTCTGAATAGGTCTGATTTTACTCCTTACCCCTCTGCTATTCCCCCCTTACCTCGACGTGTTTTGAATCCGCTCTCATCTCTCTCTTCGAGTCCAGGATTTCTCATGGTTGGGTTTCCGTCGTACCTTCAGGGTTTCGCCTTCTTCCTTTTGTAACGGAGGTGCTACGATCATCAATCTGCAGCTGGTCTGTTGTGCCCTTCATCCGATCTTGTTCTTGAGCTCCTTATCCATATGTGTTCCTTGCTGGTTATCAGTGTCGTTGAAAAACATATGAGAAGGACGAGCTTTGGTGAAGTTGGGGTTAACCTTGAGCATGTGTTGTTCATGCCAATGGAACCACCATGAAACCTAATCGGTGTGTCTTTCATACGATTTCCGGCAATACTCCCTTGTTTCGAACCTCGCTTGTCGAGATCTTGATCGATTCGAGTTGGTTGCTTAATCCGCCTATTAGGTGTGCGAGAAATGGTTTGAGTGTGGGATGGATTAGCTACCCTACCACCGCTCTTATCATTCGCTCTTGTACGTCAAGCGGTGGATCCAACGATTTTACTCTATCCATGGAAGTTAGAGGTGGCTTTACCTTTAACCCGACCTTTTGTTCGGAGAGTTCTCTCGGCGATCAGAGCAACGATCCTTTGTTGGTGGTGTCGCCGATTCCCGATGAAGAAGGAATCCTCGTTAGTGGTGTCGCGAGGATCTACGAAGAGAGAAGACGGAGAACGACCTTCCTTCCGGTACCATGAGGCGGATCTCGAGGCGAGATCCCTTGTTAGTGGTGTCGGTGTGGCATCCCATAAAACCACTACTAGAAAATCGCGTTGATTTTGTGCATTGCATCGTCATCGCCGCATGTTGTTTGTCAAAACTATTTTTCAAACCCGTTTTGTTTTCCAAACGCCCATCTTTATTAAACGCCAAACCGGATCGGACTATTCTTGTTTTGTTGCTATCGGGTTTGCAAGCGCCCAATTAAATTAAAATTATAATTATTTTGGCGGAGGCGATGAGCAGGGCCGTTTGACCGAACGACCCCAAGAACTAAAATCGGTCCACCTACCCCGCCCTTCTAATCCTAAACCCACCCGGTTTCTACCCACCCTCCCGCCACCTCACTCCGCCCAATCCCCAAGTGCCACCTCACTTTCCTCTTCCCCTCACCCTATCCTACACTGCCACATCACCTAGCCCCTATCTCTCTCCTTTTCCTCTCTCTCTCTCAGCAACTTCCCCGCCTCCGCCACCCACATGCGCCAACAAGATGCCGCCCACCAGCCCCCTCCCTGTTCCGTGGGCCCCACGTGGGACCCTGGCCGCCCCTGGCCCGCCACTCAGTCTCACACCCACCCCTCCCCAGACTAGTCAATCCTGCCACCCTGAGACCCACACGCCCCACGCCTTGCCTGGGCCCACCACTCACCTTCCCCCGCATGCAGCCTTCCCCAGTCCCTCCTTCCCGCACGCACGCGGTGCAGCCCCGCCCTGCTCCTCTCCCTCGCCGGCCCCTCCCTCACCAACCTCGCCGCCCCTCCCCTAGACGCTCGCGCGCCGCCAGCCTCACTCAGGCCCAGCCCAGCCTCCGCCTCCTGCTCCTCGCGTCTCCCGCTCGCTGCCGCGAGCCTCGCCGCTCGCCGCTGCCGCCCAAGGCTGCCAGGCGCCCTTCCGCCACCGCCGTGCCGATCGCCGGCCCGCCTCGCCCGCTCACCCGCTCGCCGCGCAGCCGCCCGCGCCGCCCTGTCCATCACCAGACCGCCGCCTCTCCGACCTTCTCCGCGAGCGTCCGCTCGGCCACCCCGAAGCGCCTCCCGTTCCCACGCGAGCCTGGCCGCCCGACCTTCCCGCCGCGCCCAGGCTCCACGTCTCCGCTTCCGCCGCTTCGTCCGGCCACGAGTCCTCCCCGCCCGCGTCTTCCGTCCACCTCGGCCGGCGCGCCCGTAGCCGTCGCCCGAGCCCGACCGCTGGGCGCCAGAACCCGCCTCTGCGGTCACCGCCGACGTCCCCTCCGCCTCGGCGTCGCCGCTAACCCTCGGCGCCTCTGCCCTCCGCCGTGTCCCCAGCGGCCCTCGCCTGCATCGTTTGTGCCCTCCGCCTCGCCAAGCTTTGTCCTTGTGTTGTAGCAGAGGGTGTTCGATGGGACATGGCTCCTTGCAGAGATGCTATGTACATGCTTGCCTGGTGACTTGCCGCCTGTTCCTGGTGCATTTGCTGCTGCACAAGGTGTACAAGCCCGGGTGTTGTAGTAATCGTGGCAAACCGAAGGGGCAGGGAACCCTTGCCGCAAGTTCGCCATGGAACCTCGAGGACCACACGCAAATCAAGACCGCGGAACCCCAAGGTCATCAACGACACCGAGTTCGACACCGGCAAAACCAAGATGGAAGCATAAGACCGTCGATACGGATACGCTCTGGAGGCCCGGTCGTCAAGAACGCCCACACGGAGATTCACCCGATCACGGATACGACAAGTACCTCCCTCGAACGCCAAACCCGAACCGGAAGGACGCCAAGATCGCCACCTGTACCACAAGTACCGCACCCCGGACGCCAAGTACTTTCCTCCGAAGCCAAGACCGACTCGATTGCGCGGGCCCGACAAGATCCCCGCGACGACAAGAACGACAGCGGCCGGGAGAACCCGATGCCCCGACGCCAACCAAGCCCTGCTCCCCGGTTGCGCCAAGACCTACCTCGATCCGAGACCCTAACCCCGGAGTCCGAGAACGATCCGTCGAACCCTGACCCCGAGACCCGACCCCGAACCCCGGCACCCAAGTTCGTCGAACCCTAATGTGTGAACCCCTTCCCGCAAACCCTATTTTATAACATGATATCAACTTGTTGCACATTTACTTGTCTTGCATGCATTCATTCATGTGGTTTGGGGGCCTTCCGATTCACCTAATAATTAAATATGGGGCCCATATGCGGCAAATCTAGTCTCATATCGGCCTCATTTAAACTTGTGTAGCGAACGGTATCTTATCTTGCCTTGTTAAAACCCATTTAATTTGGGGTAGTTAAATAACTTGAACCATCCAATTAATTGTCGGGACCCCGCCCGCTTAATATTGACCTAATTGCATCGCATCTTGCCATGCCATACATCACACATGCATCATGCCGATCTTACCGCCGCTTTTATTAAATATTGCATCCGGTGTTTATTCTAGTGTTTTGGTTCTTCGCGGATAAGGCCGTTGAGTTGATGTGAGCTTCGCCCCGTTCTACGGATGAACCCTTCAACAATGTTTTCAGGCGAGCATCTCCCCCTTTCTACCTATCTTCCTTTTATAGTCTTTATTCCCTCCTGTTGATCTGTTTGCTATCTGTGATGCGATGCTCTAGTTTTCGTACCCGTAATATACCCTGCAGCCTTATATTGCCTTGGACACATCCTATTACCTGTTGTTTGGTAGATAGTTGGACTTGCGCGTCGTAGTTGCTTGCTCAAGTGCTGATGTGTGTCGCCATATGCCACAGTTGCTGATGTATTGCCGCATGTTGATGTTGGAGATGATTCTAGTTTTACTTATCGTCACTTTACTTTCTGTTTAACAACTAAAATTGAATAAGCAGAGGCATCGGTGGGTGATAGATAATATTTGGTTTCCGAACGCCCACTTGTGTCCCGTAAGACCCCGAGTACTTGATACCTGTTCCTTGTTTTTGCGCGCTATCCACATCCGGGAGGTATATGGGACCCCCCTGAGCCAGAGCTTGATTCAGTCTTATTTCTAGGGGCCACAAACTAGTTTGAGGTTTTATTTACGATCCTGTACTTATGCCATGCTTTACTGCTTTATTTACGATTGTGCGGGGTACCGCATCGCTTTAGGGCCTGTGACCTGCGTTTACGTGGTATCGGGTCCCGTTTGGGGGCATCTTGTCGTTTACCGCCGCCCCACAAACCTTGGGTCCGTCTCAAGCTTGCTTACTTGCTATGGTGTACTACAAGGGTGGCCCCAAATATTTCTGAATCGTGATTGTTCATCGTGAAAGCCTTGTTGGGTTTTGATTTGGTTTTTCCGAGGTTGATCGGCGTGTGTTGCTATTGGTGCACCCGCCGGGTTAAAACTTTCTCAAAGCCGTGTCCATGGATATGGACGACTTGGAGCATGATCTCGATCATAGACAAGCATAACTAAAGTTTACTGCTATAAATTTGACTTATAATGACTAGTAATCAGCTTCACTATAATGGAATGGCTAATTAATACTGCCCACAATTGCTTGTTTGGTTGTCGCCATGCATAACAGTATTCGACTAGTAAGTATTGCAACTACAACGAAATGGCTGAATAAAAGTACCAACAACCGCTGAGTTTTGGGTTTATCTCATGCTATCTCAGATTCCGATTAGTAAGTCCGCCACTATAACGGAATGGTTAACTAAAAGTGCCCACCGCTTACTTTATCGGGACAATTATCTAAATCGACTAGTAAAGTGCCACAACTATAATCGAATAAGTAAACGCCAACCGTGTGAGTTCCTCGGTTGACTTCCTCGTTTGGTCTCGGGGAAACACCAGGATGGGTTTGTTTGGTGTTAGCTTCAGGTTGGATCCGGATAGGTCATTCTCACCCTCCGATAACCGCCATTGTATCGAGTCTCTATAGGTTGTTTAGTGCATCTTGCCGCTTGATCCACCATACCTATGTAGGCGAGGACCGCCAATTCTAGCCTCGCCGTGTCTTGGCCTCGATCGACGCTCTTTCTTTGTTTTCTGCTTTGCCCTTTGTCGGCACCCTCTTGTTTAAGCAGGTTTTGAGATCGATTAGTTAGTGGTTACCCTTCCTTTGGCCCGGGGTTATGGACGCCATTGGTTATTCTTGAGGCTCTTAGCCCATTTGCTTCTTGTCCGTAGTCGGACGCTCTACCGTTTTCAAGGTGATTTGGATCTTGTATATTATATCTGTATTCTTGACTCTCTGAGTCGCTGTTTTATATATCTGTTCTGTGGGTCCCATCGAGGACTGTTGTGTAATGTTATTACTTCGTTTTCCACCCGCACGAAAGTGCCTGGTGGGCACCTTTGAATCGTTTCTACGCGGGTTTGGTGAATTTTGCCCAAACTTGCATAGGCCCGATTCTGAGGGTGTTACAACACATAACGTGTAATCTCCATAGACCTTGGACTTACACATAAAGGTATGATAGTGATCATACCACGGTGCACATGATAGAGATCATATGCGGGAACCATATCATTCCACTAATAAACATGTGATGTTTGATTGCATCTTATATTGCTTGTTTAGCGCTTTGTTAAGCATAATAAGATGTTCCCTCATTTAAATATCAAGATAAGAATGTGTTCTTCCTTTAGTATGCACCGATTATGTTCTCGCTCCCAAGACATCACGTGATGATCGGGTACTTGGATCCTCGACCATACTTGGTGTAAGAGCACACACGCAAAAAATACTAAGGTTCTAACTTGGCGAGCCTAGCATGTACGACATGGCCTCGAACACAGAATCGAAAGGTTAAGCATGAGTCATATAATTGATATGATGCCCATTTGATGCTCGCTTTGAAGCTACACCGACTCACGTGATGATCGGACTTGGTGTAGTGGATTTGGTTCATGTAATCACCAAAAAGGCACGAGGGATGTCGTTTTGAGTGGGAGTTCATTTCTAATTTGGATTAGTAGAACTCAATTTATCATAAATTAAATCAAAGTAAATTTGCATAATTTGTTGTAGTCATTGGCATGCTCACCACCTTATGCATAGTTGTAATTGAGATAATAAAACTATAGAATTCGGATATATACTTTACTTAACTGGTATCGTATTGTGTTAAGTGTCAATCTAAAGTTTAAAGTCCTATTGCAAACTTTCAGCAAAATTCTATTTACTCCGTGAAATTTAATAATTGGTATTAAATCGAGAGTAACAATTCCATGTTAGTATCTTAAGTATCATGTTTGCCTCCATGATTCTTGATTTAAACATCAAGTTTATCTAGGAGCTGAAAGAATTGTTTGAAACCATCATGTGTGGCGATATAACGATATCTCAAAACAATGTTTTGGTTGAAATATGATAGAGTATAATATATGTTCTCATATTGGATGAGAATTTGCGAAGGTTGGAGATGCTAGACATCCTACTCATCCAAAAGGGTTTTGGAAAGTAATGTTATACTCACGATTCGCCTTTATAAGCTAAAGTAGCTTGATCATGAAAGTCGTCATGATAAGGGTGAATAGAATATGTATGTAAAGTGTTTACTACACTAAAAGATTACTAAAGAATGGATTTTGAAAGAATACCGATCATTTTGATGATGGTGATCTACTTCAAAGTGCAAGTCCAAAAGGTATTATTATTTGAATATACACGCTTTGGACTATGTGTCATGTATATGGCGCCACTTTTGATATTGATAAATTCTTTTAAAAGGAAAAGGAAATGCTGAAAGAGAATCTATAAAATATACTTGGCAGAAAAGAAAAGATTGGAAATATCCAATTTAGGTATATATATGATATACATGTTATGGTTGTATTCTTTGCTTGTTAAACAATGTGGTTCTTGGGTATTGGATACCGAATTGGTTGGTATGAAATTTCATACGGAACAACGCAATTCATGAACCACAATGGCCTAAGTAACTAGCAAGAGAATATGTGATGATGTTCATCGAAAACAAACAAACCGTTGTTTGTATTTCTCGTTGACATCAAAGAAAGACTTCAAGATTTGTTTTAATAATTGTTATTTGAATCAGGTATTATAAGAACAAAGGTTGTTCAAATAATTACCGTATTCCATATAAGATGGATGATTTACAAATCTAGTTGAAGAAAGACTTCAAGATTTGTTTTAATAATTGTTATTTGAATCAGGTATTATAAGAACAAAGGTTGTTCAAATAATTACCGTATTCCATATAAGATGGATGATTTACAAATCTAGTTAAAGAAATCACATCCATAAATCCTAATGCTAAAATGTCGCAAGACAAATGATTGAAAGATCACTTATGAAGTGACATCGCTGTTTAAATTATATTGGAAAGAAAACATGAAGAATCTCCATATTCATGGATTTTTGGAGTCTTTGATTTGATCAAGTGACGCTTGTGAGACTTTCCACGTGATAATTAAAACTTCGTTCAAAGGCCAAAGAAGAACGAACGACTAAATTATTGGAATTTATACATATCGATGTATGTAGTCCATTATGTGTAGTCGTAAGCGATGGGTTTCAACTTCATATGCTTTCTCCGGAAATTTGAGTGAATGTTCACTTAATGAGAAACAAGTATGAAATATTTGAAAATGTTTCAAAGACTTTCAAGATGAAGTGAAAAATCATTGTAACAAGAAAATAAATGAATTATGATTTGATCATAAAGGATTTATTTGAGTTACAAGTGTAACAAGAAAATAAATGAATTATGATTTTATCATAAAGGGATTTATTTGAGTTGCAAGTTTAGCAAAACACCTAGATTTACATCTCCAAACACCATAGGAGTATGGAGTGTTTGAGATTTGTAATGAAACCTTGTTTGACATGGTTGGATCAAAGGTGTTATTTATAAAACTGCCATTATGTTTTAAAAGATTAAAGCTTTAGAGACTACCGCTTTTACACTGAAAAGAGCTCCATCTTGATCCGTTGAAATGACACCATGGGAGTTATGGTTTGGGGTAAAACCCAAGTTGTCATTTCTTAAATTTTGGTATACTAAACATAAGTAAGATGTTTACAACCAAAGTCGGATGAGCATGTCTTTGTAGGTTATTTCAATAACAATTGGTTATTCCTCCATAACGCCGAGGACAAAAGGGTTTGTTGCTTGAAATGTAAAGTTTCTTAAGAAGGAATTTTCATAAATGTTAAGTGGGAGGACAATAGAACTTTGATAAGGTTAACGAACCTTAGCTAAATGTGCTGAGTTGCAGTCACCGAAATCGTTCTGGAGGCTGCCATAATGCTCATAGCTTATGTGCCTCAAAGGTTGTGGTCACGGAGATCTAAGTTCCTATTGAACCAAGTAGGTCGGTTAAACAATCAAATGCTAAGATTTGAGAGTAAATCATTATTGTTTGACAATGATGAACCGAATACATACAAAGAAGCAATGATGGGCCCGACTCAGTCAAATGGCTTGAAGCCATAAAATCCGTGATAGTTCCATATACGAGAAATCAAGTTTTGAACTTGGAAGACCCTCGGAAGGTGTAAAACCTATCGGGTATTTGGATCTATAAAGAAACAGACATGGATGTCACACATCTATGAAATATTCGACATGTTGTAAAGTATTTTATGACAATGTTCAAAGAGTTGACTATGACAAGATTTGATCTTTCATAGCGATATTTAGTCTGGACGGATTAAAGTAGCAACCACTACATATAATCTGTTATATGATAGATGAATAAACAAAACAAAGTTCTTATAATAGAATGGTTACCTAGGACGTGTACATGACACGATCCAAAGGGTTTTGTTAATTCAAAGGATGCTAAAAAGGGCATGCAAACTTCAATGGTTGAAGTAAGCATCATGAGTTGGAATCTTCACCGTGATGAAAAGGAGTTTTCATCAGGAGACGATGAAGATGCTTGCATTTGCAAGAAATTAAGTGGGAGCGCTAAGACATATTTCTAATACATTATGTGAAGGACATCTTGTTGATTAGAAATGATGAATCTTTTATTGACAAAGGTTAAGAATTTCATTTCGATGAAAGACTTAGGCAAAACCCGAATATTCAGCATGAATGTCTATAGTGGATAGACGGTGACGCTAATATGGTTATGCCAAACGTACATATATGAGATATTGAAGGAGTTCAATATAGAAACGATAAAACAGTTCTTGTCACATGGAAAGGAATTGAATCAAGATTCAAGTGTATCGACACTTGATAAGTGAAACAAGATTCAAGTGCTTTGACACTTGATGAGTGCAATCACGAGAATGTTTTGATCAATCATACCATGATATGTACACATCTAGATATGTCCTATGCTCTAAGTGTTATGAGCATATACCAGAATGAATCATAAAATGATCATTGGACGATAGTGAGGATATTCTTATGATCTTTTGGAAGAACTAAGAATATATTTGTGTAGAGGTGACAAACAATTACGAATAGTTCATTGTAAAGCGTTACATTGATACTAGTTTTGTCACAAGATACAAATTAAGTTTATCTCAATTTAAACTATGAGTGGCACAATTAAATGGAAAGAAAGTTTTCATGATGGATTTGGAAGAGTTCCAAAGTTAAGACATTGTGTGAATACTACAACAAAAGGCTAAGTATATATGCTATAGTAGCGACAAAGGAGGAATTTGTGTCAAGTAGTTTGTTATCAAACTAAGGTGTGGTTATAGCGGGCTAACACTAAAGATATATTGTATGACAATTGTATCGACGTGTTTTAACCCCAAGGAACTAAAG
The DNA here is from genome assembly GCA_030063025.1 of Avena longiglumis. Classification (NCBI taxonomy): domain Eukaryota; kingdom Viridiplantae; phylum Streptophyta; class Magnoliopsida; order Poales; family Poaceae; genus Avena; species Avena longiglumis. Next base: position 3,202,463 of record CP125974.1, on the reverse strand, counting down.
GTCTCACCGAATGACCAAATTTATACAATGCCATCTCATTGGAGAATGAGTGATGCGTGAAGGCGCAAAGACATGCAAATACACACGGACCTGAAACGTCAGATCCGTAGATTATGTTAACCACTTGCAATTGTGTATATGGAACACCGGAAAGCCATAGGTGTTCAATACACAAAGTTTTCAAACTAGATTATTGTCTCTAGTGCAAGTGGGAGAAGGAATATGCCCGAGAGGCAATAATAAAGTGGTTATTATCGTATTCCTTGTTTATGATAAATGTTTATTTTGCATGCTATAATTGTATTAACACGGAAACGTTAATACATGTGTGTTTAATAAACAAATAGAAAGTTCCTAGTTATGCCTCTCTTATAAACTAGCTCGTTGATTAACAAGATGATCATAGGTTTCACGATCATGGACATTGGATGTTGTTAATAACGAGGTCACAACATTAGTGTAATGGTGTGATGAACATTCATCCAGTATAGCATTACGATCAAAGTCATTGAGTTTATATTGCTATAACAACTTACGAAGTGATCCTAATCCTTAGACCATGAGATCATGTCAATCACTAACCTTTGGAAGAGTTTCTTGATAACATCAAACGTCACACCGTAACGGTGATTATAAAGATGGGTTCAGAACTACTAAAGTGTTATGTAGAGGCCCATGGATCGAGAGTGGAATTTGTTCATCCCGATGACGGATAGATATACTACAGGCCCTCTCGGTGATATCACATTGATTAGCTTGCAAGCAAGTGATTTGATCACTAGAATGTTATATCAGAACGAGAAAAGAGTGCATGTCGATGCGAGATCAAACTAGGTATGGAGATACCGATGATCGAATCTCGGACATGTAATATATCGCGAAACAAAAGGATTAAGATACTAGCGTAAAGGTTCCGACGATCACAAGAAAGTCATCGTTGAATGTGTGGAGTCGATATGGGTCTCAGATCCCGCTTCGATTATTGATCCGAGAGGGTCTCGATCATGTCCGCATTATTCACGAACCGTAGGGTGACACACTTAAGAGACACCGACATCCAATTGGAGCAAAAGTTTCATGCCGAAAAGAAAAGGAAAGCGAGGAATTTATTTCACTAGACACAAAGCTGTTTCGGTTGAAATTGCTGAAACTGGTTCTGCATGTGAAATAGGATACTAGCAAGGGGTTTTATGTGAATGTTTGTTAATTAAAGTAATTAACAAAATTCTGAATAAATAAATAAAAGAGTTTTATTTAAATGAGAGCTTGCATTAAATTTGGTGGAAATTTAATGCATGTGAGTGGATTTATGGGTGGAGGCTTTTTAATGGGAGTGGAGGCTTTTCATTTTGAGTGGGAGCTCCACCCACATGAATGTGGAAGAGGTGGGGGCAGCCCCATGGCTGGGCGCATGGCCCCTTGGGTGCCCCCCCTCTCCCCTATAAAAGGCCCCCCTCTCCTCCTCTCACACCACACCTCCTCGTGAAGGATCTCTCTCCCCCTCTAGAATTTATCCCCCATGGTCTCGGACTAGCGAGATACATGTTCCCGGTGGCTATTCGGCAAGAAAGAGTTGTGCTTCCGCTGCATCGCTGGAGCGAGGCGGAGGTTGCTCGGTGCCTCGAGCGTGTGTGCGAAACGGATCTTGCTGTTTTCTTGCGCTAGGACTTCCTCTCGATCTTGAGATCGGCAAGAGATCGTCTACATCAACCACGAGTTTGGACTCGTTAAGCTTTGTCGGTCTTCAAGGGTATGTTCTCTACGGATATACATCCGCCCGTTGTTTGTATCTAGTAGATAGATCTTGGTACATAGTTGTTCCCATCGTAGGAAAATTTTTGTTTTCTATCTGCGAACCCTTGGTGGTAGTGATTGGAGGACACGGTAAATCCCAAAGCATTAGGAATCACTATACCCAAGCTTTGAAGTTTGTTTGCATGCCCGGACATCTTAAGCACATGCTCACCGTTGAGCTGCCCTCTTCCATCTTGCGGTTAAAGAACTTTTGAAGCCTCATAGCTTTCAATTGCCGCATGAGTCTCAAAAATCAATTTGAGATCCTCGACAATATCATATGGGTCGACTCTTCAAACCTTTTACAAGCTCCGATTCTAAACCATACAAGATAGCACCTGAACTATGGAGTCTTGATTCTTCCGATCGAGGTAAACATTCTTTACTTCATCGGAAGCATCACCCAGTGGTCACCAATGGTGCATCCGGCACATAGGTCAAATTACCATGTGAGGACAATCCTCAAATTGCGGAACCAATCCATGAAGTTGCTTCCATTGTTTTTCAACTTTTCTTTCTCTAGGAAGCATTAAAATTGATGGTAGGGGCTGCCATTGATCTACAACATATTTGCAATAGTTTAGACTAAGTTTATGACAAATTGAGTTCAAATTAATTAATGAAATTAAACTAGGTGAACTCCCCCTCAACACAACATCCCTCACCTTGTTTTAGTGATCACCCGAACCAAATCCACTACATCAACACCGATCATCACGAGAGTTGATATAGTTTCAATGGCGAACAATCATCATGTTCATCATATCTACTATACGATTCATGCTTTACCTTTCGGTAATCCGTGTTCGAGACCATGTGCGTACATGCTAGGCTCGTCAAGATCAAACCTTAGTTTACGCATGAGCAAATCTGGCTTGCTCACGTTGTATACACTTGCAGAATCTAGCACACCCGATCATCACGTGGTGCTTGAAACAACAAGCTTTAGCGGTGCTAACTAAGGGTGAACACTTTATGATTTGAAATTGATGTGCATGAGGGATCATCTTATAATGCTACCGTCGTCTACTAAGCAATACAAGATGCATAAAGGATTAACATCACATGCAATTCAATATATATGTGATATGATATGGCCTTTCTTCTTCGTGCCTCCGATCTCCATCTTCAAGCATGAACATGATCTCCATCATCACCGCATTGCATCAAGGTCAATGACGCTTCTCCATGGTTGTCGTCCATCGGCTTCAACTATTACAACTACTTTGAATAGACACGCGGGTCTTAACATAAATTAAAGACAACCATATGGCTCCTGCCGGTTGTCGACTTACAATAAGGAACATTGCATACATCAAATATAATCACAATCATGGCCATATCACATCACTGCACACCCCTGCAAAACAAAGTTAGACGCTTCTACTTTCTTTGCATATTTTACGTGGTTTGGGGCTTTCAATAAGTGTCGTTCTAACTTACGAACAAGAACCACAACATTGATACTAGCATTGTTGATCACCCGTTGTAAATTGGATCTTAACTATGCTAGGAGAAACATGCACCCGCAAAGCCACTTATGCAATACAAGTTACATGTCAAGCGTGGAGCAAGTCTCATGAACGATGTCATGTAAGGTTAGCCCGGGCCGCTTCATCCCAACATACCGCAAGATGCAAAGTACACAAAAAGCAATCTACAATAAAAGCATCAACGCCCACAATGACCATTGTGTTACTCGTCTGTGATCTACATATAGACACGGCTCTGATACCACTGTAGGGGTTCGTAGCATGGAAAACAAAAATTTTCTATCGCATACAAACAAACAAGCCAAGATCTATCTACTAGATTGTAGCAACGAGTCGATGGTATAACTTACCCTCGAAGATTCCAAAGCGTTTAACGAGATCGGATTCTCGTGGGTGATGTAGTCTTCCCGATCTCAAGATCGTAGACGATCCTTCCAGCGCCACGTTAAGCGCTCAGCGATCGGTCACGTTCGGTACTCGACGAAGACCTTCCTCTCCCTTGTTCCATGAGCGGAGGTTGTAGCACTCTCCTCGCGATTCCGGCAGCACAACGGCGTGGTACCGGAAGTAGAGGGGAGATCCCGCAGGGCTTCGCCTTAAGCCGGTGCGAGTATGGTGGAGCTTATGAGAGAGGCTATTAGTGGCCTAGTAATTAGACACACCAATTAGAAGGCTCTAAACCAATTAGAAGGCTCTAAACTGTTGGCTAAAGCAATTAGAAGCTCTAAACCAAAACAGCTCTAAACCGGAGATCTAGAGTAGAAAGTTATGTGTCTATGGGAGGAGCCCTGCCCCTCCTTTTATGGGAGGGGGTTCCTTGGCGCGCCAGGGGAGGGAGGAGTCCCTCCCCAACTCGGCCTTGGGCTGGGCGCCGGCCTGGAGGAGTCCTACTCCTCCTCCAGGTTGGTTCCAACTCCTCTTGCTTGTTTCCCACAGTTTCTTGTTTTGGCAGTTTGACTTTCAAACTGGACATTTGACTTTTCTGTTTTAGGATTCAATTTAATCCTTTATTTGGGACAGCAATAACACTTAGTACACGATGCAATCATTCAATGAGCAATGACACATTCATGTACCCTTCCCCGGTCTTGGGACAATCCGAACCTTCTAGAACATTCCCGATGAAAACACGGAATCATTCCCGAACTCAAAGCGGACTTTCCTTATATGAATCTTATTCTCCGGACCATTCCGGATCACCTCGTGATATCCGGATCCCATCCGAGACTCGAACAACATTCGGTCTCTTTCTCATAATACCATAACTACTCAAACAACGTCGAATCCTTAAGTGTGTCTCCCTACGGTTCGTGAATTATGCGGACATGATCGAGACACTTCTCCGAACAATAACCAATAGAGGAATCTGGAAATTCATATGGCTCCACATATTTCTACGATTACTTTGCATCGAATGAACCACTTACATACGATACCAATTTCCCTTTGTCTCACGATATGTTACTTATCCGAGGTTATGATCGTCGGTATCTCGCATACCTAGTTCAACCTCGTTCTTGATAAGTACTCTTTTCTCGTTCCGTGATATGTGATCCCTTGTGACCAAGTCACATGCTTGCAAGCTAATTGGATGACATTCCACCGAGAGGGCCCAGTATATCTATCCGTCATGTGGATGGACAAATCCCACTCTTGATCCATGTGTTTCAACCCATACTTTCCGAACACTCAATGCCACTTTTATAGCCACCCGATTCGGTGTGGTGTTTGATGTCATCAAAGCATCCATCCGGTAAAGGTGATATGCATGATCTCATGGTCGAAGGAATTAGGTTACTATGTATCAGAAAGCATATAGCAATTGAACTAATGAAATGACTTGATCTTTATGCTACGCTTATCTATAGGAGTATGTCCACCATATCATTCTCCTAACGATATGATCTTGTTGTTGATAACATCTCAATGTTCATGATAGGGAAACCACAATCATTAATCAACCAACAAGCTAGTGAAGTATAGAGGCTATACTAGGGACTTCAAATTAAGTTTACAAATCACACAAGTATTAATGGTTTCCTTGTCAATACTATTATAGCATGAATGTAAACATTTATCATAAACACAAAGATATAATAATAACTACATTTATTATTGCCTCTAGGGCATATCTCCAACACTTGCTCCTTTTAGGAATTTCATTATCCTCCTCCTTAGGACTTTCAGAGTGTTCAATCGGAATGGTAGGTTCAGAGAATATAGCAAATTCCTGATTAAATGAACTAGGTATCTCCGGATTTGATGAGTTAGGTTTATCCTTCATTGGAAAGATATCCTCAAAGAAAGTCGCATCAGTCGACTCCATGATTGTACCGACATGAATGTCAGGTACTTCAGATTTTACTATCAAGAATCTATAACCAATGCTATGAAAAGCATAGCCCAGAAAAACACAATCAATGGTTTTTGGTCCAAGCTTGCGCTTCTTGGGGATTGGTACATTAACCTTGCCAAACAACCCCAAATGCGTAAGTAAGAGAGTTTTAGTCTTTTCTTCTCCCATTCTTCGAATGGAGTAATTTCTTTGTTCTTTATGGGAACTCGGTTTAGGACATGACACGCGGTCAATAATGCCTTCCCCCACCATTTCTTAGAAAGACCCGATGTGTCTAACATGGCGTTAACCAAATCTGTTAGAGTACGGTTCTTTCTTTCGGCTACTCCATTTGACTGGGGTGAGTAGGGAGGCGTCCTCTCATGAATTATGCCATGTTCCACACAAAAAGAATCAAACTCGTTGGAAAAATACTCTCCACCACGATCAGACCTAAGCCTCTTATTCTTTCGATCAAGTTGATTTTCTGCCTCAGCTTTATAGATTTTGAAGAAACTCAAAGCCTCATCTTTTGATTTCAGAAGATACACATGGCAATATCTCGTAGAGTCATCGATCAAAGTCATGAAATATTTCTTTCCACCTTTTGTCAACACACCATTCATCTCACAAAGATCAGAATGTATGAGCTCTAGTGGTGTTAAATTTCTCACTTCTGCAGTCGTATGTGACTTGCGAGGTTGTTTAGCTTGTACGCAGACTTGGCACTTAGATCCCTTAACAGTTGAGAAATCAGGGATTAAATTCATTTTGGCTAGCCGCGTCATACAACCAAAATTAATATGACAAAGATTTAGAGTGCCGGACATTTGATTCAAAATTTGTGTAAATATGATTAACAACTTTATTACAAATGTCTGACAGAGATAAGCGGAACAAGCCTCCGCATTCATAGCCTTTACCAATAAAGGTTCCATACTTCGAAATTACAAATTTATTGGACTCGAATACAATCTTGTAGCCATCTCGACACAGAAGAGATCCGCTAACAAGATTATTATTTATTGAGGAACATGATGCACGTTCTTGGTATACAGTCTTTCCCGAAGTGAACTTCAGATCGACCGTACCAACACCATGAACAGAAGCATGCGAGCCGTTCCCCATTAGCACGGTTTGATTCCCTCTGACCTGATATGAAGAAAACATGAAAATATCAGAACAGACATGTACATTAGCGCCCGTGTCAATCCACCAATCAGGAGAATGACATAATGAAAGAACGGTAGGTAATATACCATACCCAACATCTTTCATCTCAATGTCGCCCATGACAACATTAGCAGTCTTGCTGCTCTTCCCATGCTGGCGCTTGTCAAAGCGGTTGGGACAAGCAGGAGCCCAATGATTAGGATCACCGCACACATGACAAGCACCTTTCCTCTTATCAGTCTTCTTCTTGAAGCTGGTGGACTGTGAGGCCTTGTTCTTTCCATCGAACTTTCCTTTATCATCAAACTTTCCTTTGTTCTTGAACTTGTGAGGCTGGAAGTTCCTTTTCTGTACCAGGTTGGCATTAGAACCTCCCTCGGTACCTCGAGCACGTGTGTCTTTTGCTCTCGCCTTCTCTTCCACATCAAGAGTCCCAATGAGATCCGTCACGGAGAACTCTTGTCTCTTGTGCTTCAGAGAAGTAGCAAAATTCCTCCATGACTGGGAAAGTTTGGCAATGATGCCTCCGACAACAAACTTGTCCGGTAACACACAAGTGAAGTGCTCAAGCTCCCTGGCAAGTGACTGTATCTCATGAGCCTTCTCCACAATGGAGCGGTCATCAATCATCTTGTAGTCATAGAATTGTTCCATGACATACAGTTCACTGCCAGCATCAGAGACTCCAAATTTTCTCTCGAGCGCATCCCACATATCTTTGCCATTGCTAAATGACAGATATGAATTGACAATATTGTCGCCAAGGATGCTAATCAAGGCAGCCTTGAAAGTAGTATCAAGTTTTTGGAACGCCTCTTCCTGAGAGGAATTAAGTTCCCCCTCAGGTGCGCCATAGATGGCGTTATAGCAGCTCATGGTCTGAAACCAGAGCACTGCTCTCGCACGCCACCGTTTGTAATTCACACCTTCAAACACAGGTGGCTTCATAGAAGCAACAAAGCCACTTGGGGCAAATTGCCTGAAATAAGGTTTTTGGATTGTTGAGAAATAGAGCAATTTACCAAGCGAATTATCCAAAATAAACGCTAGATAAAACATGACTAGAATAATAGGCAATATACTAATCATGCTAAATAGCGAATACAAATTAAGGCATATAGCCAAACAAACTGCAAGGCATAAAACTTTGGATAGGATCAGAACAAGATTGAGACAGAAGATGTACACGGCAGTAGCAGAAGTAGAACCGCCGGCGTTGGAACCGTCATTGGCCATGTCGTCGAGGAAGAGGGTGCTGATGTCGGGGAAGAAGTCCTCGTCGGGGAAGACGTATTCAAAGCAAACGTTTCAGCTTCTGTACATCTGTTCATATAGCATTCATGCGTGGCAAAATAAAGCTCGGCTCGGCGAGATTCCCGCAACCCGCGGCGCGCGCGTGGCGTGGCGTGGCGTGGCGTGGCGTGGCGAGGCGAGGAGGAGGAGGAGCGCGCGTGTGGAACTCTCTCCTTCTCCTTCTCATCCTCTTACCAAGTGGTAGAAGAGCTCACCTTATAAGCTGGTCCAACTTCCACTCAACTAGCAACGTGGGACTAAACATTTGTCCCAGCTCTTGTCTTGCATGAATGGGCCACATGGGCCTCTAGGATTTTCAGGAATGATTGAAATAGAAAATGGGCTAGATTATTTGGGCCAAAATTCCAACAAAACTGGCACCTCATTTTGATCGACCACTATCGTGCAGAAGAGAGCTCGCCGACTACCTACTCCATCAGTTGCAGCCATGCAACACTTATTTTCAGTTTTCATAGATGTCTCTTGTCACTATGATTTTATTTTATCAACTTTGAGAATGAAACATGTTAGGTATTTTTGGAATTGCTCTTTCGTGGTTGTTTTCCTTCCTTAGCAACATACTTATATCTTGCAAAACTGAAATCCTAAATACACAGCCACCCACATATATGCTTCTAAATAGTCGCGGTTCACATACTACATGATCATGTTAAGTACTAACAAGTACGACTACCGTCACAATATATGTTTTCATATTAGAAATACCTAGCAAATTATTTTTATTTTTAACAACTAACATAAGATAGCATATGGGTTTCTTAGGTAGAAATTATACCATTAGATTTGTGATCTTACGGAAGTATTTTGGATAAATAGGTAGTAATCTTGGCCAATTAAGTGCTAAGAAAACACCATATGGAGTGAAAGGCATATACTCGGTGGGTGTTGATAAATTAAATCAGCTAGTATGTACATGAATAAAATAGAAAATATAATTAATAATTTGTCCATAAGATGACAATAGATATGCATGGCTAAACTTGGGTGGACAAAGTCCTAAGAAAAACTCAATTAACTAGGAAATACAAAATTAGTTTTATTATATACAACCATGCAGAATGACTACATTCAAGAGAAGTTACACGTTAGCCCATAATGCCACAATAGTTCAGCAACTACTAGCTTCCTAACAGAGTTGATACAAAAATTTATGGCTCATGCACCATTTTGACTGCCAAAGAGAGTATCAACAATGCATTGGCGGGCTATGTTACCGTTGAATATATGTTCTGGACCAAATAACGATAATGGTCTACCAGAACAATGACAAGATGGTGAATAGATTCATGAACAAAAATGAGAAATGACAAATACGCACGAGATATTTCCTGTACCGAGGTATCCATGATGGTCATAGAAACATATTATTATGTATAGAGCATAACATTAGTAATCACGAGAATACACTCTAAAATCTATAAAGATGATGTCCTCGCATTTTGGAGAGCCACCTTGCTAGTTAAAATAACTTTACCACGGATCTAGTCTAGATCTAACAGTAGCACTGTGTATTACCTTTCGTAGATCGAGAACAGAGAGAGAGAGAAACGAGATGGACTCTACCTGCTCCCTGGCTCGACAAACACGAGCCAGAGGGAATCCCCGAGCTGGTGCCGGAGCTAGAACCTCCGTCGTTGGCCATGGGTGAAAGGGGTGAGTATGGCGAGCGTGTAGCTGGGGTGGCGGCGGTGGAGCTTCCCGTCGGCGCAGCGCTTAGCCTAGATCGGGTAGGGCTTGTAGGTGGGGCGGCTAGGGCACAGCAAACCTCGTAGTTTGTGCCGCCGGCTCCCCACCACTTTATATAGCGCTGGCGACAGGGGCCCACCGTCCTAGATAAGGACGGGCGCCCCCGATCAGGGCGCAGTTAGGGGCGTGCTGGGCCGTTGGGCCCAGTCACGTTGAGATCTATCCAACATTCTCCCCCTAGATCTCGACTTTACTTTTAACCTTGTTCTTTACTTATTCCATCACAGAATGATACATAGAGCATGTTTCATCGTCTCGGCTCAATTGCCGATAGAATCAGACAGCCACTATATACCTTCATGTTCTGAAACAAATTCTGTTACTGTTGGGCCTCTTTAGTCCAGAAATCATAGGCTTCCCGTTAAACCCATGCCGGCTATGTGTTCCTTGAACACATTGGGTGGTAAGCCTTTCGTTAGCGGATCCGCAAGCATATCCTTTGTCCTTATATGCTCGAGACTTATAGTTTGATCCTGGACTTTGTCCTTCACAACATAATACTTTATATCTATAGACTTTGAAGCATTACTCGACTTGTTGTTGTGAGCATAGAATCTCGGGCTCGTTGTCACAAGACATATTTAGTGGCCTGATGCGATCAACCACTTTCAAGTCGGGTAAGAATTTCTTTAACCATAACGCCTGTCCCATGGCCTCATAACATGCTATGAATTCTGCATACATCGTAGATGATGCAACTATCGACTTGGCGCTTCTCCACGAAATAGCACCTCTGCGAGAGTAAAGACATACCGTCGTGGACTTTCGTCTTTATCTCCCGCAAAATCTGCATCTGAATACCCTTTTATCTCTAGGGGATCAGATCTTCTGTATGTTAGCATGAGGCCTTTTGTGCCTTGCACATAGCGCAAAGCTTTCTTTACCATCTTCCAGTGCTCTATGCCTGGATTCTCTTGATATCTACCGAGTACCCCGGTGATAAATGCTAAGTCGTATGAGTGCACACTTGTGCATCTTGTAAGCTTCCAACACAAGCATATGGTCTCGACTTCATTTGATCGATCTCATATTGATTCTTTGGACATTGGGATTTCCCAAACTGTCGCCCTTGACTATGGGAGCAGGTGTTGAGTTACTCGCATGCATATTGTATTTCTTTAAAATCTTTTCACAATACGTCATGTCCTAACACTCCATCCTTTCATCTCGGTGAATTTCTATGCCCAAAACATAAGATGCTTCACCAAGGTCTTTCATGTCAAAGTTTGATGACAAGAATTTCTTTGTTTCTAGTAGTAGACTAACATCATCTGCTAGCAAGCGTAATGTCATCCACATATAGAATTAGGAAAATATATTTCCCACTTTTGAACTTTGCATAAATGCAATTGTCCTCAACATTTTCTTTGAATCCAAATCGTTTAATGGTATCATTAAACTTTAAATACCACTGCCTAGAGGCTTGCTTTAACCCATAAATGGATTTCTTTAGGCGGCATCCCATATGTTCTTCCCTCCATGAAAAAACCCTTGGGTTGTTTCATGTAAACATTCTCTTCTAAATCTCCATTTAGAAATGCCGTCTTGACATCCATTTGATGTAACTCTAAATCAAAATGTGCAACTAGTGCCATGATGATTCTGAAGGAGTCCTTACATGAGACCGGAGAAAAAGTCTCATTGTAATCTACACCTTCTCTTTGCGTAAAGCCTTTTGCCACGAGTCTAGCTTTGTACTTTTCTACATTCCCATTGGAGTCATACTTTGTTTTGTAGACCCACTTGCATCCTACTGTTTTGGCTCCTTTGGGAATTTCCTCTAAGTCCCAAACATTGTTGGAACTCATCGACTTCATTTCGTCTTCCATTGCCTCCACCCACTTGGCTGAGTGAGGGCTACTCATGGCTTCTTCATATGTGGTAGGATCGCCCTCCATATGAACTACATTGTAAACTTTGTAGATGTCTTTGGAAATGGCTGGTCTTCGTTCTCTTTTAGACCTTCTGAGTTTATCAGACTCTTGCTCATTTCTTGCCTCGGGTTCAGGCACATTTACAGTAGGTGGCTGTTCTGGCTCCCTTTCGTGCTCAACAGTGGGTTCAGGTGGCTCCTGATGGACAGGTTCCGAACTTTCGCCCATTGTTGTCACGTGTGGAGTCACAACAGGTAGCGAGAAAAATGGCTCCTGAGTCATCGGATTAGGTGCATGCACCCTCTTCTCCTCAAGATCAATTTTCCTAGCTACCGTGCTCCCCCTCATCAATTCGTCCTCCAAGAAGACTGCATGTCTCGTTTCTACAAACTTTGTGTATCTGTCAGGACAGTAGAAACGATAGCCTTTGGACTTATCTGGATAGCCAATAAAATGGCAAGATACTGTTTTGGGGTCTAACTTTGCAATGTTTGGATTGAAAACTTTTGCCTCGGCTGGGCTCCCCCAGACCCTCAAGTGGTGCAGAGAGGGGACTCTGCCTGTCCACAATTCATACGGTGTTTTGGGCACCGACTTACTTGGTACTCTGTTGAGAATATGAATGGCGGTTTTAAGCGCCTCCATCCACAATCCCAATGGGAGGGTGGAATAGCTCATCATGCTGCGCACCATATCCATAAGATGCAGTTGCGCCTTTCTCCGTTTCTTTGAGGTTCGCCCGCATTGAATCGGGCGACTATTCCATTTTCTTGCAGGAACCGTGCAAAGGGTCCTGGTACTTGACCATATGGAGTATGCCGACCGTAGTACTCCCCCCCACGATCGGACCGAACTATTTTGATTCTTTTATCGTGCTAATTTTCTACTTCAGCTTTGGAAATTTTAAATTTATCCAACGCTTCAGATCTTTCTTTGATTGGATAAATATAACCATACCGGGAGTGATCATCCGTGAATGTTATGAATGAATCATAGCCATCCACACTTTTCACCGGAAACGGTCCACAAATATCCGTGTGGATTATTTCTAGTGTAGCTATGCTTGGTTTGCACCCTTTTAATCTGTTTGACATACTTTCCTTTAATGCAATCTATGCATTGTTCTATGTCGGAGAACTCTAACGGAGGAAGAATGTCATTTTTAACGAGGTTTTCAATTCTTCCCCTCGAAATATGGCCTAGTCTGCAGTGCCATAGTCTCGAGGAGTCAAGAGTTCGCTTTCTTTTCTTTTGTTCTTTGTTCGACAAGGGAGCTTTTCCATTCACATCACACACAGAAAAAACTTTCTCATGCAGGGATAACAAATATAACTTATCAAATAATGTAGCGACACCCACACATTTGTCTTTCAACCAGATGGCACACTTGCCATTACCAAAATAACATTCGTAAGAGTCTTTATCCAAACAGGAAACACTTATTAAATTCCTATGTAATGAAGGAACGAAAAGCACATCTTTCAGCAAAAGCAAAGAGCCATCAGCCAGCTCCAGGGGGACGTCACCAATGGCCTCCACTTCTGCCTCTATTCCATTCGCCACTTCAATGTGTCTTTCTCTTCTTGGCGTGGTCCTTGTCGAATGGAACCCCTGTAAAGAGTTGGCAACGTGAACAGTTGCTCCAGAATCAATCCACCAAGTGGATCTAGTAAACTTTTCATACAAAGATTCATTAACAAAAGAAACAATATCTTTACCATTTTTGGCCATGATGTACTTTAGCCAAATCGGGCAGTCTTTCTTGTAGTGCCCCGGTTTCTTGCAGTGATGGCACTGATCCTTCTCCCCAGGTGTGGACTGGTGGTGCTGGTACTGGTGCTGCATGGGACCCTTGCCATGGGGCTTGGAGGGTGAGCCACCATGGTTGCCTCCTGTGAAGCCTCTCTTCCTGTTGTCCTTCACGAAGTTCAGAGAACCGCCGTGAAGGGCTTTCAGCCTTTCTTCTTCCTGGGAGCACATCCCAATGGTCTTTTCTATGTCCCACTTTTCAGGGGACATATTATAGTTTATCACGAAGTTTTCAAAGGGCTGTGGAAGTGAGGCCATCACAAGATGCACCAGAAGTGCTGGCTTTAACTCGAGGTCCTCGTCCATTGGCTTGAGCTTTGCAGCCATGTTCGACATCCTCAAGATGTGCTCTCTGATCCCGTGGGGTCCTCCCGTATACTTTTGGTAACCAATCACTGCTTTAACATTTGGTCGCATACATCTTTGAAGAGCCAGTAAACTGGCTCTTTATCTTGGCGAGATACTCGCCCACGGTAGCACACTCTCCAATTGAGCCCACGATAGCGTTCTCAATTGTGTTCTTTACGAACGCCAGACACTTTTTGTTGGCGTTCACCCATTTCTGGTTATCGATAGAGTAAGCCAGCTCCAATGGAGCATGGTCCCTCTTCCTTCTCTCAAAGTCAGCACTTTCCTCAGCTGCCTCCCTGACCGGGTCAGCGGGCTTGACTGGTTGCTTGGTGTCAACCACCCAATCCACCTCGGCGCATACGAACGCCAAGTCAACTTTCTTCCTCCATTCGGAGTAATTGTCCCCCCTGAGGAGCGGGACGTCCTTCAGACATGCCATGAGGTTGAGACCTCCTGAAAATCACAAAAGATGTGAGATCACCAAGTAAAACAATTGTATGCGTTAATTCAACGTTGGTATAAATTAAGCATGCAATCGTTTCGTGCTATTTAAAAATTACATCACCGTTGGGCAGAAATAAATTTAAAAGCACCTTTTATACTAAATTAGAAAAGATTATGGTCATGATTATTAATAACGTTGGTCAATTAATAGCATGAGTCATAATCACTTTAATCACATCTTTATATCAAGATTTAATCAACTTTATTGCATTTTGTGCAATTTTAAACCATACATTTGCAATGTAAAAGAACTATTTGCAGCGGAAACTTTCATATAAAACTTATACTTTGCAGAAAAAATCTGCCTTTATTCCATTCTCTGCTCCCTGGCTCTTGTCGGGGGTATATAACCCCCCAGCCGCCGCTCTCCCCCTTAACCCTATGTTAAAATAACTTTACCACGGATCTAGTCTAGATCTAACAGTAGCACTGTGTATTACCTTTCGTAGATCGAGAACAGAGAGAGAGAGAGAAACGAGATGGACTCTACCTGCTCCCTGGCTCGACAAACATGAGCCAGAGGGAATCCCCGAGCTGGTGCCGGAAACAGTGGCCCACCGCCGGCCGGCCTGCAGCGGCGCTGCTGCCAGGCGACCAGCGCCATTGTCGCCCGTGGCGGCCTGCATAACCGCCAGCTGCCTGCCTAGCGTGGCCAGCGTGGCCTGGCCAGCCCGCTGCACCTCCCCCACCGCTCGATCACAGCCGTTGATCGGGACTACCCTAGATCGTGCGGTGGGGCGCCCTTGTCGGGGGTATATAACCCCCCAGCCGCCGCTCTCCCCCTTAACCCTAGATCATTTTCCCCCTGCCCCTTAGCCGCGTGGCCACCGCGGCGTCGCGTCCAGCGGCCGCCCAGCGTGGTCACTGCACCCAGCGTCCGACGACCGCGGCGCGCGTCCCTCGGGCGGCCGCCCAGCGTCGGCCGCTTCGCCGTCCGTGACCGTGAGCCCGTGGCCTCTCGACGGCCCTCCACATGCATGGGGTGGAGGCGGGCGGCAGCGTGCACTCCCTCCTCTCCTCGGCGCGGCGGCGAGCCCAGCGTGAGGGTCGAGGCGGGCGGCGGCGCGTGCCTCCTCGGGTGGCCCCGGTGATACCGCCCGCCGAGGCGGCCGCCATAGGCGCCCTCCCCTCGGTCGAGCACCGTCGGCGGGTCCCTGTTGAGCACGAGGCGTGCCTCCGTGAGTGAGCCATGCCCCCGTCCTCCTTGCCGTGCGTCCCCCAGGGTGGGCGCACCACCGTCAGAAGCGATGGTGGGCTTTGCTCCCTTTTTTTGTTACTTATTTGGTCTATGGCGGAACGGCGACGGCGCCCCCCACCTTGCTCCTTGCCGATGCGTGCATCCACCCGAGGGTGGGTGCACCGTCGTCAAGTGGCCTAGGTGCGGGGCGGAGACTCTTTCCCGGTGAGGTCCGGAGTGAACCCTTTGATTGTCTTTGTTGTGGAACTGCTTTTCTTTTGGGGATCTTTCGGGGTATGGATCTAGGGTTTTGCTTTGCCCCGAAGGGTGTGTTCTTCTTCTAGATGTCTCCATAATGGATGCCCATCTAGATCGAGAGGAACGGCGTGGCCAGATGGCAGGCGCACTTTGGATCTAACTCTTTCTTTTGAACCCTTTTACTTTCTACAATAAGCACTGTAAAATCTAGCAACTAAAACATGGCTCTGATACCAATGTTAAAATAACTTTACCACGGATCTAGTCTAGATCTAACAGTAGCACTGTGTATTACCTTTCGTAGATCGAGAACAGAGAGAGAGAGAAACGAGATGGACTCTACCTGCTCCCTGGCTCGACAAACACGAGCCAGAGGGAATCCCCGAGCTGGTGCCGGAGCTAGAACCTCCGTCGTTGGCCATGGGTGAGAGGGGTGAGTATGGCGAGCGTGTAGCTGGGGTGGCGGCGGTGGAGCTTCCCGTCGGCGCAGCGCTTAGCCTAGATCGGGTAGGGCTTGTAGGTGGGGCGGCTAGGGCACAGCAAACCTCGTAGTTTGTGCCGCCCTCCCACCACTTTATATAGCGCTGGCGACAGGGGCCCACCGTCCTAGATAAGGACGGGCGCCCCCGATCAGGGCGCAGTTAGGGGGCGTGCTGGGCCGTTGGGCCCAGTCACGTTTGAGATCTATCTAACACTAGTGACATGATTATTGTAGCAAGTCTGCTATCTAAGACCTTATTTTGGATGTACATGCCGTACCCTTTTGGATTTTGTTTCAGCAAGCTCTATATTTTCATTCCGCAAAGACTTGCTAACTGAATACTGCCTTCCAAAATTTGAATATATCTATCTAGTGCTCCTTGCAATAAGAATCACCCAACCATGTACATCATTACAAAATAAAACAAGGCCCTTGCAATTATATTTGGTTGGGCTATACCTACTAGTTTTCAGTGAATTTATTCTGCTACATGTGACCGTGTGTAGAATGTGACTTTTCACATATATGCATAGCTTTGTAGTGATATCGTTTCTTGTACAAATAATTATGTTATTATGTTTTATTGTGTTGTGAATCTACTCTTTTAAATAAATAATGAAGTGACTGTAAATGCTGCATGTGTGACCTGACATTCATTTCCTCTTTAACAGAATATGTATCCAGAGTTCGAAGTCGAAGAAGAGCACCAGCTCCCCTTTCTTTGCTACGAACAGTACATAACCACTGATGGAGCTCTTTTTGCTCATGGATGTATGCATCTGGATCAGTTTGTGCTTACAAGGTATGTCTCGCTCACTGCCCCATGGACTGGGAATAGAGATGACATTGATGAGGATATAGAGATCCCGGGTGAGGCGGGGACACATACAGTGGCATCAGAAGCAGGAAAGAAGATTATTAGGACAATGTTTGAGGCTGTGTGGTGCATTGCCAAAACTGGGAGGTGCTTTCAGACAATCGAAAGAAAGCATGTCTTTGTGGGTGCTGATGGTAATGTCCGCCTCTTGGGTGTGCGCATTCTTGACCCGAACAATATTCTGCAATTGGGCCCACAGTTGAGGCAAAACCCGATTGCTGTTGCTGGAATAGGAAGGGATCTGTTCAATGAAAGAGGCCTCGGCATTCCGGCTGAGTTCACCCACCTCTTTGACATGGTTGATAATGATGGCGGGACCATGAACTTTGAGTTATACCATGTGCACACGTCGGGAGTTCCAATAGGGATTGGATGGCTGGTCTACCAGAAGTTGTTTGATCATGTGATGGTTCAAATTTCCCGAGCCAAGCGCCTAGCGATCTACCGTAGCCTACGGCCTTACATGCAGAATTGGAGAGTCATAGCTGAAAGCAATGATTTGTCCAAGTCAACCTTTGTATTCAGGCCAGGATCTTACGATCTGAATGATGCTAGGGTTGCTGCTATAATGGGCATTGATCTAAATCAGTTTCTGAGCAAGACACTAGTAGATCAGCAAGACATGTGGCTATTGGCGGAAGCTCACATGTTCATGATGTATCTTCGCAACAGGAGTGCTCATCGCCTTGGAGGTATGGATGTCGATTCGTACTACAAAAAGAATGGTGGAAAAGATTACACTGCTGAAGGCTCGGACTACTTATTCCAAATCAGATGGGCGGATGTGATGTGCCACATACAGAAGGAGCTCAGTGACCTTGGTGAGCTAGCTGACCTGAAAATTTCACATTTCTTCTCTGGTCTCTATTCCAAGAAGATTTGAGCTGAAGCTGCAGATTTATGTGCAACCGATTCTTTTTGACTGGGATGTGTAGCAGATTCAAACGTCCATGTGTGGGTTTACTGGAAAATAGCATATCTGTTGTAATCCAGCGTTAGATCGAGACGGCGGAAATTAACCCTCCAACCCTTGAGCTGAAGCTGCAGCAGATTTGTCTTGACTGGGATGTGCAGCAGATTGAGTCTGCTGAGACGTTGACCATTTATTATCTCTAGGAGTTGGATCATGTCTGTTGTAATCCACTTGTGTTCATAGTTATGTGTACTCTGAGTATCGTGTCTGTTGTAATCCACCGTGGGTTTGTCTGTTGTGTTGTAGTTATCCATGCTATGGTTGCCCCGGCCTTGAGGTGGATTTTTGTTCTTCTAGTCACAGTTTTGGCTTTTGCTTTATAATTCGTATTCGCACTCAGTGCTGCAAACAACTGATGGGCATTCATACCGAGAGATAAAACTTGGTGCTGTAAGTACGTTTGCCTCCTTTTCCATTGTATAGGCAGTTAAGAATCTAACTTTGTCCCTTCAAGTACTCATCAATCAAGTAATATAGTACTCCGTATAACTTTGTCTGAATGAATGTATGACGAACTGTGGTGAAGCTCAAGGGGCGACCGGCCGTATCAGAAGCCATGTCAGGCATAATCCCAAGTTGACATCAATGAAGCAGCCATGTCAGGCATAATCCCAAGTTGACATCAATGAAGCAGCCATGTCAGGCATAATCCCAAGTTGCACTACGGCACACAGGCTCTTTGCCGTGTGGGCAAAAGACATGGCAAAGGCCTTTCGAAACACGGCAAAGGCTTTGCCGTGTGTATACACACGGCAAAGGCCACACGGCAACGTTCGCCATGGCAAAGGTCCTTTGCCGTGTGTTTTCTAAATAAGACACGGCAAAGGCTTTGCGTGTGTCTCATGCGTAGACACGGCAAATTAAAGTAAGATAACGGTTCCCGCGGAGATGACGGTGTCTATTCTTTGCCGTGTGTCTTCTTGAAAAGTACATGGCAAAGAAGTTGTCTTTGCCGTGTGTCTCCTTGAAAAGTACACGGCAAAGTAGCTGTCTTTGCCGTGTGTCTCGTGGAAAAAGTACACGGCAAAGAAACTGCCTTTTTAAAAAAAATAAAAAAAATTTGTTTCAAACTTTTTTGAATATTATTTACTTGATAATCTCATATAGAATATTTGAACCCTTTGTATGTTAAATATTATGTCAAATTGCACTCATAATCAAACTTCCCCTGTGGTCACCCATCCTAACACTACTCTAGGCCTAGCACGCTTAACTTCTTCGTTCCTTCCGAATGAGCTACCAAGAAAAAAATCATACCTTGTTGCTAATACTTTCATATCAATAATATTAACTCTTGGACCATGATGTCACACATCTCAGTTTTAGATTCCAAACAATTATTTAAGTAAACAATAATGAAAAGTAATAATAATATTGAATCCAAATAAAAAAGAAAATGGTTTTATTTTATTTCTTTTTTCTATTTAATATGGAATAATTCATATATTTAAATCTGTAAATCGGAATTCGACAAATAAAATGTCTAAATCGATCAGAAAAATGTGAGGAATCCAAATATGACATCCATATAATCTTATGAAAATGGGGTGGTATCATTTTGAATTATCCATTTGGTGGTTGCTTCATAAAACCCCCCGTTTTTTGTGCCCGGAAAATGGAAAATGGCTTTTTGGTGCGAGGAAAAGGAAAACTTCCTTCAGCAACATTATTCGCCATTCCATAATGCACATGCATGCACGATATGGGTATATTATCACAAACTATGCTTTGATTCTAGCCATAATATTGGTCATTTGACTCGAAAGTCAGGAAACCTCGAATGAGATAGGTCATTTTGTGAAGGGTTTTTTGAGACATATTCAATATAACAAGTTTGATATTTTTACTTCCAACCATGTCACATAATATGACACCACGCGAAGGTTTCGCATTGTTTCGATCGTTTTTGAATTTTTTATGACTCTTTTAAACTATGGACAAACTTTGTCGAACGACGGGTATGAATATTCTTAGCTCGGAGCTGAGCCTCTCTAAATTTTCACTAGATCTTTGATAAAATAGCATATTGTGAACCTAAAAATTATTTTTGTAAAAAATCATGCCCATCAGATCATGTACCTGTAGTTCATATCTGACCCACTTCCTACCGTTTCGGCAGGAATTTGTCTTTTTCACCTGGAGTGGATGAAGGTTTGAGATCCCCGTTGGGACATTGTCCATTTAAGGTGGTCTAGTGTTTTGAAAAATAGGGTGGTAGCATTTTAAATTAGCCATTTGGTGGTTGCTTCATAAAATCTCTCATTTTTTCGCGAGAAAATAGAAAATGGCTTTTGGTGCGACGAAGAAAAACTTCCTCCTGCAACATTGTTCACCATTCCATCGTGCACATGCATGCACAATATGGGCAGATTATCATAAACTATGCCTTGATTCTAGCCATAACATTGGTCATTTGACCGAAGCCGTGAAACCTCGAATGAGATAGGTCATTTTGTGAAGGTTTTTTTGAGACATATTCAATATAACAAGTTTGATATTTTTCTTTCCAACCATGTCACATAATATGACACCACGCGAAGGTTTCACATTGTTTCGATCGTTTTTGAATTTTTTTATGACTCTTTAAAACTATCGACAAACTTTGTCGAACGACGGGTATGAAGATTCTTAGCTCGGAGCTGAGTCTCTCTAAAATTTCACTGGATCTCTGATAAAATAGCATATTGTGAACCTAAAAATTATTTTTGTAAAAAATCATGTCCATCCGGTCATGTACCTGTAGTTCATATCTGACCCACTTCCTGCCGTTTCGGCAGGAATTTGTCTTTTTCACCTGGACTAGACAGAAAGGTCTGAGATCCCCCCGTTGGGATATTGTACATTTAAGGTGGTCTAGTATTTTTGAAAAATAGGGTGGTAGCATTTTAAATTAGCCATTTGGTGGTTGCTTCATAAAATCTCTCGTTTTTTCGCTCAGAAAATAGAAAATGGCTTTTTGGTGTGACGAAAAGAAAAACTTCCTCCTGTAACATTGTTCACCATTCCATGTGGCACATGCATGCACAATATGGAAACATTATCATAAACTATGCCTTGATCCTAGCCATAACATTGTTCATTTGACCCGAAAGCCAGGAAACTTCGAATGACATAGGTTATTTTGTGTAGGTTTTTTTTAAACATATTCAATATAACAAGTTTGATATTTTTCCTTGCAACCATGTCACATAATATGACACCACGCGAAGGTTCCGCATTGTTTCGATCGTTTTTGAATTTTTTATGATTCTTTAAAACTATCGACAAACTTTGTCGAACGACGGGTATGAAGATTCTTAGCTCGGAGCTGAGCCTCTCTAAACTTTCACTGGATCTCTGATGAAATAGCATATTGTGAATCTAAAAATTATTTTTAAAAAAAATCATGTCCATCCGGTCATGTACCTGTAGTTCATATCTAACCCACTTCCTACCGATTCGGTAGGAATTTGTCTTTTTTCACCTGGAGTGGACGGAAAGGTTTGAGATCCCCTTGTTGGGACATTGTACATTTAAGGTGGTCTAGTATTTTTGAAAAATGGGGTGGTAGCATTTTAAATTATCCATTTGGTGGTTGCTTCATAAAATCTCTCGTTTTTTTCGCTCAGAAAATGGAAAATGGCTTTTGGTGCGATTTAAAAGAAAAACTTCCTCCTGCAACATTGTTCACCATTCCATGAGGCACATGCATGCACAATATGGGCACATTATCATAAACTATGCCTTGATTCTATCCATAACATTGGTCATTTGACCCGAAATCCAGGAAACCTCGAATGAGATAGGTCATTTTGTGAAGGTTTTTTTAGACATATTCAATATAACAAGTTTGATATTTTTACTTACAACCATGTCACATAATATGACACCACGCGAAGGTTTCGTATTATTTCGATCGTTTTTGAATTTTTTATGACTCTTTAAAACTATCGACAAACTTTGTCGAACGACGGGTATGAAGATTCTTAGCTCGGAGCTGAGCCTCTCTAAAATTTCACTGGATCTCTGATGAAATAGCATATTGTGAATCTAAAAATGATTTTTTTAAAAAATCATGTCCATCCGGTCATGTACCTGTAGTTCATATCTAACCCACTTCCTACCGATTCGGCAGGAATTTTTCTTTTTCACCTGGAGTGGACGGAAAGGTTTGAGATCCCCCTGTTGGGACATTGTACATTTAAGGTGGTCTAGTATTTTTGAAAAATGGGGTGGTATAATTTTAAATTATCCATTTGGTGGTTGCTTCAAAAAATCTCTCTTTTTTTCGCTCAGAAAATGGAAAATGGCTTTTTGGTGCGACAAAAAGAAAAACTTCCTCCTGCAACATTGTTCACCATTTCATGAGGCACATGCATGCATAATATGGGCACATTATCATAAACTATGTCTTGATTCTAGCTATAACATTGGTCATTTGACCCGAAAGCCAGGAAACCTCGAATGACATAGGTCATTTTGTGAAGGTTTTTTTTAAACATATTCAATATAACAAGTTTGATATTTTTCCTTACAACCATGTCACATAATATGACACCACGCGAAGGTTTCGCATTATTTCGATCGTTTTTGAATTTTTTATGACTCTTTAAAACTATCGACAAACTTTGTCGAACGACGGTTATGAAGATTCTTAGCTCGGAGCTGAGCCTCTCTAAACTTTCACTGGATCTCTGATGAAATAGCATATTGTGAATCTAAAAATGATTTTTTTTAAAAATCATGTCCATCCGGTCATGTACCTGTAGTTCATATCTAACCCACTTCCTGTCGATTCGGCAGGAATTTGTCTTTTTCACCTGGAGTGGACGGAAAGGTTTGAGATCCCCCTGTTGGGACATTGTACATTTAAGGTGGTCTAGTATTTTTAAAAAATGGGGTGGTAGCATTTTAAATTATCCATTTGGTGGTTGCTTCATAAAATCTCTCGTTTTTTTCGCTCAGAAAATTGAAAATGGCTTTTTGGTGCGACGAAAATAAAAACTTCCTCTTGCAACATTATTCACCATTCCATTAGGCACATGCATGCACAATATGGGCAGATTATCACAAACTATGCCTTGATTCTAGCCATAACATTGGTCATTTGACTGTAAAGCGAGAAACCTCGAATGAGATAGGTCATTTTATGAAGGTTTTTTTGAGACATATTCAATATATCAAGTTTGATATTTTTCCTTGCAACCATGTAACATAATATGACACCACGCGAAGGTTTCGCATTGTTTCGATCGTTTTTGAATTTTTTATGCATGTTTAAATCTATGGTCAAAACGGCGAGCATGAAGATTCTTATTCAATATAAATATCTAATTTTTGAGTGTACATAGATAGATCTTATTTTTATGCAAATTTTGATATATTATTTGTATTTTTCTGAATTAGAATGATTTTTTTATGATTTTCCTAAGAATAATGTGATAAAAGGCAAAAAAAAAAAGACTTTGCCGTGTGTACTGCGAAATACACACGGCAAAGGCCCTTTGCCGTGTGTATTACGGAATACACACGGCAAAGGGCCTTTGCCGCGTGTACTACCGAATACACACGACAAAGGACCGGCGAGGGCACACGGCAAAGAGACCATCGTCTACGGCCGTTAGCTCCTCCCGTTAAATGGACTTGTGGGGTCACGGGTCCCACCTTGTGGCCGTGATAACACCTATGCCGTGTGCCGTTGTCAACTTTGCCGAATGTATTTTCTTTGCCGTGTTCCTTTATAGGTCTTTGCCGTGTATATTTCTTTGCCGTGTTCTTTTTAAGAAATTTGCCGTATTCACGTACTTTGCCGTGTATTTTCTAAGTTACACACGGCAAAGACTGTCTTTGCCGTGTTCCGGTGCGTTTGACACACGGCAAAGCAGGGACGCCAGGCGAGGTCACGATTCCTCCCGTGGGTGGCGCGCGGGACACGCACACGCTGCCCCGGCCGCCGCAGGGACGATGATCGTCGCCCGCCAGCAGCAAAGCTCCGTCCGGCCAGGAGAGGGACCGGTCTGGGAACCGTCGTCATGGACTCATGGTGATGGTGGTTGCCGTCGCGCGGATGGAGTCGGGGAGCCCCCACCCAAGACGACGCGCGGGCATCGCGGCCATCAGACGACTCAGACGATGATCTGCCGCTGCGCTGCCAGCGCGTGGCAGGGCCTAGGGCGCAGTACTTGGCCGAGCCAGCTGCGAGCAGGCGCTGTTCCGATCGATCCAGGGCGGCTTTGACTCCACCGGGACCGGCCACACCGCCAGACCCTCCATCGTCTCCAACCTCCTCCATGACCATGTGCTGTGCCCCTCTTCGCCATCTCCCAAGGGACCGACACCGGGAGTGCAGCTCACCGTTCCTGCTAGCTACTGGAAAAGGGAGAACGGTGGCCTGCCGTGGGCGTGGCAAACCTGCTTGCAGAGCGACGGTGTGCGCCAAGCCCTGGAGATCCTAGCTAGCGCCCTCCTCCTTCATCTCCACCTGGCTCGTCTTCAACGATTCTGTCTTCGCCACCTGGCTGCTCGTCCGGTGAATCAATCGGAGGAAGACACTGGCTGGCAGTGGCAGGTATGATGATCGCGCGCACTGCATGCGGGCAAGGTGTGCCAGGCTACTCGTTGAAGAGAGTGAGCAACCGGCTCAGCAAGGCGCGGCGGAGATAGCCATCTCCCGCCCGGGCTGGGTATCATCTAAGTGGAGTATGTAGTAGGTTGTCGAGGTTGTCACGGAGCAGAGCAGGAGATGCAGCTGTTCGCGGCCGGACAAGTTCTTTCAAAGGCCAGGTCCCTGACCATGTGCCGCCGGCAACGGTGCGCATGCTCTTCATAATCGGGACGCAGGAAGACGATGCCATCAGACGAAGCGCTTCCCCTGATAGGACATGGTGGTGCTGCAGGCTTGGACCTGGAAGTGGAGGCAGGTTGCAGGCACATCAACGACTCATGTTTGATCTGATCAAGCCCAGGATTCAGAGCTTCTCTAGTTTCCGAATGTTAGCAGCAAACTCTCTCATGTTTCTGCTGCTGTTTGCTTCTCTAGTGTGCTGCTGCTGCTGCTGCCTCCTTTCCTGGCTGTTGGCCCTTCATCCAACTCCAGGAAATTGATTGTGGGCAAATTTGCTACCGTACCTATAAGCTGATTACAACAACTTCCATGTATCCAATCCAAGGACTGTAGTATTAGCTATCCAATGGATCTGTGATGTTTCCATGTTAGAGTGGCTCCTAAACATTTTTGTGTTGGAACGTGTGCGGGTTTAAATGATCCAGATCGGCGTGACACTGTTCATGAGACAATTGTAGCTTCAACATGTCATATTGTTTGCCTCCAAGCAGAGACCAAGCTCGCAACTGTCACACCGTCGTTTGACGCTTGTTTTCACATGAGGCAACCAATTGAAGAGTTTTGCTGAGCGCCTGGCCATAGGAACTCGTTTAACATCTTCTTTCGGTCCCATGAGATTTTTCTAATCAATGAACATTTTAGAAAATATGGATATATTATATTGTACTAAGTCTATTCTTAGTTATCAACATTATTCATGTTCTCATATTGAATATTTTGTGTAATTTCTAAGCAATTAATATATAATATATTTATATTATCAGCTAAGCTACTTTTTGAGAAAAATATAAAATAATAACACCATAATTGGCGAGGCATAGACACACCACTATCCATCCCTAAGGAACACTGTTTAATATATAAACATGTCTTGACTACGCACATATGCCTAGGAGCCAGCAAGCGATACAAAAACCTTGGAAAAAACTGTTCATGCTTTATTTTTCCTTTATTTCCTTATTTTATTTGTATACTCTTATTTATTTTTTATATTAAAAACCTATGAATATTTTTTGTGGAACACATGAACATATTGTAGTCTTATGAATGGTATAGACATTTTTCAACCGATAATTTTTTTCAAACCGATGAACATTTTATAGAATAATTAAATTTTTTCTAGACCAGTGAATATGTATGAACAATTTATGTAATTATATAACATATTTTTTCAAACCCGTGAGAATTTTAAGACCGGTGACCATTTTTTCAAACCCGCGAATAATTTGAGAGTAACAATTTTCAAACCCATGAATATTTTTTGAAGTTACGTGAATATATTTTTTTAAACATGTGAGAATTTTCCAGAACTATGAACATTTTGTCAACCTCATGAGCATTTTCTTAAACTACGTTTAACATCTTCTTTCGGTCCCGTGAGATTTTTCTAATCAATGAACATTTTAGAAAATATGGATATATTATATTGTACTAAGTCTATTCTTAGTTATCAACATTATTCATGTTCTCATATTGAATATTTTGTGTAATTTCTAAGCAATTAATATATAATATATTTATATTATCAGCTAAGCTACTTTTTGAGAAAAATATAAAATAATATCACCATAATTGGTGAGGCATAGACGCACCACTATCCATACCTAAGGAACACCGTTTAATATATAAACATGTCTTGACTACACACATATGCCAAGGAGCCGGCAAGCAATACAAAAACCTCGAAAAAAAAACAGCGGAGCAACCACAAGGCTTCAATTCAAGGAAGCTTACATCTCTTAGAGATATTTATATTATCAGCTAAGCTATTTTTTGAGAAAAATATAAAATAATAACACCATAATTGGTGAGGCATAGACGCACCACTATCCATCCCTAAGGTGTAGGGTTTCGTAGCATGGAAAACAAAAATTTTCTACCGCATACAAACAAACAAGCCAAGATCTATCTACTAGATTGTAGCAACGAGTTGATAGAATCACTCACCCTCGAAGATTCCAAAGTGTTTAACGAGAGTGGATTCTCGTGGGTGATGTAGTCGTACTTTTCCTGATCTCAAGATCGCATAGACGATCCTTCCGGCGCTGTGTTCCGGCAGCGCTCCCGCAGTCGGTCACACGTTCGGTACTCGACGAAGACCTTCCTCTCCCTTGTTCCAGCAGGCAGCGGAGGTTGTAGCACTCTCCTCGCGATTCCGGCAGCACAACGGCGTGGTACCGGAAGTAGAGGGGAGATCTCGCAGGGCTTCGCCTTAAGCCGGAGCGAGTATGGTGGAGTATGAGAGAGTTCCTCGACGATCTAGGGTTTAGAAATGCCGAGGAGGGGCAAGCCGGCGGCTAGGGTTTAGCTAGGCGGCGGCGGCGGTTTGCCCTAGGGCCGGCGGCGGCGGCTTGGTACTAGGGTTTAGAGGTAGGAACTTGTGTGTATAGGAGGGGAGCCCTGTCCCTCATATAGGTGGAGGGGGGCGGCCAAGGGGAGGGGAGTCCCTCCCCAACTCGGCTTGGTGGTGCGCCGGCGGTGGGAGGAGTAACTCCTCCCCCAAGTCGGTTTCCACCTCCCTCTCCACTTCCCAAAACTAGCCGTTTGACTTTCAAACTTGGCGTTTGACTTTTCAAACTAGGATTTGAATAAACCCTCTATATTGTTCAGCGATGACACCGAGTACATGATGCAATCATATCAACTTGATATAACACATTCATGTACCCTTCCCCTCCGGAGTGCCGGACGTTCCGGAACCTTCTAGAACATTCCCGATGAAAACTCCGGAACCATTCTCCAACTCCGAAACGGGACTTTCCTTATATGAATCTTATTCTCCGGACCATTCCGGATCTCCTCGTGATATCCCGAATCCCATTCGAGACTCCGAACAACATTCGGTCTCTTTCTCATCATTCCATAACTACTCAAACAATGTTGAATCCTTAAGTGTGTCTCCCTACGGTTCGTGAATTATGCGGACATGATCGAGACACTTCTCCGAACAATAACCAATAGAGGAATCTGGAAATTCATATGGCTCCCACATATTTCTATGATTACTTTGCGATCGAATGAACCACTTACATACGATATCAATTTCCATTTGTCTCACGATAGTTTACTTATCCGAGGTTATGATCGTCGGTATCTCTGCATACCTAGTTCAACCTCGTTACTGATAAGTACTCTTTTCTCGTTCCCGTGATATGTGATCCCTTGTGAGCCAGTCACATGCTTGCAAGCTAATTGGATGACATTTCACCGAGAGGGCCCAGTATATCTATCCGTCATATGGATGGACAAATCCCACTCTTGATCCATGTGTCTCAACCAATACTTTCCAACACTCAATGCCACCTTTATAGCCACCCGCCACGGTGTGTGGTGTTTGATGTCATCAAAGCATCCATCCTAAAGGTGATATGCATGATCTCATGGTCGAAGGAATTAGATTACTATGTATCGAAAGCATATAGCAATTGAACTATTAAAATGACTTGATCTTTATGCTACGCTTATCTATAGGAGTATGTCCACCATATCATTCTCCTAACGATATGATCTTGTTGTTAATAACATCTCAATGTTCATGATAGGGAAACCACAATCATCTATTAACCAACAAGCTAGTATTATATAGAGGCTTTACTAGGGACTCTTATTTTAGTCTACAAATCACACAAGTATTAATGTTTCCTTGTTAATACTATTATAGCATGAATGTAAACTTTTATCATAAACACAAAGATATAATAATAACTATATTTATTATTGCCTCTAGGGCATATCTCCAACATAAGGAACACAGTTTAATATATAAACATGTCTTGACTACACACATATGCCTAGGAGCCGGCAAGCAATACAACAACCTCGAAAAAAAACAGCGAAGCAACCACAAGGCTTCAATTCAAGGCTAGGAGCCGGCAAGCAATACAACAACCTCGAAAAAAAACAGCGAAGCAACCACAAGGCTTCAATTCAAGGCAGCTTACATCTCTTAGAGATGTTTTGACACGCATGTCCTCCATGCTCCTTAAACCTCTTTTTCGGATCATTGCCCACTTTTGCTTGCCGATGCTAGCTGCTGCCACCGTCCATAAAGACGCGACTCATCTCGAACCCTCTGATATTGGCCTCGAGCACCAGGGTGGAGTGGCCTGGGCGAGTTATCTGAAGCGGGTGATCCGAACGGTCGAACGTGATGCAGGACTCTGAGCCGCTGAGGTGCTTAGCTATGGCTGGTGGGGAGGTCACAGCCAGGTTGACTTGGTAGGTGATCTTATTTTGCACCTTGTTGGTCTGGCGCCCCTTCTGGATCATCATGGACCCTATCGATGGCTGGTGTCCATCTGCACCGTTGTTCGGTGCTGGTGCAGCCGGTGGCTGCGGGGGTCCTCCAGGCGGTGGTGGAGGAGCTCCATGGGCAGTGGCACCTGGGGCGGGTGCGAATCCTGGTTCACCACCTGGCGTCGCATCTGAGTGAGGCCCTCGCTGAGCTTCTGGAACTCCCGGCAGTCCTTGAGCATATGGCTGGCCTTCCTCTTGACATCTTGTTTGTCGATGTAGAAGTGGATGGTACAGGGACCAGATAGCTTGTCATATGATGAAGGCTCGTCGTCGCGGCTACGACATTGCCATGTTTGTCTAGCCCGTCCACCGTTGCGGTAGTTGCTGCTGTGGTTGTCATCGTCGCAGCGGTCGGCATATCCAGCTGCAACCATGTCGACTCCATCGCGATCTTCGTAGACATGCGATCTTCTTTTGTTGTGGCGCTCACGCCTGCGACCGAAGTCATCTTCGTCATTCGAATGCGTTTGGTTGACGGAATCTTCACCGTCCGCCCAACGGTTGGCGATGTCCATGAGGTGGTCAAGGGTTTTGGGCTTGACGTGCCCGAGTTCCTCCTTGAAATCTGGGCTCCTGGCACCGTCCTTGAAGGCATCGATCGCCCTCTCTTCGGAGATGTTTGCGGTAGAGTTCTTGATGTGGGACCAGCGGATTATGTACAAGCGAATGGACTCGCTAGCCCTTTGGATGCAGGCCCACAGCTCTTCGATTGAGGCTGGCCTCTTGCTGGTGCCCTTGAAATTGCGGATGAAGCTGTACGCGATCTCTTCCGAGCTTCTAATGGAGCCGGAGGGGAGGCTGCTAAGCCAGACCCTGGCTGCGCCCGCCAGCTGCAGCTGAAGGCACTATAGGGCGGTGTGCTTGTTCCCGCCTTGGAGCTTGACTGACAATAGATGGTCATCAAGCCAGTTTTTTGGCTCCTGCGCGCCATCGAACTTCGGGTTGTACGAAGGGAGCTTGAAATTTTTCAGAATCCATGATTGTCGAACGGATCTGCTGAAGCATTTGGCCCCGCACAGTTCTCTGTCGTCCTCCTCTTCGGACTTAGTTGAGCACGCACGCTTAGCGCG
Organism: Avena longiglumis; assembly: GCA_030063025.1. Lineage (NCBI taxonomy): Eukaryota > Viridiplantae > Streptophyta > Magnoliopsida > Poales > Poaceae > Avena > Avena longiglumis. Next base: position 3,172,115 of record CP125974.1, on the reverse strand, counting down.
TGATTTGTCGTTCTTGTGCTATGTGAGCTCGCTACGAGCATCGTAGTTGCTGCTGCAGCGCCGCGGTCTCCGACGGTGTCGATGCGGGTCATTCTCCTCTTCCTCGGATGAGGGTGTGCGGCTTCGAGTGAACTTGACCGCGGCCTTTTTCTTTGGCTCTGCGGGGGTTTGTTCGTGGAGCACAACTCTAATGAGTCTGAGGCCTGCTAGCGCATACTTGTGCATCGCGTTCTTTGGGTCTCCCGCCAGAGGCGGATTGGATGCGAGATAGGTGGTGGCTTCCATGATCGCAGCCTGCGGTGTTTTCGGCATGACGTTGCCTTGCGAGTCCATCGTCATGAAGGACGTGTCGAGTGCCCTGGTGACCTCGCGTCGTGCGGCAGGGTCCATGCGCTCCAGGCGGGAGCGGTTCTTGTTGGCGTTGTTCCTGTGTGAAGAGGAGCCGCCAGTAGCGAAGAGTGCAGCTTGCCGTGTGCTTGACTATTCGACTGCCCGCTTACGCTTTTTGAGCTCATCCTGTAGCTTGACCTGCCGATTGTGCTCATCAATCAGGAGCCAGTGATAAGCCATCAACAAGTCACGGGTGGCATCCACATGTCGGATTTTATTGCCTCGCATGGCTTCGCATGCGATCTCGTAGCCTTCCTCGTTGAGGTTGATCTAGTTGTGAGCATGATTTTGCCGCCTTCGGTGGCTCTAGCCGCCCTGTTAGCCGGGTTCCCTCTGTTTCCCTCGTTCTCAACCTGAGGGTTGGGAGGGGGATGACACCCGAACCTAGCAGTGGTTCGGTTCTGTTGTTGATGTCGCCACTGTGGATGACGACACATAGGTAGCGCTCATGGAGTGGGTCGCTGTTGCTGCAGCTCTCAGATCCAGAACCGTATGTTCCTCATCCAAAGAGGGATCGCACAGATCGGAGTTGTAGCTGCCGATATCATCCGAATCGTCCGCCAGCGTCGATGTACGGAGGGCGTCGATGGGCAGGACCCATGAAGCGGGCCTGATTGATGGAAGTGGCACCTGCTCTGGGAGGCGGAGGGTGCCGGTCTGCCCCACCTAGAAGCAGAAGCTCCCGAACAGCATCTCAATTCCGTCGCCTACAGACTCAAAATCCTTAAGGGTGGCCGACGAGTGGGTGGTGAAGTCGAAGGCGCCAAAGAGGAGGTGATTATCCATTGCCTATGAATCATAGATCGCTCCAGATGGAACCATCACGACCGCACAATCAACGTCCCCGCTTCCCACAAACGGCGCCAATTGACGAGGGTTCGACTCGTCAATGCCCATTGTTATGGAGTTGGGTTTTGGAGAAGATGGGGTGCTAGAAGTTGCGGAACGGTTAACAGTCAAGCAACGCGAGGACACGAGGTTTACCCAGGTTCAGGCTGTAGGGGTTCATAGCATGGAAAACAAAAATTTTCTATCGCATACAAACAAACAAGCCAAGATCTATCTACTAGATTGTAGCAACGAGTCGATGGAATAACTTACCCTCGAAGATTCCAAAGCGGTTAACGAGAGCAGATTCTCGTGGGTGATGTAGTCGTACTCTTTCCGATCTCAAGATCGCGTAGACGATCCTTCCGGCCACGTTAAAGGCGCTCCCTGATCGGTCACACGTTCGGTACTCGACGAAGACCTTCCTCTCCCTTGTTCCAGCAGGCAGCGGAGGTTGTAGCACTCTCCTCGCGATTCCGGCAGCACAACGGCGTGGTACCGGAAGTAGAGGGGAGATCTCGCAGGGCTTCACCTTAAGCCGGAGCGAGTATGGTGGAGTATGAGAGAGGCTTTAGTGGTCTAGGGATTAGACACACCAATTAGAAGGCTCTAAACCTGTAGCATCCCAGTTGTCTAACACCTGTAATGCTACATGTTATGATAATAAAAAGGGCCACTTCCAACATATAATTGTTGCATCATCATCATATCATGCTCATACCATCATACCACCTTGCATTTGAGCATCATATAAAACCCTTTCTTGTTTGGTTCTTATCTCATGTGCATGATTAATTGTATTTGCCTCTTGATATTGTATTTGGCTCTTGATATATTGTTATATGCCCAAGTTGAGTTGAGGGCATCTCTCTTATTGACTCCACCACCTTTTCTTTCACCACCTTTTATTCCACCATCCAATTAATATGAGCTTGGCATTTTAATTTGGGTTATCTCTAGCTCATGTTGGTTGGTTGGATTCCACCCATAATCTTTGCTTGGCCTTGCCCATCTTTTGGGAATGCATATGAATAATGCCATGTTAATATTATTGTTTTCACAAGGATAAATTTGGCATTAATTATTCTGCATGGGCCATGCAAGTGCCACCTTTTCTAGTATCTGGTTTTTACTTGAATTCTAAGTGGATCATCTTTCCTTTGCTTAGATCTTGTTTTGGGCTTGTAGTTTCCTCATCAAATCATCTGCCTCTCTTCTCCCCTTTGGCTAAACCCCTATCCCCATGCTCCATGCACACACATGTGCTAATGTGGCATGCCCAAACCTAAACCCACCTCTTCTCTTGGTTCTTGCTTGGTCATTTTGGAGCATGCATGGACCAAAGGAAAACCCCATCACCACTTAATCATCTCTCTCTTTTTCTCTCTTTTTCTCCTTGTCTTGATCTTGTGTGCTTGTCTTGTGAGGCATGATCAAGTTAACCCCACCTCCATCTATCTACCCCTCTCCATCTACCCTAACCCTCTCTTACACCTAAACCCTAAGCCACCCCTCTAAAACCTACCTAGCATGGCCACATGACCACCATGCCTTAACCATCCTAGCTAAACCCTAGCTAATCAAACCCTAAGTGGCCTCTCCATCGTCTCCTCCCTCTAGCGTGCAGGCCCCACCTAGCTGCTGCCCCACCCCAAAACTCTAGCATGCACCCGAGCCATACCCCTCTCCCTCCTAACCTAGCTCTCACCCTACCCTAGCCGAGCCTCCTCTCTCTCTGCATGGGGCCCCTCCACCGAGCCACCACCTCTATGTCCTCCCCTACCCCACCGACAGTCTTCCACACTGTCACATGACCCCTGGACCCCATGGCGATCACGTGAAGGAGGGGTGCAAAAGTGGCCGAGCCGACCTGCCTCCCCACGCAAGCCCCCACCTCGCCTCGTTCTTATCCTCCCCTTCCCCTCTGTCCTCGCCCCAGATCCACCCCAGACACTTGCCTCGCCTCCCCTCTTCCCCCCCCCTCGCCACCGTCTGCCTCGACGCCGTCGTCGGCCTCCCCTCGTCGCCGTCGAACCAGGAGGCAAGCGCGGTACTGCGGGTGTCGAGGGAGATCCGGAGCCTGTTCTGCGTCGCCCCGTGCCCAGCAGCGAGGAGGAGAAGGACCAGCTCGCCAGGACCGACGCCGCTCCGTCCGAAAACCCTAGCACGCTGGGCCTCTGCCTCCCCGTCGTCCTGCTGCGCCCCGACCAGATCCGAGCCCACCGTCGAGCTCGCGGTAAGCGCCTCACCCTCCCAGACATCCTCCCGCACCGTTGCTTCTGGCGTCGCCGATCTTTTGTCGAGCACCCTCGGTGCGCCCGTCGCCAGTATGCCACTCGCTGGCAGACGCAACGCGTTACCTAGCCCCTCGTTTCCTGTCAACAACCACGCACCGCCGCAATGTAGCCGCGCCAGCGCTGAGGGCGCGGTTCGAACCCCATCGCGCTGCCGCATGAGCGGCGACGCGCACGCCGGTTCAGTTCAGGAAGAAAACAGTGTCGTTGTACACTTTGCACAAACCCCCTCTTTTGCTTTTGCCAACCCATGGTCCCTAGGAGCCCACATGCGTGTCGTTGGCGTTTTGTAAAAGGCTCTGAGTTTTCAGTGTCAACTCATGGTCCTTCCCCCTCCTAGCCGCTGGCATGTGGGTCCAGGTGCGCCTGTCCCCACCTGTCAGTGACCAGGCTAGAATAGGCTGGGGGTAAAAAGTATGGCTGGGTCTGTTTTATTTATTCAAATCTTTTTCTGAATATTCAAATTCAAATATTTTTCAGATTCAAACAACTTTTCATATATTATTCCAAATAACACAAATGATATATGTTTGGATATCAGAAAAATGCCAGGATTTCAAATATGCCATCCATATTGCCTTTTGCACAAGTAAAATTCCGAGTTTATTTAAATTACACTAATTGCCACTAGAATTTAAATAATCAATAACTTTTGATTTATAATTCCAAATTAAGCAAATGATATGTCTAAAATGATCAGCTCGACGAGACCTTTCTGTTTATGCTATCCATGACTTGAATTGAAGCATGCATCATGTAAATATATAATATACAGCAACTAATTTGACAATAAAATGTGACTAAAACCCAATAAAAATGTTACTTCTTGTATTCCACACCTCACCCATGCCATGTTACATTATTGACTTGCAACTTGTGCATCATTCACCATGGCATGATTGTTTGCTTGACGCATTTAATTCAAATGCTTGTGCTCTATATTCATGTTGGCCTTGTTTGTTTGGTTTTTCTCGGATAGACACTGAGCAGGGGTTATATCAAGAGAACCAGGAGCACTACCCAGATCCGTCCCTCGCTTCAACTGAGTTGTCAGGCAAGCACTTCCACATGCTTGCATACATACAGTACCTATTGCCTCTATCTTATTCTTGCATCATTGAGTCGCGATTGCATTAAATGGAATCCCAAGTATGCATAGCCTTTACTTTTAAACCCCACCAAGCTTGTTCCTCCATCCCATGAGCCCTTACTATAGGAGTTGTTTGAGCCATGCGAGTCGTAGCACAGCATGTGTAGGGTATGTGAGAGTCTGTTGGATAATGAGGTACCTAAACAACTTAACCTGAGTAGTAGTGGGATAACTAAAGAAAGTGGCACCGGTGAGCAACATCTGCTATTTGGTTTTTCCTGCTCACTTGTGTCCCGTAAGACCCCGAGTACTTGATTCATGTTCCTTGATTTATCGCGCTATCCACATCCGGGAGGTATATGGGACCCCCCTGAGCCAGATCTTGATTCCGTCTTATTTCTTGGGGCCACAAACTAGTTTGAGGTTTTATTACTATCCTGTACTTATGCCATGTTACTTCCTGTATTTAATTTGTGCGAGGAGCACACTGTACTGTTTAGGTAAGCGGAGTGATTACGCGGTATCGACAGTCCCCGATTGGGGATCTGCTGTCGCTTACAGCCATTGTCGCAAACCTTGAGTCCGTCTAGAAGCTTGCTTACTTCGTTGCGGGTGTACTTCAAGGGGTGGCCCCCTGAAATATTTCTGAATCCTGTGATTGTTCAGTCATGAAAGCCTCGTTGGGTTTTGATTTGGTTTTTCCGAGGTTGATCGAGCGTGTGTTGCTATTGGTGCACCCCGGCCGGGTAAAACTTTCTGAAAGCCGTGTCCGCGGATATGGACGACTTGGAGCACAGTTTCTCGATCATAGACAAGCATAACTAAAGTACCGCTTTAATTTGACTAAGTAATTTGACTAGTAAATAGTGCAATACTCATGGAATGGTTAATAAAATTGCCAACGGATGGGGGGTTGTTCGTCCGCTTCCTTGTTGGTAGCGAGGAGGATGGATCGGATGAGATTACCATTATAACTGTTGTTCTTAAATTCACGGACATCCGTCTATCATTGGTTAGGCGGATGGTTAGCGTTTATCTGTAGGACTGCTAGGGTTTATCTTTCGCTGCAATTGCGTCACCCCAGGTTGTGTCCCCTTTAGAGGCATTAAGACTTGCTGAGTACCCTTAGGGTCTCACACGATAAATTCTTGGTTCAGATGGACAGGTACCTTCACAGGACGGATACTGGGTGGAAGAAGCCAAAGATGTGGGCAACGATCGTTCGGTGTAGAGATTCCGGGAACGGGGATCCGTGAGACCTGTAGTTGGGATGTGCTTATTTCTATGGCATCTTATGCCGATTTGCTTCTTATCCGTACTCGGATTTTGTTTGCCGCTTCCGCATGCTACTCTGATGTGTGTTGTATGAGGAAGTATCCTAAAATATAGATCTATTTAGGTCATTTGAATCTTGCCGTATGGCGTTGCTATATTTCCTTTCTTTCTAGATGGTATGGCTCTGATGTACTCTTGTATGGTGGCTTGCGTACATACCCACTTGTGTACGTAGTTGATCCCTTCGCCGACACGCCACCAGACAGGTCCCGTTGAGAGGGTAGTGGTTGGGACGTCTGAAAGGACTACCAGTGAGTGGCTTTTGGGGCCCCACCGTACTATTTCAACCACTACCACTCATCCAGGCTTGTATCTAGGAGCGTAATTCACCGAGGTAGTTACAAAACCGAAGGCTAGGGCAATTAGAAGCTCTAAACCAAAATGGCTCTAAACCGGAGGCTGTGGGTAGGGTTTAGATTTAGAGGATAGGAACTTGTGTGTCAAGGAGGGGAGCCCTGCCCCTCCTTTTATAGGTGGAGGGAGGCGCGCCTGGGGAGGGGAGCCCCTCCCCAACTCGGCCTCAAGGAGGGCCGGCGGTGGGAGGAGGAACTCCTCCCCCAAGTCGGCTTCAAACTTCCTTCTCCTCTTTCCCACTTCCCAAAATAACCGTTTGACTTTCAAACTAGCCGTTTGACTTTCAAACTAGCCGTTTGACTTTCAAACTAGCCGTTTGACTTTTCAAACTAGGATTTGATTAAATCCTCTATTTGGTACAGCAATGACACTTAGTACATGATGCAATCATACCAACTTGATATAACACATTCATGTACCCTTCCCCGGAGTGCTGGACATTCGAACCCTTCTAGAATGTTCACGATGAAAACACCTAATCATTCCCCAACTCAAACGGACTTTCCTTATATGAATATTATTCTCCGGACTATTCCGATCTCCTCGTGATATCCGGATCCCATCCGAGACTCAACAACATTCGGTCTCCTTCTCATCATTCCATAACTACTCAAACAACGTCGAATCCTTAAGTGTGTCTCCTGCGGTTCGTGAATTATGCGACATGATCGAGACACTTCTCCGATCAATAACTAATAGAGGAATCGGAAATTCATATGGCTCCCACATATTTCTCACGATTACTTTGCGATCGAATGAACCACTTACATACGATACCAATTTCCCTTTGTCTCACGATAGTTTACTTATCCGAGGTTATGATCGTGGTATCTCTGCATACCTAGTTCAACCTCGCATCGATAAGTACTCTTTTCGCTCCGTGATATGTGATCCCTTGTGACCAAGTCACATGCTTGCAAGCTAATTGGATGACATTCCACCGAGAGGGCCCAGAGTATATCTATCCGTCATATGGATGGACAAATCCCACTCTTGATCCATGTGTTTCAACCAATACTTTCTGAACACTCAATGCCACTTTTATAGCCACCCAGTTACGGTGTGGTGTTTGATGTCATCAAAGCATCCGTCCGGTAAAGGTGATATGCATGATCTCATGGTCGAAGGAATTAGGTAACTATGTATCAGAAAGCATATAGCAATTGAACTATTGAAATGACTTGATCTTTATGCTACGCTTATCTATAGGAGTATGTCCATCACATCATTCTCCTGATGATATGATCCTGTTGTTAATAACATCTCTATGTTCATGATCAGGAAACCATGATCATATATTAACCAACAAGCTAGTTTAACAAGAGGCTTTACTAGGGACTCTTATTTTAGTTTACAAATCACACAAGTATTAATGTTTCCGTTAATACAATTTTAGCATGGTATGTAAACATTTATCATAAGTGTGAAGATATGATAATAACCACTTTATTATTGCCTCTTGGGCATATCTCCAACAGTCTCCCACTTGCACTAGAGTCAATAATCTAGTTTCAAACCTTTGTGTATATAACACCTATGGCTTTCCGTGTTGTATGTACACGATTGCTAGTGGTTAATCGATCTCCGGATCGACACTTCCGTGTCCGTGTGTAATTGCATGTCTTTGCGTCTCACGCATCACTCATTCTCTAATGAGATGGCTTTGTATAAATTTGGTCTTCGGTGTGACCTTTAGCTCTTTGGGGTTAAAACATGTTGATAATATTGTCGCACAATATATCTTCATAGTATTATCCCACTGTGAACTACACCTAGTTTGATAACAAACTACTTGACACAAATGCCCTCTTTTGCTGCTAAAATAGCAGTTATATACTTGGCCTTTTGTTGTAGTATCTGTCACAATGTCTTAACTTTGGAACTCATCCAAATCCATTATGGAACTCACCTTCCATTATATTGTGCCACCCTTAGTTTAGATTGAGATAAACTTAATTTGTACTTTGTGACAAAACTAGTATCAATGTAGTACTTTTACAATGAACCAACCATCTATTTGTCACTTCTACAAATATTATACTCTTAGTTCTTCCAAAAGATCATAAGAATATCCTTACTATTGTCCAATGATCATCTTACGAATCATTCTGGTATATGCTCACAACATTTAGAGCATAGGACATATCTGGATTTGTACATATCACAGTATGATATAAATACTCTTTGTGATTTTATACATCAAGTATCAATCTATACTTGATTATTTGTTTCACTTTACCAAATGTCAATACACTTGAATATATCATCAACATTGAATTTATTCAATCCTTTCTGTGCGACAAGAACCTCTCTTGTAGCTTCTATATTGAAATCATTCAATATCTTGTCTATGTACTTCTGGCACAACCATATTAGCGTCTATTGATGCCAAATATTTAGGTTTTGCCTAAGTCTTTCATCGGGATGAAATTCTTAATATGTGTTAATAAAAGATACATTATTTCCAATCAACAATATGTCTTCCACATAATGTATTAGAAACATGTCTTAGCGCTCCCACTTAATTTCTTGCAAATGCAAGCATCTTCATTGTCTCTAATGAACTTTTAAACTCCTTTAACAGTTTTGTAACACCCTCAGAATCGGACCTATGCAAATTTGGGCAAAATTCACCAAAACCGCATAGAAACGATTCAAAGGTGCCCACCAGGCACTTTCGTGCGGGTGGAAAACGAAGTAATAACATTACACAACAGTCCTCGATGGGACCCACAGAACAGATATATATAACAGCGACTCAAAGAGTCAAGAATACAAATATAATATACAAAGATCCAAAACAACCTGAATACGGTAGGGCGTCGACACTACGGACAAGAAAACAATGGGGCTAAGAGCCACGAAGAATAACCAATGGCGCCCATAACCATGCCCAGGCCAAGCGGAAGGGTAACCACGCTAACGACGCCGATCTCAAAACCTTAAACAAAAGGTGCCGACAAAGGGCAAAGGAAAAAGAAGGAGCCAAGATCTTGAGGCCAAGACAGCGAGGCTAGAATTCCGGTCCTCGCCTACATAGGTATGGTGGATCGAGCGGCAAAGATGCACTAACCAACCTATAGAGACTCGATACAACTGGCGATTATCGAGAGGTAAGAATGACCTATCCGGATCCAACTGAAGCTAACACCAAACAAACCCATCACGGTGTTTCCCTCGAGACCAAACGAGGAAGTCAACCGAGGAACTCACACGGTTGGCGCTTTACTTATTCATTATAGTTGCGGCACTTTACTAGTCAAGTTAGATAATCGTTCGATAAAGTAAACAAGGCACTTTTAGTTAACCATTCCGTTATAGTGGCGACTTACTAGTCGATACATTTAACATGAGATAAACCCAATACCCAAAGTTGTTGGTACTTTTATTCAGCCATTTCGCTAGAAGTTGCCATACTTACTAGTCAGGTACAATGTCGCAAGCGACAATCCAAACAAGCAATTGTGGGCGTATTATTAGCCATTCCGTTAGTGAAGCTGATTACTAGTCATTATAAGTCAAATTTATAGCAGAACTTTAGTTATGCTTGTCTATGATCGAGATATCGTGCTCCAAGTCGCCCATATCCGCGACACGCTTTCAGAAAGTTTTACCGCCGGGTGCACCAATAGCAACACACGCCGATCAACCTCGAAAACCAAATCAAAACCCAACGAGGCTTTCACGGTGAACAATCACAGATTCAGAATATTTCAGGGGCCACCCTTAAGTAGAATCCGAACGGAGTAAGCAAGCTCGAGACGGCCTCAAGGTTATGGCGATTGTGAACGATCGGGAACCCAAAGTGTGGCTGGGCTTGTCGACATCATGAATCGTGCCATGATCCTAAATAAAGACATGGTGCTCCTCGCACAATTTAAATACGTAAAGTAGCATGGCATAAGCAGATCGTAAATAAAACCTCAAACTAGTTTGTGGCCCCAAGAAATAAGACGGAATCAAGCTCGCTCGGGATCCCATACTCCCGAATGTGGATAGCGATAAATCAAGGAACAGGTATCAAGTACTCGGGTCTTACGGGACACAAGTATGCTCGAAACCAAATATTTTCTATCACCCACCGATGCCTCTGCTTATTTCAATTTTAGTTGTTAAACAGAAATTAAAGTGACGATAAATAAAACTAGAGTCATCTCCAACATCAACATGCGGCAATACATCAGCAACTGTGGCATATGACGACACACATCAGCACTTGAGCAAGCAACTACGACGCGCAAGTCCAACTATCTACCAAACAACAGGTAATAGGGTGTGTCCAAGGCAATATAGGGCTGCACGGTATATCACAGGTACGGAAAACTAAAGCATCGCAACACAGGTAGCAATAGATCAACAGGAGGGGAGTAAATTACTATAAAAGTAAGATAGGTAGAAAGGGGGAGATGCTCGCCTGAAAAACATTGCCGAAGGTTCAACCGAAGATCGGGGCGAAGCTCACATCAACTCAACGGCCTTATCCGCGAAGAACCAAAACACTAGAAGAAACACCGGATGCAATATTTAATAAAACGGCAGAAGATCGGCATGATGCATGGCATGGCAAGGTGCGGTGCAATTAGGTCAGATTAGGCGGAACCGGGGTCCCGACAATTAATTAATAGGTTCATGTTGTGTATCTACCCCGCACATTAAATGTTGTTTGAACAAGATAAAATACAGCACCGGTTCTCTATGCAAATTTAAATGAGGCCAATATGAGACTAGATTTGCCCGCATATGGGCCCCATATTTAATTATTAGGTGAATCGGCAAAAGGCCCCCAAACCACAGATATGCATGCGAGATGTCAATTAAACATGCAACAAGTTGTTATGTTATAAAATAGGGTTCGAGGAAAAGGGTCACACATTTAGGGTTCGGCGATCTTGTTAGGGTTCGACGAACTTGGGGTTCCGGGGTTCGGGGTTCGGTCTCCGGGTCCAGGGTTCGACGGACACGGTCTCGGCGGAAGCGTTCTCGGTTTCGGGGTAGGTCTTGCTCGAAGCCGGACTTGGTTCGCCGAGGCGCATCGGATCTTCCGGGTCGGTGTCGTTCTTGTCGTCGCGACGGTCTTGTCGGGTCATGTTGACGATCCTGGCGTTCTGAAAGAAGTACTCGGCGCTTCGTGATGATCTTGTTGATCCCATGGCGGAGGCCTTGGCGCTTCGGATCGGTCTTCGGATCGGGGCATCGGGGTCTTGGGGTTCCACCTTGATTATCGGGGACGAACTTGGGGCTCGACGCCTGGGTCTCCAGGGTTCCCTGTCGGATTGCTAGATGTTCCGGGATGGAGTTCTCGTCGGGGATTATCCGGACACCTTCGGCTCGGTACGGCCTTGCAGTATCGCGCCTGTGGTCTTGCGCGGTTCTTCGGGGTCTCGTATCCGTGATGGCGGTAGCGACGCTTCACGGTCTTCGGACGCCGGGACGGAGAGCTTGGAGTGTCGCGGTTCCATGTTGTTGTCCCCTTGCATCGAAGATCTTGTCGGTGCCGGATCATATGTCCTGTGCATCCTTACCGTATCTACGTCCACAACATCAACATGTACACCTCAACAACTTCTTCAGAACAAAACAGCACCAAAGTGGAAGTCCTGTTGCCGCTACATGTGGGCCGATGGTGGCGCCTGATTGGCGAAGCTTGGCGCGCGGGTCGAGCGGCCGGAGGCGAGGTCGGCGAGGCATCGACGCAACCCATCGCTGCCGGAGGAGGCCGCAGGGACACCGGAACGGGCGATGGCGGCGGCGTTATCGAACGAGGCGGGCGCACGGAGCTCGCCATGGAGGACCGGGGCGCTGGGCCGTGGGGCCGGACGCGAGGCAGGCAGACGCGTCGCTGGGACGCTGGAGGGCTGACGGAGCCTGTGAGGCGGAGCACCGGCGCGGCGTGTGGGGTGGAGTGGTGGGGCTTGCGGGGCCACGGCCAAGGCGGTGGAGCTGCGGAGCTGGGCTAGCAGCGCCAGGGTCGGAGGGTCATGGCGGCGGAGGCTGGGACGGCCAAGGAGAGCTTAGAGGGCGGCTGAGCACAGGCGCGGCGGCGTGAGCGGCTAAGGCGGGTGAAGGGCTGGCTAGGAGGAGGAGGAGGCGAGGGCGCGGGCGAGGCGGTCCGGCCGCGGCTGACGCAGACGGAAGCGCCACTGTGAGGGGCCGAGGCGGGACAGAGGGAGGAGGGCGGAGGCGGCACTGGGAAGCCGGTGGGCGTGGGCGCCGGAGGCGGTGGTGTGGGTAGGAGGGGGCGGCGCGAGCCAGGCGGGTGGCGAGCGAGCGAGCCAGGCAGGGAGGAAGGTTGCTCGCGGCAGAGGAGGAAGATGGGGGTCGGGGCTGGGCGTGGGCCCCGCGGCTGGCGTGCGTGGCGTGTACTGTGTGCGTGTGTTGCGTGCCTGGGGAGGGCGGTTCTGGGGAGGGGTATCTGGGGGGAGTGGCCAGGCGTGTGTGCTGAGGCGTGTGTGTGTGGGTCAGGTGGGGTGGTTTTAGCATAGGTGGAGGAAGGAAGCTGATGTGGCACTTTGTGGTTGGGTAGGAGGAGAGGAGAGGGTGAGGTGGAGAGATCTGATTGGAGGGAGTGAGGTGGAGGCTGGGTTGGGTAGATTAGGTTGGGTGAGTGTAGGATTTAGAGGGCAGGTCTGTTGGACCGATTTAAAAACCTGGGGGTGGTCGTTCGGGTCGATCTGGCCCGTTCGACTGCCCCCACTAAAAATAATATAAATTTTATTTGTTTTAAACGGGCCGTTGGCAAACCGATAGCGGCCAAAACAAAATATTCCGGAGACCCGGTTTTGATGTTTGAAAATAAAGAGGGGCGTTTAGAAAACAACACGGGTTTTCTGCAAATAGTTTTGTGCAAACTATGCATGAGGATGACGATGCAATGCACAAATTCAACGCGATTTTCTAGTAGTGGTTTTGCGGGATGCCACAAGTTTCATCATAGTGAAGATTCCAACTCCGCGATGCTCACTTTAATTATTGAAGTTTGCATATGCTTTTAGCATCCTTTGAATCAACAAAACCCTATGGACCGTGTTATGCACATGTCCTAGGTAACGATTCTATTAGAAGAACTTGTTTTGTTTATTCAACTACCATATAACAAATTATATGTAGTGGTTGCTACATTAATCCGTCTAGACTAAATATCACTATGACAGATCAAATCTTGTCATAGTCAACCTTTGAACATTGTTGTGAACTCTTTCCCAACATGTCGACTATTTCATAGATGTGAAACATCCATGTCTATTTCTTTATAGATCCGGACACAACTATAAGGTCTTACACCTTTCTCGAGGGTCCTTCAAGTTCAAAACTTGATTTTCTCGTGTATGGAACTATCACGGATTTTATGGCTTCAAGCCATTTTACTGAGTCGGGCCCATCATCGCTTCTTTGCATGTAGTCGGTTCATTATTCTCAAATAATGATTCAACCTCAAATCTTGGTATTTGAGTGTTTATCCGACCTACTTGTTTCAATAGGAACTTGGATCTCCGTGACCACAACCTTTGAGGTACGTGAGCCATGAGCTTTGTTGCGCCTCCTAACACTTTTTGGTCAGTAACTCGCATATAGCTAAGGTTCTTTTAACCTTATCAAAATTCTATTGTCCTCCTACTTAACTTTTCACGAAAAATTCCTTCTCAAAGAAACTTGACGTTTAAGTGACAAACACTTTTGTCTCCGATGTTATGGAGGATTACTTAACAGCTTATTCAAAATAACATACAAAGACAAAGTTCATCCGACTTTGGTTGCACATCTTTCTTATGCATAGCATACCAATGTTTAAGAAAGGACAACTTGGGTTTTATCCCAAACCATAACCTTATATGGTGTCATTTCAACGGATTATGATGGAGCTCTTTTCGGAAAACGGTAATCTCTAAAGCTTTTAATCTTTAAAATATAATGGCAGTTTTATAAATTATACCTTTGATGTTACCATGTCAAACAAGGTTTAATTACATATCTCGAACGCCCCATACTCTTATGGTGTTTCGAAAATGCAAATCCATGGAACGATTCCTTAAATCTTAGGTATTATGCTAAACTCAGAACTCAAATATCTTCCTTTATGATCTTTATCATAAACTGTTTATATTCTTGTTACAATGATTTTGCACTTCATCTTGAAAGTCTTTTGAACTCTTCAAATATTTCACACTTCATCCTTATTAAGTAGATATTCATATATTCACTCAAATTTTCGGAGAAAGCATATGAAGTTGAAATCCATCGCTCTTGACTACACATAATGGATTTCATACAACAATATGTACTAGTTCCAATAAGCTAGTCATTCGTTCCCTTTCGGCCTATGAACGAAGTTTTAATTATCTCTAGGAAAGTTTCACAAGCGTCATTTGATCAAAATCAAATAGACTCCAAAATTCCATCCATATGGAGTTTCTTCATTGTTTTCTTTCCAATATAATTTAAACGGCGATGTCACTTCCTAAGTGATCTTTCAATCAATTTGTCTTTCGACATTTTTAGCACTAGTTTTATGGATGTGATTCCTCCAACGAGATTTGCGAATCATCCATCTTTTATGGATTACGGCAATTATTTAAACAACCCTTTTGTTCTCATAATACCTGATAAAACAAATCTTTGAAGGCAAGCTTTTATGTTTAACGAGCAACACAATAACCCTTTATTTTGTTCTCGATGAACATCATCACATATTCTTTTGCTAGTTACTTAGGCCATTGTAGTTCATGAATTGTGTTGTTTCGTATGACGATTCACACCAACAAATTCAGTATCAAATACTTAAGAACCACATTGTTTAACAAGCAAAGAATACAGCCATAACACGTATATCATCTATATACTTAAACTGAACAATTCTAGTCTTTTCTTTTACGCCATATACTTATGAGATTCTCTTTCAAGATTTCCTTTCTCGCTTGAAAGAATCTATCAATTAGTGGAGTCATTCATATGACACATAGCCCAAAACATGTATAGTTAAATACCAATGTCTTTGGACTTGCACTTTGAAGTAGATCACCATCATCAAATGTTTGGTGTTCTTTCAAATTCCTTTATTCAAGAATCTTCTTGGTGTAGTAAACATTTTACCTACATCAAATATTCACCCTTATTATGGATTTATCCATGATCAAGCTACTTTTAGCTTGTAACGGTGAATCGCAAGTATAATGTTGCTCTCCAAAACCTTTTGGAGGATTAGGACAACTAGTGTCTCCAACCTTTTGCAAATTCTCATCAAATATGAGAACATGACTTTTGCCATATTATACTCTATCATGTTGCAACCAAAACTTTGTTTCAGATATCACAATATCTTCCACACATCATGGTTTCTGAAACAACTCTTTCAGATCCTAGATAACCTTGATATTAAGAGAATCCTTTGAATATCAAGAATCATGGAGACAAACATGATACTTATATACTAACATTGGAATTGTTACTCTTGTTTTAATACCAATTATTAAACTTCATGGAGTAACCGGAACTTACTGAAAGTTTGCAATAGGACTTTTAAACTTTAGATTAACACTTCAAAACAATACGATACCAGTCAGAAAGTAACTAACCAGAATTCTATAGCTCTATCATCTCAATTATATCTAAGCGCAAGGTGGTAAACGGATGCCAATGACTACAACAACTATGCAAATTCACTTTGATTTAGTTTATGATAAATTGAGTTCTAATTAATAATTAAATTAATCTAGGTGAACTCCCACTCAAAACAATATCCCTCACATTGTTTTAGTGATCACACGAACCAAATCCACCACATCAAAACCGATCATCACGAGAGTTGATGTAGCTTCAATGGCGAACAATCAACATGTTCATCATATCTACTACATGACTCATGCTCTACCTTTCGGTAATCCGTGTTCCTAAGGCCATGTCTGTACATGCTAGGCTCGTCAAGATCAAACCTTAGTTTCGCATGAGCAAATCTGCTTGCTCACGTTGTATACACTTGCGTAATCTAACACACCCGATCATCACGTGGTGCTCAAACAACAAGCTTTAGCAACGGTGCTAACTAAGGGTGAACACTTTAAGACTTGAAATTCATGTGCATGAGGGATCATCTTATAATGCTACCGTCTGCCTACTAAGCAATACAAGATGCATAAAGGATTAACATCACATGCAATTCATAATATGTGATATGATATGGCCTTTCTTCTTTGTGCTTCCGATCTCCATCTTCCAGCACGAACATGATCTCCATCATCACCGGCATTGCATCAAGGTCAATGACGCCTCTCCATGGATGTCATCCACCGGCTTCAACTATTACAACTACTTTGAATAGACACGCGGGTCTTAACATAAATTAAAGACAACCATATATTCTCCCGGTTGCCAACTTACAATAAGGAACATTGCATACATCATATATAATCACAATCATGGCCATATCACATCACAGCACACCCCTGCAAAACAAAGTTAGACGCCTCTACTTTCTTTGCATATTTTACGTGGTTTGGGTCTTTCAATAAGTGTCATTCTAACTTACGAACAAGAACCACAACATTGATACTAGTATTGTCAATCACCCGTTGTAAATTGGATCTTAACTATGCTAGGAGAAACAGGCACATAAAGCCACTTATGCAATACAAGTTGCATGTCAAGCGTGGAGCAAGTCTCATGAACGATGTCATGTAAGGTTAGCCCGGGCCGCTTCATCCCAACATACCGCAAGATACAAAGTACACAAGAAGCAATCGACAATAAAAGCATCAACGCCCACAATGACCATTGTGTTCTACTCGTGCAACAAATCTACATATAGACACGGCTCGATACCATGTTGGGGTTCGTAGCATGGAAAACAAAATTTTCTATCGCATACAAACAAACAAGCCAAGATATATCTACTAGATTGTAGCAACGAGTCGCTTGGAATAACTTACCTCGAAGATTCCAAAGCGGTTAACGAGAGCGATTCTCGTGGGTGATGTAGTCGTACACTTCCGATCTCAAGATCGCGTGAGACGATCCTTCCAACGCCACGCTCAAGAGCGCGCTCGATCGGTCACACGTTCGGTACTTTAAGACCTTCCTCTCCCTTGTTCCAAAGCAGCCGGAGGTTGTAGCACTCTCTCGCGATTCCGCAAAGACAACGGCGTGGTACCGGAAGTAGAGGGGAAATCCCGCAGGGCTTCGCCTTAAGCCGGTGCGAGTATGGTGGAGCTTATGAGAGAGGCTATTAGTGGTCTAGTAATTAGACACACCAATTAGAAGGCTCTAAACCAATTAGAAGGCTCTAAACCGCGGGCTAAAGCAATTAGAAGCTCTAAACCAAAACGGCTCTAAACCGGAGGTAGAAGATAGGAACTTGTGTGTTCTAGGAGGGGAGCCCTGCCCCTCCTTATATAGATGGGAGGGGCTGGCCAGTGGGAGGGAGGAGTCCTCCCCAACTCGGCCTAGGTGGCCGGCTTGAGGAGAGAAACCTCCTCCAAGTCGGTTCCAACTCCTCTTGCTTGTTTCCCACAGTTTCTTGTTTTAGCCGTTTGACTTTCAAACTGGACATTTGACTTTTCTGTTTTAGGATTCAATTTAATCCTTTATTTGGGACAGCAAGAACACTTAGTACATGATGCAATCATTTCAATATGTAATGACACATTCATGTACCCCTCCCCCCCGGAGTGCCGGACAATCCGGAACCTTCTAGAACATTCCGGATGAAAACACCGGAATCATTCCCGAACTCCGACACGGGCCTTTCCTTATATGAATCTTATTCTCCGGACCATTCCGGATCACCTCGTGATATCCCGGATCCCATCCGAGACTCCGAACAACATTCGGTCTCTTTCTCATAATACCATAACTACTCAAACAACGTCGAATCCTTAAGTGTGTCTCCCTACGGTTCGTGAATTATGCGGACATGATCGAGACACTTCTCCGAACAATAACCAATAGAGGAATCTGGAAATTCATATGGCTCCCACATATTTCTACGATTTTTGCGATCGAATGAACCACTTACATACGATACCAATTTCCTTTGTCTCACGATATGTTACTTATCCGAGGTTATGATCGCTTGTATCTCTCGCATACCTAGTTCAACCTCGCATCGATAAGTACTCTTTTCTCGCTCCGTGATATGTGATCCCTTGTGACCAAGTCACATGCTTGCAAGCTAATTGGATGACATTCCACCGAGAGGGCCCAGTATATCTATCCGTCATATGGATGGACAAATCCACTCTTGATCCATGTGTTTCAACCAATACTTTACGAACACTCAATGCCACTTTTATAGCCACCCGATTCACGGTGTGGTGTTTGATGTCATCAAAGCATCCATCCGTAAAGGTGATATGCATGATCTCATGGTCGAAGGAATTAGGTAACTATGTATCGTAAAAGCATATAGCAATTGAACTATTGAAATGACTTGATCTTTATGCTACGCTTATCTATAGGAGTATGTCCATCACATCATTCTCCTGATGATATGATCCTGTTGTTAATAACATCTCTATGTTCATGATCAGGAAACCATGATCATATATTAACCAACAAGCTAGTTTAACAAGAGGCTTTACTAGGGACTCTTATTTTAGTTTACAAATCACACAAGTATTAATGTTTCCGGTTAATACAATTTTAGCATGGTATGTAAACATTTATCATAAGTGTGAAGATATGATAATAACCACTTTATTATTGCCTCTTGGGCATATCTCCAACAGGCAGAGGAGATGGATCGAAGCAATCAATGACTTTAATGTGACCATCAACTACACCCCGGGCAAAGCAAATGTCATGGCAGATGCGCTTAGCCGTAAAGCTTATGTCAACAACCTCATGGTGGAAGAGCAACAGCCTCTCTTGTGTGAGGAATTCCGTCAGCTCAACCTGGAAATTGTGGAACAAGGGCATCTCCACGAACCTTCCGCTACTCCTCTCTTGGAAGAACAGATTCGCTCGTCGCGTGGTGATCCGCACACCAAGAAGCTCATCTCCAAGCTTGACCTTCCGAAGTATGAGTCCTTCCACGTTGATGATCAAGGCACGCTCTTCTTTGAACACCGGATGTTTGTTCCAAACTACCCGGGTCTGAGAGACCAAGTTCTCAAGGAGGCACATGATTCAGTTCTTTCTATCCATCCTGGCAGCACAAAGATGTACATGGACTTGAAAACACAATACTGGTGGCCTGGGTTGAAACGGTATTGTGCCAAGTATGTCTCAGAATGTGATGTCTGTCGCAGAGTGAAGGCGGTCCATCAGAAACCATTTGGTCTTCTACAGCCATTGAAACCTCCGGAATGGAAATGGGAGAAAGTAGAGATGGACTTCATCACTGGCTTTCCAAGGTCGCAGAAGGGAAACAATGCAATTTTTTTTGTCATCGACAGGCTTTCTAAAGTGGCTCATTTCTTCCCAGTCAAAGAAACAATTTCTGGAATTCAGTTGGCTGAGCTCTATATCAACAGAATTGTCTCTCTGTATGGGGTTCCACTTGAAATCAGTTCAGACCGTGGGAGCATCTTCACCTCAAAGTTCGGGAGAGTTTCCAAAAGCTTTGGGAACAAAGTTGAACTTCAAAGACTGCTACCACCCTCAGTCGCAAGGACAAGTGGAGAGGATCAATCAGATTCTGGAGGATATGCTTAGAGCTTGCGTTATCTCTTTTGGCATGAAGTGGGAGGAATGTCTTCCATATGCTGAATTCTCCTACAACAACAGCTTCCAAAAGAGTCTGAAGATGGCACCATTCGAGGCTCTCTATGGCCGCAAGTGCAGAACTCCGATTGGTTGGTCAGGTGCAGGAGAAAGAATCTGGTTTGGCCCTGACATTGTAACCCAAGCAGAGGAGAAGGTGCATATCATTCTGGAGAACCTGAAGATTGCTCAAAGTCGTCAAGAGCAACTATGACAGAAGCACACGGATATGGTATATGCCCCGGTGATCTCGTCTACCTTCGTGTCACTCCCATGAGAGGAACACACCGCCGGTATCAAAGGAAAGTTGGCTCCTAGATACATCGGTCCTTTCAAGATACGGTAGAAGAGGAGAAGTTGCTTATGCACTGGAGCTTCCGGAAAAACTCAAAGTCCATGATGTTTTCCACATCTCTCAGCTCAAGAAGTGCTTCAAAGATCCCGGCAAGACCGTGGATCATGAGCTAATCGACCTCCAAGAAGATCTCTCTTATCAAGAACACCCCACCAAAATCCTTGAGACCGCAGAACGAAGGACTCGCAACAAGTCCATCAAGTTCTGCAAGGTGCAGTGGTCACACCATTCTGTTGATGAAGCCACATGGGAGCGTGAAGATGAACTCCGTGTCAACCATCCTTCTCTCTTTGTATCTTCTTCTTCTTCCTAGAATCTCGGCAGATTCCTGTTTAGTGGAGAGTTGTAGCATCCCAGTTGTCTAACACCTGTAATGCTACATGTTATGATAATAAAAAGGGCCACTTCCAACATATAATTGTTGCATCATCATCATATCATGCTCATACCATCATACCACCTTGCATTTGAGCATCATATAAAACCCTTTCTTGTTTGGTTCTTATCTCATGTGCATGATTAATTGTATTTGCCTCTTGATATTGTATTTGGCTCTTGATATATTGTTATATGCCCAAGTTGAGTTGAGGGCATCTCTCTTATTGACTCCACCACCTTTTCTTTCACCACCTTTTATTCCACCATCCAATTAATATGAGCTTGGCATTTTAATTTGGGTTATCTCTAGCTCATGTTGGTTGGTTGGATTCCACCCATAATCTTTGCTTGGCCTTGCCCATCTTTTGGGAATGCATATGAATAATGCCATGTTAATATTATTGTTTTCACAAGGATAAATTTGGCATTAATTATTCTGCATGGGCCATGCAAGTGCCACCTTTTCTAGTATCTGGTTTTTACTTGAATTCTAAGTGGATCATCTTTCCTTTGCTTAGATCTTGTTTTGGGCTTGTAGTTTCCTCATCAAATCATCTGCCTCTCTTCTCCCCTTTGGCTAAACCCCTATCCCCATGCTCCATGCACACACATGTGCTAATGTGGCATGCCCAAACCTAAACCCACCTCTTCTCTTGGTTCTTGCTTGGTCATTTTGGAGCATGCATGGACCAAAGGAAAACCCCATCACCACTTAATCATCTCTCTCTTTTTCTCTCTTTTTCTCCTTGTCTTGATCTTGTGTGCTTGTCTTGTGAGGCATGATCAAGTTAACCCCACCTCCATCTATCTACCCCTCTCCATCTACCCTAACCCTCTCTTACACCTAAACCCTAAGCCACCCCTCTAAAACCTACCTAGCATGGCCACATGACCACCATGCCTTAACCATCCTAGCTAAACCCTAGCTAATCAAACCCTAAGTGGCCTCTCCATCGTCTCCCCTCCCCTCTAGCGTGCAGGCCCCACCTAGATGCTGCCCCACACCAAAACTCTAGCTGTACCCGAGCCATACCCCCTCTCCCTCCTAACCTAGCTCTCACCCTACCCTAGCCGAGCCTCCTCTCTCTCTCTGCATGGGGCCCCCTCCATCGAGCCACCACCTCTCTGTCCTCCCCCCTACCCCACCTGACAGTCTTCCACAGCCCTGCCGCGCGACCCCCTGGACCCCATGGCGATCACGTGAAGGAGGGGTGCAAAAGTGGCCGAGCCGACCTGCCCCTCCCCCACGCAAGCCCCCACCTCGCCCTCGTTCTTATCCTCTCCTCACCTCTGTCTCGCCCCAGATCCACCCCAGGCCTGCCTCGCCTCTTTCTCGCCACCTGCTCTACCTCGACGCTGTCGGCCTCCCTCGTCGCCGAACCAGAGGAGGCAAGCGCTGCAAGGGTGTAGAGAGATCCGTCGTTTCAAGGCCGCCTGCGCGTGCCCAGCGAGGAGGAGAAGGACCATTCGCCAGACCGACGCCGCCCGTCCGAAAACCTAGCACTGGGCCTCGCCTCCCGTCTCTGCCGCGCCCGACCAGATCCGAGCCCACCGTCGAGCTCGCTAAGCGCCACCCTCCTGACATCCTCTCCGCACTGTTTCTCGGCGTCGCCGATTTTTGTCGAGCACCCTCGGTGCGTCCGTCGCCACAGTATGCCACTACTGGTGCAAAGACGCAACGTTACCTAGCCCCTGCTTTCCTGTCAACAACCACGCACTCCGCCGCAGCGTAGCCGCCCGCTTAGCGCCAGAGGGCGCGCGAATTCCCACTGCCACAAGGCCGCGCGAGCGACTGACGCGCACGCTCGGTTCAGTTCAGGGAAGAAAAACAGTGTCGTTGTACACTTTGCACAAACCCCCCCTCTTTTGCTTTTGCCAACCCGCGGTCCCTAGGAGCCCACCTGTCTGTGTCGCTGGCGTTTTGTAAAAAGGCTCCGGGAGTTTTCGAGTGTCAACCCGCGGTCCTTCCCCCTCCTAGCCGCTGGCATGTGGGTCCAGGTGCGCCTGTCCCCACCTGTCAGTGACCAGGCTAGAATAGGCTGGGTGTAAAAAGTATGGCTGGGTCTGTTTTATTTATTCAAATCTTTTTCTGAATATTCAAATTCAAATATTTTTCAGATTCAAACAACTTTTCATATATTATTCCAAATAACACAAATGATATATGTTTGGATATCAGAAAAATGCCAGGATTTCAAATATGCCATCCATATTGCCTTTTGCACAAGTAAAATTCCGAGTTTATTTAAATTACACTAATTGCCACTAGAATTTAAATAATCAATAACTTTTGATTTATAATTCCAAATTAAGCAAATGATATGTCTAAAATGATCAGCTCGACGAGACCTTTCTGTTTATGCTATCCATGACTTGAATTGAAGCATGCATCATGTAAATATATAATATACAGCAACTAATTTGACAATAAAATGTGACTAAAACCCAATAAAAATGTTACTTCTTGTATTCCACACCTCACCCATGCCATGTTACATTATTGACTTGCAACTTGTGCATCATTCACCATGGCATGATTGTTTGCTTGACGCATTTAATTCAAATGCTTGTGCTCTATATTCATGTTGGCCTTGTTTGTTTGGTTTTTCTCGGATAGACACCGAGGTGGGTTATATCAAGAGAACCAGAGCACTACCGATCCGTCCCTCGCTCAACGAGTTGTCGTGCAAGCACTTCCACATGCTTGCATACATACGCACTACCTATTGCCTCTATCTTATTCTTGCATCATTGAGTCGCGATTGCATTAAATGGAATCCCAAGTATGCATAGCCTTTACTTTTAAACCCCACCAAGCTTGTTCCTCCATCCCATGAGCCCTTACTATAGGAGTTGTTTGAGCCATGCAGTCGTAGCACAACATGTGTAGGGTATGTGAGAGTCATTGGATAATGAGGTACCTAAACAACTTAACCTCGAGTAGTAGTGGGATAACTAAAGAAAGTGGCACCGTGAGCAACATCTGCTATTTGGTTTTTCCGCTCACTTGTGTCCCGTAAGACCCCGAGTACTTGATTCATGTTCCTTGATTTATCGCTATCCACATCCGGAGGTATATGGGACCCCCGAGGCGATCTTGATTCCGTCTTATTTCTTGGGGCCACAAACTAGTTTGAGGTTTTATTACTATCCTGTACTTATGCCATGTTACTTCAGATTTAATTTGTGCGAGGAGCACACTGCATCGCTTAGGTAAGCGGAGTGATTACGGTATAGACAGTCCCGATTGGGGATCTGCCGCCATGACCATTGTCGCAAACCTTGAGTCCGTCTAGAAGCTTGCTTACTTGCTATGGTGTACTTCAAGGTGGCCTCAAATATTTCAATCGTGATTGTTCACCATGAAAGCCTCGTTGGGTTTTGATTTGGTTTTTCCGAGGTTGATCGAGCGTGTGTTGCTATTGGTGCACCCGCCGTAAAACTTTTCGAAAGCCGTGTCCGCGGATATGGACGACTTGGAGCACGCTTTCGATCATAGACAAGCATAACTAAAGTACCGCTTTAATTTGACTAAGTAATTTGACTAGTAAATAGTGCAATACTCATGGAATGGTTAATAAAATTGCCAACGGATGGGGTTGTTCGTCCGCTTCCTTGTTGGTAAAGGTGGAGGAGGATGGATCGGATGAGATTACCATTATAACTGTTGTTCTTAATTCATGGACATCCGCCTATCATTGGTTAGGCGGATGGTTAGCGTTATCTCAGGGACTGCTAGGGTTTATCTTTCGCTGCAATTCGTCACCCTGTGTTGTGTCCCTTTAGAGGCATTAAGACTTGCCGAAAATTTAGGGTCTCACACGATAAATTCTTGGTTCAGATGGATGTACCTTCACGTGACGGATCCGGGTGGAAGAAGCCAAAGATGTGGGCAACGATCGCTCGGTATAGAGATTAGAACGGGATCCGTGAGACCTGAGTTGGGATGTGCTTATTTCTATGGCATCTTATGCCGATTTGCTTCTTATCCGTACTCGGATTTTGTTTGCCGCTCGCATGCTACCGATGTGTGTTGTATGAGGAAGTATCCTAAAATATAGATCTATTTAGGTCATTTGAATCTTGCCGTATGGCGTTGCTATATTTTTCTTTCTAGATGGTATGGCTCGATGTACTCTTGTATGGTGGCTATGACATACCCACTTGTGTACGTAGTTGATCCCTTCGCCGCCGACACGCCTGTCAGTCCCGTTGAGAGGGTAGTGGTTGGGACGTCTGAAAGGACTACCAGTGAGTGGCTTTTGGGGCCCCACCGTACTATTTCAACCACTACCACTCATCCAGGCTTGTATCTAGGAGCGTAATTCACCGAGGTAGTTACAAAACCGAAGGCTAGGGCAATTAGAAGCTCTAAACCAAAATGGCTCTAAACCGGAGGCTGTGGGTAGGGTTTAGATTTAGAGGATAGGAACTTGTGTGTCAAGGAGGGGAGCCCTGCCCCTCCTTTTATAGGTGGAGGGAGGCGCGCCTGGGGAGGGGAGTCCCTCCCCAACTCGGCCTCAAGGAGGGCCGGCGGTGGGAGGAGGAACTCCTCCCCCAAGTCGGCTTCAAACTTCCTTCTCCTCTTTCCCACTTCCCAAAATAACCGTTTGACTTTCAAACTAGCCGTTTGACTTTCAAACTAGCCGTTTGACTTTCAAACTAGCCGTTTGACTTTTCAAACTAGGATTTGATTAAATCCTCTATTTGGTACAGCAATGACACTTAGTACATGATGCAATCATACCAACTTGATATAACACATTCATGTACCCCTTCCCCCGGAGTGCCGGACATTCCAGAACCTTCTAGAATGTTCCTGATGAAAACACCGGAATCATTCCCCAACTCCGAAACGGGACTTTCCTTATATGAATATTATTCTCCGGACTATTCCGGATCTCCTCGTGATATCCCGGATCCCATCCGAGACTCCGAACAACATTCGGTCTCCTTCTCATGATTCCATAACTACTCAAACAACGTCGAATCCTTAAGTGTGTCTCCCTGCGGTTCGTGAATTATGCGGACATGATCGAGACACTTCTCCGATCAATAACTAATAGAGGAATCTGGAAATTCATATGGCTCCCACATATTTCTATGATTACTTTGCGATCGAATGAACCACTTACATACGATACCAATTTCCCTTTGTCTCACGATAGTTTACTTATCCGAGGTTATGATCGTCGGTATCTCTGCATACCTAGTTCAACCTCGCATCGATAAGTACTCTTTTCGCTCGTGATATGTGATCCCTTGTGAGCCAGTCACATGCTTGCAAGCTAATTGGATGACATTTCACCGAGAGGGCCCAGTGTATATCTATCCGTCATATGGATGGACAAATCCCACTCTTGATCCATGTGTTTCAACCAATACTTTCTGAACACTCAATGCCACCTTTATAGCCACCCTGTTACGGTGTGGTGTTTGATGACATCAAAGCATCCATCCGGAAAAGGTGATATGCATGATCTCATGGTCGAAAGGAATTAGGTTACTATGTATCAGAAAGCATATAGCAATTGAACTATTGAAATGACTTGATCTTTATGCTATGCTTATCTATAGGAGTATGTCCATCACATCATTCTCCTAATGATATGATCCTGTTGTTAATAACATCTCTATGTTCATGATCAGGAAACCATGATCATATATTAACCAAGAAGCTAGTTTAATAAGAGGCTTTACTAGGGACTCTTATTTTAGTTTAGAAATCACACAAGTATTAATGTTTCCGGTTAATACAATTATAGCATGGTATGTAAACATTTATCATAAGTGTGAAGATATGATAATAACCACTTTATTATTGCCTCTTGGGCATATCTCCAACAGTCTCCCACTTGCACTAGAGTCAATAATCTAGTTTCAAACCTTTGTGTATTCAACACCTATGGCTTTCCGGTGTTGTATGTACACGATTGCTAGTGGTCAATCGATCTCGGATCGACACTTCCAGTGTCCGTGTAATTGCATGTCTTTGCGTCTCACGCATCACTCATTCTCTAATGAGATGGCTTTGTATAAATTTGGTCTTCGGTGTGACCTTTAGCTCTTTGGGGTTAAAACATGTTGATAACATTGTCGCAATATATCTTCATAGTATTATCCCACTATGAACTACACCTAGTTTGATAACAAACTACTTGACAAAAATGCCTCTTTGTCGCTAAAATAGCAGTCATATACTTAGCCTTTTGTTGTAGTATCTCACAATGTCTTAACTTTGAACTCATCCAAATCCATTATGGAACTCACTTTCCATTATATTGTGCCACCCTTAGTTTAGATTGAGATAAACTTAATTTGTACTTTGTGACAAAACTAGTATCAATGTAGTACTTTTACAATGAACTAACCATCTATTTGTCACTTCTACAAATATTATACTCTTAGTTCTTCCAAAAGATCATAAGAATATCCTTACTATTGTCCAATGATCATCTTACGAATCATTCTGGTATATGCTCACAACATTTAGAGCATAGGACATATCTGGATTTGTACATATCACAGTATGATTGATATAAATACTCTTTGTGATTTCATACATCAAGTATCAATCTATACTAGATTATTTGTTTCACTTTACCAGATGTCAATACACTTGAATATATCATCAACATTGAACCCATTCAATCCTTTCTGTGCGACAAGAACCTCTCTTGTAGTTTCTATATTGAACTCATTCAATATCTTGTCTATGTACTTCTGGCACAACCATATTAGCGTCTATTGATGCCAAATATTTGGGTTTTGCCTAAGTCTTTCATCAGGATGAAATTCTTAATATGTGTTAATAAAAGATACATCTTTTCTAATCAACAATATGTCCTCCACATAATGTATTAGAAATATGTCTTAGCGCTCCCACTTAATTTCTTGCAAATGCAAGCATCTTTATTGTCTCTGATGAAATTAAACTCTTTTAACAGTTTCATCATAGTGAAGATTCCAACTCCGCTATGCTTACTTCAACCATTGAAGTTTGCATATGCTTTTAGAATCCTTTGAATTAACAAAACCCTATGGACCGTGTTATGCACATGTCCTAGGTAACAATTCTATTAGAAGAACTTGTTTTGTTTATTCAACTACCATATAACAAAATTATATGTAGTGGTTGCTACATTAATCCGTCTAGACTAAATATCACTATGAAAGATCAAATCTTGTCATAGTCAACCCTTGAACATTTTTGTGAACTCTTTCCCAACATGTCGACTATTTCATAGATGTATAACATCCATGTCTATTTCTTTATAGATCCAAACACGACTGTAAGGTCTTACACCTTTCTTGAGGGTCCTACAAGTTCAAAACTTGATTTTTCGTGTATGGAACTATCACGGATTTTATGGCTTCAAGCCATTAGACGGAGTCAGGGCCCATCATCGCTTCTTTGCATGTAGTCGGATCATTATTGTCAAATAATGATTTAACTCTCAAATGTTGGTATTTGATTGTTTACCCGACCTACTTGTTTCAATAGGAACTTAGATCTCCGTGACCATAACCTTTGAGGCACGTGAGCCATGAGCATTGTTGCTGCCTTCGGAACACTTTTCGGCGCTGCGCAACTTTGCACATATAGTTAAGGTTCTTTTAACCTTATAAAAGTTCTATTGTCCTCCCACTTAACTTTTTATGAAAAATTCCTTCTCAAAGAAACTTGATGTTCTAAGCAACAAACACTTTTGTCTCTAGTGTTTATGGAGGAATACTTAACAAAGACAGGTTCATCCGACTTTGGTTGCAAACATCTTTCTTATGCATAGCATACCAATGTTTTAAGAAAGGACAACTTGGGTTTTATCCCAAACCATAACATATGGTGTCATTTCAACGGATTATGATGAAGCTCTTTTCAGTGGAAAAACGGTAGTCTCCCAAGCTTTTAATCTTTAAAATATAATGGCATTTTATGAATTACACCTTTGATCTCACCATGTCAAACAAGGTTTAATTACATATCTCGAATGCTCCATACTCTTATGGTGTTTCGGGAAATGCAAATCCACGGAATGATTCCTTAATCTTAGGTATTATGCTAAACTTGTAACTCAAATATCTTCCTTTTATGATCCTATCATAAACTATTTATATTCTTGTTACAATGATTTTTCACTTCATCTTGAAAGTCTTTGAACTTTTCAAATGTTTCATACTTCATCCTTATTAAGTAAATATTCATATATTCACTCAAATTTTCGGAGAAAGCAAATGAAGTTAAAATCCATCGCTCTTGACTACACATAATGGACTTCGTACAACAATATGTACAAATTCCAATAAGCTAGTCTTTCGTTCCCTTTTGGCCTATGAACGAAGTTTCAATTATCTCTAGGAAAGTTTCACAAGTGTCATTTGATCAAAAATCAAAAGACTCCAAAATTCCATCCACATGGAGTTTCTTCATGTTTTCTTTCCAATATAATTTAAACGGCGATGTCACTTCCTAAGTGATCTTTCAATCAATTTGTCTTTCGACATCTTTAGCACTAGTTTTATGGATGTGATTTTTCCAACGAGATTTGCGAATCCATCTTTTATGGATTACGACAATTATTTGAACAACCCTTTTGTTCTCATAATACCTGATAAAACAAATCTTTGAAGGCAAGCTTTGATGTTTAACGAGCAACACAATAACCCTTTATTTGTTCTCGATGAACATCATCACATATTCTTTTGCTAGTTACTTAGGCCATTGTAGTTCATGAATTGTGTTGTTTCGTATGACGATTCACACCAACAAATTCAGTATCAAATACTCGAGAACCACATTGTTTAATAAGCAAAGAATATAGCCATAACATGTATATCATCTATATACTTAAGCTGAACAATTCTAGTCTTTTCCTTTCTGCCATATACTTATGAGATTTTCTTTCAATATTTCCTTTTTCTGTTTGAAATAATCTATCAACATCAATAGTGGAGTCATACATATGACATATAGTCCAAAGCGTGTATAGTTAAATACCAATGTCTTTGGACTTGCACTTTGAAGTAGATCACCATCATCAAATGTTTGGTGTTCTTTCAAATTCCTTTCTTTAGTAATCTCTTGGTGTAGTAAACATTTTACCTACATCAAATATTCACCCTTATCATGGAATCGTCCATGATCAAGCTACTTTTAGCTTATAACGATGAATTATGAGTATAATGTTGCTATCCAAAACCTTTTGGAGGATTAGGACAACAAGTGTCTCCAACCTTTTTGCAAATTCTCATCAAAATATGAGAACATGAACTTTGCCATATTATACTCTATCATGTTGTAACCAAAACTTTGTTTCAGATATCACAATATCTTCCACACATCATGGTTTCTGAAACAACTCTTTCAGATCCTAGATAACCTTGATATTAAGAGAATCCTTTGAATATCAAGAATCATGGAGACAAACATGATACTTATATACTAACACTTGGAATTGTTACTCTTGATTTAATACTAATTATTAAACTTCATGGAGTAACCGGAACTTACTGAAAGTTTGCAATAGGACTTTTAAAATTTAGATTAACACTTCAAAAACAATACGATACCAGTTCGTAAAGTAACTAACCAGAATTCTATAGTTCTATCATCTCAATTATAACTAAGCGCAAGGTGGTAAACGGATGCCAATGACTACAGCAACTATGCAAATTCACTTTGATTTAGTTTATGATAAATTGAGTTCTAATTAATAATTAAATTAATCTAGGTGAACTACCACTCAAAACAATATCCCTCACATTGTTTTAGTGATCACACGAACCAAATCCACCACATCAAAACCGATCATCACGAGAGTTGATGCAACTTCAATGGCGAACAATCAACATGTTCATCATATCTATTATATGACTCATGCTTTACCTTTCGGTGATCCGTGTTCCGAGACCATGTCTGTACATGCTAGGCTCGTAAAGATCAACCTTAGCTTCCGCATAAGCAAATCTGGCTTGCTTACGTTGTATACACTCGCAGAATCTAACACACCCGATCATCACGTGGTGCTTCGAAACAACCAGCTTTAGCAACGGTGCTTACTAAGGATGAAGACTTTAAAACTTGAAATTGTGTGCTTGATGGATCATCTTATAATGCTACCGTCGTGAACTAAGCAATACAAGATGCATAAAATATTTAACATCACATGCAATTCATAATATGTGATATGATATGGCCTTTCTTCTTGTGCTTCCGATCTCCATCTTCAAGCACGAACATGATCTCCATCATCACCGGCATTGCATCAAGGTCAATGTCGCTGCTCCATGGTTGTCGTCCACCAGCTTCAACTATTACAACTACTTTGAATAGACACGCGGGTCTTAACAGAATTTAAAGACAACCATATGGCTCCTGCCGGTTGCCAACTTACAATAAGGAACATTGCATACATCATATATAATCACAATCATGGCCATATCACATCACTGCACACCCTTGCAAAACAAAGTTAGACGCCTCTATTTTCTTTGCATGTTTTACGTGGTTTGGGGCTGTTAATAAGTGTCGTTCTAACTTACGAACATGAACCACAACATTGATACTAGTATTGTTAATCACCCGTTGTAAATTGGATCTTAACTATGCTAGGAGAAACAGGCACCATAAAGCCACTTATGCAATACAAGTTGCATGTCAAGCGTGGAGCAAGTCTCATGAACGATGTCATGTAAGGTTAGCCGCTTCATCCCAACATACCGCAAGATGCAAAGTACACAAGAAGCAATCGACAATAAAAGCATCAACGCCCACAATGACCATTGTGTTCTACTCTGCAACAGATCTACATATAGACACGACTGATACCATCGTAGGGGTTCAGAGCATGGAAAACAAAAATTTTCTATCGCATACAAACAAACAAGCCAAGATCTATCTACTAGATTGTAGCAACGAGTCGATGGAATAACTTACCCTCGAAGATTCCAAAGCGGTTAACGAGAGTAGATTCTCGGGTGATGTAGTCGTACTCTTCCGATCTCAAGATCGGAGACGATCCTTCCGCCATGCTCCGTTAGGCGCTCCATGATCGGTCACACGTTCGGTACTCGACGAAGACCTTCCTCTCCCTTGTTCCAAAGAAAATGGAGGTTGTAGCACTCTCCTCGCGATTCCGGCAGCACAACGGCGTGGTACCGAAAGTAGAGGGGAGATCTCGCAGGGCTTCGCCTTAAGCCGGAGCGAGTATGGTGGAGTATGAGAGAGGCTTTAGTGGTCTAGGGATTAGACACACCAATTAGAAGGCTCTAAATCGAAGGCTAGGGCAATTAGAAGCTCTAAACCAAAACGGCTCTAAACCGGAGGATGTGGGTAGGGTTTTAGATTTAGAGGATAGGAACTTGTGTGTCAAGGAGGGGAGCCCTGCCCCTCCTTTTATAGGTGGAGGGAGGCGCGCCTGGGGAGGGGAGTCCCTCCCCAACTCGGCCTCAAGGAGGGCCGGCGGTGGGAGGAGGAACTCCTCCCCCAAGTCGGCTTCAAACTTCCTTCTCCTCTTTCCCACTTCCCAAAATAGTCGTTTGACTTTCAAACTAGCCGTTTGACTTTTCAAACTAGGATTTGATTAAATCCTCTATTTGGTACAGCAATGACACTTAGTACATGATGCAATCATACCAACTTGATATAACACATTCATGTACCCTTTCCCGAGTGCTGGGACATTCCGAAACCTTCTAGAATGTTCCCGATGAAAACACCGGAATCATTCCCCAACTCCGAAACGGGACTTTCCTTATATGAATATTATTCTCCGGACTATTCCGGATCTCCTCGTGATATCCCGGATCCCATCCGAGACTCCGAACAACATTCGGTCTCCTTCTCATCATTCCATAAATACTCAAACAACGTCGAATCCTTAAGTGTGTCTCCCTGCGGTTCATGAATTATGCGGACATGATCGAGACACTTCTCCGATCAATAACCAATAGAGGAATCTGGAAATTAATATGGCTCCCACATATTTCTACGATTACTTTGCGATCGAATGAACCACTTACATACGATACCAATTTCCCTTTGTCTCACGATAGTTTACTTATCCGAGGTTATGATCGTCGGTATCTCTGCATACCTAGTTCAACCTCACATCGATAAGTACTCTTTTCTCGCTCGTGATATGTGATCCCTTATGAGCTACCACATGCTTGCAAGCTAATTGGATGACATTTCACCGAGAGGGCCCAGAGTATATCTATCCGTCATATGGATGGACAAATCCCACTCTTGATCCATGTGTTTCAACCAATACTTTCTGAACACTCAATTCCACATTTATAGCCACCACATCGTGTGGTGTTTGATGACATCAAAGCATCCATCCGGAAAAGGTGATATGCATGATCTCATGGTCGATGGAATTAGGTTACTATGTATCAGAAAGCATATAGCAATTGAACTATTGAAATGACCTGATCTTTATGCTACGCTTATCTCTAGGAGTATGTCCATCACATCATTCTCCTAATGATATGATCCTGTTGTTAATAACATCTCTATGTTCATGATCAGGAAACCATGATCATATATTAACCAACAAGCTAGTTTAACAAGAGGCTTTACTAGGGACTCTTATTTTAGTTTACAAATCACACAAGTATTGATGTTTCCGGTTAATACAATTATAGCATGGTATGTAAACATTTATCATAAGTGTGAAGATATGATAATAACCACTTTATTATTGCCTCTTGGGCATATCTCCAACACAGGCCCCCGAAGGAAAAATCCTACTCCTGCTTGACCGTTCTTGATTATGGCAGAACCGAAGGTTACAGGGTGCGCAGATGCAATCTGGCATGAAGATGTGTGTATGAGGTGTTCAGGTCCTTCTCGCCGCGCCCTCCTGGCCTTTAGATAGATAGGACAGGTCCCGAGACAGGTCGAGTCGGTTATAGATTAGGGTTTGGATCCTTTGAGATTCTATCTATATCTAGACTTGTTCTCCAAGGAGTCGAACTCGCCATAGGCTTGGGTCACTCGAAATATCTCTGGCTGCAAATTTTCGCATGAGTCTTTATTGGACTGGACCGGGTATAGTAATGTTGTGCACCCGCAGGGTATATCCTTGTCATCGTGATCTTTCGAGTTTGATTTTTTTGGCTACGCCCATGCATCTCCAGTTTCTACGAGATCGTGCAAAGTGCTTGGTCCGAACAAACATCTCATCTTGAGCCTAAGTCCTTTTCCACAAGCTGCACATCACGTCCAAGGTTTTAACCAAATGGAGCCGTGGGTTATCCTCCAAGACCAAGGTCTTGTTGCATGCCGCTTTGCTAGTCATCCTACACTTTGGCATGGCTCAAGAAGATAGGGCCCTCTCGGCCAATGAATCAGATTTACGGGCTCGGCTACAAAGAAAGGTTATTGCGTTGGCCCTCGTGGAAAGTTCTAGGAAAAGGCAAAGTGCCCGGATTACCAACATTAAAGAGGGAGATGCGAACACTAAGTTCTTTCACATGATGATGAACTCTAGATTAAGGAGAAATCACACTCACTGTCTCAAGCATAGCAAAAGATGGCTCACCGATCATAAAGACAAAGAAGCGGTCATTCATGACCACTTGGAATTTGCAAGTGCTTGATGAGCCTTTTACCTAGCATGAGGTTTGGAATGCGATCAAACAAATGCCAAGTGACAAAGGTCTAGACCCGATGGCTACACCCGGGCTTTCTTTAAGAAGTGTTGGGGAAACATCAAGGCGGACATCATGAGAGTCTTAAAACTCTTCGGAAACCTGTAGGGATTCGTAGCATGAAAAATAAAAAAATTCTACCGCATAAACACAAACAAGCCAAGATCTATCTACTAGATTGTAGCAACGAGTCGATTAGAGTACTCATCCTCGAAGATTCCAAAGCGGTTAACGAGAGAAGATTCTCGTGGGTGATGTAGTCGTACACTTGCCGATCTCAAGATCGCGTAGATCATCCTTCTGGCACTGCATTCCGGCAGCGCTTCCGCAGTCGGTCATACGTTCGGTACTCGATGAAGACCTTTCTCTCCATTGTT
Source organism: Avena longiglumis (assembly GCA_030063025.1). Classification (NCBI taxonomy): domain Eukaryota; kingdom Viridiplantae; phylum Streptophyta; class Magnoliopsida; order Poales; family Poaceae; genus Avena; species Avena longiglumis. Next base: position 3,137,366 of record CP125974.1, on the reverse strand, counting down.
CCAACTGGCAGTGGAGGTTGTAGTTCTCCCCTCGCGAATCCGGCAGCATGATGGTGTGGTGTCAGAAGTAGAGGGAAGATCCTGCAGGGCTTCGCCTAAGCCGGAGCAGGTTATGGTGGAAAAGTAGGGTTTCTGACAATCTAGGGTTTATATGCAGAGTGGAGGAGGTGGAGTTGGCGGTGGCTAGGGCGGCGGCTAGGGCAGCGGCGTGGCGGCGATGTGGGGAGGGGCTGGTGTTGTGTCTCCTGGGGCACCCCTCCCATCTATTTATGAGAGGGAGGGCAGCTTGGGAGAGGGGGAGTTTGAATCCTTCCCCAACTCCCTCTCCTAGTTGGCTTGTGGTGGAAGGAAAGAAGGATTCTTTCCTTCCTCCACCAGGATACATCGTCCTAGTTTGACTTTTCAAACTTCCCTTTTAACTTTTAATTTGGAGCTCAATTTCTTTCTTACAAATGCCTAACCAAGTGACCTAGGACATGATACAATCATTCCACTTATTCATGACACATTCATGTACCCTTCCCCTTTCGGTCCGATGAACCTTCTAGACCCTTCTAGAACCTTTCCGATGAAAACACCGGAATCATTCCCGATATCTGGAATTGGACTTTCCTTATATGAATTTTATTCTTCGGACCATTTTGGATCTCCTCGTGATATTCCGGATCCCATCCGAGACTCCGAACAACATTGGGTCTCCCTACTTACATTCCATATCTACTAAACAACATCGAATCCTTAAGTGTGTCTCCCTACGGTTCGTTAATTATACAAACATGACCGAGACTCTTCTCCGATCAATAACCAATAGAGGAATCTGAAAATTCATATGTGTAGTGACCTCGGATCGGTGAGGATCCTAAGTCCCTGTGATTAACATGCTAGTCCTTGGATCAACAGCTAGCACTCACGGTCGATGAAATATCATGTAAAACACAAAGTCTTTATTACACGGAGAATCCAGAGTATAAATTTATTACAAATTGCTTAGCATAAGGCTAGCTCAAATAACAGCGGAAACATAAAAGCAGCTTGAGTCCATCAACGCCCCAGGCTTTTCAAGTGTAGACTCGCGATCCCTACGCACCTTTCAATCTTCGGACTCTGCACATAAAACGTGCAGCCAACAAGTTGGTCAATACTTTGAATGTATTGGAAAATTACACCAAGGAGAGAAAAAGACTATCTCTACATGCAAGGCTAGTTTAGGCTGTAGAGTTCATTTGCTCAAATCTAGTTTTCTTAAGTAGAGAAGAAGGGAAGATTTTCCTACTTTGTAAACATTTGCTTAGATAAAATAAGGTCGAATGGCACACGAGGATATTACTCACCAAGTGTCCAAACAACCAAACACTTGGATATTACGCACCAAGTGTCACTTGGATATTAAACACCAAGTTCCCCAAAGTCCCACCCATTGGCAATATCACGCACGCCATGGGGTTTCAAAACTTTGTTTTAGAAAAGAGAGAGGAAGATCCTTCAGAGGCTCCATCCTTCAGATGCTCAATGTTGTTCTGTTACCGTGAACATGGCTGATCGATCAGATTGCAATACTCTCGAGAGTTTGTGCACTTTACCCACAATCCACGATCAAGTCCTTTTACAGACAAGACCATCGCGAGGCTTTCCCTTAGTAGCCCCTCTACCTTCTGGATCCAACCGTACCAAGAACCTCCAAATGTTGGTACCCAGGTGAGGTTTCCCACTAAGTACTAGGCCAAGACAGAGCCCATAATGTATTGTGGTTGCACTGGAAGCTTCTGAATTATGAAACATGGCAGACTTCTTTGATTCTTGAGGTAGTCCTCCACCAAAATCTCACTCGTTGTCCCGACAACCATTCCACCCAGAAGAAAACTTAGTTTTATTTTGAAGTGGATTTGAGAAGAAAAGTTTGCTCTAGAGAGCCTTTATACTTAGAAAATTCTTGTCTTTCGAACCCCCCAACGGTACTTTGTATATATAGCATAGAAAGCAATACTTAGCAAAAACAGGGGAACATATTAGGAGGGTAAATCCTAAGTATAGATCTACTCATGGCATACTACAAAAATCATCGCACTTGTAAAATAATACTAAGGAAAATTCTACTAGAACATCCTACACATGCATACTACAGAATTTTGAAGATCACATGCATAGAATCAAAACCGGGACAAAAGTTATGAACAAGTGGTGTAACTTGCCTTGATCCGAGCAGCACTCTACACAATAGCACTCCTTAGCGCACTCCGAACAATCTAACAAATCACAAACATAGATCTGATCACAACTTGCTCAAAACAGGTCACAGAGATAATCATGCATGCATGCAACATGGTATTTTATGCAAGATTGGTTCTTCTAAATTGACCAAGGTAGCAAGATTGAGTTGCAATAGTGTTAAGGGTGTCACTAGGATTGATTTCCCAAAGGTTTAGATCTAATTGGGTCACTAATACAATTCCTAGTGTTAAAAAGGAGATCAAACCATCTAATTAGCCCCAAGATAGATCTAATGATCTTAAGCAAAGTTTTATAATTTTGTTCAGTAGGTATCGTGGAAACAAAGTTATTGCAACAAGAATCAACTAAAACAGAATTTTAATTATTTTTCCATAGAATAAACACTCTAATCTAATGATTAAAATCTACACCTAAAACCTTATTGTAAACTTAGAATATTATTGCAGATCTGGATTCTACATAAAATTATGAATCCAACGGTATATTATAAGCTAAATTTGGCCAAATATTCAATTTTATATGATTTTCGCAATGTTTAGATCAAATCTGCAAAAATCAAACTAAACTATCCTAACCCTAACTCGAAACGCGCCAAGTGGCAGCGCCTGGTTGGTCCAATGAGGGACGCGAATGGCGCTGCCATGCGGCTTGCCATGCAGCAAAGACCTGGTACCGCTTCGATCAAACTTCTAATCTGGGCCGCACATCTACAATCGAACGGTCGAGGGCGGCTTTACTAACCTGTGGTGTCGGCGGTGATGGAGACGACGGTGGCGGCGATGGAGGCGATGGTGGCGGCGTCCTGGCGGCTCTGGTGATCGTGGAAGATGACGAGGACGGCCCCTGATGCGCACGGCGATGGCGAATCCCCCAACGGTCTCAGCACGGTCACTCCCCTCCTCAATCTCCCAGTGCCGACCGTTCCTCCTCTCGGACCCGACGGCTTCGGCGAGCAATTGCCGATGGCCTCCTGCGATTCCGAAGAAACGAAATAGATGGGTGGGTAGGGTAGGTCGGGGAGAGAAGGATGGAAGGTGTAGTAGGGTTCGAGGTGCCCTGGAGAGTCGCCAACCTCGAGCTCCGATGACGGTTTGCTCCGGCGAGATCGGAAAGTTGCGAAACGGCGCTAGGGTTTGAGAAAAACACAAAAGGGCGGTGGGGGCCGAAGCAGCGGTATAAGAGGGGAGGGTTTCGTGGAGTAGAGGGCACGGATTCGAACAGAGGACGGATAATCGCGCGGATTTGAATCAGAACCGTGTTCAACAGAGACTCTGGCGGGAGGTGGGGGATGACAGCGTGGCCCCACCTGTCGGTGGCAGCATGGATTAGAGCGGGCCGATCTTTGATCGGCCGGGCGCTGAGTTGGCTGTGTGGGTCAAGGCTATGCTGACCTTAGGTAGGTTGCCCCCCTTTTTTCTCTTTTAACATTTTTCAATTTCTGTTTTAGTAAAACCTATATATCTTTTGCATACTAAGTCCAAACTTGATGAAATTTGTATTTAAATTTTTATAAAAGTAAGGTGGTCAACATAGGACCATGACTTAATGTTTTTACATAGTTTTTTTATAAGGGGTCAAACTACTACAACAATAGTTCTTACATATGATAATAGTTAATAGGGTTTTGATAGGTTTAGGTGTTAGGATTTTGTTGCAAAATTTTATTTGTAAGATGCAATGATGCAAGGATGATGCATGCTTCTAGTAACATCATAATATAAAATCTGGGATGTTACAATATGGTTCCCACATATTTCTACGATTACTTTGTGATCGAATGAACCACTTACATACGATATCAATTTCCCTTTGTCCCGCGATAGTTTACTTATACGAGGTTTGATCGTCGGTATCTCTGCATACCTAGTTCAACCTCGTTACCGATAAGTACTCTTTTCTCGTTCCCGTGATATGTGATCCCTTGTGAGCCAGTCACATGCTTGCAAGCTAATTGGATGACATTCCACCAAGGGGGGCTAGAGTATATCTATCTGTCATATGGATGGACAAATCCCACTCTTGATCCATGCGCCTCAACACATACTTTATGAACACTCAATGCCACCTTTATAGCCACCCAGTTATAGTGTGGTGTTTGATGTCATCAAAGCATCCTTCCAGTGAAGGTGATTAGCATGATCTCATGGTCGAATGAATTAGGTTACTATGTATCCGAAAGCTTATAGCAAACGAACTATTGAAATGACTTGATCTTTATGCTACACTTATCTCTAGTAGTATGTCTATCACACCATTCTCCTAATGATATGATGTTGTTAACAACATCTCTATGTTCATGAACCAAAAACCATGATCATCTATTAACCAACAAGCTAGTATTATAAAGAGGCTTTACTAGGGACTCTAATTTAGTTTACAAATCACACAAGTATTAATGTTTTCGGTTAATACTATTATAGCATGAATGTAAACATTTATCATAAACACAAAGATATAATAATAACTACTTTTATTATTGCCTCTAGGGCATATCTCCAACAAAACCTTCATGCCGAGAACTTTCATTGGCTAAATTCCGCCAACATTGCCGTTTTGCCAAAAAAATATGGTGCAGAGGATGTCTCTGAATTTAGGCCCATTAGCCTTATCCACGCAATTGCAAAAAAATATCTCCAAGATTCTTGCCCTTCGCCTTGGACCGGTTATGAATGATTCTTGTTTCCGATGCCCAAAGTCCCTTTGTTGAGAAGATAAGCATACACAAAGGAAAAATCTAAGTGCCGAAAAGCATTTGAATCTATTAGATGGGAGTACATACTTGACCTCCTACAATGCCGTGGGTTTCCAAGATAGTTCCGCAATTGTACTGTCGCTTTATTATGCACGTCTACCTCTCGGGTTCTCCTAAATAGCATAGTTGGTCTCTCCCTTTTGCATGACGTGGGCTTCGACAAGGTGATCCTCTCTCTCCATTACTTTTTATCAGCGCCATGGACCCCTATCTAAAATTTTGGAGAGTGCAACTAGGCATGGTCTCCTCCACAACCTTTGTGGGAGGGGATCAATTTTGAGAACTTCCCTCTACGCGGACGACGTGGTGGTGTTTGTGGTACCCATTAAGGAAGAAATCAACAAGTTGGAAACTATCTTAGGGAGCTTTAGTGAGGTGAACGGGCTATGCACAAACTTCCTAAAAATCTTCGTAGTGCCTATTAGATGTCGAGAAATTGATCTTGATGACATCCTTGAGGTAATTTCAGTGGCAAGGACCTCTTTTCCTTTGAAATACCTAGTATGACCGCTTTTGATTTGGTAGCTTAGGAGAGCGGATTTTCAACATCTTGGGGACAAAGGTGTCGTAAATCTCCCCACTTGGAAAGTCAAGTACATCACCACAACTAGACATACATCCAAGGTGATGTGGGTGTGGAAGGAGATGCAGCGGCGAAGGGCGCCACTTGTAGGGGTTCGTAGCATGGAAAACAAAATTTTTCTATCGCATACAAACAAACAAGCCAAGATCTATCTACTAGATTGTAGCAACGAGTCGATGGAATAACGAGAGCAGATTCCAAAGTGATTAACGAGAGCAGATTCTCGTGGGTGATGTAGTCGTACTCTTTCCGATCTCAAGATCGCGTAGACGATCCTTCCGGCGCCACGTTCCGGCAGAGCTCCCGCAGTCGGTCACACGTTCGGTACTCAACGAAGACCTTCCTCTCCCTTGTTCCAAAGAAAATGAGGTTGTAGCACTCTCTCGCGATTCCCAAAGACAACGACGTGGTACCGGAAGTAGAGGGGAGATCTCGCAGGGCTTCGCCTTAAGCCGGAGCGAGTATGGTGGAGTATGAGAGAGGCTTTAGTGGTCTAGGGATTAGACACACCAATTAGAAGGCTCTAAACCGAAAGGCTAGAGCAATTAGAAGCTCTAAACCAAAACGGCTCTAAACCGGAGATTAGAGGATAGGAACTTGTGTGTCTAGAGGAGGAGGCCCTGCCCCTCCTTTTATAGGTGGGAGGGGCGGCCAAGGGGAGGGTATTCCCTCCCCAAGTTGGCCTTGGTTGGCGCGCTGGATTGGAGGGACTCCTCCCCCAAGTCGGTTCAAACCACCTCTTGCTTGTTTCCCACAGTTTCCTGTTTTAGCCGTTTGACTTTCAAACTGGCCGTTTGACTTTTTTGTTTAAGGATTCAATTTAATCCTTTATTTGGAACAGCAAGAACACTTAGTACATGATGCAATCATTCCAATATGCAATGACACATTCATGTACCCTCCCCCCCCGGAATGCCGGACATTCCGGAACCTTCTAGAACATTCCCGATGAAAACACCGGAATCATTCCCGAACTACGAAACGGGACTTTCCTTATATGAATCTTATTCTCCGGACCATTCCGGATCACCTCGTGATATCCCGGATCCCATCCGAGACTCCGAACAACATTCGGTCTCTTTCTCATAATACCATAACTACTCAAACAACGTCGAATCCTTAAGTGTGTCTCCCTACGGTTCGTGAATTATGCGGACATGATCGAGACACTTCTCCGAACAATAACCAATAGAGGAATCTGGAAATTCATATGGCTCCCACATATTTCTACGATTACTTTGCGATCGAATGAACCACTTACATACGATACCAATTTCCCTTTGTCTCACGATAGTTTACTTATCCGAGGTTATGATCGTCGGTATCTCTGCATACCTAGTTTAACCTCGTTACCGATAAGTACTCTTTTCTCGTTCCCGTGGTATGTGATCCCTTGTGAGCCAGTCACATGCTTGCAAGCTAATTGGATGACATTCCACCGAGAGGGCCCAGAGTATATCTATCCGTCATATGGATGGACAAATCCCACTCTTGATCCATGTGTTTCAACCAATACTTTCTGAACACTCAATGCCACCTTTATAGCCACCCAGTTATGGTGTGGTGTTTGATGTCATCAAAGCATCCATCCGGTAAAGGTGATATGCATGATCTCATGGTCGAAGGAATTAGGTTACTATGTATCAGAAAGCATATAGCAATTGAACTATTTAAATGACTTGATCTTTATGCTACGCTTATCTATAGGAGTATGTCCATCACATCATTCTCCTAATGATATGACCCTGTTGTTAATAACATCTCTATGTTCATGATCAGGAAACCATGATCATATATTAACCAACAAGCAAGTTTAACAAGAGGCTTTACTAGGGACTCTTATTTTAGTTTACAAATCACACAAGTATTAATGTTTCCGGTTAATACAATTATAGCATGGCATGTAAACATTTATCATAAGTGTGAAGATATGATAATAACCACTTTATTATTGCCTCTTGGGCATATCTCTAACAGTCTCCCACTTGCACTAGAGTCAATAATCTAGTTTCAAACCTTTGTGTATCCAACACCTATGGCTTTCCGGTGTTGTATGTACACGATTTCTAGTGGTCAACTGATCTCAGTATCTGACACTTCCAGGTTCGTGTGTAATTGCATGTCTTTGCGTCTCTACGCATCACTCATTCTCTAATGAGATGGCTTTGTATAAATTTGGTCTTTCGGTGTCGCACAATAGTCGCACAATATATCTTCATAGTATTATCCCACTGTGAACTACACCTAGTTTGATAACAAACTACTTGACACAAATGCCCTCTTTTGATGCTAAAATAGCAGTCATATACTTAGCCTTTTGTTGTAGTATCAGTCACAATGTCTTAACTTTGGAACTCATCCAAATCCATTATGGAACTCACTTTCTATTATATTGTGCCACCCTTAGTTTAGATCGAGATAAACTTAATTTGTACTTTGTGACAAAACTAGTATCAATGTAGTACTTTTACAATGAACTAACCATCTATGTGTCACTTCTACAAATATTATACTCTTAGTTCTTCCAAAAGATCATAAGAATATCCTTACTATTGTCCAATGATCATCTTACGAATCATTCTGGTATATGCTCACAACATTTAGAGCATAGGACATATCTGGATTTGTACATATCACAGTATGATTGATATAAATACTCTTTGTGATTTCATACATCAAGTATCAATCTATACTTGATTATTTGTTTCACTTTACCAAATGTCAATACACTTGAATATATCATCAACATTTGAACTCTTTCAATCCTTTCTGTGCGACAAGAACCTCTCTTGTAGTTTCTATATTGAACTCATTCAATATCTTGTCTATGTACTTATGGCACAACCATATTAGCGTCTATTGATGCCAAATATTTGGGTTTTGCCTAAGTCTTTCATCGGGATGAAATTCTTAATATGTGTTAATAAAAGATACATTATTTCCAATCAACAATATGTCTTCCACATAATGTATTAGAAACATGTCTTAGCGCTCCCACTTAATTTCTTGCAAATGCAAGCATCTTCATTGTCTCAGATGAATTTAAAATCTTTTAACAGTTTCATCAAAGTGAAGATTCCAACTCCGCTATGCTTACTTCAACCATTGAAGTTTGCATATGGTTTTAGCATCCTTGAATTAACAAAACCCTTTGGACCATGTCATGCACACGTCCTTGGTAACCATTCTATTAGAAGAACTTGTTTTGTTTATTCAACACATAACAAAATTATATGTCGTAGTTGCTACATTAATCCGTCTAGACTAAATATCGCTATGAAAGATCAAATCTTGTCATAGTCAACCTTTGAACATTTTGTGAACTCTTTCCCAACATGTCGAATATTTCATAGATGTAAAACATCCATGTCTATTTCTTTATAGATCCAGACAGAACTATAAGGTCTTACACCTTTCTCGAGGGTCCTTCAAGTTCAAAACTTGATTTCTCGTGTATGGAACTATCACGGATTTTATGGCTTCAAGCCATTTGACGGAGTCAGGGCCCATCATCGCTTCTTTGCATGTAGTCGGTTCATTATTCTCAAATAATGATTCAACCCTCAAATCTTGGTATTTGATTGTTTACCCGATCTACTTGTTTCAATAGGAACTTAGATCTCCGTGACCACAACCTTTGAGGCACGTGAGCCATGAGCATTATTGCCGCCCTAACACTTTTCGGTGCTGCGCAACTTTGCACATATAGCTAAGGTTCCTTTAACCTTATCAAAGTTCTATTGTCCTCCCACTTTTCTTTTCACGAAAAATTCCTTCCCAAAGAAACTTGACGTTCTAAGCGACAAACACTTTTGTCTCTGGTGTTATGGAGGAATACTCAACAGTTATACAAAGACAGGTTCATCTGACTTTGGTTGCAAACATCTTTCTTATGCATAGCAAACCATTGTATAAGAAAGGACAACTTGGGTTTTATCCCAAACCATAACTTTATATGGTGTCATTTCAACGGATTATGATGAAGCTCTTTTCAGTGGAAAAACGGTAATCTCTAAAGCTTTTAATCTTTAAAATATAATGGCAGTTTTATGAATTATACCTTTGATCTTACTATGTCAAACAAGGTTTAATTACATATCTCGAACGTTCCATACCCTTATGGTGTTTCGGGAAATGCAAATCCACGGAACGATTCCTTAAATTTTAGGTACTATGCTAAACTCTGTAACTCAAATACCTTCCTTTATGATCTTATCATAAACTATTTATATTCTTGTTACAATGATTTTGCACTTCATCTTGAAATTCTTTGAACTTTTCAAATATTTCACACTTCATCCTTATTAAGTAAATATTCATATATTCACTCAAATTTTCGGAGAAAGCATATGAAGTTGAAATCCATCGCTCTTGACTACACATAATGGATTTCGTACAACAATATGTACAAGTTCCAATAAGCTAGTCATTCGTTCCTTTTTGGCCTTTGAACGAAGTTTCAATTATCTCTAGGAAAGTTTCACAAGCGTCATGTGATCAAAAATCAAAAGACTCCAAAATTCCATCCACATGGAGTTTCTTCATGTTTTCTTTCCAATATAATTTAAACAGCGATGTCACTTCCTAAGTGATCTTTCAATCAATTTGTCTTTCGACATTTTTAGCACTAGTTTTATGGATGTGATTTCTCCAACGAGATTTGTGAATCATCCATCTTTTATGGATTACGGCAATTATTTGAACAACCCTTTTGTTCTCATAATACCTGATAAAACAAATCTTGAAGACAAGCTTCGAGCAACACAATAAACCTTTATTTGTTCTCGATAATCATCATCACATATTCTTTTGCTAGTTACTTAGGCCATTGTAGTTCATGAATTGTGTTGTTTCGTATGACGATTCACACCAACAAATTCAGTATTTAAATACTTAAGAACCACATTGTTTAATAAGCAAAGAATATAGCCATAACATGTATATCATCTATATACTTAAACTGAACAATTCTAGTCTTTTCTTTTCTGCCATATATTTATGAGATTCTCTTTCAGTATTTCCTTTTCTGTTTGAAAGAATCTATCAACATCAATAGTGGAGTCATACATATGACATATAGTCCAAAGCGTGTATAGTTAAATACCAATGTCTTTGGACTTGCACTTTGAAGTAGATCACCATCATCAAATGTTTGGTGTTCTTTCAAAATTCATTTCTTTAGTAATCTCTTGGTGTAGTAAACATTTTACCTACATCAAATATTCACCCTTATCATGGAATCGTCCATGATCAAGCTACTGTTAGCTTATAACAATGAATTATGATTATAATATTGCTATCCAAAACCTTTTGGAGGATTAGGACAATAAGTGTCTCCAACCTTTTGCAAATTCTCATCAAATATGAGAACATGACTTTTGCCATATTATACTCTATCATGTTGTAACCAATACTTCGTTTCAGATATCACAATATCTTCCACACATCATGGTTTCTGAAACAACTCTTTCAGATCCTAGATAACCTTGATATTAAGAGAATCCTTTGAATATCAAGAATCATGGAGACAAACATGATACTTATATACTAACACTTGGAATTGTTACTCTTGATTTAATACTCATTATTAAACTTCATGGAGTAAGGAACTTCTTGAAAGTTTGCAATAGGACTTTTAAACTTTAGATTAACACTTCAAAACAATACGATACCAGTTCAGAAAGTAACTAACAGAATTCTATAGTTCTATCATCTCAATTATAACTAAGCGCAAGGTGGTAAACGGATGCCAATGACTACAACAACTATGCAAATTCACTTTGATTTAGTTTATGATAAATTGAGTTCTAATTAATAATTAAATTAATCTAGGTGAACTCCCACTCAAAACAATATCCCTCACATTGTTTTAGTGATCACACGAACCAAATCCACCACATCAAAACCGATCATCACGAGAGTTGATATAGCTTCAATGGCGAACAATCAACATGTTCATCATATCTACTATATGACTCATGCTCTACCTTTCGGTAATCCGTGTTCCTGAGGCCATGTCTGTACATGCTAGGCTCGTCAAGATCAAACCTTAGTTTCCGCATGAGCAAATCTGGCTTGCTCACGTTGTATACACTTGTAGAATCTAACACACCCGATCATCACGTGGCGCTTCGAAACAACAAGCTTTAGCAACGGTTCTAACTAAGGGTGAACACTTTATGACTTGAAATTCATGTGCATGAGGGATCATCTTATAATGCTACCGTCGTCTACTAAGCAATACAAGATGCATAAAGGATTAACTGTAGGGGTTCGTAGCATGGAAAACAAAATTTTTCTATCGCATACAAACAAACAAGCCAAGATCTATCTACTAGATTGTAGCAACGAGTCAATGGAATAACTTACCCTCGAAGATTCCAAAGCGGTTAACGAGAGCAGATTATCGTGGGTGATGTAGTCGTACTCTTTCCGATCTCAAGATCGCGTAGACGATCCTTCCCAGCTGCGTTAAAGGCGCTCATGATCGGTCACACGTTCGATTTCGAAGACCTTCCTCTCCCTTGTTCCAAGGTGACGGAGGTTGTAGCACTCTCCTCGCGATTCTAAAGACAACGGCGTGGTACCTAAGTAGAGGGAGATCCCAGGCTTCGCCTTAAGCCGGGCGAGTATGGTGGAGTATGAGAGAGAGCTATTAGTGGTCTAGGGTTTAGACACACCAATTAGAAGGCTCTAAACCGAAGGCTAGAGCAATTAGAAGCTCTAAACCAAAACGGCTCTAAACCGGAGATTAGAGGATAGGAACTTGTGTGTCTAGAGGAGGAGGCCCTGCCCCTCCTTTTATAGGTGGGAGGGGCGGCCAAGGGGAGGGGAGTCCCTCCCCAAGTCGGCCTTGGTTGGCGCGCCGGCTTGGAGGGACTCCTCCCCCAAGTCGGTTCCAACCACCTCTTGCTTGTTTCCCACAGTTTCCTGTTTTAGCTTGTTTCCCAAAGGGTTTTAGAAGCACTTTGAAATGTGACACTAATACTCAGGTCCCTAAAAGTTTTAGTGACACTATAAGAAATGCCCCTAAAAACCTTTAGTGACACTAAGAGAAATGCCTCTAAAACCTTTAGTGACACTATAAGAAATGCCCCTAAATCCCTTTAGTGATACTAAGAGAAATGTTCATAAACCTCTTTACTTACTTGACATTAAGAGAAAAGCCCCTAAATATATTTAAGGCATTTTATATAGTGATATTTTAAGAAATGCCCCAAAAGCCATTTAGAGAAATAGAAACACAATTGTTTTTAAAGTCAGAATTTTGTTACATGTCACGGTATCCGCTACAAACCCTTTCCAGTTGAACACGAACTTGGCAAGTTGGAACTTGCCGGCTCGGCACACACTACAACACGGTAGTTATTTTGAGGCACTTCAAAGTGCCCCTATATATGATCAAAATGCCCTTAAAGGGTTTTAGAAGCACTTTGAAATGTGACACTAATACTCAGGTCCCTAAAAGTTTTAGTGACACTATAAGAAATGCCCCTAAAAACCTTTAGTGACACTAAGAGAAATGCCTCTAAAACCTTTAGTGACACTATAAGAAATGCCCCTAAATCCCTTTAGTGATACTAAGAGAAATGTTCATAAACCTCTTTACTTACTTGACATTAAGAGAAAAGCCCCTAAATATATTTAAGGCATTTTATATAGTGATATTTTAAGAAATTCCCCAAAAGCCATTTAGAGAAATAGAAACACAATTGTTTTTAAAGTCAGAATTTTGTTACATGTCACGGTATCCGCTACAAACCCTTTCCAGTTGAACACGAACTTGGCAAGTTGGAACTTGCCTTTCTACACTACAACACGGTAGTTATTTTGAGGCACTTCAAAGTGCCCTATATATGATCAAATGCCCTTAAAGGGTTTTAGAAGCACTTTGAAATGTGACACTAATACTCAGGTCCCTAAAAGTTTTAGTGACACTATAAGAAATGCCCCTAAAAACCTTTAGTGACACTAAGAGAAATGCCTCTAAAACCTTTAGTGACACTATAAGAAATGCCCCTAAATCCCTTTAGTGATACTAAGAGAAATGTTCATAAACCTCTTTACTTACTTGACATTAAGAGAAAAGCCCCTAAATATATTTAAGGCATTTTATATAGTGATATTTTAAGAAATGCCCCAAAAGCCATTTAGAGAAATAGAAACACAATTGTTTTTAAAGTCAGAATTTTGTTACATGTCACGGTATCACTTCTAAACCCTTTCGATTGAACACGAACTTGGCAAGTTGGAACTTGCCGGCTCGGCACACACTACAACACGGTAGTTATTTTGAGGCACTTCAAAGTGCCCCTATATATGATCAAAATGCCCTTAAAGGGTTTTAGAAGCACTTTGAAATGTGACACTAATACTCAGGTCCCTAAAAGTTTTAGTGACACTATAAGAAATGCCCCTAAAAACCTTTAGTGACACTAAGAGAAATGCCTCTAAAACCTTTAGTGACACTATAAAAAATGCCCCTAAATCCCTTTAGTGATACTAAGAGAAATGTTCATAAACCTCTTTACTTACTTGACATTAAGAGAAAAGCCCCTAAATATATTTAAGGCATTTTATATAGTGATATTTTAAGAAATGCCCCAAAAGCCATTTAGAGAAATAGAAACACAATTGTTTTTAAAGTCAGAATTTTGTTACATGTCACTGTATCCGCTACAAACCCTTTCCAGTTGAACACGAACTTGGCAAGTTGGAACTTGCCGGCTCGGCACACACTACAACACGGTAGTTATTTTGAGGCACTTCAAAGTGCCCCTATATATGATCAAAATGCCCTTAAAGGGTTTTAGAAGCACTTTGAAATGTGACACTAATACTCAGGTCCCTAAAAGTTTTAGTGACACTATAAGAAATGCCCCTAAAAACCTTTAGTGACACTAAGAGAAATGCCTCTAAAACCTTTAGTGACACTATAAGAAATGCCCCTAAATCCCTTTAGTGATACTAAGAGAAATGTTCATAAACCTCTTTACTTACTTGACATTAAGAGAAAAGCCCCTAAATATATTTAAGGCATTTTATATAGTGATATTTTAAGAAATGCCCCAAAAGCCATTTAGAGAAATAGAAACATAATTGTTTTTAAAGTCAGAATTTTGTTACATGTCACGGTATCCGCTACAAACCATTTCCAGTTGAACACGAACTTGGCAAGTTGGAAATTGCCGGCTCGGCACACACTACAACACGGTAGTTATTTTGAGGCACTTCAAAGTGCCCCTATATATGATCAAAATGCCCTTAAAGGGTTTTAGAAGCACTTTGAAATGTGACACTAATACTCAGGTCCCTAAAAGTTTTAGTGACACTATAAGAAATGCCCCTAAAAACCTTTAGTGACACTAAGAGAAATGCCTCTAAAACCTTTAGTGACACTATAAGAAATGCCCCTAAATCCCTTTAGTGATACTAAGAGAAATGTTCATAAACCTCTTTACTTACTTGACATTAAGAGAAAAGCCCCTAAATATATTTAAGGCATTTTATATAGTGATATTTTAAGAAATGCCCCAAAAGCCATTTAGAGAAATAGAAACACAATTGTTTTAAAGTCAGAATTTTGTTACATGTCACGGTATCCGCTACAAACCCTTTCGATTGAACACGAACTTGGCAAGTTGGAACTTGCAGGCAAGACACACTACAACACGGTAGTTATTTTGAGGCACTTCAAAGTGCCTATATATGATCAAAATGCCCTTAAAGGGTTTTAGAAGCACTTTGAAATGTGACACTAATACTCAGGTCCCTAAAAGTTTTAGTGACACTATAAGAAATGCCCCTAAAAACCTTTAGTGACACTAAGAGAAATGCCTCTAAAACCTTTAGTGACACTATAAAAAATGCCCCTAAATCCCTTTAGTGATACTAAGAGAAATGTTCATAAACCTCTTTACTTACTTGACATTAAGAGAAAAGCCCCTAAATATATTTAAGGCATTTTATATAGTGATATTTTAAAAAATGCCCCAAAAGCCATTTAGAGAAATAGAAACACAATTTTTTTTAAAGTTAGAATTTTGTTTCGGCCTTTTCTCAGGTGGGCCGGGCCAGCTATACTTGCATTTTTTTCTGATCTATATATTCCTCACTGCCGCCCAGGCGTTTCCTAGCGCGTGTTCCACCCGGTTGGGCCGGAAGTGGAACAAGTGGAAGCGGTGGCCCATTCGCGGACCACCCTCCCTAGCGCTCGGGCGATGTCTCTTTTTCAGTTTCACTTTCGTTTACACTGTTACACCGAGAGCTGTACGTTTGATATCGGACTGAACCGGTATATAAACAGGTGTTTCTTCCTTTAATCCGGCGAGGTGGGACTAAAAAGTGCATGGAACTCTGGCGCTGGTAGCTGCAGACTCCAGGTTTGCTTTCGGCTGCATGCGACGATATTTGTTCTCGTCAGCTAAGGCCAGTTTTTCTTTTTTTTTTGCGCACGAGCAGCGCGATCCTGCATGCGACTACTGCATGCATGCAATGCACTGCAACAAAAAAAGGTGGTAGCATCTGACCGTAGCAAGAGTAATGCATGAGAGAAAAATGCCTGGAAAATAAAGTACTCTCTTCGTCCTAAAATAGATGCTTAAATTTGTTAAAATTTGGATGAATTTAGACACTATTTAGTATACAGATTCATCCAAAATTTGAAAAACCCAAGACATCTATTGTTGGACGGAGAAAGTATGAAACACTGTTTTTTGAACGAAGGTACAAATACCTGGGAACAAAACCCTCGGTTTAAAAATTTAGCTTCCGAGGAAGACATCTCGTCTATATGGAACAAAAAATAAACAACTCTAATACAAATCTCGCCTACATAGAACAAAAAATATAGCCTCCCGAGGAACAACTTTGTCTATGCAGGAAATCGATGGCGGGCGCGCAGACAGCGAGCTGCTTCCTCTGTTTGACGAAGACGACGACTGGGTTTGGCCAAAACGGTATTGGGCCAAGATGGGCTAGGGTGGGCCGGCTGCTAGGCTACACACGCGGTAGAGAGAGGGGAAGGAAGGTTTGGGTCAGCCTGGGTTTCTATTTTTTTATAGAATGTTTTTCTTTTTCTATTTGAAATTTCAATTACAAATGAATTTTGAATAGTTTCAAAATAAATATCTGAAAGCACTAAGGGGCCCTTATAACAATTTGGGCTCCATTGGTTTTGGACTTTCAAAATTCAAAAGCCATTTTGAAAGGTTTCAAAGAGGAAGGTAAAAATAGGGTTTAGGGTTTTGCTTTGCTTCTTCAATGCATATTTTAGTAGATGATGCTCATGAATGCACAAACAAATCCTAATTACCATTTAATAAAACTAGGGTTGTTATAATACTACTTTTACTTTTACTGATGAACTCTCTGTGAATGATTTTTAGAGGAAAAGAAATGATTCCCAAATGATTTTCCTTTTTAGGAAAATGATTTTATTATCTAGTCTATGAAAGCTTCAAATGGTAGATTCATAATAAACAGATGACTGTTATCTTGGCTACTATTGAGGTGCTACCCAATATTTGGGATGTGCCCAACATAAGATCATGAATGCATTTGCTTGCATCTAGTTTAAAACTAGTGAATACCACCTTAAGCCAGTGATGCATAGGTTGAGATCTAGGTTGTGGATTTGAACAGATGTTACTGGATCCCTTTTAGTTTTCAATGATGAATATACACCCCATTTGGGTGTATCTCTGAGATTCCCATGTAGCATCCCAGTTGTCTAACCCCTGTAATGCTACATGTCATAATAATAAAAAGGGCCACTTCCAACATATACTTGTTGCATCATCATCATATCATGCTCATGTCATCATACCACCTTGCATTTGTGCATCATATAAAACCCTTTCTTGTTTGGTTCTTATCTCATGTGCATGATTAATTGTATTTGCCTCTTGATATTGTATTTGGCTCTTGATACATTGTTATATGCCCAAGTTGAGTTGGGGGCATCTCTCTTTTGACTCCACCACCTTATCTTTCACCACCTTATAATTCCACCATCCAATAATATGGGCTTGGCATTTATTGAGTTATCCCTAGCCATGTTGTTGGTTGGATCCACCCTTGATCTTTGCTTGGCCTTGTCCACATTTTGGAAGGAAGATGAATAGTGCCATATTAATATCCTTGTTCTCACAAGGATAATTGTGGCATTAATTATTCTGCATGGGCCATGCAATAGCCACCCTTGCCCTAGTTTTTGGTTTTTGTTTGTTTTCTAAATGGATCCTTTCCTCTTGGTTTGATCTTGTCTTGTGAGTATCAACCCTAGCCCTCTCCCCTCTAGTTTACCCATGTCCCATGCACACACTTGTGCTAATGGGCATGCTAAACCATAAACCCCCCCTCTCTCTTTGGATCTTGCTTGTTCCTATGTGGATCATGCATGGGCCAATAGGATCACCCCATCACCATATGACCATCTTTCCCCCTCTTCCTCTTTTCTTGTTTGATCTTGCTAAGTTTTGCTTGTAGCATGTTTGCTAAAACCTAAAGTACCCCCTCCATCTTTCTCACCTCTTTTAGCAAAACCCTAATCCCATGCTTACCCTCTAACCTTCTAGCTACATCAAACCCTAAACCACCCTCTTACCCTCTAATCCACCCCTCTTTACCTAAACTAAATCCTAGTACCACCCTTTCCTACCTAGCATGTTCCATGCCCTTTCCTCTCTCTCGGCCCCTCTCTCTACCTACCATGCGCCCCACCCCAGCACCCTACATGCCCACACGACCAGAACCCCTCCTAGCTTGCCCCACACGACCATGCCCCTCTCTCCTACCCTAGCTCCCAACCTAGCTACCCGAAGCTAACCCCTTCCCCTTCTAGCTCTCTCTCAGCTAAGCCCCCCTACCCACTTGCCGCCTCCCTAGCCTACCCACCTGCCGGACCCCACGGTGCCTGCCTTGCCACAGCCTCGCCATGCCTTGCACGTGACCGATAAGGTGGCCGATGCCACCTTTTCTCTCCTCGACCCTCCCCACGCAACCACCGCGCCTCCCCTTCTTATCCTCTTCTCTCCTCTCCGGCCTCCCTGGATCCCATCCAGCAGCTCACTTGCCCCTCCTCTACCCATCCTCTCCACCGCCAGTTCTCCTCGCCACCCCCTGTCCTACCCCATGCCCCGACGTTCTAGCCGGAGTCGAGGTGCCGCAGGAGTCGAGGAAGGTCCGGGCGTGTCTGCGTGCCCCGTACAACCCGCAAGGAGGAGCAGGCCCACGTTCCCAGCGACGCCGCCCGACAAAACCCTAGCCCGCCCGTCGGCCTCGTGGATCGCTACCACCCCTGCCCGAACCGACCACGCCAGCACGCCCGCGGTAAGCCCCTGAGCCCCCCAGACAACCTCCCCTTCTCAGTTGCTTCCTGGTTGCTCCGTTCGTTTCGTCGGCGCCTCGGTCGCCGTGGCGGCGTGCTGCCAGACTTCAAGCGCGGCCACCCTATCTAGCACGCGAGCATCCGCTTAGTAACAACCAGAGACCAGCCCGGTGGTCACCGCCCTCGCTGGCGCGCCCGCGGTCGCGGGATCGAGCCCCAGCGCGCTCCCCCTGTTTTCCCCTGTCGCGCGGGTTCAGTTTCGTCAGGCGGTGAGAAGAAGCACAGTACCCGCGGTGGCCGTTTTGCACAACACCCCCTGCATCTTTTCTGCGTCAACCCGCGCTCCCCAAACCCCACATGTCTGTGCCTAGGAAGCTTTGCAAAAAGGCTCCTGATGTTTTGTGTATTCCACCCGCGGTCCAGTTTTGTTCCAGGCACTGCCGCGTGGGCCAGAGATGCCCCCTGGCCCACCTGTCTGCGACTCAGGCTGGGTCGGTCTGAGTGGAAAACGTTTCAGACATTGTTTTAAAATCTAAACTTAGTTAAAATTAATTCAAATTCAAATCTAATTCAGATTTATAATAACTTTTTCATACTTTATCCAAATTAGACAAATAATATATGTTTGGATATCAGCAAGATGAGAGGAATTCAAATATGCCATCTACTTTGACTTTTGCCCAATTAAAATTCCAAGTTTGTTTAAATTACATCAATTGCCACTAGAATTTAATAATTAAATAACTTTTGTTTGGTAAATCCAAATTAAGCAAATAAGTAGTCTAAAATGATCAGCTCGACGAGACCTTTCTGTTTACGCTATCCATGACTTCAATTGCAGCATGCATCATATAAATATATGTTGAACAACAAATGTTATGGCAACAAATGTGTTTCTAAAAACCAATTCAAATGTTATTTTCTGTCCTTCACATCTCACCCATGCCATGCTACCTTACTTGCCATGAAATTTGTGCATCATTCATCATGGCATGATTGTTTGCTTGACGCATCTTATTCATATGCTTGTGCTCTATATTCATGTTGGCCTTGTTTGTTTGGTTTTTCTCGGATAGACACTGAGCAGGGGTCATATCAAGAGAACCAGGAGCACTACCCAGAACCGTCCTTTGCTTCAACAGAGACACCAGGCAAGCACTACCACATGCTTGCATACATACAGTACCTATTGCCTCTATCTTATTCTTGCATCATTGAGTCGCGATTGCATTAAATTGAATCCCAAGTATGCATAGCCTTTACTTTTAAACCCACCAAGCTTGTTCCTCCATCCCATGAGCCACTACTATAGGAGTTGTTTGAGCCATGAGTCGTAGAACAACATGTGTAGGGTTTGTGAGTCGATGAATAACGAGGTACTTAAACAACTTAACTTTGAGTAGTTCGGGATAACTAAAGAAAGTGGCACCGTGAGCAATATCTGCTATTTGGTTTTTCCGCTCACTTGTGTCCGTAAGACCCCGAGTACTTGATTCCTGTTCCTTGATTTATCGCGCTATCCACATCCGGGAGGTATATGGGACCCCGGGCGAGCTTGATTCCGTCTTATTTCTTGGGGCCACAAACTAGTTTGAGGTTTTATTTACGATCTGTACTTATGCCATGATTTACCGCTTTATTTACGATTGTCAGGTATCGCACCTGATCTTGTTAGGATCGGACCACGATTTCGCGGTGTCGACAAGCCCGTTTGGGGTTCCCGATCGTTCACGATCGTCCGCCAAACCTTGAGGCCGTCTGGGGCTTGCTTACTCCGTTATGATTCTACTTAAGGGTGGCCCCACAAATATTTCTGAATCTTGTGATTGTTCGATCATGAAAGCCTCGTTGGGTTTTGATTTGGTTTTTCCGAGGTTGATCGAGCGTGTGTTGCTATTGGTGCACCGGGTAAAACTTTCGAAAGCCGTGTCCACGGATATGGACGACTTGGACACGCTTTCTTGATCATAGACAAGCATAACTAAAGTACCGCCTTTAATATGACTAAAGTAACTTGACTAGTAAATAGTGCAATACTCATGGAATGGTTGATAAAATTGCCAACGGATGGGGGTTGTTTCGCTTCCTTGTTGGTAAGCGAGGAGGATGGATCGGATGAGATTACCATTATAACTGTTGTACTTAATTCACGGACATCCGTCTATCATTGGTTAGGCGGATGGTTAGCGTCTATCTGAGAATTGCTAGGATTTATCTTTTGCTGCAATTCGTCACCCAGTCGTGTCCCTTTAGAGGCATTAAGTCTTCTTTGAGTACCCTTAGGGTCTCACACGATAAATTCTTGATTCAGATGAGCAGTACCTTCTCGGGACGGATCTTGGGTGGAAGAAGCCGATGATGTGGGCAATGATCGTTCGTGTAGAGATTAGGAACGGGATCCGTGAGACCTAGTTGGGATGTGCTTATTTCTTATGCCTATTTGCTTCTTATCCGTACTCGGATCTTGTTTGCCGCTTCCGCATGATACTCTGATGTGTGTTGTATGAGGAGTTATCCTAAATTATAGATGTATCTAGGTCATTTGAATCTTGCCGTATGGCGTTGGTATATTTCCTTTCTTTATAGATGGTTTGGCTCTGATGTACTCTTGTATGGTGGCTTGCGTACATACCCACTTGTGTACGTAGTTGATCCCTTCGCCTGCCGACTACGCCGCCCGTACAGGTCCCGTTGAGAGGGTAGTGGTTGGGACGTCTGAAAGGACTACCAGTGAGTGGCTTTTGGGGCCCCACCGTACTATTTCAACCACTATCACTCATCCAGGCTTGTATCTAGGAGCGTAGTTCACCGAGGTAGTTACATCCCATCATCCAACAGATCATGTTCTTATATATGGTTGGAATGATAAATACAAAGCATGATTGCTTGCTTACCAACTTGATGATGTTGGTGTTGTTGCTGTAAAATCTATTATTCTATTGCTTTAGTGTGGATCTTGCTTAGATTGGTTTTGGAACAGATGTGTCCTTCCATTATGGATTCCTTCCTGGCTTGCTCTTGGTCAGCTACTGGAACTTCTCCTTGAGCCCCTGGATGGCTTCCCCAAGCAACCAGGGTACTTGTGGTGTGGTTGTGGTGCACTAAGGTGATCTGGGAATGAACCTTTTTATGTGTTCTTAATATCCAAGAAGCAGTGTTCGATCTTGACACTCTTTTATAACTAAGAGAGAGAAGTGTGGTTTTGGCTGGAATGATTGGATATGTGAGAAGAGTCCCTGGAATTCCCTTACTTCTACTTTTGTACTATAGTACTGGTTGTTGTGGTGGTGACAACACATGCCATGCATATGTTGTGTGAGATGCTTGCCTGCTTCATCCAGTATGTGATTCAGATCAAGTGAAACTAGATCTTTTGTTGGGTATTACTGCTTTTCCTTTTATCATTTACTAGTTTGGTGAAACTTGCCCCTCTTAAGCCCATGATGTTGAACCGGGGCATTTCCTACATAATAACAGTTCACGTACTTGGCCCCTCATTATCAGCTCAATGATAAATTTAAGCATATCATTTGTATGCTAAATCTGAGAGTACTTGGCCCCTTTCTTTTATTCTTTTATCTTTGTTTGTCCTTTGTTTTTATTTTGCAGGAATCGGTATCAAGGAGATAATGAGAAGATCAAGAATCAGATAGGAAATATAGTTTAGGTTTCATCTTATTATTTTAATAATTTCTTTCTTTATTATCTTGTAAAGGCAATGTAATATGTTCATGTACACAATAAAGAATCCTTGTAATATTATTGATGTAATAACTATTATTTCCTTTCCTTTATATATCTTTGTTATTTCTTTTTCTACTATTATTCTATATTAACATTCTTTTCTATTGAATAAATGCAAGTACTTTGTAACCTTTGTATTAATGTAATAAAGCATTCCTTTATTCTTTTATTTATTTTTTATTTATTATTTCCAAATTGTAATATCATATTACTTTATTCCAGAACTTTCTCTTCTATTCCCCATAAGTATTTAAATATTTCTTAATTCAATTTGTGACTGTTATAAATTCATTTAATATGAAACTCAAATACATGTTTGAAAAAACCTTCCCCCTAAATAAAACAAAGAATTCTGCAAAGGTCATGTCAAAATCTATCGCACTCATCCCGATGTTTCCATCAGAACAAGAGAGATCTCGATCCCTCTATAGCTCTTTTAGTTTGCACAAAAATTCCTCGGGTTTTATTATGCATGAATGCAATGCACACACTTGTGTCCTCTCTATTGCCAGGTTCTAATCCTGGGATGTTATAGTCTCTCCCCCTTAAACTCAACTTCGTTCCCGAAGTTCATACTCTCTTACGTTTTGGAAGGTAGGACGAACCTCTTCAGACCATGGTGGCTCTCTAGATCCATGATGGAGACAATTGATGTATCTTCATTCAGACTATTCCTTGAATCCTCTTTTGGTTTGAAATTATCTAACTGCTAATCCCATTTGATACAGGGTTTACTTTTGAATTCAGCATTCTTCCCCGATTAGGTCCTTTCGAGTGTCTTAGGATTCAAACATCTATTTAAAAAATGTCTAGGTTTTTATAAAGTCTCACTAGGGTAAGATTATGGTTTAGACTTTGGCCAACTATAATCTTGGTTGTAATATTACCTATTTATAACATACCTAGTCTTCATAGCTTACTAAGAATGCTTTGGACTTATTTAGTCCAAACCACACTCATAGTTTCCTATTCCTTGTTACAAGTATGTTTTGGTACTCTATATTAAAACTAAGTGTATTTTGATTCTTGGTTACCTTCTATTTGGATTCTCAAGGTTAAACTACTTTATCATTATCGATATTTTAATATTATCAAGATTTAGTATTTTTCCTTGACAACTTCTTCATTACTTCTTCAACTTCCTTTTATTACTAAGTTGGAGATCTTCCTCTTACTATCTTGAGGCATAAGTCTTCAACTTCCACATTGTTAGACTTCTGAGAGTACCATTAACCTTATGAAAATAAGGTCTAACTGAATCATAGTTTAGGATTTCTCCTTAACTTTACTCTAGATATCATATCGTGATACTTCTTTATTGTTCACTCTCCCCTTAGGGTTTTCTAAAACTCTCTGACTTCTGGGTATACCACTATATGTTTATATGGTTAGAAAATTAGTCTAATTTCAAGCCCAACTTCGAGAAGTGTCTCCAAAAATGTTTTCTTTAACTTAATACTTCTTTATATATTACTTAACATAGGCCAAGTTTTATGCTCTTTAAGTCATACAAAGATGACCTGGTTAGCTAAACCAATAGGATACCAACTACGGATCCTCCTAGGGTTTATAGCTTATGGGTTACTCTATAGGCTTTAAACTTTCCCCTGGTATTCTCTCTGAGATTTCAGAGCTTGAACACCGCTCTTATTCCAATACTTCTGTTTTGCACCATTTCATGTTACTTATTTCTTCTTGCCGACTAATAATAATTAGGTATTGATTAATCCTTGAAAGCAGTGTCGATATACCTTATACTTTGCTTCCTTCATCATGCAAGTCTTCATCTTGACATTTGGAACTCGTCACTCCCTTACACGAATTCCTTTTTCTATCTAGGTCTACAACATCAAGTAATAACTTGGTGATGCAACATGCACTTGCACACCAAGTCAAACTTCGTGTACAGATCTAGTCAATCAAAAATATTCAAGAAAAAACAAAATTTCAAATAACACTCAAACACATACCATGTATTATACATAGGTTTCATATATTTTACAAGCAAACCAAGCTTCCCAACGATAACTAATCGCCTCACATATTATAATACCTATCTACATTACAAGAACATTCTTGTTTATGTGAGTATATCCTCACTTATTTCAACAAGCCTCTCAAATACTACAATACGCATAACCCAATGATTACATTATTCAAGCACTCTACCTTATGGGTCATTCCCCATTCCTACATTCGTCCCTCTTCTGGTGCTTCCTGGAGTTCCGTCCATGATGACGTGAAGTCCGACGACTGCCTTCTGGAGTGTAAGAGCATTCAGGAGGTGCGTATTCTTGATTCAAAGTACCTAGATTGAGGTTAGTCATTGAAATGACTAGAATTTGCGTGGTTTTCTTTAGGATTCTCCTGTGCCTCTTCCAATGCCTTCTCAAAGTAAGATGGTTCCTTCGCCTTTTCCTTGATCCATTCGTACATATTGGTGTAACAACTACCAGGACATTCTTCCAGTTCAATAGGATTAGTATTACCCCCATATGGTCCATAAGGTTCTCTAAGTTGTAACTGGTTTCTTCTCCATTACCAGCATCATAAGGTATAGGATTTCCTAAAGTTTCGTCATGAGACTCTACTCCCCATCCATTATAGTCCTCCACAGGAGTATTTGGATTGGTTACCCCCAAGTTTTTTTTTCTAAAGCATGCTTGGTCCATGGATCTTCAGATGACTGAGGTCCATTCTGATGGTGGGCAGAGGTTTCAGACTGTGGATCATCGAATTTTGTTTCTTCATACACTTCTACAGAGAATATGGCTTTAGGAATGCCTAGGTTCCTTGTATAACTTCTTTCTACGTGCCATTGCCTTAACAAGATCGGTAAAATCCTCACTAACCGTATCCAACTCCTGGACTAGCACTTGGTCGGTGTTTTGGAAAGTATTCAGCAAAGACCTGTAACGATCCATATACTCTATAGCTAGAGTAGATTTAGTTCGCACCAGAGCAGAATGATCTAACTTAGGCTCCAAGCTTGAGGTTTCATGGGGTATAGTAGTGTGAGTGCTACCTACTAGTGCTTTGGATTTTTGCTTTCGGATCATGCATGGTTATGACTGCTACTACTGCAATCTGATACGCCGATGTCATACACCTTGCGTCTCCTAATGGCATTTCTCCATTTAGTCCCAGCTTCTTGGGTAACATGATCATGACAGGGTACTTGGATAATATCTGCCCGTCATAGTAACTATAAATCTTGACGAGAAGTCGAGATTCACAATCCGGACTCCACAGAAGTTGTCTGAGAGTATTGGTACAAGCTCCTTAATAGTCATCTAAAGTCCTGTTCAGCACTTGAACATTCTGGTGTG
This sequence comes from Avena longiglumis, assembly GCA_030063025.1. NCBI lineage: Eukaryota > Viridiplantae > Streptophyta > Magnoliopsida > Poales > Poaceae > Avena > Avena longiglumis. Next base: position 3,111,399 of record CP125974.1, on the reverse strand, counting down.
GATACCGAGGCGCCATTTCATACTAGGTTTTTTTTTGAACCTGAGACCGTAGACCCCTACGGTATATTTTATTTTATATTAAAAGCCAACACCCAACTCACACAAAGTTGAGAAGCAAAATATCATGGGGGGTAGAAGTGGGCAGAAGTACACATGATAAAAGGAGTCAAAAGCTAATGGATAAAATCCAATCTAGAAGGGGTTACACCAACGTAGCTTTCACCCTATACTAGTGAAGGGAAAGATCACTCACTCTTGAATCTAACCTTCCAGCGGGCCAGAGATGGGGGCTGATTATTGAAGATAAAATCATTTCGTTCTTTCCATAAATTCCAAGCAACACATACAATCCTATATTATATTATATTATATAACTAAGAAGATCAACCCCACTAACTAATTCTCTTGACATGCAGCCTATCCACCTCAGCAATGTGCCACATCAGCAAACTTCTTATTTTCTATTTTTAAATAGTTTCCCAACTGAGTATTATTTACGTTGAGTGGTGAAGCCACGTCATCCTTCTGGAAATTATGCCGCGACATTGGCTTCAGCATGTGCGCATTGTTATTGTCTCCCTCCGTTCTTTCAGTTCCTGTTTATTACAATTATGATTTGTAATCAATTCATCATAGCACTACACCAAGGCAGCTGAGAAGTCAAAATTGATAACTCTTTGGTTTGTGTCCTAAGCTCCCTATTCCTCATTTATTATTTCCATCCTAGCTAGCACCACGGATTGATTGATTTCCTCTTTATATTTACCACTCCACTACCTTACCTCGGCATCTCCGTAGCACCGATGCTTCACCATTTCTCTACTTCATGGGGTCCTGCATGAACTCGCCAGTTCGTGCTCGCACTCGGTCCCTAATCGAGCTGAGCGAAGAAAGCACTTTCTTTCTTCGATGGCCTTCTCCTGGTCAAGAGATGAAGGCACGTCATCACGAATGACACACACCCTCTAACCTGTACATACGTGTTCCTTCACCTCCATTTCATGTGGGAATGGGTATATCAGATGCCTGGTAAACTGATCTCCTTGGATTTGCTTCGAAGTGGCAGTTCTGCTCAGCTATGCATGCAGAGTTTTTTCGGCTCCTGTTGTTTGCTTAGCAGTTCTGCTCGGCTATGTATGCATAGTGATTGATCTGTTTAACCCTTGGTTGCCACTTGAAAATATAATGCGCTGAAATTTTTACTGTTGCTGCTGTCCACGGACAATAAGTACCACCGTACCAACCATATATCCTTCTCAGCTCGCGATTTAATTATTTACATTAATCTTTCTTCTTTCTGCAGAAGCTGCTGTGATGGACTGCTTCCTATGAGTTTTTACCATGGGCATGTGTTTGTAATCTTGAATATATTTACTCAGATTTCAAGGACAACATGCATCCTGAAATATTTGTCGGTTCAAATCAACAATCCACATGGTAATTGTTTCTCGGTTACATTTGCAATTTTACTTCATGATGAGATGATTAATTTTGGGCAACAACTCTTGGGACATAATTTACCATGTTACTAGGATAATGTTTGGTTCCGCCATTAGTTAATTAAGGCGATGAATATCTACATAGCCACCGCTCCCTTTCTCATGAAAAAAAATCATTTTATAACAACATAATTAATGCAACCAAGTAAATGAAGAGCTACAATTGTTACTATCCTCTATTTTACTATTACACCTTGATTTGTACAGATTGTAAGTACAAGTCGTTGGTGGAAGCATGCATATTTTTCTTGGTGTGCTTTCTTAGAGAACTCGTAGTAACTTTTTGGCAAGATCATAACAACATGTTGATATTTTTTTTGTAGTGAGTTATGTCAGGACATTTTTTGTCTAGCACCTCATTATATCATTTCTAGGAATACAGAGTTCATTTCCTAAAGAGACTTAGATTTTAACTTAACGAATTCCTTAAAATAAGAAAATTATTAATTTCAGTTATTCAACTTTATCATGTTAAACAAGTATTTACATCCACCAGTTAGGAGATGTCCCGCAGCAATCGCGCGTGAATCATCTAGTTTCCATAAAACACGGTCCTCTGAAAGAGTGTCTGGCTTGAATAAAGCGTGGAGAAATTTGTAGACTGTCATCCCAATTGATATCAACCGAGTCCCAGCAAGCATGAGCAAATGGGCATTGGAAAAACAAATGTTCTCTAGTTTCCTCCTCACGATCAGAGAACAAGACGCAAAAAGGGCCACCACCAAACTGCCAATTCTTATGCTGCATCAAATCCTTAGTATTCAATCTATCCATCATAAGTAGCCAAGCAAATACTCTAAGTTTGGGAAGGCATTTTGATTTCCAAAGAGCGTTCAATGCTGGGTCTCCTGGAAGTGCAACAAACACGAATTGATAAAATTTTGCAGAGGTATATTTCGAGTTTCCCCAAGGAAAAAATCTAGAGTCCATATCGGCTTTTGAGCAGGTAGCAATTTGTGCGTGATTATCTGGATCTCATTCATTTCCTAAAGGATTGGGTAGGTAGAGGCAGGGCAAATAGGCTAAAAGGATCAGGCAATGAAACAAAATCAGCTACAGTCACATCTCCGTTAAGGGCGTAAGTGAATAACCTTGGAAACTTATCACAAAACAGTTCACTTCCATGCCAAAAATCTTTCCATAACAGAACCGACACCCCATCACCTACTCTGCAAGTTGTTATACTTCTATAAACCTCAACCAAGCTGAAGACATCACACCACCAAAACGAGCCGCGTCGCTTCTGAGCATGTGGAGCGACATTGGGTGTGTACAGAGACCAAACGAGCTTCACCCATGGCAGTTCCTCTTTACAGTAAAATTTATGTAATTGTTTGAGAAGTAGGGCTCTATTCTGAAGCTCAAAGTTGACTATTCCAAGGCCACCTCTGTTTTTGGGTCGACATACTAAGGACTACGCTGCAAGAGAATTAACTGAGGAAGAGTCCTCTTGCTTCGCCCAAAGGCAGTGTCGTCGAGAACGATCTGCAATTTTGAAGATGGTCTTGTGCACTTTCAGCGAACATAGGTAGTGAATAGGCAAGGATGACAAAACCGAGTTAACTAGCTGCAATCTGCCTCCGTAATCCAGAAAACGAGCACTAGCATTGAGACGACGTTCAATCTGATCAACAATAGGAGATAGATCTTGCACCGTTGGGCGAGTCTGTGCCAAGAGGGAGGCCTAGATAAGCAAAGGGTAACGTGCCAACCGTACACCCAAATGTGTTAGCCAGGTGCAAGAGCTGATCATTTTCCACAATAATAGGCATCAAACAAGACTTTGCATGCATAATTGACTCGGAGACCCGTGGCAGCAGCAAAAGTCTGGAGCAAGTTTTTGAGAGCCAAAAGTTGTATCGGGCAGGCTTGTAAAATGAGAAGTGTGTCATCAGCATATTGGACTATTGGAAAGGATGTATTTGGTAATGGAAAAGAAGGTACTAGCACACCATCCACAGCTAGGCGATTAACCATAGATTGCAAAAGACCAGCACCAGCAACAAAGAGAATTGGTGAAAATGTATCAGATGTTTTGTGGTACCCTCAAATAAATAAGAGCCATCTATTTTCGTCCATCTAAAGGTCCACAACAATTTATACTAGTGTAAAAAAGATGACTAGTACAATTTATACTACTGTCTGGTGTGGGCAAAATCGGCACCGCACAAGAAGAGGGCTGTATACGGGCTCTGGCCCAAATGAGCCCATGCCTATCTGTCCCGATTGTGCTGTGATGTCATTCCAGAAGAAAAAAACTTTTTAACCCTAAAATCTAACTCATCCCCGAGTACGTCCGCGTCGCCTCGGCGCCGTCGCCTCGTTCCGGTGGTCCTCCTCGACTGCGCAGTCCTCCCGTCTTCCTCTCGCGCCTCGGAGTGTCTTCGGCTCACACCTCGGAGCAGTGCGGCGACGGTGTAGGAGCAGGTTGGCGCCGACAGTATGACAACATGGTAACAGGCTGACAGCGACATTGGGGTGCTAGGAGCAGAGGAGTAACAACGTTGAAGGAGCCAGTTCAGCCTGCACGTCGGTCTCCACAATGAAGCAGAGGTCTACGGCGGCAGCTGATGCTCAGCACACCGGCGGGTGCCTTGGAACTCATTATTCCTCATCCAGGCAAGCTCGTCCAACAAAGCCCTTTTTTGCAACTTGTACACGGTAATTTGTTTTGTTGTTCCACATAGATTCAATCCGTATGTTGAATGCTCTCACTTATCCTTGAGAAAGGCTCTCCCACAATGTTTTATTGGTGCAAACTGGGACCATTGTGAAAAAACAATATACTTCCATCACCTGTATGGATGTAACAACTTAGCTCAAGCAGTGAGGAGAAGAATCAGGTCACTAGCTTGAACTCCCAGTTACTCGTTGACCTCCTTACTCACATAAGGTATTTGTACATTTTTTTCTTTTTGAAGATATAAGAGAGGGTGTTCTGTCCTTAACATTATCACTGTTTTTAAATAATTTTCCAGCACAGTTAAGAAACATTGATTTTCTCTTTTCATCTTTATTGCAGAGCCAGTGAGGAAGTGTAACATTGAGTATGTTGGAGAACTTGGTGGTGGCCGCCGAGCTGACCAGCAAGCTCAAATGTTTCAGAACTTTTTGAGACGAGTGAATTGTCTAAGGAGCACCTAGATGGATGATAAAGTTTTTCCTCTCAAGGGTCAAAGAAAAATTCCACAATATGTTGTCCAGGATAGATGTGTGGATTCTGTAAGCGCGAGTCTCCTAAAAGGGAATTGTACTGTATTTATAGAGGCTTTGACAACAATGTCATGCTAGAATTAATAACTATCAACTCTAGCTTTATCCCCCGCTGAAAAGTAATCTTCTATGTCTGGTTAGGAAATTATTTGCACTGTGCTGTAACAGAGGCTTCGACAGCGCTGTCATGATAGAATTAATAACTATCAACTCTAGTTTTCTCCCTTGTTGAAATTTATGGTCTACGTTTGGTCAAGAAATTATTTGCAGTGAATTAGGGAATAAGCAATAAATACATTTCTCTTGGTTTGCTTGTTCGAAAGGAACTGTGCATTCCCCACGGTTGAGATTGCAACTTGTATGAAACTGATGTATGTATGTGACGACTAGTTATGACAGTCAGAAATTGAACTCTGATTCAACATTCTCTTGAAATTAGTAATTTTCTATTGTACATACCTGTTGCCTGCCAAAACCCACCGGCGAGCAGCGACGAGCAACACGAAGAGCCGGGAGACTCCCAGAACTGCTGGTGGGCCCTGGTCCCTCGGGCAACGGCCCGCAAAACTCCGGCACACGTCCTGGCTTGGTTCGAGGGCGTGTCACCTGACCTATACCTGATCAGTAAGGTGAAGGATTGCTCCGATTGATTTCCTGCATGGTAAACAAGTATACGTAAAATTCGAGTCGTGACTGCTCCTGGTTTCTCGTGAATCGGCTCCTAGAGCCGATTATCCCATGGTTCTGCATTAGATTTACGATAACATGGGGTTTTGCTTTATCATTACAAGTTAAATCGATCTACGACGGTTTAACGTTTCACCACGTAATCGAACGTCCTACACGTAATTGAGTGCGGTAGATACAAAGATGATAGAAAACTAACCCTAGAGGAGGCCTAACAACCGACGTAAAGTCAATTACCGAACAACTTCTAGAACTAGTAAACCACGCCCCACGTACTCTTTGGATCGTTCAACCCGTTTGCAAGGCCTGACTACGTAGATATCAAACTAAACCTTGGTGAACAAGGCATAACCATAACAGATCGAATCCTAAATAAAGATCATAAGATGCTACCCTTGCACTTGGGAAAAGGTGCAAAGGTAGCGAGGTAACTAGAGGCAGCATAACTCAAACAATTATAACGAAAAGCACCGATGCTAGCCTCAACAAATCTATGATAGTAGTGTTACTCGCCATCAACAAAGCTTCAGTACGAGTAACACCAAATAAGGCGTAAGTAAAAATACTGCCTAGATCGCAAGAAACCTACCCGAAAGAAACCCTAGAAACAAGGGGTGGCGATGCGCCGAGATTGTGTTTGTTGTGAACGTGATTGTCCTCTTTTTCTCGATAACCTTAGGTACATATTTATAGTCCGGAGACTTTCTATCTTTGGAATAACTCTACAACTCTATCTCTACCTAAACTGAAACGGAACCTACTATGATACAAGATACACGGGCAATTTAGCCCAAATCCACGCACAAGGCCGATTCAACAACACGTTGAATATACGTATCTTCCAAGCCCATCTTGATCACGGCCCATCTCCTTCTTTGGCCAAAATATGGCGATAACACATGCCCCCCTGGTTTTGGCAATAATAATTTCGAAACCACTCTGCTGATGTTTTTTCTTCCCCCTCTTTTTTTCCTTCACATCGGGTTACGCGTTGCAGAGTAGAATCGTCACGCCACCTCCTCATCATGATACCCTGTCTTCTCAACTCCTTCGCAGTGCATGATTTGACGATTTTGGCAGCACATTCTGGGAAACCGCTATGGCATTGAACCGCCTCCCACTATTCCCCTTATTTAAATTCATCGGCGATTCGCAGTCCCCATCTTCCTCCAAGAGCCAAAACCCTCTTCCTCCGCCGAAAAACCCTCTTCCTCCGCCATGGCCTCTTCCTCTTCCGCCTGCCTCCCGTCTTCCAACAACATTAGCGACGGAGCCGACGCCAGAGCACCCCACGTAGATACTCTCGCCCACAATGGTGGGACGAGAGGATTGGGATTTCGCCGTTGGTCGGAGGACGACGCGTCCCCGATCGACGGCGAAGAGGGCCTGCAGCCTCGCCGACGGGAACCGAGGCGAAGAGCGACGACGCTGGTCTCGGGACGCCGAGTCCTCCGACGAGGAGAGGAATCGAGGAGGACACCTCCTCCGACAGTACCCGCCGATGAAGCGCTTCAGCGCCGGGTCCAGCAAGGACACCGAAGACGACGACGAGGACGAAAGGCCCTGGCTTCTTCAAAGAAGAAATAAGACGACGCGGCAAGCTACCGAGGACAGCGAACAAGACGGCGGCGACGACAGCGGCGACGACCTCGGCCTCTAGATTAGGAACCAGTAGTAGTAGTAGTAGTAGTAAGCTCCCTTTTGTAATCAATCAGCCTTTTGTAAGCAATCAGCTTTTGAATGAATGAATGAAAATCTGTTTCTCGAAGATTGCCTTTTTCGTCCTAATTTCGCCGATAGCCAAAATAGGCCGATGCTCCAGAAGCCGATAACGCTGTATCGGCTTTCACCACACTGCACTCATTCCGTCAACCAAGTCAAAGCTCAAAGAGCCGATGCACATCGGCTTTCCCAAACACGTTGACAAGGTCAAAACTTGGTCGCATATTTAGGCAAATCTAAGCGGCTGCTTTTCAGTTTCAAACGGTAACCTGCGACCCTCTTCAAAAAGGGCGACCTAGATCTCCAATTACCCACCGACTAGATTGAGCTCACAGTGACAAGAATCCTTGATCCCCAACTGCATAGATCCATCTCTGCCGGCAAAATAGATGGCGGAATCGTCCAACACCAATCCAGAGGTCTCCGGTCTGAAGGTACGCCTACTCCTCGCAGTCTGAACGCGATGCTAGAATTTAATGGCGAACACCTGAATTAATGCCTTTATTCCACCATTAAACTTTCTAGGTTTCAGACATTCTCACGCATCCTTCTCTCCCAAATTCTCCTGTCTTGGCCCTCGCATGCATTCTAGTCCTGCCCATCGATTTCTTGAAGCAAACAGAATCCCTTCGTAAGCCAAGACCTAGATCTAAACTCTTGGGCCGACCGTCATGAGCCTGGCCTAATCCCCCTGAACATTGGGTCTCTTGGTTCAGCAGAGTAGCTAGAGCTTACCAATCCCAATGGGAAACCACAGGAATAGCCGATGCCTTGCACTTATCATTGTCTCCTCTTGAGAAACATGGGAACCTTCTGAAAACCATCGGCTACTTCTGGTCTGACGCTCTGAACTGCTTTATGTTCGGTCATGGCCCTATGTCACCAACCCTGTTAGACGTGGTGATGATCACTGGTCTGGATGTTACATCTGTAGGGGTTCGTAGCATGGAAAACAAAATTTTCTATCGCATACAAACAAACAAGCCAAGATCTATCTACTAGATTGTAGCAACGAGTCGATGGTATAACTTACCCTCGAAGATTCCAAAGCGTTAACGAGCAGATTCTCGTGGGTGATGTAGTCGATTCTTCCCGATCTCAAGATCGTAGACGATCCTTCCAGCGCCACGTTAAGCGCCCCGCGATCGGTCACACGTTCGTACTGACGAAGACCTTCCTCTCCCTTGTTCCAAAGAAAGCGGAGGTTGTAGCACTCTCTCGCGATTCGGCAAGACAACGTGGTACCTAAGTAGAGGGAGATCCCAGGCAGCTTAAGCCTTAAGTGCAGTATGGTGGAGCTTATGAGAGAGGCTATTAGTGGTCTAGTAATTAGACACACCAATTAGAAGGCTCTAAACCAATTAGAAGGCTCTAAACCGCTGGCTAAAGCAATTAGAAGCTCTAAACCAAAACGGCTCTAAACCGGAGATCTAGAGTAGAAAGTTATGTGTCTATGGAGGAGCCCCTCCTTATATGGGAGGGGGTCCTTGGCGCCAGGAGGGAGGAGTCCTCCCAACTCGGACCAGGGCTTGGCCGCCCGGAGGAGTCCAACTCCTCCTCCGTGTTGGTTCCAACTCCTCTTGCTTGTTTCCCAGTTTCTTGTTTTGGCGCTTGACTTTCAAACTGACATTTGACTTTTCTGCTTTTAGGATTCAATTTAATCCTTTATTTGGGACAGCAAGAACACTTAGTACATGATGCAATCATTCAATGAGCAATGACACATTCATGTACCCTTCCCCGGAGTCTTGGGACAATCCGAACCTTCTAGAACATTCCCGATGAAAACACGGAATCATTCCCGAACTCAAACGGACTTTCCTTATATGAATCTTATTCTCGGACCATTCCGGATCACCTCGTGATATCCCGGATCCCATCCGAGACTCCGAACAACATTCGGTCTCTTTCTCCTAATACCATAACTAATCACACAACGTAATCCTTAAGTGTGTCTCCCTACGTTCGTGAATTATGCGGACATGATCGAGACACTTCTAACAATAACCAATAGAGGAATCTGGAAATTCATATGGCTCCCACATATTTCTACGATTACTTTGCGATCGAATTAACCACTTACATACGATACCAATTTCCCTTTGTCTCACGATATGTTACTTATCCGAGTTTATGATCGCTTCGGTATCTCCGCATACCTAGTTCAACCTCACATCGATAAGTACTCTTTTCTCGTTCCTGATATGTGATCCCTTGTGACCAAGTCACATGCTTGCAAGCTAATTGGATGACATTCCACCGAGAGGGCCCAGAGTATATCTATCCGTCATATGGATGGACAAATCCCACTCTTGATCCATGTGTTTCAACCAATACTTTCCGAACACTCAATGCCACTTTTATAGCCACCTGTTACGGTGGTGTTTGATGACATCAAAGCATCCATCCGTAAAGGTGATATGCATGATCTCATGGTCAAGGAATTAGGTTACTATGTATCGTAAAGCATATAGCAATTGAACTATTGAAATGACTTGATCTTTATGCTACGCTTATCTATAGGAGTATGTCCATCACATCATTCTCCTAATGATATGATCCTGTTGTTAATAACATCTCTATGTTCATGATCAGAAACCATGATCATACATTAACCAACAAGCTAGTTTAACAAGAGGCTATACTAGGGACTCTTATTTTAGTTTACAAATCACACAAGTATTAATGTTTCCGTTAATACAATTATAGCATGGTATGTAAACATTTATCATAAGTGTGAAGATATGATAATAACTCACTTTATTATTGCCTCTTGGGCATATCTCCAACAGTCTCCCACTTGCACTAGAGTCAATAATCTAGTTTCAAACCTTTGTGTATATAACACCTATGGCTTTCCGGTGTTGTATGTACACTTTGCTAGTGGTCAATCGATCTCCGGATCGACACTTCCGGTCCGTGTGTAATTGCATGTCTTTGCGTCTCACGCATCACTCATTCTCTAATGAGATGGCTTTGTATAGATTTGGTCTTTCGGTGTGACCTTTAGCTCTTTGGGGTTAAAACATGTTGATAATATTGTCGCACAATATATCTTCATAGTATTATCCTTGTGAACTACACCTAGTTTGATAACAAACTACTTGACACAAATGCCCTTTTGTCGCTAAAATAGCAGTTATATATATACTTGGCCTTTGTTGTAGTATCTGTCACAATGTCTTAACTTTGGAACTCATCCAAATCCATTATGGAACTCACTTTCCATTATATTGTGCCACCCTTAGTTTAGATTGAGATAAACTTAATTTGTACTTTGTGACAAAACTAGTATCAATGTAGTACTTTTACAATGAACTAACCATCTATTTGTCACTTCTACAAACAATATATTCTTAGTTCTTCCAAAAGATCATAAGAATATCCGTACTATGGTCCAATGATCATCTTCGAATCATTACGGTATATGCTCATAATATTTAGAGCATAGGACATATCTGGATTTGTACATATCACAGTATGATTGATATAAATACTCTTTGTGATTTCATACATCAAGTATCAATCTATACTTGATTATTTGTTTCACTTTACCAAATGTCAATACACTTGAATATATCATCAACATTGAACTCATTCAATCCTTTACGTGTGACAAGAAACTTTCTTGTAGTTTCTATATTGAACTCATTCAATATCTTGTCTATGTATACGGCATAACCATATTAGCATCTATTGATGCTAAATATTTGGGTTTTGCCTAAGTCTTTCATCGGGATGAAATTCTTAATATGTGTTAATAAAAGATACATTATTTCCAATCAACAATATGTCTTCCACATAATGTATTAGAAACATGTCTTAACGCTCCCACTTAATTTCTTGCAAATGCAAGCATCTTCATTGTCTCTGATGAAATTAAAACTCTTTTAACAGTTTCATCATAGTGAAGATTCCAACTCCGCTATGCTTACTTTAACCATTGAAGTTCGCATATGCTTTTAGCATCCTTGAATTAACAAAACCCTATGGACCGTGTTATGCACATGTCCTAGGTAACGATTCTATTAGAAGAACTTGTTTTGTTTATTCTACTACCATATAACAAAATTATATGTAGTGGTTGCTACATTAATCCGTCTAGACTAAATATCACTATGAAAGATCAAATCTTGTCATAGTCAACCTTTGAACATTTTGTGAACTCTTTCCCAACATGTCGACTATTTCATAGATGTGAAACATCCATGTCTATTTCTTTATAGATCCAGACACAACTATAAGGTCTTACACCTTTCTCGAGGGTCCTTCAAGTTCAAAACTTGATTTTCTCGTATGGAACTATCACGGATTTTATGGCTTCAAGCCATTTCTGAGTCGGGCCCATCATCGCTTCTTTGCATGTAGTCGGTTCATTATTCTCAAATAATGATTCAACCCTCAAATCTTGGTATTTGATTGTTTACCCGACCTACTTGTTTCAATAGGAACTTAGATCTCCGTGATCACAACCTTTGAGGCACGCGTGAGCCATGAGCATTGTTCTTGCCTCGGAACACTTTTCGGCATTGCAACTCTGCACATATAGCTAAGGGTCTTTTAACCTTATCAAAGTTCTATTGTCCTCCCACTTAACTTTTCACGAAAAATTCCTTCTTAAAGAAACTTGGCGTTCTAAGCGACAAACACTTTTGTCTCCGGTGTTTATGGAGAAATACTTAACAAAGAGATTCATCCGACTTTGGTTGCAAACATCTTTCTTATGTATAACATACCAATGTTTAAGAAAGGACTACTTGGGTTTTATCCCAAACCATAACCTTATATGGTGTCATTTCAACGGATTATGATGTAGCTCTTTTCAGTGGAAAATCGGTAATCTCTAAAGCTTTTAATCTTTAAAATACAATGGCAATTTTATGAATTACCTTTGATCTCACCATGTCAAACAAGGTTTAATTACATATCTCGAATGCTCCATACTCTTATGGTGTTTCGGGAAATGCAAATCCACGGAACAATTCCTTAAATCTTAGGTATTATGCTAAACTCTGTAACTCAAATATCTCCCTTTATGATCTTATCATAAACTATTTATATTTTTGTTACAATGATTTTGCACTTCATCTTGAAAGTCCTTGAACCTTTCAAATGTTTCACACTTCATCCTTATTAAGTAAATATTCATATATTCACTCAAATTTTGGAGAAAGCATATGAAGTTGAAATCCATCGCTTGACTACACATAATGGACTTGTACAACAATATGTACAAATTCCAATAAGCTAGTCTTTCGTTCCCTTTTGGCCTATGAACGAAGTTTTAATTATCTCTAGGAAAGTTTCACAAGCGTCATTTGATCAAAATCAAAAGACTCCAAAATTCCATACATATGGAGTTTCTTCATGTTTTCTTTCCAATATAATTTAAACGGCGATGTCACTTCCTAAGTGATCTTTTCAATCAATTTGTCTTTCGACATCTTTAGCATTAGCTTTATGGATGTGATTTTTTCAACGAGATTTGTGAATCATCCATCTTTTATGGATTACGGCAATTATTTGAACAACCCTTTTGTTCTCATAACACCTGATAAAACAAATCTTGAAGGCAAGCTTTGATGTTTAACGAGCAACACAATAACCCTTTATTTTGTTCTCGATGAACATCATCACATATTCTTTTGCTAGTTACTTAGGCCATTGTAGTTCATGAATTGTGTTGTTTCGTATGACGATTCATACCAACAAATTCAGTATCAAATACTTAAGAACCACATTGTTTAATAAGCAAAGAATATATCCATAACATGTATATCATCTATATACTTAAATTGAACAATTCTAATCTTTTCTTTTCTGCCATATATTTATGAGATTCTCTTTCAGTATTTCCTTTTCTGTTTGAAAGAATCTATCAATATCAATAGTGGAGTCATACATATGACACATATAGTCCAAAACGTGTATAGTTAAATACCAATGTCTTTGGACTTGCACTTTGAAGTAGATCACCATCATCAAATGTTTGGTGTTCTTTCAAATTCCTTTATTTAGTAATCTTCTTGGTGTAGTAAACATTTTACCTACATCAAATATTCACCCTTATTATGGATTAATCCATGATCAAGCTACTTTTAGCTTGTAACGGTGAATCGCAAGTATAATGTTGCTCTCCAAAATCTTTTGGAGGATTAGGACAACTAGTGTCTCCAACCTTTTTGCAAATTCTCATCAAATATGAGAACATGACTTTTGCCATATTATACTCTATCATGTTGCAACCAAAACTTCGTTTTAGATATCACAATATCTTCCACACATCATGGTTTCGAAACAACTCTTTCGGATCCTAGATAACCTTGATATTAAGAGAATCCTTTGAATATCAAGAATCGTGGAGACAAACATGATACTTATATACTAACATTGGAATTGTTACTCTTGTTTTAATACCAATTATTAAACTTCATGGAGTAACTGAACTTCTTGAAAGTTTGCAATAGGACTTTTAAACTTTAGATTAACACTTCAAAACAATACGATACCAGTTCGTAAAGTAACTAACCAGAATTCTATAGCTCTATCATCTCAATTATAACTAAGCGCAAGGTGGTAGCGGATGCCAATGACTACAACAACTATGCAAATTCACTTTGATTTAGTTTATGATAAATTGAGTTCTAATTAATAATTAAATTAATCTAGGTGAACTCCCACTCAAAACAATATCCCTCACATTGTTTTAGTGATCACACGAACCAAATCCACCACATCAAAACCGATCATCACGAGAGTTGATATAGCTTCAATGGCGAACAGTCGACATGTTCATCATATCTACTATATGACTCATGCTCTACCTTCGGTAATCCGTGTTCACGAGGCCATGTCGTACATGCTAGGCTCGTCAGATCAAACCTTAGTTTCGCATGAGCAAATCTGGCTTGCTCACGTTGTATACACTTGCGAATCTAGCACACCCGATCATCACGTGGTGTTTGAAACAACAAGCTTTAGCAACGGTGCTAACTAAGGGTGAACACTTTATGATTTGAAATTCATGTGCATGAGGGATCATCTTATAATGCTACCGTCTACTAAGCAATACAAGATGCATAAAGGATTAACATCACATGCAATTCATAATATGTGATATGATATGGCCTTTTCTTCTTTGTGCTTCGATCTCCATCTTCTAGCACGAACATGATCTCCATCATCACCGCATTGCATCAAGGTCAATGACGCTACTCCATGGTTGTCGTCCCGGCTTCAACTATTACAACTACTTTGAATAGACACGCGGGTCTTAACATAAATTAAAGACAACCATATGGCTCACCGGTTGTCGACTTACAATAAGGAACATTGCATACATCAAATACAATCACAATCATGGCCATATCACATCACAGACACCCCGCAAAACAAAGTTAGACGCTTCTAATTTCTTTGCATATTTTACGTGGTTTGGGGCTTTCAATAAGTGTCGTTCTAACTTACGAACAAGAACCACAACATTGATACTAGTATTGTTGATCACCCGTTGTAAATTGGATCTTAACTATGCTAGGAGAAACATGCACCATAAAGCCACTTATGCAATACAAGTTACATGTCAAGCGTGGAGCAAGTCTCATGAACGATGTCATGTAAGGTTAGCAGGCCGCTTCATCCCAACATACCGCAAGATACAAAGTACACAAGAAGCAATCGACAATAAAAGCATCAACGCCCACAATGACCATTGTGTTCTACTCGTCAACAGATCTACATATAAACACGGCTCGATACCCTTTGTAGGGGTTCGTAGCATGGAAAACAAAATTTTCTATCGCATACAAACAAACAAGCCAAGATCTATCTACTAGATTGTAGCAACGAGTCGATGGTATAACTTACCTCGAAGATTCCAAAGCGTTTAACGAGAGCGATTCTCGTGGGTGATGTAGTCGTACTCTTCCCGATCTCAAGATCGTGTGAGCGATCCTTCGGTATCGTTCGGCGGCGCTCATGATCGGTCACACGTTCGGTACTCGACGAAGACCTTCCTCTCCCTTGTTCCAAAGAAAATGGAGGTTGTAGCACTCTCCTCGCGATTCCGGAAGACTGGCGTGGTACCTAAGTAGAGGGAGATCCCAGGCAGGCTTAAGCGGTGCGAGTATGGTTGAGCTTGTGAGAGAGGCTATTAGTGGTCTAGTAATTAGACACACCAATTAGAAGGCTCTAAACCAATTAGAAGGCTCTAAACCATTGGCTAAAGCAATTAGAAGCTCTAAACCAAAACGGCTCTAAACCGGAGATCTAGAGTAGAAAGTTATGTGTCTGGGAGGCCACCTGCCCTCCTTATATGGGAGGGGGTCCTTGCCAGGGAGGGAGGAGTCCCTCCCCAACTCGGACCAGGGGCTTGGCGCCCGGAGGAGTCCAACTCCTCCTCCAGTTGGTTCCAACTCCTCTTGCTTGTTTCCCAGTTTCTTGTTTTGGCGGTTTGACTTTCAAACTGGACATTTGACTTTCTGTTTTAGGATTCAATTTAATCCTTTATTTGGGACAGCAAGAACACTTAGTACATGATGCAATCATTCAATGAGCAATGACACATTCATGTACCCTTCCCCGAGTCTTGGGACAATCCGGAACCTTCTAGAACATTCCGATGAAAACACGGAATCATTCCCGAACTCAAACGGGACTTTCCTTATATGAATCTTATTCTCCGGACCATTCGGATCACCTCGTGATATCCGGATCCCATCCGAGACTCGAACAACATTCGGTCTCTTTCTCATAATACCATAACTACTCAAACAACGTCGAATCCTTAAGTGTGTCTCCCTACGGTTCGTGAATTATGCGGACATGATCGAGACACTTCTCGAACAATAACCAATAGAGGAATCTGGAAATTCATATGGCTCCCACATATTTCTCGATTACTTTGCGATCGAATGAACCACTTACATACGATACCAATTTCCCTTTGTCTCACGATATGTTACTTATCCGAGGTTATGATCGTCGGTATCTCCGCATACCTAGTTCAACCTCGTTCGATAAGTACTCTTTTCTCGTTCCGTGATATGTGATCCCTTGTGACCAAGTCACATGCTTGCAAGCTAATTGGATGACATTCCACCGAGAGGGCCCAGTATATCTATCCGTCATATGGATGGACAAATCCCACTCTTGATCCATGTGTTTCAACCAATACTTTCCGAACACTCAATGCCACTTTTATAGCCACCACATTACGGTGTGGTGTTTGATGACATCAAAGCATCCATCCGTAAAGGTGATATGCATGATCTCATGGTCGAAGGAATTAGGTTACTATGTATCAGAAAGCATATAGCAATTGAACTATTGAAATGACTTGATCTTTATGCTACGCTTATCTATAGGAGTATGTCCATCACATCATTCTCCTAATGATATGATCCTGTTGTTAATAACATCTCTATGTTCATGATCAGGAAACCATGATCATACATTAACCAACAAGCTAGTTTAACAAGAGGCTATACTAGGGACTCTTATTTTAGTTTACAAATCACACAAGTATTAATGTTTCCGGTTAATACAATTATAGCATGGTATGTAAACATTTATCATAAGTGTGAAGATATGATAATAACTCACTTTATTATTGCCTCTTGGGCATATCTCCAACAACATCACCCAGCCCCTCTGCTTTTAAACTGACCAAAGTCCCCTACACACTGTCCTCTAAAACAGACTGCACGAACTGGGGTGCCTACCTCCAACGCCATATGAAAACGAAGGGCCCTGTCTCAGAGAAAGAACATACAGCCTTTCTCAACTTCTGGCTGGAGCATTTCATATTCTGTGGCCCTTCCCTTGCTCCAACCAAAAACTATCTCTCCTTAGCCCACGAACTGGCCAAAGGTACTCAACTTGGCCTTGGCAAACTGTTCCTTGGAGAAGTCTATCGATACCTCCAGTTGATGTCTATCGATACCGCCGTGGCTTCACATTATGGGAGTATAGGACGACCAATCAAGCGATGGTCATCATATGCTCTCCATCATCAGAGGCGACCATCTCTTCCTCCATCAGCGCGACGAACATCTTCTCATCATCATCGGAGTCCATGCAGGCAAATCGCTGAACACCTACTAGGAATGGTTGGCGCGCAGCGGTCCGCAGAATAGTGGGGGGAGGGGGAGCTGAAATCCGGCGAGTAGCTCGGTGAGGAAGGAGGGTGTCTCAGCGGAGTTCGGCTAGCTTCGTGGAGGCGTGCGTGCGGCCGAGCAGAGGAGGGGTGGTGCCAGCGGAACAACGACAAGTGGGTAGGGAGGGAAATGGGGGTCTTGTTTGCATGGATATCGGATTCTGTCGCTGACAATCTGGACCTGCTCGGCTTTTCACTCCATCCAGCATCCCAAGCGAACCTCGGGGCGCTAAGTTTGGCATGAGTTCACCGGATGGATTTTTGGTCCAATTCGACGAATTTCGTGCTCCTAGGAAAGTATCTTGGGGAATTTCGCCGGATTAAGCCAAAAGTGGGCCAGGGTGTCCATGGCGCTGAGTGGACATGCTCTAAAAGGATTTCTTTTTACAACACTCAGCACTAAACCAGTCGAGTGAAAGCGAACCGATTTCCTACAACAAGCCCTAAAAGGACTTCTTTTTATGACACTCGCACTAAACTAAGTATGGCAATGGAGCGGGTTTGGACGGATATACCAAAACCAAATCCAGATCCAAATCCATAAACCCCACTCTTGCCCGCCCATGAAGATATCCATGGGCATGGATGTCGTCCCAAATCCAAACCCGTCGGATATCCGGGTATCCGTGGATATCCATTGGTTATATGCTATATACATAAACATGACAACAACCAACATAACAAAAACACTACAACAATATTTCAGCAGTATTTCGGCAATAGTTTGACAGTGCTTCAACAATTATTATATGGATGGCCACCATTGGGTCGCCTTGTGGCAGGGGGACTCGAGGAGGAAGAGGAGTGGTAGGGATAACAGTGGTGCCACACCGGTGATGTTGTTGGGTTTTTGCCTACAAGTATCCGAGGAAGAAGACGTCAATTGCGCATGGTGGCTGCCTGTTTAGTGTGTGTGTAGCAGCCAAGGACAGGTGGGCCTTTGGGTGGTTCGGTCTTGGAAGTGGGAGCTTGGGTCTTTTAATGAATATGTCATATGTACTAGTTATTGGTTAGAAAACAATATCTCACACTCATGAGTCCCGCGTGTCAAACGGATATCCAAGAAATCTCTGTCCATGCCCGCTCCATGAGTTAGTGGATATCCGCCCTATAAAATCCATGGACGTAAGTAGCCCTTCATATCCTTACCCACCGGACTGGATATCCGTGAATAACCGGATCCATGGATAAAATTGTCATCTTTACACTAAACCAGTCAAGTGAAAGTGAACCGATTTCCTGCAACAAACCCTAAAAGAACTTTTTTTTACGACACTCACACTAAACCGGTCGAGCGAAAGCGAACTGATTTCCTACAACCAGCCCATAATAGCCTCATGGGCCGGTTCCAAGTCGGGTAAACCAAACCCATCGATAGCTCTCTTCGCGGAGACAAAAATCTGGAACACCATCACGATCCCCTTTTCTCGTCGTTGCCACCGCTCGAAATCTCGAACCCTAATCCTAAATCCGTCTCCACGACGCCCGTGCCTACTACCCCCACCGTTGCCATGGATGCCGGTCCCTCCGCCATGGACTTAGATGCCGGTGCGTCCACCACGCCCATGGCTACCCCCAATCTCAACTGGACGATGGTTGAGCCTTTCGTGTTCCGCGTGGACGACGCCGACTCCTTCGCGGACGAGGGCCACGCGCCCATCAAGGCTCACGGCCTCACCTCCCGGGGCGACTCCTTCACCGTCGGCTTGCGCATCCGCCCGCCCCCGGAGATCTCCCGTCTCTACCTGCACTGGCCCGGCGGCCCAGATCCAAAGAAAGGCTCTTCATGCGACCTTGTGGCGGCGCACGGCAACCTCCTTCTGCTCAGGCTCACCTCCAGCCCTTTGCCGCCTCTGAAGAAGGACGAGTCCCCGGTGTATCCGCAGGAGGATTTCATCTGCAGAGCCTCCTCCTCCTCCATAAAGCTCGAGAGGATCGCCACGCCATTGGTCTTGACCGGCAACAAGAATAAGCTTCGGGTGACGGCGCAGGGTCCGTTCCCTCTTCACACCGTCGGCATCTTGTGCTGCGGTGAAGACTTTGCCATTGCGCAGCTGAGGTTAACCAGACCCAATCGGGAGGTAGCTGACTTGTGTGTCTTTCGCTCTAGTGAATCCAAGTGGGAGCTTGAGCAGCGATGTCCCATCCAGTTCAAAGGAGAGTATGAGTCATTCGATCTGGACTATTGGAAAACAGATAGAGTGCTGGCCTTCAAGACATATCTCTTCTGGGTGGACTACTGTACCGGAGGTATGCTTTCATCTGAGGTCTTTCAGGCGAGACCTACCATAAGATACATTCGTTTACCAATTGTTGGTAACCGAAACCTGGGTTATGAAGTACGCCCCTTCCAGGACATGTACCGCTCTTTGTGTGTCACCAAAAATGGCCAGGAGTTGATATTTATCGATATTGTTTCTGAGTATCATGCTAGTGTTGGCCGACTAAGTGCCAGTACTGTTTTCAGCATCACAGTCCATGCTTTGAAGACGGATAGCGCTGCATTGGATTGGCTAAAGGTTTATTCTGTCAGATCTGATGACCTGAGCCTCTTCAAGCCTTTGACTTATCCTCTTGTCAGTATGCATGAGGCAAACATCGCATATTTTCTTATGCCCGAGAAGGTGTTGGATGGAATCAACAAGATTTGGATGGTTACGATTGATATGGGTGCCAAGACGATTATGTCCATTTGTCCATATGTTAATGGTGTGGAAGGCCTGAAAGGTGAAGACTCCGAGATGGTCAAGCACAAGTCTCGCATTCTTCAGCCATTCATTCCCTTGGAGCTTCCAGAGTGGTTGTATCCCAATAGGTATGTGGCTTGCAGATTTCTTTGTGCATAATGTCCTGATGTTAATCTTATCTTAATTTCTCACCAAAAAGATGAATCAAGATTTATTTTGGAATACTATGCAATATTATGTAATAGAGATCGGTATAATAATGAATAAAAAAAATGGAAATTAGTGATTGTTATTTCTCGCTAAAATGTTGAAATAGAGATTTATTTTATGAACCATGACTCTTTTTTGTTATTGCATGAAATGAGCAGGCTTAAAATGAACATTCGTGAATGATTATTTCTTTAGTTATTATCTCTATAGTTTTGAACATATATTTTTGAGCTGTAAAGTAGTACTACCTCTGTTTCTAAATATAAGATGTTTTTGGCATATTATGGAACAAAGGTAATACTAGTAAAGATTGCCCTTGAATCCAAATTTTGACAAATTTGAGACATCTATTTGGAGACGGAGGGAGTAGTAAAGATTGCCCTTGAATCACATTACAGGAGTTGGTACAGCCTAACAGCTTTAAAATTGTCTTACATGTACCTAACTCAATAATGCTGCCTGGTGTCACTCAAATTCAATGGTGGCTAATTCTTACCCCGCCAGACTGGATTGCATATTGTTTGGTGGTCCAAGAAAAATATTATTACAGATGTATACATTTCCCCACTAGCATGTATCATGATAATAATATTCAATAAGGAGGTACAATGTTATTGGACATGTAATCATTCTGGTCTTCTACCTTCCAAGTGGCAAAAGGGAACATGTCATCATTCTGAAAATAACAAAGAGTAGCAACTCATAGGATACAATTCTTCACATACAGATCTTAACCCGAGACTTTCATAGCTCTGGACAGCGATGGTGTCCTTGAGCTGCATGTATATAACACTAGGATGACAAGTGGAATAAACTTTTTGGCTGTTGCTGTACAGTTGTATCCACTTTGCAGTTGATATAACAGTGGGATGGTATTGATATCTACTCCCTCCGTTTCAAAATATAAGATATTTTAGCTTTGTGAAGAAAATGTATCTAGACTTATTTTAGCTTTGTAAAGTAAACATCTTATATTTTGAAACGGAGGGAGTACCATTCATGTGTGTAGAGTGCTGAACTATGAATGGGTAGCGAGGCTTCGGAGAATAGTAGCAATTGTTTTGTACGCGTATTCTTTCATACAAGTTATGTGTCATTTTTTGTACTACACCCCTTTGTATCGTAGGAAAAACACATAAGCCCAGCAGCTCCAACCGTAGAAAGGTAGCACAGACAAGAGTGGAAACTGACCAAATTTGTCGCATCAATTTTCCCCCTCTGAATTTTAGACTTGTGCACCGTATCAATTGCTTGTGTCTTTATTTCAGTTTTTATAATGTTACAGCTGTTTGTTTTTGTTTTCATAGCTCAAGCAAGCGTGTGAAGAAGGCCACCAAAACTGAGTCAGGCAGCAAAGCATTGGCAAGCAAGCGTGTGAAGAAGGCCACCAAAACTGAGTCAGGCAGCAAAGCATTGGCAAGCAAGCGTGTGAAGAAGGCCACTAAGACTTAGTCAGGCAGCCAAATGCCCAAATGTCGGCAATACCACTGTGATGTACTAGTACCGTACGAATATATATAGAGTAATATTATGATGGCTCTGTAGTACTAGTATCTTGGTTAACTAGTTGTAATAACTACAAGACTTACTGGGGCACTGTGTGTGAGATTTGTCTAGTGGTTATTTATGGCTGATCATGTTGCTGGTTCTTGTGATTTTAACAATGACTGTTGGATTCCCTTGAGTAGGATCTCCTGTCAATTTGACTGAAGGTTTCCACATGGGATTCACCTTGATTCCTACAAAAGCAGAAGCTCCTGCACTACCCCTTGCTTGCTTCATTATTATTGAATTCAATAATCTGCAACATGCCTGTGGCTGACACTGAGGCTGCCTTCAAGCATTTTGGCCATTTGTTTTACAGAATCACATGAAAACTGTACACTGCTGTAACTTGTAAGATGTAGTACTACAGCTCAAACAAACAAACAAACAAATGCAGTGATAGGCCAGGTTGCTGGTAACTGTTGATTTTCCTACGCAGTGACGATCTGATGCAGCAGTAACATGGCGATCGGAAGAAGCAGATGCTCCGGGCTCGGGCACAGGCAGCGTGTAACCATTACTAGATTTAGGGGTGCGCCTTGGCGCACGATCCCGTTAAATTTGCACCAATTTACATTCTATATGATGGCCATAAAAATCATGCGGCAAAACGATAATGATTTTTCTTTAGAGAACTGGGACACCGTGTATTAAATCCAAGACGATAAACATTTTGAATAATACTACATTATGCAAGCATAAAAAATATCATTAATAAGCAGTAGTAAACAAAGAACACAAATCTTACTGATTATTTTTCTAGTGCAAAGTACTGGAGCATGGGAAGGAACAACAAAAACATCTATGTAAGCCGCCTATAAGCATTGTGGCAACATGGTCTTCCGAGTGCACGACACAGTCAATAGAAAATGGAGACCCAGTACACAAAATTTGTAGCTCCAGACACCCCAATTTAGTTGGTTATCTCCCCTGAAACTGTACCAGCTTCGGTAGGTGGCTTAAACACTCGACGACTGTACCTATCTGGGCTATCTTCAGCCTCTAAAATTGAATCTTGAAGCTCTGCTGAAATCCAAATCCTGTGTTAAAAATAAAAATATTTCAAATACTAAGAGAAACTTTCCTACAATCTGAAATAAAGTTTGGCATAATATTATTTGATGTAACAAGATCTGAATGTTGTCAACTAACAATTACAATCCAGAAGCATCAGAAATCAATAAAATTCAATCCAATATAATGAGCAATAATTATGAGCTTGAGACGCAGATCAATCAGACTATTTATAAGGTATAGCAAGTTGCAACCTGCTACCTCTGTCCTGGTTCCAGTCCAAAACAGACCATTAGGTTTACCTGCTTAGTCCAGACCAGTTATCTAAAATAAGATCAAACAATAATATGGAAGATCCTGAAGAAAATCAGAAAGACAAAGATGGCCCGAGTCATGGAGGAAACCTATCGAACGTTCCATGTCATGACCAAAATGTTTGTCTACCAGAAATCCTCATGAAACATGGCCCGAGTTGCAGCAAACTTTTGCCCGAAGAGTTAGTAATGTTGGAAAACCACATCAAACATAAAAAATACTGCAAATTCTCAGGATACAACTCCGAAATTAAAGAGGAAAAACGTCGTCAAGTTGCCAATGCTTTATTATTAAATTAATAATTGGTTACTTTTCATGGGTTGGTAAGTGGAAGAAATTAGTGGGGGATCAGATGCAAATAGAAAGAACTGAACCTGTCTATAACACAATCATAATAACTTATAAAAAGTTTCGGTGACCAAGAAATGGTTTTTGTTTCTATGTCAATGCAAAATATAAATAGAACTCAACCATACTACAGTTAGTTTTGGGTTTTGACTTTCATCAACCTAACAATTCAATTGGGGTTCTGCGGTAACACTGAACACCAAATTATGTCTAACAGTTACAAGAAAGTTTCGATTAGCACAATATACCCTTGGATGCATATGAGTGGGCTGGATTCTACCTGTTCATCACTCACGGTTCCTACCTATGATGATCTCCTAAGGAGCTTCTTATTAAATTTTTGCCCATGCACCCTACCCCGTATATATTTATTCCAATGTACTACAACCGGAGACATGCACATTCACACCGTGCAAAATAAGTGTTCACAGTGTACCCCACGCATGCATACGAGTGCATCCAGCAAACCGATTCATCGACAACTGCAAGTTTAAATGCACAGGAAATAATGCTAGGTATAAGGTGTTAAATGTGAACTTCTAACAATACAAAAGATGGTTTTGGATTTGTAACATGAATATTAGATACAACTATGTATATATCTTATTGGTATTAACATATACCTAATAATCTCAACCTATCTGGTAATTTATGTATTACTTAAATGGGACAATTAAGAAATAGCACGGTTGTTTTATAGAACCTTACTTATATAACAAAAATTACCTTGATAAAAGTGATAACGCCATAAAGCTTTGCCAATCACTCATGTATCTTCGCCACAAAAATTATTCGAAAACATGACCATTGCAAATTACATGGACCATTTTGGTGGTACACAACAATTGCAAATTACGTGCTCCAGTTTGGTGGAACACAACAATCTAGAGCAACAATGCGTAAAAAGCTAGTCATCAGAGCTCTTATTATATCCAGTCAACCATTGTAAGCAAAAAAGAATACCTTCGTCCAGTCGAACCGGAGCCAGGCGAGGTTGTCGAGGACATCCTCACCGATTCGCTCTTCTAATCAAAGATACAATAAAACAAGAGTGCAAAGATTTAATGTAATCATAGATCATATGGCCCATGCCTTCGGAACGTTTCCAAGCAGGTTGGTCAGTCACCCAACTCAACGCATCCTTACACCAGAATAGTAAACTTCTAAGATCCTGTCAGAAATAAATAAACATGAATAATTTACACTCTAAATAGTGAGATACTTCAAATGATTTCCTAGCCAAGCTGAACCAAGAATAAGCCATTATAGCCATTGAAAAATATGTTGAGGCCATTTTATAGAATCTTACTTAGATAACAAAAATTACCTTGAGAAAAGTGATACCGCCATAAAGGTAGTACAGATCTTTAAAATACATTAGACCATGGTGATTTTCAGCCTTGAAACCTCGAATCATTTAGCAGTGCATCTTAAAAATATTATAGCTTTCTTGTTAACTGACACAGCACAGACGCAAATAAAGACAAAGTAGCATATTCAGACTGAAGGAAAAAAAGGTAGTACAGATTCAACTCCCAATTCTTTCTTTGAAACAAAATCTTTATAAGAAGAAGAAAACTTGGTCATTTATGCCGTGATGGAAGTTTTCTTTCTAAGATGTACACCAATTTCACAAATAAATACATAGTGGCATATTATTAAGGGAAACGAACTGACATGGATTCAGTTTCATACAGATTCAGTTTCTAATTCTTTTTAGGAATCCAAATTTGCGCTGGCTTTGGAAATGGACCGACATGGATTCAGTTACTGGTGGTTGCCGAATTACTGGAATGGATTGTACATTTGAAAAAATATGAGATTATTTTGTAAATAGGAATATGGCCTTTTCAAGCCAATGATTTTGCTAACATAACCAGGCTGGCCTTTTCTCACTTCAGTTAATAACTATGAGGAAACGACACAAATGAAAAAAATAAGTTAGCATTTGAAACCATCTATCACTTCAGTTAATAACTATGAGGAAACGACACAAATGAAAAAAATAAGTTAGCATTTGAAACCATCTAACCTTGGGAACACCTCAACTATTGCGAGATGATAGCTAGGGTACTGATGCGTGACTACCAAAGGGTAAAGGAAAATATATGAATAAACCTGTAACACGAGTATAGAAACCTGTTGAAGAAAATATCTTGTAGAAAAATGTAGCTATCTAGATGCCATACTAAATAATGGTAGTTAGGATCCTTCTTTGGACCATCTTCAGTACAAACTGGATAAGATGCAACAATATTTGAATAGTATATGCAACACTAATGATCAAATATTGAGCGAGAGTAGTAAATTGAAGCTAAATCCAAAGGAACTTGAATAAAGGAATATGGAGTATTTATTAATTTAGCATCTGCAAATTAAGTCCAAATTGCAAAGAAAATCCATAAAATGTGCAATCTAAGGAACAGCAGCACCAGATGAAATAAAGGATTAGGGAATTACCTTTCAAGAAAAGTAAAGGGAAATACACAAACAATGTCATATGTCCGTAAGGAAATTTCCAATGCATCCCTCCAACCTACAGATGTGTGTATGCTGCAAAAATCAAATACAGCTCGACAACATATCTATTATGGACTATAACCTGTGAAGTGAAACTTCATAGCAAAATCAAGAGATAATACTTGACGTACATGAATACAATGTACTGTTTGGCGGGGTAAAAAAGTCTTACCACATCTGGATAGTGTGGATTTGTCGTGAGGGCTCCGTCGGACAGCTGACATCGCCAAACTCATGGGACGAATCACACCATCTTTTTTCTCTAAATTCAGGCCAATTGATGAAACTTTATACACCTTTTGTATTTTGCAAACTAAATCTGGAGGAGAAAATAGACTAATTAGCGAATAATTTACAATAGTTACATACATATATAGACCGGAATAACTATATATTGTGTAAAGATTGGTGGTGCCATTTGAATTCAGACCAAGCAATCACATATATAGATTGAAAACTGGATATTACTTTCAGTAATGCATAAAGTTATCAACTCAACTATCCAAATTTGAATCTACAAAGGAAGTTAAGCAGAATCTGGTGCATACACATCCCCATCCTCATATGTATTTTGAATACACCTGACCAAAATTAAATATCTAATCATTGGGAAAATTAATCGAATGCACCTGACCAAAAAGAAATTTTCTAAAAATCTGGGAAAAGAGCCAAATCAAGGCCACGGCTGGGCTGAGGTGCCATCCCTGTTCCTCTCCCATGTCCTAGCGTGCCAACTCCCTGAAGCTAGTGGAGTGCTAATCTGAATCCAAAAATTTAGATGAATAGACGACAAAAGGAGACTAAAAAGTTAACATGGTCTTTGGATTGATGCAATTCGTGGATCCGAATTGATAAGAGCAAAAGTTGAGAAACATGACCAGATCGACATCCATAACTAATCCATAACTAAGAACCCCAATGGATCAGAGGCTCACCACAACCAAATCGATGGATGGCTCTGGTCAAGCTTCGCCTTTATCCATGGCATCACTGCTGCCCTCCTTCTCTTGCTCGCTCCCTCTTTCAGCCATGGAGAAAACTGGAGGATGGAGTGGCGGTGGAGATGTAGAGGGGATTGGGGAGAAGAGGCCGCCGGATGGCTTTGGTGCAGTCACTTCCCCGTGCTCCTCCATGGCGCCACGCTGCCCTCCTCCTCTTGCTCGCTCCTCTTCAGCCATGGAGGGAGATGGAATGGCACATACATGCCTCAAGGCTTGGTCGTTGTCGCTCCCATCAATGTTCCCAAGAGAGGAGGACACGACCAACGAAATAATGAAAAGCGGAAGACCAAACCAACCACGGTGGACGAGAGAAGCTGGGAGGAAGGCCAATGCGAGATGCGTAACGCCGCCCTTGCCGCCTGCCACCACCGCTACCGACCTTGCCCACGCCACGCATACCGCCTCTATCGCGCGCGACCGCCGAGGCCGTGTGGAGGCAGATGGGCGGGCCATGCCTCGTGGGATGCGGCTGGCGGAGCTCTGCGTCGGTCGTTCGCTCCCATCAATGTTCCCGAAGAGAGAGACACGACCAACGAAATAATGAAAAGCGGAATGACCAAACCAACCACGGTGGGACGAGAGAAGCGGGAGGAAGGCCAATGCGAGATGCGTAACGCCGCCGCTTGCCCCTCGCCCGTCACCACCGCTACCGACCTGCTCGCCCACGCCACGCCGCTTCGCCTCTATCGCCGCGACACCGCCGAGGCGGTGTGGAGGCAGGGATGGGGGCGGGCCATGCCCCATCAATGTTCTGAGAGAGAGGACCGACCAACGAAATAATGAAAGCAGAATCAAACCAACCATGGTGGGACGAGAGAAGTCGGAGGAAGGCCAATGCGAGATGTGAACGCCGCCGCTTGCCCTCGCCGTGCCACCACCGCTACCGACCTTTTCGCCCACGCCACGCCGCCACCGCCCCTTATCGCCGCGACCCGCCGAGGCCGTGTGGAGGCGAGATGGGGCGGGCCATGCCTGTGGGATGCGGTGCGGCGGAGCTCCCGCCCATGTCCACGAGCGCGATGGCCCACAAGGAGGAGAGAGAGGAGGGGGAGAGGGAGGCGTACAGGAGGAGATGGAGAGGAGGCGTGAGGGATGGGCGGGAAGGTTCGTGAGGCGGAATCGCCTTGCCGGACTTAGAACACCAAAACAAAGAACGAAAATCTTTCGCAAGAGGCTGACAGGCGGGCCCGGCAGACCTCGACGGGAATTAAACGGGTGTGGCACAGAGGAGCACAAGCCCTGTGTAGAAAAGGGTGGACATCCAACGTTTTCGTTTTTTACTGTACATGTGGGTAAAACTGTCTTTGTAGCAATGAACGGTCCAGATCTTATTTTACGGGGCGATCCAACGGTCCACAGCAACTAACGCTTCTAGGAGCCCAATAAGGGAGCATCAATAACACCTTTAGATTATTATGTAAGAAGATCTGGATGGCGGCGTGTTTGAGTTGAGGCGGTCTCAGCAGTTGTTGTCCGCGCAGGCGTAATAAATAAGGGACGGAGGGAGTATGGCAAATTTTGGCCATGGCATGCCAGCAGTGGAACCGAACACGCCACGCCGCAATGCCACTGCGCGCGCCGCCGTCGCGACGACCTACTCGCTCGACGTTAGTAAAATCTCGCCCACTCCACACCGCCGTCCCCGTGTCCACCATCCAGCAGCAGCAGCAGCAGCAGCGGGAAGAAGACCCAGCGGCCGAGTCCCGCTCCTACGCGGCCCTCCTCCAGCGCAGCGCCGCCGCCTCCGACCCCCGCCTCGCCTCATCCCTCCACGCCGCGCTCCTCAAGCCGGGCCTCCTTGCATCCGACCAGTTCCTGAGCAACCACCTCCTCATCGCCTACTTCAGGGCGTTGCCCCGGCTCCGGCTCCGGCGCCACGGCCTGCGCCTGCTCGACGAAATGCCCCGCCGCAACGCAGTCTCCTGGGCCGCCGCCATCGCGGGGCTCACGCAGGGGGGCCGGCCCCGCGAGGCGCTCGCGATATTCAGGAGGATGCGGCACGACGGGTGCCCGCCCAGCGAGTTCGCGCTCGTGAGCGCGCTCAACGCCAGCTCGTTCCTCGGTGGCGCGCACGAGCGGCAGCTCTACGCCCTCGTCGTCCGGCTCGGGTTCGACTCCAATGTCTTCCTGATGAATGCGTTCCTCATGGCGATGGTCCGGCACGGGAAGCTCGCCGACGCGGTGCGGCTGTTCGAATGGGCCTGTCTCAGAGACATTGTCTCGTGGAACACGCTGCTCGCGGGGTTTGCACGCCATTCACGCACCCAAATGTGGAGTCTCTGGCTAAGGATGGCCGGGGAAGGTGCCATGGCCGATGGGTTCTCGTTTAGCACTGTGCTTTCTGGGCTGACGGCGGAATCGGACGTGGCGGGCGGCTTGCAGGTTCATGGGCAGCTTGTAAAGAGCGGCTTTGGCGAAGATGTCTGTGTGGGCAACTCCCTGGTTGAGATGTACATGAAGAACAGGGCCCTGGATTCTGGCACCAAAGCGTTCACCGAGATGCCTCGGAGAGATGTCGTGTCGTGGACAGAGATGGCCACTGGTTGGCTACATTGCGGTGATCCTGCTAAGGCCATCGGAGTCCTCGGTCGCATGATGCTGGACGGAATCATGCCGAACAACTACACGTTTGCGACGGCAACCAATGCCTGTGCAATCCTCACCAGTCCGAGGGAAGGAAGCAAGGTCCATGGATATGTCATCAAACTAGGAGAAAGCTCCGATGTGGGCGTGAACAATGCGCTCATCGACATGTATGCAAAGTGCGGCTCAGCAAGCAGTGCACACAAGGTGTTCGAGTCGATGCGGCAGCGACCCGTCATATCCTGGACGACAATGATCATGGGGTTTTCGCGGAATGGCCAAGCTCGGGAGGCCGTGCAGGTGTTCGACGACATGATTTTGGAAGGCGTTGCGCCGAACCAAGTCACATTCCTCTGTGTGCTCTCCGCTTGCAGCCAAGGTGGGTTTGTAGAGGAAGGCTGGATATACTTCACCGCCATGACAGACAAGTTTGGCGTTGAACCTGGCGAGGATCACTATGCTTGCATGGTGGATCTCCTTGGAAAAGCAGGCCATATCGAAGAGGCTGAAGAGCTGATATCGCGGATGCCATTCTGCCCTGGAGTTCTGATCTGGCAGGCGTTGCTGAATGCTAGCCAGCTCCATGGCGATGAGGCTGCAGCGAAGCGAGCTGCAAAGCACGCGCTTGCGCTGGAGAAGGAGGACCCATCGACGTACCTGTTGCTGTCCAGGATGCTTGCAGGTCGGCACAATTGGGACGGTGCAGGAAGGTTAAGAGGCCTCATGGGGGACAGAGAAGTCATGAAGCTGCCTGGTTCTACTTGGTTGCAGTCCATGCCCGAGAGTAACCAAGCTTGTACAGCATGAACCGTAATGGAAAATGCATATTTTGCCTATGTAAACTTTTTTTTACCTGAAAGGCTTCAGACTACAAAGTGAAGTAGATACTTCAGTTAGCCGAGTGAAAAAGATACATCAGTTAGCTTGAGGCCTTGATGGAAGTGGATGCTATTTTGTCTGGTTGGAAGTGGATGGAGTTTTACTGGATAGACTTGTGAATTATCCCAACAGGTAAGAAGTACATTACGTTTTACCCACAATAGAACATGGAAGTTCATCACTGATACCACAGTTGTTCAGTTCCCATGTCCGTCTAATGGTGACAAACAAATATCAATTCTGTACAAGACAAAACAATTCTTAATTGACCTTCCTTAACAATCGAATAAGCGTACATCCTCACGACAGCCCTTCATACATGCTGTTTTTTCCATCGATAACGAAAACCATGCAGTCCTGATCGTGTAGGTAATTACAGACTGGAGATCATGGAGGAAAAAAAAACTTTTCAATATGCAAGCTGTGCTGCTCAAGACAATGCCATTTGGCGTCCTCTGAAGTCTGAAGTGTGAACCATATGAGATTGGGTCATACAGGGCAAGGCAAAGCCTGGTATGGCTGTCTTCGGGGGGCAGATTTGCAGATACAGGAACCACAAGTGGGCAGCACGCTGGAGCAATGGTGGACGGAGGCGAGAGGTCTGGTCAGGTGCACACAACTGACAGGAGACGCTTTGACATGCTGGTAATCCTTGTCGCTTGGACGATATGGAAGCAGATAATGCGTCTTTGGTAACATAGGACAACAATGTAATACTGAGGAGATTGTAAAGAGAATTAGAGATCAGTTTAGGCTTTGGGAATCGGCGCGGGTAGGAGGGAGTCAAATCCAGGAACAGAGAGTGGGCTTTAGTGAGTGCGTTGGAGTTGGAGTTTACCGAGACAATTGTTTGCAATTGATATCCGGTTTCTTGTAAATTTGCTTTGCTCTCTTCTATAAAGATATGGTACACCATTGGCGTACCCTAAAAAAAAAGGA
Organism: Avena longiglumis; assembly: GCA_030063025.1. Taxonomy (NCBI): domain Eukaryota; kingdom Viridiplantae; phylum Streptophyta; class Magnoliopsida; order Poales; family Poaceae; genus Avena; species Avena longiglumis. The sequence goes on along the minus strand of CP125974.1, from coordinate 3,080,081 downwards.
GTTCGGGTCATATAGACTGCAGGCGATGATGTTAAGAGGTTCGGTCCTACAGGCTGCAGGCCATGATGTGAAGCAACATTTGAGGTCTCCAAGAGAGGTTCCTGGCAACTCCTGCTCAATCTTGAAGATGATCAAAGCTGGGAGACCGTAAACCTTGTTCATTCCAATAATTTGAGGGTTTGCATCCTGATCGATCTTAACAATCTTTAATCTTCCCTCATATTCCTGTTTCATATAATAGGAAAAATCCAACTATCAGAGCTGGTGATTGGAATTAAAATGGCTAGGTTCCTCCAAAGTTCTTGATTTCAGTGACTGCTAAACCATACAGAACATGTCTCGTGCATCCAGAAATCTTTTAAAGATTATTTCAGTTCCTGCGGAGCCATACAGAGGATTTCCGATGTTCCCTTAATTTACTTTTGCTCGAAACAAAAGAGAGGAGTGATATCGTACATGGATACACATGTTGGTCAATTGATCAGAGAGTTTTGCATGATAGCTAAAATACCTATGTTGAAAGCTGCAAATTTAATCTTCCCATTTGTCCCATTATCTTCCATATTAATTTAGTAAGTCATCAAAAGCTCACGGCATGAACTGGATCCTTAAGGCTATATATGATTAATGTTATGCAGTCACATATTACTGTCCATACACTTGCTGTAGTTTGTCAGCAAGCATTTTGGCCATTTGTTCTACTCTGTTATAGACTCACTTGAACCTTTACTGCTGTCTTAGTGAATGTCATTTTCGCTTGGATGGAAATGAATGGACTCCCCCATGATCCAACAGATAAGTAGTACATTATTATTGACCAAGAATAGAACATGGAAGTTCATCGCTAAATAATACCATTGGTTGTTCAATCGTAATGTTTGTCTAATGTGACAATCAACTATCCATTATGTGCAGTGCAGGACAAAACAATTACTAGTACTGTAATAAAATTTGCTTAATAGTTGAATGACTATACATTCTTATCATAGCTTTTCGTATGTACTATATTTCCATAGACAATGAAAACCATACATAGTCCTGATAGTGTAGGTAATTACAGACTGGAGCTCATGGAGGGGAAAAACTCTTCAATATGCAAGATGTGCAGTTCAAGCCAATGCCATTTGGGATCCTCTGAAGTGTGAAGGTTCGATGGCGATGAGGCTGAAGATCCATCGACGTACATGTTGCTGTCCAAGATGCTTATAGGTAGCTGGTAGGCACAACTGGGATGGTGCTGGACGGTTGAGAGGGCTCATGGGGGACAGAGATGCCATGTTCAACATGAACCCTCATGGAAAATACACATTACCCCTATGAAGCACTTGGCCTATTTTTCGGCCTGACAGGCTTCATCAGCCTACAAAGGGAAGTAGAATCTTATATTTAGGAACGGAGATAATAATTATAGTTAACCCACGGTAGAACATGAAAGCTCATCATTAAAACCACAGCTTGTTCAGTTGTAATGTTTGTCTAATGTGACAAACTATCTATTCTGTACAGGAAAAAAAAGCACTTATTAATTGAATAAGTGTGTGCGTCCTCGTGATAGCTTTTCATACATGCAATTTTTTTTCCATAGACAGTGAAAAAACATACATAGTCCTCATCGTGTAGGTAATTACAGACTGGAGCTCATGTAGAGAAAAAAACTCTTCAATATGCAAGATGTGCAGCTCAAGCCAATGCCATTTGGCATCCTCTGAACCATATGAGATTAGGTCCTACAGACTGCAGGCGATGACGTTAAGCAACATTCGAGGTCTCCAGGAGAGGTTCAATGTAGTCCTTGAACTTGGTTTTGTTTATTGCACCTTCTCTTCGGCTCCCTGGCACCTCCTGCCCATCCTTGAAGAGAATCAATGCAGGGAGACCATAAACCTTGTACCTTTGAATAATCTGAGGGTTTGCATCATGATCGATCTTGACAATCTTTAATCTCCCCTCATATTCCTATTTCAGTGAAGAAGTCAACTGTCAGAGCCGGTGATTTGAATTGATACAACAGACTTTCCTCAGAGATACTTTAAGATTTCAGTGGCGGCTGAAGCATACATGGCATTTCTGATGTACCCTTAATTAGCTTTTGTTTGAAACAACAGATAAGAGTGATTTATGTGCATTAACTAGCTTGTTTACATAGAGTACATGGATATATGTACACATTGATCAACTGATCAGATAATTTCAGACCACATATAAAAATGCCAATGTTCGAAGTTGCAAACTAAGTCTTCCCATTGTTCATCGATCTTCCATATTAATTTAGGAATGCATCACAGGCCATGGTTAATTTTATGCAACTTTAGACGTATTATTATTGCTGGCATCTTCACAACCTGGCCTATCATATACTCTCACATGTGGTTCCCCACAATGTTCAGATTTTTGCCATGGTCCTTAGAAAGCATTTTGGCCATTTGTTCTACTCTGTTATAGACTCACTCGTAGCTTACTATTGTCAGATGTACAACTCTAACAACAAATGTGGTGATAGGTCAGGTTGCTGGCATCCGTTGAGTTTCCCTTTCTTTTACTAACATGAAGCTCACACATTCAGTGTTCATATGACAACCATTTGACATTATCCCCGCTGCCTAATTCTTCAAGACTTCCACAGCTGCTATTCACGCACAGGGCACTATCCAAGGCAGAATAACTAGACTTCTGGGCTCTCTGTGGTTTGGTATTACGCAATTGGCAACTGTTTCGAACATGACAAAGCAGGCAGCAGGACAATTTTTGCATACCTCGGAGGCCCAGTCGACGACGGGCGAGACGAGGCGGCAGGGCCCGCACCAGTCGGCGACGAAGTCCACGAGCACGGGCAGCTCCGACTGCAACACCTCCGCCTCGAACTCGCCCTCCTCGATGAGCTTCACCGCGGCGCGGCACCGGACGCGCGCGCGCGCGAGGGCGAGCCGGCCCGCCGGCGCGGGCGCGGGCGCGCGGCGGCAGAGAAGGGCCGGCCGAGGGAGCGACAGGCGGGGGAACCGTCGGGAGGAGGAGGAGAGGGAGGGCGAGCGGAGTGGAGGGGGCGCGAGGGTGGACGCGGTGGTGCTCGGCGCGGATGCCATGGGAGGAGAGCAGCACGATGGCGATGAGGCGGGTAGGGGGAAGAGGAATATTCTAGAAGGTGCCACTTGGCCACCGGTTTTCTTTTCCCAACGGCGAGATTTTTGTTGGCGATGAGTCCACTTTGTGAGGCGCGGAATCGAGCCCACTGCGGGTGGGGCTTCGGCCTGGTTTATCCATTTCTCATTTTCGTGTGGCCCATGTAACACGACAAGGGAAGGGCCCTAACCTCAATTTCTTCTTCAGCAGTATCTTTCTTCTCCTCTTCATCCTACTAGGCGTCTAGGCGACGGTGCTCCCATTTGACTCACGTAACTTTCTCTCAAAATAGGCTTTCATCCCTCTATAAAGCCACATCGGCCGAACAGATACAAGATGAAGGGGAGGCCCCTTATAGAAAGCAAATCAAAATTAACATGAAAAATACGAAAAATCTAAACTTGCCACCGGAGACAAAGGGCTGAGACCGGGATGAACCGGGGCTCCACGACAATGCCCCCAAGAGGTTAACGGCGCACCGCGCCGCCGCCACAGAGACCAACGGTCAAGGATTTTCATCCGGAGCCCTGATGCGAGGAAGGTAGCCGCATCGGCGCCCCCAAGAGGGTAACGGTACCCTTCTCTCTACTAACCCTTCTCTCTACTGACCTAGAGTAACTATACAACGAGACCACCCAAAACTATCCCAAGTCTCGAAACGGGTTGCCCGGACATTGCTGGGCTAAAAACTAGCACCCAACAAGGCAACAACTATCTCCCAAACGGAGCGTCTATCGCCAAACTGACCCAAAACTTGGGACTAGTTCATGGAAGAAGACACTCGCCCGGGTCCACGCATGTCTGGGGATGGCACACCTAGCAGTGTTCGAACTGGCGCCGCGTCAACATTAGAAATGACTCGCTCCCACTTTACACATACTTCTACTTCAACACATCCACATCTGCAAGCCCTAGCCCATGGATCGAGCTCCGCTGATGCCGAACCAGTGGCGCTCCTCCTCCCGCGCTAACGATGGCCACTTCTCGTCTTGCAAGTCATCCTGTCGAAAGCTAGAGATTTGATAGCTTATCTTCCTGGTTAGAAAATACGAAAAGGTGAACCGAGCAAGTAATACGGTGGGTCATGAATTAGCTAGTTTTTGGTCATAGTGTGTGGAGTGTAGGATGTATTCCCAAGTGTGACTCCTCCCTGTCCGTTGGACTCAACCCAAAGAGATTGTAACTGATAGTTGTAATCATAACACGTATCTAAGTAATACACACTCAAATTCAAAAGAGAAAAGAAAAGAAAATTACCATGATGACTTTGCCCGCAAAATTCAAATACTCTCTCCACCCTAAAAACGACGTCGTAGATACGACTAATTCATATTTATCTAGACACATTCTAAATCTAAAAAAACCTTCCACATCTTTCGCCAAACTATACCAAAGCAAGAGAATGCCGTCTTCACCTAAAAGCGCAACAAAGGAAATAAAAGCTCGAAGGGCCACATGTCGGCGCCTGGAGCGGTCCACCTGTACCATTAAACCGCATCTACTGGAACAGCTAATGCACCAGGTCCACGGAAGGAAACAAAACCCGATCCATCTCGCCTGCGCCCTCGGCCCTCCTCCGGTCCGGTCTCCGGCTTCGCCTTCACGACGCCTCCCCCTTCCCTCTCGCTGACACTTTCTCCCCTTTATTCCCACCTCCCCAAAACCCCACCCACCCTCCGCACATGGAGGCGCGCGCTCCGTAGAGGCGGGCGGTCCCTCCCCCTGCCACCACCCCCCCTGCCATGGCGATGCCCACGGTGGCCGCGGCCCTGCTCCACCCCTCCGCGGTCGCCGCCCCGTCCTCCTCGGCCCGGCGCGCCGGCCCCGGCCCCGGGAACGGCAATGCCTCCGTCGGAAACGGGGCTGGCGCGCGGCGAGGGGCGGCGGTGCGCGCGAGGGTGGCCGCGCCGGCCGCGGCCGAGGGCTGCAGCAGGCAGGACGCCCCCGCCGCGCCGGCCGTCGAGATCCCCGTCACGTGCTACCAGGTGAGAGTCCGTTTGCGCCCGGCCGTTCTCTGCTCGCGAATTCGAATTCCCCGAAATGCGGGCATGCGGCCCCGCTTCTGTCGCTGCGCCGTTTGGTCGCTCGATCTGGTGTAGTAGCTCCTTCCGAGTCCCATAGAGTCGGCGCAGATTATATCATCGTAATTCGAAGCCAGTGAGCGCATCGGGGCACCATCGAACAATCTGCACCTGTTGCTCGTCCAAGCCCTGTTCGGTTCATGCAGTCGCGGATCAAATATTGGCTTTATCATCGTAATTCCCAAGTCATTTTATCAGGGCGCCGTTGGAAATCGAATTCGCGTCTGTAGTTATACATCCGCTTTCCTCGTTTTTGGAGTAAATTTGCACCTGTATCTCGTTCAAGCCCTGTTCAGTTGATGCGGTCACGGATTAAATGTTGATTTTATCATCGAAATTCAGAGTCATTTTATCAGGGCGCCGTTGTAAATTATTTAGCGTCTGTATTTTTACATGCTTCCCTCCTGTTTGGAGTTATATGCCTTGGAGAGGTTCCGAGATTTTGTACTTTTACAGGTCAATTGGTCAAAAGTGACTGGAGCATGTGGCTTCCTTTCTAGTATGACACATCTGTCGATCTGGTTTAGCTCGTTCCAGCCCTGTCCAGTTGATGCGGTCACGGGTTAAGTGTGGATTTTATCATTGTAATTAGTAGCCATTGCTTCAAGGAGCCGTAGAAAATTTGCACCTGTAACTTGTTCAAGCCCTGTTCAGTTGATGCTGTTAGGTATTATTTATGGATTTTATCATCCTAATTCAAAGCCACTGCATCAGGACGCCATTGAAAATTAAATGCACGTCTGTAGTTTCACACGCTTCCCTCATTTTTTTGGAGTGTTGTGGTGGATGAGTTCCCGGATTTCGTACTTTTTCAAGGTCAAAACTGACTGGAGCATGTGGCTTCCTCTTTATGACACATCTGTCCAAATGGCTATGCAGATTCTAGGTGTTACAGAGAAGGCGGAGAAAGATGAGATCGTCAAGTCAGCAATCGAGCTGAAGAAATCAGAGATTGAAGATGGGTACACGGAGGAGGTGTCTACCTGCAGACAGGTTACCCACTGGATTCAGGAATTACGTAGATACAGTTTTGCCTGGTTTGGTGGAGAGCATGCTGTTTCCTGGTGTTTAATGTTTGCGTGTTGCTTTTCTGTCAGGCCCTGCTGGTGGACGTGAGAGACAAACTTCTCTTTGAACAAGAGTATGCAGGGAGCAAAAGGGCGAAGGTTCCACCCAGATCCTCTCTTCACATACCTTGGAGTTGGTTGCCTGCCGCCTTGTGTGTCTTGCAGGAGGTAATGTGTAACATAGACACCCTCCAGTCAAAATATTCATATGTACCAATGAAGGACAGTTAACTAGTTTGGTCCGTTTAAACCTGGTTTAGGATTTTCAAACGCATATTGCATGGGATAGTCACTATCAGAGGCATTCTCTGTTCTCCGAAATTTACCAAAGCAGTAAATATTTTGTTGAACATTGACGGTTTCTTGTTTTTCTTATCCAGGTGGTTTGAAAAGTTACATAGTGTTTAAGATTTATTTATGCTTTCTTGAAGACTGATAAAACATAATTATGATAAAATGGTCAATGTCTGTAGTATTAATGTAATGAACATACATATACTGAAGTATTCCCATCATTTGGACTAGGTAGATTTGAACTACTGAAATGTGATTGATGATCAGTTTGATGCTTTTGAGATTTAAGGGCTCAAGCATGGAGTGAGTAGTAGCCTGTATTCATCACAGTTGAATGTGCTTGTCGTTACAACATGTATTGTCTTTTTTTGTGTGGGTATGTATTGGCTTTTTTTTTTATTGTCAGTGTAAGATACCACATGACAAGTATTGTTTGCAGGTTGGAGAAGAGAAGCTGGTTTTGGACATTGGTCAGGCAGCTCTACGACGCCCTGATTCTAAGCCATATGCTCATGATGTACTTCTGGCAATGGCACTAGCTGAAGTAAGTACTATACAAGATTAAAGAAACACAGCTGTTTGGCAGAATGTTTAGCATGTCTTAAGTAATTTGGAATAATTCCATGCATTTTCCTGTAGTGCTCTATTGCAAAAGCTAGCTTTGAAAAAAGTAAAGTATCTCTTGGCTTTGAGGCTCTAGCACGTGCCCAATTTCTTTTGAGGAAAAAACCATCTTTGGAAAAGATGCCCCTTCTTGAGCAGGTAACCTGTTATTGCTTTCACCTTACAGATTTTCCCACGTATGAAATCTTATCATAACTTCTCCTGTTGGGTGAACTAGATAGAAGAATCACTCGAAGAGCTTGCACCTGCTTGCGCTCTAGAGATTTTAAGCCTGCCTCGTACACCTGAAAATTCTGAACGCAGGCGAGGTGCTATTGCAGCTCTCTGTGAATTGCTTGGACAGGGCCTCGATGTTGAATCATCTTGTAGAGTTAATGATTGGCCTTATTTCTTGAGCCAAGCAATGGACAAGTTATTAGCCACCGAAATTGTGGATCTACTTTCTTGGGACTCTTTGGCTACAACTCGTAAAAACAAAAAGTCATTGGAGTCTCAGAGCCAACGGGTGGTAGTTGATTTCAACTGCTTCTACAGGGCAATGCTTGCACACCTGGCATTTGGATTTGCAACCCGGCAGACTGAGTTGGTACCTTTTTTTTATTCTTCTCCTACACATAGCCTATACCAAACCATTCTGTTTTCTGCTTTTCCATTGTTTAATTTACATTACCTGTATGCAGATCAGTAAAGCTAAAACCATCTGCGAATGTTTAGTTGCATCTGAGAACACAGACCTGAAATTCGAGGAATCGTTTTGCTCGTATCTTCTTGGAGAGGTGACAAGCAAATCTCAATTTCAATAAGTTTACTAAAACACATTACTAGGACTAAAGGCTAGCTCTCAGGAATCTGGGACCACAGTTTTTGAAAAGCTTCAGCAGCTTCAAAGTAATGGAAGTTCCAATTCAAGGAATTACGGGTTAGCTAAAAAGAAAGACAGCAGTGACAACGTTACCGTCAACCAATCACTGGTATGCTACATTTTCAATGCTATGTTTGGGAACAAATAAGTCGTATTATGCTAGATTAGTAGATGATATATTTTTCTGAAGCCAAACTGTGCCTATTTCTGTTGAAATTTTCTAATGCCGGACAAATTTGTCTTTACCAGGAACTGTGGCTCAAGGATGTGGCACTTTCTCGTTTTGCAGATACAAGAGACTGTCCTTCATCTTTGGTTTGTGCCATGCTATTTGTATTAATCAAATCCCTCGTAGCATTTTTTATGGATTAATTTGAATATTGTTATCATCTTATGACAGGCCAACTTCTTTGGGGCTCCTAAGCGCATTATTAGCTCCTCCAAGCAAAAACTAGGAGCTACAAGAGTGGTCTTTTTGAGCTCCCAGACGTCTTCTAGTGCCTCCCCAAGCAACAGAACTTCAGGGCAGCAGAATCCAAGATTAAATTCCACCAGCCATCTCGGGGAAGCTGTAAAGCAACTTGCACCAACCACCCTCGGAGGCCATTCATCAATGGAAAAGCCAGCAAATGGTTTAAATACCACATCTGTTCCTCTGAAGCGCAATCCTGGATCCCATCCTGTAAGAACCTTGGAATCATGGGGCCTGACTGGAGAGGTTATAGGAAAAGTGGCTTATACTGCACTCCTGGGGTTTGCCCTATTTGGTGCACTAAAACTGCTCAGATTTCAGTCTGGGCACATAAAACCTGCCCCCTCAACTAGAGAATCTGCAGCCACATCTTCTCTGAATGAAGCATCTACACCAGAAGGTTCTTTTATCAGTAGCAGCATTAGGAAACAATTTGAAAAGCTGTCAAAAGTGCTCTGGTTGAACAGTAGGCCTCATTCGAGAAGTGAAGAAAGTGATCCATCTCTAGGTTCTAGCGACGTGGCTGCTGTAGCTTCCAAGGAAATGATGTCTCTTCAAGAAGCAGAGGCACTTGCTAAGCAGTGGCAAGATATCAAATCCGAAGCTCTTGGACCTGACTATCAAATCGATATGCTCTCTGAGATCCTTGATGGCTCAATGCTTACAAAGGTAAGCTCCTTTTATTAAGCATGTAGTGGCATATGATCCTTCATCAATAATTACGTATTTTGTGCATAATCAAATACCCTTTCCTGTGTTGAGCAGTGGCAAGATTTAGCTTTATTAGCAAAGGATCAGTCCTGTTACTGGAGATTCGTTCTGCTGAATCTCTCTGTTGGTCGAGCGGAGATACTGCTGGATGAGGCTGGTGATGGTGAGGTGGCAGAAATCGACGCTGTTCTCGAGGAAGCTGCTGAGCTTGTTGATGACTCCCAGCCCAAGAAACCTAGTTACTACAGGTACTTCAGAAGATGCTATTTCAGTAGACCGCTCTTTCTTTTTCATTCTGCTCTAGAGTAACATGGTACTGATGATCTGTGTGGTTATAATTTGCAGTACGTATGAAGTTAAGTACACACTGAGGAGGCAGAAGGACAGTTCATGGAAGATCTGTGAGGCTGTTGTCCGGGACCTGACATGACGTCTTCCAAAAGTAAAGGATCACTAATGCGTCAACTTGATAGGTCACAGGGCGAAGTTCCAACATATTCGAAATACATAGGTTAATCATAGGTTACCTTTGAATCGGTCCCAGCACGTGCAACATTTTGGCGAGCTCCATTGGGATGCCTGAGAGCTGCTCATGGTGAACTCCAGTGATTTTGCACCAGGATCTCACACAATGCTACGTTAGTACAGATGCTAACTTCTGCTGATATTGCAAGACTTTATTTCTTTTCCGCTTGGCTGTTCATTTACGATAGTTTGTTGGGAGCGCTGAGTACTCCACATCCACATGTAACTGAACTCGGGTAGGGTAGCCATTGTTGGTTGTTCAAATACAAATTTAGCTTCCTGCAATTTTCCCGTGTTTAACTGCAAGCTTCAAGCTTCCCCTTGTTCATCTTTCTTTTTCTCCCTTGGAATTTTGTCCTTCAGGCTGCACACACTTGTTTCAACTTTGATCTTTGTCAGATACTTTTGTGTCTGAATTCTGTGAAGTTCACAAATGTGCCATTTGTGCTTCGGATACACATGCTTTTGAATGGATTTCCATCCTCTGCCACTGCACAACAAGATATTTGTCTGATTGAGCTTCACTACATCAGATAAACGGTTGTGACGGTCGAAATACATGCTTCTCTTCTGTATTAAAAGGTCAAAATACATGTCAAGTGCAAAATAAAAATACTACTACTGCTAGAAATATCCTCTCCAAATATGCGAAAAATAGCAGTGGGTCTCGTCTGCTTCCTCTGTCTCAAAATAAGTGACTTGGATTTGTCTAGATTCACATACGTCTAGACGTATTTTATCTATTCTTTCTGTCTCAAAATAAGTGATTTGGATCTGTCTAGATTCACTCATTCACATATTGTCTAAACGTATTTTAGTGAATGAAAATATAGGAATCTAGACAAATCCAAATAGTTTCTTAGAGAGGGAGTACCAGTTCTTCGCATTTGTCTCGAAGGATTTAACACGTGGCACATGTTCAATTTTTTTTTGTGGCGACCTCACCGCCCTCCGTCTCCGTTTCTCCGTCTCCGTGCGCACATCAGATCTCACCCAGCCTATGCCGTCTGCCGCGTCACATCGCCGCCATTGCTGCAACCTCCGACTTCACACAGCTACAAACCGCTGTCCAAATCCCCCTTCGCGTTTGCGCTTCCTCACCGCCCTGCCTCCGCGGCGGCTCCATGGCCGCCGGCGCGTGGCCGGCGGCCGCCTCGGCGGCGCGCGCGGCCGTACGCTCGCTCGGGCGCCTCCTCCCCCGCACCTACACCCACTCCACCGCCGCGGCTTCCTCCTCCTCTCCCGCCCACACCCTCGAAGACTACAACCGCCTCCTGGCCGCCCTGGCGCGAGACGGCGACGGCGACGGAGCCCTCCGCGTGCTCCGCTGCATGCGCCAGCCCTGCGCGCCCACCGCCGCCTCCTACACCTCCGCCATGTCGGCGCTCTCCAAGGCGGGCCGCCCCGCCGACGCCGCCGCGCTCTTCGACGACATGCTCGCCCACGGCGTGGCCCCCGACCGCGCCGCCCTCTCCCTCCTCCTCCACATCTACTCCTCCCACCTGGGCCTCCCCTCCGCGGCCCGCTCCGTCCTGCTCTGGATGTCCGGCCTCGGCCTCCACCCGTCCCCCATCGACTACGCCGACCTCGTCTTCTCCTTCTGCCGCGCCGGCCGGCTCCCGGACGCGCTCCAGGTGCTCGACGAAATGCGCGCGCTGGGATACCCGCTCACCACGCATGTCTTCGCGCCCGTCCTCCAGGCCTACTGCGCCAACGCCGACATCCAATCCGCCGACGTGCTCATTGCCTCCATGCGCCTCTCCGGGTGCCACCCCGACGTCGTCATCTACAACATTTACATCCACGGGCTGTGTAAGGCCGGGGACTTTCACGCCGTGGAGAGGGTGATCGAGGAGAGTGGACGGAACGGGTGGGTTCCTGACACGGTGACGTACAGCACCTACGTCGCCGGGCTCTGCCGGTGCGGGTACGTCGATGCCGCGTTCCGGCAGCTGGAGATCATGGTAGCAAATGGGCTGCAGCTGACGGTAGTCGGTCTGAACATACTGCTGGATCATGCTGCACAGGAGCTAGATATGTGGGTGGGCAAGGAGGTGCTGGAGCGATGCGAGGCGCTGGGATTTGAGGTCGATATCGTGACATACAACACGGCTATGGACCATTTCTGCAAGAAGATGAAGTGGCTGCGTGTCCTCAAGCTGTTCACGGATCTGCTCAAGAAGCCCATAACACCTGACGCGCGTACATACAACATTCTGATCTCGTGCCTGTGCCGAGCCGGCAAGTTCCAGCTCGCCAAGTTCGTGTTCAGCTGCAAAGGGTTTGTGGCGGACACCGTGACTTGTAACATTCTGATCCATGAGTTCTATGGAGCTGGAAAGGAGGATGAGCTTGGTTTTTTGTTCTCCGATGCCAATGCAGCGAAGATTGTCCCAGATACAATCACGTACAATACACTGGTTGATTGCCTCTGTAGGTCTGGGAAGAGGACTGAGGCTGCCAATTTGGTCAGGCACATCGATGAGGGCTACCCTGCAGAGCCCGTAGCACATCTGACATACTGGTTGGTTAGGAGTGGACATGTTCGAGAGGCTCTGAGACTGTTTGATGATATACTAGCAAAAGGAGTTCCTTTAGATAGCAGGGTTTTTGCTAATGTGATCAAGGCATTTTGCAGAAAGGGTCCAGTGGATTGCACGGACATGACACAGCTTTGTTCTGTATTGGATAGGATGCTTGGGATTGGATGATCTTTCTCTTGGTTGGCCTCATTTTTGAAGTTGTACTGTTGTACCATTAGTTTATAGGAAACAGAAATTGAATGCAAAACACAAGGTTTGGTTTTCTATTTATGCAGTTCATTGACATTGTATATATCAGGATGATGTATAATCTGTCATTACGGAAATCCCTTATTTCCCTTTCTTCATATTTTACTTTCATGGTAATAATGTTATAATGTGTCAAAGTTTTGGCCATCTAATTCATTGACAACACATTGTTAGTCCACTTTCCTTCCTTCCCATCTGTGTAAAATACCTGCTCAGTGTGCGAAGCCATGGAACCATATGAAGTGAGTAGGTTTGCTGTATTTCTACGCTTGACAGTCTTCAGAGTTGTGGGATCGATCAACTGTATGTGGTAGAACATGCCTGCAGTCCTGACTAGTCATATCTGCACTATATATAATATTTGCGTGATTATCATGGCAGCGAGCATGCCGTTATTTAGTGAAAGAAACTGGATTCAAAATATCAATTGGAATCCACATACATATTCCTGAGAGATGTTCTAGCGATCCTTCCTCTGGTCCAGCAATTCATTTGCTCTAGTTACATCATTTATATGTGCCTGTAAGCTCTTCGTTGATGCCGCTTGACCTTACATTACTTAATCTTAGTACAAATACTTAAGCTCTGTTTGTGCTTTGACAATGACAGATTGGTATGCACGCAATCATTTAATGCTTTTGGTTTTGTGAGTGACACAGAAAACCGCCAAACAATGGCATACATTGTGGATAACACAGAAAACCGCCAAACAATGGCATACATTGTGGATAACAGAGAACATGCTTACATCTGAGCAGATGCTACAACAAAGTCAAGTAGCATAACATTTTTTTCGCTCGGCGATCTAACGTTACATGATCGTACAGTATCATTGAACATGACTAAATAGACAGAGTTGGACAGCTCTGAAATATTTAGACAACGCTCCCCCAGAATAACAAAAAGGGACCAAGCGACAGTAACTTGCATCTTGCAGGAGCCAAGATCGCACATGCCGTGACTCGTGCCAGACTTTTCTGGCTTGAACTCAGCAGTAGCTCGTGCAAGAAAATCCGACAAAGAGGCGTCCACGGCAACTATCAGCTTTTCTCCGATCCCAACTTCACAGAAACAACACGCCTCGAAAGCTCGATCGCGCCATCCAAAGCGATGGGCAGTTCTCCTTCTCCAGAATCAAGCAAAACAATCTCCCCCTACACTCCGGAGGTAAGGGAAACAAAATGTCCACGGTGATTATCCGGCCATGACCCGTCCACAACTTTGATACCGATAGTGGCGGCAACCGCACGTTGCCGGAGCGCCACTTCGTACTCGAGCGTGCAACGCTTGCGGGGGTTATTATGTATGGTAAATCTGCGTTTGACGATGAAACCATTCGTCGTAGTAGTAAAAAGACATTGAAAGACAACATTTCATCTTCAGACTCCCCTCCGCCCTTCACTTTTAGCTCGGCTTCAAACACAATTAGATCAAGGTACACAATTCCACGAGATGGACCTGTTAACAGCAAGAATGGCAAGCATCACCATTAATTAATCAATTGCCAGAATTTTAGAAATGTCCTACTCCGTACTTCTTTTCAAACAATGGCAGATACAAGCAGCCAAACCTATGAGTCGAAGATGGATAAAAAACATCACTTGTGTGTGTGTGCTGTGGTTTCACTTGTTCCGTGGTTCAAGGTTGAAATTAGACAAACATAAATGTTGGGCAGCTTAACATGAAATTATTCCAAATACGTGGTATTTCTATAGAAGAAATCAACATGCTGAAACTACTACATGATGGAAATATAGTCAGATCAGCCACATATAAAAAGAGCAAAGCACAAAGGAAGGCACTAAGATTTTAAATAGGATCTAAAAGATTATCTAGGGAGTCTGAATGTCACATGGGCGAAAATGAAACAGAGATACAACTACAAGTGCAGTAGATTAGGAGATGGGATATTACTAGCAGCAAGAGATTGACAAAGAAGGTATAACAAACAGACTGTGGTTGATGGCGCTCACCTTTTTGGTAAGGGTTTGGCAATTATCTCTTGTATGCCTAAAAAGATAGTTGCGCTTATGATCTACGTTGTCTCTCGTGGCAATATAGCCATGGACATGCAGAGGACACTTGAGACCATATTTTAGGGCTCTGACTCTGACGGAGAAGATCTGCAAGGTCTCTTCTGGAAAAGCATTTGCCGGGATGGGTCCAGATGTATACCTCATGGGACCAATTCTTGCTGCGAGGAGCAAAATTAAGTTATTATAATAGATACTTGCAGTAAAACAAAGTTATAGATAGGTACTTACAAAAAGTACCAGCTCGTCATCAGAAAACAACAATGTGCATCACCAAGTAGAACTTGTACCAGAAAGTAGATATTAATGGTTCATTCATGTTCCTATGTATGGTTGGGTTGGTATTGCCACTGGCCCTTCTCATATGGTAAGCATCGCTAAATTTTGTTTTTGACCCTGATGCACAGGCATCAGGGTTCGCTCATTAGGCTCCGCCCCTAGGTATTGTATCCATAATAACTTATTAGTTATCGAACCGAACCATATGGCCAGTTCAACAGGAGAAGACTGGAACCATCTTTTTTTTCGACAGCACAAGAAGCAGGATCTTTGCTAGCCTTGTTCTGTTTATGCAAGATGAAAAGAAAAAATGGACGATACAGACTGTTTACTGCTTAATAGGTGAAGGATGGCATTTTACATGAACCAACCTGTTTTCTGTTCTCCTTGAACCAGGTGTTCAATTGGTTAACCGGTGGTTTGATCAGCGACACAGCAAACGAATGACCTACCTGGTTCGATCAGCAGTTCAGTTTCAGTAACTATGATACTAGAATTATGCAATGCAAAGGTCTCTAATCTATGGGTTGGACATTCAGTGGTCACTTGAGTCCATCTATTGGGGCCCTGACTCTGATGGAGAAGATATGCAATGCCTTCTGAAAAAGCATTTGCTGGGATGGGTCAAGATGTGTACCTCATGGGACCAATACGAGAAGCCAGATAAAGTTACTGATTGCAGGTTGATAATTAGACAAGAGTACTAGCTTGTGATTAGAAAACAACAACATACATCTGTAGGTAGAAACATAAACCTACACCGAAAAGTGTATGGTTCATCCATATTCTATCTATGGTTGAGTTGGCATTGTATCCAGAATTAAGTTCATACAGCCAGTTGTCTAGTAACAGACAGGAACCAGGAGCTCTACTGGGCTTGTTCTGCCTATGCAATCATACGAAAAAAAAAAAAGCCAATACAGACATATTTCAGCTAAACAGGGAAACACGCAAACCATGGAATTATACGGTAACAAGGCAACATTCTATTCTCCATGAACAAGGGATTTAATCATCCGTAAACCTTGACACAGGGAACAGATGACATGACTGGTTTGATCAGAAGTCCAGTTTCAATAACTATGATCATAGCAATATGCATTGCAAAGGGTCTGTAATATATGGTCTGGATTCGTGGCTGTGGCATGCATCCAATCTACTAGTAATAATAACAATAAAATTGCTTCAATTTTCTGCATGGATAGATCATCCTTTCTGTAACCAACTGTTTCACTGAACATGTACCGCGTGACACTAGAAAACCACATGGCCGAGCACAGTGGAATCTACTGAAATTCGGTTTGACGCTAGCTCGATTGATAGAGAGATGAAGCGAATTCGGATGAGACGAGTAAACAGAGAAGTTGCTCACTTTCGTCCTCGAAGGAACCAAAATAGGGGGCTCAGTTTCTCTCCCAGCGGCCACGGGCCCACGGTACACGACGAGCGTGTTCTCCTCCTTGTTCCGCGCCTTCTCCGCCGCCAGCGTCGCCGCTGCCTCCGCTCTCTGCCGGAGAGAAACCCGGTCCTTCCACCTCCCCAGGCCCTCGCACTTCGACTTTGCCCCTCTCACTCTGCGACGGCGGGACGGCCGTGTGTTTGCGGTGATTAGGCGGATTACGCGAGGATGAGTCCACGGTGACGAGTCCTCGAGCGCGTTGACTACGCGAGGGCGAATCCCCGAGCGTGGAGAGTACGCGAGTGGAGAGTCCGCGGTGGCGAGTCGACGAGGGCGAGCCACGATCGTGGAACCACGCGTACACGCACCATGCCTAGCAGCAGTCCCCGAGGGTCGAGTTGGCTTGTAGAGGCGACTTGAGGCTCTTTAAAGATGCATATTCTAGTAGTGGTTGCTGCCGAGCATGGCGAGTGGCGAGGTCGAGCGACCGGCGAGCGCCGAGTCCCCGAGCGCGGCGAGTGGCGAGGTCGAGCGACCGGCGAGCGCCGAGTCCCCGAGCGCGGCGAGTGGCGAGGTCGAGCGACCGGCGAGCGCCGAGTCCCCGAGCGCGGCGAGTGGCGAGGTCGAGCGACCGGCGAGCGTCGTGTCCCCGAGCGCGGCGAGTGACGAGGTCGAGCGACCGGCGAGCGCCAAGTCCTCGAGAGCGGCGAGTGGCGAGGTCGAATGATCGGCGAGCGCCGAGTCCCTGAGCGCGGCGAGCGGCGAGGTTGAGCGACCGGTGAGAGCCGAGTCCCTGAGTGCGGTGAGCGACGAGGTCAAGCGACCGGCGAACGCCGAGCCCCGAGCGCGGCGAGATCGAGCGAGCGGCGAGCGCGCGAGTCCCCGAGTGCGGCGAGCGACGAGCGCCGAGTCCTCGAGCGCAGCAAGCGGCGAGACCGAGTCCCCGAGCACGACGAGTGGCGAGAAAGACACTGTTTTGCTGAGAAGGAGGAAAAAGTAGGACTGTGAAAAGGTGTATTTATGAAATATATTGAACATTTGTAAAGCTAGAGTTCGAGTTGAAATAAAATGCACGTTTGTTAAATAGATCAGTTAGCAGTATGAAAGGTTTATACGTATTTTTTTCATGAGTAAGCAGACCTCCGGCATCAAACGCTTGCCGAGTAACAGGGACGCGGTGCCAGACTGTTGAACCCGGTGACAAGGTCAGCCTTTTGGTACTAGCCTCACTATTTCAACGAACGCAGATAAACATCGAACAAAACTAAAACCGATCCTAAGTAGGGTTTTGTAAATTGAACGAAAAGATGAATATATTTTAGACTTATAGCATATATGAATATAAAGAAACTTGCTATCAAATGCAGACAGATTCGACATGGCGGGGGAGTCGCCGAGCGCGACGAATATGTGGCGGGTGAGTCGCCGAACCTAGCGAGTTCGCGTTTAAGCGTATCCGCGTTTAGGCGAGTTCTGGAGCATGGCGAGTCGGCGAGCCGGTAGAATGGAGAGTCGGCGATGGACAAGACCGTGAGAGGCAAGTCCACGACGGACAAAACTTCGAACGTCGAGAGTCCACGAGGGCAGCGAGCCACGAGTCCCCTGTATGGCGTTTAGCCACAAGGGGTGGACGCGACGGACTGGATTACGCAGGCGACGTCAACATAATTTTTGCAGGAGTCGCTGAGATGGAGTTGTCGCCAGTTCCCTTTTTTGTGAGTAAATTACATATTCATATCACCTTTGGGGCAGCGGTAATGAGTTGGTGCATACTTTGGTAATTTTAACAAGTAAATGCAATTTCTGGGACATCCAACAACAAATTGCTCAAAAACTCGTTTGATAGCGTTTTAATCCCGTGGGTCCACTGTCAGATGCCGACTAGGACTAAATGGCTGTTGGCCAGCGTTTGCGCCGTTCTCTCCCAGGGCCGGCGCGCAGCTTTTCCGAGCCGCCGCGGCGGGGCAGACGGGTGGCAAGACGACGACGATGGCTGCGTGGATCAAGGAGCAGAAGGAGAAGAAGCGCGCGGAGGCGTGGTCCCGCAACGCGCTGGGTATGCGGCGACGTCTGTGGCCGGGGTCGCGACGGCGGTAGCCGCGCTGGTCGCCGGCGCAGTGTTCACCTCCTCGCCTTCTCCTCCTCCTCCTCCTCCTCCTCCTCCTCCTCCCGCGGGGGAGCGCGGCGGCTCCAAGAACGGCGGCGACGGCGGGGACGCGGGAGGGAGCGGCGCGAAGACCGCGTTGGCATCCGCGCTGGTGGCGTCGCACTGCATGGAGATGGCGCAGGCGATGGGCGCGAGCCACGAGCAGATCCTGGCGTCCATCCACTCCACCGTGAACGCGCAGGCGAGCGGCGACATCATGGCGCTGACGACCGCGCGACGACGTCGCTGCGCGGGGCCGCCATGCTGCGGGCGAGGCTCCACAAGGAGATCCAGGCCACCGCTGGTCAGGGACGGCGCCGGCAGGGCGTCCGAGAGGGATGTCTCGCCGCTCATCTTCATGTCCCGTGACGGCGAGCTCCTAAAGCGCACGAGACAAGGTACGAGGATACATACACTTTGATCGGTGGGGTCAACTGACACAAGTGGAGTGGCATGCATGGATTTGTTGCAGGAATACTCTCGTCACAGCGTACATCGATGCCAACTTCCAGGTACACACACATGAAGAGCAGAACCACACACTTCACTTCGCATGATCGGATTCACCAAATCAGTGACCGGCGGCCAACGGCCGTTTAGTCCTAGTCGGCGTTTGACAGCGGGTCTACGGGTTAAAACGTTATTAAACGAGTTTTTGAGTAATCTATAGTTGTCTGTCTTAGAAATTTCCGCTGCCCTAAATATGATATAAATATGTAATTTACTCTTTCTTTTTTAGCAGGTCGACTGCGGTCCAATCGTGAGCCTTTTTATTTTCTTTGGCTCCATTAAATCAAATTGACACCAGGTCCCGTGCGCTCGTACGGAAAACCACAAAGTCCACGGAGCCGCTGAATCCAGGTCGGCCGCGCACCCGGCCGTGAAGAAGACCGAGTCGGCCACAGCGCTGCCAGGGCACGTCTGGCCCACCAATTGTTTCAGTGAACTCTTTTGTGATTAATCCTGCATCCATGGTTAATCCTCCAAATCGGTGTGTACAGTCTACGCATACAGATCGGATCCAAATAAAATAACCACATGACAAAGCAATAATTAAGAAAGTTAGAGATTGAAAAACTCAGCCGTTGTATAGAAGTGATCGTGCGACTACACATCCTTTGTTCAGGCGGTGATCGGAAGGAACCGACTCGATGCAATCTGATCGGCGTTGATGGTGAGAGATCCCACCCAGATTATCATCTCCATGCACCGCTTGCCCCATGGTGGGCGACAACTGTCGTGATATTGGAACGGCAGATGCTACTGGGGGTAGCTTACGTAGTAGAGGCAACACGACTGATGATCCACAAGTATAGGGGATCGCACGAGTAGTATTACCCAATTTATTGATTCGACACAAGAAGAGCCAAAGAATAATTGCAAGCCTTAACAACTGAGTTGTCAGTTTAGCTGCACCTGAAAATAGTTCTTGCTCACAGAAGTTTATCAGTACATGTTAGTTTATCAGTAGCAACAGTTTGTAGTAGCAACAGTAAAGCAACAACAACAGTGAAATATGAGCAATAGTAACAGTAAAGGTAACAGTAGGATTCGAGTGCGGCATATGGATGGATGGACGGGCGTTGTATGGACGAGTCTAAACATATAACTTTAAGATCTAGGCGTTGCAGATAAATAATAACAAGCATCCACGTACTAAACAATCCTAGGCATGTGCTCCAAATATAGTCATACGTGCTCGCAATGAGAACTTACACAACATCTTCTGTCCAGTCAGCCCGTGGCAGCGGGGCCTCTAGGGAACTACTGGCAATTAAGGTGCTCCTTTTAATAGAGCACCTGAGCAAAGCATTAACACTCCGTGAACACATGTGATCCTCACACCACAGTCATCCCCTCCGGTTGTCCTAATTATTGTCACTTTGTGGCCTTTAGATCCGGACAATGATATGTGTACATAACTTGCAGATAAGATCACAAACAATACTATCATAATGATTCAATAATAAGTTTAGATCTGAGATCATGGCAGTCGGGCCCTAGTGACAAACATTAAGCACAACAAGTTGAAACAAAGTCAAATATCACTAATAGAGATACTAGGCACTATGCCCTAACAGATCTTATTCGATTACATGATAGAACTCATCCAATCCCTACCATCCCCAAGCCTACAACGGGGAATTACTCACTCATGGATGAGGGAAACATTGGTGGTTGATGGAGATGCGTTGGTGATGACGATGGCGATGATCCTCTCCAAATCCCCCGTCCCGGCAGAGTGCCAGAACGGAGTTTTTGGATCCGAATCTTGGTTTCTGGTGACGGCGGCGGAGCGAAACTCTTTCTAGAAAACTATCGACCCCCCCCCTGAGTTTTTAGGTCAGAAGGCAAATTATAGGCGCGAAGGGAGGCCAAGGAGCTGCCTGGGGTGGCCAAACCACCTCCAGGCACGGGGTCAGGCGGGCCCACGCCTGGGGTGGGTCTGGCCCCCAGGCCTCCTCTCTGTCTCCCCTTCTGGCTCCGTAGATCTTCTGGTGAGAAATAGTTTTTGGCATATTTTCTGGGATTTTTCCTAATAGTTCATTTTCTGCACAAAAACAAGACACCAAGGTAATTCTGCTGAAAACATCGTCAGTCCATGTTAGTTGTATCCAAATCACACAAGTTTAGAGAAGAAACAATAGCAAAGTGTTCGAGAAAGTAGATACATTTTGGACGTATCAGCAACGTAGGAGAATCCGGTAGCGAGATTGGCACACAATATACCCAGGTTCACATCCCCTTGGTGGAGGATCGCTACGTCCTGCTATCAATCCAGTATGAGTATAGATTGGTTTACATGGGAGCCGTCGTAGGCAGAGGGAGAGACTAGATCTAGTCTAATGTGAGAGAGGATACCCCCAAAGGGGTGCCCCTGGTGGCTTTATATATGCAGCCAGTTAGGGTTTACAAGTGCTAGTGGGCTTTGTATACAAGTTGCCTTATTGGGCCTCCAGTCGGCGCCAGTCGCCTGGGTCCAGTATGCGCCAGTCGCCGCACTTGGCGAGTAGATCCGCCCTGGGCTATGCTTCAGTCGGCTCGACCCAGCTGACGATTCCTCTTCATGGGTATACCCCGATTGGTATTCCCCCATCACTGCGTGCGTTCGATCGTGTTCTCCCGGACTGAGCCCAATGGCCCCGCCAAGCCAAAATCTACGGATGATTTGCGAGGCTCGGACGCCGACCTCATACGAGTCTAGTCCTGTCCGGCCCCGCCAGCCAGAGACCGTAGCACCAATCTCCACCACTCGCTCCAGCAATCCCTAGCGCACACTGCCATGGACGCATAGCCTCCACCATCCCTGGCACCTACGCCGGCACCTGCCCTTCCTGGTCGTGGCCCGTTCGTGCCTCTAGGAGCTGCTCCGGCTGCCTCTGCTTCGGCTGCTCTGCTCCGACCATTGATCTACCTCCACCGGCTGTTGATCTGCCGCCGCTGGTCTGTCAAAATCAGCTCGCAATTCTGCTGCCGGCGTCAAGGTGAAGAAGGAATTGACGGACCAACAGAGGAAGAGGAGTCGAATAAGAGGGCCGACTATAGAGAGAAGGCTCGATAGCGCCTTGCCGATGCCCAAGCCGCCCGTGATAGGCCGCCGCCCTTGAGCACGCGGTGGCTATCCAGGCCAAGTTCACTGCTGAGGCCATCACTGTGCAGGCTGCCACCTTGCTC
This sequence comes from Avena longiglumis, assembly GCA_030063025.1. Classification (NCBI taxonomy): domain Eukaryota; kingdom Viridiplantae; phylum Streptophyta; class Magnoliopsida; order Poales; family Poaceae; genus Avena; species Avena longiglumis. The sequence continues at coordinate 3,058,004 of CP125974.1, read as the reverse complement.
CTGATAAAGGAGCAACAGCTAGCTGCCCTCACGGGCACAACGACCTCATCCGCGTCCGCGAACAAACCAGCTGCTGTCAAAGTGGTGGCCATGGGGGGCCCGGAGATCGTTGGAGACTCGTCGCTAGCGCTTGCCCTTGACCTGAACGCGACACCTATCATTGGAGGCTCTTCATGCAGCGGAAAGACCGGGAGGAGCATCACCGCCGGCAGCATGCCCGCTCCCCGCAAGTTGTTTGATGAAACGTCGGCCCCAACTCCGACACCAACTCCGGCGCAGGTAACTTGTCCCTTGTTCTGTCTCTCCCGGTGTACATGATACAACCATAGGCCCTTGCAGGATCCTGGCCTTGGTACCCTAGAAGATGGTATCTCTATCGACCACGAGCCTTTGTTTGTGGACGAACTAGTTTGGCAAACTCAAACACAAGGCGGTAGCCGAAGGAGCGGATCATACTCAACCCTCGAGGATGAGATGATTTGCGAGGCATGAATGGAAATTAGCCAGGATCCAATAACTGGTTGTAACACCCTCGGGTCGGCCCTATGCAAGTTTTGGCGATTTCTGTCAAACCCACATAGAAACGATTCAAAGGTGCCCACCATGCACTTTCGTGCGGGTGGAAAACGAAGTTATACCATTACACAATAGTCCATGATGGAACCCATAGAACATATATAAACAACAACTACTCCATGAGTCAAGAATACAGATGTATAGTACAAAGATCCAAATCACCTTAAAAACTATACAACATCCAAGTATGGACAAGATGCAAATTGGGCTAAGAGCCCTGAAGAATAACCAATGTCGTCCATAACCCTGCCCATGCCAAGCCGGAAGGGTAACCCTGCTAACGACGTCGGTCTCAAACCTGCTAAACAAAAAGGGTGACGACAAAGGGCAAAGAAAAAAAAAGAGCGGTCAGTATCGAGGCCAGTACGCGGCGAGTCTTAGAATTCAGCGGTCCTCGCCTACATATGTATTGTGTACTGAAGCGGCAACACAACATGCACTGAACAACCTATCGAGACTCAATTTAACTGGCGGCTATTAGAGAGAGATAAGAAAGAACTATTCACAACCAACCTGATACTAACACCAAGCATACCCATCCTAATATTCCCTCCTCGATACCAAACGAGTAAGTCATACCAAGAAAACTCACACAGTTGGCAATTTTACCATTTCATTGAAGTTGCAGCAATTACTAGTTAGGTATATGTAGCATGAGTCATCCTGATATCATAAATAGTGGACAGTTTTAGTTAATCATTCCGTTGAAGTTGCAATACTTACTAGTCAGATACATATAGCACGAGGCATCCCAATTTCAGTAGTTGTTGGTACTTTTATTTAGCCATTCCATTGTAGTGAAAGATGATTACTAGTCATTCCAAAATCAAATTTATAGCATTACTTTAGTTATAGTTGTTTATAATCGAGATACTGTGCTCCAAGTCGTCCATAATCGCGGTCACGGCTTTCAGAAAGTATTACTCTGTAGGGGGCACAAATAGCAACACATGCACGATCAACCTCGGAAAAATCAATTGAAAACTCAATGAGGCATCACGACAAAGCAATCACAAGATTCATATAATATTTCAGGAGGCCACCCCACTAAGCTACCCGCTACGAAGTTGGCTGGCTCCGATATGGAACCAGAGGTTTGTGACGATGGCTGTAAACGACTGGAAAGCCGAAAGTGTGGCTGGGCTTGTCGATGCCACGAAAACATGGCACGGGGTTCCAAAATAGTACAGTAGTAAATACTCTTCACGGGCAATAGTAGTAAATAAAGCAGTAGCATGGCAGGATAGTAATAAAGCCCCAAACTACTTTGTGTCCCCAAGAAATAAGATATGATTCAAGCTCTCGCTAAGGGGATTCATGGTCCCACATGCGGATAGTGCGAATAGTCAAGGAACAAGTATCAAGTACTCGGGGTCCTACGGGACACTAGTGAGCGGTTAAAAACCAAATCACATCTATTACCCATCGGTGCCTCTGTATTAGTTATAACTATTCCCAGCATTTTAATATCAGGTTGTAATTTGAGTCATGATCGTCTCCAACTTTAAATATGAGGCATTCCTCCAATAACTGTCGAACATCGACAACACAAAGCGACACCTGCACAAGCAACTACGACTCACAAGGTAGACTATCTACCAAACAACGGGTAATATGAGGTGTCCATGACAATATAGTGGCTGCAAGGGATATAAGTGGTATGAAATCTAAAGCATCGCAACACGGATAGCAATAGATCAACGAAGTAAAGACTATAAATATAAAATAGGTAGAAAGAGGGAGAATGCTCGCCTGAAAACACGGTCGAAGGTTCATTCGAAGATCGGGTCGACACTCACATCAACTCATCGGCCTAGTCCGTTAAGAAGCAAAGCAGTAGAAGAAACATCGGATGCACTATTTAATACTACGTCATAAGATCGGGCATGATGCATGTATGATGTATGACATGGTAAAGGTGCGATGCAATTAGGCAATATTAAGCGGAACCGGGTTCCCGATAATTAATTAGGTGGTTTATTTTGTCCAGATACCTCGCAATTTAAATTTTGGTTTAATAAGGCAAAACATGTCATTGATTCACTAGACAAATTTAAATAGAGATAATATAAGGCTAGAATAGCCCACATGTTGTCTCCATATTTAATTTAGGCGAATCATCTAAATACCCCAAACATCCATAATATGCATGCGAGAATGAACAATTATATGGAACAAGTGACAATGTCATATGGAAAATATAGGGGTCTCGGATAGGGATCACATATTGGTCGAAGATCTTGGGTGCTCTTAGGGTTCGGGTTCGGTCTTTGGGGCGGGGCTTTCGATCCGTGAAGGAGAACTTGAGGTTCCAGCTTTGAAGGTCTTGGGTTTCGTGAAGGCGAACTTGTCGCGTCATCGCCTCCGGCTTCCTTGTCAAAGAACTCGATGTTCCTGGAAGGTCTTGGAGTTCGGCGCCGGTGGATGGTTCTCGGTAGAGCCCAACGTGGCGAGCCTGGCTAGTAGCTGCACCGTTGCACATTGCAAACCGATGGAGCCTCGCTCGATCGGTCGGTGCAGCCAAGACAAGCCTGGCCAAGGAGATCGACCGCGCGCGATGCCTGGCTGCACGTCGGTCGATACCCAAATATAGCTCGACCGTACTGGCTAGGCCTGTAAGTGGGTATGCCCGTGGGTGTCCAGTAGCTGCTCATTTCTGTCTGTTTGATTAAACCGGGACAGCCGCTAGTGCCCATTAAAATTCTTCATTTTAAGCGGCGTCCGCTAGTGTCGCCAATAAACGAGTACGCGTACACGCAGACTTTGGCCAACTGCACTACTAGTACGGGATGCCTCAACGCACTAGTGCTAGCTGATATGAAGCTCAGCTAGCTCTGAATGCTACCAATAGTAGTCATAACTTAACATGTGCAAAATCTTGATACTTTACAATCAATCTGGCTGGGCAAAAGAGTCATTGCCAAATAAGAATACTTTTTGACACATTCAACATTTTTGTGATATCAAAAGCTACCAATACAGACAACCATACAAAAGCATTGGTTTCTTGCAATTGCAAGAGCAACCATACAACATTTCACTATATAGCCTCCATCATGACGCTTGCTTTCCTGTAGTAGCAATTGGGTTCACTTGTCGGCCAGTTCTTTATCCAAACATGATAGACCGATCTCTCTTGAAACTTCAAGAACGAACTCATGCGGCTCTCCACGGGCCTCGCCGGACTCCTGCAGCTCCACACATAATTTCTCAAGCAAGCACCAAAATGTGTCATTCTGTGAAACAAAAACCAAATGTAACGCAAAGTCAGGGCTAAATTAAGCTAAGCTAAAAGCAAAAAACCAGAAGCCAAAAAAGGAAAGAAAATACAGAAGATGTCCGCTGTACTCAAAATTGTATAGCAGGGATAGAAGCTAAACTAAGCTGCAGCGCCTTAGCTCTTGGGCTCAAACAAGACCATGATCCAAAGCATACATTCCTTTCTGATCTAAGCTACATGCTACAGCATGATACAATTGCTTAGAAGACTAGTAAGAGATTAGCATTTCCCGACAAAAAAAGTGACCCTAGTAGGCTAGCATTGCGTTCCAACAAGGTAGGCATGATAACTAAATTGCTTACTTCCACCTGATATAGATCAGTTTCTCTTTCTCTTATATTTGACCACATGCTCCAGACTCAGGACCGATAAATAAAGTGATAATGACCTGCCAATTAGCAAGTGCAAAAGAGTAACCTCAGAATGAATACATTGTAGATGATAAATCATCTAGGAAATCAGATTTGATGTTTGCTCTTTGATGCTAACTAACTACGAAATTATCAAGTTAATTGACTGGATTTTTGGTAGCAAACATGGTGACATCTAACTACTAGCAGTTTGTTGGCACATACAGTATATTACCAGGACAATTCAAAACGATTTAGTTTACTCACTAGTTTAAGACTACACATCACAAGTTCTCAGGATACAAGATTTGCACACAGAAATCAACAAAAGTAAGGACACAAGGCAGATCCATCGGCACAAGAATGTAATTTCAGCACACATAAATCAACCAAGGGAAATTTACCTTCTTGCAGATCTTCTCCGTTGGAACTTGCTGCCGCCCTGCATCTCCATGTCGACCTCACGAGACCTCTGCTCCTTCCCGCGGACCTCGCCGGCCGTTAGCTGCTCCCCACAGATCTCGCCGGACCTGGCTGGAGAAGAGGAACGAAGAGGAAGGGTGGAGTGATGGAACCCGATGCCAGTTGCGGTGCGGGAGAGCGGAGGAGCCGAATTTTCCCCGCCCAAAAGGCGCCTCGAGGCGGCATGGCGGTGATAGTGGACGCACCGCCCCTGGCCGTGATAATTTTTCGTTGGGCCGTGGGTGTCCACTCGACATAAATAAATGGAAGCCGTTCCCACTTACAAGCCTAGTTAAATACCCATCCGTCTCCCCTTAGTTGGACTGGGCTTTGGGCTGACGACGCGTTGTGTTTAGTGGAGTTTGAGCTGCTACCATCGGATTGACTTCCCTCTGCAGTAGTTTGCTCTTAAGTCATAGGAGATCTCGTTCCTCTCTCGGTACCGCAGACAAAAAAAAAAGCCCGCAAAACTGTACTCATTGCTGCATCTCGATCGAATCGAACAGCATCGCGATCATCCCAAGCCCTAGACCCTACGAGAAGGAGTCCACCACGCCCATGGCCACCTCCAACCCCGGCTGCTGGATGATGCTCGATCCCTTCGTCTTCCGCCAGGACCACGAAGCCGACTCCTTCCCGGACGAGGCCGACGCGCCCTTCTTCAGGGCCCACGGCTCCACCTCCCGCGGCGACGCCATCACCGTCGGCCTCCACATCCGCGAGCCCCCCGCGATCTCCCGTCTCTACCTGAAGTGGCCCGGCGGCCCAGATCCAAAGAAAGGCTCCTCGTGCGACATCGTCGCGGCGCACGGCAACCTCCTCCTGCTCAGGCTCACATCTAGCCCTCTCCCGCCTTTCAACAAGGACGGCGAGTCCCCCGTGCACCCGCAGGAGCACTTCATCTGCAGAGCCTCCTTCTCCTCCCTAAATCTCGAGAGGATCCCCGCGCCGTTGATCTTGACCGGCAACAAGGAGAAGCCACCGGTGACCACCGCACAGGGTTCGTTCCCTCTTCACACCGTCGGCATCTTGTGCCGCGGCGAAAACGACGACTTCGCCATTGCGCAGCTGAGGTTATCCAGACCCAATCCGGGGGTAGCCGACCTGTGCGTCTTCCGCTCCGGCGAATCCAAGTGGGAGCTCGAGCAGCGATGCCCCATCCAGTTCAAAGAAGAGATCGAGTCGTTCGATCTACACTACTGGAAAACGGACAGAGTGGTGGCCTTCAAGACACGTCTCCTCTGGGTGGACTACTGCACCGGGGGTATGCTTTCATGCGAGGTCTATCCGGCAAGACCTACCATCATAAGCTACATCCGTCTGCCGATCGCTGGTAACCGAGCCCTGGGTTACGAAGTACGCCCCTTCCAGGACAAGCACCGCTCTCTCTGCGTCACCAGAGACGGTCATGAGTTGATATTTATCGACATTGTCTCTCAGTATCATGCTCCCGTTGGCCGACTGAGCGCCGCTACCGTTTTCAGCGTCACAGTCCATGCTTTGAGGACGACGGCGGATAGCAGCGCTGCATTATTGGATTATTATTGGCTAAAGGTTTATTCTGTAACATCTGATGAACTGAGCCTCTTCAGCCCTCTGACTTATCCTCTTCTCAGTATGCATGACGCAAATATCGCATACTTTCTTATGCCCGAGACGAAGGTGTTGGATGGAATCGACAAGGTTTCCGTTGTTACTGTTGATATGAGTGCCAAGGTAATCGTGTCCGTTTCTCCATATATTGATGGCGCGGAAGACCTCAAGGGCAAAGACTCCGAGATGATCAGGCAAAAGTCGCGTATTCTCCAGCCATTTATTCCCTCTCAGCTTCCAAAGTTCTTGGTGTATCCCACTAGCTAGGTATGTATATATCTTGCTCGCGTATATTTACTTGTGCAAAGTAAGTCTTAGTACTAGAATGTTCAAATAGAGTTGGAGTATTGTGCCATATATATGTAATTGAGATCAGAACAATCAATAAACATATGAATTAAGACTGGTGATTGCTATATATTTCTCACTAAATTGTTGAAAACTAGAAATTTATTTTATAAACTACGCCGACTTTCGTGGATTTACTCATGGTCGTTATTTTATAAAATATACCAATGCTACAGGGGTTCCTCCCCTATTGGTCTCGCTTTTTTAAACTATGGCCTTCTCATTTTTCATTGCAAGAAATCCGAAGGCTTGAAAAGATACATGTATGGGAAAAAATAATCATTTCTTCAGTTATTTCCTTACTTTGAACTCTCCTAGTGAATTGCAGTATCATCATGCATTGGTACGTAGGCTCTAGTCCAGGTTGCCATCATCAATAAAAAATCGTTGTGATCATAATGTTAGTCCATGATACATGTATTGGAAAAATTAACCATATTGAGAACTCGATATGATCACACCTTGCAGATAGCAATGACATTTTCCTTGTCATGTTTTGTGTGGCCACCTACTACCAGCACGTAATTTTAGGCATACTTTACCAACAAATCAGTTAGCAGTCTAAGCAGAAAAAATTGTTAAAATGATTTAACAACTCAATCCCTCTTACAGATCCTTATTTCGTAACATACTACCTTCTAGACAGGCCATTCTCTGCTTGAGAGTAGGATGTTACAAATATATACATGGTTAATCTTATATATGGGACACATACTGTTACCAATCTCACAAATAACCAGCACAGACACTAAAACATCGATTTTTTGAGTTGTAAAATCATACGGAGTAGTAAAGATAATAATGCTCATGAAGCGGTCCTTCCTTAATATAGCCTACTTTGAAGTTGTGTTACATCTAACTCAATAATGCAGCCCGGTGTCCCATAAAATTTAATGGTGGCTTATTCTAAAATAGTCAGACTCGATTGCATATTGTTGGTGGTCATAGTGTTGTATTTGATGCTTCTTGTGTAAAAATGACAAACCCAGAGCACCCAAATCAGATCCTTCTCCAAAATCTTGATCCTCGCAACAGGTTGTGCAATGGAACATGGTTGATTATTAGAGCATTCCAAGATAATGCAATCAACACGGAGATTGTTTGTGGACAACATGCTAGAAATAGAGTGTTTATACCGAGGATCCCTTTGTCGTCCTCGGAGGACATTTCACTTTCTTTCAAGTTCAAGAGGAAATGGTTTTTAAACCATGCTCTAACCATTCTGATTTGCATGTAGGTGCAAGTTCCTTTTTCATGAAAGTAGCAGGAGCTGCTATTTTATTGCCAATACGAGGAAATGCCTCATATGAGAAAACAAAGATAGAAAATACAGAGACTGATATCATGTATGAGAATATCGACGAGAACTTAGAGTGAATTATACATATATATGTACTATGAAGAAGGTACGTGTAACATTTGTTGTCGACTGCCTGTAATTTGCATTTGTCTTTCCCATATAGAAACACGTGTATTGTGTATGGAGAATCAACCGGGCGCATCTTCTTCATGATGTGGTGAGTGTGCGATGTTAACATGAGATGATGTCTCATACAAAATTATAATGTCGTTTGCTCGAGGGGCAAGAACGTGGTCAAGAGGTTGTGATTTCTATTATTCAATTTCAGGTGTGCATATGTGCATTCAGGTCCGGCTCTATGTTTTGCGGGGCTCTAGACGAAGTCGATTGCACGGGCCCCTAAACACTACTTGTTGCTGGAAAATACCTTTTAAAATACCTTTTTGTGATTTAATAAGTTTAATTTCTCGTTTTCTTTTATTCCTCTTCGCAGCACCAGGCTTCTGTCTGGGCGCCATATTACATAAAATTATGAAAACATCAATTACATCATATAAAGAATTAAAGATAGAATATAGTACCCTAAAAGGCAAAGGATATACAAGCAATCTGGGATGAGGTTTAATCATGGTATATATGTACTGTTTGCAAGATTTAACCGTCTGGATTTGATATACCTTCGGGGGTACCCGGGATCAAATCTACCTGTCTGGCGTCTGCCGTTCGGTGGTGGTGATAGATGATGATTGACAATCGAGTCTCCGACGCCGTGTGCGTTAGTCGCCTACAGCCTACTCCGGACCGAACGGAAGATGTGAAGAGTGTAGCCGAACAATCAGGGACTCGGTAGGAGATGACCGTGACACGAATTAGTCCCCCACGTGGCGTCGTCAGGGCCTGGGCGTCATGGCTCGTGCGCTTCCAGGAAGCATGCACGATGGGCCTTTGCAAAAAAAAAAAAACTCAGGCAGATGTATATACCATAGGGTATATATGCGTATATATTTTTGGGCCTCCCAGTTCCATGGGCCCCTGGCCGTTGCCAGGTTCGTGGTGGCCTAGGGCCGGCCTGTGTGCGTGTATACACAATCCATCTGCCAAACCAATTATGTCCCATTGAACAAACAGTACAGTATTAGGTTTGTTTCAGAATTTTAATTTGGATTTGTTAGCATTTTGCATATATGTTTTTCTGTGTGGAAAGTTGAGCCAAACATAGTGGTTTTCCTTCTCTGATATGGAAAGAGTGAAGTGATCCAAGCCAAACATAGTACAGTACACGATGAGTTGCACCATTAAGGAAGCAGTGAACAGTAATCGATTGCAAACTTCATCAGACTAAATAGAGAAGATGCCCTGCGTAGATTGAAACTTCCGTTGCAATGCTGAGCTCCCGAGCTTTGTTACTATGTCGGTTTCATGTGCCGATTGACAGTTGTTTGAAAAGTGTTGTCCTGTTGTTTAGAAATATTTGACATCTACCTTCATCCATTTGGAGTCCAGCTGCTAATAAAATGCTCCTAAGAAATCGAGAAATACAAAACGATCTCCAGAATTTCCCACAACCACCATAGCCAGCGGCCGCCGACCAACACCAGCGCCGCCAAGGCGGACGCCGGGAGAGACGCCGAACCTCCACCATTGCAAGATCCAAAATTGCATCATCGCCAACGAGGCTTTGTGAGTCGATGAACAGGCATGCTGCACGCAGTGAGGCACATGTCGCTGTGGCACGTCGACCGGGGGACGTCTCCGCGCTGTCTTGGACCAAGATCCACCGCCTCCCATTGACGAAGTCGGAGAAGAACAACAAATCCACCACCTTCGGACCAACATCCTCGTTCCATTAGAACCACCTCGCCCTGGCCGTCAGCGTCGTCGCGGATAACAACGAACGTTGGCGACACATCGAGAAACTGTTCTCGCCAGATCTGAAAAACGGCAAGAAGACCAAGCTGTCAATCTGAATGACCGATCAGCACACGTTGCCATCAACTCCGAGGCGGGTCGTCGCTAGTGTGGGGGTAGAGTTGAAGCAGATTTATTCGCATGGACGCCGCTCCCACCACCCCAACGACGCACCAAAGGATACAAAACCTAACCCTAACTACTAGGCCAGAACGGTGGAACGAGGCCCCCCTCCCTCCCACCGCCGCCGGAGCGGCAGGCGGAGGGAGAAGGGACCAAGGCCAACGCCCTGGCCGGATGAGATCGGGAGGACATTTTTCCGCCGCCGCCTGCTCGCGAGAGCAAAACAAGAACCGGTTTTGGTTTGTTCCGTCACTTGGTAGCGATCTTGAAGGTGCCCAAATCAATCTGTTGTGTTTACCATTCCAGCACCTGAACAATATTGATGATTGCTCCGAAACTACAAACTCCTGCCGGGTTGATTTAAATATCTAGTACTTTCATGGGTGAAAGCAGATTTTTTTTAATAAGAACTAATGTTGCTCCTCCTGTGCGTATGACTGTGTTATACATGTATCTCAGTAACGATCATACAATGTTTCATTTTTTAAGACGTGCGTGCACATGCATAGTTACTAGTGATGTTTAGGTGTTCTAAGCATGCAATCAGTTTATGTTTAATCTCTTCCTACTGTTGTTATTAGATCTAACTAACACTACAATTAATCAAATCAAGTGAAAAATATTGAAGAAAACATTTGCATCTCGGCGCGCAACGCAAGTTTGATCATCAGGTCCTTCATAACTCGATTCTTCATCTCTTGTCAAGCTACATATATGTGACCTCTTGCCAAATCTCAGCTTCTTGTCGGCACTTTGCTTAGTCTAACACAGACGCTCCGACCATCCCCCTCACACATCTCTAACATAAGGTCTTCTTCTTCCTCCCATCACTTTGTGCCACTCTTGTGTAAAGATTGGACTATATAATTTGTGTGCAGATGTTCGAGCAACATCACTATCCACATAGTACCGAAAGTTAGCCGTCATTTGATGCTGAGATCAGAGGACACACATGTGCAAAGCCATTACATCACATAGCTATTTTTTTCTACTCCTAGTATTTAACGCAGGACAGGTAGGTACTACTCCATCGTTGATGTTCACCTGTGGTTAATCACCAGCAGGAGTAGGAATAGGAGCAGCAGGAGTCACAGAAGCATACAAGACATGTTCACTGGGGAAAAAAATGCAAAGTTCTAAAATATTATTACCGAAACAAAGTGAACTAACTAACAAATTACCGAGATAAATATTTTTTCATTAGTTAAAACAAATATTATTACTGAAATAAAGTACTCCCTCTTACCCATATTAGTTGACTTATATTCATCTAGATATGAAAGTTTTAGTGCTAGATACGTCCGTATTTAGACAAATTTAAGTCAACTAATATGGATCAGAGGGAGTACAAAAAAGATACAGAGAGGAAATAATTCCTACTTCCCCACAGCCTTATCTAGATAAATTAATGGTAGTAATCTAGGTAAATATAGTTGTGACCATGTTTAACTATGAGTTTCTCTGTGCTGCAGAGCTTTACAGTAATTTATGATTAATATGACACCTGGATTTCAGGAGTATTGCCACCAAATGAATAATTAATCAACGTAATTGGTTGTCCAACATTTTCGGCATCCCTCTCCCTACCATCGGAAATAAGAACCTACTTCAGTATAAATGCAAAACAATTTATGCAAGGTCGACACAAAGTCACAAACTCCCAGGAACTAAATAAGTTTTTCTTTTGGTCTTATTATATTGATTGCAGAAATATGGTGCTAAAGTAATTGCAACAGTCAACAATTAACGTTCTTAGCCTCATGTTCGTAGTTTTATAACAACATCCACTTCAGTTAGTTAAACCATGAAAGCAAAAAAGTGGAAGCAACATCGGAAAATGCACACAAGTAAATACGAAGATGCACATACCAGGTGGGATTCATGAACTTGGGAAGTTCAGACGGAAGAAAGGACTCTAGATAATCGGACCTTGGCAAGACCATGTCAGAGGCTTTACCCTTGAGGCCATTCTTCTTCACACGAAGAACTACACGTATGCTACACATGGGAATGCTTCGTAGCACCAACGGTGGCGGGCTGTCCGGTGGGTCATACCTCAAGCAGGGAGTTGTGCAGATGAAGAGGCGCTGGCGAACGAAAACCGGCTGGGTGTACCGGGTCTAAGTAAATACAGTTGTAAACCGGCAGGGTGTACCGCGGACTACCAGTCCACTACATGAACAAATTCTTTTCCATCTTAAAAAATGATTTGACTTTGGTAATAAGAGGTCTGCAGATGTGTCCATGTCCCACAACTATGGTTGTTGCTTGTCGTTTATTAGTGTGTGCATAGGATTTAGATTCTGAGTATTGATTATTCTAAAATACACAAAATCTCTGATTATCCGTATCGCATATCGAAGTCTAGATTATGACAAGCAGGAAGACTTTTTTTAGGGAAAATTTTAAGGCTATTTGAAACAGCTTATGGAAAATGTGGAATATGTATTACTTAGTTACACTATAACCACGTTTTTCATGTGAATATTTTCTTCTAGATATGAGCATAATCATAAGAGTCCTTTGCCATAGAACAAAAGACCAGGTAAATACTAATCTGTGTACCTCAAGTATTGTGCATAACTTAATTTTTCATTGGTCGCAACATCAAAATCTGATTAACCAGATACATGAAACAAACAGTATACACTCTGTTGAACATGTTCTCGAAAAAAAACTATAGTTAGAATAAGTTATGTCAATATTTCTTAAAGGTTTTGAAGTTGGGCATAATCCCATATTTACAGCTGTATATGGATGCCATTATATGTAATTCATCAGCCATCAACATAATCTGGACCAGAAATATTCACAAAGGATGTCTGCAGACTTCTATGCCTATAGACAGGAAGACAAGAAATACCCTAATGTCTTTGTTTAGTTTTCATCTAGCATTTAGAATCTTCTTGTATCTCTGTATAATTTATACAAGATATTGTCAGTATGATCTAAGTTATGCAGTGAAGAAGTTCCGCTCTTGAAGATTTAAAACGAGCCTGTTTCTGTAGGTATGTAAGTGATTTATATCCACACATGTTTTTCCAGTCTTGCTGTCATCCAAATATATCAATTAGTGGTAAATTTCAGTAGACACTCAGTAGACCACTCGTAGAAATTATGCGTGTTTCTCAAAAGAGTATTGATGAAATTAAGTTGCTGCATACTTTTTTTCCTTATAAAGAACTGTACATGCCACTAAGTAGTTTTTCAATGTTATCAAAATGATAATTCCCATAGAAGTAGTTTAGAAATTCTGACTTCTAACCTAATGGAAAATAACCATGTTAATACAACATTTCCTTAATTGTGCATCTGGATAACATGTTGGCATCTGCATTTTTTCATTTACGGTTCCTTTTGAAACAATCGGTTGAATTGATCATAAATGAAATAATTACATGATGAAAAATGCATTTGGTCTCATACATGAAGGAAATGAAACGCTGGGACCTTGAATAGTAAGAAAATTTAGTTTACTCCCACTATGCTACTGTTTAGTCTATTTTATATGCATGTGATTAACCATTATGGAGAAGAGGCCTAGATATTACAGAATTTTATTTCCTAAGAATTCCAAATGTACTGATAGGACTCAAGAACCAATAGGATTCTGCTCATAGAAATTGAGAGCCCCGATAGGTTGCCAAATTGCTGCCATGGATGTAGTATATGCTTTACATGGGACTGAAGTTTTGTGCAACGAAGTAAATGCCAGTAAATCATTTCTTCGATTCTCCTTTCAGTTGCTCCCTCCTACACTCTTTTCAACCCTTTCTAGCCATCTATGCCTGATGAAGCAATACATCTAAAACTCGAACCTGTGAAGTCATTTGCTTTTCTTGGCACTCCTACAGTTTGTGTTCATTCTATTTCTACTGAAGACAAAAACGAAAATTGATAGACACACATTTTCTGTAATTACTTTCTCTTATAATGACACACAGAGTTTTTTCAAGGATTATTCTGCATCTTACTAATTACTTTTTTCCAACCCACATATTACAGATTAGATAGTCTCTTCTTTCTGTATGCAATCAAAAAGTAGTTTGCATTTACTGCAAGATGTTTCCCTCGTATTTTTTTTGCCTGAACCGTTCACAAAAATAATGTCGCTTGTTTCAAACTAATTACTTTCAGTACATAGTAACGTGGGTTGATGACTAGTTTCTAGATAACTGGATGGTAGATATCTAAGTAAATACAGTTGTAAAGTTGGGAACAACATTGGGGATCAAAGAAAGCAAAAAAAAAAGGAATGCAGAAACATGCACGTATCAGCTGATGGGATTCATGAACTTGGGAAGCTCAGATGGAAGAAACGACTCTAGGTAACCAGATCTTCGCAAGACCATGGCAGCAGTGTCTTTGCCGCTGATGTCATTCTCTCCAAAGTAGGGAACAACCGACAGCACTTTGGTTTTGCTAATGTCAACTGTTACCACGGACACATTTGGAATTCCTCTGGGCCCCTCCCCTTTCTCGGACATGAGGAAAAACACAATGTCTGGATTATCCATGCTGACCTGAGGAAAGGTAAGAGCTTCACGCGGCAAAGATTTGTTGAGGTCCCACAGTTGAGCTGATGTAAAGGAACAAGTCATTTTCCACTCCATCCCCCCAAAGTCTGTTTTCCTCAAAATGTGGTAGGAAACAGTGAAGCCGGTGTGAGGGCTCAATGGGCCAGCGAGATACTCATCCTTGCGAACAATATCAATGAACACAAGATCATCATGCTGCACCCCTGTATCAGCTTTGGTGACACATAAAGCGGAGTTCCGGTCAAGGACCCGCCTTTGTTTTAACTTGCGGTTAAGAATGGGCAGCCGTAGATAAAGAAGAGTGGGTCTCTTGTGAAAAACCTCGCAGATTAAGAGACCTCCTATGCCATAATTCACCCAACATAGTGTCTTGTTGAAGGGAACGACCCTATGTGTACTCCATGCATCCAAGTCGAAGAACTCATCTGATTCATAACTGATAGGTAAACCTTTCTCAACTTCCCAGCTGTGCTCGTGGTTGTTGATGCTGGATCGAAGCACGCACAGCTCAGCTTCCATGTCCGCCAGCGCCGAGGGTCTGCATAAGACGAGCTGCGCTATGGCAAACTCTCCTTGGGCACGGGACAAGATGCCGACAGTCTCCAGCTCAAACCTGCGGTCCATTGTTACCTCCTTGCCATTCTTCTTCACACGAAGAACTACAGGTATGCTACACATGGGAATGCTTCGTAGCACCAACGGTGGCGGCGGGCTGTCCGGCGGGTCATACGTCGAGCAGCAGCAGGGAGTTGTGCAGATGAAGAGGCGCTGTGGAACGAAAACCGGTAGGGTGTAGCGGGTCTCTTCCGTCTGCAGAGAATCCGGTATGAGGCTGAGCAGGAGAAGGTCGCGGTGGGCCGCCACGAGAACGCACCGAGAGCCTGGCTTTGGGCCGCGCGGCCACTTGAGGAAGAGCCGGGAGATCATGGGGGGCTTGGCGATGCGGAAGGCGACGGAGAAGGGGTCGCCCGGGAAGGTGTCGTCGTCGATCCTGTAGAGAGGCGCGGTCGGGTCGTCGTCGTCCGGGAAGGGCTCGACGTCGTCCATCCGGAAGACGAAGCGCTCGAGCATCATCCAGTTGGCGGTGGCGGTGGCCATGGGCGCGGCCGTGTCGAGAGACGGACTCTCCTAGGGTTCTTTTAGTGGTGGCTGCCTGCGGGGACTACGGGGAAAAGGGGAAAAGCGGACGTGCGAGACGGACTCTCCTAGGGTTCTTTTAGTGGTGGCTGCCTGTGGGGTCCACGTGTTCTCAGTTTTTGGGCCAGTTTCATGGAGGCAACGCATAGCCGAAGCCCAAAATAATTGGATAATTTATGTGTCATTTATTTCTGTAGCTAAACCGTTTCCTGTATCCGGCGAGAAGTACCGTCTTCAGAGCCCAAGATCAGGATCTTGGCACGTAGGGCTAAAAGCATCTTCACTCGTCTATCCAGGACGCCGATCCGGACGCCGAAATTTTGTCTGGATATTGAAAATTGGCCGAAATTTTGTCTGGATATTGAAAATTGGCCCAGTCGCGTATCTAGGAAAACAACTGCATTCTGCATCATCTTTGGGATCACTAGCATGGATCGACCATCTTACAGTGAACGTCGTCTTTGGCGGCAACCTACAATTCAAGTAGTGTAGATTCAATATAGTACTAAAGTGCTTGTGTAAAAATTATTGTCCAGGCGGCCCAAGTTGTCCAGTGAAGAGGCATCATCTACTTCTGACGGCCGTCTTCAGACCTCCCCAAGGCCCAAGGCGCCTCAGTCACCTCCCGAGGCGGCGAAACCCTAGCCGCCCGGCCGCCGCCACCTCCCACCGTCCTTCCTCCCCTCGTCGCCCCCTGAGGCCGCTGCTGGTCTAAGCCTAGCAAAGCCGGTGAAGGGGGCGGCGGGGATCTACTGCCTCTCGGGTCCCTGCGCGCCGGTAGGAAGGAAGACCGCCGTGCTAGGGAACGGGGGCCGTCATGGAGGTTCTGGTGCATCCCCCTTGCCTTGGCATCACGCCTTCCCTCCATCATCGTCCTCTTCCCCCCGAGGTTTGGCCCGTTTGCCCTGCTTCGTCCACAAATCACCACCTTCGCTGCCATTGCTTGGACTCGGTGCACGCCTCTCGCTCCTCTCCCTTCCGGCTTTCAGTCGTTCCCACCCTCTCGACGTTGGTGCGCCTCCTCTGCCCAAGCTCGCGCACATTGCATGCCTTTTCTAGATCTGGAGACTGGGCGCCGCCGGCTCTGCTGCTTGGCTCGGCCGCGTCGGCTCCACAGCTTCTTCAATCTGGGATCCGGCCCAATTTCTTGCCTCCCGCTGCTGTTGACCTCCATGGTGCATCTGGGCGGTCGGGTTGCTTTCCTCCTGGATCAAGGTGGATATGGGTATCCGGGCGAAAGCCTGACGACGACGTCGCCCGCGAGCGTCGCTATTTCTCCTTGGAGGCGTCGTGGAGGAACCCATCTTTTGCTTGTGGTCGGCTGTTTGGGGATGTTCAGGAACCGAGCGAAAGCTCTGTCCTGACTTTGGTCAGTACTGGTGATGACGGCGCCCGAGGGCGTCGTTCACTTCCCTGGAAGCGTCATATTGTTCCCATCCCCGGATTAGCTTTGGTGCTTCCGACTTGGGTGTTCTCGACAAGCTCCGGTCTTCGCGCAATGCTCTCCGTCTCCATGCCAAGCTATATTCTTTGGATCTCCATGAAGTTTTGGTTGGCCTACTCTATGGGATGTTCGTGCTAGCGGTGTGATCTCGGTGACCGCGGTCCTTCGGTGCCGTTTGAGGTTCTCGCAGCCTCGCTTTGTGCTCAGGTTCGCTTATCTTTTGATGGTCGTTGAGGCCAAGAGGAGGTGCGGTGGTTGTCTTGGTGGAACCCTGCCCTTTGGTGGTGACCTCGGCAGGGGGATGCCCTTCGACGATAGCTGCGACTCTCCTAGTTCTTCAAGGTGTAGAGTGTTCGCTCGGCAGGCGGGTGATACGTCCAAAACGTATCTACTTTCTCGAACACTTTGTTATTGTTTTTCCTCTATACTTGTGTGATTTGGATACAACTAACACGGACTGATACTATTTTCAGCAGAATTACCTTGGTGTCTTGTTTTTGTGCAGAAAATGAACTATCAGGAAAAATCCCGGAAAATATGCCAAAAATTATATTTCACCAGAAGATCCACGGAGCCAGAAGGGGATATAGAGGGGAGGCCTGGGGGGGGGGGCAGACCCACCCTAGGCGCGAGCCCACTAACCCCCCACCTGGGAGAGGTTTGGCCACCCCAGGCAGCTTCTCGGCTGTGGCATCCCGCAAAACCACTGCTAGAAAATCGCGTTGTTTTTGTGCATTGCATCATCATGACCGCATGCTCATGTCATCATGCCACATTGCATTTGAGCATCGTCATCATCTTGCATTTGCTTGCATAAAACTATTTGCGGAAAAACCTGTTTTTGTTTTCTAAACGCCCCGTCTTTGTTCCAAACGCAAAACCCGGGCCTCCGGATTATTTTGTTTTGTCTGCTATCGGTTTGCAAAAGCCCTGTTTGAAATAAATAAAATATTTAATTATTTTTAGTGGGGCAGTCGAACGGGCCGATTTGACCCAGTCGACCACCCCTGGAATAAAAATCGGTCCACCTAAACCAGCCCACCCGAATCCTAAAACTACCCAAACCTATCCTACCCACCTATCCCAGCTCGCCACCTCACCCCTCCCCCAATTCCCTACCCACCCTGCCACCTCATCAATCCACCCTCTCTCCCCCCTTGTTTTTTTCTCTCACCACAGCCCCATCGACCCACCCCCACCGACACCTCGGCCCCCACCTCCCTGGACCCACTCCCCTCTCCCCACTCACTCACACCCTCCCGCGGGCCCGCACCCTGGCCCCACAGCCCGCCTCACCTCACTCCCCTCCACCTCACCCGTCGCAGCCCACCCCAACCCCACTGCCACCGCGGGCCCACCCCGCCGACGCGTCCCCCACGCGTGGCCCGTCCCGCACCCCCACGCGCTCCTCACCCCGGTCCCGCACCCCTGGCCCCACCCGACCGCCCCTGGCCCCGCGCGCCCCACCCCGCTCTCTCCCTCTCTCCTCTCCCTCTCTTCTCCTCTCTCCCGTCCTGGGACCATGGCCCTCCCTGCCGTCGAGGCCCTCCCTCCCTCCTTCCGCCCGGCCACATGGCTGAGCCTCGCCTCCCGCCCATCTCGGCGCCCACTGCAGCCTCCTCCGGCCGAGGCTCGCCCTCCTCCTCCTCGGCCCGAACCCACCGGTCCTCCTCCCGCGCCTCTCGCCACCGCCCTCGGCCTCGCGCCCACGCCTTTTCCTCCCTCTCTCCGCCGCCCCTCTTCCCGGTGCCTGCTCTCCGTGCTCGGCCCTGTCGACCACGCACTGCCTGCCCGAGCTCCCCGTGGCCTCCTCCCGCACCGCCCGCGCCTCCCTGGCTCCGTCCCTGCGCCGCCCCCTCTCGCCTCGTCCCCGCCGCCGGCGAGCCGCCTCCGGCCCCTCCTCGCCGCCTCGCCTGGGCCCCGTCGGCCTCGCCCACCTCCGGCCGTTCCCCCTCGTCGAGCTCGTCACCACCGGCGTCCCCTCTGCAGGCCGCCACCGCCATGGCCTCCGCCTCGACGCCCCATCCTCACCTTCCCGCCGCCGTCCCCCTCGAGCTCGCCCGCCTCTGAATCGCCTCCCCCAGTTCCTCGCCCATGAGCCGTGCCCCTGCAAGCCACGCGGCCACGGCCAGTTTCCCTGACCCCGCGAGCCCGTGCGGTCACCTACCTTGCTTGGATGTTCAACAGGCCCTGTAGCGGTTTCAAAGCCCGTTGAAGAGGAAGTCTTCCATTTTGCTCGGGTTCATGGTGGACCACAAGGCCGTCTTCGCAAGATCTCCGAGCCCGATGAACCGCGTCAAGAACCCGCGTGCTCCGAAGACCGTACCGTACCCGGTGGCTCTAGACGAACCCTCTACAAGATCTTCGTCACGGAAACCCCGATGCCTTCGACACGGCGATGATGCCGTCGTGAACCCGATGGCCGAGACGTTGAAGACCCGATCCCGGATTCGAAGTATAAACCCTGACATTGGCTTCACGATCTCCTTCACGGATGCAAGACCCCGTTCCCGGAGGCGAAGTCCAGACCCGAAGACCGCCAAGATCGCCACCGGTACGACAAGCACTTCGGCGCGGAACGCCAAGTTCTTCTTCCCGAATGCCAAGACCGATCTCATCGAACCGAACCTTGCCTTCCCGTCGAACCCTGAGACCGATCAATCGAACCCCAAGATCGTCGAACCCTAAAGTGTGCACCTTTTCCCGAGCCCCTATTTTATAAATGCTTTATAAAAAAAACTTGTTGCATATTAATTGTTCATCTCGCATGCATATCATGTGGGTTTGGGGCATTTTGCCAGTTCACCTCATAATTAAATATGGGCTCCATATGCGGACAAATCTAGTCTAATATTGGCCCCATTTAAATTTGTGCATTGAACCGGTGATATAATTTGCCTTGTTAAGACAACATTTAAATTGCGGGGCGTATAAACAACTTGAACCATGTAATTAAATATCGGGACCCCGGTTCCGCTTAATATTGCCTAGTTGCATCGCACCTTTGCCATGTCATACATCATACATGCATCATGCCCGCTCTTTTGCCGTAGTATTAAATAGTGCCTCCGGTGTTTCTTCTAGTGCATTGCTTCTTCGCGGATTAGGCCGATGAGTTGATGCGAGTGTCGACCCGATATTCGGATGAACCTTCGGCAATGTTTTCAGGCGAGCATCTCCCCCTTTCTACCTATCTTACTTTTATAGTATTTATTCCCTCCTGTTGATCTATTGCTATCTGTGTTGCGATGCTCTAGTTTTCGTACCCGTGATATCCCTTGCAGCCTCATATTGCCTTGGACACATCCTATTACCTGATGTTTGGTAGATAGTTGGACTCGCGCGTCGTAGTCGCTTGCTCAAGTGCTGTTGCGTGTCGTCAAGTGCCACAGTTGTTGGAGTATTGCCACATGTTTGATGTTGGAGATGATCTCGGCTTTACTTATCGTTCACTTTAATTACTGTTTAACAACTAAAATTGAAGTAGGTAAGCAGAGGCACAGGTGGGCAATAGATGTTATTTGGTTGTTAACCGTCCACTTGTGTCCCGTAGGACCCCGAGTGCTTGATACCTGTTCCTTGATTTATCGCGCTATCCACATCCGGGAGGATTATGGGACCCCCCTGAGCCAGAGCTTGATTCATTCTTATTTCTTGGGGCCACAAACTAGTTTGAGGTTTTATTTACGATCCTGTACTGATGCCATGTTTTACTGCTTTATTACGATTGTGCGAGGAGCACACTGTACTGTTTAGGTAAGCGGAGTGTTTTCGCGGTATCGACAAGCCCAGTTTTGGGTTCCCAGTCGTTTACAGCCACTGGCACAAACCTTGAGTCAGTCTCGGAGTCAGCTAACTTCGTTGCGGGTCTACTCAATGGGGTGGCCCCCTGAAATATTTTTGAATCCTGTGATTGCTTTGTCGTGAAGGCCTCGTTGGGTTTTGATTTGGTTTTTCCGAGGTTGATCGAGTGTGTGTTGCTATTGGTGCACCCCGGCCGGGTAAAACTTTCTGAAAGCCGTGTCCGCGGTTATGGACGACTTGGAGCACAGTATCTCGATCATAGACAACTATAACTAAAGTAGTGCTATAAATTTGACCTTATATTGACTAGTAATTAGCTTCACTATAATGGAATGGCTAAATAAAACTGCCAACAATTGCTTGCTTGGGTTGTCGTTTGCGACCATGGTACTTGACTAGTAAGTATTGCAACTATAAGGGAATGGCTGGATAAAAGTACCAACAACTACTGGGTTTGGGGTTATCTCATGCTAATTGTATCTGACTAGTAAGTGTTGCCACTATAACGGAATGGTTAACTAAAAGTGCCCACTGCTTATTTTATCAGGACGATCATCTATACCTGACTAGTAATTACTACAACGATAACTGAATAAATAAAACTGCCAACTGTGTGAGTTCCTCGGTTGACTTCCTCGTTTGGTTTCGAGGGGGAAACACCAGGATGGGTTTGTTTGATGGTAGCATCAGGGTTGGTTCCGAATAGATCCTTCTTATCCCTCTCTGATAGCCGCCAGTTGTATCGAGTCTCTATAGGTTGTTTAGTGCATGCCTTTGCCTTCGATCCACCATACCTACGTGGCGAGGACGCCGAATTCTAGCCTCGCTGCATCGGCCTCGATCGACGCTCCTCTTTTCCTTTGCCCTTTGTCGGCACCCCTTTTGTTTAAGCAGGTTTTGAGATCGGCGTCGTTAGCGGGGTTACCCTCCGGCTTGGCCTCGGCAGGTTATGGACGCCATTGGTTATTCTTCAGGGCTCTTAGCCCCATTTGCATCTTGTCCGTAATGGACGCTCTATCGCTTCAAGGTGATTTGGATCTTTGTATATAATATCGTATTCTTGACTCTTTGAGTCATTTATATATCTGTTCTATGGGCCCCATCGAGGACTGTTGTGTGTAATGTTATTACGCTTTCCACCAGCGAAAGTGCCTGGTGGGTACCTTTGAATCGTTTCTATGCAGGTTTGGCGGGTTTCGCTAAAACTTGCATAGGGTCGATTCTGAGGGTGTTCTGAGTGGTATCGAGCTCGTGATTGCGATACCCCACAAGTCCAAATTTCAGAGGATAACCTAGCTAACGGCCGAAGTAGAGTGTCAAAACTATTTTTGAAAAAATCGGTGGAATAGTTCTGATTAGGTCTGATTTTACTCCTTACCCCTCTGCTGCTCTCCTCTCACCTCTGCGCGTTTTGAATCCGATCTCTTCTCTCTCTTCGAGTCCAGGAATTCTCGTGGTTGGGTTCCATCGTACCTTCAGGGTTTCGCTCCTTCCTCTGATAACGGTGCTTCTACATCCGGTCATTCTGCTATCTGAGTGGTCCTTTATCTGTGGTACCATCCTTTGTTCCTTGTTTGTGCCTCCCAGTGTTTTCCGACGTTACGACATCATCTACGCCAGATCCGATGCAGAGTCTGCATCACTCCTTTGTTTCCGAACCTCGCTTGTCGAGATCTACAATCTGAATTCCGAGAGTTGGTGGCATAATTCGCCTATTCGTGTGCAGAGTAATGGTTTGGGTGCGCGATGGACTGATCACCATCCGACTACTCTTAACATTCGCTCTTGTACATCGAATCAGTGGATCCAGCAGCTTTACTCCGTCCACGGAAGCTAGAGGTGGCTTTATTTGTTGATACCTCTACCTTCGATCTTTTGTTCCCGGAGTGTTCTCTCGACGGTCACGGACAATGACCTCTTGTTAGTGGTGTCGTGAGGATCTACACGAAGCGAGAAGATGCAGATCACCGACCTTCTTCCCGGTACCATGAGGCGGATCTCGAGGGCGAGATCCATTGTTAGTGGTGTCGAATTGTGGCATCCCGCAAAACCACTGCTAGAAAATCGCGTTGTTTTTGTGCATTGCATCATCATGACCGCATGCTCATGTCATCATGCCACATTGCATTTGAGCATCGTCATCATCTTGCATTTGCTTGCATAAAACTATTTGCGGAAAAACCTGTTTTTGTTTTCTAAACGCCCCGTCTTTGTTCCAAACGCAAAACCCGGGCCTCCGGATTATTTTGTTTTGTCTGCTATCGGTTTGCAAAAGCCCTGTTTGAAATAAATAAAATATTTAATTATTTTTAGTGGGGCAGTCGAACGGGCCGATTTGACCCAGTCGACCACCCCTGGAATAAAAATCGGTCCACCTAAACCAGCCCACCCGAATCCTAAAACTACCCAAACCTATCCTACCCACCTATCCCAGCCACCTCACCTCCCCAATTCCTACCCACCCCACCTCATCAATCCACCCTCCCCTTGCTTCTTTCTCTCACCACAGCCCCATCTACCCACCCCCACCGACACCTCGGCCCCCACCTCCCTGGACCCACTCCCCTCTCCCCACTCACTCACACCCTCCCGCACTGGCCCCACCCACCTCTCCTCCACCTCCTCTCTCTCCCCCTGGCCCACCTCTTGCTCTCCGCTCTCTCCCTCTCTCCTCCCTCGGCCCCAGCCTCATCTCACCTGGCCTCTGCCTCCCGCCTTCTGGCCTCTCTCCTCTCGGCTCTTCCTCACGCTGCCCCTCCGCCTCGCCAGCCTCCTCTGGGCCGCCTCCCGCCCTCTCCGGCCGCCCTCCTTCTCCTCCTCTTCTCGGCCCGCTCCGGCCCGGCCTCACGCCTCCGCCTGGCCTCGCTCGCCCGCCCTGCCCTCTGGGCTCGCCTCGGCTTCTCCCTCCTGGCTTGGGCCCGTCACCTCCGCCTCGCCGAGTTTCCACTCGTCTGAGCCGCCACCGCCATGGCCTCCGCCTCGACGCCCCGTCCTCACCTCCCCGCCGCCGTTCCCCCTCGAGCTCGCCCGCCCGCCTCTCTGCAACTGCCTCCCCGCCCCAGGTTCCTCGCCGCGCGAGCCGTGCCCCTGCAAGCCACGCGGCCACGACCAGTTTCCCCGACCCCGCGAGCCCGTGCGGTCACCTACCTTGCTTGGATGTTCAACAGGCCCTGTAGCGGTTTCAAAGCCCGTTGAAGAGGAAGTCTTCAATTTTGATCGGGTTCATGGTGGACCACAAGGCCGTCTTCGCAAGATCTCCGTCTTCGCAAGATCTCCGAGCCCGATGAACCGCGTCAAGAACCCGTGTGCTCCGAAGACCGTACCGTACCCGGTGGCACTAGACGAACCCTCTACAAGATCTTCGTCACGGAAACCCCGATGCCTTCGACACGGCGATGATGCCGTCGTGAACCCGATGGCCGAGACGTTGAAGACCCGATCCCGGATTCGAAGTCTAAACCCTGACATTGGCTTCACGATCTCCTTCACGGATGCAAGACCCCGTTCCCGGAGGCGAAGTCCGGACCCGAAGACCGCCAAGATCGCCACCGGTACGACAAGCACTTCGCCGCGGAACGCCAAGTTCTTCTTCCCGAATGCCAAGACCGATCTCATCGAACCGAGCCTTGCCTTCCCGTCGAACCCTGAGACCGATCCATCGAACCCCAAGATCGTCGAACCCTAAAGTGTGCACCTTTTCCCGAGCCCCTATTTTATAAATGCTTTATAAAAAAACTTGTTGCATATTAATTGTTCATCTCGCATGCATATCATGTGGGTTTGGGGCATTTTGCCAATTCACCTCATAATTAAATATGGGCTCCATATGCGGACAAATCTAGTCTAATATTGGCCCCATTTAAATTTGTGCATTGAACCGGTGATATAATTTGCCTTGTTAAGACAACATTTAAATTGCGGGGAATATAAACAACTTGAACCATGTAATTAAATGTCGGGACCCCGGTTCCGCTTAATATTGCCTAGTTGCATCGCACCTTTGCCATGTCATACATCATACATGCATCATGCCCGATCTTTTGCCGTAGTATTAAATAGTGCCTCCGGTGTTTCTTCTAGTGCATTGCTTCTTCGCGGATTAGGCCGATGAGTTGATGCGAGTGTCGACCCGATCTTCGGATGAACCTTCGGCAATGTTTTCAGGCGAGCATCTCCCCCTTTCTACCTATCTTACTTTTATAGTATTTATTCCCTCTTGTTGATCTATTGCTATCTGTGTTGCGATGCTCTAGTTTTCGTACCCGTGATATGTGGCATCCCGCAAAACCACTACTAGAAAATCGCAGTTAAATAATGCTTTGTGCATCATCATGGCATCATCATACATGTTTTGCCAAAAACTATTTTGCTAGAAGCCAGTTTTCGTTTTCTAATTTATCCCCTCTCTATTTCAAATGTAAAACCCTTGGGTCGCCCGGATCTTTTGTTTGACTAAAGTATTATACCAAAAGAATATTTAAAAACTAATTAATTTAATATAAACTATTTTGGCCAAGGAGGCAGTCTAGCTGGTCAGGCCAGAGGCCTAACCGAGTCAGACTATCCAGCCCACTTAAACCAAACCCTAATCTCCACCTACCCCAAACCCTAGGCCCTGGTGAGACCCTAAACCACCTACCTTCCTTCAGCCGCCGCCACCCCTGATCTATCTCCACACGCGCGCCTCTCCCCCCGTCCACGCTCCCAGCACGTTCCTCTCGTTCCCGCTAGCGACAACCACCCCACCGGCCGCATCCCAACCGCACACACCCTCTACTCCCCACCCTGTCGCGCCGCAGCACACCTAGCAAGCACACACACGCACACCACGCACGCTCCCCGCTGGCCTCACCCCACCGACAATCGCTCACGCGCGCCTGCTCCCGGGCCCCACCCGCGCGACCCCTGCGCGTCGCCCACCTCCCGTCTCGCACCCACCCCGCGTGATCCCCTCCCGTGCCCGACCTTCTCTCCTCGAGGCCCCATCCCCGCCGCCGGCAGCGACCTTGTCGCCAGAGCTGCTTCCCCCTCCCGCCGCCTCTGGCCTTCCTCTCTCCTCTGGCCGACTGCCGCTGGGGGAACTGCGATCTGCGCCCGTCGACCCGCGGACCGCTCCGCCCGCCTCCACCTGCGGCGTCGCCTCCGCCCGAGCCCAGCCAGCGCCTCCGCCACGCCGCCAGCCCGTCTCCGCCGTCCTCGCCGCTGCCCTCCGTCGTCTGCTCCAGCCGCCTGCGGCCCGCGCCACCTGCTGCCGCGCCCTCCTCGTCCGCCTGCCCTCGTCCGGCGCCCTCCTCGTCTCGAGCTCTCCCGCCTCGGCCACGCCGCCAGACAGGCGCTGCCGTGCCCGAGCTCCAAAGACGCGAGCCCGCCCGAGCCAGCCACAGGCGCCTGAGCTCCTCCCAACTGCTCGTCACCGCCATGACCGCGCCAGCGTCTCGCCTGCCCGCGATCCGCCATCGCCTCGCCGTCCTCATCTGCCCCGCCGAGCTCCACCTCCGCGTGCGCCGCCTCCCCCCGAATCCTCCCTCCGGCGCCACCAGCGGCCTCCGCGTCGACCTCCGCCAAGATTGCCCCAGGCCCCCTGGCGCTTGGTTGAGGCTGATGTGCTCCTGCTAGACGATCTGCCTAGTACCTGTGTGCTCGCATGCGACAAGGCTCGACAAGATCTCCCGAAGACAAGGATGCGTGGTTTGGCCCTCTGCCGAGGAGTGCAGGATTCGGAGAGGTACAGGGACCATGCGACAAGATCGACAACGGGAAGCACAAGCAGGACCGATGACCGGATTAGCCAAGATCTTCACGGAACCTAGACGTCGAGACCGGGGTACGCCTACAAGGGCTCGATGACCGAAGGAACTCTGCACGGACGCCAAGTACTCCGACACGGACCCGAGGATCCGAAGGCCTCCTTCCTGGATCCCGAAGACCGAAACCGTGGAACCGACAGGATCGACCACACCGACGCCATGATCTCCCTCACGGAATTTGAAGACCGTTCCGATTCCTCGAACCCCTCCGAGCCGCCAAGATCGCCATGGAACGACAAGTGCTTCACCCCGGACACCGAAACCCTGGACGACAAGTTCTCCGTCTTGTATCCGCTCCCGCCGATTCCGTCGAACCCTGAACCCTGAGACCGACCCCGAACCCCGGAACCCCAAGACCGTCGAGACCCCTCAATGTGTGACCCTTACCCGAGAACCCTATTTTATAATTTGCCAACTATATAAATTGTTGCATATTAATTGTTCATGCATGCATCCTTGTCTGTGGTTTGGGGGCCTTGTGCCGATTCACTGCATAATTAAATATGGGGCCCATATGCGGGCAAATCTAGCCTTATATTGGCCCCATTTAAATTTGTGTAGCGAACCCGGTGCTATCTTTTGCTAAGCTAATACAACATTTAAATTGCGGGGGTTCTAAACAACATGAACCATCTAAATAATTGTCGGGACCCCGGTTCCACTTAATATGACCTAATTGCATCGCACCTTGCCATGCCATACATCATACATGCATCATGCCGATCTTCTGCCGTTGTATTAAATAGTGCATCCGGTGTTTCTTCTAGTGTTTTGCTTCTTCGCGGATAAGGCCGTTGAGTTGATGCGAGTGTCGACCCGATCTTCGGTTGAACCTTCGGCAATGTTTTCAGGCGAGCATCTCCCCCTTTCTACCTATCTTACTTTTCTAGTATTTATTCCCTCTTGTTGATCTTTGCTATCTGTGTTGCGATGCTCTAGTTTCATACCCGTGATATCCCTTGCAACCATATATAGCCTTGGACACATCCTATTACTTGTTGTTTGGTAGATAGTTGGACTTGCGCGTCGTAGTCGCTTGCTCAAGTGTTGTTGCGTGACGTTCAGTGCCACAGTTGTTGATGTATTGCCGCATGTTGATGTTGGAGATGATCATAGTTTTACTTATCGTTCACTTTAATTCCTGTTTAACAACTAAAATTGAAGTAAGCAGAGGCATCGGTGGGTGATAGAAAATATTTGGTTTCGACCCACTTGTGTCCGTGGGACCCCGAGTACTTGATACATTCCTTGATTTTATCGCTATCCACATCCGGAGGTATATGGGACCCCGAGCGAGCTTGATTCAGTCTTATTTCTTGGGGCCACAAACTAGTTTGAGGTTTTATTTACTATCATGTACTTATGCCATGCTACTTACGTATTTACGTTTGTGCGAGGAGCACCTTTGTCTTGTTAGGTAAGCGTAATGTTTTCGCGGTATCGACAAGCCCAGCCACACTTCGGGTTCCCATCGTTTCTGACCATTGTCGCAAACCTTGAGTCCGTCTCGAGCTTGCTTACTTGCTATGGTCTACTCAATGGGGTGGCCCCCTGAAATATTTCTGAATCCTGTGATTGCTTTGTCGTGAAGGCCTCGTTGGGTTTTGATTTGGTTTTTCCGAGGTTGATCGAGTGTGTGTTGCTATTTGTGCACCCCGGCCGGGTTAAAACTTTCTGAAAGCCGTGTCCGCGGTTATGGACGACTTGGAGCACAGTATCTCGACCATAGACAAGCATAACTAAAGTTTATTGCTATAAATTTGACTTGTAATGACTAGTAATCAGCTTCACTATAATGGAATGGCTAATTAATACTGCCCACAATTGCTTGTTTGGAGTGTCGCTTGCGACCATTGTACCTGACTAGTAAATATTGCAACTACAACGGAATGGCTGAATAAAAGTACAAACAACTGCTGGGTTTTGGGTTATCTCATGCTAATTGTATCTGATTAGTAAGTGCTGCAACTATAACGGAACGGATAAATAAAAGTGCCCACTGCTTACTTTATCAGGATGATAATCTATACCTGACTAATAATTGCTGCAACGATAACCGAATAAATAAAATTGCCAACTGTGTGAGTTCCTCGGTTGACTTCCTCGTTTGTTCTCGAGGGGGAAACACCAGGATGGGTATGTTTGGTGTTAGCTTCAGGTTGGATCCGGATAGGTCATTCTTACCCCTCTCTGATAACCGCCAGTTGTATCGAGTCTCTATAGGTTGTTCAAGGTGCATTGCCGCCGCCACCACCATACCTATGTAGGCGAGGACCGCCGAATTCTAGTCTCGCCGTGTACTGGCCTCAGTACTGACGCTCCTCTTTTTCCTTCGCCCTTTGTCGGCACCCCTTTTGTTTAAGCAGGTTTGAGATCAACGTCGTTAGCAGGGTTACCCTTCCGGCTTGGCCTGGGCAGGGTTATGGACGCCATTGGTTATTCTTCAGGGCTCTTAGCCCCATTTGCATCTTGTCCGTAGTCGGACGCTCCATCTTTTCAAGGTGATTTGGTTCTTTGTACCGTATATCTGTATTCTTGACTCATTGAGTCGTGTTGTATATATATCTGTTCTGTGGGTCCCATTGAGGACTGTTGTGTAATGTTATTACTTCGTTTTCCACATGCACGAAAGTGCCTGGTGGGCACCTTTGAATCGTTTCTATGCGGGTTTGGCGGATTTCGCTAAAACTTGCATAGGTCCGATTCTGAGGGTGTTTCAGAGTGGTATCAGAGCTCAGCAGTTGCGATACCCCACAAGTCCAGCCTGTAGGATAACCTAGCTAACGGCCGAAGTAGAGTGTCAAAACTGTTTTCGAAAAATCGGTTGGATAGATCTGATTAGATCTGCTTTTACTCCTTACCCCTCTGCTATTCTCCTCTTACCTCTACGTGTTTTGAATCCACTCTCCTCTTCCTCTTCGAGTCCAGGATTTCTCGTGGTTGGGTTCCGTCGTACCTTCAGGGTTTCGCTTCCTTCTTTGATAACGGTGTTCTACCATCCGGTGTTCATGCTGCCTGAGTGATCCTTCGTCTGTGGTACCATTCTTTGTTCCTTGTTTGTGCCTTCCGGTGTTTTCCGGCGCGACGACATCATCTACGCCAGATCCGATGCAGAGTCTGCATCACTCCTTTGATCCGAACCTCGCTTGTCGAGATCTTCAGTCTGAATCTTGAGGGTTGGTTGCATAATCTATCTGTTCGTGTACAGAGTAATGCTTTGAGTGCGGGATGGAGTCGCGACCATACCACTACTCTTATCATTTGCTTTGTATATCGAATGGTGGATCGATGCCAATCTACTCCTTCCATGAAAGTTAGAGGTGGCCTTACCTTTAACTTCGTCCGTTGTTTATCCGGAGTGTTCTCTTGACGAACGGGATCAACGACGTCTTGTTGGTGGTGTCGCCGGTTTCAAGACGAAGAAAGCACCATTGTTAGTGGTGTCGCGAAGATCTACACGAAGCGAGAAGATGCAGATCACCGACCTTCCTTCCGGTACCATGAGGCGGATCTCGAGGGCGAGATCCATTGTTAGTGGTGTCGAATTGTGGCATCCCGCAAAACCACTACTAGAAAATCGCAGTTAAATAATGCTTTGTGCATCATCATGGCATCATCATACATGTTTTGCCAAAAACTATTTTGCTAGAAGCCAGTTTTCGTTTTCTAATTTATCCCCTCTCTATTTCAAATGTAAAACCCTTGGGTCGCCCGGATCTTTTGTTTGACTAAAGTATTATACCAAAAGAATATTTAAAAACTAATTAATTTAATATAAACTATTTTGGCCAAGGAGGCAGTCTAGCTGGTCAGGCCAGAGGCCTAACCGAGTCAGACTATCCAACCCACTTAAACCAAACCCTAATCTCCACCTACCCCAAACCCTAGGCCCTGGTGAGACCCTAAACCACCTACCTTCCTTCAGCCGCCGCCACCCCTGATCTATCTCCACACGCGCGCCTCCCCCCCCCCCCCGTCCACGCTCCCAACACGTTCCTCTCGTTCCCGCTAGCGACAACCACCCCACCGGCCGCATCCCAACCGTACACACCCTCTACTCCCCACCCTGCCGCGCCGCAGCACACCTAGCAAGCACACACACGCACACCACGCACGCTCCCCGCTGGCCTCACCCCACCGACAACCGCTCACGCGCGCCTGCTCCCGGGCCCCACCCGCGCGACCCCTGCGCGTCGCCCACCTCCCGTCTCGCACCCACCCCGCGTGATCCCCTCCCGTGCCCGACCTTCTCTCCTCGAGGCCCCATCCCCGCCGCCGGCATCGACCTTGTCGCCAGAGCTGCTTCCCCCTCCCACCGCCTCTGGCCTTCCTCTCTCCTCTGGACGCCCGTCGCCGCCAGGGGGAACCGCAGTCTGCGCCCCGTCGACCCCGCCGGACCCGCTCCGCCCCGCCTCCACCTGCGCCGTCGCCCCTCCGCCCGAGCCCAGCCCGCGCCTCCGCCACCGGCCGCCAGCCTCCGGCCGTCCTTGCCGCCGCCAACCTCCGTCGTCCTGCTCCAAGCCGCGCCTGACGCCGCGCCACCATGACCTGCCTCGCCGAACCGCGCCCTCCTCGCCCGTCCTCGAGCTCTCCCGGCGCCTCCTCGCCCGCCTGCCCTCGAAGCTCTCCCGCTGCGCCCGGCCGCCAAGGACACCTCGCCGCCGGCGCCGTGCTTTCGGCTCCGAGCCGCGGTCCCTCCAAAGACGCGAGCCCGCCCGAGCCCGGCCAAGGCTGAGCTCCGCCTCCTCCCAACCGGCTCGTCCCGCTTGCGACCATGCCTGCGTCTCGCCGGCCCGCCCGCCATCGCCTGCCCTCCTCCTGCCTCATCTCGCCGCCGAGCTCCACCTCCGGCGTGCCGCCTCCCCGAATCCTCCTCCGGCCACCACGGCTCGCGTCGACCTCCGCCAAGATCGCCCCAGGCTCCCTGGCGCTTGGTTGAGGCTGCTGTGCTCCTGCTATACGATCTGCCTAGTACCTGTGTGCTTGCATGCGACAAGGCTCGACAAGATCTCCCGAAGACAAGGATGCGTGGTTTGGCCCTCTGCCGAGGAGTGCAGGATTCAGAGAGGTACAGGAACCATGCGACAAGATCGACAACAGGAAGCACAAGCAGGACCGATGACCGGATTAGCCAAGATCTTCACGGAACCTAGACGTCGAGACCGGGGTACGCCTACAAGGGCTCGATGACCGAAGGAACTCTGCACGGACGCCAAGTACTCCGACACGGAGCCGAGGATCCGAAGGCCTCCTTCCTGGATCACAAGACCAAACTGGAACCGACAGGATCGACCACACCGACGCCATGATCTCCCTCACGGAATTTGAAGACCGTTCCGATTCCTCGAACCCCTCCGAGCCGCCAAGATCGCCATGGAACGACAAGTGCTTCACCCCGGACACCGAAACCCTGGACGACAAGTTCTCCGTCTTGTATCCGCTCCCGCCGATTCCGTCGAACCCTGAGACCGACCCCGAACCCCGGAACCCCAAGACCGTCGAGACCCCTCAATGTGTGACCCTTACCCGAGAACCCTATTTTATAATTTGCCAACTATATAAATTGTTGCATATTAATTGTTCATGCATGCATCCTTGTCTGTGGTTTGGGGGCCTTGTGCCGATTCACTGCATAATTAAATATGGGGCCCATATGCGGGAAAATCTATCCTTATATTGGCCCCATTTAAATTTGTGTAGCGAACCCGGTGCTATCTTTTGCCATGCTAATACAACATTTAAATTGCGGGGGTTCTAAACAACATGAACCATCTAAATAATTGTCGGGACCCCGGTTCCACTTAATATGACCTAATTGCATCGCACCTTGCCATGCCATACATCATACATGCATCATGCCGATCTTCTGCCGTTGTATTAAATAGTGCATCCGGTGTTTCTTCTAGTGTTTTGCTTCTTCGCGGATAAGGCCGTTGAGTTGATGCGAGTGTCGACCCGATATTCGGTTGAACCTTCGGCAATGTTTTCAGGCGAGCATCTCCCCCTTTCTACCTATCTTACTTTTCTAGTATTTATTCCCTCCTGTTGATCTTTGCTATCTGTGTTGCGATGCTCTAGTTTCGTACCCGTGATATCCCTTGCAACCATATATAGCCTTGGACACATCCTATTACCTGTTGTTTGGTAGATAGTTGGACTTGCGCGTCGTAGTCGCTTGCTCAAGTGTTGTTGCGTGACGTTCAGTGCCACAGTTGTTGATGTATTGCCGCATGTTGATGTTGGAGATGATCATAGTTTTACTTATCGTTCACTTTAATTCCTGTTTAACAACTAAAATTGAAGTAAGCAGAGGCATCGGTGGGTGATAGAAAATATTTGGTTTCCGAACGCCCACTTGTGTCCCGTAGAACCCGGAGTACTTGATACCTGTTCCTTGATTTTATAGCGCTATCCACATCCGGGAGGTATATGGGACCCCCCTGAGCCAGAGCTTGATTCAGTCTTATTTCTTGGGGCCACAAACTAGTTTGAGGTTTTATTTACTATCCTGTACTTATGCCATGCTACTTCTGTATTTACGTTTGTGCGAGGAGCACACTGTACTGTTTAGGTAAGCGTAATGTTTTCGCGGTATCGACAAGCCCAGCCACACTTTCGGGTTCCCAGTCGTTTACAGCCATTGTCGCAAACCTTGAGTCCGTCTCGGAGCTTGCTTACTTCGTTGCGGGTCTACTCAATGGGGTGGCCCCCTGAAATATTTCTGAATCCTGTGATTGCTTTGTCGTGAAGGCCTCGTTGGGTTTTGATTTGGTTTTTCCGAGGTTGATCGAGTGTGTGTTGCTATTTGTGCACCTCGGCCGGGTTAAAACTTTCTGAAAGCCGTGTCCGCGGTTATGGACGACTTGGAGCACAATATCTCGACCATAGACAAGCATAACTAAAGTTTATTGCTATAAATTTGACTTGTAATGACTAGTAATCAGCTTCACTATAATGGAATGGCTAATTAATACTGCCCACAATTGCTTCTTTGGAGTGTCGCTACACCATTGTACTGACTAGTAAATATTGCAACTTCTAGCGGAATGGCTGAATAAAAGTACAAACAAGCTGGGTTTTGGGTTATCTCATGCTAATTGTATCTCGATTAGTAAGTCTTTGCAACTATAACGGAACGGATAAATAAAAGTGCCCACTGCTTACTTTATCAGGATGATAATCTATACCTGACTAATAATTGCTGCAACGATAACCGAATAAATAAAATTGCCAACTGTGTGAGTTCCTCGGTTGACTTCCTCGTTTGTTCTCGAGGGGGAAACACCAGGATGGGTATGTTTGGTGTTAGCTTCAGGTTGGATCCGGATAGGTCATTGTTACCCCTCTCTGATAACCGCCAGTTGTATCGAGTCTCTATAGGTTGTTCAAGCAATTGCCGCCGCTCGATCCACCATACCTATGTAGGCGAGGACCGCCGAATTCTAGTCTCGCCGTGTACTGGCCTCAGTACTGACGCTCCTCTTTTTCCTTCGCCCTTTGTCGGCACCCCTTTTGTTTAAGCAGGTTTGAGATCGACATCGTTAGCAGGGTTACCCTTCCGGCTTGGCCTGGGCGGGGTTATGGATGCCATTGGTTATTCTTCAGGGCTCTTAAACCCATTTGCATCTTGTCCGTAGTCGGACGCTCCATCTTTTCAAGGTGATTTGGTTCTTTGTACCGTATATCTGTATTCTTGACTCATTGAGTCGTGCTGTATATATATCTGTTCTGTGGGTCCCATCGAGGACTGTTGTGTAATGTTATTACTTCGTTTTCCACCCGCACGAAAGTGCCTGGTGGGCACCTTTGAATCGTTTCTATGCGGGTTTGGCGTATTTCGCTAAAACTTGCATAGGTCCGATTCTGAGGGTGTTTCATGATATTCCTTGCAATCTCATATTGCCTTGGACACATCCTATTACCTGATGTTTGGTAGATAGTTGGACTCGCGCGTCGTAGTCGCTTGCTCAAGTGCTGTTGCGTGTCGTCAAGTGCCACAGTTGTTGGAGTATTGCCACATGTTTGATGTTGGAGATGATCTCGGCTTTACTTATCGTTCACTTTAATTACTGTTTAACAACTAAAATTGAAGTAGGTAAGCAGAGGCACATGTGGGCAATAGATGTTATTTGGTTGTTAACCGTCCACTTGTGTCCCGTAGGACCCCGAGTGCTTGATACCTGTTCCTTGATTTATCGCGCTATCCACATCCGGGAGGATTATGGGACCCCCGAGCGAGCTTGATTCATTCTTATTTCTTGGGGCCACAAACTAGTTTGAGGTTTTATTTACGATCTGTCTTGATGCCATGTTTCTTGCTTTATTACGATTGTGCGAGGAGCACACTTGTATTTAGGTAAGCGGAGTGTTTTCGGTATCGACAAGCCCAGTTTGGGTTCCCGTCGTTTCTGACCATTGGCGCAAACCTTGAGTCCGTCTCGGAGTAAGCTAACTTCGTTGCGGGTCTACTCAATGGGGTGGCCCCCTGAAATATTTCTGAATCCTGTGATTGCTTTGTCGTGAAGGCCTCGTTGAGTTTTGATTTGGTTTTTCCGAGGTTGATCGAGTGTGTGTTGCTATTGGTGCACCCCGGCCGGGTAAAACTTTCTGAAAGCCGTGTTCGCGGTTATGGACGACTTGGAGCACAGTATCTCGATCATAGATAACTATAACTAAAGTAGTGCTATAAATTTGACCTTATATTGACTAGTAATTAGCTTCACTATAATGGAATGGCTAAATAAAACTGCCAACAATTGCTTGCTTGGGTTGTCGTTTGCGACCATGGTACCTGACTAGTAAGTATTGCAACTATAATGGAATGGCTGGATAAAAGTACCAACAACTGCTGGGTTTTGGGTTATCTCATGCTAATTGTATCTGACTAGTAAGTGTTGCCACTATAACGGAATGGATAACTAAAAGTGCCCACTGCTTATTTTATCAGGACGATCATCTATACCTAACTAGTAATTACTGCAACGATAACTGAATAAATAAAACTGCCAACTGTGTGAGTTCCTCGGTTGACTTCCTCGTTTGGTTTCGAGGGGGAAACACCAGGATGGGTTTGTTTGATGGTAGCATCAGGGTTGGTTCCGAATAGATCCTTCTTATCCCTCTCTGATAGCCGCCAGTTGTATCGAGTCTCTATAGGTTGTTTAGTGCATGCCGCGCTGCCGCTCAGTCCACCATACCTACGTAGGCGAGGACCGCCGAATTCTAGCCTCGCTGCATCTTGGCCTCGATCTTGACGCTCCTCTTTTTCCTTTGCCCTTTGTCGGCACCCCTTTTGTTTAATCAGGTTTTGAGATCGACGTCGTTAGCAGGGTTACCCTTCCGTCTTGGCCTGGGCAGGGTTATGGACGCCATTGGTTATTCTTCAGGGCTCTTAGCCCCATTTGCATCTTGTCCGTAGCTGGACGCTCTATCGTTTCAAGGTGATTTGGATCTTTGTATATAATATCTGTATTCTTGACTCTTTGAGTCGCTGTTATATATATATCTGTTCTGTGGGCCCCATCGAGGACTGTTGTGTAATGTTATTACTTTGTTTTCCACCCGCGCGAAAGTGCCTGGTGGGTACCTTTGAATCGTTTCTATGCAGGTTTGGCGGGTTTCGCTAAAACTTGCATAGGGTCGATTCTGAGGGTGTTACATCGGCCTCCCTCCGCGTCTATAAGTTGCCTTCTGACCTAAAAACTCAGGCGGGTTCGATAGTTTTCCAGAAAGAGTTCCGCTCCACCGCCGCCACCAGAAACCAAGATTCGGATCCAGAAACTCTGTTCTGGCACCCTGCCGGGACGGGGAATTTGGAG
The DNA here is from genome assembly GCA_030063025.1 of Avena longiglumis. NCBI lineage: Eukaryota > Viridiplantae > Streptophyta > Magnoliopsida > Poales > Poaceae > Avena > Avena longiglumis. The sequence goes on along the minus strand of CP125974.1, from coordinate 3,021,516 downwards.
AGGATCATCGCCATCGTCATCACCAACGCATCTCCATCAACCACCAATGTTTCCCTCATCCATGAGTGAGTAATCCCCCGCTGTAGGCTTGGGGATGGTAGGGATTGGATGAGTTCTATCATGTAATCGAATAAAGATCTGTTAGGGCATAGTACCTAGTATCTCTATTAGTGCTATTTGACTTTGTTGCAACTTGTTGTGCTTAATGCTTGTCACTAGGGCCCGAGTGCCATGATCTCGGATCTGAACTTATTATTGAATCATTATGATAGTATTGTTTATGATCTTATCTGCAAGTTGTGTACACATATCATTGTCCGGATCCAAAAGCCCCAAAGTGACAATAATTGGGACAACCGGAGGGGATGGCTGTGGTGTGAGGATCACATGTGTTCACAGAGTGTTAATGCTTTGCTCCGGTGCTCTATTAAAAGGAGCACCTTAATTGCCAGTAGTTCCCTAGAGGCCCTGCTACCACGGGCTGGCTGGACAGAAGATGTTGTGCAAGTTCTCATTGCGAGCACGTATGACTATATTTGGAGCACATGCCTAGGATTGTTTAGTACTTGGATGCTTATTATTATTTATCTGCAATGTCCTAGTTCTTTGAAGTTACATGTTTAGACTCGTCCATGCAACGCCCGTCCATCCATCCCTATGCCTACCGCACTCGAATCCTACTGTTACCGTTACTGTTACTAATGTTGTTGTTTCACTATTGCTGTTGTTGTTGCTACTACAAACTGTTGCTACTGATAAACTTCTGTGAGCAAGAACTATTTCCAGGTGCAGTTGAACTGACAACTCAGTTGTTAAGGCTTGCAAGTATTCTTTGGCTCCCCTTGTGTCGAATCAATAAATTAGGTAATACTATCCGCGAAGACTGTTGCGATCCCCTATCCTTGTGGGTCATAGAGACTATTTTCTGGCGCCGTTGCCGGGGAGCATAGCCTTATTTGTAAGTTCACTTGGATCTATTATTGTTCACTGCTACTCCTTTCATCATGGGGAAGTCTCGTGATGGAAAGTTCCCTATTTTACCATCCACTACAAGAAGAGGTATAGTCCTAAACACCTATGTTGCTCTTGATTCACCGTCTGTTATAAGTAAGGTTGTCACACCACCACCACATGCTCATCCTACACACACTGCTACTACTGCTGAATCTGAAACTGCTTTTGATGCTCATGATGTTACTTCTACTATGCTTGATGCGAGTGGTTCATTAGGTCCTTTTCAAGATGCTACTATGGCTAGTCTAGGAAATACCGAAACTCCTAGTGAAGACACTGTTACACCTGTTAGCTCACCTGAGTCTAGTGAGAGTTTTGATATTAATGATGGTTACATAGAGCTCACTGATGAATTTGTTGAAGAGTGCCGAAACACATATGGTGCTATTGCTATTAAGAGTCTCCTTGCTAGACGTACTATTATTCCCAAGAAGTCTTATGATCCTAAGTTTTCCACCTCTCCCATAGATATTAAAGATAAAGATTATGATTTCTCTCTTGATTTAACTTATTTAGATATTGTTGAGAAAGAACCTTTTTGTGGTACTAAAAATGAGAGTGATGTGGCTCATATGAATGAGCTTTCTACTATGAGTGGTTTGTTCTCTGATGATTTTCAAATGCGCAAGTACTTTGTTGCTAAGATCTTCCCTTTTTCACTAAAAGGAGAAGCTAGGGCTTGGTTTAATAGATTACCTCCGGGTTCCATTGATAACCCTGATTGCTTGATTGCTTCTTTATTCCATAAATATTTTCCTCCCATTGCTAGACATGCTGCTTTGCAGAGACTTTTTGATTTTAAACAGGAAGAAGAAGAGAAATTTCCTGAGTCATGGAAAAGATTTTGTTCCTTGATTCATGCATATCCTGGATGTCCATTACCTCAAAATGAGCTTCTTGATATTTACTATAATGGACTAACTGATGATTCTAGGACCTACCTAGATAGCTTTGCCAATTGTGTTTTTAGGAAAAGGACTCCTATAGATGCTGAAGAATTAATGAACAAGATAAGCAAGAATTATGATGATTGGACTTCAACTGAGCTGAATACACCTGAGCCTATTACTCCTGAACCAGTTGTTCCTGAACCAGTTGCAACACCAACAACAAAGAAGAGGGGAGTTATTGCATTAAATGATGAAGTGATGAAGGAAGTTAAAAAAGTGTCTAAAGTAGAAAGGTATCAGAGCTGAAGATGTGAAGAATCTACCTCCTATAGAATAATTATGTAAGCCAATTCCCCACTCATCTACTATTGAGGTACACTCTCTCAAACACTTTTATGAAGGTGATATTCCTTATGGTAAGCCTCCTGATCAATGCTTAGAGGAACTTGACATTTTTATTGTTAAACAAGGTAATTTTAATAAACAAGTTCAGAATCATTTATTCGAAAACTCTAGAGCTATCCATGAGTTGAAAGATATTGTGGAAAGAACTTCTAATAATATTAAAATGCTTTGTCAACACTTTCAAATGGTTGAAACCCAACTTGATCAACTTGCTAAGGTGCAAAAGGATTTGCTAGTTAATGCTTTAGGAAATAAACATGCTTATGGAATTAGAACTAGGAGTAGTGCAGCTACTGAAGATCCTTTATATCCTGAAGGACACCCTAAAAGAATAGAGCAGGATTCCCAACAAGGTGAGGATAGTGGTAGTCCTTGTAAGAGGAAGAAAAAGAAACATAAGAAAGTTAAGGAACCACTTGGACCTGTTGTAGATCCTAATAGTATATATGTCTCTAATGCTGAAACTGAGAGTGGTAATAATATTGATGAGTCTCCTGATAAGGAGGAATGTGAGGAAGAACCTGAGAAGCACACTATGAACACTAGGTACACAAAGGAAGATTTTATTGCTAATAAAAATGGTAAAGAGAGAGAACCTTGGGTGTAGAAACCTATGCCTTTTCCAGGTAAGAAACACAAGTCAAAGGAGGAAGAACACTACAACAAGTTGTGTGAGTGGATGAAGCCTTTATTTCTGCAAATTCCTTTGACTGATGCTATTAAGTTGCCTCCTTATTCAAAGTATATGAAGGATATTGGTGAAGGGTTCGCAGCATAGAAAACAAAAATTTTCCTACGATGTGAACTATATACCAAGATCTATTTATACTAGATACAAACAACGGGCGGATGTATATCCGTAGAGAACATACCCTTGAAGACCGACAAAGCTTAACGAGTCCAAACTCGTGGTTGATGTAGACGATCTCTTGCCGATCTCAAGATCGAGAGGAAGTCCTAGCGCCGCAAATCAGCAGCGCATCCGTGCTCGCACACACGTTCGAGGCACCGAGCAACCTCCGCCTCCTCGCTCCAGCGATGCAGCGGAAGCACAACTCTTTCTTCTTGAAAAGCCACCGGGAACATGTATCTCGCTAGTCCGAGACCATGGGGATAAATTCTAGAGGGAGAGAGATCCTTCACGAGGAGGTGTGAGTGAGAAGTGAGAGGAGGGCTCCTTTTATAGGAGGAGGGGAACCCCAAGGGGTGGCAGGCGCATGGGGCTGCCCCTTGCCCTCCCTCATCATGTGGGTGGACACTCCACTCACAAAATGACCCTTCAAAAGTCCACTCAAAAACCCACTCAAATTCCCATTAAATTTCCACCAAATTTAATGCAAACTCTCATTAAATAAAACTCTTTTATTTTATTCAGAATTTTGTCAATTACTTTAATGACAAACATTCACAAATAACCCCTTGCTAGAATTCTATTTCACATGCAGAACCACGTTATGCAATTTCACCAAAACCTGTTTCGGTATCTAGTGAAATAAATTCCTGCGCTTGTTTATTCTTTCGGCATGAAACTTTTGCTCCAATTGGATGTCGGTGTCTCTTAAGTGTGTCACCCTACGGTTCGTGAATAATGCGGACATGATCGAGACCCCTCTCAGATCAATAATCGAAAGCGGGGTCTGGAGACCCATACTGACTCCCACACATTCAACGATGACTTTCTTGTGATCGTCGGAACCTTTTACGCTAGTATCTTAATCCCTTTGTCTCACGATATATTACATGTCCGAGATTCGATCATCGGTATCTCCATACCTAGTTTGATCTCGTTACGGACATGCACTCTTTTCTCGTTCCTGTGATATAACATTCTAGTGATCAAATCACTTGCTTGCAAGCTAATCAATGTGATATCACCGAGAGGCCCAGTATATCTATCCGTCATCGGGATGAACAAATTCCACTCTTGATCCATGAGCCTCAACATAACACTTTATTAGTTACGAACCCATCTTTATAATCACCATTACGGTGTGACGTTTGATGTTATCAAGAAACTCTTCCGGTGTTAGTGATTGACATGATCTCATGGTCTAAGGATTAGGATCACTGTAAGTTGTTATAGCAATATAAACTCAATGACTTTGATCGTAATGCTATACTTGGATGAATGTTCATCACATCATTACACTAATGTTGTGATCCCGTTATTAACAACATCCAATGTCCATGATCGAAACCTTGATCATCTTGTTAATCAACGAGCTAGTTTATGAGAGGGGCTTAACTAGGAACTTTCTGTTTGTTTATTAAACACACATGTATTAACGTTTCCGTATTAATACAATTATAGCATGCAAAATAAACATCTATCATATACTTGGAATACACATAATAAACAATTTATTATTGCCTCTCGGGGCATATTCCTTGATCTCACTTGCACTAGAGACAATAATCTAGTTACATAGTGATATATCTAACACCCATTGAGTTCGGTGTTGATCATGTTTTGCTCTAGGGAGAGTTTTAGTCAACGGATCTGCTACATTGAGATCCGTATGTACTTCTAAATCTTTATATCTCCATCCTTGACATGCTCGCGGATGGAGTGAAACCGCGCTTAATATGCTTGGAATGCTTGTGAGACCTTGGGTCTTTGGCATTGGCAATGGCACCATTGTTGTCACAATAGATCACCATTGGGTCCAACGCTTGCCACAACTCCTAGTTCGGATATGAACTCCTTCATCCAAAGCGCTTCTGAGAGCCGCTTCAAGCGACAACATATTCGGCCTCCGTTGTTGATCCGCTACCACAGGTTGTTTGGAGCTCCTCCAACTAACGCTCCGCCATTCATGAGAAATACGATCCGGATTGAGACTTAGAGTCATCCGGATCGGTGTCAAAGCTAAGCGTCGACATAACACTTAGCGACGAGCTCTTCTTCACCTCCAGTATACAAGAAACATATCCTTAGTTCTTCTCAAGTACTTAAGGATATTCTTGACCGCTATCGATGTTAGAACGGATCCGATTGGTACCTACTAGTCAAACTAATAGCGTGTGCCACATCCGGTCTTGTACATAGCATGGCGTACATTATAGAGCCTATGGCTGAAGCATAGGGACTTTGTCCATTATCTCTCTTTCTTCCGAAGCGGACTTTGAGTCTTACTCAATGTCTTGCCTTGCAACATAGGTAAGAACCCTTCTTACTTCGTCCATTTTAAACTTCTTTAAAATCTTATCAAGGTATGTACTTTGCGATAGCCCTATTAGGCGCCTAGATCTATCTCTATAGATCTTTATGCCTAATATGTAAGATGCTTCACCTAGGTCCTTCATTGAAAATTTCTTTGTTTAGATAACTTTTAACACTGTTTAAAAGTTCTATATCATTCGATCAATAATATGTCATCCACATATAGTATCGAAATGCCACATTGCTCCCACTCACTTTCTTGTAAATACAAGCTTCTCCATAAGTTTGGACAAATCCAAACTCTTTGATCACCTCATCAAAGCGGAGATTCCAACCGTGATGCTTGCTTCAATCCATAGATGGATCGCTGAAGCTTGCACACCTTGTTAGCATCCTTAGGATCGACAAAACCCTTTGGTTGTATCATATACAACTCTTCTTCAATATTACCATTGAGAAACGCGGTTTTGACATCCATCTGCCATATTTCATAATCGAAATATGCAGCAATTGCTAACATAATCCTAACTGACTTTAGCATCGCTACGGGGGAGAAAGTCTCATCGTAGTCAACTCCTTGAATTTGTCGAAACCCCTTTGCGACAAGTCGAGCTTTATAGATGGTCACATTACCATCAGCATCAGTTTTCCTTTTGAAAATCCATTTGTTCTCCACGGCCTTTCGGTTGAGGTAATTCCACCAAGTTCCAAACTTGATTTTCATACATGGATTCCATCTCGGATTTCATGGCTTCTAACCATTTGTTGGAATCCGGGCTCATCATCGCTTCTTCATACGTCGCGGGTCATTATTTTCATCAACCATGAAATTTATGACAGATTTCCGTCTGCTCGGAGCTGCAGCGTCTGCTTGACTGCGAGGTTCGGTAGTACTCTCTTCGGAGTTTCATGATCATTATCATTAGTTCCTTCTTCAACAGTGGAGCCAACTCCGGAGCGACTTCCGTATTGCGCTACTCGCCATACTTTGAAGAGAAGGTTCCATAACCTCTTGAGTTCTACCTTCCGACTACTCACACCTTTCGCGAGAAACTCTTTCTCTAGAAAGGATCCATTCTTAACAACAAAACCTTGCCCTCGGATCTGTGATAGAAGGAATACCCAATAGTTTCTTTAGGGTATCCTATGAAGACGCATTTTCCGCTTTGGGTTCGAGTTTATCCGGTTGAAGTTTCTTCACATAAACATCGCAACCCCAAACTTTAAAATGATGACTTAGGTTTGTTTCAAACCACAATTCATACGGTGTCGTTTCAACGGTTTAGATGGTGCCCGATTTAAAGTGAATGCAGGTTTCTAGTGCATAACCCCAAAATGACAACGGCAAGTCCGTCGAGACATCATAGATCGAACCATATCTAATAAAGTACGATTCGACGTTCAGACACACCATTTCATTTGTGGTGTTCGGCGGTGTGAGTTGTGAAACAATTCCACACTCTTTCATGTGAGTGCTAAACTCGTAACTTAGATACTCACCTCCACGGTCAGACCGTAGAAATTTGATCTTTCTATTACGATGATTTTCCACTTCATTCTGAAATTCCTTGAACTTTTCAAAGGTTTCAGACTTGTGTTTCATCAAGTAGATATAACCGTATCTACTCAAATCATCCGTGAAAGTAACAAAATAACGATATCCACCTCGCGCCGACACACTCATTGGACCACATACATCTAAATGTATGATTTCCAATAAATCTGTCGCCCGTTCCATTGAACCGGAAAACGGCGTTCTAGTCATCTTGCCCATAAGGCATGGCTCACATGTATCAAATGATTCATAATCAAGTGATTCTAAAAGTCCATCCGAATGGAGCTTCTTCATGCGTTTAATGCCAATATGACCTAGCGGCGATTGCCACATATATGCGGATATATCATCACTAAGTTTAATCCTTTTAGCATCAATATTATGAATATGTGTAACATTATCATCGAGATCCAACAGAAATAAACCATTCAACATTGGTGCATGACCATAAAAGATTTCATTCATATAAATGGAACAACCATTGTTCTCAGATTTGAATGAAAAACCACTTTGCATCAAACATGATCCAGATACAATGTTCATGCTCAGTGCAGGCACCAAATAACAGTTATTTAAGTTTATAACTAATCCCGACGGTAAGTGGAGAGGTAGCGTTCGACGGCGATCACATCAACGTTTGATCCATTGCCGACGCATCTTGACCTCACCCCTTGCTAGCGGTCGCTGTTCAGCCACGATTCGAGTTACAAATATTAGCCCCGAACGGTATCAAATACCCAGGTGCTACTGCGAGCACTAGTCAAGTACACATCAATAACATGTATATCATATATACCTTTGTTTGCCTTGCCGGCCTTCTTGCCTGCCAAATACTTGGGGCAGTTGCGCTTCCAGTGGCCAGTCCCCTTACAATAGTAGCACTCGGTATCAGACTTAGGTCCAACTCAGGGTTTCTTTTCAGGCAATGTGCTTGCCGCCCTTACTTCCTTCGTTTTCCCTTCTTGTCTTTCTTGAAACCAGTGTTCCTATTGATCATCAACACTTGATGTTCCTTTTGATCTCCACTTGCGGTTTTAAGCATTGTGAAGCTCGGGAGAGACTTCTTCATGCCTTGCATATTATAGTTCATCACGAAGCTCTTATAGCTAGGTGGCAGAGAACACGATGGATGCCTAAGTCAATGGGAATCGTTATTCCCAAGGACACAAGCTTATCGGCGTAACCCGACATCTTGAGTACATGCTCACTAATCGAGCTGTTCTCTTCCATCATGCACTAAAGAACTTTTACAAGCATTGTAGCTCTCTCACAGCATGTGTGTCGAAAATCATTTTCAACTCACCCATTGTATCAAAAGCATTGCCGTTTTAAAGCCTTTGAAGTTCGGCTCTAGCCCATACAATATGCCGCAATGAACTAAGTTGTGGTCCTCTGACGAGTCGATAGACATTCTTCTCCTCGTCGGGGCATCGTCAAAGGTGGGGGCCTAACGGCGCTTCTAGCACATATTGCTTTTGTGCAGAGGAGAATCCTCAAATTCATGGCCCATTCGGTAAAGTTGCTACCGTTCGTTGCTAGTTTCTCTTTCTCCATGAACGCATTGAAATTAAAAGCGGTGGTGCCATCTACAACAGAATTTGTAAAGTTTAGACTAAGTGTATGATAGATTGAGTTCAACTAATCTATATTACGAATGAACTCCCACTCAAAAGCAACATCCTCGTGTCCTTTTGGTGATTACATGAACCAAATCCACTACACCAAGTCCGATCATCACGTGAGTCGGTATAGCTTCAAAGCGAGCATCAAATGGGCATCATATCAACTATATGACTCATGCTTAACCTTTGATGCGTGTTCCGAGGCCATGTGCATACATGCTAGGCTCGCCAAGTTAGAACCTTAGTATTTTTGCGTGTGTAACTGTCTTACACCAAGTATGGTCGAGGATCCAAGTACACCCGATCATCACGTGATGTCTTGGAGCGAAAACATAATCGGTGCATACTAAAGGAGAACACATTCTTATCTTGATATTTAAAATGAGGATCATCTTATTATGCTTAACAAAGCGCTAAACAAGCAATATAAGATGCAATCAAACATCATATGTTTAATAGTGAAATTATATGGTTCCCGCAGATGATCTCTATCATGTGCATCGTGGTATGATCACTATCATACCTATATGTGTAAATCCACAATCTATGGGTTTTACGCTATGTGTGTTGTAAGAGTATCATCTCATACTTCTACTTACAACACTACCATATCATAACACTAGCCCAAGAACAATCTAAACTAGACGCTTCTAATTTATCCATTGCAAGTTTTACGTGGTCGAGGGCTTTCGAGATAGAACCGTTCTTACCTACGAACATGAACCTAGCGATAATCAAATTGTTGACAACTCGCTTGCAAAATAGATATTGACTATAGTAGGAGAGACACACCCGCTAGCCACTTATGCAAACTAGTTGCATGTCAAGCGTGGAACAGGTCTCATGTGCGAGGACATGTAAAGTTTGTCCGCCGCTTCATCCCACTATGCCACCAATATCCAAAATCACAAGAAAGGAGCAACAACATGATCATCATCGCCACATACTCATATGTGTACTACCGTGTAAAGTATCTACGCATAGATCCGCTCGATACCCTCGAAGGGTTCGCAGCATAGAAAACAAAAATTTTCCTACGATGTGAACTATATACCAAGATCTATTTATACTAGATACAAACAACGGGCGGATGTATATCCGTGAGAACATACCCTTGAAGACCGACAAAGCTTAACGAGTCCAAACTCGTGGTTGATGTAGACGATCTCTTGCCGATCTCAAGATCGAGAGGAAGTCCTAGCGCGCCAAATCAGCAGCGCATCCGTGCTCGCACACGTTCGAGGCACCGAGCAACCTCCGCCTCCTCGCTCCAGCGATGCAGCGGAAGCACAACTCTTTCTTGCCGAAAAGCCACGGGAACATGTATCTCGCTAGTCCGAGACCATGGGGATAAATTCTAGAGGGAGAGAGATCCTTCATGAGGAGGTGTGAGTGAGAAGTGACGAGGGGGCTCCTTTTATAGGAGAGGGAGGTAACCCCAAGGGGGTGGCCGGCGCATGGGGCTGCCCTTGCCCTCCCTCATCATGTGGGTGGACACTCCACTCACAAAATGACCCTTCAAAAGTCCACTCAAAATCCCACTCAAAATCCCATTAAATTTCCACCAAATTTAATGCAAACTCTCATTAAATAAAACTCTTTTATTTTATTCAGAATTTTGTCAATTACTTTAATGACAAACATTCACAAATAACCCCTGCTAGAATTCTATTTCACATGCATAACCACTTTATGCAATTTCACGAAAACTGTTTGGTATCTAGTGAAATAAATTCCTGCGCTTGTTTATTCTTTCGGCATGAAACTTTTGCTCCAATTGGATGTCGGTGTCTCTTCAGTGTGTCACCCTAAGGCTCGCGCATAATGCGGACATGATCGAGACCCTCTCGGATCAATAATCGAGCGGGATCGGAGACCCATCTCGACTCCACACATTCAACGATGACTTTCTTGTGATCGTCGGAACCTTTTACGCTAGTATCTTAATCCCTTTGTCTCACGATATATTACATGTCCGAGATTCGATCATCGGTATCTCCATACCTAGTTTGATCTCGTTACCGACATGCACTCTTTTCTCGTTCCTGTGATATAACATTCTAGTGATCAAATCACTTGCTTGCAAGCTAATCAATGTGATATCACCGAGAGGGCCCAGTATATCTATCCGTCATCGGGATGAACAAATTCCACTCTTGATCCATGAGCCTCAACATAACACTTTATTAGTTACGAACCCATCTTTATAATCACCACATTACGGTGTGACGTTTGATGTTATCAAGAAACTCTTAGGTGTTAGTGATTGACATGATCTCATGGTCTAAGGATTAGGATCACTTCGTAAGTTGTTATAGCAATATAAACTCAATGACTTTGATCGTAATGCTATACTTCGGATGAATGTTCATCACATCATTACACTAATGTTGTGATCCCGTTATTAACAACATCCAATGTCCATGATCAGGAAACCTTGATCATCTTGTTAATCAACGAGCTAGTTTATGAGAGAGGCTTAACTAGGAACTTTCTGTTTGTTTATTAAACACACATGTATTAACGTTTCCGTATTAATACAATTATAGCATGCAAAATAAACATCTATCATATACTTGGAATACACATAATAAACAATTTATTATTGCCTCTCAGGGCATATTCCCTTCAATTGGAAAATTCTATTTTGCTTGCTAATTACTGTTGGGTTCGCAGCATAGAAAACAAAAAAATTCCTACGATGGGAACAACTATGTACCAAGATCTATCTACTAGATACAAACAACGGGCGGATGTATATCCGTAGAGAACATACCCTTGAAGACCGACAAAGCTTAACGAGTCCAAACTCGTGGTTGATGTAGACGATCTCTTGCCGATCTCAAGATCGAGAGGAAGTCCTAGCGCCGCAAAACAGCAGCGCATCCGTGCTCGCACACACGTTCGAGGCACCGAGCAACCTTCGCCTCCTCGCTCCAGCGATGCAGCGGAAGCACAACTCTTTCTTGCCGAATAGCCACCGGGAACATGTATCTCGCTAGTCCGAGACCATGGGGGATAAATTCTAGAGGGGGAGAGAGATCCTTCACGAGGAGGTGTGAGAGACAAGTGAGGACGGGGGCTCCTTTTATAGGAGGAGGGGGGAACCCCAAGGGGGTGGCTGGCGCTTGGGGCCTGCCCCCTTGCCCTCCCCTCTTCATGTGGGTGGACACTCCACTCACAAAAGTCCTTTAAATTCCCTCCACTCAAAATTCCACTCAAATTCCCATTAAATTTCCACCAAATTTAATGCAAACTCTCATTAAATAAAACTCTTTTATTTTATTCAGAATTTTGTCAATTACTTTAATGACAAACATTCTCAAATAACCCCTTGCTAGAATTCCATTTCACATGCATAACCACTTTATGCAATTTCACCCGAAAACCTGTTTCGGTATCTAGTGAAATAAATTCCTGTGCTTGTTCATTCTTTTGGCATGAAACTTTTGCTCCAATTGGATGTCGGTGTCTCTTAAGTGTGTCACCCTACGGTTCGTGAATAATGCGGACATGATCGAGACCCCTCTCGGATCAATAATCAGAAGCGGGATCTGGAGACCCATACTGACTCCCACACATTCAACGATGACTTTCTTGTGATCGTCGGAACCTTTTACGCTAGTATCTTAATCCTTTTGTTTCACGATATATTACATGTCCGAGATTCGATCATCGGTATCTCCATACCTAGTTTGATCTCGTTACCGACATGTACTCTTTTCTCGTTCCCGTGATATAACATTCTAGTGATCAAATCACTTGCTTGCAAGCTAATCAATGTGATATCACCGAGAGGGCCCAGAGCATATCTATCCGTCATCGGGATGAACAAATTCCACTCTCGATCCATGGGTCTCAACATAACAATTTATTAGTTCTGAATCCATCTTTATAATCACCCAGTTACGGTGTGATGTTTGATGTTATCAAGAAACTCTTCCAGTGTTAGTGATTGACATGATCTCATGGTCTAAGGATTAGGATCACTTCGTAAGTTGTTATAGCAATATAAACTCAATGACTTTGATCGTAATGCTATACTTCGGATGAATGTTCATCACACCATTACACTAATGTTGTGACCCCGTTATTAACAACATCCAATGTCCATGATCAGGAAACCTTGATCATCTTGTTAATCAATGAGCTAGTTTATGAGAGAGGCATAACTAGGGACTTTCTGTTTGTTTATTAAACACACATGTATTAACGTTTCCGTATTAATACAATTATAGCATGCAAAATAAACATTTATCATAAACAAGGAATACGATAATAACCACTTTATTATTGCCTCTCGGGCATATTCCCTTCAATTACTCCTTCAATGGTAAGATTCCAAAGGAACTTGGTGATCCAGGTATACCAACTATTCCGTGCTTCATTAAGAATAATTATGTTAGAACTGGTTTATGTGATTTGGGAGCTGGAGTTAGTGTTATGTCTTTTTCTCTCTACAAGAGACTCCAGTTAGAAAATTTGATACCAACTGATATTTCTCTGCAAATGGCTGATAAGTCAACTACTGTCCCTGTTGGTATATGTGAGGATGTTCCTGTTCAAGTAGCTCATAATTGAATGGTCTTAACTGATTTTGTTGTGCTTGAAATGTCTGAAGATGATAATATGTCTATTATTCTTTGGAGACCTTTTCTTAATACTACAAGTGTTGTCATCAATTGTAATCAAGGAAAAGTAACATTCAATATTAATGAAAAAGAGCACACTATCTATTTCCCCAAGAAGGTTGCTAAGAGCTATTGCCTGAATTCCATTGAAAATATTGAGAGCATCAAGGTTGGAGAAATATATTGTCCCATTCCACAAGAAAATTTTGAAACTATTATGATTGAGACCATTGGTATCAAGTATAAGGTAACATAATCACCTTGTGGATTGCAAAGTTTTGCTCCATATAAGATTTTTTTGGTAACAAGACTTGATCAACCTTGTTAACAAAAGGATTTTAATGAACAAAATAATGCTTTCACTGTGGTTATACTTGCTCCCTTTTATTTTTCTCCTTTCCAATCTTTGCTCTTCGTCGTGCCTAACTTAAAGGCGTTAAAGAAAAGTACTTGTTGGGAGATAACCCAAGAGTTTCCTTGAGTCTTATAAGTTATTACTTCAGTAATGACCTCTCTTTATCCTTTTTGTTTGCTTTTTGTGCCAAGAATGACCTCTAATGAGAGGGAAGTAAGATTTCGGGAGTTGTTGTCCCGAAACAGATTTCTGTCCTCCACCATAAAAATTTGTGAGGAGTGTCTGTAAGTCGGATTGAGCTGAAAATTTACAAATAAATCTCCCAGTATGTTAGCTAACTTTCGTTAGTTCAACACTTTTTGATTTGAGAAACAGAAGGTCTTCGGAAAATCGTTTTCTACCTGCTGGTCTATTTTGACGGATTTCTATCATTATTTGCATTTGCTTCTTATTGATTCCTTTTCGGGTTATTTTTGGGAAATTGAGCTTTTGAAGGAGTTGCTATAGTAGCTTGTGTTTTTAATGAAAAGTCTGGCTGTTCCAAAGCTTTGCCAGAGGTATAATATCTTTTGAATAAACTAATGTTGCTAATGAAAATTGTGTGAAGTTTTGTATGAAGGAAAATTTTCAGGTGTAGAGAGAGGATGATGTAATGAGATGAAGAATGGACAAAATCTCAAGCTTGGGGGGGCACTCTGTGTCACCCCAAGAATTACTCAAGAGGTACAAGCGTTAAAGCTTGGGGATGCCCAAGGCATCCCCTTCTTCATCAATAAAATCTCAGGTCTTTCTAGACACTTTGTTTTTATTATTTCATGCATAGTTGTGTTGTTCTTGGAGCGTCTTAGTTTTTGTTTTTGGTTTTATTTTTCTTCGTTTGGTTTTTCTTTGGTTGCCTTCTTTAAAAAAAGCGAAAACACCAAAAATATTTGTTGTTCTTCTTTGGTTTTGTGAGTTCTTCGTAGGGTTCAGCCGTCCTCGGTGGATATTGGTTTTCACGTTAATTATTCAAGTCACACAAGTGAAGGGCAATAATGAAGATTAAGGCAACTCGAGGTGTGGTAAGAGGCTGGTAACGAACACTATTTGTTTTATTTTTGTACATATACTCATCATTGTGAGCATGCTTAGCCTGTTTGTGTAAGGTGTATGTCATTATGGATGCTTAGTAGTTCTTGCTTGTCTATGATTAGCTCCAGCTTGCTAATAGTTTGTAGCATGTCATGTGAATGTTTGCTTGCATTGTTTTATTCATACTTTGATATGACATTGTGGTATCCTCTTCTGACTGTTCATGTGAATCTACTTGGCACATGCTCACGCATGCATATGACTAATCAATAGTCAGTAAGTCTCGATGATTTATTTTGCCTCGGAGCTCTTGTATCACTTTCATGCCATAATTAGTCATGTTTTGTTGCAAGCATGATTATGACAGTTATTGCTCTCTCATTTATCGCTCCCTCTCTATTGCTAGCCTTCACTTGCACTGAGTATGTGCTCTACCTGTGCTTCCAACTCCCCAAAACCAATATTGCCAGCTGTGTCCATCATATCTACCTATTAGCATCATTTGCTACTTCAGCGATATTCAATATGCCGTGTTTTCTTCCAAAATAAAATGTTTGTCTGTTTTGAGAAAGTTAGTTAGTAAAGCTCTCACGAACTTGATGGCACACTTTATTCTTTGCGTTTAATAATCCTGAACCATTGTGACTGTAGGGTTCGCAGCATAGAAAACAAAAATTTTCCTACGATGTGAACTATATACCAAGATCTATTTATACTAGATACAAACAACGGGCGGATGTATATCCGCAGAGAACATACCCTTGAAGACCGACAAATCTTAACGAGTTCAACTCGTGGTTGATATAGACGATCTCTTGCCGATCTCAAGATCGAGAGGAAGTCCTAGCGCCGCAAATCAGCAGCGCATCCGTGCTCGCACACACGTTCGAGGCACCGAGCAACCTCCGCCTCCTCGCTCCAGCGATGCAGCGGAAGCACAACTCTTTCTTGCCGAATAGCCACCGGGAACATGTATCTCGCTAGTCCGAGACCATGGGGATAAATTCTAGAGGGAGAGAGATCCTTCACGAGGAGGTGTGAGTGAGAAGTGAGAGGAGGGCTCCTTTTATAGGAGGAGGGGACCCCAAGGGGTGGCCGGCGCATGGGGGCTGCCCCCTTGCCCTCCCCTCTTCATGTGGGTGGACACTCCACTCACAAAACTCCTCTAAATTCCCTCTACTCAAAAGTCCACTCAAAATTCCCATTAAATTTCCACCAAATTTAATGCAAACTCTCATTAAATAAAACTCTTTATTTTATTCAGAATTTTGTCAATTACTTTAATGACAAACATTCACAAATAACCCTTGCTAGAAT
Organism: Avena longiglumis; assembly: GCA_030063025.1. Lineage (NCBI taxonomy): Eukaryota > Viridiplantae > Streptophyta > Magnoliopsida > Poales > Poaceae > Avena > Avena longiglumis. Next base: position 3,005,493 of record CP125974.1, on the reverse strand, counting down.
TCTATTTCACATGCATAACCACTTTATGCAATTTCACCCGAAACCTGCTTTGTTGGTATCTAGTGAAATAAATTCCTCGCTTGTTCATTCTTTCGGCATGAAACTTTTGCTCCAATTGGATGTCGGTGTCTCTTAAGTGTGTCACCCTACGGTTCGTGAATAATGCGGACATGATCGAGACCCTCTCGGATCAATAATCGAGCGGGATCGGAGACCCATACGACTCCCACACATTCAACGATGACTTTCTTGTGATCGTCGGAACCTTTTACGCTAGTATCTTAATCCCTTTGTTTCACGATATATTACAAGTCCGAGATTCGATCATCGGTATCTCCATACCTAGTTTGATCTCGTTCGACATGCACTCTTTTCTCGTTCTGTGATATAACATTCTAGTGATCAAATCACTTGCTTGCAAGCTAATCAATGTGATATCACCGAGAGGGCCTAGAGTATATCTATCCGTCATCGGGATGAACAAATTCCACTCTCGATCCATGAGCCTCAACATAACACTTTATTAGTTACGAACCCATCTTTATAATCACCTGTTACGGTGTGACGTTTGATGTTATCAAGAAACTCTTCCGTGTTAGTGATTGACATGATCTCATGGTCTAAGGATTAGGATCACTTCGTAAGTTGTTATAGCAATATAAACTCAATGACTTTGATCGTAATGCTATACTTGATGAATGTTCATCACATCATTACACTAATGTTGTGATCCCGTTATTAACAACATCCAATGTCTATGATCAGGAAACCTTGATCATCTTGTTAATCAACGAGCTAGTTTATGAGAGAGGCTTAACTAGGAACTTTCTGTTTGTTTATTAAACACACATGTATTAACGTTTCCGTATTAATACAATTATAGCATGCAAAATAAACATCTATCATATACTTGGAATACACATAATAAACACTTTATTATTGCCTCTCAGGGCATATTCCCTTCAGTCTCCCACTTGCACTAGAGACAATAATCTAGTTACATAGTGATATATCTAACACCCATTGAGTTATGGTGTTGATCATGTTTTGCTCTAGGGAGAGTTTTAGTCAACGGATCTGCTACATTGAGATCCGTATGTACTTCTAAATCTTTATATCTCCATCCTTGACATGCTTGCGGATGGAGTGAAACCGGCGCTTAATATGCTTGGAATGCTTGTGAGACCTTGGCTCTTTGGCATTGGCAATGGCACCATTGTTGTCACAATAGATCACCATTGGGTCCAACGCGCTTGCCACAACTCCTAGTTCGGATATGAACTCCTTCATCCAAAAGCGCTTCTGAGCCGCTCAAGCAAAGCAACATATTCGGCCTCCGTTGTTGATCCCGCTACCACAGGTTGTTTGGAGCTCCTCCAACTAACGCTCGCCATTCATGAGAAATACGTATCCGGATTGAGACTTAGAGTCATCCGGATCGGTGTCAAAGCTAAGCGTCGACATAACACTTAGCGACGAGCTCTTCTTCACCTCCGTATACAAGAAACATATCCTTAGTTCTTCTTAAGTACTTAAGGATATTCTTGACCGCTATCCGATGTTCAACACGGATCCGATTGGTACCTACTAGTCAAACTAATAGCGTGTGCCACATCCGGTCTTGTACATAGCATGGCGTACATTATAGAGCCTATGGCTGAAGCATAGGGACTTTGTCCATTATCTCTCTTTCTTCCTGAGCGGACTTTGAGTCTTACTCAATGTCTTGCCTTGCAACATAGGTAAGAACCCTTCTTACTTCCGTCCATTTTAAACTTCTTTAAAATCTTATCAAGGTATGTACTTTATGATAGCCCTATTAGGCGCCTAGATCTATCTCTATAGATCTTTATGCCTAATATGTATGACCTTCACCTAGGTCCTTCATTGAAAATTTGTGTTTAGATAACTTTTAACACTGTTTAAAGTTCTATATCATTCGATCAATAATATGTCATCCACATATAATATCGAAATGCCACATTGCTCCCACTCACTTTCTTGTAAATACAAGCTTCTCCATAAGTTTGGACAAATCCAAACTCTTTGATCACCTCATCAAAGCGGAGATTCCAACCAGCGATGCTTGCTTCAATCCATAGATGGATCGCTGAAGCTTGCACACCTTGTTAGCATCCTTAGAATCGACAAAACCCTTTGGTTGTATCATATACAACTCTTCTTCAATATTACCATTGAGAAACGCGGTTTTGACATCCATCTGCCATATTTCATAATCGAAATATGCAGCAATTGCTAACATAATCCTAACTGACTTTAGCATCGCTACGGGAGAGAAAGTCTCATCGTAGTCAACTCCTTGAATTTGTCGAAACCCCTTTGCGAAAAGTCGAGCTGCGCCCCGTCGAGTTCCCCTCCACCCGGCCGTTCTCCCCGCCACCAGCAAAGCCGCGTCCGCCGCCGCACTCCGCTTCCGCTCGCCGCGGCCCTCACCTCGGCCGGCGCGCTCTGTCCTCGCCTCCTGCTCGCCCTCGCCGGCCTCGGGCCACCCTCGCGTCGTCAAGCTCCGCCGCCCAGCACCCATCCCCCAGGCGTCCCCGCGTTCCCCGCCTCAACCTCCCTCTCCTCCGAGCTCGCTCGCCGGCGCCCCCGCTCCTCCGCGCTCGCCCTGTTCCCCGGCCGGCGCCGCCTCTGCCGCGCCCGTCGCCCGCCTCCGGCGAGCCGCCTGAGCATCCCCGCCGTTCGCTCCCTGCGACAAGCGCTGCCCCTCCTCGACGTGTGCCCCTCGCCCCCCAAGCCCGCCGCCACGGCCCGTGCGGCCTCCTCCGCCGTCGTCGACCGCCCATCGCGCCTCCACTTCATCCTGCCGCCACCATCGGCCAAACACCTAGGTGCAGAGAGCGTGGGCTCTTTTGTCTGTACCGAGGGAAGCCAACGTGTTTGGTCGGTTGTCTGGAAGAGACCGATGGTCTGGCAATGTGAAGTTGCCTGTGTACTCGACCCCTTTTGTTGCTCTGCCGTGTTGCTTCGTGTCGTGTCCATGTAACCAAGGTCACCGGTACGATGGCCAGTTCGCTGACCCCGACACGTCGACAAGACCTTCGTCGCCCACACATGCCTTTGAGGACCGAGAACTTCTGGGGAACTCCAAGTACTTCATCTGAGTCCGGCACCGACACCGCCAACCTCGACATGTGACGCCAAGGCCTTCGACACGGAACACTGAACCCCGACGAACCCCCGACACGCCAAGTTCGCCAAGAACCGTTCCCGGAGTCTAGATGTCGAGCCGAACCCGTGGAACCCGAAACTCCCCAAGATCTATGCTGCGGACCGACATGATCTTTTTCTCGGACGCCAAGGTTCGTCGAGAGTCCGGAACGCCAAGTACTCCCCCCGGACAGCAAGCTCTCCATCCCGGAACGGCAGGATCGACCGCATAGAACACCAAGATCTTTCAGTACCGAGACCTACACCGACAATCGAAACCGCTGAACCGACAAGATCGCCTACCCGGACACCGAGCACCAAGATCTACCCCGATCCGAAGACCCTGGATCCCGGAGTCCAAGAACGCTTCCGTCGAACCCCGAACCCCAGATCCGTCAAACCCTGGACCCCGACCCCGAACCCCGGAACCCAAGATCGTCGAGACCCCTAATGTGTGAACCCTTTCCGAAACCCTATTTTATAACATAATAACAACTTGTTGCATATTAATTGTTCATCTCGCATGCATATCATGTGGTTTGGGGGCCTTTTGCCGATTCACCTAATAATTAAATATGGGGCCATATGCGGGCAAATCTAGTCTCATGTTGGCCTCATTTAAATTGGTGTAGCGAACCGATACTATCTCCTGCCATGTTAAAACAACATTTAATTTGCGGGGGATCTAAATAACTTGAACCACTTGAATAATTGTCGGGACCCCGGTTCCGCTTAACATGACCTAATTGCATTGCACCTTCGCCATGCCATACATCATACATGCATCATGCCGATCTTCTGCCGTTGTATTAAATAGTGCATCCGGTGTTTCTTCTAGTGTTTTGTTTCTTCGCGGATTGGGCCGTTGAGTTGATGTGAGCTTCGCCCCGATCTTCGGTTGAACCTTTCGACAATGTTTTCAGGCGAGCATCTCCCCCTTTCTACCTATCTTACTTTTATAGTCTTTATTCCCTCATGTTGATCTATTGCTATCTGTGTTGCGATGCTTTAGTTTTCGTACCCGTGATATCCCTTGCAGCCGTATATTGCCTTGGACACATCCTATTCCCTGTTGTTTGGTAGATAGTTGGACTTGCGCGTCGTAGTCGCTTGCTCAAGTGTTGTTGCGTGTTGTCAAGTGCCACAGTTGTTGATGTATTGCCGCATGTTGATGTTGGAAGTGATCCTAGTTTTACTTATTGTTCACTTTAATTCCTGTTTAACAACTAAAATTGAAGTAAGCAGAGGCATCGGTGGGTGATAGATAATATTTGGTTTCCGAACGCCCACTTGTGTCCCGTAGGACCCCGAGTACTTGATACCTGTTCTTTGATTTATCGCGCTATCCACATCCGGGAGGTATATGGGACCCCGAGGCGAGCTTGATTAGGTCTTATTTCTTGGGGCCACAAACTAGTTTGAGGTTTTATTTACGATCTGTACTTATGCCATGCTACTTATGTATTTAAATTGTGCGAGGAGCACCTTTGTCTTGTTAGGATCGTGGCACGATTCATGTGTCGACAAGCCCAGCCACACTTTCGGGTTCCCAGTCGTTCACAGCCGTCCCCACAACCTTAAGTCCGTCTCGGAGCCGGCCGGCTTCGTTGCGGGTTCTACTTTAAGGGGTGGCCCCCTGAAATATTTCTGAATCCTGTGATTGTTCAGTCGTGAAAGCCTCGTTGGGTTTTGAGTTGGTTTTTCCGAGGTTGATCGAGCGTGTGTTGCTATTGGTGCACCCCGGCCGGGTAAAACTTTCTGAAAGCCGTGTCCGCGGATATGGACGACTTGGAGCACAGTATCTCGATCATAGACAAGCATAACTAAAGTTTACTGCTATAAATTTGACTTTATAATGACTAGTAATCAGCTTGACTATAATGGAATGGCTAATTAATACTGCCCACAATTGTTTGTTTGGCTTGTCGCTTGCGACCACTGTACCTGATTATTAAGTACTGCAACTACAATGGAATGGCTGAATAAAAGTACCAACAACTGCTGGGTTTTGGGTTATCTCATGCTAATTGTATCTGACTAGTAAGTGTTGCCACTATAACGGAATGATTAACTAAAAGTGCCTTGCTTATTTTATCGGAAGATTATCTATACGACTAGTAATTGCTTTAACGATAACCGAATAAATAAAATTGCCACGGTGTGAGTTCCTCGGTTGACTTCCTCGTTTGGTCTCGGGAAACACCGAGATGGGTTTGTTTGGTGTTAGTTTCAATTTGGATCCGGATAGGTCATTCTTACCCTCTCGATAATCGCCGGTTGTATCGAGTCTCTATAGGTTGTTTAGTGCATGCCGTTGCCGCCTCGATCCACCATACCTATGTAGGCGAGGACCGCCAATTCTAGTCTCGCGTGTCTTGGCCTCGATCGACGCTCCTTCTTTCTCCTTTGCCCTTTCGGCACCTTTTGTTTAAGCAGGTTTGAGATCGGCGTCGTTAGCGGGGTTACCCTTCCGGCTTGGCACAGGCGGGGTTATGGGCGCCATTGGTTATTCTTGGGGCTCTTAGCCCCATTTGCATCTTAATGCGTCCGTAGTTGGACTCCATGTTTTCAAGGTGATTTGGATCTTTGTACCGTATATCTGTATTCTTGACTCTTTGAGTCATTTGTTATATATCTCTCATGGGTCCCATCGAGGACTGTTGTGTAATGTTATTACTTCGTTTTCCACCCGCGAAAGTGCTGGTGGGAACCTTTGAATCGTTTCTATGCGGGTTGGAATTTTGCTAAAACTTGCATAGGTCCGATTCTCGAGGGTGTTACAGAGTGGTATCAGAGCTCAGCAGTTACGATACCCCACAAGTCCAGCCTGTAGGATAACCTAGCTAACGGCCGAAGTAGAGTGTCAAAACTATTTTTGAAAATCGGTTGGATAGTTCTGGTTAGGTCTGCTTTTACTCCTTACCCCTCTGCTATTCTCCTCTTATCTCTACGCGTTTTGAATCCGCTCTCTTCTCTTTCTTCGAGTCCAGGACTTCTCGTGGTTGGGTTTTCCGTCGTACCTTCAGGGTTTCGCTTCCTCCTCTGATAACGGTGTTCTACCATCCGGTGTTCAAGCTGCCTGAGGAATCCTTCGTCTGTGGTACCATTCTTTGTTCCTTGTGTGTGCCTTCCGGAGTTCTCTGACGCGACGACATCCTCTACGCCAGATCCGATGCAGAGTCTGCATCACTCCTTTGTTTCCGAACCTCGCTTGTCGAGATCTTCAGTCTAATTCCGAGAGTTGGTTGCATAATCCGCTTATTCGTGTGCAGAGTAATGGTTTGGGTGCGCGATGGACTGATCACCATCCGACTACTCTTATCATTCGCTCTTGTACATCGAATCAGTGGATCCAGCAGTTTTACTCCATCCATCGGAAGTTAGGGGTGGCTTATTTGTTGATACCTCTACCTTCGACCTTTTGTTTCCGGAGTGTTCTCTCGACGATCACGGACAACGACCTCTTGTTAGTGGTGTCGCGAGGATCTACACGATGCGAGAAGATGCAGATCGCCGACCCTTCCTTCCGGTACCATGAGGCGGATCTCGAGGGCGAGATCCATTGTTAGTGGTGTCGAATTGTGGCATCCCGCAAAACCACTACTAGAAAATCGCGTTGAATTTGTGCATTGCATCGTCATCATCATGCATTGTTTGCATTAAACTATTTTCGCAAAGCCCGGTTTGTTTTCTAAACGCCCCGTCTCTTATTCAAACACCAAAACCGGGTCCCCGGAATATTTTGCTTGTTGCTATCGGTTTGCAAATGGTGTAATTAAAACAAATAAAATTTATATTTATTTTAGTGGGGGCAGTCGAACGGGCCGTTTCGACCCGAACGACCACCCCCAGGAATTACAAACGGTCCGCCCCTTTTTCTAAACCTACCAACTAACCTACCCACACCCCCTGGCCACCTCACTCCCTCCAATAGCCTCTCGCCACCTCACCTCTCCCCAAATCTCCACCTCTCAGATGCTGCCACCTACCCAGCCAACCCCCTCTCTCTCCTCTCTCTCCCTCCAGCTCAGCACCCCACTCAACCGTCTCACACATGCAACACACGCACACACCCCTGCCCACGTTCCAACCGCACGCGGTCCCGCCCCCGGGCCCCACCTGCACCGCGCCTCTCTCCCCGCGCTCATCTTCCTCCTCTAGCTCCCTCTGCCCCGCACGCGCATGCTCCCTTCCCTGCCCCGCCTCCCTGCAGACATGGCCTTGCGCCCCACCTCCTCTGAGCCCCTGCCACGCCGCCACAGGCCCGCCTTTTCTCCTTCCCCTTGCTCCGCCTCCTCTGCAGCGCCCTCCGCCCCGCGCCGGTGCCCCGTCGAGTTCCCCTCCACCCGGCCGTTCTCCCCGCCACCAGCAAAGCCGCGTCCGCCGCCGCACTCCGCTTCCGCTCGCCGCGGCCCTCACCTCGGCCGGCGCGCTCTGTCCTCGCCTCCTGCTCGCCCTCGCCGTCCTCGGGCCACCCTCGCGTCGTCAAGCTCCGCCGCCCAGCACCCATCCCCCAGGCGTCCCCGCGTTCCCCGCCTCAACCTCCCTCTCCTCCGAGCTCGCTACGGCTCCGCTCTGTTCCCAGGCGCCGCCTGCCCGCCCGTCGCCCGCCTCCGGCGAGCCGCCTGAGCATCCCCCGCCGCCGTTCGCTCCCTGCAGCAAGCGCGCTGCCCCTCCTCGCCGTGCGCCCCTCTCGCCCCCCAAGCCCCGGCGCCGCTTCGCCGGCCACGGCCCGTGCGGCCTCCTCCGCCGTCGTCGACCGCCCATCGCGCCTCCACTTCATCCTGCCGCCACCATCGGCCAAACACCTAGGTGCAGAGAGCGTGGGCTCTTTTATGCATCTGGGAGGAAGCCAACGTGTTTGGTCGGTTGTCTGGAAGAGACCGATGGTCTGGCAATGTGAAGTTGCCTGTGTACTCGACCCCTTTTGTTGCTCTGCCGTGTTGCTTCGTGTCGTGTCCATGTAACCAAGGTCACCGGTACGATGGCCAGTTCGCTGACCCCGACACGTCGACAAGACCTTCGTCGCCCACACATGCCTTTGAGGACCGAGAACTTCTGGGGAACTCCAAGTACTTCATCTGAGTCCGGCACCGACACCGCCAACCTCGACATGTGACGCCAAGGCCTTCGACACGGAACATCGAACCAGCGAACCCCGACACGCCAAGTTCGCCAAGAACCGTTCCGAGTCTAGATGTCGAGCGAACCCGTGGAACCGAAACTCCCCAAGATCTATCTGCGGACCGACATGATCTTTTCTCGGACGCCAAGGTTCGCCGAGAGTCCGAACGCCAAGTACTCCCCGGACAAGCTCTCCATCCGAACGGGATCGACCGCATAGAACACCAAGATCTTTCAGTACCGAGACCTACACCGACAATCGAAACCGCTGAACCGACAAGATCGCCTACCCGGACACCGAGCACCAAGATCTACCCCGATCCGAAGACCCTGGATCCCGAAGTCCAAGAACGCTTCCGTCGAACCCCGAACCCCAGATCCGTCAAACCCTGGACCCCGACCCCGAACCCCGGAACCCAAGATCGTCGAGACCCCTAATGTGTGAACCCTTTCCGAAACCCTATTTTATAACATAATAACAACTTGTTGCATATTAATTGTTCATCTCGCATGCATATCATGTGGTTTGGGGGCCTTTTGCCGATTCACCTAATAATTAAATATGGGGCCATATGCGGGCAAATCTAGTCTCATGTTGGCCTCATTTAAATTGGTGTAGCGAACCGATACTATCTCCTGCCATGTTAAAACAACATTTAATTTGCGGGGGATCTAAATAACTTGAACCACTTGAATAATTGTCGGGACCCCGGTTAACATGACCTAATTGCATTGCACCTTCGCCATGCCATACATCATACATGCATCATGCCGATCTTACCCGTTGTATTAAATAGTGCATCCGGTGTTTCTTCTAGTGTTTTGTTTCTTCATGGATTGGGCCGTTGAGTTGATGTGAGCTCGCCCGATCTTGGTTGAACCTTTCGACAATGTTTTCAAAGAGCATCTCCCTTTCTACCTATCTTACTTTTATAGTCTTTATTCCCTCATGTTGATCTATTGCTATACGTGTTGCGATGCTTTAGTTTTCGTACCGTGATATCCCTTGCAGCCGTATATTGCCTTGGACACATCCTATTCCTGTTGTTTGGTAGATAGTTGGACTTGCGTCGTAGTCGCTTGCTCAAGTGTTGTTGCGTGTTGTCAAGTGCCACAGTTGTTGATGTATTGCCGCATGTTGATGTTGGAAGTGATCCTAGTTTTACTTATTGTTCACTTTAATTCCTGTTTAACAACTAAAATTGAAGTAAGCAGAGGCATCGGTGGGTGATAGATAATATTTGGTTTCCGAACGCCCACTTGTGTCCCGAGGACCCAGTACTTGATACTGTTCTTTGATTTATCGCTATCCACATCCGGGAGGTATATGGGACCCCCGAGCGAGCTTGATTGGTCTTATTTCTTGGGGCCACAAACTAGTTTGAGGTTTTATTTACGATCCTGTACTTATGCCATGCTACTTATGTATTTAAATTGTGCGAGGAGCACTGATCTGTTAGGATCGTGGCACGATTCCGCTGTGTCGACAAGCCCAGCCACACTTTCGGGTTCCCAATCGTTCACACCGTCCCCACAACCTTAAGTCCGTCTCGGAGCCGGGCTTTGTTATGGTTCTACTTTAAGGGGTGGCCCCAAATATTTGAATCCTGATTGTTCAGTCGTGAAAGCCTCGTTGGGTTTTGAGTTGGTTTTTCCGAGGTTGATCGAGCGTGTGTTGCTATTGGTGCACCCCGGCCGGGTAAAACTTTCTGAAAGCCGTGTCCGCGGATATGGACGACTTGGAGCACAGTATATCGATCATAGACAAGCATAACTAAAGTTTACTGCTATAAATTTGACTTTATAATGACTAGTAATCAGCTTCACTATAATGGAATGGCTAATTAATACTGCCCACAATTGTTTGTTTGGCTTGTCGCTTGTGACCACTGTACCTGACTATTAAGTACTGCAACTACAACGGAATGGCTGAATAAAAGTACCAACAACTGCTGGGTTTTGGGTTATCTCATGCTAATTGTATCTGACTAGTAAGTGTTGCCACTATAACGGAATGATTAACTAAAAGTGCCCACTGCTTATTTTATCAGGAAGATTATCTATACCTGACTAGTAATTGCTGCAACGATAACCGAATAAATAAAATTGCCCACGGTGTGAGTTCCTCGGTTGACTTCCTCGTTTGGTCTCGAGGGGGAAACACCAGGATGGGTTTGTTTGGTGTTAGTTTCAGGTTGGATCCGGATAGGTCATTCTTACCCCTCTCTGATAACCGCCAGTTGTATCGAGTCTCTATAGGTTGTTTAGTGCATGCTGCCGCTGCCGCCTCAGTCCACCATACCTATGTAGGCGAGGACCGCCGAATTCTAGTCTCGCCGTGTACTGGCCTCAGTACTGACGCTCCTTCTTTCTCCTTTGCCCTTTGTCGGCACCCCTTTTGTTTAAGCAGGTTTGAGATCGACGTCGTTAGCAGGGTTACCCTTCCGCTTGGCACAGGCGGTTATGGACGCCATTGGTTATTCTTCAGGGCTCTTAGCCCCATTTGCATCTTGTCCGTAGTCGGACGCTCCATGTTTTCAAGGTGATTTGGATCTTTGTACCGTATATCTGTATTCTTGACTCTTTGAGTCGCTGTTATATATATCTGTTCTGTGGGTCCCATCGAGGACTGTTGTGTAATGTTATTACTTCGTTTTCCACCCGCACGAAAGTGCCTGGTGGGCACCTTTGAATCGTTTCTATGCGGGTTCGGCGAATTTTGCTAAAACTTGCATAGGTCCGATTCTGAGGGTGTTACACTTCTTCAACACAAGCTTGCCACCATGATCTTCTCTCTTCTCATAGGGGCAACTTTCTACAAAGTGATAGCGGTCACCACAATTGAAGCAAGTTCTCAACCTAGTGGTATTCTCTCTTTTCCCATTTGGATTGCTTCTCCGTTGCATTTCCATCTTGGCCTTGGCAGGATTCTTCCAAAAGTTCTTTGCATAGAAAGCCATATATTGTCCATGAGCAATTTTGACTTCATCGGGATGGTCCATGGAAAGCCCTTCATCACTATCATCTTCATCCCCATGGTCCACAACTTTGGCCTTCAAAGCAACATTGACAACATTGCTCATACCTAGGGCACGAGCACGAGCATCTTTGGCATTTTTGGCGGCAACCTTGAAAGCGGCCATCTCTTGCATAACTTCATTTGAGGTAATGACATGGTAATTGTGTCTTCATTGTAAGCTCTTCAAGTCGGTGGGCTCAAAAGGCATGAGTGCACTCACATATTTCCTTTTTATCCAAGCATCATCCACATGTGAGGCCCCCACATTCCTAAAAGCGGTGGCGGTGGTCTTGAGCCTTCGGTACATGTATTCGTGATCTTCACCTTCTTTCATGTAGAAGCCTTCGAATTCATTGCTTAGAGCATCATATCGGTTCCTTCTCATACTCTCATTTCCAACAAACAACACAGTGAGAGCATCCCAAGCTTCCTTGGCAATGCTAACGTGCTCAATGTGTGGATAATCCTTTGTCCCCAAACCTTGTTGAATCATATGCAAAGCAGTGTCATTGAGTTGACTATTAACAATCTCTCTTCTTGTCAAGTTGTTTGGATCCCTAATAAAGAGTCCATGCTCAATGATGTTCCAAAGTTCAATGCAAGAGCTGCGCATATGAGTTCTCATTAGTGATTGCCATTGAGCAAAAGTAGCAGATTCTTCAAGCTTAGGTGGGTCACCTCTATTGTATACATGAGGGTGAGGGATTGGAGGGTCGGGAGAGTACCATGAATCACGGTGCTCACCCTTCCCACCATCATTGTGTGTGGAGGAATTAACGTTGTCTAGTTTACCCCCCACCACCATACCCTCGGGGGATACCAACGTATTCCCTTTAGGTAAAATGGATGGTTGATCCTCTTGAGGAGATGGGGGTGATGAGCCTTCTTTGTCTTTAAGAAGTTGCTCGAGCATCTTCTTGACTTTGTTGACCAAGGAAGAGCTCAATCTTGTTTCCAAGTTTTTGAGATCTTCCATGGTCACCAGTGTCGACTCACTACCACCATCCCCTTCGTTGCTACCCATATTCTCTTAGGCGGTAAAGCCCGAATAAAGAGCCGAGGATCTGATACCAATTGAAAGGATCGTATGGGCACCTAGAGGGGGGTGAATAGGTGCTACTTCAAATTTTCTTCTTTTTGAAATTAAGATTTGACAATAAGGTAAATTCTCTAGATAATGCAACTACGGTGAATTTACCTATATGACAATTATGCAAGAGCTACCCTAACACAAAGTAGTAACAAGTAAGTAAGGTGTGGTAAAGGATAGAAGTAACCAAAATAGTGGACGCGGAGACACAAGGATTTGTTTCCCGTAGTTCCTTCCTTTTGAGGGGAAGTACGTCTACGTTTGGAGAGGGGGTGGTTTCAAACCACCAACGCCACGAAAGGCCTCCCTTGTTCTCCGATGAATCTCACCCCAATGGGATCGATTCACCTTCCACTATATCGGCAACCTTCAAGGTGGAAGCCGGCACCGTTACAAGTTTGGGGCACACATCCACAACTTAATCGGAGGCTCCCAAATACAAGCAAGCTGTCAAAGCAATCAAAGACAAGCTTGTAAGAACCAAAACAAGAACTAGGGTTTCCAAGAAAACACTAGAGCAAAGGGGCCCTCAATGAAATGAGGGGGAAATGAAGATCTCTTTTGGTGAAGTAGTAGATCGGGGCCTCCTCCTTCGATTCCCCAAAGATCAAGGACTTTGGGTGGTGGAATGAGGAGATCTTGAAGATTTGGTGGCTCCAATGGGCTCCAATGGTGGTCTTTGACTTTAATGTGGCTGAGCAGCTTGTCCCAAGGTAGCTCCAAGAAATATGGCCGTTGGAGCCATTAATGCACCGGTAGTACCAGTACTCAAGCGGTAGTACCGCTGTCAAGCTGTACTACCGGTCCAGTACCGGACCCGGTACCGGATCTGCTTCAGTTGGTCGAGCCTTCTTCAGGTTTGGCCGGTATCGCCCTTGCGGTACTACCCCCAAGCGGTAGTACCGGTCGTATGACGCCGTACTACCGGTCCAGGCGGTAGTACCGGTCCCAAGTACCGCCTGGTACTGAGCAAAACAAAGAGGGGTGGCTTTTCTTCAGAACGGTCCAGTACTACCGAGCGGTACGACCGTGTACAAGCGGTAGTACCGCTTATCTCAAGCGGTACTACCGCTTGGACCGGTAGTGCCGCTCCGTGGTACCGGATGGTACTGACTAAGACTCACCCTTATTAGTTTTGCACGGTTCCAACCGGTACTTGAACCGGTAGTACCGGTGTCAAGCGGTAGTACCAGTCGTATTTCCGGTAGTACCAGTCGTATTTCCGGTACTACCGTTTGACACATGGGTTTTTCGCAAAGGGAACAGTTATGCCAATATTTGTGTCACACCCTTATCAACCCTATGATACACTTAGCACACGATTAAACCGATAAGTGTGTTGTTATCAAACATCAAAATCAGAGGGATAGGAAAATGCTCTTTCAGTTAGGATTGATTATCCGCATACTGAGTATGATGAATTCAAGATTTGTTCCTGACGTGTATCAAATGTTGTGATGAAAGTGTACAATCTCTACAGAGTGTCAAACTATTCGAATAGCCGCGTCTGCGGATATGGACAGTTGGAGTGGCCATACTGTTCCCCCGTCAGATGTTTTCAAAATGACTTGTGAAATGAGTTGAGACTTTGACTTGACCACAACAGAGTTGTGATATGAAATACAAGTTTCCACTTAGGTGTTATAAAACTTCAACTAGCTTTCTTCGTTTCTGAACTTAGTAGATGTAAATCTGGCTTTTTGCAAAACAACCCTAGAGCTTGGTGTTCTACTACAAAAAACCCCTTCACTTGTTAGTATTAGTTTGCGAGTACTTAAAGAGTACTCATGGCTTTGTCCCTGGTTATTCCCATGTCCAGACTATGAAGAGGAGTACCTGGAGGATGGACCCCAGGAAGGTTACGACAACTAGGATCATCTCCCATCGTCAGCATTGCCTGTGACCCCGAAGATGGATCTTCGCCTACGCTACCGTTATTATTACGTATTTCCGTTCCGCTGCTTGAATTGTATTAAGAACTGGATCATGAGATCCTTATTCGTGTAAGACCTTATGTATGGTTTGTAATGGATGATGTACTGTGGTATCCAATTCTGTTATGTCTCGCAAAAATGGTAATCCTGGGATTGCGATGTATGGCATAACAGGCATCTGGGATTAAAAATCCGGGTGTTGACAACATTATTTAGCATATAGGTTTATCCAATTTTTTAAAAAATCTAAAACATCTATTTTAAGACGGAGGGAGTATATGTTCTACTGATTGATCCAGGCACACATATATTTTAGATGCTTTTGTTAGGATTGTTCTAGCATTGGATGATTTGTATGATTATGCATCATACATATTGCTCCGTAGCTTGATGTAAAATGCGTTATTGTTGCTTCTGATGTTGAGGTTGTGGCAAAAAAATATTATTTTGATTAATATTGTGAAAATGAAGAATACCCCATTGGAATATTCTATTTTAGTTAATCATGTACAAATATCGAACTATTTTGGTAAATCATGTATAGAAATAAAAATGTTTCTCCATTTGCACCATTCTATTTTGGTTAATCGGGTGCAAGCATTTTAAGATTCCTCTAGGCCAATATTCTACTCATCGATCTATTTATTTCCACGGTGCAATACCTTAGCATGTATTTATCGAGTAACAAGTGATGGTGTATAATTCTGGAGAAGTTGATTTAGACTTTTTGAAGAAGATAAAAATGTACAAATGCAATAATTCTTTTTTGAGTATGTCATAAATACTTTCTCTGTTTCATATTAATTACTTCAACTTTATCTAGATTCGTATGTATCTAGTTAAATATTTAGACTAGATACATTCGTGTCTAAACAAAGTTGAGGTCATTAACAGGAAGACCATCCGAACGAAGGGAGTGCTATGTTTTGAAATCTTGTCTTTGGCTGCATTCCCACACAATAAAAGATATCATAAATTTGTTCAAATTTGAATGTATATATATAATGAATAGTTTTTATATATATTTAAATTTAGACAGATCGGCGTCATCTTTTTTAGAATAGAGGGAACCCTCAGTCTAAAAATAAGTAACTCGGATTTGTCTAGATACATTAAACGTCTAGATACATGTGAATTTAAGCAAATCAAAGTTACTTTATTTTCGTATGGAGGGAGTAGTATATTTCAGAACGTGCGAAAGTATGGCTTGTCTAGTAAGAAGACATTACTACGCAAAAAAAACACCAAGAAGACATTACATTTGGGGAAATGATATGCCTCCCCCGGGAGATACGATCCCCCGGTTACTCTCACGCTGATGGCCCATTCAAACAGATTTATCTTCTTCATATCCTTTTCTTTTCTTCTGCCTTGCACGGAACCATCGTCCATGGAACCGCCGCGCACCCGCAGCGCACGCTGCCCGTCCCCGCCGGCATCTTGCGCTGCCGCCGCCAAGATCTCGCGCCCGCCACGGCATCCCCGTGCGTCAGGCGCCGCCAGTAGCTCGCGCCTCGTCCACCTCCCATCTCTGCATCTCGCGCCGAGCGTCGCCTGCCCTGCAGCTTGCATCGCCAGTATCTAGCGTCGTCTTCCCCTGTAGAGCTTGCTGTCGTGCTGCCCAGATCCAATCCCTTCCTCTCGTTGGGTAGCAGGTGGCTAAGGTCGAGGAGAGTGCGTGGCCGGTGAAGGCCGACCACTGGCTATTTTTTTTGCTACTTTCGCATATTTCTTTTGCTACTTCCGCGTATTTTTTTTGCTACAATCAATCTATATGGTTTTGCTACGTGGTCTCCGGCGATGTCCCATTTGCTATATTAGAAAAAACATTTTGCTATATCCATTTTGTGATTTTGCTACAATAGCGTTGAGTTTTTGCTACACGATCTTCGGCGAGGTCGTCTCCGGCGAGGTCGGATCTGCTACATTAACATAACTTTTTTGCTACCACCGTTTTGCGTTTTTGCTACAACAGTGTAATGTTTTTGCTACACGGTCTTCGGTGAGGTCTACCGGCGAAAGCCTCCGACGAGTCTCCGACGAGGTCGAATATGCTACGTTAGCCTAACTTTTTTGCTACACGGTCTCCGGCGAGGATTCCGCCGAAATCTCCGACGAGGTCCAATCTGTTTTTCTATTTCTGGACCGAACAGTTTTCTGCTACAATGTAGCAAAAGAGGGGCACTATGTAGCAAAAACGGGTCTGAGTATAGCAAAAACGGGTTTAGATAGACACGTGTCAGCACAAGGACCCGGAGATCGGAGACAAATATCCCCTGGGGTACACGTAGTGCTCCCCTTACATTTGTGCCTTGCTTGCCAAGTTGTACTCATGTTGATTCATCTCGTTGAAAAACAAAATGATCAGACCGAAAAAGCAAAACACGGCGAGATATATATATAAGCCATCCTGGGCCGTTTCTTGGCCCAGCCCAACTGCGTGCCCCCGGGCACAGTCCCTACTTCCCTTCCACGTCGAGCGCTCAAGCCCTCCTCCCCCTTCTGCTTGCTCTCCACGCCGACCCGTCCCTCCCGTCCCGCCTCGCCGCCGCCTCCATCGCCGTCGGCTCCCGCGCCGGCCCACCCTACCACCATGTCCTCCTCCGCCGTGGCGAGCGCGTGGCGACGCTCCCTCCGCAGCGCACTCCTGCGCGGCTCCCCGTGCCGCGCCGGCGCCGGCGCCTCCCGGCAGGCCAGCACGTCCTCCGCGTCGTCCGGCGCAGCGGCGGGACCCGCATCCGCGCAGAGTATGGTTCCCCCGCCTTCCCGCAAGGTAAAGCGACTCTCCCCGCCGCCCATATCTCTTCGGCATTCGCGCATACACCTTACGCGCGCGCTCTGCTCGTTGCTGAGCTCTGCTACTCTCCCCGCCGATTCTCTTGAGTAAAGAATGGCCGCAGAGCGTGGAGCAATGACTTTCTGTTTCTGCTTGTTTTAGATTCTAGGATTGCTGCTAGTGCTAACACCGCTCGTTGTTGTTCTGGTCCATGTTCGTATGCCATCTTAACGCATTGCATCTTTGAAATAGATACTATTCTCTTGAGATTAATTCTTTGCACTCTGCCCCAGCGTGATGTAAATAGGAAGACAAGGAAAAGAAAAACCTGACTCCTACTGTTCCTGTAGATGGAGAATGTACTGACAACACTGTTCTTGGGAATTTTGATAACAATACTGGCTTGCAACTTCAGTTTTTTTATTTATTTTGAAAATTGCATAGATGAATAGTTGCTTGCGGGGGATCTTATGAATGATCGATAAGGACTGAACTGATCATACAATTATTACAATATACTGACTTGCAACTTTTCCCTTTTTGTTGAAAACATAGCATTGATGAAATAGTTGCTTGTGAATAATCTTATGAAAAGTCGATCAGGACTGAGTTCATCATACAATTACTTTAGTGATTATGTGTCCCTTTCCTATCTTTGCGTCACCTACTTCATTAACTAATCCTTGTTCTTTCTTGTTAAATTTGGCAGGGTATTCTTTTGACTGGGGCCATGATAGGGCTGACTATTGCTGGAGGTGCTTACATGAGTACACGAGATGAAGGCACACTTTGGTACATGATACTAAGTTCCTAGACCTAATTTTTCGACACTAGTTCTAGTTACATCAAAATATCATGAAAGCACCCCATAGGTGCTTGAAATTTCCACCAGTCAGGGATTCATGAATTCTTAAGCTCCTGCTTATTTCTACCGTTTTTGGTACAACTATAAACCAGGCGCTTATTCACTAATGCCTATGCCCTTTGTGATCCGTGATCGTGCAGTGGCTTGTTATTCAAATCAACAGAACTGGTGAATCCACTTTTTGCACTGCTAGATGCAGAGTTTGCTCATCGTTTGGCTGTTTCTGCTGCTGCTCATGGATTTGTTCCAAGAGAAAAGAGACCTGATCCACCAGTTCTTGGGCTAGAGGTTTGGGGTAGGAACTTTACAAATCCAATTGGTCTTGCTGCTGGTTTTGATAAAAATGCCGAGGCTGTTGAGGGTCTATTGGGTCTTGGATTTGGCTTTGTGGAAGTTGGCTCTGTGACACCTCAGCCTCAAGAGGGAAATCCCAAGCCTCGGATATTCAGATTAAAGGAGCATGGGTAAGCTTTCATATTCTGTTATTGGTATTCAAACTGTTTGTGTCAATCAAAATTATGATTTTTGTAACTTGACGGTTTCTTACAATGGTGTTTCCTTGCTTTATCTTCAGTGCTGTCATCAATCGCTGCGGGTTCAACAGTGAAGGAATTGTAGTAGTTGCTAAGCGTCTTGGGGCACAACATGGTAAGCGCAAGATGGAAGAAACTTCGAGCTCAGCCAGTAATGTAAAGCAAGGAGGGAAAGCAGGACCTGGAATTCTGGGAGTCAATCTTGGCAAGAATAAGACTAGTGAAGATGCTGCTGCTGATTACGTGCAAGGAATTCATTCATTGTCACAGTATGCTGATTACTTGGTATCCATCTTTTGGTCTTACAAGATAACTTAACATCATGCGTTTGGTACTTCAGTTTCATCTGCACCATAAATTCAGATCGATATGCTCTGCATTCATTCATGTTAATCTTTTCTCATCTATTATGGCCCATCAAATGATCAAATATAAATATAGCATACTTGAAGAACTGTTTGCTTCAGAACAAAGTTGATGCATTTTCGTGAATCGTTTGTCGTCAGTGCAAAATGGAGAAATGATGGGCTTATTTTGTAAGACTGTGTAGTTCACGACGCCATTTGTTATGATCTGCTAAAACACATTACCATTAGGGACCATGCTCTGCATCTAAAGAAAAACATTTCATATTTTGTGCTATGTCTCAAGCATGAATTTATGATGGCTGCTGGATGAGCAGTGTATATGGACCTGTGACACAAATGGTAACACTAGTTTCTTGCTCTTAATGCAGGTCATAAATATTTCTTCCCCAAATACTCCTGGTCTTCGGGCATTGCAAGGTAGAAAGCAACTGAGGGAACTTGTGAAGAAGGTCTGTAGTCTTTTTAATTGAACAAGATCTTTTTCTTCAATTACATGGGAAATTAGTATAACCTACACTGGATGTGCAGGTGCATGAAGCGCGAGATGAGATGCAGTGGGCTGAAGATGGTCCACCACCATTACTTGTAAAGATCGCACCGGACTTGACGAAGGAGGATCTTGAGGACATTGCTGCGGTAACATACTGGACTGAGCCTTGTTTTTCTTGCTTGTTGACTGTTGGTTGTGTTTTTCTTACGCCTTTTCTTATTGTTGTCCAGGTTGCTCTTTCCTCCAAGTTGGATGGCCTGGTAGGTGGACATGTCTTCCACGACCTTTTTTACGTGGAACTTCACTGACTAGTATAATCCTATTTAATTTCACTATTTTTTTGTATTATTTATCAACATTGTTAACAACACAGATTATATCGAACACAACAATTGCAAGGCCGCCTCCTGCAGATGCACATCCATTAGCTCAAGAAACCGGTGGATTAAGTGGGAAGCCTCTATTTGACTCATCTACTCGTGTCCTCAGTGAGATGTATAGCCTTACAGGGGTGTGTGCTTTTATCCTGTTTCTTACTTAAGTCTGCTATATCTATTTACTTCAGCACATGTTCCATGCTGGTTATTGCATTTTTAATGCCACTGTTTCTTTGCCTCGCAATTCTCGGTCACTAACAAATCTTGCATATCTCGCAGGGCACTGTTCCCCTCATAGGCTGTGGCGGTGTCACTAGGTAATGTAGTTTCTGTATTCACCTCAACGATGTTTTGCACTTTTAACAAAAAATACTGAATCAACTTTTACAGCGGCGAGGATGCATACAAGAAGATACGTTCTGGTGCTACACTTGTTCAACTTTACACTGCCCTTGCCTATGGTGGTCCAGCTCTCATCCCAAGAATAAAGGTGATTAGTCAGACATCTCAGAAATTCTGTATTCTTAAATAATCATGTCTGAATCCTGATGTTGATGATTATTTGACACCACGTTCGTTCAACAGGCTGAGCTTGCAGAATGTCTGGAAAGAGACGGTTTCAAATCAGTCCGGGAAGCAGTGGGAGCAGATTGCAAGCCCAAGAAGGCCTGAACAACCACCAAGATGACACGAGACGCTACCAAGTTTTTCCCTGACCATGCTTGCCCTACTCATCCGGATGCTACTTGAAAACAGAAACCAAGTCTGAAATTATTTTGAGGGTGTGGTACTAATTATATGTTTGGCCTCTAGTAAGGAGTGGGTCATATCACGAGCGTGTGTATCCATCACATCCGGCTCTTGTTTTGCTTCCGAGCGAAGCTGTACAAGAAATTTTTGGTTTAACTTTTGTGTATATCTCGAGGCAACCATGCAAAACAACGGTCTAAGAATATATGGTATCTGAAAGCTGCATCTTGCCAGATGCCATGTTTCCTGGTTCAAATGCTAAGCTGGATGAAACATTTATCCATGGCAGAACCTATTCAAAGATTTGCACTATCTGGTTGCTCTAAATAATGTCCTTAATCTCTTGTTCCTATGGTCTTATCGGACGAAACATCAGCCTTACGAAAAAATCATAATCATGACTCATGCTGCCATCAGCCGTGCAACTGCATGCGCTTCCCCAAGCCCTCGCCAGTTTTGGTTAACTTATGTGTGTAGATATATCTCCAGGCTTCCATGTTAAACAACTGTTCAGGAATTCTATGATATCCTCAAGCAAAGCTGAATGAATTGTTGACATAATAATAAGAAATGCGAGTGAGGTCTTACTCTCTGAGATGCTGATTCGTTGGATACAGAGATTCGCACATCTTCAACATGGCTATGCTCGCTCGGCAGTGTTGCAGGATTTTGCAATATCCTGATTCTCCATGTGCTGTTGTGCTCAATGGTGAGCACGTCGATGCCTGGAATGGCCCGTGGATTCCACATGGTACAACTAGAAGACCAGTAGCTTCTCAGCGACAGTCAATCATTATTACCGGGGTCAGCGAGCTAATCAATCCGATTACTGAAACCTGGGATGAGGATCTCATCCGTGATAATTTTACCGATGACGATCCGAGAGATATTCTGGCCATCCCTCTTAAGCCGGATATGGATGATTTGGGTGGCCTGAACCTACGTGATGCTAGGCTCCAACGCGATACAAGTACTTGTGTGTGTAGCGAAAACCCCCTGTTGAATGGAGAAAGATTTGGGATTTGGATGTCCCTGGAAAGGTGAAACTGTTCATATGGCGGTCTGCCCATAATAGTCCGCCGACACGCATGAATATTCAGAGGAAGAAAGTGGAATTGGATACATGATGCCCGGTCCGCGGTCGCTTTGGCGAGGACGGTGCACACATTTTCCTCAACAAGTGTAAATTCGTCAAGCAAGTGTGGAGATTGATGGTTTCATGCCCAAATGCTCGAGCTGTTCTTCAGCACATCTGGAAGCTCCAGCCCGACATGCAAGTGAAGGTTGTTATTCTGCTCTGGGACTGGTGGACAACTAGAAATAAAGCCAACTCCGCCGAGCGCAGGCTTTGTGAAGGTAAACTTTGACGCTGCTTTCCATGGGGAGACCTCTCCAAGCAGAAGCTAGCGCGTACGTGTGGCGCTGCGATCGAAGACACTGCTGGCCTGAGTACCTACCAGTACCAGGTGATGTTTGGATCTGGTTGCTCCGCTTTGGTCATTGCGATCAAACAGGGAAGCTATGATTTGGCGGACAATGGAATCCTGTTCGGAGAAGCGAGAAGCTTGAGCCGTTTGCACTTTGATCATGCAGATTTTATTTACTGTCGCCATGAATTAGCACATAATAGGTTGGCTCGATTTGGCTATCAGTACAACACTATCTCTCTTCCAGTTGGAGAGACGTTACTCCAGATTTTGTAGTTGGTTTGGTTGCCAGCAACAAGTTCAAGTGGAATGCATGCATTTTCCCATCAAAAAATGAATAATCATTGAGCATATTGTCATGTACCGGACCCATGCTATAGTTTATCTAACACATCCTCAAGCCCTACAACACAACACAATGGAAACTTCAACATCTTCTTTTTGGCCTCCGTCCCTTTGTCGCGCTGTGCGGTCGATGCTGTGTGTTTGGTTAGCTAGATGCTGCTCATAACGTAATGTACTATTCCACTGTTAGTAGTAGCATTGTCAAGTGGCATGATCGATGCATCCAGTTTGATTACTACTCCCCTCCGGTTTCTAGAATAAAATGTTTTGCAAGCTAAATTAACTTGTCAAAACAACTTATTAGTATAGGAAGTATTAATTGCCCAGACACGTGCAGTGTTATTTTATCTGCGTGATGAAAGCATCTTCACCAGTGCTCCCAATAGCCCTGTATTGAGGCGCCGAGAAGAAAAATGTGTTCCCGGTACTTTTCTACTTCGAGAGCTTAGATCATTTCTTCTTCTTCTTCTTCTTCTTCTTCTTCTTCTTCTTCTTCCTTTCCTGATATCTTTTCTTCGAATTCACCCGAGAATCCGTAGTTGGCAATGGCTGGGCTATCCAAACCAGATTCGTAAGCCACATTCTAATATATTACCAGACAACTCTACGGCCTAATAAGTTTCCTAGCACTCTGACCCAACCCCTCCCATAGGGACCGACATGAGTGTGTGTGGGTGGGGTGGGGGAGGGGCAACGCCCCCCTAACCCATACAAATTATGCGAATGAACCTGAGCGATGGGCTCCAAATTGTAAAAAAGCATATCGCAGAAAAAACATGCTAACAACGAAATCAAGCAAGAACATGCTTGGTTACTAAACAAGAACATCAAAATCAGCTCGTACGACGGCGGAGGCGGGCTAGAGCCACGCAGCGGCGGGCAAGACATGCAGCATTGGAGATCGGGATCAGCAGGTGGCCGCAGCAACTCAGCGCTGGAAGAAAAATGTCCCAAGGGATCATTCTGGGTGGAGGGTGGATCGACAAAGAGACCAGCCAATCAATGATCTTCTAGGCACACAGTATAGTTCATTACTTCTCGAATCGTGATTTAGGGTTTTGTTTTCTCCTAAATTCCTACTAAATGTGATTTCTGAACATTAATTCATCTTCTCCTCATCTCGCTGATATCATTTTTTTGGTACCCCGATCGTGAGAAAACACCACGCACGCACATCACTAATCTGACCAATCTAAGGTATATGGAATATTGTATATATGTATTAGTATTCCCTAATATCCACCTTCATAAGTTCACATACATGATACATAGCTTATACCATTCAATATTTTATGTAAATTTATTTTTAAGCATTGTTTATTGTTTGTTGTAATGTTTGCACGCTAAGTAATATGTATAAATTGTTTGATATAAATACTTCTTTTAGATGCATTTAAGTGTTATTGACAACATATGTTTTGCAAGTATAATATTTATTAGTAGTATTGTGATGTTTATATTAGGGCATGTATAATGGGGAGACGTTAGCTTTCCCTTATGGTTGCCATGTTGTATTTTTTATTAGTTAAATGAGAGAGAAATAAGAAAAAAAAGAATGTTCTCCTAGCCAAGGGATGATCTCTTAAAATAAAAGAAGGCTATTTTCTTCATTGTATCATATGTATACCCTTAACAAACTAATTTCTTACTAAAAATAGTTAATTCTAATTAATCGCTAGAGATGGCAATAAAAGATAATGCATTGTACAACTTATATATATTGTCTTCTTTAGATGACATGAAGAGCTAAATGAAGACATGTTTTCTTTACCATTGTACATGCCCTTAAGGGCCTCAAGATTTAGTCTCGCACCAAGCCCCAAAGATGTCAGGACCAGCCCTAGCTAGGAGAACATATCAAATAAAAAATCGATGTTGCTGTCGCGTGTTGGCCATTGATAAGGCAACAACACGACAGGCCAAAATCTACCAAAATCACTGATGAAAGCTCATTAAGTTGAAATATATGAAAGGATTATCATAAAAGATCGATGTTTGATAAAAACTCTACATCTTTCTTGCAGTACATAAAATCAGTACTGAAGCATGTAACTGGAACAACACAAACATTACAGTGGCCAATGGAACGCAATGGACATCAATATTTGAGTATATAAGTACCAACGTTGTGCTGCTGAGATGTCCATAATCGCAAACTTCTTGCAATGATTAAGAAATGACACAGTTCTGCTGAGATGAAACATACACGAATGCCACTGCAGACAGAAACGACCTGCAGCGTGAATCTAGACACGGATCTCTGGAATATGCGTCATCTTCTGATGCAATATGTTTGTGAACCATTTGAAATCACTGTGCAAGCCCAGCAGCCAGAGCTTCTTTAGGGAGCGAAGGGATTCAATGCCTTGAGGGATCTTGTCAAGCTTCCACAGCGACAGAATGTACAAACCTTCAATGCATGGAAGTGAGCCATTGGTGATTTTTAGCTCGCTGACATTGGACATGTGTTTTAAGACAAGCGTCTTGAGGTTGGGAAAGTAATCTTCAGAAATAACCAAAGTATTCGCACTATGCATGTTGATAAGTTTATAAGGTATTTGAGGTTCGGCAGATGTGGTGCAAGCATTGCGAGTGGGTCTTCCCCAACGAAACACGAGATTAGACCACTGTCTCAAGAGTTTGAAGTTCTTCTAAGTTGGAAAGCTCTTTAGGTGCTTGCTCATCATCATATCTATCGGCTAAAAGGTGCCGTAACTTCTTGACCTTAACAGTTCCTCGTGGTATGTAGCTTCTCTATTTTGGTTTGCTTAATGTCCAGAGTTCGGAGCTTAGACAGATTCTCAATACTATCTGGGAGTGATTTGACCTTGGTGCGTCGTAAGCCGATGTAACGTAGATTTAACAGAGACCCTACCAATGCTGGCATTTCAGTGAGACTTCAGAGTCTTAAAGCTCAAGAACAGTAAGATGGTTGGATTCCGTCAAAATTGAAGACAGCATACCACAGAAATAGGAAATTACTCCAACTGCCAGTACTGTTCAAAGATGTGGAAGCTGAAGTTCCAGCTCAACATTGTCTCTCCATCAACATAATGATAGGCGCTTGTGTGACGAAAACTTTTTTTTCACTCCAAACGGCACACGAGCTGTGATCCTTAATGCGTCATTTATCATTTTTAAAAGGATATATGCAAATTTAAAATCATTTTCCTCATTATAGGAGTATCTATCACGGCTACATTGATTATTTCAGAAGATAAGAGGCAAGCTCAATAAATTGATGATATGCAATGGTATATGATGGCAAGTGGAATAGATATTATAAACTTATTATCCTTGGCAAGAAGGAGGGCCTGATGCATAGTAATGTCGTGAAAGGGCCCGATGCATAGTATTTCCAGTAGGGCCTGGATCTGATGCATAATAATGTCGTGAAAGCGCCCGATCATAGTAATTGTAGATGCAAGGGGGCACGGCAAGCTGTGACTTATCTTCAGCGAGGCATGCACTGATCTCAATCCCTCGAAAGAGAATAGCTGACGAATAATAGGCGGTGTGTGTCCATAGTCTATCTCTCCCATTGCCAGAATTGCATGTTGCATGTGCCAAAGGAGCGAGTACGTATTTAAGCTGGCACAGATGATGCTCCATGAGTAATGTTGTTTACTGAACTCTTAAGATTCAAAACTCCATGTCCACCAGCCTGCTTGGGTTTGCAATTTGTTTCCCATTTAACAAGGCAATTTCAACTTTTTCGAATCTTAGAGTCAAAACTCCATGTCCACCAGCCTGCTTGGGCTTACAATTTTTTTCCCATTTAACAAGGCAAATTCCATCTCTTCCGAATTTCTTTGCCTCACCGCAAGAAATCTTTAGCTAGCCTGTTTCGAGGAGAAATTGTTTAGCAGACCCCTCCACATGATTGAAGGATGCATATGGTAAGCAACGTGAGAGTGAACAAAAAAAGGGCTCCCATTCATATGCATAATTTATATATAGTGTTTAAGATCACACTATTTGTTGAGATATACGTGGCTTTACTAAATTTTGTTCTTACATGCGGGAAATCGTTTCTTATTTTATTTTTTGTGGGGAACCAGCAGTAACAATGGCAACTCTAGGTGGAGTAGGCCAAGAATGTATTGATGTCGGACGTAGAGAAGCCGTTGAAGTTGCAGGCACAGGCCGTGGTGTAGGCGCCCATGTCATCGAAGACAAGCCAGTCCCCCACGCTCATCTCCGGCAGCTGGTACCCAGTGACCACCGTGTCGAGGGAGTCGCAGGTGGGCCCGAACACCGTCGACGCGTACGTCTTCTCGCCGGGCACCCTGCTGGCGGCGAGCGGCCTCGGGCGCGGGATGTATCCATCGGTGACGACGGTGTTGAGGGAGCCGTAGATCCCGTCGTCGATCCAGTAATCCCGCGTCTCGCCGCGGGCACGGGTCCCGATGACTCGCACCGCGAGCGTGAACGGGGTCTCGGCGAAGTACCTCCCCGGCTCGCCGACCAGCTCTAGGCACGGGAGGAGGTCGCCGAAGTGCTGCGCGAGGGCGCCGCGGATGACCGCCGCGGCCTCTTCGAACAGAGCCGTCGGCGCGAAGCCGCCGCCGATGTCGAGCACGCGCATGGGCGGCATGCCGAGCGCGGCGGCCGCGTCAAACGCCGCGCGGGAGGCCTCGATGGCCTCCCGGTACACGTCGGTGCGGGTACCGCCGTAGCCGACGTGGAAGGACACGCCGGCGACGGTCAGGCCCGCGCGCTGCGCGGCCAGGAGGAGCGGGACCACTTCCTCGGCCCGCGCGCCGTACTTGGTGCCAAGGTCCACCTTGGCCTCGCTGTTGTCGGGGCCCTTGATGCGGAGGAGGAGCTCGCAGCCAGGGTGGCATCGCTTCACCTTGCTCACCTCGGACTCGGAGTCGTAGGTCGTGAGGTTGACGCCGATCTGCGCCGCGTGCCGGACGTGCGTCTCGGGCTTGCAGGGGTTGGCGTACACGATGCTGCCGGGGTCGGCGCCGACCGCGAGCACGGACTCCATCTCCCTGCGGCTGGCGCAGTCGAACCCGGCGCCGAGGGCGGACATCGCGGCGAGCAGCTCACGGTCGGTGTTGCACTTGACGGCGTAGAAGGGGCGCACGCCGGGGAGCGCGCGCTGCCACCGCCGGTACAGCTCGACCACCGTGCCGAGGTCCAGGACGTAGAAGGCGCTCCGCACGCCGCCCTCGATGATGATGGAGCGCATCAGCGCGTCCTTCTCCTCGAGCTTGAACGCGAGAACCGTCCTGTCCTTCACAAGAGCCTGCATCGGGCTGCTTCTGCTTCCACTCATTCTCCTCCGCCTGCGCCTGGGGGAGCTCTACTACACTCCTCCCCCTCAACTCCACTCCACCAACAGGCTTCAGATCGGGGAAAAAGCGTTTGGCTCATGTGGTAGCTCCAAACTCTGATTAGCCAGAGGGCTGTTGATAAAGACTACGCAGTCCCCTTCTTTTCTTCTCTTTTATTTTAGTTTTTTCCTAGTACTATTGATATGTACTGCATGATCGTGACTTGTCTCAGCGTGACAAGTTTATTTTCTATTCTCTTCTACAGTTGAACGTGCATGTGAAAACCATGGACTTGTTGACTTTATTCACCACAAAAAACCCATAATCATTTTCCTAAACCGAAATGGACGTATGATATATCACCAAGAATTAGAAATATATCATTATCTAGCTTGTTGCGGAAGATATCCATTGTCATCTCGTTCTCTTCTGACGTCGTCCTATCAGACAAACTTTGAAAAATTGGCGTACTTTCACACCTCTGGAAATGTTCGATCTCAACTTTGATGCTCACACACACAGTTGTGAAGCACCATACAAACCGCTACAATTATTATTTTTGCTTCTCCATCGAAAAGCTTGGAATTTCAACAACACCCGTCACTTTACTTTTAAGCACGCCAAAGATTCTCTCGATGACATTACGCGCAGATGAGTGCACCATATTAAACTTCTTTTATTGGAGTAGTTGGTTACACACCTCCATAAAAATCGGGCACATGATACATTTTGCCCTTGTATGGAGCAAGCTACCCTGTCAGTTAGGATAACCGGCATCAACCAGATAATACTTGCCTACAAAGATATAACACACTTGTCATGATATAATAAAAATATGAAATAAACATCATAGATCGGTGCAAAAATTAGCCTTCAGAGGATCAGGAAAGATATCTTTGTCCGCTCGCATGGTATGATATAGCATGCTTGGTACCTGGCTACCCAATAGATGCGTATGTAAAGCGCATATCAAAATCACAAATCGCCAACACACTCTGAGTTGAAACACCCGTTCTCCCAATGTATCTTATTGATTTTTCACCGACAATTGATGCACGAATGTGAATAATATCTAATGCACCAATGCAATTCTTGAGATGTGGATTAACCCTATTTTATGTTTTCTGTTTGACTCACATCCACCAAGAGTCCATAATAAAATTGTAAGGGCCTCATGACTACTCAAAGAGATGTGATTAGATTGTACTGCCTCATCATGAAGGTCGGAGAAGGTACAGTTGTTCACATGCAACATCCTGTATATTTCTCCTGGACTTGATAATGTGTCTCTCGTTTCAAACCAACCCATTCCACTGAGAATAGAGGTTCTTGGGTTTGCATTGTACAAATATTTATCGCTGTAGATGGTAGGAATATTAGCCACACCATCATATATATCATTCAGGGCTTGAGCATGATGATGAACAATCAACTCTCTCTCGTCATCGTCTACCCCAGCGCTATCACCATCCAACGACATCTCTACACATAAAGATGAAACGGTAGCATATGGAGAACAAAAATTGTACAAGTATATGGAGAAGAAAAATACACAAGAATATGGAGAACAAAATTAATGTACAAAAAGTATTCGTAGGACAAAAAACACACCCATTATAATCACACAAATTACAAAAAAAATTACTTCGACACATAAATAAAGATTTGTTCATCTGTTTTAACATTACGTGAACCACACCAATCAAACGGGTTCAGAACGACCATATTTGGATGCATACTTCCGCTTAAGACAATTAAGACGATCATGTGACCATTGCATATGGAGGAACATCTCCCTTTGCTCATTTTTAACATATAACTCGCTATCAATGAAATGCCCATCACTACCAATAACCGCACCACACTCAACCACCAAGTCCATCATGACATTTATAGCGATGGACTCATCTTTCTTGGAGTATTCCTCCAATGATGATTGAATCCTCTCATCCAAAACACCAAGTTTTTTTAATCTCATCTTGCATCACTTGGGATGTCTTCAACTTCTTCGAATTGTCACCCACGACCATTGCAGGACTCCTCCCTTTGTAACATCTAGGAGACTCATCCATCTTGTCAACGTCAATACTATCCTCTCCATCAACATTAACAAGATCTACTTTAGCGTTTGGTTGAGGAAAATTTCCTAGTATTGGACAACAATGATCACTTCAATCATTGTTGATATATTCAAACTTAGTCTTTAGACGTTCCTCATTGCGAATATCTTGCTTTTTAAACTTACCACAACCTGAAATGTCACGCTGAAATATGTAAGCATTATTACTAGAAATATGTTCACCTCGCCCAAGACAT
This sequence comes from Avena longiglumis, assembly GCA_030063025.1. Classification (NCBI taxonomy): domain Eukaryota; kingdom Viridiplantae; phylum Streptophyta; class Magnoliopsida; order Poales; family Poaceae; genus Avena; species Avena longiglumis. The sequence continues at coordinate 2,975,623 of CP125974.1, read as the reverse complement.
ATGCATAACCATGATAGTCTTGCACCGTCGTGAGAAACGCTGATCTCAAAGGGAAATAATCTCTTGAGACGGCTCCCACGTATTTGATGGCATCTTTCATAACGTGGCTAGCCCCTCTTTCAATAACCCGAGATACATATGGATGTAGATAACTGGTTGTTTCGGCCCGTGAATCAGAATACTCATGTGTACGTATCTCCTCTTCGTGCACATCCAGGGGGAGGTTGTACAACAATACAAACAAGGTCCAGGTACTATGGGTGCTGCTCTATTGCCAAACGGATTGAATCCATTGGTGCTCATACCTAGCCTGACGTTCCATGGATTATACCCAGAAAATGGGAACTCGATGTTCAATGCATTCCAATGGCTAGCATCTAAAGGGTGTGTCAACATCTTTTTCTTATCCATATCATCTTTGGGCTTCTTCCTTTCTGCGAGTCAGCGCATGAGCTTTGCATTCTTAGGGTCTATGAAATACTTCTATAGGCGAGGAGTGATCAGAAAGTACCATACCACTTTTCAAGAAGCTTTCTTCCCTTTCTTGTATCATGCATGTTCGCACATCGGACATGTGGTTCTCTCCGCGTACTCATTCCGATAAATGATGCAATCATTGATGCATGTGTGGTATTTAACATTCGGTAGATTGAGAGTGCACACGATTTTCTTGGCCACCTCGATAGTAGTTGGACAAGTGTTACCCTTGGGAAGACAATTATGCCAGAATCCAATGTTATCATTGAAGCTTGCGTCGGTCCATTTGTGCTTCGTCTTCATCCCTAGAGACTCGAGCGTTACATTCAAGTGGGATCGGTCTGGCATCCTTCATACAATGGAGTAATCCCATCTATCTCCAGTTGCGCCATCTTGTCTTTCTCTCTAGCAGTAGTTTTGTCATTGCTCGTCTCCTTAAGGAGCAGCTCTTGAACATGAGGGTCCCGCAAGGCTGAAGTTAGCAGCGTTTGTGTATCTACGTCTTCTCCACCATCTTCCCCGGCATCTTATTCATGATCATGTACGGCATTTCCTTCATGATGATCATGTCCAGCATATCCTTCATGATCATTTCCCGGAGACTCTTCGTCTTCTCGCCGACCCTCCCCGTTATTGTTCTGCAGTCCTTCCTCATTTGGTGCCGCCCCATTGACGTCCTTATCATCTCCATCACATATCCAACGAGTGTAGCTGGGAATGAAAACACGCACGGGCACGTGGTTCTCGAATACTTCGTAATAAGGGTCGATCAATATCCCGAGTTTGCAGTTTCCACATGGACATCTTATCTCGGTCCACTTGTTCTAAATCATGCAAGTCGCCACGCCTTTAAAATATATAGCCACAATGCTTTCGATCATTTTGATGAGCATGGTCACATGCACTGTATAGAGCAAGAGAATATTTTAGATCCACCATCCAAACACATGGTCGCTAGAAAATTTCGACATGACCTTTTCCAAATATAGGACATATGCGTAGTGCCAAAAAAATTTGAAACAAATATGAATCAACATTTTGGCAAACATGCACACATCACGCCGGTGCGACCACAAGCTTCATATGCATACACCATGCAATAATAAGATTCAAATACAAATATCTCGTGATCCACACACCGCCCATGCAACAATAAACTTCACATACAAATATGCATACATCACGTTGCGGCGCCCTACCAGCCACACAAACATGCATATGCATATCATCCAACTACTCACCTAGTAGACGATGTAGAAGGAAAGCAAAGTGTGGTTGAGTAGATCTACATGGTGGAGAGTATTCCCTGTACAAATTCATCAACTAAAAATAGGTTTAGCAACCTGAAATAAGTAAAATAAGGGAGAAAATAAGGTGGGGAGGAGTAGGAAGACGACCAAATCTAGTTTTGAGGTAGGGAGAGGGTGTAAAGTGGGTAGAGGTAGGTTGGTAAAGGGCACCAAATGGATGCATCCAACTTACCAGTGGCCCAACGCGTGCATGTGGGGATATTTATTTACCCGTGGCGCACCCCTACTTGATGAGCTACTGATAACTTGGCACCTTTCTATGAAGTGGGGTCTAGGATTATGCTTAGCACACCATATAGGGATGCGCCACAAGTTAGTAGAATACCTGTGGCGCATCCATGGATAAGTCAGGGCACACCTCTATGGACGGTGCCATTTTACCCGCGATGCATGTTGATGCCTTCAATCTGGATTAACTGATGTAGTACAGTAGCTTCTTTCCTAGTAGACCTAGGTTTAATCGAGCCTTGGAAAACAATGCTGAATGGAAATTAAACGAAATGTATAGAAGACTTGTTTGTTCATTTTACCTTCATTTAACGGACCTTTCTAGTTTACATTAGAATGTTGTTTGTTGAAGTGGATGGAGATAGGCCAGGGTTGAAGATTCACCTATAGCTGCACATCATATGGGATAAAGATAGTAATACACGTATTCATGTGTAATAATTTAGTAAAGATAAAATTTGTGGGAAACACATCCTGATATACTAGAGCCCCTGCGAGTCACAGGCATAGCAATAGTATTTTTTATACCATGAAATATCAGGATATAACAATTATTAAGTAAAAACACAGATCAAAGCCTTAAAAAGTGATGTTGTTGTTGTTTCCAAATGGATCACTAAACGAGAACACCGTACTCCCCTTTCTATCACTGGATTTCCTACGAGATCGCCGCTCACCAAGTATTTCACCTCAAGCCTTTATCAATCTCTAGGATATGGGTACCTAAAAGTCAATAGACCGATATAAGAGACAAAGAAATAAACATATAAATCACTATAAAATCAATACACAATACTCCCATGAATTAGATGCACATAATCGCTGCAAGGTTTCACCTCAACCCGCAGACCGTGAGGACTACTCAATCGTAACAATAAAAATCAAGGACAGAAAACATTGTGCAAAATACTTAGATTGAAATCAAATATTCTTACAATGGTCGCAAAATCACAAGAAGGTCTCAAGTACAAGCTAATGGCTATGCCTATGGAGATGATGGAGGATGGAGAGGATGAACTATGGTGGTGAATCTCAAAATCTTCATTAATAGATCCTGATTTCGCCTTAAATGCATGATTTACTGCACAACACAATTCAAAGCAATGGATTACACATCTTTGCAATAATTAGTCATTAGTAGCAAGGTTAAAGAGATTCTTGGTCACTTGTTTTACTAAAAATGGTTTAAATGCGGAGAAAGATGGCTATTTTCACAGCCATCAACTTTCCCAAAGCTCAAACCTTGATCGTCCTCGAGTAAAAAAACAACAAAACCCTAAAAAAACTCAATGTTTAAACTGAAATAACGAGAGTACAAATTCACTTACGATCGGTAGTCATATGGATCCATCACTTCTTCTATTTGAAAAGCTCATCAAAGTTAGAGAGATGCCAAGATAACTAAACGAGTTTTGATAACTCAAAATAATGAAAGTAGAGTTTAATATAATTATAAATAAATATAATTATAACAATCATTCCTCTAGTTAACTCTCAGCCTGCTAAGGAACACCATATGTTTTATAATAGCAAGTAAGAGAGATCATGTCCTAAGTAGCATAACAGTGACGTGTGATACGTCTAATTTGCATCACCATTCTATATCATAATTTACCTCTATTCATTGTAATATTTTATATTAAGAGGTGTTACTTATGTCTTTTCATCTGTTTTTGCATGTTGGATGATTCTTGGAGGATGAACTGCGGGAGTCAGGATTCTGATGGAAAAAGAGGTGTTTTGATGCAATTTCGCGAAGATCAGAAAAATACCATAAAAATTATGGAAAATCATATTTTTCCAGAAGACGAAGAAAGCCAGAAGGGGAGGCGTAGATGGGCCACAGGGGGCCCACACACCCCTAGGTGCGGGCCACCGCTTCGCCGCGCCTACAAGGGGTGTGGCCCACCTGGCCCACCTCTGGCTCCGCCCTCTCGCCTATATCTTCTCCTCGGAATCCTAATACACGGGGAGAGACCACAGAAAGATTCCGCCGCCTCTGTGGGGCGGAAAACACCGAGAGAAAAAGAGCTCTTCGGCAGATAGATTTCTGCAGGGGAAATTCCTTCCCATGGAGGGGAGATCGTCGCCATCAACACCATCGCCAAGCTAGACTTCATCGGGATCATCATCATCATCCACACCATCATCTCCACCAGCACCATCATCACCACTCCATCCCGCTATAACAATTGTGTTGAAAACTTCCATAGTTCTTAGGGGAAACTTTCTCGGTGTTGATTACTATTGTAGTGAGTGGAACCATTGGACTATTGTTTATGTTCAGATTGTTATCCATCACCATATCATCTTTGATCTTGATCCATATGATGTCTTGTGAGTAGTTCATTTAGTTCTTGAGGACATTGACATGGTTATACCCTACGGGTACGTAACTTCAGCATACCTAGTCCATCCCAAGGAAGGCCCACGGCAGACATACGCTGGCCCATGAAGATTTTCGGGTGGCCAAGGCCCATGACATCTTCGGATCCTTGGAGAGCAAGACTAGAGGAGATAGGAAATTCAAAGGGGTAAAACCCTAGAACTTGTAACCGATTAGGACTACGCCCGGGACCTGCCTAAGTCTATATAAAGGCCAGGAGGGCACGTCCTAGGGCAAGTCGACTCATACTTTCGCACACGCATCCACGCCAGATCGAATCTGCGCACCCTGTAACCTTCGGTTCCGCCGTAATCAAAGAGCAGACAAGCAGGAGTAGGGTTTTTCCTCCGGGGGCCTGAACCTGGGTAAATCTCGTGTCCCCTGGTTGCTTGTCTGTTAACCGTGCCACGATCTCCAGCATCCCCATCTTCTCCAAAACCCAAGTCCATAACAATGGGCATTGACGAGATTAAACCTCGTCAATTGGCGCCGTCTGTGGGAACTGGGCTGCTGATTGTGCGGTCGTGACGGTTCTGACCCGGTCGATCTACAACTCCGCGGCGACGGAGAATCACCTCCTCTTCGGCGCTTTCGACTTCACCGCCCACTCGCCGGCTACCATGAAGGATTTTGAGCCCGTAGGCGACGGACTCGAAATCTTGTTCGGGAGCTTCTGCTTCCAGGTTGGACAAACCGGCACCCTCCGCCTTCCTGAGCGGGTGCCCGTGCCGTCAATCAGGCCCGCTTCGTGGTCTCCACACCCCGTGCTACGCATGTCACCATCAACAGATGAGTTCTACAGCAGCAGCTGCTGCAACTCCGATCTGTGTGATCCACCTTCGGATGAAGGGACCTACGGTTTCGGATCCGAAAGCTGTGGCAGCAGCCAACCAATCTGCAGGCGCTATCTGTGCGCCGCAGTCATCCAAACCGACGAGGAAATGCCTAACCCGCCGCCCAACCCCAACCCGCAGGATAGAAACGGCGAAAATGGTGGGAACAGAAGAAGTCGGTCCCCCCACCCAATGGGGAAAACAGTGGCCACCTCATCCAACTTAGTAAAGAAGGATGGGTCGAAGCACGCCGCGCCGTCGCAGGCGAAATAGTCCTACCTCTGGACTCCCCACGTGATCTACTGAGGGCATACCACTATCTCCTCATCGAGGAGCACAAGAAACAAGTCAAGATGCAGGAGACGCTCGACAAACGCAAGCAAGAAGCCTTCGAGTCCAGCGCACGACGAGATGCGCTCTCCGCCGCGGCACCCGGCTCTAGCACAAACGGAAACCAGGGAAACAAGCACCGCTCTCGGGTGGAAAACATGGACCCGAAGGAGCGGCGTGACGTGACCCAAACTCTCCACACATCGTTCATGGATATGGACGGTGACGGCAACATCATCCCGAAGACGCCACAAGATGCGATCATGGCAGCCACTGCGTATCTCGCGGCTCACGCACCTTCGGAGGGGGACCCGAAAAGGGATATGCATAGGTACGCACTCACCGGACTAGGACTAATCGGAGCTGCGCTCCACGAAGACGCTCCCGCGGAACCAAAGAATAAAGCTCCAGCCAGGCGCGACCGGAGTCCCACCCCCTCATCCGAAGAGGAAGAGGAGCACGATCTTCCTCGAAGGAAGAAGAGCTCACACCGCCATAAAAGCGACTACGACGCCAGAGACAAGCTTACGCAGCGCAAGATCGATAAAGCACGCGCTAAACGCGCATGCTCGTCTGAATCTGAGATGGATGAAGACGAAGGAGAACTCTGCGGGGCTCGATGCTTCAGCAGATCCGTTCGGCGAACACAGATGCCACGCAACTTCAAGCTTCCTTCGGATACTCCGAAGTTCAACGGCACGCAAGATCCAAAGTCCTGGCTCAGTGACCATCTGTCATCCGTCAAACTTCATGGAGGCAACAAAGAAACCGCCATGCAATGCCTTCAGCTGCAGCTAACAGGCGCGACGCGAGTCTGGCTTAGCAGCCTATCATCAGGATCCATCCGAAGCTGGGAGGAGCTCGCTTACAGCTTCATCCGAAACTTCAAAGGCACCAGCAAGAGGCCCGCCTCAATCGAAGAGTTGTGAGTCTGCACTCAGAGAACGGGTGAATCTATTCGCTCGTACATACTACGCTGGTCTACAACCAAGAACTCCGCAGCACACATCTCCGAAGAAAGGGCCATCGACGCCTTCAGGGATGGTGTCAAGCGCCCAGACTTCAAGGAGAAACTTGGACGTGTAAAGCCCAAGACACTCGACCAGCTCATGGAAATCGCCAACAGTTGGGCAGACGGCGAAGATTGCATCCAGCGGGCGCAATCAGATGAAGAGGACGACTAGGGCCGAAGACGCGAACGCCGCAGCAAGAGGAGATCGCGTGTCTACGAGGACCGCGACGGACCCGACATGGTCACAGCCGGCTACGCCGACCGCCGTAACGACAACAACCGCAACAGCGGAGGATACCGCAGCGGAAACTTCCGCGACAACGGACGAGCAACGCAGTCGTGGCAACGCCGCGACCGCGACAACGGACCCTCAGCATTCGACAAACTTTTGGGTCCATGCACCATCCACTTCTACATCGACAAACAGGATGGCAAAAAGAAAACTAGCCACATGCTCAAGGACTGTCGCGAGTTCCAGAAACTCAGCGAAGGCATGGTGCAGATGAGGCAACAAGCTCCAATCCCTGCGTTCGGAAACGCACCTGCGCCAGGTGAAATAGCACACGGAGCTCCTCCACCGCCGCCTATTGGAGGCCCAAATCAACCAGTCGCACCAGCGCAAAACAAGCCGGGGTCACATACCCCCCACCAAAGGGAGCACTAAATATGATCCAGAAGGGACGCCCCACAAACAGGGTGCAGAAGAAAATCACCCGACAAATCAACTTGGCCGTGGCAACTCCGCCTGCAATCCCTGAGTACCTCAGCGGGTCGGAGTCTTGCATCACATTCACTCGCGCGGATCACCCTTGCCAGATCCCTCGCCCAGGTCATGCTGCCCTGGTGCTGGAGGCGCAGATCGGAGGCTTCGAGATGAGTCGCGTCTTCATGGACGGCGGCAGCGGCATCAACCTAATGTTCGCAAGCACTCTAGCAGCTATGCGGATCCCGCAATGCATCCTGGAACAATCAGACACAACGTTCCACGGCATTGTCTGAGGGAAGGGCATCTTCCCCCTGGGCAAGATAGGGCTCGACGTCATCTTCGGGAAGCCGGACAACTTTCGGCAGGAGCGCCTAGAATTCGAAGTGGTGGACTAGCCGACGCAATACCATGCCATCCTGGGACGTGTAGCATTCGCAAGGTTCCTGGCCGTCCCACACTACGCATACCTACTACTCAAGATGCCAGGACCAAGGGGCGTCGTCACAGTCCACGGGAGCTTCACCCGATCGGACCAATGCGACAGGGATTTCAACAAAATCTCCTAGTCCTTCGGCATACAAGACGAGCTCGTAAGGCTCCGCGAGGTGACGGACAATGGGCTACCCCTAGTCACAAGGCAGAACGCACCCGACATGTCCTTCGACTCCACCGTCAACACCAAGAAAGTGCAGGTCCATCCGACAGACGCCTCCAAGACGGCGCTGATCGCCAACGACCTCAGCACCGCATAGGAAGGCGCGCTCGTCGAATTCCTCCGTGAGTCTTGGGAAATCTTCGGTGTCTGCGGACATGCCAGAGTTCCTGTGAATTCGCCGAGCACGCACTCAATGTCTTCCTGCACACCAAGCCGCCAAGCGGTCTATCCGAAGACTGCCGGAGCCACGAGCTATCGGCAAGGAGATCAACAGTTACCGCAGCAGACTTCATCCGGAAATCAAGGAAAGCGAGTGGCAAATACGGTGATGGTCCCGAAGAAGGACACGGACATCCTGCGGATGTGCATGGACTTCACGTCACTAAATAAACACGCCCAAAGGACCACTTCCCTCTTCCTCGGATCGACCGGATCATCGATTCGACCGCAGGTTGTGAGAAGCTCTCCTTCCTCGACGCCTACTCAAAGGCTATAACGATTCGACTCAAGGTCGAAGATCAAGAAAACGGCGTTCATCACACCGCTCGAGTATTCTACAACACAATGCCCTTCGGGCTAAAGAACGCGGTGCCACGTACCGATGCATGCAGCCTGCCTCAAGGACCATCGGTCACAACGTCCAAGTCATCGACGACATAGTCATAAAACCAAGGAGGCAAGAACACTTATCGACGATCTCCGCGAGACGTTCGACAACCTTGATCGCCAGGATCAAGCTCAATCCAAAAGTGCGCCTTGGCGCCCCTCGGTCACCGCTCGGGTACTTCATCTCTCAACGAGGATCAAGCGAACCGAAGAAAATCAAAGATATCATGACAATGGAGAAGCCGAAAAACCTCAAGGGCGTTCAGCAGCTCGCAGGGCGAGTAGCGGCACTAAGCAGGTTCATCAGCCGCATGGGCGAGAAGGCCCTACCATTTTACCAGCTGCTGCGCAAGGCAGACAAGTTCGAGTGGACACCAGAAGCCAACGACGCATTCGAAAGCCTCAAGCGGCTCCTCTCCACCTCGCCCGTTTTGGTCATGCCAAAAGAGCGCGAGCCCCTGCTGCTGTACATAGCAGCCACACAGCTGGTGGTCAGCACAGTACTCGTGGTCGAACGACCCGAAGAAGGCAAGACCCACGGGGTCCAACGCCCAATTTACTACTTCAGTGAGGTTCTCACTCCAACAAAACAGCGGTACCCGCACTACCAGAAGCTGGACTACGGCGTGTTCATGACGGCTCGACGACTGAGCCACTACTTCCAGGAACATCAGGTGATGGTCGTCAACGAGGCACCCCTGAACAGCATCCTGAATAACCTAGAGGCCACAGGACGCGTGGCCCTGTGGGGCATTGAACTATCACCCTTGGACATCGTCTACGAGAAGCGACACGCAATCAAATCTCAAGTCCTTCCGGACTTCTGGTACCTTTGGATGGAGCTGCATTGCTGACACCCCGGATATGTCACGCCCCTAGACAATGCATTTCGACGGCTCCAAGCGCGGGAGCGAAGCGTGAGTCATACTGACCTCCCCGCAAGGTGACAAGATGAAGTACGTTCTTCGGATGAAATTCAGAGCCTCCAACAACGAGGCCGAATACGAAGCCCTCATCCATGGCATGAAGATGGAAAAAAATGTGGCGCAACGCGCCTGGTCATTTACCGTGACTCCAACCTTGTCGTACAACAGACGATGAATGAGTGCGACGCACACGCCGAAAACATGATCGCGTACCGCACGCTATACAACGCACTCGAAGGAGAATTCGACGGCTGCGAACTTCGGCACGTTGGAAGAGAGAGCAACGAGAAGGCCGATAGACTCGCCAACATCGGCTCCACTTGTGCAAAGGTGCCACCAGGTGTGTTCCTCGAACAGATCTGCGTGCCATCCATCAAGCAAAAATTCCCCAAGGGATCACCCGAAGAAGCAGAACACTCGGGGGCTACGCTACCCGAAGGTCATGAAGGACCAGAAAAGTTGGATACCGAAGTTGCCATGGTCAACCTGATGCAGGTCATGGCAGTTGAAGAAACTTGGACACGTCCATGTTGGAGATATGCCCTAGAGGCAATAATAAATGTAGTTATTATTATATCTTTGTGTTTATGATAAATGTTTACATTCATGCTATAATAGTATTAATAAGGAAACATTGATACTTGTGTGATTTGTAAACTTAATTTGAAGTCCCTAGTATAGCCTCTGTACATCACTAGCTTGTTGGTTGATAAATGATTGTGGTTTCCCTATCATGAACATTGAGATGTTATCAACAACAATATCATATCGTTAGGAGAATGATATGGTGGACATACTCCTATAGATAAGCGTAGCATAAAGATCAAGTCATTTCATTAGTTCAATTGCTATATGCTTTCTGATACATAGTAACCTAATTCCTTCGACCATGAGATCATGCATATCACCTTTACCGGATGGATGCTTTGATGACATCAAACACCACACCGTAACTGGATGGCTATAAAGGTGGCATTGAGTGTTCGGAAAGTATTGGTTGAAACACATGGATCAAGAGTGGGATTTGTCCATCCATATGATGGATAGATATACTCTGGGCCCTCTCGGTGGAATGTCATCCAATTAGCTTGCAAGCATGTGAATGGCTCACAAGGGATCACATATCACGGGAACGAGAAAAGAGTACTTATCGGTAACGAGGTTGAACTAGGTATGCAGAGATACCGACGATCATAACCTCGGATAAGTAAACTATCGTGAGACAAAGGGAAATTGGTATCGTATGTAAGTGGTTCATTCGATCGCAAAGTAATCGAGAAATATGTGGAGCCATATGAATTTCCAGATTCCTCTATTGGTTATTGTTCGGAGAAGTGTCTCGATCATGTCCGCATAATTCACGAACCGTAGGGAGACACACTTAAGGATTCGATGTTGTTTGAGTAGTTATGGTATTATGAGAAAGAGACCGAATGTTGTTCGGAGTCTCGGATGGGATCCGGGATATCACGAGGTGATCCGGAATGGTCCGGAGAATAAGATTCATATAAGGAAAGTCCCGTTTCGGAGTTCGGGAATGATTCCGGTGATTTCATCGGGAATGTTCTAGAAGGTTCCGGAATGTCCGGCACTCCGGAGGGGAAGGGGTACATGAATGTGTCATTGCATATTGGAATGATTGCATCATGTACTAAGTGTTCTCGCTATTCCAAATAAAGGATTAAATTGAATCCTAAATTGAAAAGTCAAATAGCAAGTTTGAAAAGTCAAACGGCTAAAATTGGAAAGAGGAAAGTGTGGGAAACCGAGTTGGGGAGGAGTTCCCTCCTCCAACCGGCGGCCCACCTCCAAGACGAGTTGGGGAGGGACTCCTCTCCCTCCCCCTTGGCGCGCCGGCGCCTCCAACTATAAAAGAAGGGGCAGGGCTCCCTCCTCTAGACACACAAGTTCCTATCCTCTAAATCTAAACCCTAGCCCTAGACTCCGGTTTAGAGCCGTTTTGGTTTAGAGCTTCTAATTGCCCTAGACTTCGGATTATAGCCTTCTAATTGGTGTGTCTAAACCCTATACCACTAAAGCTCTCTCATACTCCACCATACTCGCTCCGGCTTAAGGCGAAGCCCTGCGAGATCTCCCCTCTACTTCCGGTACCATGCCGTTGTGCTGTCGGAATCGCGAGGAGAGTGCTACAACCTCCGCTGCCTGCTGGAACAAGAGACAGGAAGGTCTTCGTCGAGTACCGAACGTGTGACCGACTGCGGGAGCGCTGCCGGAACGCAGCGCCGGAAGGATCGTCTACGCGATCTTGAGATCGGGAAGAGTACGACTACATCACCCACGAGAATCCGCTCTCGTTAAACACTTTGGAATCTTCGAGGGTAAGTTATTCCATCGACTCGTTGCTACAATCTAGTAGATAGATCTTGGCTTGTTTGTTTGTATGCGATAGAAAATTTTTGTTTTCCAAGCTACGAAACCATACAGCGGTATCAGAGCCGTGTCTATATGTGGATCTGTTGCACGAGTAGAACACAATGGTCATTGTGGGCGTTGATGCTTTTATTGTCGATTACTTCTTGTGTACTTTACATCTTGCGGTATGTTGGGATGAAGCGGCCCGGGCTAACCTTACATGACATCGTTCATGAGACTTGCTCCACGCTTGACATGCAACTTGTATTGCATAAGTGGCTTTATGGTGCTGTTTCTCCTAGCATAGTTAAGATCCAATTTACAACGGGTGATCAACAATGCTAGTATCAATGTTGTGGTTCTTGTTCGTAAGTTAGAACGACACTTATTGAAATCCCCAAACCACGTAAAATATGCAAAGAAAGTAGAGTCTAACTTTGTTTTGCAGGGGTGTGATGATGTGATATGGCCATGATTGTGATTATATATGATGTATGCAATGTTCCTTATTGTAAGTTGGCAACCGGCAGGAGTCATATGGTTGTCTTTAATTTATGTTAAGACCCGCGTGTCTATTCAAAGTAGTTGTAATAGTTGAAGCCGGTGGACGACAACCATGGAGAAGCGTCATTGACCTTGATGCAATGCCGGTGATGATGGAGATCATGTTCGTGCTTGAAGATGGAGATCGGAAGCACAAAGTAGAAAGGCCATATCATATCACATATTATTGAATTGCATGTGATGTTAATCCTTTATGCATCTTGTATTGCTTAGTAGACGATGGTAGCATTATAAGATGATCCCTCATGCACATGAATTTCAAGTCATAAAGTGTTCACCCTTAGTTAGCACTGTTGCTAAAGCTTGTTGTTTCGAAGCACCACGTGATGATCAGGTGTGTTAGATTCTGCAAGTGTATACAACGTGAGCAAGCCAGATTTGCTCATGCGGAAACTAAAGTTTGATCTTGACGAGCCTAGCATGTACAGACATGGTCTCGGAACACGGATCACCGAAAGGTAAAGCATGAATCATATAGTAGATATGATGAACATGACGATTGTTCGCCATTGAAACTGTATCAACTCTCGTGATGATCGGTGTTGATGTAGTGGATTTGGTTCGTGTGATCACTAAAACAATGTGAGGGATGTTGTTTTGAGTGGGAGTTCAACTAGGTTAATTTCATTATTAATTTGAACTCAATTTGTCATAAACTTAGTCTAAACTATTGCAAATATGTTGTAGATCAATGGCAGCCCCTACCATCAATTTTAATGCGTTCCTAGAGAAAGAAAAGTTGAAAAACAATGGAAGCAACTTCGCGGATTGGTTCCGCAATTTGAGGATTGTCCTCACAGCTGGTAATTTGACCTATGTGTTGGATGCACCGCTGGGTGACCCACCTGCAGCTGATGCTCCCGATGAAGTAAAGAATGTTTACCTCGCTCGGAAGAATCAGTACTCCATAGTTTAGTGTGCTATCTTGTATGGTTTGGAATCGGAGCTTCAGAAAAGGTTTGAAGAGTCAGACCCATATGATATTGTCGAGGATCTCAAATTGATTTTTGAGACTCATGCGGCAATTGAAAGCTATGAGGCTTCTGAAAAGTTCTTTAACTGCAAGATGGAAGAAGGCAGCTCCGTCAGTGAGCATGTGCTTAAGATGCAGGCACGCAAACAAGCTTCAAAGCTTGGGTATAGTGATTCCTAATGCTTTGGGGATTTACCGTGTCCTCCAATCACTACCACCAAGTTACAAGAACTTTGTGATGAACTACAACATGCGTAACATGAACAAGACGTTGCGAACTCTTTGCCATGTTGAAATCTGCAAGTGGAGATCAAGAAAGAGCACCAAGTGTTGTTGGTCAATAATACCACCAAATTCAAGAAAGGCAAGTCTAAGCGAAGGACACTTCAAGAAGGGTGGTAAGAAAGTTACCACGCGGCGAAGAAGACCAAGGCTGGACCCAAGCACGATCTTGAGTGCTTTTACGCAAGGGAGAAGGTCACGAAGCGGAATTGCCCAAAGTACTTGGCGGATCGAAGAACGGCAACATCAAGAAGAAAGGTATATCGATATACATGTTATTGATGTGTATCTCACTAGTACTCGTAGTAGTGCTCGGTATTTAATCTTGGTTCGGTTGCTCATATTTGTAACTCAAACAAAGCAGAATAAATGAAGCTAGCGAAGAACGAGGTGACGATGCGCGTGGAAACGGATCAAAGGTTGATGTGATCGCGGCACGCTACCCCTTCATCTACCATCGGGATTAGTTTTATACTTAAATAATTGTTATTTGGTGCCTGTATTGAGCATGAACATTATATCGGGATCTTGTTTATTGCGAGACGGTTACTTGTTTAAGTCTGAGAATAATGGTTGTTCGATTTATATGAGTAATATGTTTTATGCACATGCACCTTTGATAGATGGTCTATTCTTATTGAATCTCGATAGTGGAAATACACATATCAACAACATTGAGGCTAAACGTTTGAAATCAAGTGATAATTACCCTATATGTGGTATCGTGCCTTGGTCACATTGGAGTGAAACGATGAAGAAACTCCATTCCGATGGACTTCTTGAATCACTTGATTTTGAATCACTTGAAAGATGCGAAGCATGTCTGATGGGAAAAATGACTAAGACTCCATTTTCTGGTATGATGGAGCGAGCTACGGACTTATTGGAAATCATACATACCGATGTGTGTGGTCCAATGAGTGTAGCATCACGCGGTGGTTATCGTTATGTTCTTACCTTCACGGATGACTTGAGTAGATATGGGTATATCTATTTCATGAAACATAAGTCCGAAACTTTCGAGAAGTTTAAGGAGTTTCAAAGTGAGGAAGAGAATCAACGTAACAAGAAGATTAAATTTCTACGTTCTGATCGTGGAGGTGAATATCTAAGTTACGAGTTTGGCGAGCATTTGAAGAAATGCGGAATACTTTCACAATTGACACCGCCGGGAACACCACAGCGTAATGGTGTGTCCGAACATCGTAATCGAACTCTCTTAGATATGGTTCGTTATATGATGTCACTTACAGATTTACCGCTATCATTTTGGGGTTATGCATTAGAAACAACCGCATTCACTTTAAATAGGGCACCGTCTAAATCCGTTGAAACGACACCATATGAATTATGGTTTGGGAAGAAACCAAGATTGTCGTTCCTTAAAGTTTGGGGGTGCGAAGCCTATGTAAATAAGTTACAGCCGGACAAGCTTGAACCCAAAGCGGAAAAATGCGTCTTCATAGGATACCCAAAGGAAACTATTGGGTATACCTTCTATCATAGATCCGAAGGCAAAATCTTTGTTGCCAAGAATGGATCCTTTCTAGAGAAGGAATTTCTCTCGAAAGAAGTGACTGGAAGGAAAGTAGAACTCGACGAGGTTGTCGAACCTTCTCTCGAAATTGCGAGTAGCGCAGCACCGGAAGAAGTTCTTGTGGTGCCTGCACCAATAAGAGAGGAAGCTAATGATGGTGATCATGAAACTTCGGTTGAAGTTGCTACAGAGCCTCGGAGGTCAACGAGAACTCGTACCACTCCAGATTGGTATGATCCCGTTATGAGTGTCATGTTGGTGGACAACACCGATGATCCCGAGACATATGAGGAAGCGATGATGAGCCCAGATTCCAATAAATAGCAAGAAGCCATGAAATCCGAGATTGGATCCATGTACGAAAACCAAGTATGGACTTTGGTGGACTTACCGGATGGCGGAAGGCTGTCGAGAGAACAAATGGATTTTCAAGAAGAAACAGATGTCTTGATGGTAATGTTCGTTCTATAAAGCTCGACTTGTCGCAAAGGGTTTCGACAAATTCAAGGAGTTGACTATGAGACTTTCTCACGGTAGCGAAGCTAAAGTCTGTGAGGATTATGTTAGCAATCGCTGCATATTATGATTATGAGATATGGCAGATGGATGTCAAAACAACATTCCTCCATGGAGATATTGATGAAGAGTTGTATATGATGCAACCCAAAGGTTTTGTCGATCCTAAAGATGCTAACAAGGTATGCAAACTTCAACGGTCCATCTATGGATTGAAGCAAGCATCCCGAAGTTGGAATCAACGTTTTGATAAGGTGATCAAAAGTTTTGGTTTTATACAAACTTATGGAGAAGCTTGTATTTACAAGAAAGTGAGTGGGAGCTCTATAGCATTCTTAATACTATATGTGGATGACATATTGTTGATTGGGAATGATGTAGACCTTCTTAATAGTGTCAAGGAATATTTGAATAATAGTTTTTCAATGAAGGATCTTGGCGAAGCAGCTTACATATTAGGCATAAAGATTTATAGAGATAGATCGAAATGCCAAATATCATTGTCATAGAGTACATATTTGGACAAAGTTCTAAAGAGGTTTGGAATGGAAGAGAGCAAGAAAGGGTTCTTGCCCATGTTGCCCAATACGACCTTGAGTAAAACTCAAAGTCCGACATCGGAAGAAGATAGACAAAGGATGAGTAAGACTCCCTATGCCTCAGCCATAGGATCTCTAATGTATGCCATGCTATGTACTAGACCCGACATTGCATATGCTGTTAGTTTAACTAGCAGATATCAAAGTGATCCAGGAGTGGATCATTGACAATGATTAAAAACATCCTTAAGTACTTGAGAAGAACTAAGGATATGGTTCTTTCTTATGGAGGTGATGAACATCGTTGTTAATGGTTACACCGATGCTAGTTGGAACACCGATCCGGATGATTCTAAATCACAACTGGATAATGATTTATTTTGAATGGTGCAGCAGTTAGCTGGAGGAGTGCAAAGCAAAGCGTTGTGGCGAGATCTTCAACTGAATCGGAATACATGGCTGCTTCGGAGGCTTCACAAGAATCTATATGGATGAAAGAGTTCATTACAGAGCTGGGTGTGGTTCCTAGTGCGCTGGACCCAATGTCTATCTACTGTGATAACATGGGCGCCATAGCCAATGAGCAAGAACCAAGGTCACACAAGAAGCTGAAGCACATCAAGCTGCGTTTTCACGCTATTCGAGAACATATCCAGGATGGGGATATAAAGATTTGCAAAGTACACACAGATCTGAATGTGGCGGATCCATTGACTAAACCTCTCCCGAGGGCAAAACATGACCAACACCAAACTGCCATGGGTGTTCGGTATATTACCATGTAATCTAGATTAGATGACTCTAGTGCAAGTGGGAGACTGTTGGAGATATGCCCTAGAGGCAATAATAAATGTAGTTATTATTATATCTTTGTGTTTATGATAAATGTTTACATTCATGCTATAATAGTATTAACAAGGAAACATTGATACTTGTGTGATTTGTAAACTTAATTTGAAGTCCCTAGTATAGCCTCTATACATCACTAGCTTGTTGGTTGATAAATGATTGTGGTTTCCTATTATGAACATTGAGATGTTATCAACAACAAGATCATATCGTTAGGAGAATGATATGGTGGACATACTCCTATAGATAAGCGTAGCATAAAGATCAAGTCATTTCATTAGTTTAATTGCTATATGCTTTCTGATACATAGTAACCTAATTCCTTCGACCATGAGATCATGCATATCACCTTTACCGGATGGATGCTTTGATGACATCAAACACCACACCGTAACTGGGTGGCTATAAAGGTGGCATTGAGTGTTCGGAAAGTATTGGTTGAAACACATGGATCAAGAGTGGGATTTGTCCATCCATATGACGGATAGATATACTCTGGGCCCTCTCGGTGGAATGTCATCCAATTAGCTTGCAAGCATGTGACTGGCTCACAAGGGATCACATATCACGGGAACGAGAAAAGAGTACTTATCGGTAACGAGGTTGAACTAAGTATGCAGAGATACCGACGATCATAACCTCGGATAAGTAAACTATCGTGAGACAAAGGGAAATTGGTATCGTATGTAAGTGGTTCATTCGATCGCAAAGTAATCGTAGAAATATGCGGGAGCCATATGAATTTCCAGATTCCTCTATTGGTTATTGTTCGGAGAAGTGTCTCGATCATGTTCACATAATTCACGAACCGTAGGGAGACACACTTAAGGATTCGATGTTGTTTGAGTAGTTATGGTATTATGAGAAAGAGACCGAATGTTGTTTGGAGTCTCGGATGGGATCCGGGATATCACGAGGTGATCCGGAATGGTCCGGAGAATAAGATTCATATAAGGAAAGTCCCGTTTCGGAGTTCGGGAATGATTCCGGTGATTTCATCGGGAATGTTCTAGAAGGTTCCGGAATGTTCGGCACTCCGGAGGGGAAGGGGTACATGAATGTGTCATTGCATATTGGAATGATTGCATCATGTACTAAGTGTTCTCGCTGTTCCAAATAAAGGATTAAATTGAATCCTAAATTGAAAAGTCAAATAGCAAGTTTGAAAAGTCAAACGGCTAAAATTGGAAAGAGGGAAAGAGGAAAGTGTGGGAAACCGAGTTGGGGAGGAGTTCCCTCCTCCAACCGGCGGCCCACCTCCAAGCCGAGTTGGGGAGGGACTCCTCTCCCCTGGCGCCACTGCCCTCCACCTATAAAAGGAGGGGCAGGGCTCCCTCCTCTAGACACACAAGTTCCTATCCTCTAAATCTAAACCCTAGCCCTAGACTCCGGTTTAGAGCCGTTTTGGTTTAGAGCTTCTAATTGCCCTAGCCTTCGGATTATAGCCTTCTAATTGGTGTGTCTAAACCCTAGACCACTAAAGCTCTCTCATACTCCACTATACTCGCTCCGGCTTAAGGCGAAGCCCTGTGAGATCTCCCCTCTACTTCCGGTACCACGCCGTTGTGCTGCCGGAATCGCGAGGAGAGTGCTACAACCTCCGCTGCCTGCTGGAACAAGAGAGAGGAAGGTCTTCGTCGAGTACCGAACGTGTGACCGATCATGGGAGCGCTGAACGCAGCATGGGAAGGATCGCTCTACGATCTTGAGATCGGGAAGAGTACGACTACATCACCCACGAGAATCCGCTCTCGTTAAACACTTTGGAATCTTCGAGGGTAAGTTATTCCATCGACTCGTTGCTACAATCTAGTAGATAGATCTTGGCTTGTTTGTTTGTATTCGATAGAAAATTTTTGTTTTCCATGCTACGAAACCCTACAATCCATACCTCTAGTTCCTGATAAACTTAGAATTGCCTGATAGCCCGACGGATGCCCGACGCATATCTCGTCGATCGAAAGCCTTCACCATCATCAACGGCGAGCTGTACAAACGCAACATTACAGGTGTACTGCAATGGTGCGTCACCATCAACGACGGCAAGGCCATACTACAAGATATCCATGAAGGCATCTTCGGCCACCACGCAGGCAGTCGCTCCCTCGTCGCCAAAGCTCTGCGAGCAGGATTCTACTGGCCAACGGCCATGAGCGACGCGAAGGACATCGTCCGAAGATGCAACGGGTGCCAACGGTTCGCCGACAAACCGCACGCACCTGGGTCCGAACTTCGACCCATACCCATAGCCTGGCCTTTTGCCCAATGGGGCCTCGACATGATCGGCAAACTGCCAAAATCCTCGAAAGGAGGACACGTCTTCCTCCTAGTCGCAGTCGACAAATTCACCAAGTGGATCGAGGCCATGCCAGTCACCAACCAGAAGGGCAAAACCGCCGTCAAGTTCTTCGAATCCATTGTCTACAGGTTTGGCGTACCGCATAGCATCATCACCGACAACGGATCAAACTTCATCTCCGAAGAATTCCAGGACTTCTGCGAAGGCCTTGGGATCAATATCACGTATGCCTCAGTGGCACACCTGCAAACAAACGGGCAAGTGGAAAAGGCCAACGGCCTAATCGGCGCTGGCATCAAGAAGCGCCTCATGAGCTCACTCGAGCACAAAGCTGGAAACTGGACGAAAGAGCTATCGTCTGTCCTGTGGAGCTTACGTACTACACCAAACAGCTCCACTGGCTACACACCGTTCTTCATGGTGCACGGAGTTGAGGCCGTGCTACCAGCCGAAGTACGCCACCAGGCTCCACGAGTCGTCGCTTACAGCGAAGCCGAGTCCACGGCTGCACTCGAAGACGTCGTCGACACACTCGACGAAGCACGGGATATAGCAGCAGCTCGATCAGCGGTGTACCAGCAGAGTCTCCACAACTATCTCAGCCGCCGGCTGCGCCCAAGGTCCTTCGTCGAAGGAGACCTTGTCTTACGACTTAAGCAAAAGCGACCGAACAAACTCGATTCACCATGGGAAGGACCCTATGTCATCACCGAAGTCATCCCAGGTGGCGCCTATCGCCTCAAGTACGTGGATTCTGGAGTCGCATACTCCAACCCATGGAACGTCTCGCACCTGCGACGATTCTACCCGTAGCAACCTACCCCCCTTTTTTACTTTCAATAAGGCTTTCAGCCAAGGCTACTCAGCCGAACCATGTACCTCCTCCATTACGATATAAATAAAGCTAAGTATCTCGCCCCCAACCTTCGGTTGACCATTTTCTGCAACTTTACTACATGCTACATACGCACTTGGGGGCTCCCCCCACCTCACGATTTCATCGACTGAGGACCAAACGTGTACACCTGAGTAGCTGACTACGTCAGGCAAACGACAAGGGCACGTACTCAATCAAAGCACTGCGTGCTCATAAACGAGCAAACCTTTACAACAAAGGGCACATAAACGCCCAGCCGCAATATACAAATTTTACATCTATCTGTTTATTTTCAGGTCCTACCTATTCTGAAGAATAACCTGAGCACGCTGCTCAAAAAAATCTACAATCTGTTCGGCATACTGCCTTATAGCCGCGTAATGCGGACGCATGTTCCACTCGCCACCATCTGGTCGAGGAGGTGGCCCAGTCGCCACAGCAGCCAAATCTACGTCAGGGCGGTGCACCCTCACAAGAGACAAGGCAGCCTTCACCCCTGCAACGAGCTGCTGCCGCACCAGCTCCTTGACATTGCTGGCACTCCGAAACTTCGTCAGAAGACCTGCAAGGGTCGTTGGCACAGCATCCAACGGAAACATGACGTGCAGCACCGAGGAAAGTGATGTCTGCACCTGGCGGAGCACCCGCGAAACCTGGTAGACACGATCCTGCACCGTCGCCAGAACCACGGCGCGATCACGATCCATCCAGAAGAAGCCACCGGCCTCCATGTCCTGTTGAGTCAAGCAATTAACTCGAACAGCGATACGCTCCTTTTCTTCCCTCGGAGCAAGATTAGCACCTGCGATAACCACATAAAACAAGAATAAGGCCATCAGGCTCACTCGAAGAACTGAGCTACAACCTGAAAGAAGTATCAACTTACATTGCAGCTGCTCGGACAGCCGACCCAGCTCCGCCATCAAATACTCCTCTCTGGCTGCACCACGGTCTGCCTTGGATTTCAAGCGTCGGTAGCGAAACGTAAGCAAATCTCTCTCCAAGCTGCGCGCGATCTCGAAAAGCGAGCTGCGAGGAATCATCCAATGATGGTCGCAAGGGCCTTCCGTATGAAGTGTCAATCGGTCACTGAAGGATCCTATAGCGGCGAAAAAGAAGGCACGCAGACATTCAGCCAAGGATAGAGCACAACTCGGAGGAATTCATTAAAATATATAAGGCCACTACGTGGCACAAGGATGGCACTACAAAAGATATTTACATCAAAAGTAGACTACAAACTACCCTACGTCTACTATGCCTAAGGCGGAGGACACTGAGTCGCGTCGAACCGGCCGCTAGCTTTGGCCTCGCCTGCTTGCCGCAATGCATACTCGATGACAAGTCAATGAGCTTGGGCCCATATCGTCTGCAGCGATCGGAGTAGGCGGCGAAGGCTACCTCGGATCCATCTGCAGCCGTTGGCATCCGAGAAGTAATCTGGGGCAGGTCCAACTCCGCCCCAGCCGCCATGGCCATCGCCAGCCCGAAGGACGCGTTGATGCCCTTCTGCTTGCGCTTGTACGCTGCAGGCGCTTCGGCTGACAGAGCCTCTGCCAGGGCATCCACATCGGGAAGAGCTCCTGGTAGAAGCGACCAAGGACCTCTTTCGCCTTAGCAAGGGAGTTGATGACGGTGCTGCAGCGGTCTTCGACCACTACAGTGGCATCATCTAGAGCACTCCCGTGCTCCGAGCTGCATGATCGAACTCGATACTGCGGCATCTGAGACAAAAAAGAAGAAAACATGAAAAAAGGCAACATAGAAGAAGATCCGTAGAAAAAGAAGCAAGTACAAAAGCTTGTACTCACCCGAAATGGCCTTGGCAGACCATGAGATTATCGCCACCCTCTTTCCGAGCGGCAGCGGTGGCGGCTCCTCACGATGCGACCTCCTGCTGCAGACGCTCCTCGCCCGCCGCCTTCGTCGGCTCAGCTCAAAGCTCTTCGCACATGGCGGCCGGCTTTCACTCCGATTGGCCAAGGCTCTTCTTAAGAGCGTCGACCTCACGGAGAGAGTCATTATGCTCCTCTGCATTTCCAACAAGCAAGTGTCAAAGAACAGGACCCGGATAAACAAGAAAAGTACTACAAGGCAGGCGAATACCCTGAAGCTGTCGCAGTTTCGCCTCCAGCGTCAGGCGTTCCTCCACCAGCCGTTTGGCCTCTTGGACAAAAGGCTGCAGCAAAAGGAAATAGTAGTAAGAACAGGACTTGGGGGCTACGCCCAACACAAGGAAGCAAAAACAACATCAGCATACCAAGACACCCGGGGGCTCCCCCCATAGCATAAAGCAGAAAAACTTACGTGCTCCGTAGGCGAACCCGTAGGCCCGCCTGCGAAATTCTAAGGCGCAACCACTAGCCTCTCCTGCACAGGAGGAACTGGAGCAGCGTCACCCGAAGTCGCCACAGTCTGAGGAGGAGGCGACGCAATGTTCGACTCCCCCATCATCTCCCGTGCACCATCACTAGAGCCATCGGAGGATTGCCTGCATACGAACCAATCAACGCAGATGCAAAAATAACAAGGGAACAAAGGACAACAATGGCAACAAGAAAATTTATGAGCCCAACGCGCTCAGGTCAAAGATAGGAGAAGCCCTTCGGGCCTTCTTCTCCTCCTTTTTCTCTTCCTTCTTCTCCTCCTTCTTTTCTTCCTTCTTCCGCTTTGCTGGCGGGTGCGGAGCAACAGCCCGCACAGGAATGGCAGGAAGGGGAGAGGAAGAACCCCCATGAACATCATCATGACGCTCAAGGCCCAGAGGATTTCTAGGAGTCGGAGGAGTCGAGGCATCTGACGACTCGCTAGAGCTCCATGATCGCTTGCGCGAATGGTCCTCACTCGATTCGTCGGCATCCTCCGCTAGGGATCACGCTGACGGTAGCTCAGACACGGAATCCACCACTTCATTATCCGGGGCATTCGGATACCTTTCGGGCAACGGTGGTGCCATGCCCGGCACTTTGAAGCTCTGCAAAAGGAAAGGAACTTTGTTAGCAAACAAAGGAAAAAGTACACAGCTGACAAAAACAAAAGGGGAGCACTACGTGCGCAAATCTACACCTTCGGTACAACCAACGTCGAAGAAAAGGGAGGAGTTGACTTCCGGGATTTCTTCGTCAGCCTTGAACTTCAACAGCGCGCGAAGAGCCTTGTCAAGTTCCACCTCGGAGATTTTCTCACTCGAAACCCTCGTCGGATCACGGCGCCCAGAGTAAAGAAACATCGGGTGCGCCCTCACTTGGAGAGGCTGCACCCGATGGTCAAGAAACGTCCGGATGACGTCGACACCGTTCACCTCCTTCTCAGGAATCAGTTGGATATCCTCCACCCGACGGTACAGGTCCTCTATCTCCGCCACCTCACCTTCTATGATTTGGTTTTTCCAGGATCTTTTCTTCTCAATCAATTGGGAGGGGTCAAAAGGAACGAGACCAAAATCTTGCCCAGGAAGTACGGAGTCACGGATGTAAAACCATTTCCTCACTTGATCTTGGACAGATTCGGACATGGAAAAGGAAAAGAATTGCACATTGGGACCGAGGAGATGATGAAACCCCAATGGGATACACACCATCCGAACGGTGCCTCTTCACAGAATAAAGCTTCCGGAAGAGGCCAAAGTGCGGCTCAATGCCCAGCCAGCACTCGCAAAGGGTGATAAAACAAGCAATGTGGAGAAGAGAATTGGGAGACAGATGATGCAACTGAACCCCATAGAAGAAGAGCAGTCCACGAAGGAAGTCATGGACTGATCGAACGAAACCCATAAGACGAAGGCAAGAAACAAAACCTGGTACCCAGATGGGGGACGGGGGATTACCTTATTGCCGGGGAGTTTGACGGCCGTCGTATCCTGCGGGATCAGGCCCCGCTCGCGCAGTTTGCGGAGATCGCTCTCCCGCGTCTCTGATCGCCGCCAGCCACCATCGGTGACGCGAGCAGCAGCGGTGCTCTTCTTGCCTCCGACGGCGCTGGTCCCAACCGCAGATGAGGATTTCTTTGTCTTCCCCATGGCGCTACAGCGGTGGTGGCGTTGGCAACGAAGAAGGACAAAGGAAATGTGGAGGAAACTCTCAGCGCGCAGCAAGAATAGCTCAAGAACGAAGAGGCAGTGAATAGATGAACTGCTGCGGTGAAAAACAAACCACGATTTCACCAGGGATTATAACAGCGAAGACGACGCACGCTGGCCGTCCATCGAGAAGACCTAACACCAACGGTAGATCTGGCCGTACACGTGTCACCACCAAAACGAACCGTCGTTACCACGCCGTCCACTACGCGCAGAAATCGAGGAGACGCCGTTATCATCTCCACGCCGCGCGTGACCTGTCAATTCAAAGTCAGCAAGTGGGACCCACGTCCGATCAAGTCATCTACGGGCGTAGCAGACGCTTGAGGTCATCGATCGTAAGCACTGTCGTCATCAAAAGCTATACTAGCACCACTTCGGCTCCACAGCTAAGAGTACTCACTCGAATCTACGATTCGACTAAATACTTGGGGGCTACTCCTATCAGGAGCGCTGGCCGCGCACCCGACAGACAAATGAGGACAAAATTACTTCTCTGAGTCCTACGTCGAGTCTACGACTCCACTACGGACTCGGGGGATACTCCCATAGGGAGGATGGATTTAAGCATCCGAAAATTTTCGAGTCCTGCGGACCTAATGATTGAAACAATGCTTGAACTAAAAGTCTCCGTTCGAGTCTACGACTCGAACAGACACTTGAAGGCTACTCCCATAGGGAGCGCTGGTCGCGCACCCTATGAAATCTTCGACTGCGATCTTCCGGATTCGCATGCAAATTTTTTTTTGGCAACTCTACCCCAACAAAACGCTAAGTGAGTAACAATCTCCTTGGCCACCCGAAGCACCTCCGAGGTGATAAATGTTCGGATGTTGTGTCTGCGACGCAAAGATAAGACCTACATATATCATCTGATGGCACAACGCACTTTTTGCTACGCTAGTATGAATCCGTACCAGCAGGTACGATGAAAAATCCCGACGGACGCGTTGGGTACACCAATTAAAATCACTGGAATTCCACTCCTATAAGTCCTCCGTGGCCTGAGTTGAATTACGCCAGCATATGTTCCAGGCCCGGGTTAAGGGACCCGAACCTGAAGAAGATCGTGTTGTTTCGTCCTAAGACAGTTAACTGACCCTGATCCGTCGGGTGAGTCAGGCACGCGCATCAACAATCCCTACACACATATACTATTAACATATAGCTGCTCCCGAAGGATGGAAGAGTCCTCAGTCGAATCTACGATTCGACTGATCACTCGGGGGCTACTGACATGGTTATACCCTACGGGTACGTAACTTCAGCATACCTAGTTCATCCCAAGGAAGGCCCACGGCAGACATACGCTAGCCCATGAAGATTTCCGGGTGGCCAAGGCCCATGACGTCTTCGGATCCTTGGAGAGCAAGACTAGAGATAGGAAATTCAAAGGGGTAAAACCCTAGAACTTGTAACCGACTAGGACTACGCCCGAGACCTGCCTAAGTATATATAAAGGCCAGGAGGGCACGTCCTAGGGCAAGTCGACTCATACTTTCACACACGCATCCACGCCAGATCGAATCTGCGCACCCTGTAACCTTCGGTTCCGCCGTAATCAAAGAGCAGACAAGCAGGAGTAGGGTTTTCCCTCCGTGGGCCTGAACCTGGGTAAATCTTGTGTCCCCTGGTTGCTTGTCTGTTAACGGTGCCACGATCTCCAGCATCCCCATCTTATCCAAAACCCAAGTCCATAACAATGGGCATTGACGAGATTAAACCTCATCAGACATGGGAGAAGTCATGTTGTTAGTAGTGGATTTGTGTTGAGATATTATTCAATGGTTTAGTATTTAAGTTGTGGTGCTATTCTTATAGTGGTGTCATGTGAACGTCGACTACATGATACTTCACCATTTATGGGATTAGGGGAATGCATTGTGTATTTGGCTACTAATTACGGGTTTCTTTGGGTAAGACACGAACCCTGTTAGGAAACCATTGCACAAGGGAGTGTAGGATCTCAGAGTTTAAGGTTGTGGTTAGGTTTATATCTTAATTGCTTTCCTGTAGTTGTGGATGCTTGCAGGGGGTTTAATCACAAGTATGTATTAGTCCAATTAAGGCCGGTACATTAGCACAGGTTCACCCACACAACACTTACAACACCAAAGAAGGATACTCAGCTATTTGAAGTGAAAGCACTTGACAAAATTCCCATGTGTCCTCGAGAACGTTTGGTCCTTATAAGTATTTCCACCGGCTTGTCCTTTGCTAAGAAAGGATTGGGCCACTTGCTGCAATTGTTCGTTGTCTTTATTACTTGCACTTTATTTCTTTGTTTTATCAGAAAACCCCTAGAAATCCGTTTGCTAAGTATTTACAGAGATTTCCTGCTCCATACCACTAGTCAACACCTTCTGCTCCTCGTTGGGATCGACACTCCTATTTATCTAAAGTACTATGATACACCCCCTATACTTGTGGGTCATCAAGACTATTTTCTGGCGTCGTTGTCGGAGAGTGAAGCGCTATTGAAGAGTGGAACTGGTAAAGGAAACTTTTACTATGAGTATTTCTTTTTATTTCTCTTTGTTACTTTGTTTCCAATATGGATAACCCACTTGGTTTTTTGTTTGGAAAAACTACTACCACTGTTAGGGTAGTAGATGAATCACTACTTGTTGAGATAGATCCTTTTAAGATACCTACAAGTATTGTTGATCGTGTTATGGATAATTATTATTTAGGGGACGGAACTGTCCATCCTGGTGATCATTTGCTTTTTATCCATGAATTATGCGAGTTGTTTAAGTGTGCAGGTATCACAACTGAAGAGGCGAATAAGAAGTTACTCTCTATATCCTTGAAAAGGAGAGCTGAAGAATGGTATAAGCTGTTGAAGAATGGGCAATCCATGGAATGGGAGGAAATAGTACCTCTCTTTTATTCTAAATTCTATCCTCCTAGTGAAATTCATAAGGATAGGAATCTGATATATAACTTTTGGCCTCGTGATGGAGAGAGTACAGCTCAAGCTTGGGGGAGATTGAAGTTATTAATGCTTAAATGTCCTATTCATGAACTCCCTAACAATATTATTATCAATAACTTTTATGCTAGGCTTTCTCTTCATGATAAAGATTTACTACATGCTTCTTGTGCTGGATAATTCACACGTATGAAGGAAGAAGCTAAATAGGATCTCCTTGACCGTATTCAAGAGAACACTGAAGCTTGGGA
This sequence comes from Avena longiglumis, assembly GCA_030063025.1. Taxonomy (NCBI): domain Eukaryota; kingdom Viridiplantae; phylum Streptophyta; class Magnoliopsida; order Poales; family Poaceae; genus Avena; species Avena longiglumis. The sequence continues at coordinate 2,948,081 of CP125974.1, read as the reverse complement.
GAATGACAAAGGAAGAAAGTCAAGTATAAACTATAATTATAAATGCATTAAATCTTTTATGGGAACTGATGACTTACGTGATATTAGTAATGAGTATGGTCTTGATTCTCAAGTTCTTGCAAAAAAATTTAAGGCCTTTGCCTCTTATATTGAAATGCCCAAAAAGGAATGGGACAAGTACCATGCTTCTTATAGAGACATTGTTACTCATGTTCCTTCTAGCATTAAAGTTTGTACTGTTGATCCTATTTTTCCTGAGCCTTATGTTGATAAAATCCCTTTTCCAGCTAAGGTGAAGGAACATTCTATCATAGCTAATGTGGTAAGCAAAAGTACAAAGAAAATTGTGGAACCGGATGATCAAATAAATATTAAACCCGTGGTAGCTATTATGAAAGATCTTGTCACTAAAAATATAGAGGATGAGCACATTTTCATGTGTGAAGACGCTTCTAATATTGTCTCTCATCCTAGAAAAGCTAGTGTCCCTATGATTTCTGTTAGAATTGGCGATCATTGCTATTATGGTTTATGTGATATTGTTTTTAGTTCTAGTGATATACCTTATGAGCTTTATAGGGAAATTATGCATGAAATTGGTCCTTGTGAGCTTGAGGACATTGATGTGGTTATTCACCTTGCTAATAGAGAGACGGTCTATCTCATTGTCATTATAAGAGATGTGGAGGTTTTTTGTGGTAAGATTAAATATCCTGCTGATTTTCTAGTACTTGGTAAAGAAGCTAGTAAAACCTATCCTATTATCTTTGGTAGACACTTCTTGAATACTTGTGGGGCTATCATAGATTGTAGTAAGGAAAAAGTTTTGACTAAGTTTGATGGAGAGTATTATGAGTTTAATTTTTCCGAATTTGCTAAAACTCCTTATGAAAATGAACTGCCTAATGAGGATTTCAGGGTTGAACAACTTTCTGCTATTTCTCTTGCTCCTAACAATGCCTTGCAGCAGTTCATGGAAGATCATGAAAGTGATGTCTTCATGAAGGAAAGAAATGAGATTGACGAGGTTTTCCTTCGCCAGTCTGAGTTACTTAAGCATAATCTACATGTGGAAGATTTGGGTACCACATTACCACCTAAAGGGGACCCTGTTTTCGAATTAAAACCTTTACCTGATGATCTTAAATATGCTTATATTGATGATAATAAAGTATATCCTATTATTATTAGTTCTAAACTTTCAGGAAAGGAAGAAGAGAGGTTATTGGAGATACTGAAGAAACACCGAGGAGCTATGGGCTATACTCTTGATGATTTAAAAGGAATTTCTCCTACTATATGTCAGCATGCTATTAATATAGAACCTGATGCAAAACTAGTTGTCGAGCACCAACGCCGTCTAAATCCTAAGATGAAGGATGTGGTAAGAAATGAGGCATTAAAATCCTTGATGCTGGTATTATTTACCCTATTGCTGATAGCCAATGGGTTAGCCCCGTTCATTGTGTTCCAAAGAAAGGGGGAATTACTGTTGTGCCTAATGAAAATAATGAGTTTATACCCCAAAGAGTAGTGGTTGGGTATAGGATGTGCATTGATTTTAGAAACATTAATAAAGTTACTAAGAAAGATCATTATCCTTTTCCCTTTATTGATCAAATGCTATAAAGGTTGTCTAAAAGACCCGTTTTTGCTTTCTTAATGGTTATTCTGGGTTCTCTCAAAACGCTGTGAAAGCACAAGACCAAGAGAAAACCACTTTCACTTGTCCTTATGGCACTTATGCTTATAGGAGTATGCCTTTTGGTTTATGTAATGCTCCTACTACCTTTCAGAGATGTATGTCCGCTATTTTTCATGGTTTTTGTGAAGAAATTGTGGAGGTGTTCATGGACGATTTCTCTGTCTATGGAACTTCTTTTGATAACTGTTTGCACAACCTTGATAAATTTTTGCAGAGATGTGAAGAAACCAACCTTGTTCTTAATTGGGAGAAATGCCATTTCATGGTTAATGGAGGGATTGTTCTTGGACACAAAATTTCTGAAAGAGGCATTGAAGTTGACAGAGCCAAAATTGAAGCAATTGAGAAGATGCCTTGCCCTAGGGATATAAAAGGTATTCGTAGTATCCTTGGTCATGCTGGTTTTTATAGGAGGTTTATTAAAGATTTCTCCAAAATTTCAAAGCCCCTTACCAATCTTCTTCAAAAATATGTACCTTTTGTTTTTGATGATGATTGTAAGGAAGCTTTTGAAACTTTGAAGAAAGCTTTGACTATAGCTCCTATTGTTCAACCGCCTCATTGGAGTTTACCTTTTGAAATTATGTGTGATGCTAGTGATTTTGCTGTGGGTGTCGTCCTTGGGCAACGTGTTGATAAGAAGTTGAATGTTATTCATTATGCTATCAAGACTCTAGACGCTGCTCAAAAGAATTATGCTACTGCTGAAAAAGAGTTCTTAGCTGTAATCTTTGCATGTGATAAGTTTAGACCCTATATTGTTGATTCAAAGGTCACTATTCATACTAATCATGCTGCTATTAAGTACCTTATGACAAAGAAGGACACTAAGCCTAGGCTCATTAGATGGGTGTTGCTTTTACAAGAGTTTAATCTGCATATTGTAGATAGTAAAGGTGCTGAAAATCCTGTTGCTGACAATTTATCTCGCTTGGAAAACATTTCTTTTGATCCTTTGCCTATAAATGATAGTTTTCTAAATGAGCAGTTGGCTGTAATAATGGTAAGTCCGCATGAGAGTCCTTGGTATGCAAATTATGCTAACTTTATTGTTTCCAAGTATTTGCCTCCAACCTTTACAGCCTAGCAAAGAAAAAAATTCTTTTATGATCTAAGGCATTACTTTTTGGATGACCCACACTTATATAAAGGAGTAGATGGTATTATGCGAAGATGTGTTCCAGAATTTGAACAACAAGATATATTGAGGAAATGTCATGGCAGTGCTTATGGAGGACATCATGCTGGTCATAGGACTGCACAAAAGGTTTTGCAATCTGGATTTTATTGGCCTACCCTTTTCAAATATGCAAGGAAGTTTGTCTTATCATGTGATGAATGTAACACCCTCAGAATCGGGCCTATGCAAGTTTCAGCGATTCCCGCCAAACCCGCATAGAAACGATTCAAAGGTGCCCACCAGGCACTTTCGTGCGGGTGGAAAACGAAGTAATAACATTACACAACAGTCCTCGATGGGACCCACAGAACAGATATATATATATACAACACGACTCCAGGAGTCAAGAATACAGATATACAGAACAAAGATCCAAATCACCTTGCAAAGATACAGCGTCCGACTATGGACAAGATGCAAATGGGGCTAAGAGACCTGAAGAATAACCAATGGCGTCCATAACCACCTGAGGCCAAGCGGAAGGGTAACCACGCTAACGTCGATCTCAAAACCTTCTCAAACAAAAGGGTGCCGACAAAGGGCAAAGGAAAAAGAAGCGGTCGATCGAGGCAAGACAGCGAGGCTAGAATCGGCGGTCCTCGCCTACATAGGTATGGTGGGTGGCGGCAGTACGACAAGCACTAAACAACCTATAGAGACTCGATATAGCTGGCGGCTATCGAGAGGGAAAGAAAGACCTATCCGAACCAGACTGATACTAACACCAAACAATCCCATCTGGTATTCCCCTCGAGACCACACGAGGAAGTCAACCGAGGAACTCACAGTTGGCGCTTTTATTTATTCATTATCGTTGCAGCAATTACTAGTCGGTTTAGATATTCATCACGATAAAGTAAGCAGTGGGCACTTTTAGTTGACCATTCCGTGATAGTTGCAACACTTACTAGTCAGATACAATTAGCATGAGATAACCCCAAAACCCAGCAGTTGTTGGTACTTTTATTTAGCCATTCCGTTGTAGTGAATTTGATTACTAGTCATATCGGATACAAGTCAAATTATAACAGTAAACTTTAGTTATAGTTGTCTATGATCAAGCACTGTGCTCCAAGTCGTCCATAACCGCGGACACGGCTTCTCGAAAAGATTTAACCCTGCAGGGGTGCACCAAAGTATCCACAAGCACTTCGACCCTTTTTGACAGATCAGTTAACATGCACCCATCGGTATGTCGGCGGGCCTAAGTCATAGCGTTCCTGGACCCAAAAGCACGGAGCCACCCACTAAGTCTACCTAGCGAAGTCGGCGGTCTCGAGACGGACTCGGGGTTCTGCGGCAGTGGTACATAACGCAGCACAAATCCCAAAACTGGGACTATCGATACCGCGAAAACACTCCGCTTACCTAAAGATGCAGTGTGCTCCTCGCTGTCGTAAATAAAGCGATAAAGCATGGCATAAGTACAGGATAGTAAGTAAAACCTCGAACTAGTTTGTGGCCCCAAAGACAATACTTTGAAATCGGTAATAATCAATGGGGCCCATATCCCCACATGGTTAGCGCTCGATCTCGGAGCAGTGTGTCAAGAACTCGGGGTCCCACGGGACACAAGTGGGATCGGAAACCAACATTATCTATCACCCACCGATGCCTCGCTACTTACTTCAATTTTAGTTGTTAAACAGTAATTAAAGTGAGCGAAAAGTAAAGCCATGATCATCTCCAACATCAACATGCGGCAATTACTCCAATCACGTGGTACTTGACGACCGCATAGCAACACTTGAGCAAGCGACTACGACGCAAGTCCAACTATCTACCAAACAACGGTAATAGGACGTGTCCAAGGCAATATAAGGCTGCAAGGGATATCGCGATGCGAAAACTAGAGCATCAACACAGATAGCAATAGATCAATAGGAGGAAATAAATACTATAAAAGTAAGATAGGTAGAAAGGGAAGATGCTGCTTTGAAAACATTGTCGAAGGTTCAACCGAAGATCGGGGCGAAGCTCACATCAACTCAACGGCCTTATCCGCGAAGAAGCAAAACACTAGAATAAACACCGGATGCAATATTTAATACTACGGCCAAAGATCGGGCATGATGCATGTATGATGTATGACATGGCAAGGGTGCAATGCAATTAGGCCAGATTAAGCGGAACCGGGGTCCCGACAATTAATTAATTGGTTCATGTTATTTAGATACCCCGCAATTTAAATGTTGTATTATCAAGACAAAAGATAGCACCGGTTCGCTACACAAATTTAAATGAGGCCGATATGAGACTAGATTTGCCCGCATATGGGCCTCATATTTAATTATAAGGTGAATCGGCATAAGGCCCCCAAACCACAGACAAGGATGCATGCGAGTATGACAATTGAATATGCAACAGGTTTTATGTTTAGCTTTTATAAAATAGGGCTCGGGAAAGGGGTCACACATTAGGGTTCGGAAGATCTTGGGGTTCCGGGGTTCGGGTCGGTCTCAGGGTTCGGATCTGGGGTTCGGGGTTCGACGGGATCGGTCTCGGCAGAAACATGCTCGAACAACGGGGCAGATCTTGTCGCATCCGGGTTCTCGGAGAGCTCGGCGTCCGGGAAGGAGAACTTGTTGTCCAGGGTCTCGGTGTTCGGGGTGAAGTACTCGGCGTCCTCGAGGGAGTACTTGGCGTTTCGGGGCGAAGTGCTTGTCGTATCCGTGAAGAAGAGCATGTCGGTTCACGGGGTTTGGCCTTCGGGGCGATCTTGGCGTCGGGTTCTCGACTTCGCATCCTCGGGGAAGTGCCGGTCGCACATGTGGTCTTCGGGTCCAGGTAGAAGAGCTCGTCGTCCGGGGGTTCTCTGGGTCCGTGATGTAGATCTTGTCATCCATGATGAAGGAATTGGTGTTCTTTTCCCGTGTTGATGACCATCAAGTTTCTTGTCGAAGTACTCGTCGCTCGTCCTTTGTCAATGTAAAACATTGGGGCGAACATAGCCAATGTCATGCCAACGTGGTCTATCGGTCGATCTTGTCCGATAGGAGATCTTGCTACCAATCCAGCTGCAGGCTCCCGGCCGATCCTGGCGGCACAGACGAGCCGGCGTCCGACGCTGCAGGGGAAACAGAGGCGGCACGCACGGGGCGCGAGGAAGAACGGCGGTTGACCGGGACGGTGAACGCGGTTGCAGGAGCCGACGCTCGCGAGAGGAAGGAAGCGGCGTGGCGCGACTCGAGGAGGAGACGCCGGAGGGCCGACGGTGCAGCGAGCCGGCCGGCCACGAGGTAAGCGGCAACAGGCGGTAGGTGCCTGTGGCGGCAGCTGGCGAGCGAGCGTGGCGGGCGGAGGCTTGGCGAGGGACAGGCGCCGGTGGGCGAGACGGCGGCGGCGGCGGAGAGGTGGAAGAGGAGCGGAAACCTGCGATGGCGAAGAACTGGCGGCGAAGCTGCCGGAGCCCGCAGAGGTGGCCGGAGGAGGGACCCGAGGCGGACTGGTGGCGGTGGAAGCTGTCGAAGGGGAGGAAGGAGGCGGGGCCGGCGAGGTGGTCGGCGTCGGTAATGGGGAGAGGAGGGAGAAGGAGGAGAGAGGCGAGGCGGTCACGTGGGGGGGTCAGGGGTGAGGTGAGGCGACGCGGGGAGGTCGCCGGCGGTGGCGGGGAGGAGGTGTGAGCCTTGCGGTGGCGGCGAGAGGGAGCGGCAGGAAGAGGGCATGGGTGCTGGTCGGAGGCGGTGGAGGAGCAGGCGGCTCGAGGCGGCTCGGGGTCGCCGGCGAGGAGGTGGTCCGGCAAGGAGGCGGGCGGGGAGGTTGGTGAGAGGAGAGGAGGCGCGGCGGGGAGCTCCGGCGAGGAGGGAGGAGACAGGCGGGTGGAGGTGAGAGAGGTGGGAGGCGGAGGAGGGAGACGCGGTGGGGAGGGAGGAACGCGTGGGGGACGGGGTCGCGGGCCAGGGCGGGTCAGGGAGATAGGTGGCGGTGGGCCAGGACGTGGGACCAGAGGGTGGGGTGGTGAGGGAGAGAGGCAGGTGAGGTGGCAGCGGTTGGGGTGGGGCCATGCTGGCGGTGAGGCAGAGAGAGAGGGGGTAGGAGGGGCTGGGGTGAGAGAAGGAGAGAGGGGGAAAAAGTGGGGGATTGATGATGTGGCAGGTGGGTAGGGATTGGGTCCAGGGGGTGAGGTGGCGAGCTGTGAGAGGTGGGTAGGATAGATTTGGGTGGGGATAGGATTTAGAGTCTAGGTTTTATAATTATGTGTTTGTTTGATTTTGTTTATTTTAAAACAAGGCCACTTTGCAATTAGTTTTTAGGGAAATAAAATATCCGATACGATCGGGGTTTTGCATTTGAAATAAAGAGGGGTATTTGTACAAAGCGAAACTAGGTTTTTCGAAATAGTTCAGACAAACAATGCATGGTGATGACGATGCAATGCACAAAAACAACGCGATTTTCTAGTAGTGGTTTTGCGGGATGCCACAATGAATGTGAGAGAGTTGGTAACATTTCTAGACGCAATGAAATGCATATGAATTATTCTCTTGTTATTCAACCTTTTGATTGTTGGGTATTTGACTGCATGGGTCCCTTTCCTCCTTCAAAAGGGTATACTTATATTCTTGTTGCTGTTGACTATGTTACAAAGTGGGTAGAAGCCATACCTACAAATAGTGTTAATGGTAAGACCTCTTTAAAAATGCTTAAATGTGTTATTTTTCCTAGGTTTTGTGTACCTAGATATATCATGACTAATGGAGGCTCTCATTTTATTTATGGTAGTTTTAGGAAAACTCTCGCTAAATATGATGTTAACCATAGAATTGCTTCAGCTTATCACCCCCAAACTAGTGGGCAAGTAGAACTTTCCAATAGAGAAATTAAATCTATCTTGCAGAAGACTGTTAATAGATCTAGGCAAAATTGGGATAAAAAGTTGAATGACGCTTTATGGGCTTATAGAACTGCTTATAAAAATCCTATGGGGATGTCTCCTTACAAAATGGTCTATGGGAAAGCTTGTCACTTGCCTTTAGAATTAGAACACAAAGCTTATTGGGCAGTGAAAGAATTGAATAGAGATTTTAAACTTGCTGGTGAGAAAATATTGCTTGACTTGAGTACTTTTGATGACTGTAGAAGTGAAGCTGATGAAAATGCTAGACTCTTTAAGGAAAAAGTAAAAAGATGGCATGACAGGAGAATTCTCAAAAGGGAGTTCCATGTTGGTGAGAAAGTTCTTTTGTATAGGTCCCGTCTCAGATTTTTGCAGGGAAACTACTCTCAAAATGGGAAGGTCCTTTTGTTATTAAGGAAGTATATCGTTCAGGTGCTATCAAAATATCTTCTTTGAAGGACGACACCACACAGGTGGTGAATGGTCAAAGACTAAAACATTATATTTCTGGAGATTCTTATAACGACGATGTTGATGTTATTCAAATGGTGACTCCAGAGGAATTTATCATAAACCAAACACCAGAACCTGCAGAGTCCATCTTTGAATAGGTAAAAGTGGTGAAAACAGAAGGTTCGTGAAAACCTTATATTTTTATATTTTTGATGTTTTTATTACATAAGGAAGGTTACGAGACGTAACAGAGGAGGAAATGGAGGCCAGGGGGCCACACCCACCCTAGGCGCGGACCCCAACTGGCCACGCCTGGAGGGGGTGTGAGCCCCCTGAGCTTCGTCTCCGCCTCGTTTTCACACCAGTTCCTTATGCATTGAAACTTCGTAATATATAACCCCCGTATCCCCTGAGGTTCGTGCATCGTGTTCTCGTCGTGTTTTCGTTTCGATCTGTTTCTCTCAGGAAATCTTCTCAAGTTTAGAGCACCATGGTCTCCGCCAACGATAAAGGCAAGAAGCCCGAGGAAGATGATCCTCAAAACCCCAAGGAGGAGGAGATTTTGGTAGGGGATGAAGAAGACATGGAGGAGGACGAGCATCCGGACACTCGCGCTACCATCGCAAGCATTGGAGTGGTGGCAAATCCTACCAAGCTTAGGAGGACAGCACGGATGTCTAAGGAGGGAAACCTCCACTTCTTGTCTTTGTTCCACGGTCACTTCCTCCACGTACCAAGAATTCCTTCCATACTCTTATACATGAGCAACAATACCAAAAGGTGCCCAAAGGGAACTTGCCCTCGTCTTGGGATCTACCTCGTTCTAACCATGCAGGGGATTATAGCCTCCGTTATAGACTTCAAATCCTGACCTGAGGCAGTGGACGCCCTTCGAACCACGGATGAGTTATGTGACAAGTACGGTGCTTTGAGGGTGAAGGTGGATATACTCCAAGAGGAGAATAACAGGCTTCATAAGATGCTGGAAGGTTTTCTTACCCTAAACAAGGGAACACCACCACCACCAAAGGAGTAATTCGTCATCAGGTTTGGCATCCCCTTGGCTTGTTCCAAGATTGGGGGAGTGTCGTGGTATCCCATCATTATCTTTTATCTTTTACCTTTTTATTGGATTCATATCTTTGGTAGAGAAGTTATTTTATAGGTTGGTTTGCATGTGGAAGTATCTCTCCTTTAGTTGGTTATCTATGTATCCCTTGGTGTGAGCGCCTTCATGGAATATTAATGAGAAGTCTCATCTTTTACTTTTTGCACTTCTTATTTTAGTTTGCAATCTCTATTATATGATTTATCTTGTTGATCAGTATTGGTATCACTTTGGAGCATCAAGTAGATCTAAATTGGTTTTGGCGAACCGAGCTCTGGTCAGTAGCAACACTTTTTGAGGTTTGAAGGAAAAGAGAAAAAGCTTACAGGTATTTTGTATCATTTATTTTCTCTCTTTATTGGCTCATAAGCTTAGTATTCTTTATTTAAGATCTTTTGTGTCTTCAAGGAAGATTGCATGTTTGTCTTTATCACTTGTAGGTTTGTTTGTTTCCTTCAACCCTTTTGCTTGCTACCCAGCCTTGCTAGCAAAAAACCTGTTTTGAGAAGGCATACTTCTCATGCATCCAATCCCTTTGAACCAAACTTGTGCCGTTTGTGTCCACTATATCTACCTATTAGCATCATTGTTATTCCAAGCAAATTCTCAAGCTTCATCTATCTTTCAAATTAAAAATTATTTTGTTATGAGAAAACTAGTTAGTAAAGCTCTCACGAACTTGATGGCACACCTTATATTCTTGTCCCTAATAAACTTGAACCATTGTGTCATCAAAGTTGTATATGCTTGCATCTATACGTTGGTATTAGCAGAACAGTGTTATCACGGGAAACACTTTCAACACTTATGGATTCATATCCAGTTGATATCATGCTCTTTTGTCTATGGGTGTCACCGGTGTGAAATAAAAGGGGAGCTTGTAAGTCCATGGAGTTATGTATGTGTGTTGGATAAATGCCTGAGCCTCTAGCCTAAGTCATGCCTAATCATGGTGGAAACTTGCAGCATAACCATAGTGAGCAATCTGTGAAGCATCCTCAATAAAAACCTATGCAAATAACAAATAAAAATATCGCTAAGATGCTCACTGTATGCTTGCCTTGTCATTTTGATCATGGGATAGCTCATGTATCATGTGCAAGGGGTACCCCATTGGCGGTTCTTTATGATACACATGTACTTACAATGACAAGAACTATACCGGTAACTAAAGTTGAGTAGCATGAGGAGCGGCCCTCGTACTCAAGGGACATGATATTGCCAACTTATATTTCGTCAAGCATATACTCCATCCTTGTTCACTTTAACCTTAATCACCTCAAGATGCTTATGATAGGGGAAATGAGGGCTCAAAGCTAGTAAGTACTATAATCTTTTGGAAGCTCTTTATGAACTTGAAATCCCTTCTTCCCTCTATGAAGGGCCTTTCTCCTATTTCTAAGTTGAGTCAGTAAACCTATTTCCTCTCTATATCCAACAAGCATTTGAGTTTTTGTGTTTCAATCATTCATATGATGATTTATTCAATCATGTTTTTTATCTTCCTTGTTTGCACAAGACTCTTATTTATTGAGTATTACTTTGAAAGCCATCATTGTGAAAAATCTTTCATGTTTGAGCAAAGAATACTCTTCTTGTAAAACTTCTTCAAAAGCTTTTTGTGAAACTATTTGCCAGCTGTTCTTTTACCAAGAACAAAGTTTGCCAATTCCAATTATGATTTATCTTTATGCATCTCTATTGTGACTCATGTACTTGTTGCGTGTGATATATCCAATTTGCATCACCATTCTATATCATAATTTACCTCTATTCATTGATATATTTCATATTAAGAGGTGTTACTTATGTCTTTTCATCTGTTTTTGCATGTTGGATGATTTTTGGAGGATGAACTGCCGGAGTCAGGATTCTGATGGAAAAAAGAGGAGTTTTGATGCAATTTCGCGAAGATTATAAAAATACAGAAAAATTATGGAAAATAATATTTTCCCAGAAGACGAAGAAAGCCAGAAGGGGAGGCGTAGATGGGCCACAGGGGGGCCACACACCCCAGGTGCGGGCCACCCCTTGGACGCGCCTACAGGGGGTGTGGCCCACCTGGCTCACCTTCGGATCTGCCCTCTCGCCTATATCTTCTCCTCAGAACCCTAATACACGGGGAGCGACCACAGAAAGATTCCGCCGCCTCTACGGGGCGGAAAACACCGAGAGAGAAAGAGCTCTCCGGTAGACAGATTTCTGCCAGGGAAATTCCTTCCCGGAGAGGGGAGATCATCGCCATCAACACCATCGTCAAGCTACACTTCATCAGGATCATCATCATCCACACCATCATCTCCACCAGCACCATCATCACCACTCCATCCCGCTGTAACAATTATGTTGAATACTTGCATAGTTCTTAGGGGAAACTTTCCCGGTGTTGATTACTATTGTAGTTGATGCTTGTGAGTGGAACCATTGGATTATTGTTTATGTTCAGATTGTTATCCATCACCATATCATCTTTGATCTTGATCCATATGATGTCTTGTGAGTAGTTCATTTAGTTCTTGAGGACATGGGATAAGTCATGTTGTTAGTAGTGGATTTGTGTTGAGATATTATTCAATGGTTTAGTATTTAAGTTGTGGTGCTATTCTTCTAGTGGTGTCATGTGAACGTCGACTACATGATACTTCAAAATTTATGGGCCTAGGAGAATGCATTGTGTATTTGGCTACTAATTGCGGGGTTGCCGGAGTAACAGAAACCTGAACCCCCGTTAGGACACCATTGCACAAGGGAGTGTAGGATCTTAGAGTTTAAGGCTGTGGTTAGGTTTATATCTTAATTGATTTTCTGCAGTTGCGGATGCTTGCAGGGGGTTTAATAACAAGTATGTATTATTCCAAGTAAGGTCGGTACATTAGCACAGGTTTATCCACACAACACTTACAACACCAAAGAAGGGTATTCAGCTATTTGAAGCGAACGCACTTGATAGAATTCCTATGTGTCGTCGAGAACGTTTGGTCCTTATAAGTATTTCCACCGGCTTGTCCTTTGCTAAGAAAGGATTGGGTCACTTGCTGCAATTGTTCGTTGTCTTTATTACTTGCACTTTATTTCTTTGCTTTATTATAAAACACCTAAAAAATCATTTGCTAAGTATTTACAGAGATTTCCTGCTCCATACCACTAGTCAACACCTTCTGCTCCTCGTTGGGATCGACACTCCTATTTATCAAAAGTACTACGATACACCCCCTATACTTGTGGGTCATCAACGTGTCTTATTGATGCCCACATCAATAAATCAAGATTATCAAACCACTACTGTTTTAATCATTGTCTTTAAAGAAAATTTATAAACTAGTAACGAGACCATGCCAAAGACTATTTTGTGTGGATCTTTATTTTTCAGGGATAAATCTCAACAAGGGTCATTGAGTGTTTCTTTTAACAAGGTTTGCACAACCTTTAAGAGTACTAATACTTTTTCCCATTACCGTGACAAGTGCCACCCATTTCGTCAACTCATAGCCGAAATCAGGGGTTGTACCATTGATAATTAGTAGGCAGTGGAGTTGTTGGCATCCAAAGGTAGGTGTGTATCAAAAGCATATAAACTTTTAAATAGTATCACATTTTGATCCACAAGGTTTAGCTTTGGCACGAACCACAATTACTGCTAGACTTCATTTCAATCAAACTACTCCTTTCAAGAGTATCGTCAAGTTTATCAAAACATCTATAGGGTTAAGTATCTTCAAAGGTAAACACTTAAGATAATCACTCATCAAACAAGCCATAAATTGGAGACTTTTTCTTGTTATACTTGTTTGCAAATATTATTTTCAAGCCAAGACTCGGTTAACTACAAAAACTAGAGTAAAAGCTTTCACAACTAATTACTCGTAAAAGCAAAAAGTTTTAATCTAACTATTTTAAATTACTCCCACTAGCATAGCATCTTAGCAGATTAACTAGCTAGGATAAACATTTCAAACTTCTAAAGTGGGAGTCATAGGATATACCTGTCATGAGTGACTTCGTAATTCTCTTCCTTATAATGATGTCTTCCTTTAAAACTCAAATCAAAATCACACAATGCAAATTCACTTTCGCAAAAAGATAAAAGAAAAAATCTTTTTATATTTTGAGGATGGGGATTAGAGAATAGAAAAGGCTCTAAGCAAGAAACTAAGAAAAAAGAAAGAAAGAAAAGCTAGCGCCGTCTCGTAGTGCCTCGTGGCCAGCCGACGACCGCCTTGTCGTCCCTCCAGTCCGCCGGCCACAACCGCCACCGTGCGGAAGAGTCGCAGCCCATTCGTACATACTCGTATCTTTACATATGCTACATATTCATAGACTTTTTTCTGAAACATACATATTCATAGACTTTAATTGGGCTATATGGGTTTTGTACAAGGCAACTTATACCCGTTTAGTATTAGTTACAAAGGCATATTTTGGTACTCACTCAGATACATATTAATTATTGTCGAATGAGATGTATCTTATACGTAGTACTAAAACATGTCTAAATACATCTGATTATGTGACATTTAATCAAATACATCTGATTATGTGACATGTCTAAATACATCTTATACGTAGTACTAAAACATGTCTAAATACATCAGAGGGAGAATTAGTTATGGAGGCATATCAAGTAAAATATGAGCTGTACTTGTGTTTGAATTTGCTCTAAATTTGGGGAGGGATTGTACTTGATGAAACTCCTAAACCAAAACCTTGGCTGCTAAAACAGTTGCCACATACAAATTACCAAATACGGTACTGGTGTAGGCTGGATTTTAGTGCGTTGCTGTGAAAACTTCCTAAAGCAATTTCAGCTCATATGTGCAGACATGCAGTACAAAATACAATGGAAAAGGTATGCTAGTACGATTCCATGCATCAAACAGATAATACATTTATTGTTTGTTCTCCATGCAGGCATACATGCAGCTTGAGTATGGTAAAAAAAGATATGTTCTCTCATATAGTAAAAAAAGATACGTTCTCTCAGAAAAGATATGCTCTCTCAAATGCATCTGCTGGACTCATCATGCCATCTCATTCTCATCGAAGAAGAGCTCCTTGAACCGCTCCAGGTGACCCGGCTTCATCCCTACGGCCACCGCGACATCGCCAGTGTTTCCAATGTTGTAAATGAACCAAGTGTAGGACATGGCAGCCGGCGCAAGGAGTGCGGGCTCGCCCCACCCGAAGTCGGCATCATGCGACGCCATGCCCATCCAGCTTATGACCCGGAGGTCCGTATCGGGGAGCTCCCTCCCCGGTTTCGCCCGCTCATCCGCCGTCTCCAGGTAGTCCACCAATGAGCGCGCAAACTCGTCGCCCTGGCCCGTCGCCATGCGGAGCCGCTGCGCGCCGAACTTGAGGTCGTTGGCGAGGAGGTCTCCGACCTTGGCTGTCACCGACGTGCGCACACCGGCGTTTCCGAAGAAGGCGCTGGGGAGCGGCGGGGAGAGGCGGGCACGCATGTCGACCACGGTGTAGAGCCGGGACTTGGCGTCGGGGTCGAGGGCCAGCCCACGCGCCATTAGCGTGCATCGCCATATGTGGGCCACGAGAGAGCGGAACAAGGACTCGCCCGTGCGTGCACGGAGTGTGGCAGCCTGCGCGTTAGTTACGCGCAGGATGGCACCGGTTAAGTCCGATGACCTATTGTTTGTTGCGCATCCGACCTTCTGGTGGTACTCATGGTCATGGTCAAAGAGGATGACTGGCGGGGAGCGTGCACGGAGGGGACTTCGGTCAAGGGACGGGGGTACAATGGCCTCAGCCGCGCCTTTGGCCATACTGGACCATACCTGGACGAAGTGGAAAGAACTGCGGCCGTCAAGGGCATAGTGGTGCATGCCCGTGCCGAGCACCACGCCTCCGCCACGTAAGAAGGTAACCTGTGTGATTGATTGCAGAAAAAAAACACCGGATGACAATTAGCAAAATCCATTTCTTTGTGAGAAAATAAATGATTAAACTCAACAAACCTGGATCAGAAGCAAGGGGGCGCCGGTGCCGGCCTCTTTCTCGTAGGGAGGCACGAACATGTCGCACATGGCTTTCGATGGCGTGAAGCCCTCCTCGAGATCGTCTAGCGCAACATCGGACTCTGCGACAACGAAAACGGCGCCCTCGCCATTGCAATCGATCTCCACCCGCCCATCGGGGGCCACGGCGAGGCGGCCAGCCAAAGGGTAGAACATCACCAACGCCTTGGCCAGTGCTGTCCTTAGGACGTCCACCGAGAAGAACCCTTGGCGGTCATCGCCGCGGGGGCGAAACAGGTAGATCGTCGGAGAATAGCTGCTCCGCACGCTAAGGTCGAGGTTGGATAGCCAAAACGGGCCATGTGGGGTGGCTTCACTCGGCTTGACCAGCTCCGACCTGATGACCTTGATGCCCATGATGTTTACTAGCTGTGGCTGGTACGAGTTCTTTTGGTCCTGATTAGAGCGGGATGATATAGGCATCCCAAGGTGCATGAAAGTTTATCAAGATACGTACCTGGTTAATTAACATTCATTAGAATTAATTAACGCATTCAATTGTCAGCTAAGAAAGGAAACACTTAAATGTCGTTCCTAAATATCGGATACTCCTTATTACTATCAGCACTCCTAAATTTAGAAAGGGAACAATTAATTACCTAAAGTTTTCAGGATACGGAGTACTACCACCAATATGAAGCATAGAATTAATCGACTAAGAAAGGGAACAATTAATTACCATTAACAATATCACTATTAATCGCATTAATTCCTAGGTTGAAATCACCCAAGGAAATCAAGTAATTACCTTTCCATTTATCAACACTCCTAAATTTAGATCATGTAAGAAAGGCGAGCAAATAAGGTCATTATATTCGTAATGCAATCACCTTATGAAAGATACTACTGTAATTCAACGCTAGTCCATCGATCATGATTTTAGAGTCTTGTCTCTATTGAAAATAGTCTCAGGAGACGGAGAACATACAAATAAATTTAGATCATGAGTGTGAGTAAAGTGTTTTAGTAGTCTATAAGGAAAGTAAAGTCTGAGGAAACAACAGAGAACATACAATAAATTTAGACTGTGTGTAAATAAAAAGACAGATGCGGATGGTCAATCCAAACGCCAGCTTAGCACTCTCCGGTTTGCTGACAAAAAGAACCATATATACTTTACTAATGGAGGTGTAGCAACCACTAAGTTCCAATTTTTTTGAAGGATTAAAGGTGAAGCTCTAGTAACTTCCATTGTCACTACTGATAACATCGACTCTAGAACATCTAAAAGCATTTTTAGAAATTCAATGTTAACAGTGAGGCATAAAAGACCAAATCAGCTTGCTAAAAAATATTAAATGGGCGATGGTCGTAATGCTGCCGATGATCAAAAATTGTTATGATGAAGGACCATTCTTTTTAAAGTTCACAAAAGGTAAAGGAATCAATTAAATAAACAACTTTTGTTCACAGAAAGATTACAAAAAAAGCTATAACAAATTTCATTTGCACAAAAAGTAAAGAAATCGATCATAGAAACAGTTATCTCAAATAGAGGAAACCGACTAAAGAAGAATAGTAAAAACATAAAATAAGCACACAAACCACCTAGATAATTACGTAGTTTAATACTCAAACACTTGATCCACCATCTTGTTCCGCTAACAGATGAGTGCATGTACTCAAGGTTCCTCTACTTTGTGATTACAAACTCAGCAGGATCGAGAAGCAAAGAAAAAGATAGGAAAAATAGGAGACTTTATCACTGTGTCATGGACACATGGTGTTGTTGATTACGATATGAAATCAGAGAAGCAGACAGGGAGGGACGAGCACTTACCAATTGCTCATCTTTGGAGATCTCTATGCCTTCTCTATCTTTCCCTCTCTTCCTCTCTTCTTCATCGGATCTATTTAAAATCCACTTCTGAGGAAAGAAGCACTACCTTAATTAGTCCCTTTTATAGCAAGCCATCAGGGCTTGTTAGAGGATTTTGTGACCTGCGAATGGTATGACACGTACGTACGTTGAGCAAGATGAAATTTGTTTTCTTCTTCTTGTTTTCCAGCTGGATATATAGGTGTTGGCCATATGTAAAGTGGTACTGACATGTAGCTGAAGTATGGTAGCCCTTGATTTTCCTTTCTTGTCCATGAGGAAAAACTATATGTGTAAAGTGGTGCTGAGAAGTGCCGTTTTGTCATTATCTTATAAAAGTAACCTTGACAGTGAAGCCAAAGACGACGCCGCCCTCCTACATGCCCCACACCGCCTCACCACCTCTAGAGAGTGGCAGCACCACGCAAAGCCCACCCGAAACCTAGATCGGGCCCAAATGAGCCTAGATTTGGTCTAGCCGGAGCTGCCCAAGGGATCTAGCCCGCCGGTCACCACCCTGCCAACCATTGCCGGCGTCACTGCGTCGTCGCCACGGCTTTCGTGGCACCGAGCCACCCCCCATGCTTCCCACCGCTGCCGCAGGAAGCAGCAGGCCCGCGCCGCCCATTGCTCCACGCTGCGCCCCACCGCCGCCAGCGCTACACGGGCTTTGCCCGACCACGCCCTCAGGCGACAGCGAGGGGATGGACCGAGAGGAATATGCCGACAAAGAGTCAGGGAGAGGGAGGGTGCGAGCGATCTCACGACGTGGGCCATGGAGGGGCAGGGATGGAGGGGAAGGAAGCGAACGGTGTGTCGCTGCACAAGAGCGAGGGTAGATTGGAAAACCCGGAAATATTTTGCACGTGCGGAAATTTGAACGTGACATCTCCAACGTCTTATATTTCATTTTTCGACGTCTGCGGAGAGAGTGCCTTCCGTTTAGAAATATAAGATGTTTTAGGTTGTAAAGCTAATATATCTAGACATCTTTTAGTGTATAGATTTAAATGAATCTACACTGAAAAAATGTTTAAATACATTTACTTCATAAATCTAAAATATCTTATATTTCTAAACATGAGTATATATTTATGTGGTATCGTAGATGGAGGCGGCGACGGCGGCTATGGCACCGCAGCTCCGGCAAGTGTTGGAGGAGAAGCTATAGGAGCTCACCCCGAGTTACGGCGCGCTATAACACCAGCTGCACCAGGTCAGCACGCTGACCAGTAATCTGCCCTTTCCAGCCTATGAGCTCGCCTGACATACCGCATGTGACCTATAGTCAAAATAAATAAAAAACTCAACTTAGAATCATAGTAATCCCTCTATCGTAAAATAGTAAAATAGATGCCAGCATTATCTAAATTTATATGTATTTAGACACTGTTTACAATAGATACATCAAATTTAAATAAATTTGCGACATCTATTTTAAGATGGAGGGAGTAGTACGTTTTAACATAGTCTTTTTATAGATGTACGTTTATAATGCAGAATCTAGATAAATAGGATGAGTACTACTTCCTTGGTCGAACATGGTCCTAGATGATGAAGGGTAATCGAAATCCACTTTCAAATACCGATTTGTCAATCTGAAGCATCCAGACAAAAGCAAAGGAACTCTTTTTAATTGGTACAGCTATCCAACATTGGCAGTGAAAAAACGAAATGTGTCCGTCTCAAGCACATTTTGACAGCATACAGGAAGCACTTCATTCAACCCACGTCTTAACAGAGCATGTTCCTTTGGAGCCATTACGCGCACACTCATGTGGCTTTGTTCTTGTAAGGGTCCAACCTTTTATACCTTAATACATCACCTAGTTGAATTTGGAGCCAGACGGTTAATAAGAGTGCGCAAGCTCAGGCACTAGGAGAAACTGTCAACGACCAACAAGCAGAAGTTTGAGCAGTGCCATCCTTATGTAGAGGCCATTCTTAGCCTGCCTAAAATATGCAGCCCTTGGATCACTATCAACATCCACCGTGATCTGCAAAACCAAGAAAAAATAATGCATCTTGTTACATTTCAATCTCTAACCATGAGAGCTAGGAGCCAATTTTGGTCGGTATTAAACCCAACTATCATTAGGAAAATTATCCAGCCAAACCAAGAACCTATCACCTGCTAACTTTGAACACATGATCATTCATGGAAATGACCACAGCCATAGTCAAACCTCACCAATAGAAGATTTGCACATCGTTCAATATATAAGTAATTAGTGCTCATTGGATTCAAAAACTTCCCAGATTTCACCAAAGTTTCTAGCTGGCATCGCACCAAGTGGATTCAGTAACCACTTCTTAATGCTAACATATTCCCCAATGGATTGGACATAGCTAATTGGACCATCATACTCACATACTCAAGGAGAACTAACAGTATCATCTGCCTATGCCAAGAGTAACTGCTAACTAGCCAGAACAGATAACTTCAGCGTCCCAATAAAAGGCTTCTTAAATGTTGGATTAAGCACTCAAAAACTCTTTCTAGTGAATTTTGCGAAATTCAAATGCAACACGAAGTGGCACACCGATATGACGCGAACGCAGTTCTTTGGTGTTTTCAAAAGGATAATTGCTAACCTCATCAAGCCTTGGAAGGGGGTGCATGATGACAGCATGCTTTGGCATCACACCTAAAACCTTCGTGTCCACAATATATTTTCCACGAGCAGCTTCATAATGATCGATCCTCTCACCAAATCTTTCTTTTTGAATGCGAGTTTGATAAATGACATCGCACTTGGATGCCACCTCCAACAAATCTGAACTTTCTTCCCATTCAACACCTTGCGAAGTTAAGTATTCCTTGATATCATCCTTCAAAACAGAAGAAACATAAACACCAATCTACTCAATGCATCTGACTACAATAGAATTTGAAAGAAAGAGTGCAGACAATATTTTCGGGACAGTAGTACCTTCATTTTTACAACATCTGGAGATACAAAGTATATCTTAATGTTCTGGTATTTAGCGATCAAATAGGCCAGAGAACGGACAGTTCTTCCATTAGCGAGGTCTCCAACCAAACCAACCTTGATTCCATCCAGCCTACCAATTTCTCTTTTTATTGTATACATATCCAACAGAGCCTGAAAGAAAGGATGAACGTATGAATTTCAGAGAATGCATTACTTGTACTTCAGCATGATGTAACGGATTCTAATGAGCATAAACTAACTATGTATTTACTAATATGATGTGGCAGATAAAAAGGTGTGCTGGACAAAATAACAGGTAGAGGCGCAAAAAAAATGAGCTGAAAATCGGCTGACTTCCGTTCAAATTACAAGGCATATAGATACAAATATAAGGTGTGCAAGTGAGTTTAATGATGCTTCCTCTCTTGTTTTAAATGAAATTTCCCTCTCAAAGCAACATTTGTGAGTTATTTCGTTCTCTGGTATTCATTACACATCAATATAGGTTATGTTAATGATTATTAGGGTGTCAAGTTGGATACCACCAAAGTCCCACTTCTAGTTCATTTGCCAAAACCTAGTGCAAATTTTGATCCCGCCAAAGTCCAACTTCTAGTTTGTCAAAACCTAGTGCAAATTTTGGCAAATGAACTTGAAGTGGGACTTTGGTGGGATCCACTTGACACCTTAATGATTATCAACCTTTACTTCTCCTTGCCATATAACCTCTTTGATGCATATACTTGGTCAAAACATGCTATAAAAAGAAATAGACAGACACGGAGTATGTCATAGAAAGAATTCCTTTAGGAAGTGCTCAATTTAAAAACAAGCCAGCAAGCTAATGGTTCAAAGATGGGAAATTCATTACTGGTGTATGTCATTTTTGATATATTTTTTCCAATGCTATGGCTAATTGGGAATGTAATTAATACCAAGGGTAATCACCGACACAAAAGTGTATCAATCATTTCGATAAGTTCTCTAACGATGAAAGAAGGCTGTATGAAAATATCCAAAAACTTGCCATCATATTGATCATTCATCAACCGATGCTCCAAGGGAAGCTTAATGGGAAAAGCAAATCTGAATCCACATCAACCTACAGTGATGTATGAATTGACAACATCCGATCAACTTAAACTAACAAAAAAAGGGAACGCCATCAAATGGTTCACTATTCCACATGAAAAAATATGTTGCACAGCCATGCTGACTACACCATCAATGACTAAACTGCAATTTTGAACTGTTGTACTCCAGGATGCTGACACTAATTCCCCGCTATAATATTTACCTGAGTTGGATGTTGCCCTGGCCCATCACCTGCATTGATTACCGGAATGTTGGCAGTGGCAGCTGCTCTCCTGGCAGCTCCACTTTCAAAATGTCTCAGAACGATAATATCAGAATAACCTTCAATTGTTCTTATGGTATCTGCAGTATGGTTACACATGGTTAGTAACCTAATGTTCGATTAGAAACATACACAATTTTGAATCACGTTGGTAAGAGTAAGAACTGAAAAGGTTCTTTTCTAGGATATTCTGCCAAGTTTCTTTTCCAAAAAAAATAATAGTTTACTGTTTTCTGATCTATCAACTTAGTGGTTCCTACATGAAAACCAGCAGGCATTGCACATGCATGTCATCCAAGGCAAACATTCATGATTCACAATGATTGAAATAAACTAGGTATTTAGGGTGGCCCTACTTTATAACATTGGAATTGAAAGGATAACTAGTGATGCAATGACGCAAACACAGTATTCAACTGATAGTTAGGGTGATCCTATCTTTCAACTGATAGTTAGGGTGATCCTATCTTCATAACACTTAATGAGGGATAACTACTGATGCAACGAATCAAACACAGTAGTCAACCCATGGTTAAATTAGTATTCTCCCTATTACAGTTTATAATAATTGCTATAAGCATTCCACGTCACATTGTAAATGTCGCAAACTATGACGTTTAGGGTTTAGGGTTTAGGTTGTTTCATCAATTACGTTTTTATTGGTTAAAAACTATGACATGTGACAATAAAAAGTAACCTACTCCCCGTCTCAAAATAAATGTCGCAAACTTTTCTAAATTTGGATGTATCTAGACACTATTTAGTCAAGATACATCCAAATTTAGACAAATTTTCGACATCTATTTTGAGACGGAGAGAGTATAATTTTTTTCACAGATAGCACCAAATAGTCATATTTTAAACCCAAATTTAAATCAATAAACTTCACCTGCAACCTACAATATTTTTTCCAAAAGATAAAATTCAACGGTTTTAGTTTCAAAGACTGGCGGGGTGTATTGTGGTTTCAGGGATTGCATGAGCCTTAAAAAGTTTAGGGGGAGAAAATGAGCCAAACCAATAGTTTAGGTGGATTACATGAGCCTAAAAAAGTTTAGGGGAGAAAATGAGCCAAACCAATAGTTTAGAGATGGAAGGTGGACTTTTTCTGCCGATAAATAACTATGCTTGAAAGACAGCTAGTCCTGATAGCGACATTTCTTTGATAGCATTGTGGTACATGACAGGAAACTTCTGTTTGTTTTACCGGCAAGTCATAGCCTACCCAAGATTTTGCAGATCCAAGAAAGTGACATTGACCACCTTAAATATTGCTGAGCAAACCTTAAACCATCAAAAGATTTTAAATTTGCAACTAGTTGCTCCTACAGCTTCTTTGACATCCAAAACTGTAAGCAAAGGATACCAACGGTACTCCATTTGAACTAGCAAGTAAGAACCGGCTCAGCCTATGACAACGCTTCCAAGATAATCCCAGGCCGGTCCTCGGAGATTCATAATTTGCTACAAGTTGCGGATACTGCACTACAACCAGTGCCTAGTTAGCTAGGATCTCATGATTCGAAAATCAAAACCAATGTTCTCCCGCAAGGCACGAAATTTACATTCCTCAATTACTGCCATGCTGCTCAACCACCCACCCATCCTCATTCACTCCCCAAATCGCCCCAATTACAGCCAGGATTTCAGCTTTTTCATTCCGAGTGAAGGGGTCACCAGGCACCAAGGATGTGTTCAGGAAACTCACCCTCGAGGGTCTCACCCTTGGCGGCGGAGGAGAACTCGCGGGCGTTCTCGGTGGTGAGCACCTCCCCGCCGAGGCGGCGCATGGCGGCCTCGAAGGAGAGGCGCGTGCGAGTGGAGGGCTCGTAGAAGAGCGTGGCCATGAGGTACCCTTCCAGGACGCGGCTCCGGGAGCCGTGGGAGCCCCGCTCCACGGCCTCCATCTCCCCCGCCACCTCGAAGATCTCGCTAAGCGCCTGCCGGTCGAACTGCTGCGCCTCGATCACGTCGCCGCCGAGCCGCAGGGAAGCCGTGAGCGACGGTGAAGAGGGCGCAGCGGAGGCGGTGGCCCCGCGGCGGGGGTGCGGCGGAAAGGGCTTGATCTGGGGTCTCCATGAAGGGGTGGGGAGGAGGGGATGGGGGAGCGTGGCCCGGACGGCCGCCATGGGAGTAATTAGGCGGCGGCAGCTAGGGTTTAGTAAGGTTTTAGGAGGTGGGGAGAATTTTCTTCTCGGGGACTTTGGTTTTCTTTTCCGGTCGGGTCGGGTCGGGTCGGGTCGGGTGTTTGGTCGCCTGGGTGGTACTAAGCAGGGGAGGTCTAATTCATTAGAGCATGACTAAGGGCGTCTCCAATGTTGAAATAGGAGAGGTCGTAAGGACCTTAAGTTCGACCATAAGCAAATTTAAACATTGTAGCCATCTGTCATAGTGGAAAATTTCTTAATGTCGACCTTACCCTTATGGCTGGGGCATAAGAAATAAACAAACTTATTTTCTCTTTCCTCTCTCTTCCCTCGTAAGTGCATCCGCATGTTGTTGACGCTGCCGCCAGATTCCTCAAATGTTGCCGCGGAACAGTTCAAGTGCACGACGCCCGATCTACTGGCTAGTGGGCTCCGCCTTAAGATCGATGTTGTAGTTAAGCATTGTGGAGAATTTGCTGAGCTATAGCACAAGACGTGGGGCCCAGCTTATGGTCTCCTTGAATATTAAGCATTGGAGACGCTCTAAGAGCATCTCTAACGGTCCCTGCAAATGGGCGAAACCCGCATAATAACCGCTAAACTGCGGGTTCACTTCGCAGAGGGGCACGGATCAGTCCCCTCAAACGACGAAAACTGTAAATTATTTTGCGGGGTGGGAGCGGAATCGCAGCCGCGGCCTGGATCTTGCGGGCTCGATGGGGAAACCGGGCGAGCAACTGCATTCAACGAGTAGAAAAGGCGCGTTGAGCATTCAGCTGACTCAGCTCTCGTGTTCCCCGCTCCACCCACTCATCACGAGATCCCGCCGCCGTCGCCCCCCGCAAGATCCCGCCACGCCGCCACCTCCCCGCACATGCCCGCACCTATTCCTCCTCTTCTTCCTCGCTTTCGTGGCCCGTCCTTCGTCGCCGCCGCCCGAATCGAGGATGAGCTCGTCGGCCCAGCTCGATTTGTCCGATTCGTCCTCCTCGGATGATTCGGACCTCGACGAGCTGCTCCAGGATGACGACTGCGAGATCACCATCCTCCTTCTCGCCGTCAAGCTGGAGGACCGCGCGCGGCTGCTGAATCGGAGGCGCGGCTCGGTCATGGGCCGCAACTACATCTACCGCGCCCTCGGCCACATAACCCTCATGGACGACTACTTCGCCGAGGTACCTGCCTATCCGGCACATCTCTTCCGTAGGCGGTTCCGCATGCGGCATTCTTTGTTCGTGAAAATAGTTGAAGATTGCCAGCGAAATTCCACATATTTCAAGCAACGATAGAAACGCGGCTGGGATGCTAGGATTTAGTGCGTACCAAAAAATTGCGGCTGCTATGAGGGTGATTGCATATGGTGTTCCCGCTGATTACACGGACAAGTATCTTCGAATTGGCGAAGATACAACCACGGAGTCCGTGCGTAGGTTTGCTAAAATGGTTATCAAGTTGTATGGCAAAACCTACCTCTAAGCTCCAAATGAAGATGACACGAAGAGATTGATGGAGGAAAATGAGAAAAGAGGGTGGCCGGGCATGCTCGGTAGTGTTGATTGTATGCACTAGACATGAAAAAATTATCCGAAGGCATGGCATGGCATGTACTACGGCAAGAGCAAAGATCCTACAATTGTGCTAAAGGTAGTTGCATCTCAGGATCTGTGGATTTGACATTGCTTTTTTGGTTTGCCTGGAACACTCAATGACATCAATGTTTTGCATAGATCTCATTTGTTTGCAATGCTAGCAATAGTTGATGCTCCCACTTGCAATTACAAAGTGATGGGTCATGAGTACACAATGGGGTACTATCTAGCAGATGACATATATCCCGAGTGGGCAACTTTTGTCAAGTCCATTAAAGATCTCCAATACCCCATAGATAATGTGTTTGCAAAAGCACAAGAGAAAGCCCACAAAGACATTGAAAGAGCTTTTGGTGCATTGCAATCAAGGTTTGCAATTGTTCGAGGTCCTGCTCGATTTTGGGACAAGGAAACCCTTGTCAACATCATGACCTGTTGTGTGATTCTTCACAATATGATCATAGAAGATAAAAGAGGGTTAAGATTGCCCTGTTTCTATGACAATGTTGGTTCCAGAGTTCGTCCTGAGAGGAATCCCGATCGCATTCAAGCTTTTCTGCAAACACATCGAGAAATTGAGGACGATCGAACTCACAACCATCTCCTGGAGGATCTGAAGCAGCACCACTGGCAGATGCATGGCCGTCGCCACCTCAACCCCAACGCCAACCCTTGATCTTGTCATGTTTTCCTTTTTACCATTTTTCCCTGTTATGTGTGAGATGAACCGCTCGGAACATTTATTTGTTTGTTTATTCATTCGGAAACTGTTGTTCTAATTTGGTTGAGACATTTGTTGTAATAATTTGGATGATTTTATGTTGACCTGAGACATTTATTTCTTGTAAAATTTGGATAATTTGCATATGTGTTCATCAATCTGGTTCTGATTCTGCGCAAAACCCTTGTTTTGCGGGTCCGGGCTGAGCCGTCGCGGATCAGTCCCTATTCTGTTTTCGCAGTTTTCCTTTGACTGATCCGCGCCAGCATTTTTTTGCTCCACAACAGCATCATTCGTGTCCTTCTTCAACTTACATACCCACTCTGTGATTGGATAGAATCTCTGTAGTGTATAGTTTGTAGCCTTTTCATATAAGTTTTTATTTTTACTTGTATATAACTCCATGTAAATTAACTCTTTTAGAGTCCCTCTCTTTGAAACTTTTATTTTGTAATAATATTATACCAAAGGAATTTCTCCAATAGTTCTACAGTAGAAAATAAACTTGTATACCTACTTCAAACCAATAGGCTTAGGTTCGAAGGTCGGGTTACCAAGGTCCATGTTTCATTCCTATCAATCGCCTTCAACTCCTCTCATCCATGGATTGCTTCCAACTTGGATCTTGGTCGCGTCTACAAAATTCGCCGGCTCCTCAACTTCCAGCAAGCGTAGTCCGGAGTATTCGAGCATAACTGGCTTGGTGTGTTTGTAGAATTTCTTGAGGGTCTTATAGCAACGTGGACCAGAGGGGTCCGTTGAGACTTCCGAAGGAGGAGACATAGATTATGTCATTGTCCACGCACTTTGGGGATATGGAGAATTTCTTGGAATGCTTAGCGTCGGGTCATCGGCATCCATGTCGTTCACGTAGTCGTCATGATTGTGACAATCATCATGATTCTCGTCATCACTTTGCGTCTCCATGTGATCCTCCTCACAGTGCATTGAGTCATGTGCAGCGTCATTGCCAAGACCTTGACCCGTGTCCTCATTATCGTCATTGGTGTCCGTATCGTGGTGATCGTAATAACCTCGATCGCCATCGTCTGGCTTGTGCCTGTGTAGCTTCGGTGTTACCTTCTTTTCTAGAAGTAGCACCTTCTGGTTTGGTTTCACAACCACCATTTTTTGGTTGAGATAGCAAACTTTTGTTGTTACAAGAGAGTTTGTTTGTCGTTTTCCTGCTTTGCAAAATTTTCCTTCATCTCCCTCTTATTAGGCTTCGGACATTTGCATAGTGACCCATAGTATTGCAGTTATAGCACTTGGCCTTAGACATATCTAAATTATGTGGCTTCTGCTGGTCTTATTGATCACCTTTGCCACGTCCTTGTGGCTTGCACTACTAGAGAAAAGGCTATAGGAGACATGCTTATGCGAGGCATATTTAGACATATGCGCCTCCTATAAAAATAGGCGAGGCGCACTTTGCGATATGCGCCTCTAGTATAAAAATAGGCGAGGCGCATATGATAAGAATGCGCCTCCTATAATCCCTGTACGGACAGAATCTAGCAGCCATATATTATGCGAGGCGCATTCTAGTCATATGCGCCTTCTATATATTAGATAACCGAGGCGCATATGGGTAGATCGCGCATATATGTGTGGGCCCAGTGTTGGTAGGTGCACCTATATTTGATATGCAGGCGCATATGACTATATTTGGGTATATGGTGGGCATGTTCCCATATAGCTATTTGTGCAATCGATATTTATAGTTGCACATTCAGTGTTGTGTTTCAGGAGTAAAAGGGCCACTCTGCATTCTTTTTTAAATTGCAAAAATTTTTTTTTTGTTTTAAAAGTAAGTTTTAAATATTCATTCTCATCCTTCATCGAGTAGTAGTATTCTCTATTTCAGTGCCTCATTGTTTTTGCTGGTTTATGGAAAGCAATCAGCAGGCTCTCCTTCCATAAGGACCGTAGGGAAGGGGGTTGAAAGCGGAAGGCTGCGAAGAGTGGGATTATTATCCTTGGGGGCGTTATCAGAGTGTGCTTCTCAATAGTTTGTCCAATGCTGTCAACTTAGAACTGAGAGATCAACCTAATGTGGTATATGCTTCCACTTGTGTTGTACCTTCTCTTGCTGCTTAGTACTTGCCATCTGCTGTGACATGCATATAAAAAATCTAGTTAAACAACTTTTTTCATTATCATAGTTGCCTTTCAGTGTCACTGATTTGTCATATACAATTTAGTTGGCTTATGATGATTCTGATGAATTGTTTGTGCTATGCGCATTATACTCTTGCAATTTCTTACACTGTTCAAGTACACAAGTAGAAATGTTGGTAGCATCAGCCTCATTTGTCAATCTATCAACGTTTTAGATGCAGAAAAACTTGGACAGACATAATGGGTTATGTATACTTCTCATTGGATTGTTTGAGTCAAAAGTACTCTTTTAAGAGAC
The DNA here is from genome assembly GCA_030063025.1 of Avena longiglumis. Classification (NCBI taxonomy): domain Eukaryota; kingdom Viridiplantae; phylum Streptophyta; class Magnoliopsida; order Poales; family Poaceae; genus Avena; species Avena longiglumis. The sequence goes on along the minus strand of CP125974.1, from coordinate 2,919,781 downwards.
TAATTATTATACTCTGTCCAATCAAGCCTATACACTGTTGATTTCTTGATGTGTGCCTTCAACTATTTATTTTTGTTGAAATGAACCCTTGGATCATTAAGTTTAATTATGTAGAGGCGTGATTAGACAATGAATAATTATAGGCTTAAGGTGTAGTTCTGCGTTTTTCCTATTTATTAGTTTAAAATATCTACCCAAAGTTTCTACCAACCTCAATTATTTCGTTTCATAAGCTGCAAAACTTGAGTTTCTGATTTTCTTATACTTGTGCAATTTGTCCAGTACATCTACAAAAAGGATCTGGAATGTTACCCCACATTTGGCAGATTAAAGACTCTATTGCTTGACATGTGGTGTAGGGCTATTGACCTACATGCACTAGTTCGCATTCTTCAGTTCTCGCCAGTTCTTGAAAAGCTCACTCTTCAGCTTCGTAGTGACCAGGTAGATTTTCTGGATCTATGATACCACTGTAGTCATGATTGGACCTTGTATATTCTATTGATCTTGCTGGAGCATATATATTCTGTTGATCTTAGAAAAGTGCCTTTTGTCCTGTAGAGGTTCTTATGTGCAGCCCGAGGTGAAAGAAAGCATGTTAAAATACATGAATCATTTGCATGTCTGCATCTTAATGAAGTCAGCATTGAATGTGAAGAGAAACTAAGGGTCAAGGATAAAGTCAATCAAATAGTGAAGATCTTGAGTAGAAATGGCATACTTACTGAGCAAATCAGTTTCAGGAAGATCCCAAGGCCAGAAGCTTGTAAGTTAATATTGATGTTCTTCATGCTTCATATGTCTCTTATCCAAAAAAAATATTGAACCATGTTCCAGCAAGTATATTCTAAGTTTTTATTAGTCATCATTTAGAGTTACAATAGCATCTATAATGGCATCTATATTCTTCTTTAGTACGAATTGATGGAGTTCAGAAGGGGTACATATCTCACCAGGATTTGGGTGCCACTAATAGTTGAAATACATTTCCATGGTGTATTGGTGCCTATAAATCTGTACCCCTTGACTGATTAATTTTTCTAACATAAACAGTACTAGTAGTTTCCATCTTGCAATATAGTTTACCTCTACTGTATTTAATTTCATGTATTCTATCCTTCTAAGAACCACCAATTGGCGACCACCTAAAATAGCTACCAAGGCTATGAGAGTAGAGAGATGGCGGAAGAGAAGTGGAGGAGGCATGGAAGGAAGAAGTGGAGGAACTTTCTCGTGATCACCACCTTGTTGCTCTTCATGGTAGGTTATGTGTTCTACTTCATCTAGGTAGAGCTACGTCGTTGGAGTTGTAATGTGATTGTGAACTTGTACTCGAAGGTGTAATGTGATTGTGAACTTGTACTCGGAGGTGTGAACTTGTGGCACAAACACTTGATGTATGAACTTGTATGTCATGATTGATGTGTAATGTATTGTATTCATGTTGGTTCTATTATGCTTTGGCAAATTGCAAGTTTCTGAAAAATTCTGTGCTCTTTATACTGTATTCTGGACTATACTGTATATTTGAATATCTGTATATTATTATTTATAGTGGTCTGTAAAATTTGAATTTTGAAAATATTACCGGAGGCGCATATAGGATACTATAGGAGGCGCATATACTATAAATATCCGAGACACATTGTAAAACATATGCGAGGCGCATATATGCGAGGCGTATGTGAATTATAGGAGGCGCATATCATATGCGCCTCGCATAAGAAATACCCGAGGCTTGAAGCTAGAGGCGCATATGATATGCGCCTCGGATAGGCTTTTAGGTGCGCCTCGGATAGGCTTTTCTCTAGTAGTGTTGACTTTTCCTTTTGCTCTTTTCGTCGTGCTCATCACGCTTCGAGATGCTCGATCCTTCACCATCACGCCTTCCTTTGGAACTTGGTGCTTCCCAGTCAGCGCCGTGAGTAAAGCAACGGATCACAACCCCTCCTTCTTGGCCTTTCCGACATCCACGAGAATTTTCTTTCCAAGTCCGCAAGCGTCCGATCACCTCCCCACAACCTGGTAGTACTAGAAAGCACCATACATCAGGTGCCATCAAAAAGAGAATCAAAATGAGCATGCCACGCATGGCAGTGAGAGAAAGCGGCGAGGAATAAAAGATGGTGGCTTGCCATTGCATTGTCCATTGACCCCTAGCGGGCATCTAGAGAGCAAACACACATTGAGAGAAGTGACACCGTGCGGCCGGCGCCAACTGTGAAACTCTCTTTGCCCTCAAAAAAGAATGTGTGAAAATTCATTAGAGCCTCTTTTTTTTTATAAAGGACATTTGTGTAGTCGTCATGATCGTGACCATCATTATGATTGTCGTCATCACTTTGTGTCTCCAGGTGATCTTCCTCAACATGGTCAAGTCCTGTGCAACGTCATTGCCAAGATCTTCACCCGTGTCCTCATTATCGTCTTCAGTGTCCGCATCGTGGTGATCGTAATCACCTCGGTCACCATCGTCGGGCTTGTGCCTGTGTAGCTTCGGTGTTACCTTCTTTTCTTGAAGTAGCACCTTATGGTTTCGTTTCACAACCACCATTTGGTTGAGATCACAAAACTTTGGTTGTTAGAAGAGATGGTTCATCGTCTTCATGCTTCGCAAATTTTTTCTTTTATCTCCCTCCTGTAAGGCTTCGGACATTTGCATAGTGACCCATAGTATTGTTATAGCACTTGACCTTGGACATATCTAAAATATGTGGCTTCTAGTCTTATTGATCACCTTTGCCACGTCCTTGTGGCTTGACTTTTTCTTTGCTCTTTTCATTGTGCTTGTCGCGCTTCGATATGCCTGATCCTTCGCCATCACGCCTTCCTTTGAAACTTGGTGCTTCCCCGTCAGCGCCGTGAGTAAAGCAACTGATCACAACCCCTCCTCCTTGGCCTTTCCGACATCCACGAGAATTTTCTTTCCATGTCCGGAAGCATCCGATGACCTCCACAACCTGATATAGTACTACAAAGCACCATACATCAGGTGCCATCAAAAAGAGAATCAAAATGAGCATGCCACGCATGGCAGTGAGCGAAAGCGGCGAGGAATAAAAGATGGTGGACTGCTTGCCATTGCATTGTCCATTGACCCCTAGCGGGCATCTAGAGAGCAAACACACATTGAGAGAAGTGACACCGTGCGTCCGGCGCCAACCGTGAAAATCTCTTTGCCCTGAAAAAAGAATGTGCGAAAATTCATTCTCGAAATAGGCTTTCGCCCCGCTTTATAAATAAAGCAACCGTCCAACACAAATATCACAGTACAAAGACACACACACACCACATGCTGGGGCCACAGCACAAGACGGCCCAACTCGGACACCACCCAACGAAGAAAAGGAAGAACGCCTCGCCATGGGAGAGGACGCCGAGGACACTAAGGCGAGCTACGAGCCGTGAGCCGCCTCAAGAGACGGTGAAGGGTCGCGTCAACCTCGCCTTGTCCCGCTGTTCACACACAACGGTACCAGAGCAGAGAAGCGTAAAGTGAAACACCGAGCATTTAACGCCTAGGGAGAATCTTCTCAATAACCATCTTATTCCTGATCATCCAGAGGGACCACGACATGGCCGCGAACACAAGCCAGAAGAGTCGATGACCCTTTCCAGCCCGGTTAGCTTGGGTTTCTAGGAATTCACCGAGATCTTGGGCCAGCCAATCCGGGCCCAACGCCTCTCTGGTGAAACTCCACAGAAACCGGGCCGCGGGACAGGTGAACAATATGTGGGTGCCCGTTTCAGGGACCCCACATAATGGACATAACCCATCCCCCGGCCCATGTCGCTTGGCCACCTCCACTCCCGAGGGGAGCCTATCGCGTAAAAGTTGCCAAACAAAGATTTTTGTCTTCAGCGGGAGCGGTGCTTTCCAGAGGTGCTTGGTCCAGGGGAGAGTCCCGCCAAAGAGGGCCCTATATGCCGAGCCACCGAAAGATCCGGACAGGGAGAGAGTCCATGAGACGCTATCGGGACCACTAGCCAAGGAGGCCGGGAGCCCCGCACTGAGTTCCCTCCATGCTACCGTTTCCTCCGGGCTGAAGGTACGACGGAACGAGATGTTCCATGTACCTCCCGATGCCGCGTTGGATACCCGTAGCGCTGGGTCAGAACAGATGGCGAAGAGACTCGGGAAGGCCTCTGGCTGAGCTCACGGAGCTGTGGGTCGAGCGAACATGTTCCCTCTCCATTTCCAATGGAGAAGGCGATACCATGCCGATCTCACGCTTGATCTCCGAATGGAGTGCGAGTGGGACCCCGCTACGATCACAGTCCAGAAGGGGCCGACCGCGCAGGTATTTGGCCTTGATGAGTTTGAGCCACAGTAGATACGCCAAACCCATCTAAGCATAAGGGCCTTGTTGAACTGGCGGGATGCAAGGATTCCTACGCCCCCAACCTCCTTGGGGGCGCAGATGTCCGCCCACTTGACCATGTGGTATTTCTGGCGGCCCAAAGAGTCTTGCCAGAAGAATCTCGACAACTCCTTGTCAAATGTCCCATGTACTCCCTCGGGGAGGAGGTACATGCCCATCATATACATGGGCAGGCTAGACAGGCAGGAGTCGATCAGGACAGTCTTGCTCCCCTTAGAGGTAAATCTGCCACGCCAAGGTTCGGACCTCGAGCGCACCCTATCCGCGAGCGGGTCCAGGTCCCTGATAAGGATCCTGGTGTCGCGGATCGGCATCCCCAGATAGGTAATGGGGAAGGAGGCGAGCCGACAGTTGAAATTATCCGCTATCCTCTGTTGCTCGTCCTGAGAGAACCCTAGGGCGAAAATTCATTAGAGCCTCTCTTTTTTTTTTTGGATAAAGGTCGTTTCATTAGAGCCTCTTATACTCCGGGACGCACTATTTTAGAACAAAAAATTGTCCGGGACGAACCAATCCTGCCATTGCATTGTCATGCACAGCCTATACCTGCAGTGGGCACACACGGCCGCAACGTGACGGGAGCAAGCAAACATGCATGCGCCCTGATGATGGTCGGTGGGTCGCTAATGGCGACACCAATCGTGCACAACAGCGGTGCTAATAGCGACACGGACCTTAGCGGCCAGGATAGATGATGATATCATGATGATAAGCAGCAGCCAGGTCGCGTTTTGGTCGCCGCGGCGGACGTACAGCGACCGCCCAGCACGCAGATCTCTCTAGCTCTGGCTCTGAAAGCAGTTGAGAAGTGCAGCAGCAGGACAGCAGGTTCAAGTCTGAGCTCCGTTCGCCTTTGTCAACATCGGATAGCCGGCTGGGAATTAATTCATTGCATCTGCTGCAGATAGAGGATCAGATCAGAGTAGCTTCTGCAGTTCATTAAGCATACCCAGCCAATTCAGCCACAGCAAGTAGCGTAGCGATCGGCCAACTCCTCGCCTAGAGAGATGCTCCAAAACACAGCATGTCGTGCAGCGTAGCGACCAGGTATTAGGCAGCACTAATAAGCTTATCCATCGTCATCATGGGACTTTGGGGCGAACAAACATCCACTGATATGCCCATCACTTTCATGGAGATTGCATGCCTTGGTCAGAAGCAGCTTTATATCCTTCCTATTCCTTTCTTCTCCTTCTCTTTTCTCTTTTTTTTCAGATGAATGCAGGAAGGGGAGATGGGGTATATATATGTAGGAAATGTGGGTGTGGATTAACGGGTGATGACGACATTTGTGCAAAGGAGTGAGAGCAAGAAGATAGAGGAAAAAGGAGGGCCAGGGCATGCACGATTGCACAGATAAGATCAGAGTAGTTCGTTCGTTGCATCTGCTGCTGCGGAGGATCAGATCAGAGTACCAGTTACTTGATTCAGGCACGCAAGTAGCGTAGCGATCGGCCAACTGTTGTGCTGTTGTCGAGACCAGATACTCCAAATTAAACCACATGTCGTGCATGTTCTACCGCACAGTGTACTACTGTCCAAACATCTAGTAGTCCCGCCTGATCGCAATTCAACATATATACGCCATGGTGGCTAGGATCCATCATCGCATTATTGCAAAATCCTTCCTGCTGCTGGTATATATGATGGCAATGTCGGAGTGGTAAGCACTAAGCAGCGGGGAGGTCTAAATGATTTGAGTGGGACGCAGATGTGCGGTTTGAGAGGGACGCAGGCAAGGAAGGAATCAACCACACCACAGCATGCATGCATGATATTTCCTCCGTTTTAAAATATAAGATGTTTTAGTTTTGTAAAGAGAATGTATCTAGACTTTTTTTTAGTATATGTAGGTTCACTCATGTTTGCAATTAATCTAAACACTAAAACAAGTCTAGATACGTTCTCTTCACAAATCTAAAACATCTTATATTTTAAAACGCATGCCGGGAGTATATGGCAAAAGCAAAGGACCCAAGGGACCATAATTCCGTCCACCCAAATCTGCATTTTTTGTTTGCATGCCGAATCGTATTCGAACAGAGTCAGACACGTACATGCAGATGCTACATCTTCATCTTTGAAAAAAATACCTCTCTAGTCTACTGCGGACCGGTCCCTGGATGGCCGGGCCAAAAATTTGCCTGGATCTCGAGTCTCTGAGATTTTGACTATTCATTGAAGCCAGGCGCATAAATTTCGTTACATAGATCCACCAGTGATTAAGGATCCCCTGGGCGTTTGGCGGCACTAAGCTTATCCATCGTCATCATCATGGGACTTAATTTGGGGCGAAGAAAAATCTATTTCCTCCGTTTCGGTTTACAAGTCCTACACGTATATCTAGGTTATCAATTTGACTTATATAATTTAAATTATATAATATAAAAATTATATCATTGAAAAATACAAAGCATAAAGTTTCCGATAATATATATTTTGTAATATATACATCATACTAAGTTCTTTCGATTTAATGACGTAACTACGTAAAGACCAGAAACTAAATGGAAGTACTGTTTGTCCATCGCTTTCCCCTCCACATATCGAGTACTATTCGCTTGTCCTTTTCTTTTCTCTTTTTTTCCTTTATCAGATGAATGCATGAAGTGGAAGATGGGGTGCATCCATGATCCATGAGTATCTTATTACTCCCTCCGACCCATATTAATTGACTTGAATTTTCAAAATTTAGTTAAATCTAGACACTATTTAGTATATAAGTTCATCCAAAATTTGACAAATTCAAGTCAATTAATATGGGCCGGAGGGAGTATATAATATAGGAAATGTGGGTGTGGGTTGACACGAGTGACGATGTCGTTAGTGTAAAGAGAGATGTGGTGGAAAGAGGAGGGCCAGGATATTGCACGATTGCACCATTGTTTAGGGCGTTATTGCTGCTCTACCTTGAGTGTTGGGGAATTGGGGATGCCTCTTTGACTGTTTGACCCACATTTATTCATGCAGAAACCCTACAAGACCGTTTCAAATTGAGCTGCAAAGATGAGATGTACTCAAAATTGATGCGAATATAAGCTACTACGGTACTTGCACTGTCAAGTGCAACTCGCTACAATATGCCGCTGCAGAAGTAAGGCCTCGGACGGTTTGACCTGAAGCTACAAGTGGACACCTGGCTAATCCATGTGGATATGAAATGCCCTCCTGCTTGCACTTGGTTAATTAATTGCCCGCATGCATAATCAAAGTTCAGTTCTTAATTACCGAAGAATTATTAGTTGTGTCCCCCTATAAATTAAAATGCCGAACAGACACTTGGGGGCTACTCCATAGGGAGCGCTGGTCGCGCACCCTATGAATTCTTCGACTGCGATCTTTCGGATCAGCACGCAAAAAACTTTTTGGCAACTCTGCCCCAACAGAACGCTAAGTGAGCAACAATCTCCTTGGCCACCCGAAACACCTCCGAGGTGATAAATGTTCGGATGTTGCGTCTGCGACGCAAAGATAAGACCTACAGATATCATCTGATGGCCTGGCAACGCACCTGACTGCGCTCTGCTAGCATGAATCCGTACCAGCAGGTACGATGAAAAATTCTGACGGACGCGTTGGGTACACCAATTAAAATCACTGAAATTCCTCTCCTGTAAGTCCTCCGCGGCCTGAGTTGAATTACGCCAGCATATGTTCCAGGCCCGGGTTAAGGGATCCGAATCTGAAGAAGATCGTGTTGTTTCGTCCTAAGACAGTTAACTGACCCTGATCCGTCGGGTGAGTCAGACACACGTATCAACAATCCCTACACATTCTCTTAAAAGAAAGAGTTGCACCCGAAGAATTGAAGAGTCCTCAGCCGAATCTACGATTCGACTGATCACTCGGGGGCTACTAACATGGTTATACCCTACGGGTACGTAACTTCAGCATACCTAGTCCAACCCAAGGAAGGCCCACGGCAAACATACGTGACCCATGAAGATTTTCGGGTGACCAAGGCCCATGACGTCTTTGGATCCTTGGAGAACAAGACTAGAGGAGATATGAAACTCAAAGGAGTAAACCCTAAGATCTTGTAACCGACTAGGACTATGCCCGGGACCTGCCTAAGTCTATATAAAGGCCAGGAGGGTACGTCCTAGGGCAACTCACCCAACCTCGACTCATACTTTCGCATACGCATCCACGCCAGATCGAATCTGCACCTCAGAACCTTCGGTTCCGCCGTAATCAAAGAGCGCATAAGCAAGAGTAGGGTTTTCTCCGGGCCGAACACAGGTAAATCTTGTGTCCCCTGGTTGCTTGTCTGTTAACCGTGCCACGATCTCCAGCATCCCCATCTTCTCCAAAACCCAAGTCCATAACAATGGGCATTGACGAGATTAAACCTCGTCACACCCCACTAAAATCTTGATGCCACTGATTGTAAGCTGTTGCACATTTTGTCTGGCAGCCTAAAACACCCCATCGGGTATGTTGGTACTGCTTGGAGCACCGATTTGATGAGGGTCTCCTTTCCCTCCATGGAGAGTCCCTGACCCTTCCATCCCCCGCGACGTAATTGAATGGAATGGATTACTACTACTGATGCTCGCATCGTCCGTACGTGTGGACAACTGTGGCGATGTTCAGAAAAGTCGACGCAACAGCTGCTGATGTTTCCATCTACAGGGGAAAGTTACCCGTCGGCTGCGATGGCGATATTACTCCCTCTATTTTAAAATATAAAATGTTTTAGGTTTATAAAACAAATGTATCTAGACTTATATTTTAGAGTATATGGCATCGCTATCAAGCGTCATGGGCTGTTAGTGAGGCATTTCATTGTACGGTTATATGCAGTGAAAAAATATGTATAACATGCAACACTCACGACTTTCAACAGAGACAGAGAGAAAGGTGACACATCGCTTCGTAAAAACATGCGGACATTTAGGAAGCAACAAAGCCGCTGCAGAAGTAAAGTAAGGCCTCTGACCCGAAGCTACAAGTGGACACCAGGCTAATCCACGTGGATATGAATTGCCCTCCTACTTGCACTTGGTTAATTAATTGCCCGCATAAAGTTCAGTTCTTAAGTACCAGTACTAGTACCGATTAATTATTAGTTGTGTTCCCCCTATAAATTAAAATGCCTATGTAGTTGACCTCTCATCTGATATTCTCAATCAGTTCCTAATTAGACTACTCTTAGATGGTTCCAACTAAACAATAATCGGATGGAGAGCAACTAGTACTAAGTATGCATGATCACTTTATATAGTTTATAGTATACCTGTAGGTGCATCACGTAGTATGTTTTTTAGAAGAAGCAACGAATAACTAAAGCTATGCTTAAAACTAAAGAGGGCATCGAAGAAAGCGTACCGCGGTTGAACTGGAACGTACCGGATGCAAGCCAAATCAAGCTTCGGTGGTTAGGCTCCAGGCTGAGAATGACGTCAAACCCGCACCAAAACCACCCCACACCGCATGACACTAACCAAGTTAACCAACCCAGATCAAACCAGAAATTTCATCCCTTCGTCCACACCAAACCGCACTGCACAAGCTTTCCACCCGCACCCGCACTGCACCGCGGTGAGAGTGCGGCCTATATCAGCGGGTTCAAACCGTGGGTTCCTGATTGCTGGTCGTGGGTTCCTGATAACTACTTGGTGTTGTTTGCTTCCTAGCTATAGCGTGTAGGGCAGGGCTCAAGGATTGGACCACCCGCTCCGATCCAACCCATTTTTTGCCGAACCCACACAAACCCACCCTGCTATATTTCAAATGAAAACCCACCCCAATAAACCCGCACGGAGCCACCCATTCTCAGCGTGATATAAGTACCACTCCTTGATTTCAGATATGTGCTTGGTACACATTGTTTTTCAAGAGACAAAATAAGGTGCCATTATCGCGGCACCACCAAAGGCCTGATCGGATGCGAATTATCATGAAGTAGTAACGGAATTGAAGAATAAAACTGCCGGAGCATGCATACATACATACATACATACATACTCCTTCTATTGTTGACTATTTTCTCGTCGCTTTTTTCATAAGGCCAAAACATGGATGTGTGTACGTAGACCAATTCGATCTTCATAAAAGCTAAAGTGCATCGAACATTTTTCGCCCTGGTTTCTTAATCACACACCGTTCTCCCCTCCCTGCAGGCGTCTTAATCAGGCACCGTTGTCGATTCTCCGACTGTGTGAGCGTGATCGCTGATTTTTCTTCCTCTTCATCAAATCAAATCAAATCAGATTGAGGGGCGAGATCGATATCCGCCCTGATCTCGGTTCGATTTGGACTGTGCACCCGCGACGTAAGACCAGCCACTATGTTGCGTCGGTTCAAGAGTTTTTTCGCCAGAGTTTAGAACCGCTTGAGAAAGGTTGTAGTGTATGGAACCGCTGGTGGACCCCATTATTCACTTTATCTGCATGCATGCACTATGTTCTCTCCTCACATTTTCACAATGGGTCCCACAATTGCATGAAAGAAGCGAACCAAGTTTTTGAATCGCTTTTTGGTGTCAGACTGTATGAGCCGATTCCTAAATTGTATAGAACCGATTCAAGAGGAGGTGAGAGAATGTTAGGAACCGCTTTTTTCATACGGTGTGGCTGGTCTAATTGAATGGAATGGATGACTACTACCACTCCCGTCGTCCGTACGTGTGGACCGTGGCGATGTTCAGAAAAGTCGACGCAACTGCTGCTGATGTTTCCATCTACAGGGGAAAGTTACCCGTCGGCTGCTAATAGCCTGCTATGGCAATATTACTTCCTTAAAATATAAAATGTTTTAGATTTGTAAAACAAATATATCTAAGCTTATATTTTAGAGTATATGGCATCGCTATCAGAGCGTTATGGGCTGTTAGTGAGGCATTTCACTGTACGGTTATATGCAGTGAAAAAATATGTATGACATGCAACACTCACGACTTTCCACAGAGACAGAGAGAGAGAGGGGACACGTCGCTTCGTAAAAACATGCGGACATTTAGAAGCGACGTAGAACGTCGTCTCATGTTACGAAAATTTGAGCATCTTCGGCGGCAAATAACAGCCTCCCAGTATAGGTACCGGTGCCGGAATCGAGCATATATGAATCCCTTGTTTAAAATATATCACAAAATGGCAAAAGGATTCAGGAATAATATAGTAGGATGTACATCTTGAACATTCTGTTTTTGTACACAACTTTTCGAAAAAAATTGGAACATTTTATGTAACCCATGTAAAAAAGACAGATTTTGAGGCTTCAATATGAATGCATGGATATTCTTTTATCTTTTGTACATAAGCCACATAAAAACAATTCTCGGAGAATTGTGCGCGAAAGTAAAATGTCTGGATTTATATACAAATTTTTTCATGAAATTCTCGAAGAATTGTGCACGAATGTAAAATGTCTGGATTTATATACAATTTTTTCATGAAATTCTCATGCATTTTTTAAATAGGTTTGTATGCTTCCGCGAGCCAAAACGTCACCTCGTATTGGTGCCCTCAACACAAAAAAGGCTTCCTGCCGGCTTCCAATAGCCAAAATTTGTCTGGCATAGCCAGTAAGTGGCTGTTTGGTTCAGTGGCTATCCAGTAAGAGGCTGTTTGGTTCAGTGGCTATCCAGTAAGGGGCTGTTTGGTTTAGTGGCATAGCCAGTAAGTGGCTGTTTGGTTCAGTGGCATAGCCAGTAAGGGGCTGTTTGGTTCAGTGGCTATCCACTGGATGGCAGGGGATATCCACTTTTTTGGTGATTGCCATTTGTTTGCTTCAGAGGTTGGCAGGGGATAGGGATAACCAGATTCTTAGAATATATCCTTGAAACGGTGGTTGAGCTCATCTCACCAAATCGGTTGGATGAAGCCAACCACTTTTGGCTGGCTCACCTCCGAAGCGTTTTGCTCGCTCACCTCCCGTGAAAATACTCCGTACCGATCCTTATCCCCTAGTCTCTCCTTCTCATCGGTGGTTGTAGGGGCGGCGCCAGATCAAGGGCGGCGGCTGTGGCGCATCATGGGCGGCGACGGTGGCTAGAAAGTTGATTTCTCCCATATGTACTCCTCTCTCCATGTCTTTGCAGGCATCCTTCCTGGTGGTGCAGATGGGTTGCTCGCCGCTGGTGCTAGGACAAGGTGGTACGCGCGGGTGGAGCGGCTGAGCAGGGGAGGCAGGCAGCGGCGGGTGATCAAGGCGATTCGTGCGTGGCTGCTAACCAGATGGTGCACGCGTCGACGACAGCTTGGGGACGATGCTTGCTAGCTTTCTGATCTCTCTCCCAGATCCAGCTAGCTAGCCTGTGCTTTCTCGGTTCAGCTAGCTAGTGTAAAAATAAAATGGACGAGGCTATGAGTAATCATGATTACTCATCGAGTGGCATAGTTTACCAAGAATCTTCATCGGATTTGTTCATTGTCCATGTATCAAACTTCTTCCGAGAAAAAAGTACTACAATATTGCTCATTTTCTGCTACATTTTCACAAAAGAGTGATTAGAAAGCCAAAATTTATGATTATAATTTGTTCACCAAATTAGGATTTAAACTATATAACTAGTTGAGCTAATTTTGGGTAATCTCACCACCACGATGGAAGAGGTGATCACACCAACCCATCCACTCTCTATCCTTTGAACCAAACACAAAATTGGTTATCCCTAACCACCACTCATTCTGCCTAACCAAACAGAAATTTTGGCTATCCCTAACCAGGTGGCTGGGGATATCCTCATCCTCTAAACGATACCCTCTGAACCAAACAGCCCCTAAAACACTAAGGAACGCACCTCTCTCCGCAACCTTCCTGGACAAGGTGCATGAGCGTTTCTCATTCCATGTCTCCAACAACTAATGGAATTTCAACATTGTCGAAACCGATTACAAACTACTCCAAAAAAAGGAAAATATAATATGGTCCTAAAATTTTGCAAGAAGGACCTCACACCGTACTTCAAAATGCAATCAAGCCCATCGTCCTCGTCATCAGCAACCAAGTACAGGGACCGGATCCAGAAGCAGCACATCTTCAGACGCCATCGTATTCGTCGCCACATTGGGCTTTGAACACCATAGGAGTGCCCACCCCGAGGGGTGAGATCTAAGAACGTTTTCCAGACCATCTGGCAGGCATGAGATGGGGAAGAACAAGCAGTACCTCCAACCGAAGATCCCCGAGCAGTAGAGCCAGACCACCAGCAGAACGCTCCACCATCTGGCAGATCTAGGCGTCGACACGTCGAGCCGCCTCCTCCCCTCGCCACCAAGGCCGGCCGGAAGAAGCTTTAAGACGCAACAGTCGCACACCACCAGAAGAACACAAACAACCCTAAAAAAGGAAGATGGTGGTGCCATCCCCTTCCTCTCCCTCGCCACCACAGCTGGCCGAGGGGAAGACAACAACATCAGCACTCCTCCGACTTCTGAGCAGACCCCACAAACTCCAAGGTAGGGTTTAAATTCAACCATTCCCGGAGAAACCATCCTCCCCAGATCTACAGATCTGAGGGGACACCAGGCCAGCATCTCGCCAGCATCGCCACAAGTCGCCTTGCCGAGATGGGGATCCACCATCCCGACGACGTCCCCCGAAGCCCTAGCAAAAATCAAGCCGAGCCGCTACCCAAAGCAGGAGGAGAAGATCCCCGGCCGCCGCCACGCCACCCGGACTTTGCCAGGCGGCGCCACCAGCGTCGGCGTCGGGGGGAGGGAGTGGTAGGGGCTAGAAAATGCAACGCCAGCGTACGTTCTATCACGAGCAGGGCTGATTCACAGATTTTTGGGCCCTAGGAAAACACGAACACCAAGTGCCCCAATTTAAAGTGCAAGAGATTTCCTGGGGTAAGGGGGCAATGGCCCCCTACTCTAGAAAACACGAGATATTTTAATATTTATGCTTAGTTTGTAAAAATTAATCAAAGTTAAAGCATAATTTGCATTTTTGGTTCTCTCGACAATGTCTATCAAGCTACACCATTTGTTCACACATGAAATACTTAAAAATATTATTGTTTCATAAGAGAAATATTTTTATAAAGTAATAGAAAATTAAATAATCAGTACATTTGATAGATCCATGGTATTTAAAATTTCGGTGAAAACATTCGAACTACTTATTTGTATTGATCGAGCGAACTATATACCGTGGTACTTATTTCTACCAATTGCTCGTTGTGTATATATGTCTGTGAAAAAAATGAGTAGAAGAGTTTACATATTAGGCACCGAATTGATAAGAGGATGTAAATTCTTTCTCAAACATGTATGATGGGGACACTAGAACCGTCGGCGAGTGAAGGGGGGCTGCTTGTGGAATGGTATAGTTTTGTATTGCGTCGTTAGTCTTTACTGAATTGTCATATTTTATAAAGGCACATGAGACGTGCTGTTGTTCTACATATTTGGAGAGGCTGTAGAAATCATGGCATCAAGAAAAAAATTCCGAAATGCTGAAGTATTGTTTTTAGAAAATATGAGTATGAGTAGATGCATGGAAGGCTATAAATTAGACCATCTATATTTTCTAAAATTAGTCTACACTATTAAGGCTCAAAATAGTAGACTAATATGGGTACACGAGGAAGACTGGTTCAGGACCCCTATATCATGGCGAGCTCTCCTATGCCTCGCCGTATAGGCGGGTCTGATCACGAGGTACGTACCTGTCTGTCCAAGCCGTGAACGTATATGTATATGTATATACCCTGTTGTTTCCACGTTTGATTCATCGCTTCGCCGGCCAAGGCGATCGTACGCGACGATTTTAATATCTATGCATGCTGATTATACATTTAGGTAAAATGAAAATAATAATAATAGGTAATAAGAAAACAATAATGTTCTAAAAATGTAAATCCATAATTTAAAATCTTAAAATAAACATAGAAGCAAAGGTTTTTTGGATTACTGAACTCTATGTTTTCTCAAGATGTTTCTCATTGTTATGTACTTATAAACATCTTATAATCCCTGCTGACTTGGATAGATATTTATGTCATTTTATAAATTTCATTTACTTATTTACTTTTGTTTCCATTTTCTCATTCTTTTTTGGTGTTGTCAAATTTTATGGTATCTAGGCTTTCATTGGTTCGACGTCTAAACTGCTTAGAGGAGTAAAAATCTCGGTTTTACTCCTCTAAACTGCGGCTAACCGAAACAGAGACCTCTTTAGAGGAGTATAATTTTCATTAGTCGTCTTGGCCAACTCTCAGATATACTCTACCTCTCGGTGGACGAGTAAAAATTTTCTCCTCCCACCGACGTCACAAGCCTCCCTCTCAGCCCCGCCACCACCGCATACAGCTGCCGCGCCGCCGGAGATGGCCGAATCATCCAACCGTTGGTCCTTTCTCCCAATTCGGAGCGCGAATCGGCGCCACGCACCGTCCCAAGGCGGTGGCTCCTCCGGTCTCCAAAACCTGCCTATGTCTCCGTCCAGTGGCGGAGGACGGAAAAAAATCGAGGTAGGGCGAACTCCAAAAAAAGTAAATATCAACTCGGTCTTAATGACCTTTGTCGTTGAGAAAGCCCTTTTAACTATTGTTGTTTCTATGCTAAAAGCAATACCATCTTAACAAGGCGATAAACGATATGAAGCATAATGTATCATTCAAATATTAAGATAATCTCTAAAGTCTTTAATTCTCTGTATATGAATAAGGAATATCTCAAGGTTATTTTATATAAGCTCATGCTCATAATAATATAAATCCCCATGATAAATATCTTATTCGTGTTGAACCTATAAAATGGTTCATTTCAGGCAAGGCAAAACAAAGAAACTCTAACGAAAACTCATCAAATCGATGGTCAAAATCAGTTGTAATAGATTTTATTGAAAAATACAAGGTGGCCACACGCCGAAAAAATCAATAGTGACCTAGTATCTTCTCGTTTTTAATGACTTTTCACTCATTTTTGTTATCACTTCGTCCATACTTAGGATTGTGGTCTTATTCTTTTCGCCAATTCACATCTTTAGAAGGGTTCTAAACCATTATTTCTCTAATTGAGAAAGAACGCATTTAGAAATTTTTACCAATAGTAAGCCAAAGTACAAACATAAAACATAAACTGTCACATAACAAGAGTTGGTTTTGGCCACATGCCATAAGGAAGCCAAAATACTCTCATGACCTCCTTAAATACCTCATCTAGGACATTGTTTAGAGTTGATTTTTATTAGATTGGGAATTAGCAATTGCAGAGAGAAAATTTTAGTTTAAACTAGACTACACCTAGTCCTTATTTCACTTAGAATCAATTTTGCGCAGTCTTTACTAAAATAAGCATAACTTTCTCATACGAAGTCCGTTTTCAACGTATAACCACTCAAAATGTTCAGAAAAAGGATACGCATCTAAAGGTTTTCTCCAAAAATCAAGGTAGGGCGGCTGCCCTACCTTGCCCTACTAGGAGCTCCGCCCCTGTCTCCGTCGATGATGAACTACCGTGGCGTGCGAAAATATAAATCCGTAAACAAAATCTTATGAAACCATAAGATTTCATAGGGAGTCAATTTATGAGAAGCCATTGCGTACCCTAGCAGCACACTCCATGATAATTATTCATTCAGACGATCGTCACTTGATACCATGAACCAATCGATGAGGCCGCGCCACCTTTTGAAAGTGTTGTGGACGAAGGCATCCGTCCACAACAGGGACGTGTGCTCCTGATTCGCCCGCAGGCCACCGCTCCCGCGGGTGCGGCCATGCCGAGGAACGCGACGGAGTCTCTTTTGCGAGCAAGACACTTATTTCTTTCGGAATTGCTATGTCACAGCTAGCTGTGACATAAGCTATGTCACAGCTAGGTTTATTGCCGTTGGATTGTTGCTTCAAGATTCGCGCTCGTGTTAGCTGGAGTAGGTTCGCTGGTAGCTGAAAGTTCGCTCGTCACGCGTGGTAGCGCGTCGTCGCGCTCGTGTTTTGATCGTTGGTGTTGTTGGTTTGTTTGACGGGCCAAGCCCATGTGCGTTTGCTGTAGTCTGGTTTTGCTATTGGGCCAGAGTTAGCTGTTTTGGTTATTGTGTTGGGTCGCGTTTTGTGTTTTTATTTTGCTGTTTTTTGTTTTGTTTTGTTTACATAACGTAGCAGGAATCAGTTGGTTTAGTTGTTAATTTTTTTTATTTTATTAGCTGATTTTCTTTTTATAGGGAAGACTAAATATAGTTGTGTGGTTCTGGTTGTTTATTGACTGATGCGAGAAATTCTTATGGTTGTGGTTTAATTCTATTTTTGGTGTGTATTATTTTTAGTGTTCTATTGGGTCCTATATATATCGTATGGTTTGTGTTGGAACGGCAGAGTAAAGGATCAAGTTGCTCTTTTGTAGAGGTTGGTTAAGGAATAGTTGTATTTTTAGTGTTCTGTAGAGGCTCAAGTTTACTACAAAGATATGAGCAATGCAAGGAGGTCGTGTGATGTGAGTCATATTTGTTCAACACATATTTTGATGATATAAACGATGTTACACAAAACGAAATGAATGGAATTGTTGCTACAATGCAAGTCGTGAAGATGGAGTCTGTGGGTGATGACATCATTCCTAAGTTCTATGTTTATAGGCTTGATGCTAGTGATATATTTCGCTTGGTTAGTAATTTTATTTTGTTGTATTTGTTTATTATGTTCACATAATTTATTATGTAAATAATTAATTTTTTATATTCTTTCTTAATGTAGGAAGTACCTATTGAGGTTTTCCCTAATGCAGATGAAATCCCAAATCGAGGTGAAGCACGTTATGTGTGGGGTGACAGAGCTATACCTGGATCATACAAATTATTTGATGATTGTATTAGGTTCAATTATAATTGGGGAGCTTTTACTAGTGATGCAAATTTAAAAATAAATGATCTTATCCATGTTATAGTTGATATAAAATAAGGATTCCTGGTACTCGAATTATACAAGAGCGAAGCATAGTAGAATATGTTCCTAAATTACTAGTGATATTTTTATTTTTTTATTTTACTTTTAAATAATTATTTAATACTTTCTTATGTAATTGAGAAATTTTATTAATTGATATTTTTATTTATTTATTGTGATACTTTGTGGCTTTTGTGGAGTTGCATGTGGAGATGCAACTGGCATGTTTACTTCAATTTTTGTTGTTATATATGTGATGATGGTTTGACTTGCATTTTGGCATGCAACTAGGAATTTTTAAATTTTTAAATAGTTTCAGTTGCATGTGGAGATGCAACTGGAATGTTTTAATTTGATTGGTTTAACTTGCATGTTGGCATGCAACTTGGGATTTTTAAATTTTTTAATAATTTCAGTTGCATGTGGACATGCAAATGGCATGTTTACTTTGAATATTATTTGTGAGGATGGTTTAACTTGCATGTTGACATGCAACTAGGAATTTTTAAAAATTTTAATAGTTTGAGTTGCATTTGGAGATTCAACTGGCTTATTAACTTTAATTTTTGTTGATTTATATGGAGATGCAACTAGCATGTTAAAATGAATATTTTTTGTTTTATAAGTGTTGGCTTTTGTTGAGTTGCATGTTGAGATGCAACTGGAATATTTTTATTTGAATATTTTTGTTGTTTTAATTTTGTGATGATCGGTTTGACTTGCATGTTGGCATGAAACTATGGATTTTGATTTGTTTTAATAATTTGATTTTTGCGTGCGTAGGTGCAACTGGCATGTTTACTTTGAATATTTTTCTTGTTATATATGTGATGATGGTTTAACTTGCATGTTGGCATGCAATTAGGGATTTTTAAATTTTTTAATAATTTGAATTGCATGTGGAGATGCAATTGGAATGTTTTAATTTGAATATTTCTTTGCTTTATTTTTGTGATGATGGGTTTGACTTGCATGTTGGCATGAAACTAGTGTTTTTTAAATTTTTAAATATTTTCAGTTGCATGTGGAGATGCAACTGGAATGTTTTAATTTGAATATTTTTCTTGTTTTAATTTTGTGATGATGGTTTTGACTTGCATGTTGGCATGCAACTAGGAATTTTTTAAATTTTAAATAGTTTCAGTTGCATGTGGAGATGCAACTGGCATGTTTACTTCAATTTTTTGTTGTTATATATGTGATGATGATTTTGACTTGAATGTTGGCATGAAACTAGGAATTTTTAAATTTTTAAATAGTTTTCAGTTGCATGTGGAGATGCAACTGGAATGTTTTAATTTGAATATTTTTCTTGTTTTATTTTTTGTGATGATGGGTTTGACTTGAATGTTGGCATGCAACTAGGAATTTTTTAAATTTTAAATAGTTTCAGTTGCATGTGGAGATGCAACTGGCATGTTTACTTCAATTTTTTGTTGTTACATATGTGATGATGGGTTTGACTTGAATGTTGGCATGCAACTAGGAATTTTTAAATTTTTAAATAGTTTCAGTTGCATGTGGAGATGCAACTGGCATGTTTACTTCAATTTTTTGTTGTTACATATGTGATGATGGTTTTGAGTTGCATGTTGGCATGCAACTAGGAATTTTTAAATTTTTAAATAGTTTCAGTTGCATGTGGAGATGCAACTGGCATGTTTACTTCAATTTTTTGTTGTTACATATGTGATGATGGTTTTGAGTTGCATGTTGGCATGAAACTAGGAATTTTTAAATTTTTAAATAGTTTCAGTTGCATGTGGAGATGCAACTGGAATGTTTTAATTTGGATATTTTTCTTGTTTTATTTTTTGTGATGATGGGTTTGACTTGCATTTTGGCATGCAAATAGGAATTTTTAAATTTTTAAATAGTTTCAGTTGCATGTGGAGATGCAACTGGCATGTTTACTTCAATTTTTTGTTGTTACATATGTGATGATGGTTTTGAGTTGCATGTTGGCATGCAACTAGGAATTTTTAAATTTTTAAATAGTTTCAGTTGCATGTGGAGATGCAACTGGCATGTTTACTTCAATTTTTTGTTGTTACATATGTGATGATGGTTTTGAGTTGCATGTTGGCATGAAACTAGGAATTTTTAAATTTTTAAATAGTTTCAGTTGCATGTGGAGATGCAACTGGAATGTTTTAATTTGAATATTTTTCTTGTTTTATTTTTTGTGATGATGGGTTTGACTTGCATTTTGGCATGCAACTAGGAATTTTTAAATTTTTAAATAGTTTCAGTTGCATGTGGAGATGCAACTGGCATGTTTACTTCAATTTTTTGTTGTTACATATGTGATGATGGTTTTGAGTTGCATGTTGGCATGCAACTAGGAATTTTTAAATTTTTAAATAGTTTCAGTTGCATGTGGAGATGCAACTGGCATGTTTACTTCAATTTTTTGTTGTTACATATGTGATGATGGTTTTGACTTGAATGTTGGCATGAAACTAGGAATTTTTAAATTTTTAAATAGTTTCAGTTGCATGTGGAGATGCAACTGGAATGTTTTAATTTGAATATTTTTCTTGTTTTATTTTTTGTGATGATGGGTTTGACTTGAATGTTGGCATGCAACTAGGAATTTTTTAAATTTTAAATAGTTTCAGTTGCATGTGGAGATGCAACTGGCATGTTTACTTCATTTTTTTGTTGTTACATATGTGATGATGGTTTTGAGTTGAATGTTGGAATGTTTTTAAATTTTTTTGTATTTTTTCTGTTGCATGCAGAGATGCAACTAGCATGTTAAATTTATTGTTTTATTTTTTTAATATTGTGAGTTACTTGGATGTTGAGATGCAACTATAAATAATTAATAAGACAAATATTGACTATATAACCTTTGTTGGTATTCATCTTATGTTGAATGTAATAATAACTAACATCTTAAGAAAAATAATTTAATAATTTAAACAATAAAATTAAGGAAAACAATTTAACAATTTTATATTTGTTATATTTATGTATAATTTAAACTGTGAGAGATTTTGTAACAATACTATATTTTAAATTATGTTGGCAAAGTTACTGTGCTGTACATAAGAATCAAATACACATACACCATTTTGTACCCTGCTCAGTCAATGTCAAGTGGGTCCAGTTTTACTTTGCCGTTATCACCCAATTAATTTGTCTGTTTCCTTTTCCCTCGCCGTACGTGACTTTTCTAGAAGAGCTGGAAGAGATATTAGTTTGAACAGTGGTCCTGGAGAATCGGTGGTGGAGGAAAAGGGGGAGCCGTTGCTCGCAGGGGAAGGGTGGGTAGGAGATTGTGAGCACGGCGGAGCTGCTCCCGGAGCACGGCGGCGCTGCGTCCGGCGAAGCGGTCAGTGCGAGGGAGCGCTCGGTTCGGCAGAGAGCTCTGACTCGCGGAGGTGCGCCGTGGACGCGGTGGAGCTTTCGACACGGCGGAGATCTGGACAAGGTAGTACATACAAGCGTTGGGCTGGATTTTGCTGTGTTTTGTTCTTAATTTGGCATTTGAGGAACAAGCTTTTGAGCAAGCATGTTTCATTTTGTTCTGAAGCAGCTGTAGCGGAAGTGATTTGTTGAGGTTGAGCTGTGTTTTCTGTCTAGGATCTGCAAAGTTTCGAGCAAAGCTGCCCTCCATTTGTCTGCCAGAATAAGGTACAAGCATCACTGAACCTGAATCTCATGTATGACATGCTCGAACCTGAACCTGAAACATTTTTGCATGTGAAGCTGTACCTGAATCTGAACATGTTTCTATTGATGGTAGAATTTTGTTGTGTTTGATTTGATTTATGACATGCTCCAAACTGAACCTCAATCTGAACATGAATGTTATTTTTATGACATGATCAAATCTGAACATGTTTCTATTTTAAGATGTTACTGTCAGATCTGTTTTGTTCGTAGATTTTTGTTTTTGTTTGATTTGATTTACATGGTGTTTATATGTTGCAGAATGCTTTTTGTGTGTGATTTGTGTTGAAAAAAGATTTGCAGCAAGCAAGTTATGTTATATTATATCTTTTTTTGTGTTATTGACATACATGGTTATGAGGATATATGGCTGTTTTAGTTCATTTGTAGGTTCAGTTGTTTTGAGATATTTGTGCGGTTCAATAAGGTTGTTATATAATTATGAAAATGTAGGCCATTTTGAACTGATTGCAGGATATAGAATTTTAACTGATTGGAGGATACAGTATTCAGTTCAAATGTTAGTCATGTTATTGGAATAAATTTTTATCATTGTTGCAGGTATGCCTGATTGATTTTTATTTTTGTGTACATAAGTTGCTTGCTGTATCCTAAATTATTATATGTAAGTATATTGACTGTGTTTTGTGTAAGAATATTTGGTTGTGATAGTGTTTCTGTAAGAATATTGGTTGTGTTTGTGTTTGTGTAAGAGCATATTTGTATTGCTGTATTGTAAATGCATTATAACAGGAACAAGTTTTAATTGTATAGGGAAGATGGAACAAGATGGGTATAACACAGATGTTGCACATGAACAAGTTAAATTGAATGACAAGGATATTTCTCTCAGTGCTAATGACACACCAGAAGAACTTCTGAGACTGGTTTGTGATTTTGTTTTTAGTTATTCATTATGTGTATTTTTGTGTTTTACGAATATCAATAATTCTTATACTAAGGAGTATGTTAATGTTGTGTTTATTTTAGTTTTTTGTTTGTTTTTCTTCCTGTAGATTATTAGAAGTGTACAGAAAACAGAGAGACGCAAAAGTGCTAAAAAATTTAAGAGGAAGGTTAGTTACATTTGTTTTTGAATTCAAGTGTTGTGTTCTCTTTTGTGTGTTCAATGTGTTTTGTCATTTGTAAGGTTTATATTAATTATATTACCTTTTTTAGCAGAGGACAGTTAAACAAAAAAATGAAGCTAACGGTGAAGAGGGTGATGATGAGCGCAAAGCATATAGCAGATGCAGCATTACATTCCTATTCCAAGTGCTCCAGAGGATTCGTTCTTGTGAACAGTATGTGAAGCTTGTTAAATGGATGGGATTTGAAGTACTCCAACTAGATGACTGCTCCATTCCGAGGTGTTTTGTCAAATGGATAGCAGACAATGTGTCCACTGAAGAAGAAGAAATAAGAATTGGCTCGAAATCAATCAAGTTGTCTCCTCAGTCTGTCACTGAAACTTTTGGTACTCTAGAAGGTCATCTCTCTGTTGACTACGATGAAATAGCGGGGAAAGCTGAATTTCTTGAGCTCTTTGGTTTGTCTGATGTTCCATCAATAAAGTTCTTTGGCAAAAAGATCTTAGCAAAGGAAATTCTACCAGATGCTGTTTTTTGTCGTTGTTTCATGGCAGTGTCACTAGGAACCTTGTTCTGCCCAAACTCAAGTACAAAGATCAGTACTAAATACATGGGTTCTTTAGTTGTTGTTGATCTAATTAAAGATAGAAACTGGTCCAAGTTTATTCACGAATGGACAATGATATACATCAAGAAGTATCTGAAAGAATCAACAAAAGGAAATCAATTGACTCTGACTTTAGGTGGTTGCATTTATCACTTGGCTGTAAGTAATATCTGAAGTTTTAAATTTATTGTTTATGTATTGTAATTTTTTAAATTTCTGATTTCTTGTTTTTTTGGTAATTTAATTATGTTTTGATGTTTTGAACAGGTTCGGTGTCTTGACTTCATTGACTTTGGTCCAATCCATATGCCAACAACATTACCAAGAATAAGAGTCTGGAAAGGAAAGCTTATCAAAGTTTTCAGTGATATGTATATGGATACTAATGGAAAATATGGGGCTTATCCAGTAAGTTTTACATATTATTGATTTTTTGTTATTTGTTTCTGAAACTTGTTACTGCTTCAGTAATGCTAATTTGATCATTGTTACTGTTGGTAGGTAAAGGATTTTTGTTTTCTGTTGGTATGTAAAGAATTTAGGTCATATATTTTAGGGCATATAATAGCTTCTTCTTTTTGTTTTCTGTTGGTAGGTAAAGGATTTCTCTGAAACTTGTTACTGCTTGAGTATTGCTAATTTGAACAAGGCAGAAGCAACAGATGATGCAAATCTCAAACAGGCAATTGAAAGAGCTATTGGTGATGTTGTTGGTTTGAAGGTATCATAATTATAGATTTTACATATTTAGAGCATTATTATATATGATGTTTGTGTGTTTTTTTGTACTAATTGTTTCTATTGTTTTTTATTTCTTGCTACTAGATAAAGGACAACATAGCTTCATGCTATGCAAATGTGATGAAAGATGAGGAAACAAGAATTTGTTTGAAAGTGAAAGATCTTGTTGTGCAAGTAGTTGAAGCTTTTTTGACCAAGCAGAACACATCATAAGACACTTTGAAATTATCTAGTTCTCGTGATACTTCTTACAAAACTGCATTCAATTCTGGCAGCACTGTAAAATTGCATGAAGAAGAAGAAGATGAGTGTGATAGTAAGTGTTTTAATTGTTTGAATATTTTTTATTTCTTCTGTTTGAATATTGTTTGAATATTTGAAATAATATATAATTATATAATAATTAGATTCTGTTCTTTTCAAAACAGAGGATGTGTTTCTTGGAAGTTTTGAGAAATTATATGATGACAAGATCTTGATTTTTTGTTCCTGTTTTATTACATTAAATTACAAATCATTATAAGTTGAAAGTAAGGACATTTTTTATTTTGCTTATATTCAATTTAAATTGCAAACAGATGATGCTTTAATTCAAAGGAAAAGAAGAAGGACGGAAGAGAAATGCAGTTCACAAAATTCAGTTGAATCTGCAATTGGTCAGAGAATACCAGAGAACAACGATGTTGGACTTATGCAATCTGCAGTTGGTCAGGTATAATTGAAATTCTTCTGTGTTTTATGGTATTTTTTTTTACACTTGTGTGTGTTAATATTTTTTGAAGGAATTAATTGATGTGTTCAATTTTTTAAAAACAGGATAATAAAGGAATACATGATTCATTATCTCACGGTATCCAATCGACAAGCCTTAATCATATGGTCCCTACAAATGTTTTCTCACAGAAAGCAAAAGAAATTGTCCATATATGTTCTGAAGTGCAAGTTCTAGTGGAAAATAAGGATCAAACAAAAGAAGGTAAATTATTTTTGTAATTTTGTCTTTGCTAATTTTTTTTGTTTTTTAATTATGTTTCTGGTGTTATTTAATTATTTCTTTGTTTTTTTGTAGTTATTGATACTCTTATGGATCTCAATATAAAATGTATTGAAGAAGATAATGTAAATTTTCGTGGTTTCCACTCAAATTGTAGAATGAAATGATAACTATTAGAATAAGGTTGAAACGAAGGAGATATGTTGTTTAGATGAACAACTTATGAACCAGTAAAAGCAATATTAATGGTTGTTTGGATTCTACTTGATTGATATGAAGAATTATAAATCATTTTACTTTTGTGTAGGATAAAAATCAGCCTAAAATAGTATTGGATCAAGCTTTGCCAAACAAAGATGCTAAACAATGTAAACTAAAATAGTTGGTATAAGTATAAATTATCTCAAGTTATAATTCTTATTTTATAAACTGAAATAATTTTTATTTGCTGATGGTTATTATCTTATTTTTTTCATTTTTCATATTTAAAGAGATTGTTCAAATGAAGAGAAGTGAGCATCTTCAGCTTGCAAGAAGTAAATATTTTTTCAAAGATGAAGGAACACCTTCATTCCGTCTCATGGATTGTGTTGATGATAACGGCAAAACTATTGAAGAACCTGAATTTTATAGGCCACTAGAGATGGATGATTTCTCATACAATGAAAAGTGTGAGGTACAGTATACAATTATGACTTTGTGTTTTATTTTGAAATCAGTATTATATAATTGTTAGATTGTGTTTTGTGTTTTTTTTATTTACTGATTGTTTATATTCTGTTTTATAGTTGGCAATTTCAATGTGCAAGGAATTAGAGATTGATTGTCGAAGCAAAGAACATTCAAAATTGAATTCAAGTCCAAACAGATACAAAAACAGCAATTTTTCAAATGACATATTCAATACTATAAGTACTCCAAACATGTATCTTGTGTTATTAGTTTTTGCAATTATTCTTGTTTTGCTATAACTATATTAATTGTTTTTTTGTTCTTATATTTGTAATATCAAGGAGACCAATAACAATGAATATGAAACAACAATACAATGCGCCCAAAGAGAACCAAGCCATACTGGTCTTACATTTTCACAACCAAGAGCAATCACACACACTAAAGATTTTGTAGATCTTGTAAGTTGTTCTCTATGCTATTTTCTGATGGAGTTTTTTTTACTTGTTGTTAGTATGGTCTTTTATATTCTTGCTGTTTATATGTTTTTCTTTTTGTTTATTTTTAGGTATCCCCATAAGTAACAATCCAAACACAAAGTCACACAAAATTTAAGAAATCTAGCAGCAGCGATCAAGAAAAATCAGTAAGTTTTACAGGTTTCTAAAGTTTTTCTGTTTAAGTTAATATAATATGTACTTTTTTTCAAAAGTGTTGTATCCTTTGTTTTCAGAGTTATGGCAAAGCTCTAATTGTTGGACGGAGACTTTTTGAAGGCAGCAGTGAAGACTATAGTCAATCAAATTCAAAGAACAAATCACCTATAAGAGAACTGTTGAACAACTTTGTTGATGTAAGTTTTAAAGAAAATTTGATAATATAATTCATCCCAAGTAATTTTAATTGTTAATTTTTATGTTTTGCAGGTTTCATCTCCTGATGTTCAAGTGCTTGGAGAAAAATCTTTCAGATACAATAGCAACAACATGAATGAAGAAACAGATCACCTTTAAACACTAGTTTGTCACTTGGAAGTTCTAACACTAGTAATGGCAAAGAAAATTTGTTACCTCAACGAATCCCTCAAAGAAGTAGATATCTTAGTTCACCTTTTGATGTGAATCCATCAGTTAATCTATCAGTACAACCAATAGAGCAGAAAATATGGGAAGCTGTCACAACATTGTGTGATGATCCAGAACACAAAACGTGAGATAATTTTTAACCTACTGCTTTGTAATATGCTTTTTATTTTTGTGCTCAACATATTGAATATTTTTTGGTTGTTTAATATTTGTTATTTTTTTGAACATGCATAAAAAGTGATTGGGCTGTCTGCATAGACAATGTTAGAGTTACAATGGAGCAGCTAGGGAGTTCAATGAAAATTAATGGGAAGGTAGAGGCTTGGCTTATGAATGCTTTCTGCCGGAAACTTTTCAGAGATAACCATCCAAGATTTACACAGAAACACTTCTTCTTCAACACTATATCTGTAAGTTTTTTTGCTTGTTTTTGTGATTTCCTAATGTTTTTGATAACTTATTGTTATGGTGTTTTACATAACTTTATTTGGATAATAAATTAATGATTTGACTATTGATTATTTTGTTGTACTCTAAACAGGATTACTTTCTTGAGAAATGGAAGAATGAAGATGCAAAAGCTTTCATGAAGAAGAGAGCCATTGAATCACTTTGTGGTGCCAATAAAGCCAGGCAATTGCATCTATCAGATGGGGTATTGATTTTTTGTAAAGTTAAAAATGTTCTTTTAAAGTAATAATTTAATTGAGAAAAGACAAATATTAATTGTTATTTTTGTCATAACAGCTATATTTTCCTTCAGTCTTCGATGATCATTGGTTTATCTTTTTGGTTGATATGAAGTACCGAAACTTCATTTTTCTTGATTCATGGTATGGCAAAGACAGTAGCTACCATAAGAAAATAGCATGTTTGATGGTAAATATTTTTTATGTTTTATAATTTTGTGTAATTCTTGTTGCTGTATTTTTATAAATGAGAAGAGAAGTAACTAATGTCCAATATAAAACAGATTAAAAATTTCAGGAACACATGGAATGATGCAGGTCTCAAAAAAGTGTTGTTTGAGAATTTTGGAACAGCATATCCTAATGTTCCAAAGCAAAATCCTGGGTAACTTTGTTATGTATATTTTATTTTATTTTTAAAATTTTATTACTGTTTTGTCACAATTTTAATTTCTGTTTTGTTTTGGTTGATTCTGTTACCAACAGAAATGATTGTGGGATTTATTGTATGAAGTACATGGAATTATACATTCCAAGAAACCCAGCTCAGTGTGCTTTTTCATACATCGATATCCCTACGTTTCGAATCAGATATGCGCATGATATTCTTTTGAGTGATCATAATGACAAGTATGAAGCAAGACTTTTAGCTACAGAATTCAAACATTAAGGTAATGCAGAAACATTTTTATTTTTTTGTGATGTATATAAATCAAATATATTATTCTTGCATTAAAATTTATTTTTCTATGTTCAATGTATTTGTTTAACAGATACATAAGGTGATTATCACAAGATAAGAAACTGGATTGCATCAACGGAACAACGAAAGAAGACCAACCTCTCACTCACATTGGAAGAAATGTTGATCTGTTTAGCGTGTCACTTCACTGTGCAAAGAAGCAAAAAAGTTGTTATAGTTGTTGTTGTTTCTGTTCATCAATTACTGTTTTTTTCTGATCTGTTTTTCGTGTGTTTGAAACTTTGTTAAGTTGTATGTGTTGTAAGTTTTGCCTTGCGTGTTTTCTTTTATATGAAGTGGATATTCAGAATATACTTTCATATACGTGATTTTTTTTTAAAAATGCACATGAATGTTTTTGTTTGTATTTTTTCTGAATGTGTTCTATTGAGAAATTATGGAGTTTAATATTGATGTTATTACCAAGAGCATGGAAATTAGTACAAGGTATGTTCAAGTAGTAATTATATCTTCAGCTTTTTTTCTTCATGTTTTTGTTTTGGTTTTAGTGTTTCAGTTTTTTTATTGTTATTTTTATATAACATGACAGCAGGTACAGTACAGAACCAGCAATTTTTCAGTATCAAATCTAATGGATGGAACTTGAAGCAAATGTACAAGGTAAATATAAAAAATGATCTGCATTCAATCATTTTATAACTGTCAATCTTGTTTTATAAATTATCCAACCATCCCAAGATTACAAAATTGTTAAGTACAGACATAATGATCACAGAGATCCACATTTTGGAGATTGTTGTTTGGAGTTGCTTCTTTTTTTTGCTTGATCACTAGCTGTTCTTGGCTTCCTTGTTCCCTTTGTTGATTGAGGAGTAGCAGCTGAAAAACATAATTAAGAAAATCAACAAATTAGATAACTTTTATGATTGGACATTATTGATACTACTAGAAAAGAATGGTATTTTTTTGGTGTTAAATATACCATTTGTTTTGTTATTGCTTTTTGTATTTTTTTCTGAGGAGTTGTTTTTGGTAAATGCTTGTTTGTGCATGTAGCAATGTTGTGTGCATTTGATCCACAGTGACTGCATGTTATCTTGTTTCTCGAAAACAGCTCCTCCATAAATGTTTTCTGTCTCTTAGTACTTTCTGGACGACCTTTCGAAGGTGCTACATCTGGATCCTGTAGGAAATCACTATAACCATCATCTTGTTGTTGCCTTATTACTGGTTGTTTGCCTTTACTTCTTTTTTTTGTTTTCCTCAGATTCATCCTCTATGGTCATCTCATCTAATTTCTCTTCTATCCTTTTGATCTCTTGTGTCAGAAACAAGTACTTTCGAACAGTTTCTGAACCTTCTGATGCGAGGTTGGTTAGTCTCCTAGAAAGCACACTGTATCTCAAATGTTTGTTGCTTGTTGTGAGATCAATAGGAATATTGAATTTGCTGTCCCTCAAGTACTTTCTTTCCTTTGGCCTCCACCTGCTTATGTTGTATTTTTCTGGTAACTCTGATATGTTTAGATGAACAAGAACTCTCAAAAT
This sequence comes from Avena longiglumis, assembly GCA_030063025.1. Lineage (NCBI taxonomy): Eukaryota > Viridiplantae > Streptophyta > Magnoliopsida > Poales > Poaceae > Avena > Avena longiglumis. The sequence continues at coordinate 2,889,755 of CP125974.1, read as the reverse complement.
ATGGGCACAGACAATACCATCTTTGTCAAACTTGCAATAGATGCATACAAAATCTTGTGTTGCAAGATTAACAGACACAATATATCTGCGCGGTCTGATCTCTTGCATTTGAAGCATAGCTGTTTTGTAGACCTCATATCTCACAAATCGTTCAACCTCATCAACATGGAGTTTTGCTGAAAACTTTATTTGTTTTTGAAACCTGTAGAATATTTTTCTGTTGTACATGCGGCTTGCTTGTAACTCAAGCTCACTGTGCAAGCAAAAGCTAGGTTCTGTTGTCCTTGTTACTGTATCTTGTTCCTTTTCCAATTCTTCTATGTTTTCTGCTATCTTTTGGTACTCACCCAAGAAGCTTATAACACTGAATGTAGAACCCACATTATCTTTGAAAATTGCATTTGTGCCTTCACTTCTAGCTGTTGAGTGAACAAAAGAATAGAAGTTCCTTTTGAAATATACAGGGACAAATCTAGTCCTGTTTTCCCACATTATTCTCAAGTACTTTAGGTGTCCAACATTGTATCTGTCAATCATTTCCGGCCACAGAGCCTCAAATTCAGCAACAGTCAGAGAGTTGCGTAGGATATCAGTGAAGTCAATATGGAAGTTTGGTATCCTACCAAAGCTGCCTCCACACTTCTCTTCAGCTTTTTTCTTTACATGGAAAAAACAGTTCCGATGACAAGTATTGGGGAAAACTGCATCTATTCCATTCTTAATAGCCATGTCTTGATCTGTTATAATTGTAAGTGGATCTTTTCCTCCGTGGCAACGTTTGAATGCGCGAAACAACCACTTGAAAGTTTCTCCTTGTTCGTTGTTTATTATCGCGCATCCAAACAAACAGTTATGACCATGACCAGTAACACCAACAAATGGTGCAAATGGAAGATTGTATTTGTTTGTTTTGAATGTGGTGTCAAAACTTATAACATCACCATACAACTCATACATTTGCCTTGAAAAACCATCTGCCCAGAATATGCATAGAACTTTATTGCCCTCACCTAGCTCAAATTCATAATGGAATCTAGGATCCTCGTCCTTCCTTTGCCTAAAATAATCAAGCACCTTCATCATATCATTCCTATTGTCTTCTTGCCTTATTGCTGTCATAACATTGCTCACGTCTTTTTTTGTGTATGGAACATTCTTTGGTTTTCCTCCTCTCAAGTAAGTAAGGATTGCCATAATTTTTCTCGTTGCCAACTTCACAGATGTGAAAGTCCGGATGAACAGTTTCTCTTGGGTTGTCATATTTTTATGAGAACGTAGGAACTTGCTTTCATCTTCTGGGCATAACTCATGATTGTGGTGTAGTTCCAAGTTTGTAATCTGCCACTTTGTGTCTTTCAAAGAAACAACCATTTTGGCTTTGCATCCAGTAACTTCAGTGACATTTCTTTTTCTTTTTTGCTGTTACCAGCTGGAGCTTTTCCAGTCCTTGCTTGATCCCTCTCATGCCTTCTCAATTTTCTATTCTCTAAAACATCAGGAGCAACAACTTTTCCAAACTTGTGGCACGTGTAAGTTCGCCTTGAGCCAATTTCATCTCCTGTATTCTTGCCCTTGTAGTTGCTTGCTCTTCTAACAGAGAATCCACAGATCGAAGCATATTCATTGTAGAATTTGTAAGCTTCTTCTTCCGTGTCAAATATCATGTTTATATAAGGAACATGGTGACCAATTGCTTCTTGACTGCCAGTACGAGCTGCTGTAACGCTTTCACTTTCAAGGAAGAGACGAATATCTTCAGGAGTTAACTGTTCTACACCTTCAGGCATTTCCATTTCTGTTGCTGTATATTTATCTTTATCGTCGTCTGAGATGTTGAGCGGTTCGGCATTGTTTGTTTCCTTATTAGGAGATTTATTACTGTGTTGTCCATAATCATCATCCCACTGCCAGTTGTAAAATCTGTCTGTTTCGTTGTCTTGAACTGCATCATCATCTCTCAGCTGATTTTGCTGTTCATCGTTATCTTGTTGTTCTTGTTCATCTTCATCTAGTTCATCATGATCTCCAAACTGAGGCTGTTGTTCTGGCTCTCCATCTTCATCAAGGAACAGTGTCTGTGAACTTCCATCTCTTCCAGTAATCATAAAAGTCTTGTTCTACATGCAAAATTTAAAAAATACATGAGAGTTTTTTAATTTGGTGGTTTTTGTGCTTGTTTATTATATTTTTTTGTTTTTTACCTCAGATCCCATTGGTTCAACATTCCAGCTGCTATTGTCATCAAAGTAACTCTGAAACAATATAAAGTAAAGTGAAAACTAAAATTACATGTAAATATGTAATTTATTGACTTTTGATTTATATTTTTTTACCCGAGAATTTCGGTGGCTTCAACAGACAACATCATCATGTGAAAGTCATGTTCATGCTATCTTGCATTAACTTCATATTCTGAAATATAATATGAATTCAAGTGAGAACAAGATAAAATTTAAATTATTTTTTTATTTGTTCATATTTGTCACAACTTACAGAATAGTCATCTTCATAACAAGAATGTACTGGAATGTGCCCATATGCTGTTGAAGTAACATTCTACATAAAATGCATGAAACAAGAAAATGATAAGATAAAAATTATGAACAGTAATGGATAATTAAATATTTTTAAATTCTGTTGATGTTTTTATTTTTCTTTGCAGGTACTTGTTTGTTATTATTGAACATTATTTCTGGTAGTAAATATTGAACATTACTAGTAGGTGTAAGTTACTTGTTTGTTACCTCCTCACCTACCAGCAATAAATGCCACCTACTTACTACTACCACACCCAGACTAAATATATCCTTTGTCCTCTGCTATTCTCTCCCTTGCCCAGCCTCAGCTATCTTTCTTCTTTCTTCTTCCTCAACAACCACTCTCTCTCTCAGGTGTACTTCTTTCCTTTTTGCTGGTGACAGGAGGTAGGAACAAGGGAGGTCCTACCATGTCTTCAAGCCAGGTAGGAACAAGAAGGTCCACTCCTTATGCTTTTTTTTGTTGGTTGAAAGTCTCTTTCTATGTTTTTCTGTCTGTTCAACGTGCTGGCACATTTTTGGTGGAAAGTACACTTGTGTTTTTTGTTTGTTTCTAGTTTGTCCTTATTGCTCCCTCTGACAGAGATCAAGTGACAAGTACTGGGCATAGTAGTGTTATGCACATTAGTACATCTGATACTACAATAAGAGTTTTTGTACTGGGCATAACAGATCTGGGCAGAAGGAAACTTGTTTTTTATATTACAAGTTTATATTTAAATAAGATCTAAATAATTGTTTTATTTTCCAAGTAGATCTATGTGTTATTCTGTTTTTTATCAAGTAGTACATGTCTTATTCTGGGCATAAGACATGTCTTATTCTGGTCATAACAGATCTAACATTCTTGGTCAAAAGTGCACTTGTTTATTTTCTTCTACTAGTTTATGAAGCAGTGCATGTACTGTTGTTAGTTGCTTAACTAAATAAGGTTGTTGCTTAACTAATAGTGCCTGTGATTTTTAATTTTACTTCTTTTTTTATAATAGGAAAAGTGTGGGATTTGTGGGCACAAATCTAGTGCCTGCAACAACATGAAGCTCTCCAAAACTTATTTCCACATCCACTTGCGCAGCAACTTCAAAGATCATGTGGTAAGTTCTTGTTATGTAATTGTTTTATTCTGTGTTTGTTGGAGTTCTCTGTATTATTTGTATTGTAGTAATTTTATTCATGTTTTCTTTCATATTTGTCTACAGAATGTACCTTGTTATGCTAGGGAAGTTTTCAATGCAGTGACTAGCGATGTTCTGTATGTTGAAACTCAAGGAAAAGAACTGTACACTTTCAATCTTGTGAAAAAAACTCACAAGACCAGAATTTGTGGTCCTGAGTACATGAAGTTTCTGGATGACTACAACATGAAAAATGGAGAGCAAATTAGGCTAAGCATGAACAACCCACCACCTTTTCTTCGTATCAGGGCACTTGATGAAAATGGTTATCTGAAGGATAGGGTAGAAGGTAGTTATCTTTTTTTGTGCTGATATTTTGTAATTCAATATTATTTTTAGAATTGCTAGTGTAATGTATTGGTCATTTATTTTCTTTATTTTTTTCCAGAAGAATTCGCTTTCAATGGTGAAGCTAAAGCTGTTGTGTTTTCAAAAGGAATTGAACCAACAGCATCTGAGACAGCAAGGGTTAACATGTATGTAGGCATGCATGGAATTGGTATGGGAGCTGTGTTTGTTCATCAAATTACTAAAACAGACATATCCAAGAATGCATTGGTAAATTGTTGTTCTTTTTTGCATTTTTCTGTTCCGAACATTTCCTGGAAGTAGATGAGTTTGGTAGTGTATTTGTTGTTGTCTGTGTGATTTGACTATTTTGTTCATTCTTTTGGTGTAGCACATTCCAAAGTTCATTGGATCAGTGCTGGACATACCACCAACTGGAACTGTTCTTCTGGTGTATGGCATACCTGATGGTAACAACATGCTTGCAAACTACTACACATCAACAGATGGAAGAATCCGTTTCAGTAACGGTTGGAAAGAGTTTGCTCAGTCAAATGACTTTGAAGAAGGACATGTTGCTCTCTTCATGTTCCATGCAAGAGCAACTGGTTTCGAGATAACTGTTGATCCAATTCGCGACTGATGGAACATGAAGACCACTTATGTTATGGTGCTGTTTGAACACAACACCAGCTGCTAGTTTATATGTTTGTCTCTGTTAAGGACTATGACCGTGCTTCCAATGCTGTAATAATTATGTTCAAGACTATGTTTATTTCCTAAGTTTTTGTTCAAGACTATGTTTAAGTGCTGCTTAATGTTATCACTTGTTGTTTTTATGAGGTTTGTTATTGTTTTTGTTATCTGTTTATGGATGTTTTTTGTTATTACTAAATTGATCCAAAGTGTGACAGCAGCTATAAAACAAGAAAGGATAGAATCCAAAGGGTAATAGTTCAAGTTAATTTTTTATAAACCTGATATGTGTCTTGCTGTTTTTCCTGATCAGTTCTGCTTGTTTCAATTTGCAGTTTCTTGAACATATGTGTCTTGGAAGTTTGTATCTGCATGGAAAAAGGTAAATATCATTAGACCAGAATCTTGAATATATCTGTCTTTTTCTTTTAATGTATACTTATGTATTTCGATTACTGGCATATGATTGGCATGTTGATCATGCAGATATTTGCTTAGAAATTGCAAATATTATACGAGTTTTTTATGTCATCTCAATTGTTTGACAAGTAAGGAAGGAAAATTTCTGAACCTGAGTTCCTATGATATCATCACAAAAAAATTCTGAATCTGCAAACAAAAGAACATCTGTTAATGCAAGTTTTTTTGTGTGATTCAGGTTTTTACATGATTACTTTATGAATTCCAACAAAGGCCAGACAGAGAATAGAGGAAGATGGAAGGAACTCAGGTTGATGGAATTTTTTACCCTGGTATGTGTATTGGCCTGAATCCATCAAAAGCTTCTTGGAAGAATCTACCCTCTGCATCTGTGAATCCATTGTTTCAGATCTGTTTGCACATAGTGCTTCGATTTATCCTTGATGGGGAATAGGGGAGGAAGAGGGGAAAGAGAAAGAGGAAGAGAAAGAGAGATGCAGAGTTCGATCTGGTAGTTGGTAGGAGGTAGGAGCTGATCTGGTAGTTGGTAGGATCTGCTCGTGTTATGTGCGAGGTGGTTCTTACTGTGTTTTTTTTTTGTCTTTGTCTAGATCAGCCCAGATCATAAAGTGGTTTTTGTCCTGTTTGTTTTTGTCCTCTCTAGATCATAATAAAGTGGTTTTTGTCCTGTCTAAGGTATTAAAGTCGTTTTTGTCTTTTTGTAGTTGCACCAGCCCAGCCCAGATCTGTTTGTAGTTGCACCAGCCCAGAATCTAGCCCAGAAACTTGAAAGCACAAGAAAAAGTCCAACAAGAACAAGCCCAACAAACAAACAACGACAAAAACAAAAACTGGGTGCCAAGCGATCTGTTTTGACGGAGGAGTTGTCCTGTTGATTTCGTGATGACGTCACCTGACTGTGACATAAGCTATGTCACGGTCAGCTGTGTCTTAGAGACACCCTATTTCTTTTGCAGGAAAATCGGAGAAATTTTATTCAGCAATCACAGCGCCCGCTCGATCAACTAAAAGTAAAAACTGACCACACGAGAAAGTCCGGGCCGGGAAACACCAAAGCCAGCAGCTCGTCACCAACAAGGTGCAATGAAGGCCCTTGATTCGCCTACCTACAAAGCGAGAATTCAAACAAGATGTATACTTCATTATAAAATAAATAAATTAATAAAACAGTGCTAGGGAGGAAATAGACAATTTGTTGATATAGAAGGCGTGAGAATTTCAGAAATTCGTACCCGACAGGGATCAAACTTTGATCGCTGGGATGTGTCAGCTGCGACACAACCACTAGGCTACTGTCTCGTTCTCAAAGAAATAAAACAGTGCTAGAAAGAACTAGACATTTTTTTTATATAGTAGAAGCGAGTCGGCGTGAGAATTCCAAATATTCGTCCTAAGAATCTAACTCTGGTGGTTGGGATGCGGCAACTACAACCTAGTCATTATCTTTACATAGTCCATGATTCATCCAGTCGCGGCTATATTTTGGTAGGTTGATAAATATCACCAACGCGACGACGAACGTGACAAATTAAGTACCGATCCACTTCACTTAAAAAAAAGTACTGGTCCACTTGTAGTATGCACAGTGGCATTTACGTTTTTCTTTGCTCGGTCGATTGTTGGAACCGTTACTTGACTTGCGTTTATTTCACTGAGATGAGACCAGTAGAAAGTAAGGCCCCGTTTGGAACGCCGGATAGAAAAAATGTAGGGATATGAAAAGTACAGGAATTGAGGTGTCATACCTCTCAAAACCTATAGGAACTCAAAACATAGGAAATATACGAAGTAGCTATTTGAATTACAGGATAAGAAAAAACATAGGAAACTTTTTGAGTTTGAAACACTAGCTGTTGTCTTTGTTTTTTCACTGATGAGGCTTTATACTCGTAATCAAACGTCAAATCAACAATAGGGAAACCAGGCTACTCGACTGTACTAGGTCCATCGGGCATTTGAAAACGTTAAAACCACGTAAAAAAGCAATTAATGGACGAAATTGTTTTACTGTACGAGATAGTACTATGGGATGCTATGCTTTTTCACTTGGCAGGTAAACCAGCAGCTTGAGTTTTTCTTTGGCGCCTGCGACGGCATGAGAGCAAAACAGAAAGGCAGTGCTAGGACCTAGGAGAGTCTCGGAGCTCTCAGCCATCCAGTCCGACTGCATGTTATTTTTCCTATGAAACATGAAGCGCCTTTCCTATTCCTGTATTCCAAAGGGTTCAAAGGAACTTTTTCCTCCAAAATTCCTATCCTATGAAATTCCTATAGAATTCCCTTGTTCCAAACGGGGCCTAAGTCTAGTGTTTGTCTAAGCCTGGTCGGTTGGATTTTAGCAGCACTAGTAGTACAATATTGGTGTAGCTGGACTGCGTGTATACGTAGTATTGTGGTACTCGGTCTAGCATTCACAATCTCTCATGAAAGGCATGGTCATCTGTTTCAGAGTTCAAATCTTAGGTTTGCAACTTGGTTTCTCATAAATGCGGAATATTATTTTAGTGGGAGACGACGTTCCCGTCGATAGCAAGACGTCTGTGATGACTTCGTTAATCTCAAGATCCGCCGCTCAATCTCTCGGAGGTGCTCATAGGGGTATGGTGTGTGTGTGTGCGCGCGCGTATGTTCATAGAGGTGAGTGTGTATGCATTGTGAGCGTCTGTGTTTCTCAAAATAAAAAAATGATTCATGTGAGAGCGGTCGGTGGTTAATCCTTTCGTAGTTAATTGACCATATATAACGGTTAGGTGAAAGGGCATGGTGCTGCTCGCTGCTCGATCGTGTCGACGTACGGATCTGGATGCACGGTGTTCCCAGGTTTACAATAATACATTTGTTTATCAGGGGAGGAGTTGACCTGCAACAGGTGTGAACACACGATCTCACAGACTCTGTAGCCATACCAGAGGAGTGATTGGCCATCCAGATGGGCACCATACCGCTGGGCGCTGGCGGAGAAGAATGATGTGCCACCGCCGAACGAACGTCGGCGGTGTGATATGTTTAAGATCACCCGTAGCTCTGCTTATTTTAATTTTTTTATTATTATGTCGCATATCGACCAACTATTCAAACGTAACATGCTCAGAGACAGAAAAGCGTGTCGGTCACCACCATCAGGCCCATCTCCCTGCCCCAGTGGGGACGTGAGCTTATTCCACTTGATTCTCACAGTAAATACTACTACCTCCGTTCTAAAATTTAAGACTTACATATTTATTTTAAAGTCAAGATAATAAAAGTTTGACCAAACTTTTTTTTATAAAACTATCAACAACTATGATATTATATAGGTATCATGTAAAAATATATTTCAAGATGTATCAAAGGGTATGGATTGCATATTATACATATTAATATTTTTCTCTAAAAATTTGGTCAAACTTTATGTAGTTTGACTTTTGGGAAAAAAAATATAAGTCTTAATCTTTGGGTCGGAGGTAGTAGTGGCATATATGCAACCCATTTTCAGAACAATATGTCAATCTTGTTAACGTGAAAAACAACATAATGTTTTGTGAATCTGACCACGCTCTGATTAACGAACATATATAACTATGTGTAAGCTCACATTAGATTTTTTTAGTTAGAGGAGAGAGAATTAAAAAACATAAGATGGGCTTCCCTTAAGTAAGGAATGATCTCTTAAAAAATAAAAGAAGACTATTTTCTATACTACACCACATGTCTTCTCGTAGTTATATACTCGTTAATCGCTTGGGACATTAGCAAAATATAATGCATTCTTGGTTGCTAAGTGATCTAATGATCTATTTGTCATTTACTTTTGGGTCTCTTTGTAATGGTTAATGATTAGTAAAGATCGGTGGGATTTAAAAAAAAAAGGATAATGCACTATACTACTTCTATGTATTACCTTCTCTAGATGACGTGGAGGCTAAGAGAAGGCTAGACTTCTCTACCATTATACATTCCCTAATGCCATGTATAGTTGTTGTCTTCTCTTATCTAAGAGATCATCTCTTGGCAACAATCTCTCGAAATAGGTTTTCATCATGCTTTGTGAATAAAGCACTAACTGAGTACAACAGAGTTCCACACAAGGTCCAAACGCAAACGCAACAAAAGAGAAAACCCAGTGTTTGCTAGGGCGAAAGCACATCAAATCCCAAAGGAGAAATAAAGAAAAACTAGGGCACGAGATAGCCTCTGAGATGAGCTGGTCAGGAGAGTTAATGTGCTGAGAAGTGGTGCGACCCTACCCTCAAGGCCCGAAGAGTGATGAAGTGCTCCCGGTCCCGTTGTCTAGATAGCGAGTAACACTGCTGAAGATAGGCAAGAAAAAGAAAAATAGAGCCAGAAGCACGTCTTGAAAAAAACACTCAATCATACCCATATATATGATGTCTACTTATTAGGGATAAGAGTAAAACATTCTCATTGTACATCATATTTTATTGTTATATCTAGATTACACGACGAAATTAAGATTAGATGGCCTTATCAACCACTGTACATGCCTTAACATGTTACCCTCAACGCATATAGAGGGTATATTATCTGATATGTTTTCACTCCTTACCTTGTAGCATTTTCACTTATGTAACCTCGTAGAAATGGAAACATATCAGAAATTACAAAACCCCTTCGCCATTTTAGAGATACATGTATGAATTGGAATGATGTTTGACATAGATGGTGGTGCACGAGCAGTGGAATTTTTCTGATCTTGTAGGATTTCTCTTGATAGTATTTTCACCTAATTTATGCTATGCAATCTCATAAAAATGGAAACATATCGGACCAAAATCAGGGCCCAATTGGGCACGATCAAAGTTTGTCACAAATACACATGGCAAGATATCGCTTTGGAAATTGTAAACTTGTTGCTAGGCGTTCCCTGATTATAATTTTACTAGTACTAGCTAAATACCCGTGCGCTGCTACGGAGTTTACTCAATAGCTGGGTATCGGTGTTTCTCTATGCAAGCTAGGCAGATTTGTCTTCCCCTCATCTACTTAGCGTGTTTATCGACGACCATATCTATCGCTTCGAAAATACCGCTAAATTATAACTCGTCATTGTACCTAGCTACATGAGGATGTAGCAGTAGTTAGTCATCTGGATCCCGATCCTATGGGGAAAAGTAAGCTTGCAGTCCATGTGATATCACAACTATGGCCAAATCCATAACACCACTCTCATGCGTAGTAAGATTGCAGTCCACATGATGTCACTGCAACCAATCATATTACCTTGACAAATGTTTTTCCATATGTTCTTGCGGTTTAGCACCACCTTATCCAATAAAAGAACAAAACTCGACAAACTCCAACTGTTTTACATAATTCAACAAAAATTCACCAAAACTCAGGATGTTTCTTTGGTAATTTTTCTTACCGATCCTGAATGAAATGGCTGAATTGGGTAGAATTTCAGAAATCTTGGGTGAAATCCAAATCGTTCTGCCATCTAGAAATAATGGCATTAATAAAATGACCAATTAAGAGCTAAGGGAACTAACGACATGGCATCAAGCCTATCAGCGATAAGAGTTATCCTTGAAAAACAGACACACTCATGAATCGTATCACTGTTGACTACCCGCATGCTACTCCGATCGTTGAAGATTTAAAGATCATGTGCTAGACCTGATTTTTTAAATGCTTCATCATCTCCTAAACGTCGTAGCTCCCGAGTTAGAACTATAGTATGATACATGTATGGGAATCTAATATCCCCCATCGATAGTTGTTTATGTAGTAGATCAATCGTACTAATAAATTATCTGTTTTACCGTAAAAAAGCACTAACAATTTGACAGACGGAACTAACAACCAAAGAAGATAAGACTGCATGCAACATGCTAATCTCGTGCAATATCCGGTAATTAACAAACCAAACACGATTAAGGCTGCATGCATCATCCGAGTTTGAAAAAAATGGTTGGGCGGTGGCACTTTCTGTAATTTTTGCATGTGTGACATCAGTCATTCATCACACTTTTAAATTTAATAGTAAAGATATCGTTCGCTGGGAGAGAATTTCGTATGAACATTGACCATAATCATCTCTTCCTTAAATATCTCTCTTAATTTTTTCTATTCGGATATTTTAGTCCGACGCACCAAACCGCACATACAAAGCGCCAAGAGTTAGAGAAATTCACCGCCAATGGAAGTATTGTTTCTTTCCTTTACTTTTTTGGCAAGGGTTATTATTTGTTTTTCTATCCCACAAGGAAAACTGAAAATTGGGCAAACCTGTTATGGCGAATCACCTGTCCCTTAAACAAGGCATGCATTGGTCAGTACCCTTTCTATTGCCACGGATCGTAATCCCCTTAATTAATCATGTATACTACTACTACTCGCATGCAGTTATAGTGAGGAAAACCAGAATATGGACGCTAATGTAGGGTCATAATTACTCCAATTTCTTTTTTTTGGAGAAACCTGCCTTTCTTTGTGACTGTTGAGAGGCCTGCGTTAATAATGGGAAAAGAATTGCGTCCTGATTTTTCCTGATGACTTAACATGAAAAGCAGATTTGGAAAGCAGTTTTTTTTTCTCCGGAGCGACGCGCGTGATCAACAGTTATGATGGTCCTAATGTTTGATGGTAGTGTTTAACGGCTGGGATGCTCCCAATGTTTGACCCCTAAGTGAGCCACCAACTCGGTTTTAATAGTAAAGATTACTTTTGAAAAGGTATAGGGATTGTGGATGATTTGCAATCCCACTATTTAAAAATTTCCAAATTATTTTGCTGCGTAATTAATTTGTTTCCCCAAAAAATGGACACCGTACTTCCCCATAAATAACCCCGTACCATCTCCCCCTCGCCAACCACACGCCCTGCCCACCGCCTCCTCCCTCTTCATTACTACTCCTTGCCGCCGCCCCGCTCTTCCGCCGCCCAGCTCAAGCAACCAGACATGTCAGGCAGCTATTCCGCTCGGATCCGTGCCGGAGAAAGTGCCGGCGACGGGCTGGGCGCGACAACGGTGCTGGCGGCCAAGGTGGCGTTCGCGTCGGCCGCGCTGACCGCGGCCGCGTCACTAGCGCGCGATGCGTTGCCTCAGCTCGTATCCGGCGCCGACGCTTTCCTTTGGAAGCTCTACCTCTTCGTCACCGTCCACGTGATCATCTTCGTCATCTGGAAGCTCTCCGACAACAAGCACTTCAACGGCGCCGCACACAAGAACCCGTGGGCTCCGGTGCCCCACCACCCAGCGCCAACGCTCCTGACCGAGGACGTGGCCCTTAAAGCCATGAAGCGCAAGGTGGAGTTCGCGCCCGCCGCCGACGTCGTCCGCGGCGAGGAGTTCCGCGTGCCGTCTCCGGTATCGTGGACGCACCTCGAGGCTGCTGCCTCTCTGGTGAGTGACGGGGTCGTCTCCCCGAGATCGCGCAGCTGCGAGTCGTGCGTGACGACGGAGTCCGAAGAGGATTCCGTCTCCTCCGCCATCTCCGCGTCGGCCTACGTGGCCGTCATGAACTCCAGGCGGAACGTCGCGCCCGCGTCATCGCCCGTGCGGGCCCTCTCTCTGCGTCCGGCTCAAGACACGGCGGCCATGGACGAACACTTGGACGGCGCCGATCACGACGACGACCTGGACGCGACGTGGAACGCCATCATGCAGAAGACGCGCCCCGCGACGGCACCGTCTTTGTCAACCTCCCCTCGGACGGCGCCACGCTCGTCGCCGCGGCCGAGAGCCCGCGAGCCGTCGGTGGGCGCGGCGGAGCTGAGCAGGCGGTCCGAGGAATTCATCAACAAGATCCACCACTCGTTCGGTCGGCAGCAATAATCTCCACCCAAGTTCACTGACCCAATCCTTAATCCGATCGAAAAATTTCTTGATGTAATGTGATATATCCTCTGCCGCGTGGTGAGCATGCTCTGCCACGGCAGCGTCTTTCGCCTGATGCCATCCTCCGCGCGCGGCCATGTCAGCCGAGTTTGCCGCTCACCAGAAAATGTGTCTTCCCCACACAAGACAAGCCCCTTCACGACGTCACACTGGGTCGATATACCAAACCTCGGTGTTTCGTCAGGGGGTTCAAGCCAGCTTCTCTGCGCACCGTTCAACCCCACCTCGTCGCATCACGCAGATACCCCGTCCACCGGCTCGACGTCGGCGACGCCTGCCTCTCCTCGATGCAATTTGTGTATAACAATATCCAGAATTCTCTCCAATTCTGAATGTAATTCAGGAGTATTATTGATCTGAAGCTGCATTTTGCGCCTCTTGTTTCATGGTTTCATGTAAGCTGACTGAAAACATTGCTCTGTTTTCCTGTTCTACTGAATACTGATATGGCATGGAGAGCACCAATATGTCAATATCTCAACCTTTTTATCTGCAATTTCAAGTGCAGTTCGAACTGACCATCCCAAGCTGCATCTGTATGAACACTAGGAACAAGCAGACAGACAAACAGTGTTGGTGATGCGTCATGCTTGTTTAGGGCAGCTTCTCATGCACGATCGTTCAAAAATGTGTGAGATCTTCTTAATTATGTAGACGCTCGATTAGTTATCTTAATCGATTATTATTGAGCATCTTGTCATGTACCCAACCAATCATAGTTAATCATTGCAGTTTACCCAAACGCACCCTCGAGACCCACAAACAATGATACAACTTGATCCCCATCCTCGAGGCCCACAAACAATGATATTTTCTTTGACCCATATTAGTTGTAATGGATTTCTCTACATTCGAATGTATATAACACTAAAACATGTTAATTGAATCTAGATAAATCCAAGTCAATTAATATGGGTCAGATGAAGATTCATGTATGCCAACTCACTGTTATTGTGTAAGTAACATGACCTATTGATAGTCAGTGCGGTGTTATTTTTAGCCGCACGACGAGAGCAAAAGGAAGCATGCACTACCATTTTTTTTTTAAAAAAGAAGCATGCACGCACTACCTGATCCGGCTTTCCGATTGTTTTTGTTGAGGAAACTTTGTACTCCCTCAGTTTTAAAATATAAGATGTTTTAGGTTTATAAAGAAAATAAATCTAGACTTATTTTAGTACGGAGGTTCACTCAACTATGAGAGATGAATCTATATACTAAATAAAGTCTAGATTCATTTTCTTTATAAATCTAAAACATCTTATATTTTAAAACCGGAGGGAGTACTTTGTACCTGATCTGCTTTCTCTCGTTCTGCCACCTGCTGCTATGTGGTGCGACCTGGATGCGCAGGCCTTGAACCTTATACTCTCGGCACTAAAAGTCATCTCTTGTATTACTCGCATCACTACTGAAACTTGGAAGCAGTAGTATTCAGGTACTTGTTGTCTTACCAAAATATAATAAGGAACTCAATCTGTAAGCAAGTGGACTGATTTTTTTTTTTTTTGACATATGGACTACTAGTTCTTGTTGGAGACAGCACTGCACTGTCCAGACCTGACGAGATCCACACTCAGCATTCCAACCGTGCTTTAGCATGGGCGGTCCACACCTGAGACTTTGAACATCTGCAAACTGTTTACTCTGTTGCCGCCATGTTTTTTACTCCGTAAGCTTTCATCCATGGAATTTGCTTTGAACGAAATTTGTCCAGGAGGATCATCGAGGCAGAGTGTAATTCTGCCGCCGGTGTGCATGGCGGCAAAGGCAACAAGGCAAGCGGGCTCCGGACCGCAACATGACAGAAGAGAAAGGGAACATGCGCCTGGATTTTGACTTGATGCTGGATGTTGGAATTCATTCACAGATCAACTACATTAAACTAGACAAACAAATACGCTCGAAAAAACTTGTGACCACGGCGTGTCCTCGAATTTTCTTTATTTCTTTCTCAACTCACAGTACATAGAAGTTACAGCCCTACTCATGTATATATAGACGTCTAAGACACCGACTTAAACTACCTAGACCTACTAGTATTTAAACCCGACACGTACAAGCAAACCAGTGTCTAGTACTACTCGGACAAGGAAAAACTAACTTGACTCTCTTACTAAGATTTGTTAGGAATAGACAACTCAGTATTCTCCTGCCAAAGCGCCACAATATAATCTGGTCTGAGCAAATATGCGAAAGCCCCTAACATATGGGGAAATACAATATCTGATATATACATCTAGCACTCAAACTCATGGTGGATCCACAACAATGAGTTTGAAGAGTAAAATCATCGCTGTGCTGCGCTTCGTAAAAAATCCGCCAATCAGAATCAAGGCACATCTTGAGCGCAACAACGAGCACCTGAGCACGTGTATAGAAATCATCAACACCAATATGCTTGGTAAGCTCATGCTTGACCGGATCACGTGCAACACTAATAGCACCTGTACTGTCACGCAAGACCAGAGTGGGTGTGGTAATAGAGACCCCAAAATCCGCAAGTAACCACCGTAACCAGGTCACCTCAGCAGTCAACAAAGCCATAGCACGCAACTCAGTCTCAACACTCGAACGGGAAACCGCTGTATGTTTCTTGAGCGAACCACCAAGAAATACACAGTAAGCAGAAATTGAACGATGATCCGAAGGATCACTCGCCCACGTAGCTTCCGAATAGCACTAGAGCTGGAGAGAGCTGGAACGAGAAAAGAAAAGGCGACGAGTGATCGTACTACGAAGATAACGAAGAACACGGAGAAGATGACTATAGTGAACAGTGGTAGGGCGAGACAACCGACTCGTAATATGAACAGGATAAGAGATGTCAGGACGAGTGAGAGCAAGATAAACTAGACTCCCAACAAGATGACGATAACGCGTCGGATCAGAAAGAGAATCACCATCAGTAGGTTGAAGCTTAACATTAAGCTCCATAGGGGTCTCAACAGTGCGCTCATCCCCAAGAGCAGCACGAGCAAGAAGATTCTGAATATAATTTTCCTGAGAGATGTAAAAGCCAGCAGAAGTGGAGGAAACCTCAATCCCAAGAAAGTATCGAAGAGGACCAAGATCAGTCATAAGAAACTGATCACGAAGACGAGCCTTAACAAAGGCGATATACTCAGGATCATCACCAGTAATGATCATATCATCAACATAGAGAAGAAGAAGAGTGCGTCCACGAGGAGAAGTGTGAACAAACAACGCTGGATCATGAGCACTAGGGGAGAAACCAGCGAAGTCACTACGAGCAAAGCGCTCAAACCGAACGAGGGGCCTGTTTGAGGCCATAAAGAGACCGTCGAAGACGACAAACCATCCCCTCGGGAACAGAATACCCAGGAGGAGGCTGCATATAAACCTCCTCACTCAACTCACCATTGAGAAAGGCATTCTGAACATCAAGCTGAGACACAGACCAGTGACGAACAGAAGCAACATCAAGAAAAGTACGCATAGTGGTCATATGAGCCACAGGAGCAAAGGTCTCATCATAGTCACGACCATGCTCCTGCTGAAAACCACGAGCCACAAGACGCGCTTTATAGAGCTCAAGAGATCCATCAGAGCGGGTCTTAATCTTATAGACCCACTTACACATGATAGGACGAACATCGGGAGGGGGAGAAACAAGATCCCAGGTGCCAGTGCGCTCAAGCGCAGCAATCTCCTCAGCCATGGCCAGCTGCCATGCAGGATGATGCTCAGCGTACCGATAAGAAGTCGGCTCGGAGGCAACAGAAAGGCCATACTGACTAGGAGAGTAACGGTTGGGGGCACGACGCTGACGAACAGGACGAGTTGAGGGAAGCTCATCAGAGGAAGACGACGCAGGAGACGACGATGAAGAAGAAGGAATAGCAGAGGAAGACTCCGGAGAATGAGGAGAACTAGGAGAACTAGACGGAGCAGAGGAGGACGGTGTCGAAGAAGAGACATCAGGGGTAGGAGATCCGGAAGAAGACACAATAGGAGTAGAAGGAGGTGTGTCAGGAAAGAGAAGAAACGAGATATCCTCCACCGGGTAGGTACCAGCGGTGAGACGAGGATAGAAAGTACGCGTCTCATCAAAAGTAACATCACGAGAGATACGCATCCGGCGACCAACGGGGTCCCAACAGCGATATCCCTTATGCTCATCACTGTATCCAAGGAAAACACACTCAACAGATTGAGTGGTCACTTTGGTGCGTTTGCGAGGAGTAAGGAGAAAATAGCAAAAACAACCAAACAAGCGATGCATGGAATAGTCTGAAGACTGTTCAGATAGGCGCTCAAGAGGGATGCCACCCTACAGAGCGGCAGAAGGCTGAATATTGATGAGGTAAGCCGACGTAGCGACAGCCTTAGCCCAGAAATGTGACGAAAGAGAAGAAGCAATCATCATGGTCCCGAGATTTGGTCGTCGGCGTAGCCGGCCGGCCGTCGGCGCCTTAGTTATTTCCTGTAGTGACTGGATCGATATACCAAGCCCGGTGTTTCTTTAGAGGGGTTCAAGCAAGAGCTTCGGCGCGATTTCGGCGAGACGTCGTCAAGCCGGCATTGTGCTCCATCTCGCTGCACCACGCAGCTCAATGAAATTTGTACGTACCACCTGCGCATGCATCAAATCGGATTATAGTACCGAGCATTCTCTCAAACTCTCTCTTTTCAATTTAAAGGCTTTTCCTTGTTTTTGGCCCCCTTGCAATATGCAAGAAAATAAGGCTGGACACTATGTTTCCTGGTTTAATCCCAAGCTGACTGAAAACTTTGCTCTCAGGGTTGTTGTTGTTGTCTGAAAAACCTCCAGAACACAGCAGAACCGTGCACTTTCTGGTGTTCCAAACGATGTAAGCCCCTGAGCTGATCTCCTGTTCCAATCGTCCTATGGGTACAGCATGAAGCACCAAAATCTCGACCAAACAAACAAACAGAGTCGGTGAGGCGTCATGCTTTTGTTTAAGGCAGCTTCCCAAGTTCCCAAGTTCCCAGGCACGACGATGATCGTTAACAAATGTGTGAGGTCCTCTTCGGCTATGGGATGCTAGATTTAAGCAGATTTGGAAAAAAATCCACGGTGAGCAGGCCTTGACAGTTACAAAAGGCATCTCTTGTACTTATACTACTAGTACTCGCACCACTGGTCCACTACTGAAACTTAGATGTAGATGCAGTAGCACCTGTTACTTAGAAAAGCATGATACTAAAGAACTCGATCTGTAAGCATGTGGGGACTGATTCTTGTTCGAGACAGCACTGTCTAAACCTGAAGAGAGCTAGGCACAGGTAAGTCCCAATATCTATTTCCTGCCTGGGCATGCGGCTGTCTTCCACGGTGCTCACGCTCGCGTGCGTACGATCACGATCGAGCGCTCAAGACGAAGCACTGTCCAAACCTGACGAGATCCACACTAAGCATTCCGACCGTACTTTAGCACGAGCGGTCCACAATTCCACATCTGAGACTTTGAACATGTGCAATATGTTAACTCTGTTGGCTCCATGTTTTTAATCTCATGTTTTCATCCACGGAACGGAATTTGCTTTGAACAAAATATGTCCAAGACTACCGAGGCAGAGTGTAATCACAGTCCGGTGTGCACATGCCAGCGTGGTTTCATGGGTAACAAGGAAAGTGGACCCTGGACCACAGAAAATGACAGGAGGAAGGGAACGTGCGCCTGGATTTTGACTTGATGCTGGAGCGGGCGTCGCTAACATGTGGTCGGTCGGTCGGTCGCTAATGCTGACAGCTCTGCCCGACGGCAACAGCCGAGGTAGATAAATGGTTATCTTGACAAGCAACGGGTCATGTTTTGAAGGCTGCGGCGGAGAGCGACCGCCCAGCACGCAGAGATTCGAAGTCAGTACTCGCTAGTCTCTCCATCAAAGCTACTCCCTTCTTTCATAATATAAGATGTTTATTTAGGTGTGTATATATATTTTATTTTAGTGTCTATGTTCAGAGTAAAATTACGCACTAAAAGAAGTCTAGATTTATTTGTTTCATAAAAACTAAAACATCTTATATTTTGAAACAGTAAGAGTACATAATTGCTCGCTATGTTGCCCGGATACGGCGATACGGCGATTTTATAAAAACACAGATACGGGGATACGTTTCTATATATATAATAATATTTATAATATTTAAAAATTACTGCTTTTTACCCAAATGAGAAATACTATATAACCCGTAGGAGTATAGAAGTATCTTGACAGGGTTGTTTGCCACAAAAGCTTGACAACTATAGTGGTACAGCTGTATCTCTCCCTTATCAGATTTTTTTTTTTATTTTAAAATAATATAATACATAAGGAATAGCTATCCGACACGTATCCGAGCATCCGACCGTATCTGATACGGATACGACACTTTTTTGCCATATCCGTGCAACGCAGCTTGCTCGATGGCGCTACTTGACCAAATTTTCGCACTTGCCGTTTCTCCCCTGGGTCTTCCTCTGAGAGCACACGAAAAGTACAGCAAGCGTGTAGGTTCGGGATCAGCTGCAAACAGCAGCCAAACTAATGACAGGGGCAAGCGAACATGGGACTGGATTTTGACCTGCTGATGGTGGAGCGGCGGTCGCTAACATATGGTCGGTCGGTCGGTCCTTAATGGTATGACAGGGGCCATGCACAACAGCTGGGATCGACGGCAACGGCCGAGGTAGATGATGGTTATCATGATAAGCAACGGGTCAAGTTTTGGTCGCTGTGGCGGAGAGCGACCGAGCATTGCAGAGATTCGAAGCCAGTAGTCGATCAGCTACTTCCTTCATTTGCAAATATAAGATATTTTAGATTTATGAAGTAAATATATATAGACATCTTTTAATGCGTAGGTTCAATGATATATTATCTTTATTAATCTAAAATATCTTATATTTCTAAACAGAGGATGTGCGCATTTGCTCGATGGCGCTCTGCTGCTCACCAAATTTTCGCAAGTACTATTCTGTCTAGCTAAAGATCTCTCCTGTGTCTTCCTCCGAGAGCACTTGAAAGTTCGGCAGCAAGCAGTAGGTTCAGGTTCTCTGCAGGCAGCCACACTGGCACTGCTGACTGACCAGACCGGCGCCAGCTGTTTCTTGGCGCCGTTTTCAGGCGGGCCTGCTCCACCGTTGAAGACAACATCGAGTAATCAAGTTGACGCCGTCGTGGGGATCGCCGACACGTACGGCGGGTTCATCTGCTCTGACCGTCCCTGACAGGATCGGATCGGAGTAGCTGCAGTTTGTTAAGCACACATAAATATAGTCATGCCGACGTTCTCCGAGATCCAACTGCTGTGGTGCTCGCTGGCTGCTCGACCAGACCAGATGTGCTCGCTCCAAAAGCACATGCCCTGTAATTTGTCCTTCCGTGGCCTAATCTAGTCTTGCACTCTAGTAATATAGTTACTAATCGGATCATACGTGTGATTGTCTGGCCTTCAGGACTTGTACAGTCGCGAAGGGGACAGTGATTGGCTTGGATCAACTTCTGGACCCCACATCATGGAATTATGGACATGAATAAGCTATCCGGTTGTGCAACAAAGAGTTGATCTCTCATGGGTAAAGTGACGCACCTCTGCAGAACAGAAGAATCAGAATTTACTCTGTTCGGAAGGAGCCCCTTGCAAAGAACACAGACGGCAAGGCAGCGATGGAACAGACGCGGCAGCGGTAAAGGCGATGGCGCTGAACAGACGTAAGGGCAACGGGCGGAACAGACGCGGGCAGCGGCATGGCGACGGGCGCAGGTAGCAGCGCA
Organism: Avena longiglumis; assembly: GCA_030063025.1. Classification (NCBI taxonomy): domain Eukaryota; kingdom Viridiplantae; phylum Streptophyta; class Magnoliopsida; order Poales; family Poaceae; genus Avena; species Avena longiglumis. The sequence continues at coordinate 2,869,032 of CP125974.1, read as the reverse complement.
GAGGCGAGCACCGGTGTTCTCTTGTGTCTATTTGTGTGAGGCGTCAAGGGAAAAAGTGAGCGGATAGATAGAGAGGTTGGAGAAGATAATGATAGAGACGTGCGGTATGGTGGGGCTCGGTCAAATGCTGGAGTAGTTTTTCTTTTGCCACAAAAACGCAGGAGGACACGCGTCACGCGCAGGAGGCGGAGGATACGAGAGTTGTCATCGTCCGGGGGCACCCAATCATTTTCCTTAACAATAGAGCCTTCAACACCTCCTCAGAGCAAGGACAATAGTATAGCCAACTACTAAGACATGTTCATGTCATTTAGAGTCAATCCAATAGCTAATATGTACAATAGCTATAGATAAAAGTATATTATTTTATTAATTTATAGCCTACTTTACACTTTCACATAGTGTTTCAGATCACGTGCTGCAGCTGACTCTTAACTAAGAGTCCACTCCTTTTCTCTCTCATCTTCTCTCTCCTCCAATTAAGTATAAATATATTATTTTAAGTCTTATAGCCTGCTGACTGGGTCTTAGTGTACTTGCTCTCAATAGGGTCGTTGGATCGGTGCTGCTTGTTAATTGATCTGAGGGGAACGTAGTGAACTTTAAGTAAAAAGACACACTTTATCCAAAAAATTGGTCGGATCGCCCATCCAGTTTCTCGAGAGTTCGGTGCAGTGTTATTTTACTTGCATGAAGAGAGAGCGAAAGGAAGCATGCACTACCTGCTACGGCCTTTCGATTGTTTTTGTTAATGAAACTTCCAACTCTGCGTTCAATTGTCTTGTTCGTCTGATAACTGCCACCTGTTGCTATGGGATGCGGTGAGCAGGCCTTGACACTTACAAAAGGCATCTCTTGTAAACTAGTACTCCCAGCACTACTGAAACTTAGAAGCAGTAGGAGTACTTGTTATCTTAGAAAAGCTTAGTAATAAAGAACTGAATCTGTAAGCAAGTGGGCTGATTCTTGTTCGAGACAGCACTGTCCAAACCTGACGAGAGCCACATGTAGGTACTCTGTTTCGCTTTCTTGGTACTGTAATTTAGTGTGAGAGAAGTCCACATCTGAAAATTGACCTTTTGCAACTCTGTTTCCTTCTCCATTTTCTTACCCTGGCTGGCCTCCACCGAATTTGCTTTGAACGAAATCCTTCCAAGATTGCTGAGGCAGAGTGTAGTAATCCTCCTGCCGAGTGCCGACCTGCCGTGGAAGATTATTGCCATGCACAGCCCCGCCCGCCGGCATGGCCGAGTGGACCCCCGGACCGCAACATGCGCCTGGGTTTTGACCTGACGGCGGCCGGAGCGGGGGCGTCGCTAGCATATGGTCGGTCGATCGATCGATAAATGGCGACACCGATGGTGCATGACAGCTCCGCGCGACAGAAACGACGGCCAAGGTAATGGCGACAGGGGCTCGACGGTAACAGCCGTCGGCCGAGGTAGATGATGGTTATCATGATAAGCATCGGGTCATGCATGTTTTGGTCGCTGCGGCGGAGCCGGAGAGCGACGGCCCAGCATGCGCGCACGCAGAGATTCGACGAAATCAGTACTCGCTGGCCATGAAAGCTACCGTAGTTGCTCGATGGCGCTCCTCTGCCCAGTAATGAGCCTAGCTGCCGACCAAATATATGTGTCTAGCTAAACATCTCTCCTGGGTCTGTCTCTGATGAGAGCACTTGAAACGTGCAGCAACAAGCTGTAGGTTCAGGCTCCCCTGCAAGCAGCAGCCACACTGACTGACCAGACCAGCGCTACCCGGCCGTTTGTCGGCGCCGTTTTCAGGCGGGCCTGCTCCACCGTTGATGGCCACATCGAGTAATCAATTTGTGTACATGATCGGATCGGATTGGATCCGAGGTCCAATGATTAATTAGAGCATCAGCTATGAAGGGCATACACATACCGCTGCCTCGGAACTATCATGTAGGCTTGGAAAATAAGGCTATTGGTTTTGTTTGCCCAACCTTACGTCATGACGTGAGCATCTATGAGCTTTTTTCCCTTTCTTTACTTTTTCTCCTCTCTTTCTCCTGATTTTTTTCATGAAGCAGCTACTTCCTCTGTAGTATGTAGTAGGCAGCACCTGGCACAGCAGGACCACTATTTGGCTCACATGCTGGCATTCGAGCCTAGATAGCATCTAGGACAGTACTCCTGGGGCTACCCGTTGGCCATGCCCTTAACTCCCACAAAGCCAACCACAACGCGTGCATGATGGATGCCAAAAGCAAACGGTTTTCGGGAGAAACAATCATCCGTGCGTCGTCCAGTTCCACCCAAACGAGACCTTGCCACTAACCGACACAACGAACCTGCAATTTCTGTACTGTTATTCTGCAATGTAGAATCAGATTCGAACATAGTTAAATGTATGTAAGATTTCCCTAAAAAAAGTTAAATGTAAGATGCCGACCTGGCATGCAAATGAGTACTGTTTTTGCTTCCTGAATTTGCCCGGCTGAAAAAGATCCAATTTTTTGCTTCATTGACTTTTCGAAGCCATATCTGGGCGTTTCTCGGACGAGCGAGGCTCGGGCCGGCTGTCGGGCCTAAAAATTCAGCCCAAACCCAGCCCGAGCTGCCCTAAAAATTCAGCACACGGGCCACAAGACTGCAGCCCAGGCTCAGCCCGTCAGCTTTTTTTCAGGTCAGGCTGCCCATGCCCAGGTTGACTCGAAGCCAATGAAAGGTATTTTTGTTGCATCCACCAGAGAGTAGTTTGGCAGCCATGGTTATCATCAAGAGACTTTGGGACGAAGAAAAATCCACTTGGCATGGCATGCTCGTCGCTTTCATGGAGATTGCATGCCTTCAACAGAGAAAGTTCCACTTTAGATCCTTGTTATTATTCCTTTCTCCACGATGGCACCGCCCATGGGGAAAAGATAAGAGCTAATTAGCCCCACCTTGGTTTGATACGTTCTTGTTGCTGCTCTGCATGCCTTGAATGATGGCGATCGACTGATCCCTCCCACTGTGCCTATTGTCAGGAGCCATGATTCATTCGTGCAACCTCCAAAGCCATTTACAATTGAGCTAGTAGTACAAAGAATTTCCTGAATAATGAAGCTTAGTTCTTAAGTACTACCTCTGATCCTAAATAAGTGTCGTCATTTTGAACTACACTTATTTAGGATCGGAGGGAGTACTAAAAACCTAGTAGTAGTGCTGTATCCAACAACGCCTGTGTAGTTTACCTCCTATCCGGTATCCTTAACCAATTCTCAATTAGCTTAATTTACTCTTAGTTAGTTAGGCAACTTCCAACCTAACAATAACCAAATAGAGAATGTAAAGCAACTAAGTATGCATGCATGCATGCATGATGCGTCTTTATTTACAGGGCTTGTGAGAGAACGGTTTAAGAATTCTGTAAAATCTGAAGCTGCATTTTGACTGTTATAAAAACTGAATGTTGCCTCCTACCATGCTCTGGGCTGTCTTTTATGGAAAACCTGGAATTCCTGTACAGAGCAGATTGTGCCCAGAGATTTCCACTTACATATCAAGTTATCCATTCCAAAATGTCCTGATCCAAAAATCTTAATCATGCGAACCGGTCAAGTACGTTTTCCATGTACATGCACTCATCTGAGATTTTCAGATCTCTGATACATCCAAAACACCAAGATCTCAGCTTTCTCGTGCATTTCGAGTGAAGTTCGAACTGACCATCCTTCCATGCTGCATGTGCATGTGAACCGAATCATGAACACTACTACCAAACAAACGGAGTAGGTGAGGCGTCGTGTTTTTGTTTAGGGCAGCTTCCCATGCACGATCACGGACAAATATGGGTTTCTCTGCTCCGAGATCACCGATTAGTTGTCCTAATCAATCATTGAGCACACTGTCATGTACCCAGCCCATGCTGCAGTTTACTAAACACATCCTCGATCGAGCCCCACAACACAACACAATGGAAGCTTCATCGCCGATCTTTAGCGTCCATCTGTTCTGTCGCCGTGCGATCGATGGAGCTGCTTTTGACTAGGAGGGTTGATATATATATATAGCTCACTGGCAGTATTGCTGATGGACATGATCAACCCAGTTTATTGTGAATCACCCGGTGCAGTTTTATTGTACGTATTAGCAGTAGTCGCCCTTAGCTACTCACCCATTATTTTACAGACCATACTAAATTCCTGAAGAGAGTGGATCGATCGAAGTGGTTGTGGCGTCGCCACAACAGTGCTCCTATGTTTTCTCAGGGTTAGAGGGGCGCTAATTAATCTCTGTTCTGACATTGTTTAATGCTCATAGTTGAACCCTATGGTAGCTAGCCTCAAACTAACTAAGACTTAAAGGATATACAGACAGAGACTCCATAGCTACCTATCTATCTAGCTAGCTAGCACCATGACACATGCAGAGATGTTGCTAACAGTGTGCTTAACCATTAGGATTTGTCACATCGTGTCTTGCAAGAGGCTACCCAGGAAGCAGGTTGTAGTTGTAGGCTTTGCAAACTTAGTTCAGTAGGTGCCTGTGGCCAGCCAATGTCATGTTGGGATAAAATGCAGCGAATGGAACTATGCAGAGAGTAGGGATAAAATGGCGAGAGAAATTCAGAATTGATAAAGAGGTCCTCATCCTCTCTAGCTAGAGGTCCTCTTATCTAGCTGATCGGTGATAGAGGCATTTTGCCTTGGGGTTGCAAGATTAATCATGTTTTTAGGTCTTCTAATATACATATGCCGAATCCAATACGACTGTTCAAGTCACTTGGAGCAACACAACTAATTTAACTTCTAAAGTTTGACTTTATAGTGGAGCGCTAATTAATCACCATACTAACATTGTTTAGTGGCCATAATCGAACACTACGGCAACTACCCTCAAGCCAACGAAACTATGAAAAGTAGGGATGAAACCAAGAAAAAAATAACACGCTATAGTAAAATAGCATGAGCCTTAAAATACGCTATTAGTGTGCGATATAACATGCTATTAGTCAGACATAGTACACTTATTAATTAAGCGTAGACCCATGGATAAAGCGACGAAAGAAATTAAGACTTGATAGGTTGATCGGTGGATGACAATTGCAATGAAAAAAAAATGCAGAGTGCCATTCAGAGAGATGTGTTAAAGCGATATTGTGTTCTAACTTCACCAAATCCCAATCAACCATGTAGCAAAGATGGTTCTGTGCATGGCCTTTTCTCACGACTAAGCGGTTGAGACTGTTGGTGCAGCCCGAGGCTGCACCCTCTCTCTCTTGGACCTCTGCTCTCGCACAAACAAGGAACGGAGGTGGAAGACGACGACTGAAGTAGACGCGGGAAGATTCTGTCGGCCGGCGCATGGAGCGCCGCCGCGGGCGCTCGAACGCCCGACTCTTTTTTTCTTTGAACTCGCCGTGTCCCAACGAGCAGTACTCAGGGGTTCTTATACGGGGCAAAGACACATGCGCACGCACGCACTTGCCCACCTTGCCTACGCACATACACCACTCAGCTCACGATCCGCATGAAGCACTCTAACGCGCGAAGAACGGCTGCAGCTAACTGACTCGCTAACAGCTAACTGAACTTTCGAAATAGGCTTTCACCCCGCTTTATAAATAAATCAACGTCCACAAACAAGGTTCGTACATCATCCAAGAAGGCCGCAACCAAATATAAAAGAAAAGGGAACGATGGTCCGCTGGGGCCACAGAACAGACAAGCCCAAACGCAAAGCAAAAAGGTACGACGAGGCGACTGGAGGGACACTCAAGCCACCGAAGGGGTCGACGGGGCAGGGGCCGAGAGGGGGAGCGCCGCTGTCCTCAAGGTCCGAAGAGTGTCGTCGAAGGTCGACCGGTCACGCTGCCGCACCAGGGGAGACCACTGCTGAAGGAAGCCAAGAAAGGAGAAAACTGGGTCAGTCACACGGGAGGGGAAGATCTTCTCAATCACCATCTTGTTATGCACATTCCACAAGGTCCAAGAGATGCCCGCAAACACGAGCCAGAAGAGGCGGTGCCCTCCTCCGGCCCTGTTTGCCTGGGTTTGCAGGAACTCCCCGAGCTCCTGCGCCTGCCACGCAGGCCCTAGTGCCTCCTGGACAAAGGACCAAAGTGCCCGCGCCGCCGAGCAGGAGAACAAAATATGCGAACAGGACTCCGGAGTCTCACATAGGGGACATAACCCAGTGCTCGGGCCGTGACGCTTGGCCACCTGTCCCGAAGCAGCTACCAGACGAAGATCCTAATACTAAGCGGAAGGGGGGCCTTCCACAAGGGGGAGGTCCAGGGTAGCTCCGGACCCTGGAACAGGGCCCGGTAAGCTGAGCTCACTGAGAACTCCCCGGACGGCTGCAGCAGCCACGTGGACGAATCTGGGGAAGTCGCTAAGGTTGCCGGGAGGGAGCCCCGAAGATGCAACAGGTCCGCGGCTTCGTCCACGCTGAGGTAGCGCCGGAACTGGATGTTCTAGCGACCATCGCCAAAGGCCTCCGCCACCAGCGCCGCTGGGGAGGAGGAGATGGCGAAAACCCCGGAGTACTGGACCCCCAATGGGATTGGGAGTAGCCACGGATCAATCCAGAACCGCACCCCACGACCACTCCCCACCCCAAAGGACACTCCCAAGCCAATGAAGTGTTTGATTTCCTGGATGGCTCTCCAGAACTGAGAGCCCTCCCGCCTCTCGCATGCCAAAAGGGGTCGACCCCGGAGGTACTTGGCCTTGATAAGCTGCAGCCAGAGCCCGCCATCATCCCTAAGGATGCGCCACACCCACTTTCAAAGATCGCCACATTAAAGCGCCGCGAGTCAAGGATCCCTAAGCCCCCAAGACATTTGGGGGCGCAAACATCTGCCCATTTGACCATATGATATTTCTGATGGCCATCCCTTGCGGCCCAAAAGAACCTAGACAACTCCTTGGCGAAGTCGGCATGGGTCCCCTCAGGCAGAAGGTACAGGCCCATCTGGTACATGGGCAGGCTCGAGAGACATGAGTTAATCAGTATGGACTTGCTCCCCTTGGTAGTAAGGCGTGCCCGCCAAGGTTCCGCTCGCGAGCGAACCCTCGAGACCAAGGGAGCCAAATCCCTGATCAAAACTCTAGTCTCCCGGATGGGGAATCCTAGATAGGTAATAGGGAAGTCAGCCAGCTTACAATTCAGGTTATCAGCTATCCGTTGGCGATCCGTGTCGGAGTAACCCAGAATCATCACCTCGCTCTTGTCGAAGTTGATCGTCAGCCCGGACAATGACTCGAAACACAGTAGCAGGAACTTCAAGTTAATAATGTCAAGGTCCGAGCCCTGAACCATGATCATGGTGTCATCGGCGTACTGGAGGTGGGATATTCCACCACCCGGGATCAGATGGCCCACCACCCCCGAGATGTGGCCAGCTACTCTGGCCCTATCCAAAATCTCAGCCAGGGCGTCCACCGCCGCGTTGAATAGGAGGGGGGAAATAGGATCCCCCTGCCTAACCCCGCAGGATGGGCGAAATTATGGGCCAATATCCCCATTGATGTTGATCGTCGTCTGCCCACTCATCTGAACTGCATGATCCAACGGATCACGCGGTCATCAAAACCCCTCCTCTCCAGCACCAACCTCAAGAAGGCCCAGTCCAAGCGGTCATAGGCCTTCTGGAAGTCCAGCTTGAGAAAGACCCCTCGCTGAAGTTGAGTCTTGACTTCATGAATAATTTCATGGAAGGCCAAGACATCGTCATGGATGAGGCGACCCTTCAAGAAGGCGAACTGAAGGGGGTGGGTAAGCCGATCCAACACCGGAGCGAGACGGAGAGCACAGACCTTGGCGAACAAGCGCTGGATGACGTTAATCACAGTAATCGGGCGGAATTGGTGGATGTCCGTGGCCCCCACTACTTTGGGGACCAGGGTAATAAGGCCGAGGTTCAGGCGAGACATCATCAGGGTCCCAACATAGAATTCCTGGAAAATCTGGAGAACAACCGGCTGAAGCTGAGGCCAGAAGGTCTGGAAGGAACCCACGGGCAACCCATCAGGACCCGGGGCCGAGCCAGCCTTCATGGACTTCAGGGCCGCCGCCACCTCCGCCACGAGAAAAGGACGGGTGAGGTCCTCATTCTCCACCTGGGAGACCAATGTGGCATCCGACCAGAAGTCCGAGGCCAGCGAGAAGACCCGAAGGCTGGGACACCGAGAAGAGGCCCCGGTAGAATGAATAAATATGGGCGGAGAGGGCCTGTGTGTGGCATCCCGCAAAACCACTACTAGAAAATCGCGTTGAATTTGTGCATTGCATCGTCATCATCATGCATTGTTTGCCAAAACTATTTTCGCAAACCCGTTTTGTTTTCTAAAGCGCCGTCTTTTATTCAAACGCCAAACACCGGGTCTCCGGAATTATTTTTGTTTGTTGCTACCGGTTTGCAAATAGTGTTGTTAAAACAAATAAAATTTATATTTATTTTTGCGGGGCAGTCGAACGGGCCGATTGACCCGAACGACCACCCCTGTTTATTTTAAAAACGGTCCACCCTAATTCCTAGGTTCACCAACTAACCTACCCAAACCAACCCTCCACCTCACCCTAGCCTATCAGAGCGCGCCACCTCACTCCACCCTCTTCCTCACCCAACCCCAGCCTGCCACCTAGCCTACCCCCTCTCCTCTCGGCCACCGCGCCTCCCACTGCCAGCGTGGCCGCCACCTCTGGTTCCTCAGCTAGCCACAAGAAGACACGCTGGCACGCTTAGCCACGCAGCCAGCTAGCCCCGCCCCCACTCACGCCACAGGCTCCCCACTCCACGCCCACGCCTGGCGCGTCCCCCTCGACTGTCCCACCCCACGCAGCGCGCACCCCACGCCCCCAGCCCCCAACCCGCTGCCTCCTACCTCCCTCTCCCACCTGCCTCGCCACGCCCGCAAAGACCTCCTCTCCCCATCTACTTTGCCGCCGCTCCCCAGACGCCCGCCTGCTTCGGCCGCCTGACGTCTCTGCCACGCCATCAAGGCCGCCTCACCTCACTGCACCTTCCCGCCTGACAAGCCCCGAGCCTCGCAGACCTTCCCGCCTGACGCCGCCTCGCGACCAGCCGGCCATTGCCTCCTCCTCCCTCTCCCAGCCCGGCAGCTCCCATCTCCTGGCCGTCTCCGCCCACGCCCACCCCTTAGCTGCCCCGCTGCCGCCAGACCTGACGCCGCAAGATGCGCCGTCCGCCGTCGTCGGCCATGAAGGCCCGCTCGCCACCACTGCAGCCTGCGGCCTCTCCGGCCACGTGACCTCAAGACGCCTCCCCCGCCGCTCAAGCCGCCTCGCCCGACCGCCCGCGCTTCGCGCACCTCCGGCCGCCGCGGCTGCCGCCACCCTCCGCCGCCTCCCGCTGCCCAGCGCCTCGGCCGGGCGCCCGGCCATCCTTCGCCGCAGGTCCCCGCCAAGCTCGCCATCCTTCCCGGCCGCGACCCGGCCCCACCTCGCCTGGCCCGCCACCGTCGACCTGTGGGCCCGCTGCCCCGTGTGCGTGTATGTTTGTACTCGTGTATGTGTGCCATGGGAGTATGATGACGTTCCCTATGACCGTCCTGAGGCACCCCAAGCTCGCCAACGACCCTAGGCGCCGAGCCCCATGACCGACAAGCGCGCCCCAGAAACGACAATCACTACACCGCGGGATACCGAGGATTCCAACATGGGACCGAACAACCTCGACACGTCAAGTTCTCCTCCCGACCCGAAGGCCGGACCCACCCGACAAGTTCTTACGCTGATCCGAGAACCCCGAGACGCTGGACCCTCGAGTTCTCCCTCACGGACGCCAAGACCGCCACACGGACGCTGAGACCCCTGGACCCTGAGTCCCCGGACCGAAGGTCGATCTGAAGCGCCAGGACCTAAACCTGCAGAATGCCAAGATCGCCGAGAACGCCAAGATCTGCTTCATAGATGCGGACCCCGAAAGGCCGATCCCGCCGAACGCCAAGATCTCCTATAGAAACCCTTGGACGCCAAGATCTGCTCGCCCACAAGCCCATCGCCAAGACCTGCTTGCTCTGCGAGATCGACCCTGTGGAACCCGACAAGAACGACAGCGACTCGGAGAACCCGATGCGCCCCGGCGCCGAACCAAGTCCTGCTTCCCGGACGCGACAAGAACTACCCCGATCCGAAGACCCTAACCCCGGAGTTCGAGAACGCTTCCGCCGAGAACGAACCCGTCGGACCCTGAACCCTGAGACCGACCCCGAACCCCGGAACCCCAAGACCGTCGATAACCCTAATGTGTGACCCCTTTTCCCTCGAACCCTATTTCATAACATAATACAACTTGTCGCATATTAAATTGTCGTCTCGCATGCATATCATTGGTTTGGGGACCGTATGCCGATTCACCTAATAATCAAATATGGGGCCCATATGCGGGCAGATCTAGTCTCATATCGGCCTCATTTAAACTTGCGTAGCGAACCGGTACTATCTTTTGTCTTGTTAAAACAACATTTAAATTGCGGGGGATCTAAACAACATGAACCTATTAATTGTCGGGACCCCGGTTCCGCTTAATCTTGGCCTAATTGCATCGCATCTTGCCATGCCATGCATCATACATGCATCATGCCGATCTTCTGCCGTTGTATTAAATATTGCATCCGGTGTTTCTTCTAGTGATTTGGTTCTTCGCGGATAAGGCCGTTGAGTTGATGTGAGCTTCGCCCCGATCTTCGGGGAAAATCTTCGACAATGTTTTCAGGCGAGCATCTCCCCCTTTCTACCTATCTTACTTTTATAGTATTTATTCCCTCCTGTTGATCTATTGCTATCTGTGTTGCGATGCTCTAGATTCCGTACCCCTGATATCCCTTGCAGCCATATATTGCCTTGGACACACCCAATTACCTGCTGTTTGGTAGATAGTTGGACTTGCGCGTCGTAGTTGCTTGCTCAAGTGTTGATGTGTGTCGTCATATGCCGATTCTTGATGTTTTGCCGTCTTTGATGTTGGAGATGATTCTAGTTTTACTTTCGTCACTTTAATTTCTGTTTAACAACTAAAATTGAAATAAGCAGAGGCATCGGTGGGTGATAGAAAATATTTGGTTTCCGAACGCCCACTTGTGTCCCGTAAGACCCCGAGTACTTGATACCTGTTCCTTGATTTATCGCGCTATCCACATCCGGGAGGTATATGGGACCCCCCTGAGCCAGAGCTTGATTCAGTCTTATTTCTTGGGGCCACAAACTAGTTTGAGATGTTTTTACGATCCTGTACTTATGCCATGCTACTTTCTGTATTTAAATTGTGCGAGGAGCACGCTGTACTGTTTAGGATCATGGCACGATTCCGCGGTGTCGACAAGCCCAGCCACACTTTCGGGTTCCGATCGTTCACGCCGTCCCCATAACCTTGAGGCCGTCTCGAGCTTGCTTACTCCTATGATTCTACTTAAGGGTGGCCCTCAAATATTTCTGAATCCTGTGATTGTTCAGTCGTGAAAGCCTCGTTGGGTATTGATTTGGTTTTCCGAGGTTGATCGAGTGTGTTGCTATTGGTGCACCCCGGCCGGGTAAAACTTTCTGAAAGCCGTGTCCGCGGATATGGACGACTTGGAGCACAGTATCTCGATCATAGACAAGCATAACTAAAGTTTACTGCTATAAATTTGACTTATAATGACTAGTAATCAGCTTCACTATAATGGAATGGCTAATTAATACTGCCCACAATTGCTTGTTTGGTTGTCGCTGGCGACCGTTGTACCTGACTAGTAAGTATGGCAACTACAACGGAATTGGCTGAATAAAAGTACCAACAACTGCTGGGTTTTGGGTTTATCTCATGCTATCTGTACCTGATTAGTAATTGTTGCAACTATCACGGGATGGTTAACTAAAAGTGCCCACTGATTATTTTATCAGGATGATTATCTATACCTGACTAGTAATTACTGCAACGATAACTAAATAAGTAAAACTGCCAACTGTGTGAGTTCCTCGGTTGACTTCCTCGTTTGGTCTCGAGGGGGAAACGCCAGGATGGGTTTGTTTGATGATAGAATCAGGTTGGTTCCGAATAGGTCCTTCTTACCCCTCCGTTGACGCCAGTATCGAGTCTCTATAGATTGTTTAGTGCATCTTTGCCGCCAGATCCACCATACCTATGTAGGCGAGGACCGCAATTCTAGCCTCGCTGCATCGCCTCGATCGACGCTCCTTCTTTTCCTTTGCCCTTTGTCGGCACCCCTTTGTTTAAGCAGGTTTGAGATCGACGTCGTTAGGTGGTTACCCTTCCGCTTGGCACGGGCAGGTTATGGACGCCATTGGTTATTTCTTGAGGCTCTTAGCCCCATTTGCATCTTGTCCGTAGTGGACGCCTATCGCTTTTCAAGGTGATTTGGATCTTTGTATAATATATTCGTATTCTTGACTCTTTGAGTCGCCGCTATATATCTGCTCATGGGTCCCATCGAGGACTGTTGTGTAATGTTATTACTTCGTTTTCCACCCGCACGAAAGTGCCTGGTGGGCACCTTTGAATCGTTTCTATGCGGGTTTGGTGAATTTTGCCCAAACTTGCATAGGTCCGATTCTGAGGGTGTTACACTGTGGAGATTCCAACAGGTCCTCACCCTCCCAGAGGCAGGGGATCGAACACTTCCTCCTCCTACCGTTCGCAACGGCATGGAAGTAGGCTGTGTTATATTCCCCTTGGACCTCCAGTTCTGGCGGCTGCGCTGCCGCCAGAACGACTCTTCTCCCTTATAGATCTCCATAATGGAGGTCTCTAGGGAGTACCTATGAGACCACTCCTCGGCCGAGAGGCCGCGGAGGTCAGCCTCCCGATCCAAGGATTGGATCGCCCCCAGAATCGACGCTTTCTGGGCACGAAGGTCTGCCCCCACATTAGCCCCCAACCCCTCATGAACTGGCGAGAAATCTTGGCACAATGGTGCCAGATGTCAACAACACAGTAAACACGTGGGATCGAGGTGGACGCAGCTAGCCACCTAGACCGCACCGCCTCCACAAAGCCCTGTTTCTGTAGCCAGAAGGACTCAAAGTGGAAGCGGTTCAATCTAGGAGGCCGGCCTCCTCCGGACGAGAAGAGGAGCGGGGTATGATCGGACCCAATTCTAGTGACCGCCTTCAGCACACACAGGGGGAAGGCAACCTCCCACGCAACGGAAACAAAGACAAGTTCGAGGACGCTGCGGATTGGCTGGAGCTGCTTGTTTATCCACGTATATCTAGCGCCCACCCGCACAATCTCGCGGAGGGCGAGATCAGCGATGCAGTCGTTAAACATACGCATCCTAGGGAGGTCCATGTTCGCCGAGCTCTTGTCTTGTACCGAGCGGATCAGATTGAAATCGCCGGCTATCACCAACGGGATATCAGTTCGTTCCACCTTCGACTTGAGCTCGAGCAAAAACTCAGTGGACCTCCGATGGTCCGCGGGGCCATAGACAATAATCACCTCGAATCTGAAGCGAGTCTGCCTATGTGTGAGGGCCATGCTCACGAAGAATTCCCCGTGGTCCATATCATCTATCTCAAAGGTATCCTCCTTCGCCCCCAGGAGGATACCCCCAGAGTGGCCAGAAGCAGGGAGCCAGGACCAGGAGAACTTGCAGCGGCTAAGGGCTTCCAATTCGGAAATGGTGAAGTATTGGCGAATCGTTTCCTGAAAGCCGACAATATCCGGAAGCTCCTGGCGGATGTAGTACTTGATTTGGCGGCGCCGACCCTCGTGTCCGAACCCCCGGATGTTCCAAATGAACATCCGGAAGGCTCTAAGGATGTCCACCAAGATCCTTAGGCCGGGGCGGTCCCCTTAGTGGGGACCGAACGGGCGCGGGGGGGAGGGGGCGGGACGCAGCTGCCTTGGGAGGTCTCCCACGTGGCCTACCCGAGGAGGCAGGCGCCTGGGTGATCTCCCGCACATCAGGGGCAGGAGGAGGATCCCCACTGGGGTCAGGCCCAACGGGCCTGTCCTCGGTAAGGATCCGGGAGCGTTCCCGCTCCCGGGCGTCACGCACCCGGGCAGCAGCGATCGCCCCCGCATACCCCTCCCGCGCCTTAATGGCAGCAAGCTGCTCGAGCCGCGGGTCCTTCTCGCCCCGGAACACAAGCCCGCAGTCATCAGCTACCTCGCCGAGGTGAGCAAGCGAAATCTCTGAAAGCACACAGAACGGGGAGCCAAGCGATCCCGAAGGGCCCGAGACAGGGGAAGGAGCATAAGGGTCGGAGGAGGTACCTGAGAAGTCATCACGCGCCGCCACCCGACGCGCGGCCCTCTCAGCCACCGTCGGCTCGGGCCCGGACAAGCCTGTCCGGGAGTCAGCGAGACGAACACTGTGGCGGGAGGGGGGGCGGGGGAGGAGGCCTGGGAGCCCTAGACCGGCGCAGCTTGGAAGCCGCCGCAAGGGTGGAAGGGTCACCGGCGGCTTGCGCGAGACCCAGCGGGGCCAGGGTGTCCGGAGCGAGGGTGTAACACACCACACCGGGGGACCGTGGGGACAGGCTGGCGCAAACGACCATCCCCTCACTCCCGGAGTACTCCAGCTCCAAGGGGGATGAGGCCACCGGGGGGACAGGACGGGGCGGAGAGTCCCGGGGGAGGTTGGAGCCGTACTGCGCGATGTCGAGGTCAAAGGAGATGGGAGGATCAGGGCGGCAGCAGCGAGGGAGGTCCACCGGAGCCAGCTTAGTCGGAGCGCTCAGAGACAGGGGACGTCTTACGGGGAAGAAGGGACCTCCACCGGAGAGGCCTGCCATCAGCACGGCGGCCGGGCCACCTCCAGCGGCTCCCTGAGCGGGGAGAGGCGGGGGCGGCGACGCGTCGGTGGTGAGAGGTGACTCGGGTCGAGCCCGAGTCATCTGTCGAGCACTCATCATGCCCGCCCCCGGTCGCCACCGCCGGGAGGGAGGCTGGACGGGGGGCTGGCCACCGGGTCAACCACCGCCTCATCAATCTCCACCAAGAGGTCACGACCCACGCGGTCGAAGAAGAAACAGGGAAGCGAGACCGGGAACACATAGGCGGACGGACAGAGAATGCGAAGCCTGATCGCGCCGTGCCCCGCCAGCGAACCCAAGTCCACCTCCGTCAGCTTGCCAACTGCCTGAGAGATAAGCGCCACCACCTCCGGGGACCGGGCCTCGAAAGGGACCCCGTGGAGGCGCACCCAGACCTCCGAGAGAGTGGCCACCGTCTCCTGGCCGCCGAGGAAGGCTGGATGGCAACCTTCAGCTGGTGGATGGGAAGCGTGAAGGAGGAGCCGAGGGCGCACATGCGCAGGACCGCCA
The DNA here is from genome assembly GCA_030063025.1 of Avena longiglumis. Lineage (NCBI taxonomy): Eukaryota > Viridiplantae > Streptophyta > Magnoliopsida > Poales > Poaceae > Avena > Avena longiglumis. The sequence goes on along the minus strand of CP125974.1, from coordinate 2,853,784 downwards.
CCGAGGGGAAGGAGACCACAAACTCCGAGTCAGAGATGCGGCGGACCGGCCACTCGTGGCCCGGCAGCACCGCGCTGAGCTCCTCCTGGAGAAGGGACTCCGTCACTGCCACCGAGAGAGGGGGCACCTGGTCCGGGAGGATCGACACCCTCGCCAGAGTCTCCGGGACCGTCATCTGAACACCTCCCAGGTCGATGTAGTAGAATCCCCCGTTGACACCGTGGTCATAGTACTCCAGAGACTCCACAGGTCATGGCGGCCGCCAGACGTTGCCCCCCCTTGGCGCCAAGGGGGGATGGGCAGGGAGAGGACGCCCCGGCGTTCGCAGCGTCGAAGACGGGCCCTTCTTCTTCTTGCTCTTTTTCTTCTTCTTCTTAGGGGCCGCCGACGCGTCCACCCCAACCTCGTGGCGCGCCGGCACAACGTTCGCGGGAGCGGACGGGGGATCCTCCTCGCGCCAAGGCCCCACATCCGCTGGCCGCCCTCGCCAGTTCTGCGCCGCCTGGCAGCGGGATGACCGAGGCGCGGCCCCGTCCCCGCCCTCCGCAGGCGACGCGGGGCGAGCGACGGAGTCATCCACGCGACGCCCGCGCGTGGACGAGAGGGCCGACGGTCGGAGGAGGTCCGCGCCGGCGAGGCGAACGGCGGGCGGTGGCGGTAGGCGCCGAGCTGCCCCGCATGGCGGGCGGCGGTCGCATGGGAGATCGAGCGACGTGGTGGGGGCGAGGACCACCGCGGGGAGGCCTGGCGTGGCGCCGCCGGAGGACTATGGGGGCGGGACGCCATCAAGGCCGCAAGCTAGGAGCGACGGGGGGTGCGGCTAGGGGAAGGCGGCGGCGGGGGACATGGAGCAGGGGAGAACGCGAAGGGGACGTGGCACAAGAGGTTAGGGCAGGAGCCGGGGCCGTCTCCACCTGGGGTGGGATGGGCCGAGGGGGCCGAAGATCCCTGGCAGCCCGCGACGGGCCCACCGCGCCCCCTAGGCCTACTGGGTCAGTCCACCCACAGGCCTCGGCCCACGGGTGGTCCAACCGTCCAGCCCAGGAACGGGGCGGCGCTGTCCACGTCCCAAGCCACCGAAACCTTGCTGGGGCGCCGCCATGGCAGCGGCCAGGGGACCTCCTCCGGCGAGGCAGCCTGGCCGTGGGGGAGGAAATCACCTGTGGACGGCGGGGAGGAATGATCGCAGCCCGCGGGACACCACGCTCGCCGTCCGAGAGATCTCCATCCAGGCGGACCCCGAGCACCGGCTCCAGCGACCCCTCCGCCGCAGGCACCACCGAGGGGAGCACCACCGCCTCTTCCTCGACATCACCCCACGCGAGACCGTGCAAGTCGGCGAGGGCGGCGACTTGCTCCGGCGGGAGCGGATTGGGGGGCGGCGGCGGCGGACGCCGACATGGCGCGCCGATGCCGACGCGGGCACCACCCGGGCCCCGACCTTCACCGTGTGAGCTGGGAAGCCGATGGAGCCCCCCTGTCGCACAAACTCCCCCCGGCGGCGGTCCCGAGCGTCGACGACGACGCCGGCGGCGTTGAGGAGGACCAATCGGCCGTTGTCCGGCCGCAGGAGGAGCGTCGCCGCCGACCAACCCGGCCGGCAGCCGGCAAACACCGAGGCCGCCGACGCCCGCCAGTGAAGAGGAGGGGGGACCAGGGAGAAGAGCCCCGCGGACGACATGGCGCAGGAAGAGAGGAGGACCGGCGCGCCAGCCGGCCCGGGGAGGACGCGCCGCCGGCGAGATTCAGAGCCCGAGGGACATCCCGCCAAGGCCGTTCAAAAACCGGTCCACGATACACATGAGTTCAACCCAATGTTTCACAGCTAACTGAACTCACGCACAGAAGCATGCCTACGCGCCCAGACACGCACGCACACACGCTTCATGACTTATGCTAACAGCAAACAGACTCACATATATAGAGAGAGAGACGAGACGCCATGTGGCTCCAACAGCAGTGTGAAATAAGACTATGTGAAAATTCACTGGAACCTCCAATGGAGTAACTATTTAGAAGCCAAATCTGTTGTTTGTTTGGGCTGCAGCTTTTGAAAATCAGCTGCAGAAAATCTGCTGTGAAAAATCAGCTGTGAGAAGCAGTTGTTGAAAAAAGATTTGGTGTTTGGTAAGAATGTTTTTATGGCTGCTGTAGATGGTTTGGAACCGAAATGTCTAAAATGATCCTGAGTTTAGAAGATATTATATAAGTGTTGTTTTCAAATGAATTAGCTGTTTCTAACCCTTTTTTACTTAAATACCATGTTTAGTGGCAGATTTATTTTAATTTGTCTATTTTTTGGTCTAAAATAATTATAAACATATTTTTGTTAGAACATGCTCGAAAAAGCAACCTGAATATATTGCAGCAAACTGGATCCACCAAAACAGTCTTTTTTAACAAAAGACCATAGCAAATTTAGAAAATGATTCAAAGATTAACAAATTTAGAAAATTTTCTGCTCCTAATCGATTGCTCAGATTCCACCGCCACCATTCTTCTGTATCCACCGCCGTCGCCACCCCCACGCCCAGGCACCGCCGTCACGCAGTCCCCATGCCCCCAGGCATCACCGCCGACCCCGACGGACCTCCGCCCCAGGCCTCCCCGCCGCTACTCCCACGCCCCCACGCATCGCCGCCGACCCCGACACATCGTCGCCCAAGGTATGCAACAGGTGCAAGCAAGCATGCGTGCGTGCGGGGCCTCGCTAGTGATCGGTGCGTCGTCGTTAATGGCGACGACACCGATCGTGCACAACAGTTGTGCTAATAGCGACCCGGATTGTAGTTGTAGCGGCCAAGATAGATGATGATATCCTAATAGGCAGGCAGCAGGCGGGTCGCGTTTTGGTCGCCACGGGCGGACAGCGACCGCCTAGCAAGCAAGATGTTCGAAATCAGTATTTGGTAGCTAGCTCCATACAAGTGATCCATCCAAACTGTTTGAAATTAAGGCTTAAATTTTGAAACCGAGGTAATACGATTGTTGCTTCATAGTTTCGGCTAATGTGACCCAAAAAAATTCAGGTATTCTCACCTGGCTCTGGCTCTGGATCTTGAAGCACTTGAAAAGTGCAGATCGAAGCAGGTTACTAATTCAGGTTCCCCTGCATGCAGCATCCACACACACACACACACACAGACAGGGTAGTTGGCTGACGCCGACAGGGCCTGCCGTTCGTTGCATCTGCTGAGGATCGGATCGGAGAGTACTAGCTGCAGTTTATTAAGTACTCCTTAGCTGTGTTGGCTGGCTTCTTCTGGTAGTGCGTGCCCAACTCTAGTTTCGTGTACTGCTTCCTGTCGGCCGATTGGGTACGTAGCTTGTCCTTGAAGATCATATGTTCAAGTTCCAGCCCAGAAAGTACCGTAAACTGTTGGTTGCGTCCCCGTGAATCGACAGGGTTAAATCAGCTACGAACAAAGGGACCCCACTGTCGAGATTTCCACACGGCATTTTTTCCCCGCAAAAGATAAACTTTTTTCATGGACTATCATTTCCTTCACGACCATTTTGTTTCGACAGTGGCGGCGGTCTAATGATTAGCTAGCACAAAGCCAACCCCTCAGCTCAGATGTGCGGTTTGGGAGGTGAGCAACCAAGGAATCGACCACACCACAACATGCATGATCGGTGCCAAAAGCTAAGAGCATCCCACTCGGTGGGCGTTCTCGTGCCCAAATCAGGACATATTTTGGTCCGGACGAAACTAGCCGAGTTTCTCATTCGTGTTTTCAGACCGAGCTCCCGTGTTTGGCTAAAATTAAATAAATTTTGGTAAACTTTGGACGAATATAGGTGGTTTGGGAGGTGAGCAAACAAGGAATAGACCATATCCACAATATGCATGCATGATCGGTGCCAAAAGCTAAGGGCGTCTCCACCGGGAGACCTAAACGGGCGACCCAAACTGTTGATTTTTGCCCGAATGGGTTGGGCCGCGGTCATTTTTGTGGTCATGATCCAGCCCATCCGACAGCCATGCCCACCGGCGCGACTCAAATTATCCTATTTTATTTGGCCAGCCTAAGAGAGAAATGAGGTAGATCACGCATGGGTCGTCCCACTAGGACGTCGTATTTGACCCATCTGTCCACACGGACCGATTAGGATGGCCTGGGTCAGCGTGAGCAAAGAGTCTAAGGGTGTGTTTGGTGGGTAGGGTGAACCCAGATATTCCCTTCTCAACCCAGCTGAGAGCCCTTTTCGTTGTTTGTCGAGTCGGATCGGACCATCTTAGCTATGCCCACCTGGCCCCGAAAACGCCTCTCAGCCGGGCTGAGGAGAAAAGCTCAAATCGAGCTTCCCAACTCGCCCGGGCTGAGTTCATCCCCAAAAACACTGTTGCAATCCCACCCGGCGACCCCCCAGACCCTCACCCCCCCTCCCCCCACTTTTTCTAACACATTTGCCCCGCGACCCATCGTGGCTCCCGACTGCAGACGGCGCCCTCCACTGGCCTCCGGGTCCTCCTCAACTCCGACCGCCGGCGGCGCCCTCCTCGTCTCTCGACTGCCGGCCGCCCTCCTCTTCTCCTTGGCGCCCTCCCGCCTCCGGTGCCCTCCGGCCTCCTGCCGGCCTCCTCGCGCCTCCATGGCCGTCACCAAGCGCCGCCTCCTTGCGCCGCCAGAACAGCCAGCCACCGCCGCCTCCTTGCGCCGCTACTCCCCCGACGTTCCGCCAGGGCGCGCCGCCTCCATGAGCTCTGGCCACGCGCCGCCATGGTCGGATTTCGTGGGATGAGCAAGGACCCGATGGCTTTTTCTTATTCTGTTTAGGGACCTTTGTGTAAAAATTCGGACTCAGCAGTATCTGCACTCATACAACCCCACCAAACAACATCTCCACGGAGCGAAGCTGAACGAATACGGGCTGCCAAACGACCACAAAATGTGAACTCAGCATATCTGAGAAGGACATGTCTGAGAAGAGAAACACATGTTGGGATAACCCGACCTACCAAACACACCCTAATCCGTCCGTCCACTTGAAATTTCTGTACCATTCTTTTGCATGCAGAATAACATCTTTTTCTTTAAGAAAACTAATAGTCTATACTGTAGACGGATCCTGGATGGCCCCGCCAGGATCTTGAGTCTCCGAGACTTTGACTCTTGAAGCCAAGTGCAGAAGAAATTTCGCTGCATTATATCCAACAGTGATTAGAAAGCCAACGGCCGTTTGGCAGCACTTAGCTTATCCATCATCATCATGAGACTTTGCAAGAAAGAAAAATCCACTGAAACGCCCCTCGCTTTCTGCGAGATTGCATGCCTTCGCGAGAAGCAGTTCCACTTCAGATCCTTTCCTATTGCTTTCTTCTCCTTCTCTTTCCTCTTTTCCCTTTTAAGATGAACACGGGAAGGGGAGATGGGGTGCATCCATGATCCATGAGTATCGTATATATAGGAAATGTGAGTGTGGATTAACGAGTGTGGAAATGTTGGTGTGAACGAGTGAGAGGAAGAAGATGGTGGAAAGAGGTGGGCTAGGGATGCACGATTGAACCCGTTATGGAAAAAGATAAGAGCTGCATAGCTCACCATGATTTTGTACGCTCTACCTTGAGTGACATGGATGCCTCTTATCCTGCTTGACACACATTTGTTCGTGGAAGAACCCTGGAACCGAAAGATCATTTCAAATTTGAGCTGCAAAGGTACCAAATGCAACTTAGTACTATTTGCTGTTGCACAAGTACCAATTTTTTTTAGTAAGTCTGGATGCTTAACCTTGTTATATATAATCATACAAATCTTCGAAAGACGGTTGGTCTCACTCAAAAAGATTATTATCATAAACATTCTCAACTATGTATGTGTGGGAGGAACTTCGTATTTGAACGAATAGGCAAAAATCACTGCTTATATCATCCTCATAACCACAGCAGACAAGCAATCGACATAAATCGAATTACTATGCTATTAAGAAAAAAGATGGTGGAAAGAGGCGGGCTAGGGATGCACGATTGCACCGGCCATGGGAAAAGATAAGAGCTGCATAGCCCCACCATGGTTCTGTACGTTATTGCTGCTCTACCTTGAGTGATGGTGATGCCTCTTTGCCTGCTTGACCTTGACCCACATTTATTCTTGGAAGAACCCCAAAACTGAAAGATCATTTCAAATTTGAGCTGCAAAGGTACCAAATGCAACTTAGTACTATTTGTTGTTGTACAAGTACCAGAATTTTAAGTAAGGCTGGTTGCTTAACCTTGCTGTATATAATCATATGAAATCTTTGAAAGCAGTCTCGGACGGTTGGTCTCACCTGAAGCTACAAGTGGATACTTGAATAATCCATGTGGATGTGAAGTGCCTCCTACTTGCGCTGCACTTGCTTAATTGCCCGCATAATCATAGTTCAGTTTTTAAGTACCGATGAAGAATTATTAGCCGTGTCCCCTATAAATTGTAATGCCTATGTAGTTGACCTCTCATCTGATATTCTTAACCAGTTCCTACTTAGATTACTCTTAGATGGTTCCAACTAAACAATAATCGAATGGATAGCAACTACTACTAAGCATGCATGATCACTTCATATTAGTTTATATACCTATTGGTGCATCATGCAGTATTTATTTTAGGAGAAGGAACGAATAGCTAAAGCTATGCTAAAAAAAGATAAAGCGAGCATCGAAGAAAGCCACTCCTGTTGAACTAGAACGTACGGAGGGAAGCCAGATTAAGCTTCGGTGGTTAGGCTAAGCATTTGAGCTTTGGAGCTAACTAATCCTTGTTTAATCATCAAGTGCATGCATAAGTATGCCAGCTACCATCCAGACCTTAAGAAATGGAGCAAGTACATACACGCTTGTTCTTTGAGTATCATATATTACAAATCATAAGTTTGTATTTTATCTATTCTAGTATTTTTTTGTTTGGAAACGAGGGCAAAAGACTTGCCCTATTCCATTAATTCAGAGATGAGAGTGTCAAAAAGTACAACCAAGAGTTCGGAATACAAAAATAACTCTACCCTCATGGCATCAAATTACTCATGTGCTTAGCACCCGCTAAAACCCACAAACTTGCCTCTTGCTTAATTTTTTCTAGAATGACGGAGGGAGGGGCATTCTTGTTATTGAAACCCGGGCGTTGCGCTCGTTCCATATTTCCCAAGAGGCAAGAAGGGTGATGGAAGCCAAGTCTTTGCGCTTCGTCATAATGGGCCACCAAGAGGGTAAAGATTGGTTCTTCCATGTCTCAAGATCAACTAAGTGAAGACCAAGCCAATCCTTGATTAGGTTCCAAAGCCTCATGGTGAACCTACAATGAACAAAGAGGTGGTCCACGGAATCCGGCTCACGCTTGCATAGGGGGCAAGTCCCACAATTTGGCCATCCTCTCTTCTCAAGGCAGTCGGCGGTCCAAACTCTATATTCCTCAACGCAAGCCAAGCAAAAAAATTGATCTTAGTAGGAGCCCACATTTTCCAAACCGACGAGCATAGAGGAGACGCGGTGGCACCAAAAGTTGTGCCTTGTTTTTTTTTTAACGGGAAGTTGTGCCTTGTAAGTGGATTTAGATGAGTATTGCTCATTCTCGCTCTCCAAACAATATCATCCGCCATATCTAATCTAGTATGATTTGTTTTCAATCAAACATACTTGGTTACAGTTCTGTGCTTAGTTTTTTAAGACAAAATAATGTGCCATTATTATCACGGCACCACCAAAGGCTAGTCCTTCTCAGATTTTGGGTACTGTACTCATACGATTGCAAACACCGAATAAGATGCCTGACGGATGCGAATTACTATGAAGTAATAACGAAACTGGGGAATAAAACTGCCAGACTTGTTTTTGTGATTAATTTCTCATCGCCCTTTTCATAAAGCCAAAACTGCTTCCTGTCGGCCGATTGGGTAGCCTTGTCGTCCTTGCAGATCATATGTTCAAGTTCCAGCCCAGAAAGTACTGTAAACTGTTGGTTGCGCTTGCGTCCCGTGAATCGACAGGGTTAGTCAGCTACGAACAGAGGGAATCGACCACACCACAGCATGCCTGATTCTGCATGCCAAAAGCTAAGGTGAGCAAAGACTCCATCCGTCCGTCCGTCCGTCCGTTGGTTTTCATCCAAACCCATCGAGACGTTGCCATGCAACCAACCCTGAAATTTCTGTGTACCATTCTTTCGCTTGCAGAATCGGGTTCGAGCTGGCCATATGCAGACAGTACTACACCTTTTTCTTTGCGAAAATAATACTCTATACTGTAGACGGACCCTGGATGGCCCGACCAAAAATTTTATACGATCTCGAATCTCCGAGACCTCAGCTTATCCATCACCATCATCATCATCTTCACGAGACTTTGCAAGGAAGAAAAATCCACTGAAACGCCCCTCGCTTTCTGCGAGATTGCATGCCTTCGCGAGAAGCATTTCCACTTCAGATCCTTTCCTATTATTGCTTTCTTCTCCTTCTCTTTCCTCTTTTCCCTTTTAAGATGAACACGGGAAGGGGAGATGGGGTGCATCCATGATCCATGAGTATCGTATCGTATATATATAGGAAATGTGAGTGTGGATTAACGAGTGTGGAAATGTTGGTGTGAACGAGTGAGAGGAAGAAGATGGTGGAAAGAGGTGGGCTAGGGATGCACGATTGCACCGGCCATCGAAAAAGATAAGAGCTGCATAGCCCCACCATGGTTTTGTACGTTATTGCTGCTCTACCTAGAGTGACAGTGATGCCTCTTTGCCTGCTTCGCCCACATTTATTCGTGGAAGAACCCTGAAACTGAAAGATCATTTCAAATTTGAGCTGCAAAGGTACCAAATGCAATTCAGTACTATTATTTGATGTTGCACAAGTACCAGAATTTTTTAGTAAGGCTGGATGCTTGGTTGTATATAATCATACAAATCTTCAAAGGCGGTTGGTCTCACATGAAGCTACAAGTGGATACTTGAATAATCCATGTGGATGTGAAGTGTCTCCTACCTGCGCTGCACTTGCTTAATTTCCCGCATAATCATAGTTCAGTTTTTAAGTACCTATGAAGAATTATTAGTTGTGTCCCCTAGAAATTATAATGCCATCTAGTTGACCTCTCATCTGATATTCTGAACCAGTTCCTAGTTAGATTACTAGCTCGTAGATGGTTCCAACTAAACAATAATCGAATGGAGAACAACTACTAGTAAGCATGCCTGATCACTTTATCTTATATACCTGTTGGTGCATCATGAAGTATTTATTTTAGGAGAAGCAACGAATAGCTAAAGCTATGCTAAAAAAATACTAAAGCGAGCATGAAAGAAAGCCACTCCTGTTGAACTGGAATCGGACGGAGGGAAGCCAAATTAAGCTTCGGTCGTTAGGCTAGGTGCTTCAGCTTTAGAGCTAGCTAATCCTTGTTTAATCAGCAAGTGCATGCATAAGTACGCCACGCCAGCTACTAACCAGACCTTAAGAAATGAGCAAGTACATCCACACTTGCTTGTTTTTTGAGTATAACATATTATAAATCATCGTAAGTAAGTATTTTATTTCTTCTTGTATGATTTTGTTTTCGATCATGCATACTTGGTATGATTTTGAAATCTGTTCTTTAGTACTCCCTCCGACTCATATTAGTTGACTCCAATTTAGATGTATCTAGACATGTTTTTATGATAGATACATCCAAATTGAAGTCAACTAATATGGGTCGGAGGGAGTATATTGTTTTTCAAGGAAAAATAATGTGCCATCACCAAAGGCTAATTCTATTCAGTTTTGGGGTACTACTCATTAACTCACACGATTGCAAATGCAAATAACGAATGATAAGGTTTTTGCTCCCGGCCGCCTGATGGTTGCGATTTATTTACCATGATGTGACGAAATTGAAGAATGGAACTGCCAGAACATGCATCTCACCCTTGTTTGTTAATTAATTTATCATCGCTCTTTTCATAAAAGCCAAAACGGATTGTGCGTACGTAGACCAATCCTCATAAAGCCAAAGTGCATCGAACATTTCCCCCGATCCCTGGTTTCTTAATCACACACCATTGTCGTTTTTCCGAATGTGAGAGTGACTGACTGGCCGCTGATTTTCCTTTCCATTATCAAGTCAGGTTCAGGGCACGTCCTGACGCCGGAGATCTCGCTCGATTTGGATTTGGATTTGGATTGCGCGCCCGCGATCGACGTAATTGAATGGAACGGATTAGTACGTACTACCACAGTAGTACCACGGCTGCTCCTCTCGTCCGTACGCGTGGACTGTGGCGACGTTCAGAAAAGCGACATAACCGCCTCTGATATTTCCATCTACAGGAGAAAGCTAACCCGTCAGCTGCGACAGCGCGAAATATATACATGGCATCGCGATCAGAACGTCATGGGCTCTTACTCAGGCGTTTCACTCTACAGTGGCAAGCAGTGAAAAACCGTGTGTGACATAGGACAGTCACGACTTTCATATGGTGTTGACAGAGTGATAGAGGACACGTAGCTTCAGAAGAACATATGGGGACATTTGCGAAAACCTGAGCATCTTCGGCGGCCACTTAATTAACAGCCTCCCATGGTTTCCGAAATTCAAATCTACATGAACCTATCTTTTGAAAACATGCATGTCTCAAACTGTCCAAAAATTCAGAAAGATAAACTAGGACTCGCATCTGGAACATTCTATGTTTTACACAAAAGTTTGAGAAAAATTAAAATATTTTGTTTGCTTTCGTGTAAAAAGACAAATTTTGTTCCTCCAACATGACTGTTATATATATATTTTTATCCTTTTATATATAATTTTTCCCTAAAATTTGTGTGCAAACATATAATGTCTAGATGAACACATAAAAATTCATTTTAAATAGGTTCATACGCGCCCACGGTCCAAAACGCCACCTAGTAGTATTGGTCCACTCAATGTTGAGTAACATATTGTACTACGTATAGGTCCCCGTGTTTTGTCAGGGTTGTACCCGTACTTGTACATGTGTCCGTCTATATATACATGAGCAGCCGGCCCAATTGGTGCTGTGCAATCTCCAATTATCTTCCACATGGTATCAGACACCGCTTGATCCTACCCTAGCCGCCGCCCCCCTCCTCTACCCTAGGGCGCCGCCGGCCTCCTCCCACCACCGCCTCCTCGGGCGCGCCGCCACTCCACCTCCTCCTACCTCGGCGCCGCTGCCTCCTCCGCCGCCCTAGCCACCGCCCACCATCTTCCGCCATGGCTGCGTTCTCCTCCGCCCTCCGACGCCTTCAACTCCTCCCGCCCGGCAGAAGAAACCCTTCGCTGGCCTCCGTCGCCGTCATCCGCGACATCCCCATCGCCGAGCCAGCCGGTGAAGCTCTCCACCACCGCCAACTTCTTCCCGTGGAAGACGATTGGCTGCTCTTCCGCGAGTACGATCTCTCGACCACGCCGATGGCACCATCGACCTCCTCGCTTCGCCACGACCCGAGTGGCTCGCGATCGACGCCACCATCATCCGCTGGTTCTACCGCACGTCCAACGACATCTTCCGCACCGTCGCTCGGGACGGCGACACCGAACACGGTGTGGGAGAAAATCACCGCCTCTTCACCGACAACAAGATCCAGCTGGTCACCTTCCTCCAGCAGAGTTCTTGGCACCCACCGAGCCACCACTCTCGACGAGTACGTTCTGTCAAGAGCCTCCGACGAAGCTTCGCGACTTGGAGTTTCCGATCGATGACAAGATCATGCTCTCCACCGCCGGGCCGGCCTCGGCGAGGATCTCAACAACGCCGCCTCAATCTCACGCCTCACCACGCCTCCTTCGAGCAGGCCGCCGCTACTGCGCTTTGAGGAGCGCCGCCTCAAGCATCTCCGAGCTCGGGCTCACACCGCCGTCGCAGCCTCTCCCGGGCGCCCGGCGCCGCGCGCCGCGCCCGCCCGATGGGGCCGCCTGGCTTTACGCTTCGCCGCACTCCGCCTCCCCGCCACCGGCGGCATCGGTAACGGCGGTGGTTGCTGCCGGCGCTGTGGCGGCGGTGGCAACGGCGGCGCCATGGTGGCGCCACCGCCTCGCCTCGCCCACCTCGACGCCGCCTACTCCGCCATGGCTCGCGGGTCACAACCGTGGACCGGGTCGCCCACGCCACTCCATGCGCCGCCGCCCCCTACCGGCATCATGGGGCCGTCTGCCACCCATCGCTTTCACGCAGCGCCACCCGCCACGCCGAGCTACGACACCGTTCCAGCTACGGTGCCGCGCCCTACTCCGCCTCGCCCACGCCGCTTCGAGCTCGGCTCCGTGGGATCCCGCTCGACCGCCCTCGAGCGCCCCCATCATGGGCGTATGGTGGCGGCGATCGTTCATGGACACCGCGCCTCCGCATATGGCTGCGCACCGGTACCCTCTCTTCTTCTACACCTCCTCCACCTCCTCTCGCATCATCGTTGGCAACGGTCATGCGCTTCCCATTACTCACACCGGTTCCGTCTTTTCCTCCACTTCCTCCTCTCTCTCTCCACAATGTTCTTGTTTCTCCCGCCTTGATTAAAATCTGGTTTCATAAATCTTTCACGTGATAATCCCGTGATCGTGGAATTTGACGCTTTTGGTTTTCTGTCAAGGATGGTCGATTTCGGATGCTCCTCCACCGATGTGACAGTCCCGCGATCTGCACTCGTTGGTTCGCCTCCACCACCGCCAGCAGCCTCGCCTCCACCGTGTCGATCTTCGCACGCCGCCTCGGCCATCCCAGCCACGCCGCTCTCCGTCAAATAATGCAAGGCTTTTCCTTTACTTGTAATAAACGGATGCCCACCTGTGACGCATGTCGTCTAGGCAAACATGTTCGCCTCCGCTTAGTTCCTCCTCCACAAGGCGTCTTTTCCGCTTCAACTTATTCATAGTGATGTGTGACCTCGCGGTTTCGAATTTGGTTATAATTATTATCTTGTGATTCGATGACTACTCTCACTTTGTATGGACGTTTCTCCGTCAGAACCGACGTTGCCGCCACTCACCGCATTTTTCGCTTCCTCCACTCAGTTCGGTCGCCCATTCACGCCTTTACAAACCGACAACGGCAAAGAGTTCGACAACACCACTATTCGCTCCCTTCTCGCTCATGGCGCTTATCCTCCGCCTCACGTGTCCCTACACTTCCCCAGAATGGTCGTGCTGAACGGATGCTACGCATTTCAACGATGTTCGCACACTGCTCCACTCCCACATGCCTCCACGCTTCGGCCGGATGCTCTTGCCATGGCGACTCTCCGCCAACATCCGCCCGTGTCGCGTGCGTTGGTCCTACACGCCGCACCACCTTCTACGGTGCGCCGCCCACGTATGATGACCTCCGCCTTTGGCTGCAAGTGTTATCCCAACATCGCTGCCACCGCCACAAGACAAGCTTGCGCCGCCTCTCCCTTGTGTGTTTTAGGCTACCCCGCCAACACCAAGGGCTACCGATCTACGACCCGTCTCCCATCGCGTACTCACCTCCCGCACGTGTACTTTGACGAGTTGTCTTTTCCGTTTCAGCAGGACTTTTGGCGACACCTACGACGACGCCTCGCCCACCGCCCTCTCAGAAGCCGCCTCACAAGGCCGATCAAGGCCGCTGCCCTGCTGCGCTGGCCCGCCGGGTTTCCGGCGCATCCTCAAGGGCGCTTCGGCTGCCCGCCATGCGCTGTTACCTGGGCGCCGCCGCTTCGCTGCTCCTGGTCGCCGCTGCCGCCTGCGGCGCTTGTCGCCTGCTCGCGCGCCTGCCTTTATCGCCGCGCGGCGCCCATGGCGTCCCCGCGGGCGCTTCGCTGCCGACCAGCTCGAGCACCTCAGGCTCGCCGCCTGCCGCTGCGTTTCGCTTATGCTCACCCGAAAGCACGTGCGGCGTCTGGCGCGCTACCCGCCACGCTGGGCTCGCTGGGCTGGAATAGTGTCTGCCGATGACGGCGGGCGCTGCTGCCCCACGAGCGGGAGGCGCCCTTCGCGCGAAGCGAGCTGCCCACCTCCTCGCTGGTGCCCACTCGCGCCGCTATGCGCGACCAAGACCGCGCCGCCATGCAGAGGAGTACGACGCAACAAGAATCGACTGGAGCTGGTGCCCCGACCCTCGCGCCAACGCTATCACCGGCAAGTGGGTCTTCAAGCACAAGCTCGCCCGATGGTACTCGAGCGCCATACAAGGCGCTACTGGTCGTCCGCTGCTTTCGCAACGCTGGCATCGACTTTACGGATACGCTTGCCCCGGTCCAAACCGGCACGATCCGCACGGTCCTGCATCTCGCCGCTTCGCGCATGGCGGTGCATCGATGGACGCTCCAACGCCTTCCTCCATGGCCACCGTCGGAACAGGTTCATCGCCAGCCCATTGGCTTTGACGCCGAGCGCCCGACGCGGTGCTTGCTCTCGGTCCTTGTATGGATCGCAGCGCCCGCGCCGGTACCGCCAAGACGCTGCTTCAGCATCACGGCTTCCGCTTCCACGCGCCCGATGCATCGCTGTTCGCCTTGACAGGCAACGACATGGCCTACTCGCCAGACGCCGATGACATCATCTCGACGGCATCCACCGCCGGTCTTCTTCGACAGCTCACCGGCAGCCTTCGTGCTGAGTTCGCATTGAAGGACCTCGCCCGCTTCCACTACTTCCTCGGCATCGAGGTTGTCCGGCATGGACGGGTTCTTTCTTCATCGCCAGGTATGCACGTGAGCTTTCGAGCGTGCCGGGATGCTTAACCGCAATCCCGCCACTCCTGCCGACACGAACGCCAAGCTTTCCGCCATCGATGGTTCGCTTCCGATGCCCCGTTCTACCGCTCCATCGCCGCGCTTCAAGATTTGGACATTGACACGTCCGAGCTCCAAGACGCAGCAGGTGTGCTTGCACATGCATGCTCCTCGGGACGCCCATTGGGCTGCGGTGAAGCGGATTCTACGCTACATCCGTGGCACGATGGGCTACGGACTGTCGCTGCATGCCTCGCCATCGACCTCCACTGACCTCGTCGCCTACTCGGACGCGGACTGGGCGGGCTGCCCGGACACGCGACGCTCCACCAGCGGCTACTGCGTCTACCTTGGCTCGTCGCTCGTCTCTTGGTCCTCCAAGCGGCAGCCCACCGTATCTCGTTCCAGTGCCGAGGCCGAGTACCGCGCCGTGGCCAATGCTGTGGCTGAGTGTACATGGCTTCGCCAGCTCCTCTCCGAGCTTTCTTGTCCTGTTGACAAGGCCACGGTGGTCTTCTGCGACAACGTGTCTACCTCTCCGCCAACCCGCTCATCATCGACGACCAAGCATATTGAGTTGGACATCCACTTTGTTCGTGAGCAAGTTGCTCGGTCACGCTCGAAGTTCTTCACGCATCAACGTCTCAGCGATTTGCCGATATCATGACGAAGGGTTACCGCTCACGACTTTTCCCGAGTTTCGCTCCCGCCTATGTGTCGGTGCCGACCCTTCGACTGGGGTGTTGAGTAACATATTGTACTACGTATAGTCCCGTGTTTTGTCGAGGTACCATTTGTACATGTGTCCGTCTATATATACATGAGCAGCCGGCCCAATTGGTGCTGTGCAATCTCCAATTATCTTCCACACTCAACACAAAAAAGGGCTTCCGACCGACATCCAATTGCTTAAATTTTTTTTTGGACTAGCCCGGTAAAACACCGAGGAGCACACCTCTCTCCGCAGTCCGCACCATATATCGCTCTCGTCGTTTCTAGCCACTTCCTGCACACACCGCACACACCAGCGATGGCGCACAATAACGAGGCCTCCGGTAGCAGCACAGACGGAGGACTAGTACACGATCCTCGTCCCGTCGGACACACA
Source organism: Avena longiglumis (assembly GCA_030063025.1). Classification (NCBI taxonomy): domain Eukaryota; kingdom Viridiplantae; phylum Streptophyta; class Magnoliopsida; order Poales; family Poaceae; genus Avena; species Avena longiglumis. Next base: position 2,838,018 of record CP125974.1, on the reverse strand, counting down.
CCTTCCCGGCTCGTCACGCCATCGCTTGTTTGGACCGGTAGTCGTGCTCCGATAAAAAACGGTGGTGGACGGGATGCACCATTGAGGGCATCCTCTAAAACCGCCGTGATGGGCGGTTTGCCTCGTGCAATGACTTCCCGTAGCTCATCTTCTTCGCACGACCTTTTGCCTCGGTGGTCTTCCTCTCGCACCGCAACACCTCTCCAAGTCACCGGGATGGAGAGGTTCTCGTCGCCTCCCCTAGTTCTCCGACACTTGGCTCTAGGCATCATCTTCCGTGCGTCAAAGGTGGAGTTGCCACGCTCGCCATGACGGGGCCTTATTTTGTTTTGCCGGCCGAAGAAGAAGAAGAAAGAGGAGGAGCAGACGGTAACGAGCTTGTCTGGAGAAACATCAACCGGCGCTAAATCTTTCTTTTAGGGTTAGTTTTAGTTAAATTCATTGGGTGCGTCTAATTGCGAGACCACCTGCAACAAAAGTTGCTTTGTTGCAACTCCACCTGCTACTAAAAATTCCGGTTGCAACGTATTTCTAGCCGAAAATCCCACTTGCAACTCGCAACATGAATCGCGATATAAATCCAATGAAAACACGACATGACTAAGCTCTAACTTAACTCTCAATTGACCGAGAGTTACTAAAACATAAATTAATTCAAATATATATATCCGAAAATTTTAATGAAATTCGCCGGTTTCAATTTAAATTCATGTTTGTAAGTTTTTTTTTAAACGATACCATATTGGGGACACCGCGCGCTGGGGCCAGCCGCCAAAGTAGACCTGCGACGTGTGCCGACGCTCGCTATAGCGGCCATCCGGCACTATGCTATTAGGCGGGCCCGCTGGAGCTATTTGATCATGCTAAATTGATGAGCTGAAAAAAAAAATAGTTCTAGAGCTCTGAAGGAAAAGAAAAAAGTACACCGTCCAGGCCATTGTCGTGGACAAGGTGGAGCATGAGAGTGTCTCGTTCCGTGTCTGCCTCCTTCGATCTCATTTTCGATCGGTATGGAGAGAGAGTGCTCTCTGATTCAATTTGAGATGTGGTTCGTTCGAGTTACTGTCGAGGGTAGGAACAGAGAGATGTCGCCCGGCCAGAGTTGCTGTCAATCATCAATCAAAAAATAAAAATGGCGTCGCTGGAGGTTGCATATCTTCGCGACGATCGGGTTGACAATTAAGGTCGATCCTTCTCCCGGCGGGGCTCGTCAAAGCCTGGTCGGCGGCGGCAGATCGGTGCACGAGTAGTCGTCGTCGTCGTCGTCGTCGTCGTCGTCGTCACCTGATACACAACCAAAGAGGACGTGCAGAGGTAGGTAGGTACGTGCCACGCTGATTCCGGATTATTTTCTTTTATTGCGGCGACGTACGCGACGCGTATGTACAAGAAACACGGCCACATTTCAATGTTCTTGTGATTAACGGGCGAGTAGCCGGTGGTTTAACATTCAGTTGACCCTAGCTAACGGTTACGCACCAAGCACGGCCGGTGGTCTTGATTCCAACTGCTCCGCGTACGTGTCAGGTAGACGGATCTGGATCAAATCCCAGTAGTATTGTCAGGTCGATGCTCTTGATTGGCATGGCATGGCATGGCATGGGCGTACTTCTCTTATAGATGCCATGAGATGGTCAGATGGGCGTAGTACGTCCTTGTGGCAGAATATCAGAACAGCGTCACTGCCGACGTTCGGCGCTAAGATTTGTGCAATGATCCCTAGACAGTTTTGATTATTTTATACTTCCAGTGAAGATTTGGTGCACATGGACACCAAAAAAAACAAAGATCATATTTTTTATTTTCAAACAATTCTAAACAAAATCCGGAATGTATAGCCAATGATTTAATTTATCCTACAAACATATGTAAAACACCAATTTAAAATACTTTTATTATGAGCTACACAAAGTTAACTAAAATTTTCACGCTTACAGGATCCAACATTGACTATGCCAAGAATTTTTTTTTGGATTTTTTTATAGTTATAAATATGGTTTTCAAATTTTTAAAAAACTAAAGAAGCAATAGAGTTCGGGAGCCAAAGACACTTTCCGCATAATACCGAACAACTATTATAGTGTACTTTTTTTTTACTAAGAAAGAGAGAAAATAATGACTTGAGTCCCTCGAGCACATCAACCAAACCCAATGGTGTATTTTTATTTTTGACAAATCTGGCCTTTTTCTTGAACTAATTTCGCATCTAGCCCTTTTTTAGAAACTATTTCAGAATCTGCCCAGTCCGGTCGGTCCACTCCACAGCAGCTAAACTTTTGGCGCCAAAGTTCATGGCCGAGAGAATCCTAAAATCCGACATGGCAAGTTCAGCGTTAGTGGGATAGGCGCCGACCTCGGTGCCCTTCTGTATTTTGTACACATATTCGGCACCAATCTCATTACCACTAAGCATGCAGATAAAATCTTAAGGTCTTGTTTGGTACCAGAGTATTTGTGGGGGGGGGGGAGTAGAAGGGATAATCACCACCAAACCCCAAATCTCCATTTACTTCAAATAGTATGTTTGGTTCTAGAGTATTGGACTAATTCAATCCTCACCAATCCCCACTTTTCTCTAAGTTTTAGTGTATTTTTTTCATATCCAATACACTACTCATACTTGGTGGGAATTGGGGTTTTATAGGGATCAGAGGGGTTTGGGTGTAGGTGAGGGTTTCACCCAATCCCCTTGGGGATTATCCTCTCTAATCCGCACTAAAACACTAGTACCAAACAAGGCGTAATTGTTTTCTTCCCCACCTCAGACCACTGTGTTCTCCCCTTCCACCGCTGCACCGTTCTATTATGACATCCCAGGGTCGTTCCCTGCATCTCGTTCCAAGTGGGAAGTACTCGTGATGTCCATTTGGACAGGAGCCGATGTTCAAGCGAGGGATCACTTACTAGATATGACACAGGTTGGAGCATCGCCACCAACACTCTTGATAGCCCTCCCAATAGGCTTGTTAGGTGTCGGGAAGGAATGGGCTCCCAGCCGCCCTCCCAATATGTTTAGATGGTGTCGCTTCCTAAAAAACTGCCCGGTAATACCACACGGACCTCGACCTATATATAGGGAACGGCGTGGGAGCGTCGGCACACTGCATCACACAAGACCTGACATGCGGGGCCACGACAAAAACAATCGGTCAGCTAAGTTTATTGCATGGCACCCACCTCGCTAGATACCCATGTAGGAAATGGCGGACCTTCTCCACATGGCGATAGCGGGGCTTCATGTGGCAACAGTGCACTTCCCTACCTTAGCGCTAAGGCCTTTTTCAATGGGTGTTTCTTAGCACGGTATCATAGGCAAATTGCTTATGTGACACTATACTTAATGAAGAGAGAAGGTGAGGTTGTATCTTAGCTTAGCTACAAGTCTTGCATGATATCATAGGCAAAATACATGGTTAGCCTAATCACATGCATGCATGTACCCAAAATCATTAAATATAGATACAACTCTTAAGATACAATCCATTGTACTAGTTGTTTTTTAAGATACACCACTACCAAAGATAACAAGCTAAGAGACACCTCATTGTGAAAGACCTAATGCTGCCACCAGCTTGTCCACCTACCGGCCAAGACATATAATAAATCCCTCCTGACGCATTAGGTTTTTGCACACCGTCTTCCTCCTCCATCGCATCGCCTCTCCCTAGGGACGAAGCTATAAAAAATCTATCTAGGGTCAACTCTACGTTGTTACTCCCTTCGTCGCGGTTTGGATGGCGTTTTAGAGAGATTGTTGAAACCTAGGTGAGTGCTGATTGGGGCCAGATTTGTGGCAAAAACATGCGCCCATTAATTATTCGACGCCCTATTAAACGTAATTACTCAATAAAAACGAGTAGTTTAGACACATGCATTGGTGAAGTTGCATGCAAAAATTAATTCCTTAGATGCATGAAGTAGAAAATGGAAAGAAAAAAAGGACATTAATTCTGTAATTAAGTCTAACACGCCTAGTAGGAGAGGAGTTTTGGAAACGCATGACTTTTGTAAGACGTCCTCCAAACCGTGACGGAGGGAGTATTGTTTTTTCGGTTGTCATTTTACTAAAATAGACCATAATTATTACTACTTAATGAAGGGATTGTTAACTTGCCTATATGCCAGCTCTATCACTGCCTCTCCCCTTCCACTTACTACACCACCATGTCTTCATGGCGCAAAATGGCGACAAGGATAGCAATGGAAGAGATGGCTTCAGGCCTCACGGCCTCACCATCGATGAGTCCACTATGCGTGTTGTTGTCCCAGAAACTCGTTGTCTTTATCCCTACCTCTCTAAACTCTACGTGAGGACCTTTTCATGGCGTACTCGTCGACAATATCACGAGAACGAGGCCATTGTGCTTGTCGAGAAAGGTGTGTTGGTGCCACCGGACACCCTCCTTCCTAGGGTATGGAACATTAGCGCAAGCAGCCTTAGAGTTCCATGGCGGCGTAATGAGACCGACTCGAGGCGCTGAACGAGTAGCATCGCACCAAGCTCTGTGACGAGGAGAGGGTCGACTTAGACTGGGTCGGCGACAACAAGCTGTGCTTGGCCCTCTTCGCAAAATCCCGAGATGCGCTCGCCGGGGAGGAGGTGGTGGCATTTTGTCTAGGATGGAAAAGGCAGATCCATGCTTGCTTCTGAAGGAAGGTGACACTGGATTCTGAAATCCCAAACAAGGGCCCTCATATATCGCTGTGGAGCAGCATCTACCTCCGTTGCTCCTCAAAGAAACTAACAATGACGTCGAAGAAGAAGGTGAATGAGCATCCAAAGCTAGCATTAGTGGCCGATCATTGGGCGCAAAACGGTGCTCCGTGACACCGCTGACCCGAGAGCGAGCCGAGCCTCAATACTTCCCTACACGAATCCTAAAACTTCGTGCCAGCGGCACTTCGGGGATTCATGTCGGCTTGGTCGACGTGGGACTACGGTAGCAATGTCGAGCCCGATGCCAAGGAGGGGACTCAGGTGGTCTCTAGAGTTTCGACGAACATGGAAATGGTGATGACAATGGCGATGAGAACATCATCTCAACGATTGCCGGCGCCAAAAGTCTAGGGTTTCACTTTATTTTTTAATCAAATTTCATGTGCAATGTTTTTCAAACTAAAACCGATCGGTGGAGTAGCTGGGAACAACCACCCCCTATATGGAGGCAAGCAGTGCCGACGCTCCCAATAATGCTTGTCCGACACTATTGCCAGTCGCTCTATCGGAAGCACCGGTGAAGATGATCTTAGTTCCGACGCTCCACACGCATCCATCATCACTAGCTAGCTATATCACTTTCCCAGTACGTCCTCACATTACACATCAACAATGCATTGCACAACCGAAACAAGATAGATAGCATACATGCATCCATTCATTCACTTCTGATGGTGAGTAGCATCAGGACCACACAGGCACACAAAGGGCCCTTTAAGCTACTCATCCATTATTCAAGCTGAAAACATACCAATTTTTTTCCAAAGCATTGGGTCCAGGTGGTTGTGGCGTCGCCCCAACAGTGCCCCTATGTTTTCTCAGGGTTAGCGGAGTGCTAATTAATCTCTCTTCTACCAATTGTTTAGTGGTCATAATTGAAGCCTACGGCAGCTAGTCTAAAGCTAATTAAGACTTAAAGAATTTCCAGATGGAGACTCCCTGGCTATCTATCTATCTAGCTCCATGACACATGCACAGATGTTGCTAACAGTGTCTTTAACCATTAGGATTTGTCACATCGTGTCTTGCAAGAGGCTACCAAGGGCTCAGGCTGTAGTGGTAGGCTTTACAAACTTAGTTCGGTAGGTGCCTGTGGCCAGCCCATCTCGTGTTGGGATAAGATGCAGCTAATGAAACTTTGCAGAGTAGGGATAAAACTGCGAGGGAAATTCAGACCTGATAGGTGAGTTGATCGGTGGATTGACAGTTGCAGCGAAGAATGCACAGTGCCTGGCATTTAGAAAGATGTGTTAAGCCGAGATCTGGAGGTTGTTCATCCAAAAGAGATATGTATTATGTTCTAACTTCACCAAGTCACAATCAGTGTAGTAGCAAAGATTGTTCAGTTCACGAGCACTAAGCCGCCCACACTCCTATCAGTCTCATCTTGTAGTCAGGAGACAAGGGCAGAAGTGGTAAAAAAATACGAACACATAAACATGCATATACTCATGTGAACATCAAATGAAACTGATTGAATGCAAGCAGCATATTTCCATACTGAGTTTTCATATATATATATATATATATATATATATATATATATATATATATATATATATATATATATATATATTTCCATTTCTATACTCCCTTAAGATGATCTCAAGTGCTTATTAATATCAGTACAACCTTCACTCCATGACAAGTATTGATTCTGCTAATGTCATAGTGAAAGCAATGCTAGAGAGTCCATAGCAAAGTACAACATATATTTGTAGAATACTAGGCTTGATAGATACAGAGTATCTCTACTTTTTTTTCCGAAAAGGGGCCAATAGAAATGCTACAGGTGTCATCTGAGATTTCAGCCTCTACATATCGAATAAAAAGTCGCTTGAAAATCATTGTACGCAGCCAAGGATTTTATTTCTCATTGCATACCGCGAGTTTTCCGTCTCGTTTTTTTTTGAATGGTATTTTCCGTCTCGTTAGCACTAGACGAATCTAAGGTTTCTTGCTACCAATGGATTCTTCACACAGTGACCGAGTACAGAGCAACATAGAGCAGTTTCCATGTGAATGATCATGCAACAGTTATTTTCCGGGCTTCACCAAACCACAATTAATCATGCAGAATTTTGCCTGTAGCAGCGATGCTTCAGTTCATATGAATGGGTTGAGAAGCCACTTTCGGTAGGCATGTAGGGAGTAGGGACACACTCCCCTCAATCTAAATCTAAAAGTAAAAGGCAGATAATTGCTAGCTACCAGAGTAATCTTGAAACAAAAACATGTAATCTTGATGTGGAATTGTCTGAATGCAGTATCTTTATTAAAAGTCTAATAATTAGTCGACATTTCAGGGTAGACGATGAAGATGACTTCAAGTAACAGCCTACCAGTATGGCTTCTATTGACGATTCCGCTCTTGTCATACTGAAAGCAATACTGCAGCAAAGTTACATGCTTGTACAAGTGCTATGCTAGATAGCTAGTACAGAGTATCTGTACAGGAAGCTCACAATGTTCACTTGGAATCATGTCAGTACCAACTGTCATATCAGATTTGCAGCCTTACAGTTTCGATAACAACAGACCCCAGTTCTCTGCAGTTCAAATTATTTTTCATCCCTGGATTTATTTGTGGTTGCATATGGGAGCACTGAAAAGGAGCAGAGTGTGTGGTGAGAGAGAGATACAATAACAGCAGGGCCAAATCAATCCTTTCCTAACCACTAGGTCTTGTCTAGATGCAGAACAGAGGACCATTTGTCTGTGGCCATTTCATCTCATTAGTAGCACTCTATGAACCCATGGTCTGTTTGCCCATGCTGAGTGATTTACTCACTTCAAACAGGTACCTAGTACACCAGGTTCCATCAAAAGAGAGTCAAAATGACCATGCCATATTGCCATGCATGGCAGTGAGCACAAGTGGCAAGGAACACACAAGATGGTGGCATGGCCATTGAGTTGACCTGTGGCTGGCATCCAGACAGCAAGCAAGCACACACACAGAGGCAGAACACACCCATGTGGCGCCAACAGTTTACAATCAGCGCCATGATCAGCACTGCTGTAATGATCAGCAGAAGACCTGTAGGAGAAAGCATCTACTGAGAACAAATGCCAGTCGACGCCACCCAGAGAAAAGGAGAACCTAACAACCAAAGCACCAACTCATACAATCATTTCAGCACAGCACATTTAAAGGTCAGGATCATCTCCAGCTATTAGCCTATTACCACTACTCCCACAGCACCACCATACACCCATGCATCCAGAACCTTCAGATGCTGCAAATTCCAAAAAGCATGGAAACAAACTTGTCAATTTATGGTCCTTAAGCCACTTGTCAGTTGTCCATGTCACTGTACATGCACACATGTAACTTTCATAAGCAACATATATAGGCAACTTCTTGAGATGAAAACCATACTGAATCTGAAACAGAGTTGTTTGCTGCTGCCCTGCATAACTGAACATTCAGAGAGGAAATTCACCAACAATTTTGACTCTATCTAGTTGGTTCTGGATAGCAATTTTGACTCTATCTGTACAGTATTAATCCAGCTTAACTGGTAAGCAATGCAGCATGCATGTGTTGGATCCTAATGGCACCACCGAAAGGGAAAGAAGTGGACCGGACTGCCAGTGCACAGGCCGACCAGTTTTTTGTGCGAAAGCAGCAAGCGACAACTCATCTCTTCCGGCTAACGACGGGCAGTCCAAGTAAGCAAGCAAGCAAGCAACAAACTTTTTACTACTACTTTTACTTTCTTCATCGACACAAAATCTCATTATTCGCCATTAAAATAGCAAGCAGATCGAGCTCCGGATTCAGGTCAGTTACCTAAATGCGGCGGTGGTCGGATCGGATGAGCTCGCATGATCTGCTCCGGCGATGGGCAGGCACACCAAGAGGGAAAAACTAACTAAGATATGTCTTTACACCAAGAAAATTTTGGATTGGTTTGGGGGTTTGGATCGGAGGTGTGGGAATTATTGGTGTCGGCCGAAGGAGTTGTGGATCTTCTTGATGAAATCTTCGGACCGCTTGCTCAGCTCCGCCGCGCCGACGGACGGTTCGCGCGCTCTGGGCCGCGGCGACGGTGCCGGCCGCGGAGGCGAAGAGCGTGGCGCGGGAGCGGAGGGGGAGGAGGAAGCTGGCGCCGTCGCGGGGCGCGTCTTCTGCATGATGGCGTTCCACGTCGCGTCCAGGTCGTCGTCGCCGCCGCCCTCGTCGTGGTCGCCGCCGTCGAAGTGCTCGGCCGTGGCCGCCATGGCTTGGGGCGGAGGCAGAGAGAGCCCGCGCTCGATGACCGCGCGCTCCGGCACCTGCGCCACGCTCCGCCAAGCGTCGGCAGCGGGGACGTAGGCCGAAGCGGCGACGTCGGACGAGGCGGCGTCCCCTTCGGACTCCGTCGTGACGCACGACTCGGCGCCGCACGAGCCGGGCGATACGATCCCCTCGTCCACCGGAGACGCAGAAGCCTCGAGGTGCGGCCGCGACACCGGTGGCGGCACGCGGTACGCCTCCGCCCTGGCGGCCTCGTGCGGCCGCGACACGGGCGGCAGCACGCGGAACTCTTCGCCGCGGACGACGTCGGCGGCGGGCGCGAAATCCACCTTGCGCTTCATGGTTTTAGGGGCCGCCTCCTCGGTCAGCAGCGTGGGCGCTGGGTTGTGGGGCACCGGAGCCCACGGGTCCTTGTGGGCGGCGGCGTGGAAGTGCTTGTTGTCGGAGAGCTTCCAGATGACGAAGATGATCACGTGGACCGTGACGAAGAGGTAGAGCTTCCAGAGGAAGGCGTCGGCGCCGGAGATGAGCTGCGGCACCACAGCGCGCGCCAGTGACGCGGCCGCGGCTAGCGCGGCGGACGCGAACGCCACCTTGGCCGCCAGCACCGTCGTCGCGCCCAGCCCGCCGCCGGCACTTGCTCCGGCACGGAGCCGGGAGGAGTAGCTGCCTGACATGTCAGGTTGCTTGAGCTGGGGGCGGGGCAAAGAGGAGTAATGGAGCGGGAGGGGGCGGTGGGCAGAGAGAGGGGCAGGCGTGGTTGGCGAGGTGGAGATGGTACGGGGCTATTTATGGAGGAGGGCGGTGTCCATTTTTTTTTTTGGGAAACAAATTAATTACCCAGCAAATAATTTGGAAATTTTCGAATAGTGAGATTGTAATCATCCAAAATCCCTATACCTTCTTGAAAAATATTAACCCCGTACCGTAATTGTGAAGTTACCGTTGAAATGAGAATAATATTTGCGAGAAACTTTGATCGTGCCCAATTGGACCCTGATTTTGGTCCGATATGTTTCCATTTCTATGAGATTGTATAGCATAAATTCGATGAAAATACTATCAAGAGAAATCCTACAAGATCAAAAACAAATCTCCAGCTTGTGCACCACCATTTATGTCAAGCATTCATCCAATTCATACATGTTTTTCAGTATCTCTAAAATGGTGGAGGGATTCTGTAATTTCTGATATGTTTCCTTTCTACAAGATTACCTAACTAAAAATGCTAGGTAAGGAGTGAAAACATATCAGATAATATACCCTCTATGTGCGTTGAGCGGGCCATCTTATCTTAATTTCGTTAAGTCATCTAGATATAACAATAAAACATGATGTACTATAGGTATGTTTACTCTTATCTCTAATAAGTAGACATCATATTTATGTGGTGAGAGAAATTGTTGGCAAGAGATGATCTCTTCGCTAAGATATCACAATCATCGTACTCCCTCTGTTCCAAAATATAAGGTGTCTAAGGATTGGTTAAAAGTTAAATCCCACTAACTTTGACCAATTTTTTTTTAAATGTACATCTATATTGTGGAATAGACACATTAAATATATATACTTTATGATAAATCTATTGATATTGATTTGGTATTTTAAATATTTTATATTTTTATGTATAATCTTAGTTAAACTTAGAAAACGTTGACTTTTGACTAAACTTTAGGCATCTTATATTTTGAGATGGAGGGAGTACATGCCATTAGGGAATGTACAATGGTAAAGAAGTCCAGTCTTCTCTTAGCATCCACATCATCTAGAGAAGGTAATACCTATAAATGGAATAAGGCATTATCTTTTGTTGAACTCCCTAGCAATTAATGAGAACAAATTAATTGTTAGTAGGAAAATATATAGCTCAGAGAAAACATGTGATATAATTTATAAAACAGGCTTCTCTTATTTTCTAAGAGAGCATCCCTTACCGAAGAGAAGACAGCTATCTCTTTCTTCATTCTCTCTCGTCTAACTAAACAAAAAATCTAATGTGACAGGTTTAAGGGAAGGCCGATATGAGCTTACATGAGGAATCTCATTGTACATGCCCTTACTCGAGAAATATGAGCTTACGCATAGTCGTGTTTGTTAACCAGAGCGTGATGATATATCCATAAAATGTTCTGATTTTTGTCATGTTATAGGATAACAGTTTTTAAAAATGGGGTGGATTTGCAGCTATTTATAATGAAAATCTGTGAAAGAAGCCCACGGCCCCATTGGGGTGTAAGAGTTGGGCCTGACGGTGGTGACCGGCGACTGCATGGCGATGACCTGCCTTTGCGTCGTTGGACGTTGCTCCTTTGATGTAATGTTAAAAATAAAAGGCACGCGACAGCATCAACATATTTTTCTCTCACATTGTTGGTCCACATACGACATTAAGAAACACGGTGATCTTAAACATAGTCTTCTTCTCCGCCAGCGGCCGGTATGCCGACCATCTGATGGACAATTAGAGTCTGTGAGATTTCGAGTATCGTGCAGTGTGTCCACACCTGTTGCATTGCAGGTCAACTCTTCCACTGACAAGTACTGCTCTTAGTGTATAAATAAACCAGGAATCACGGTACGTATTCCTGGATCCAGATCCATCGGCCCGACACGCGGAGCACTTGGAATCAAAAGCACCATGCCTTTCTGCTAACCGTTATGGTCAACTGAACGATCAACTACTCTCACATGAATCAGATGATCATGCATGCCATCATTTTTTACCTGAGATTGTGAATACTAGACCGAGTACCGATACTGTACTACCCAGACTATTCATAGTGGGTAGTGATTTGGACTATGTAACATGTATGTGTTCTTACCGGTGTATCTTACTACCTTAATAGTGGATGGTAACATATATATATATATATATATATATATATATATATATATATATATATATATATATATAAACCCTATTCGACACCCAGGGTGTATAATAGTTATTTTGCACCCCATATAACTTTATGTTGTCATGTTTAGAAATTTATGTTTTGTATACAAATAATTATATTCATATTCATCCACAACGAAAAAATTGACATAAAAAATAGTTTATGAGTAATTATAGTGTAAAAAACACTAAAAATACGCATTTTACATCGTAATTTTATATGGCATGTAAACAAAAAAATTATGACATGTCTATATTTTCTTACGTTCTTCTCAACTCTCGGGGTAAGACAAAATTTACGCGACGCAAAAATAATATACAGTTTTAAAGATATATATATATATATATATATATATATATATATATATATATATATATATAGGGTCGCGCTATTTGACACCCAGGGTGTAGAATCTATTCTACACCCACCCTCTATCTTTACGTCACGTAAATTTTGTATTACTTCATAAGTTGAGAAGAACATAATAAAATTTAAAAATAACATAATTTTTTCTGTTTACATACCGTAAATAATTCGACGTAAAATACATATTTTTGGTGTTTTTTACACTATAATGACTCAAAAAAATTATTTTTGTGTCAATTATTTTGGTTGTGGTGATTATATGAACATAATTATTCGTATACAAAACATAATTTTTTAGTCTAACAACATAAAATTATGTTGGGTGCAAAATAACTTTTCTGCACCCTGGGTGCTGAATAGGGTATATATATATATATATATATATATATATATATATATATATACATAGAGAGAGAGAGAGAGAGAGAGAGAGAGAGAGAGACAAAAATTGTCTTAAAGATGTATGATGTTACCGTAATATACCTAGTTACAACAAACACCTCTCTTCCACCACCTTTTGAAAAGAGTAGTCATAGTGGGAGTAATTTGAATGGTAACATACATACCAGCAAAAAAATGATATGACAATTGTAATTAATGAGGAGAGAGATGGATTGATTACTCTATATTATATTATCATAACATCACACTTACCAATAATAAATAAGTCTATAAAACAAAAAAATGAGGGTTTGTACGAGATCTATGTTACTGTACGCTATGAAGATAATACTAGTAACTTAGACTAATAATAAGTTGCGTTACTTCCCACTGTCGCTAGCCTAAGTATGCTGGCCAAGCCACACCGACCAGCATATAAATGCATAATGGATAGGCTTGGACGACAGAGAGTAGACTTTGTGCTGATCCGAGGGAAACAAACGCGCAAGTCAAGTAACCGTTCGACGATCGAGCAAACAAAATAAAATGCCACTTTGCATACAAGTGGAGCAGTACTAAATCTGTCACGTTCGTCGCGTTGGTCGCGCCGTTTCACGCTACAGGCCGGCCGGTACACAAAGAGCCCGTGCATTCGCTCTATTGCTTAATTAGGATGGAAATGTTTATAATATCAGCCAAATTATGGCTGCGTTGGATGAATCATGGACCACGTATAGTGTAGTATAGTACCCTCTGTCTAAGAATAGATGTCTTAGGTTTTATAAATTTTAAATGAATCTATATACTAAATAATATTTAAATTTATCTAAATTTTAATAAATTTAAGACATCTATTTTAGAACGGATGAAATGGATAACTTGTTTGAATTCTCGCTTTGTAGCTAAGCGAATTAAGTGCCTTGATTGCCAAACAGACTCCATGCGCGCCTACGGTCTGGCATGCAGCATAAATGAGACCTCGGCATGCATGCAGATGCAGGCCACCGCCCCCCGCGGATCCGGAGCACGTCTCCGTTTTGGACGGATTACTTCGTCACAACACTCTTTCAAAAGGTGGTGCGGCCTCTTCCAAGAATTATCGTGGAATGATGAGCAACGGTGATGGATTTATTTTTGCGAAAATTCTATCGATCTATTAATAATCATCAACAATATTACAAACAGATCTAAAAATAATAAAAATTACAAATAAGTCGATAAACCACCTAGAAAAACCAACGCTTAGCATGGACCGCTTTCAATTTGAACCCTGACATGAAAACCTATGTTGTCTGTGCCCCTGAACTAGCGAATCCCGATCTAAATTGAATCCTGGACTTAATTGATCAAGTTGACCCATGGTACATTTGCTATTTCTTTACAAAAAAACTTAGATAATTATATAATCTAATCCTTTGGTTCCTAACTCTCCCATGTGCCCGCAAAAAAACTCTCCCGTGTGCGCGCATCCATGTTCAAAGCGGATGACGAGGACGGTGAGGATCGAACACGAGCGCATCGACTCCGGCCATGGTAGAGTGGTCGGCTGATCGCAAAAGGCGGTGAGGTGGTGCCCGGAGGAGAAGGGGAAGGATGCATGCTTGGATCGAGAGGAGTCTGCCGCCCTATGATGGTGCTTGACCATTGCCTCTCTCTCTTGGATGGCGTCGCAACGGCTCGAGTGCTCAACCATGTGTTCGCACCTTGCCTCTATGTCCCGAGAGGACATAGCATCGGGTTCACGGTGTTGGTGCTCCCATGCGGGTCTCGTGTGCTTCATGGCTCTCACAGACGGCATGTCTATTCCATTTGCAGCCATCTACGGATTATCGTTATCCCGGTACGCCAAACAAATTCAGGGTTCAATCTAGACTATGATTTAATAGTTTACGCTGCAAAAGATAGTGATTTGGATTTGAGGGTTTAAACTGCCGAGCCTCTACGACATTAGGGTTTAAAAAGGACTTTTCCTGCTTCTAATTAGAAGCTATGACTATTGCTATGTTGCCATCCCTTTTACCATCGAGACTCGTGCAAGTACAAAGAGTCGAGATTCGAATGACTACGAATTTAAAAACAACTATTTTATAAGTCAATCACAAACAGTAATTTGTCCTCAAACAGTAACTTTCCCCAATCGCCTGATGATGCTACTGAGTACCAAAGTCTCGTTGGTGATCTCCAATACCTCACTATCACCAGAACAGATGTCTCTTATGCATGTCAGTACCTTCATACACCCAGGACATCTCGTTCATCAGCTGTGAAGCGTATTCTATGCTACATCTGTCTCATTGCCTTATATGGTTTGCTTCTCCAGCCTGCACCGTCTTGTGATCTCTCAGCCTTCTTGAATGCTGATTGGACTGGCAATATTGATGACATGTGATCCACCAGGGACTATGCAATATTCTTTGGTCCTAACTTTATCGCCTGGCTATAGAGTCTTGCAGCAGTACTGAAGCTGAGTACAAGACGGTTGCTAATGCCACAGCTGAGCTCATATGGGTGCAGTCCTTATTGAGAGAGTTGGGTGTCTCTCAAGATCATCCTTCAGTCCTTTGGTATGACAACATCGGTGCTACATACCTTTCATCTAATCTGGTATTCCATGCCCGAACAAAACACATTGAAGTTGACTATCATTTTATCAGGGAACGTGTTGCATATAAGCTACTCAGTATCAAGTTCATTCCCTCCAAAGATCAACTTGTTGACATCTTCACGAAGCCTCTTCCACAGCCATAGTTTGTAGGTTGTAGACGCAATCTCAATCTTCTAGATTCTAAGAGAGGCTGATATTGAAGGAGGGCGTTAGACTCTGTATATGATAAGGAGTAGGAGTCCTTTGTGTAAACATATTATAACGAAACTTTGTTAATCCTATTATAGAAACTGACCCTGGCCAGCAGTCTGGGTCAAGGTTGTTTGCCCCAATTTCATTGTTTATCACTATTGCCTTAGTTTAACTTTTTCCCCTATACTCAAATATTATATATTCTTGGACCATAAAGTGTCAAAAACCCTTGCTCCATAAAAATATGGCAATGTAATAGGTATCAGATATGTGGCATCCGAATTAACCTTAAGATTAAAAATTCGACGAAATGGTGAAAATATGAACTTTTCTTATTTTAGGAAATGGTGAAAAAGAGTGAGATTTCATTATTTTTTAAAGGGGGCAAGGGTATGTTTCGGTTTCTTCAAGTTTTGCTCATGTCTAATTTTGATCCCTTGTATGCCTCTCCGAAACAGACTTTTGCCCCACTTTATAAATAAAGCACACATGTGAGACCACTGCTGGGCCAGACAACACGACACCCAAAGAAAGAGTTCGCACAGACAAAAATGCTGGGGCAACAACTACAACATGCCCAGAAAGAAAAGAAATGGAAGAAACATCGATACGATGAAACAAGGGTGGCCCGCCATCACGGCGTCCTCTGGAATTGTGCAACCACACACCTAATACCCTAAATCGCCCAGTGCTAAACAACACTTTCAAGAAGGGGAGCACCGTCGACACGTCACTGCTGTCCGGACCAGCGAACTGCCTGTACGGTTTCTCCCGACACTTGGAGTCGAGAGGACGAGGAGTATCCAAGACGCCCTTCAGGAAGGAATGGCGCCACCCGAAGGCGGCGCCGCGTTGAAGTCGGACAGACCGACAAGGATTTCTCCCTACCCTGTCCCCGACCCAAAAATAATCCGGGCAATTTAGAGTATCACCACCAGCTTCAGCGCCCACTAGCACACGCCAAAATGAACTTGAGGCCACTATCATCATCGTCGCATCGAGGACATCGTCAAGCAGCCCGCACGGTGGAAGCAAACGACCGAGCTAGGAACGACACTGCTGAAGCCACACGGGAGGAGCCCACCTCCACCACCAAGTAGTGTTCATCGACCGGACAGGGCAGCAGGGGCACACCAGGGCCAAGCGGGCCTGACTGGGTCCATATGGGCCTATAAAGCCCCCTGCCGCCTTGTTGCAAACGGGCGGGCCGCTGCTGTGCCATCCCCAACAAGAGCCTAGTCCCCGCCGCCATCCACAGGAGCCGACGCAGCTATCGGCGTGTAGGCTCGCCGGAGCCTAGATTGAGCCCAAGGGGCCTAGATCTAGGCCAAGAGAATCTGCCCCGATCTTCCCGCAAGGTGCCGCGCCGCCCCGCCAAACCACGTCGGCGCTGCCCTCCAGTGACCCACGGAGGAGCTCCGAGACGCGCCTCCCCGAGGAGCACCGCCACCAGACGGAGAACCGGCCCCGATCGTACCCAGGGGCGCGGGAAGAGGACAACCGGCGCCGCCCGGGCTTCGCCCCGCAACCCCTGCCGACAACGGCGATGGGGGGAGGGAGGAAGGGGGCGAGGTTGGGCCGGAGCGAGGGGGTTGGCCCCTGTCGCCCTGGGGGGGGGGGGGGGGTGATCATGTCACAAGTTTTGGAATAACATTTTCGAAACCTTCTTGTTTTCCTGTTTTTGCCTATATTTAGTTATTTCTTTCTAATTCATTTTTTTCAGATCTACACTCTAAATAGATTGAAACATGATTATACTTAAAACTTTTTTGTATTTTTGAGTGTTTACTTAACAGTAATAAATGAATAAAGAGAAAATTGATACAGAGCGCTAATGGCATATATAGTTGAACCTAAATACACCAAAAAAAAGGACCCTAATAAAAAAATGATAAATAAAGCCAAGACCCTGGTCGTGCAAGCCACCTTGTAGTAGTAGAGGAAAAGGCACAATATATATGCCACCGTGCTTTCCCAATTAATACGCGTCGCCTACGTCGTCTTGACCGGCCGTCCGAGCGGTGGACCGCATGGGAATCAGCTGGGAGCCTGGGAGAAGACACGTATACGACTATACGTAAGTACGTATGTCCTGGCTTGGACTTGGACGGACCCCTACTTCATCATAAGACGCCAACGTGACAACACATCAGTGACGAACGTACTACGTTTCTGTTCTGGATGGATGAGGTGAGGACGAGTACGACCGACGATGGCGTTGCACCGATCCGCCGCCGACCGGGCCTGATCGATCGCCGGTAGACCAC
Organism: Avena longiglumis; assembly: GCA_030063025.1. Taxonomy (NCBI): domain Eukaryota; kingdom Viridiplantae; phylum Streptophyta; class Magnoliopsida; order Poales; family Poaceae; genus Avena; species Avena longiglumis. The sequence goes on along the minus strand of CP125974.1, from coordinate 2,820,350 downwards.
CACGCAACCGTACCGTTTGACCTGCCGCCGACCAGGCTAGATCCCCGCCGGGATACAGGTAGAAAATACGCTGGGCACCCGCCTATAGGATCGACATTTTCAACTCTATCTAGAAGAGAGATGTCGCATCTCTCTTTGTTTTCATTTTTCCGACAGTAACTCCAATGACATCTCTCTCTCTGTTTTTATTTTCTACGTTGACTCGAACGACATCTCAAATTAATCAGAGCTAGCACTGTAGAGTACACAATCTCGATCGCCATACCAATCGATAAGGCAGACATACACAGAATGCGACACGCTCGTGCGCACCTTGTCCATGACGACAGTGGCATGGACGGTGTATTATTAGTATTTTTCAGAGTTCCACAAGTGTCTTTTTCTTTCAGTCAATTTTGTCATGAGGATTAAGTGTACGGATGAATTCTGAAAACACGATGCAAAGTTCGGTCACGAACGCCCGCACGTTCTCGCGAAGTCTCTCCCGAACACCAGCACAGTAGATCGATGTGTGTTCCATGTCCCACACACAGCGTATCACTGTAGAGTGAAACGCCTGACTAAGCACCCATGACGTTCCATAGAACGTGTCAATTCCTACATTGTGCCTCCGACTCGAGCTTCAAATTCTTGATTTCTTTTACAGCAGTGGTACCCGCTGCGTAGACAGCGTGGCAGGTAGCGTGTGGACGTGATGCTGGAGCGTTTGATTGTGCCAACTTTCTACACCGTCTAGCCCGTTGAGTGTTGCTCCTAAGGGAGATGTATCGTCGTTATGGTCGTTGTTTCTGTTCCTTGTTGTCTGGACACGGGCGTCTTTGTGCTGTTGGCTCTAGCTTTCGCTTTTTTGGTTTCTTCGATTTATATTGAATCTTGTATAGATGTTGTTTTATTTATAAAGCTAGGCGAAAGTCTGTTGTGAAAAAAATCCACGACGTTCTGATCACGACGCCACGTGGAGGAACTGGACGCCGTCGCAAGCTGACCGGCCGTACCTTTCCCGGTCCTCGGTGTTGATGGAAATATCAGCGGCGGAGGTTGGAGCGGCAGCGACACACTCAGTCCAGTCCACTTCATTTAATTACGTCGCGCAAATCTCACGAGATCACGGTGGATCCTCTGAAGGAATCAAAAGAAACCAGCCGTCACACTCAGATCAGGGGAAATCCAAAACGGTATAGCAAGCGTTTTTCGTCGAGGCACGCGATTAATAAATCCGGGGGGTTTTTTCCGGCGTACTTTGGCTTTACGAATCGGTCTATCAGCTGAGCATTCTCCTACTCCGCCAAAGTACACAAGGAGTTCGCCAGGTCGAAAGGGCTATCAGAAATCAGCAAGGGAACTAGCTAGGCGATGCCTAGCGCATTCTTCATTTGGCTCCTCGCCGCACAATCGTTCCGGTTCAACACGGTTGGCTTTCTTTGATGCTCCCTTCTTTATTTTTTAGCATGCCTTTATTCGTCGCTTCTCGTATAATAAATACTGCTACTAAGTGATCCACGGCGGATCCAGTATAATACTACTACTAGTTGCTTTCCAATCTCCATTCGATTATTGTTTAGTTGGAACCACCTAAGAGTAAGACGATTAGGATCTGTTAAGAATGTCCGAATTCTGATGATAGGTCAACTAACTAGTAGGCGTAAAAAAAAGGCGTTATAGAAAATAAGCAAGCGCGGTGCAAGTAGGAGGCATTTCATATCCACACGGGGCGTTCAGGTGGCCACTTGTAGCTTCAGGTCCGAGGCCGCCTGGGAGGATTATTCTATGCAAGTTGAACTAAGCGAGCCAGCCATGCATGCAAAGACAGCGCTAGGGTCGTAGTGACTTCCCAAACAAGTTTATCCACTTTTTGAGAGTAAGACAAGGAAGCTAAGCATGTAAATCCCAACTAAGCTAAAGAAAAACATAAGATCACACCGGCAGTTACCAATATAATCTCTCTCCAAAACTAGAAGATCGCATGCTGCCGGGTTGAACTTTTCCCCTAGGGTTTTTCTAGGGTTCCCAACTTTCCTCTCGTGCGCGGCGTGAGAGTCCCCAATTACCACCCTCGTAGGTTGCTTTGATCGACATGATTCCTCTGGGTTTTGCATTGATCTTGGCTCCAGGAATCGGTGGCGGACCATCCCTAGGGCCCCTCAAGTTGCATGGCGGAGAAAGAGACGGGCTCGAAGGCGGCGGTGGATGAAACCCAGGGACAATCTGCCGATAGTCTGAGCTCGGGAGGAAATGATGAAAACTCAGGTACATCTAATCTTGAGAAAGAGATTGAGGATAGGTTTGAAGGGCTGAATCTGTGCGGGGACGAGGAATCAGATCTAAATTTTTCTGAGGAGATTGAAGAGCTCATCGGTGAGGTCCGTTGGCTGGCAATTTTTAGGGTTCACACCCCCAAACCGTTTAGCCATGCGGCAATGTTCAAACAGATGAGGAACGTGTGGTCTTCTATGCAGGATGTAATCTTTAAAACAAAAGATGCAAATTTATTTCTGGCACAATTCCAATGCTTGGGAGATTGGAATAGGGTTATGGATGGAGGGCCATGGATTTTTCGAGGTGCTGCTGTGGTTATGCGAGAGTATGATGGATTCTCAAACGTACATGATTATAAGATTGATAAGGTTCCGGTTTGGGCAAGGATCCAAGGCCTACCTGAAGGATTAATGAAGAAGAAAGAACTAGCAGAGAAGGTTGCAAGGAAAGTTGGTGAACCACCTATTACTGTAATTGTCAATGAGGGAAGGATTAATCCCTCGAGCTATCTTCGTGCAAGAGTTCATGTAGAATTGAATAAACCTCTGGTGAGGTTTGTACCAATAACGCTGAAGGAGAGAAAGAAGTTCCCAGTGCGATCTGAAAACTGCACAGATTACATCACTACTGTGGTATAGTTGGGCATGATGTTACTGAATGTGGGGATGGTGTGCATGAACAGGTAGACTGCCAGTGGGGAGATTGGTTGATGGTGAAATTTGAACAACCGGTACCCCCAGATCGGGGAGGTGGCAGACGAGGGGGTTTTACTGGCCGTGGAAGGGGCAGAGGATGGACTGCTAGGATGCCTGCTGCATCTGAGGCGGAAGATATGGATCTTGGCGTTGCAGATCCACCTGGAATGCGGGGTGCTAGAAAAAAATTGGTTGGAAGTGATGGGAAAGTCTGACGAGGAGAATGGGCTTTCATCATATGCTTATTTATGAGAGCGAAGGTAGGAGTGGGGGGTTGTTGATGATGTGGAAAAGAGATGTTAAATTGAAAGGAGTGTAACCAATCAGCATATTGATGTCACTGTGGATTCTGGGACGGTTTGGCGTCTTACTGGTATCTATGGCGAGCCTGATTGGAGGTACAAGGATAGAACATGGACTGATCTGAGGAGTCTATCTGTGGGGAATAATTCTATGCCTTGGTTACTTCTTGGGGATTTTAATGAGATTTTGTTTGATAGTGAGAAGGAAGGGGGAATCCTAGACTAGAGAGGTTCATGCAGAATTTCAGAGATGCTTTATTTGATTCCCGCTTGGAGGACATGCCTTTCATTGGTGATCGGTTTACAAGGAGAAGGGGGCAGATAAGAGAGAGATAGGATAGGTCCATTTGCAATAAGGAGTGGAACGATCTTTTTCCCATGGCAGGATCAATCAATACAGAAATGACAAAATCAGATCATAGGCTGGTATTGGTTGATACAGGATATTTTGATGGGGTAGAAGCTCGTAATGTTAGTTCTTCCAAGAGATTTGAAGCTCGATGGCTCAAGGAGCCGTCTGTGGATGAAATTGTGAAGGGGGGCTTGGGACAGAGCTAAACAATCAAACAAAAAACTTATTGGTACTTTGGTAGATATGCACTCAGATTTACATGAGTGGGACCAAAAAGTTCTAAAGGGCCCTGTCAACAGGATCAAGAAGTTAAAAATTGAGTTAGAGGATCTAAGGAGGGGGCCGATAACTGATGAGGCACTTGGAAAACAACAAGAGATACTATCCAAGCTTGAAGATTTGTTTGAACAAGAGGAGATTACTTGGATGCAACGTGGGCGCGCAAACTGGTTGAGGCACGGGACAGAAACACTAGCTTTTTTCATCACTTTGCATCGGCAAGGAGAAAGAGGAATTTGATAAAAAAAATTAACTGATGACAACGACAACATTATTGAAGGGAAGGAGGATTTGTCAAATTTTATTGGTGGGTACTTTGGAGGACTCTTTACATCTGATACAGGAGACCCGGACCAGAACCTTCTGAAGAAAGTGAAGCTAAAGGTTACTTCTCAAATGAATGAGTCTCTCCTAGCTCCATTTACGGTTGAAGAGGTAAAAAAGTCCCTTTTTTCGATAGGTGACATGAAGGCACCAGGGCCTGACGGATTGCATGCTATTTTTATAAGAGATCCTGGCCCATGGTTGAGGATGACTTGGTTGCAGAAGTTTTACAAGCTCTAAATTCTAGAAAAATTCCAGATGGATGGAATGATACTGTAATCGTTCTTATTCCAAAAAATGAGGATCCAAAGAAGATTACTGAGTATAGGACAATTAGCTTGTGCAACGTGGTCTATAAAATTATCAGCAAGGTACTAGCAAACCGTTTGAAAGGTATACTACCAGAGGTGATTGGTGAACAACAAAGTGCCTTTGTGTCAGGAAGGATGATAACGGACAATGTCTTGGTGGCCTATGAATGTGTGCATACAATAAAGAATAAAGGGGGGAAGAAAGGCCTATGTGCGGTAAAACTTGACATGCATAAAGCATATGATAGGGTTGAATGACATTTTCTGAAGGCAATGATGTTGAAGTTGGGTTTTGATATCAGATGGGTGGACCTGATGATGGAGTGTGTCTCTTCGGTAAGATATCGGGTCCGTTTTAACTCTTGTGAGACGGATCATTTTACTCCTACTAGGGGGCTTAGACAGGGAGATCCCCTTTCTCCTTACCTTTTCTTGATCTGCTCGGAAGGATTGTCAAGTTTACTTTCTCATGCGGAGGATACTGGACTTCTGGCAAGGGTGAAGGTTTGTCGAGATGCACCCTCGGTCTCGCATCTTCTCTTTGCTGATGATTCGTTGATTTTGATGAGGGCTGATGAAGATAATGCAAACTGTCTAAAACAAATTCTGGATACATATTGTGCCTCCTAGGGGCAATTGGTGAGTGTTGGGAAGTCTAGTATTTTTTCAGCCCTAACACTGATGTGAATATGAAAGTGCAGGTGTGCACTATATTGGACATAATGACTGAGGCTCTTACATATCGTTATCTGGGCCTACCGCTTCTAGTAGGTATGGATTGGAGCGACTGCTTCAAATACCTGGTTGAAAGAGTTCTGAAAATTATTAGTGGGTGGAAGGAAAAAATTCTCTCAATGGGAGGGAAAGAAGCTCTTCTCAAGGCAGTGGCACAAGAAATACCAGCATATGCAATGTCTGTATTCAAGATTCCGAAGAATATATGCGAAGGAATCGCGGATGCAATAGCGCAGTTCTGGTGGGGTGATGATGTCAGTGACAAGAAAATGCATTGGTGTACGTGGTGGAAATTATGTGTCCCAAAGATGATAGGTGGAATGGGTTTTCGTGATCGTCACTGTTTTAACCTGGCAAGGTTGGCAAAACAAGTACGGCGTCTTCTGCGGGAACCTGAATCTTTTTGTGCTAGGGTTTTGCGAGCGAAGTATTATCCTGATGGTCAATTGCTACAAGCAAAAATGTAGAGTGGATCTTCCTTCACGTGGCAAAGCATACTTGCTGGTATACAAACTTTCAATAGAGGTTGTATATGGCGGGTGGGAGATGGTACCCAAATTGACATCTGGGTAGACTCTTGGATACCAAACAACTGGGATGGGAAGGTAATCACACCGAGAGGTAACGTTATTTTGTCGAAGGTTGCTGATCTCATTAGCCCTATCACCGGATGCTGGGATGAAGAATTGATAAGAGAAATTTTCTTCTCAATAGATGCAAACCGAATACTTGCTATACCTCTGTCAGTTCATGGTTTGGAGGATTTTGTTGCCTGGAGATACACGAAAAACTCCTTATTCACGGTTAGATCGGCCTATCATGGTGAGTGGAAACACCAATTTGCTATGAAGGAGAACGGTGCTCGTTTTTCGGGGCAATCGTCAAGTAGCAAGGTTTGGGAGATACTTTGGAAGTGCTCGGTACCGGCAAAGATAAAGATTTTTTCTTGGAAATCTTTACATGGAATTCTTCCGTGTTTTGGTGTCTTAGCTAATAGACATATCCCTGTCTCAAGTCAATGCACACGTTGTTCAGTATTTTGTGAGGATATAGCACATGTTTTATTCAGCTGTGAGTATGCTAGGAACATTTGGAGAAGGCTTGGCCTCATAGATAAGATTGATGAGGCTCTTCTTATTGATAGAGCAGGTAGTGCGGTGCTTGAAGAGCTTATTTTGAAGAATAAAGATGGGGACGTGAGAGAATTAGTCTTGACAGCAACATGGTATATTTGGTGGATACGAAGACAGCTTGTTCATGGGGAGAAGATTCCAACCGATCCAATTGCGAGTATGTCAATTCGTACTATCACATCAAGCTATATAAAGGCTTTACGGAAGAATGTAGCGCCAAGAATTAGCACCTGGGAGAAACCAAGAGAGGGCTTTGTTATGATAAATGTTGATGCAAGTTTCAACCCGGATAATTTTACAGGTGGACTAGGTGTGGTTATCGGAGATGATAGGGGTAATTTCATTGCAGCTTGCAATAACCCAATTGTTTATGCTATTGACTCAAACACTTTGGAAGCACAGGCTATCTGTAGAGGATTATGTTTAGCAAAAGGGGTGGGGTGCTCGAAGATCGTTATCCAATCTGACCGCTTACAAGTCATTGAAGCTCTTCAATCGGGAGACTTTACGTCAACGGCAGCGGTGGCATACTATGATGATATATATGTTCAAGCATCAACATTTTCTGCTTGTGTCTTTAGCTTTTGTAATAGGGAAGCTAATAGTGTGGCTGATAGCCTCTCTAGAGTTTTGGATGCACAACCAAATGTTTGGGTTGATGATCCACCTAGTTTTATTCTTTCCCTGTTATTGGATAATGTATCTGTGCTTTGATTAATAAAGTCTGCAACAGGGCGGAGACCTGTTGTTTCCCTCAAAAAAAAAAGGAAGCTAAGCATGTATGTCTTACTATATGCTTCCTCCATTTAGAAATATAATACGAGGTTCTAGCTTTCTGAATCGAATGTATTTAGACGTCTTTTAGTATATAGATTCATAGAGGTTCAGAGTGAACATTTACACTAAAAAACTTATAGATACATTTATTTTAAAAAAAGTAAAATGTCTTATATTTCAGAACTTAGGGAGTAGTACTAGCTAAGTCTAGCACTTTGCAATAGCACATGCCAGTATTGAGTTGTATTATATAGACCAACCAGTTCAATCCAAAAATAACCTCCAACGTGCAATTTGAATGTGGTGTTTTGAACACAGACCATATATCTTGGCTTGAAATGATCTTGGAGTGTTCTTGCATGAATGAATGAATGGATGATGGTCTGTGACTGGCAGGTAGCCCGATCCCCATCACTCAACGCAGAGCAACCATAAGCATTAAACCAATTGCAAAGTGGGTGCATATATATATATACTTGGTGGGGCTAAGCCTGCTCTTATCTTTCTCCGTGGCCGGTGCAATCGTTTGAATAGTTGGTCCATGAAAGCAAAGCTACCGGTGCATGTCTGATCTTAAGCATATCACACCGCCGAACGTCGGCGGTGGTACTGCATCGTTCCTCTCCGCCAGCGGTATATATGCCGCCCATCTGATGGCCAATCACTACTCGATCTGGTTTGGCAACAGAGTCTGTACGTACGTGAGATTTGGAGTATCGTGCAGCAGCGTGTCCACACCTGTTGCAGGTCAAACCACTGACAAACAATGCGTATTGTAAACCTGGGAACGCCGTATTCCTGCATCCGGATCCGTCGACACGCGGAGCAGTTGGAATCAAAAGCACCATGCCCTTTCTGCTAACCGTTACATATGGTCAACTGAATGACGACTAACCACCGACCGCTCTCACCTGTAGTATCAGATACTAGTAATGAACATGCCAGCAATTTTTACCTAAGATGATTGCGAATAGTACCCAAAATATACTGTCTTTGCCGACGATCGACCACACCAATGGATAGGCTGCTAGCTAGCTTGGACAGAGAGTAGATCGACTTTCTGCTGATACTGTAACGCCGGTTCGAGTGAAAAGGTGCTATGCTTTGAATCGTTAGTGAAATGTTCACACGGTATGGAACCGATTTAACCAGCAATGATGGGACCCAGCTAAAAAGAAAAGCACATTTTTTCTTCCTCAAACTCGTTCGTTTCCATGCAGGAGACTTACCATTCCCTTCGCGTGCAGCAAAAAAGCGAACCAAAAACTTGAACCGATTCTTTTTGTCAGAGGCATTGAACCGATTCTTACCAATACTCTGCACTGTATAGAACCGGCTCAAACTTCTCTAAGAATTGCTTTTACACCACAGTGTGGCTGGTCTAAGCGCGCGCAAGCCAAGCAATGAAAATATGGCTGCGCTGAATGAATCAGGACTACGTCTCCATGCGCGCGTACGCGGTGAGGCAGGAGAAATATATGAGACCTCTCTGTCTTGTTTAATCCGTCGCCTTCCTCGGCATGCCCGCGCGCGCTCGCGGGGCATGCGGATCAGGAGCACGTCTCCGTCCGTTTTGGACGTACGGATCCCTTCGTCCACAACACTCTTTCAAAAGGTGGCGCCGGTGCGGCTAGGGTGTCAAGTGGGATCGCTTTCAAATCCCATTGTTTTCATTGCAAGATTTGGTGTAAAAATTTACACCAAATCTCGACAAACGAATCTGGATTGCGATCCCACCGACACCTAGTCTGACCTCATCGACCGATTATTCATCGTATCAGATAGATGATCGTCCAAATGAATTATCATGGAGTGGGCTAGGGTAATATGGCTTCTTTTAGTAGTCGAGAAGAGAAACCAGCGCTTACCATAGACTGCATTAATCTCTTTTCCATTCAACTAGTAGTATTTTCCATGCTCACTTTACTCTTAATATAAAATCAAAAAATGTATTTTTTTTCCAGTTTTATTAGTACTTCTATTTCAAACACTGAACTCGTAGAGGCTCGGAGGTTTGAAACCCTGGCATCGAAATCCCCTGTCACTTGTACCTTCAACTAGATAATTATCCAATCCAATCCTTTGGTCCCTGACTCTCTCCCGCATGCGCGCACCCATGTTCAAAGAGGCTGACGAGAACGGTGAGGGCCGAGCATGAGCGCGTTAACCGTGGCCGTGGGCGAGTGGTCGCAGAAGGCGGCGAGGTGGTGCCCAGAGGAGGAAGGGAAGGTGACACGCTTAGATCGAGAGAAGGAGTTTGCGGCCCTAAGATGGTCCTCGATAATTGCCTCTCCTTGGACTCCGTCATATCGGCTCGAGTGCTCGACCATACATCTGCGCCTTATTACCTCTCCGTCCTAAAAGGTATATATATATTTTGGTTTCACTACTTCTAGGTAAAAAGTCTATTTTAAACCTTAAGCTCATAGAGATTCGACGTTTTAAACCCTATGACGCCGAAATCCCAGTTGTTTGTATCCTGAATTATTGAATGCCGGTCTAAATTGAACCCCCGGTCTGTTTGATCAAGTTGATAGATGCCATGTGGAAAATTGTTTTACAAAAAAAACCCTAAATAATTATCTGTTTCAATCCTTTCGTGCCTAACTCTCTCGTGTGGGTGCATCCATGTTCAGACGCGACGATGGCCCCAGCGAGGATCGTGAGGATCGAGAAAGAGTGTATAAACTGCGGCCATGGGCGAGTGGTCATAGAAGGTGTTGAGGTGGTGCCTGTAGGAGAACGGGAAGGAGGTGCGCTTGGCTCGAGAGAAGGAGTCTGAGGCCCTACGATGATGCTCGAACATTGCCTCTCCTTGGACGCCATCGCAGCGGCTCGAGTGCTCGACCACGAGTCTATAGCTTGCCTCTCCTATAGGTTTTTGATTTGAGTGTTCAAACCACCGAGTCTCCACGCGATTAGGGATCAAAATGGACTTTTTCTTACTACTAAGTAGAAGCTATAACTATAACTATACCACCATCCCTTTTACCATTGAGACTCGTGACGACAGTATAAAGAGTCGACAATGGAATGACTATGAATTTCAACTGAGAAACAACTATTTTATAAGTCGGCCACAAACAGTAATTTGTCCTTGAACTATTTCCTTAGTTTAACTTTTGCCCCTCAACTATAATATTTTATACTCTTGGACCCTTAATTGTCAAAAGCCCTTGCTTCATAGAAAGATGACAATCTAATGGGTATCGGCATGTGGCATCCTAATTAGCCTATAGATTAGAAATTCAATGAAATGGTGGAATATTGAATTTCTCTTGTTTTGGGAACTCGGCTGACATGAAAAAGAGTGAGATTTAATTATGTTTAAAGGGGGCAAGGGTATGTTTCGGATTCCTTCAACTTTTTCTCATGTCTAAATTTGATTCCTTAAATAGCTATCAGAATTTTTTGGCCCCTCGCGTGATAGAAGGGCCTAAAATTTTGCAACCTTCTTGTTTTCTTTTTTTCTCCTACAATTAACTATTTCTTTCTAGTAAAACTGTTTCGTTTTTTTAAATCTACACTCTTTATTGATACAGCCTAAAGATGGCATATAATTGAACCAAAATAGACAAAAAAAAAGGACTCCATCCTTCACCTCCAAGGAGTACGAGGACGAGATTAAGGTTTCCATGCCCCTCTCTTGTGGGCTTTGGGCCATGGAGGCAGGGTGGATCTTGGTCCCCGTCGGTTGGAGGGCTCCGTTTTCCTGTTTTTAGTTCAAAGCTTGGTAGGGGCGGACCTCGGGTGGTGGCGGCGTCTTCTTCTTGAATAAAGTGTTCCCGGCCTCAACCCAATCTCGACATCGGCGTCGAGAAGCTTGTGGGAGTGGTGTGGTCCTCAAGAACTTCTTTTCGCCGGGGGAATCTTCGAATCGTCAAGAAGCTCATTGGTGGTTCATCCGTCTTGTTCGTGTTCAGGACGGATGTGGTCTTCTAGGCAATTTCCCTGTCCACATAGATCGGCTCTGCTGGGAGGAGCTATAGGGATGGCGCGCCATCGATACGGTCTGGAGGTTAAAACGAAGGTCATCTTTCGATATAATTCCTGTTTTTGTTGACGTGTTTTGCACCGTTCCTATATATATATGCCAACTTGTGTTTTTAGAGAAAAAGGCACTAATATGCCACCGTGCTTTCCCAATACGCGTCGCCTACGTCGTACGTCTTGACCGGGCGTTCGAGCGGTGGACCGCATGGGAATCAGCCGGGAGCCTGGGAGACACGTACACGACTATGCGTACGTACGTACAGTATGTCCTGGCCTGGACTTGGACGGACCCCTAGCTACTTCATCATCATAAGACGCCAACGTGACAACGTATACAGTGACGAACGTACTACGTTCGTGTTTTAGATGAGGTGAGGTGAGGTCGACGATAGAGAGGTGCACCGATCTGCCGCCGACCATCCAGGCCGGCCTGATCCCCGGGAGGCCGGGACGGGGGAGACCGCCGAGCACCCGTGCTGTTCGATCGGCGGCCGACCATCCAGGCCTCATATCCGGGAGACTGGAGGATCGACACTTTCAATTCGTGCGACACGGAATGCGACACGCTCGTGCGCACCTAGCTAGCTTGTCGACGACAGTGGCATGCATGGACGGTGCAATTTTTCCAGAGTTTCAGAATTGTCTTTTCTTCCGGTCAATTTTTTTCAGCAGGAATTAATTAAGTGCACGAACTAATTCTGAAAACACGAGACAGTGTCCGGCCGCACGTTGTCGCCAAGTCACTCGTTAACACCAGCACAGTCGATGTTAATTCTAAAGTTTTTAATTCTATAATTTTTATACTATATTATTTATATTTTTTTGTTCAAATTGACAACCTAGTTATCCGCGCGGGACTTATAATTCCAAACGGAGTGACTTACTACATGGTCCCTCCATTCAGAAATATAATACGTTCAAGCTTTCTAAATCGAATGTCTAGTCGTCTTGTAGTGAATCGATCACCATCACTCAAGGTAGAGCTAGCTGCCATAAGTATTAAACCAATTGCAAAGTAGGTGCATATATACTCGGTGGGGCTAAGCCTGCTCTTATCTTTCTCCGTTGGCCGGTGCAATCGTTCGAGTAGTTGGTCCATATACAGTACGACATTACAGAAAAGCAAAGCTACCATGTGATCTTAGACATATCAAACCGCCGAACGTCGGCAGTGGTAGTGGTACATCATTCCTCTCCGCCAGCGGCTTATGCCGCCCATCTCATGGCCAATCGCTGCTATGGTTTGGCAACAGAGGAGTACGTGAGATCTCGAGTATCGTGCAGCAGCGTGTCCACACCTGTTGCCGGTCAACGTACTCCCCCACTGCAGACAAATACTCGGGATCACCCTGCTACTTATTCGTCGAAACCGACCAGATCTGTCGACCTGACTCACGCGGAGCTAGCAGTTGGAAACAGAAGCACCATGATGCCTTTCAGCTAACCGTTAGTACATACGGTCAGAGAGAGTAGACTTTCTGCTGAAATGAGGGAAAGTAAAATGCCACTGTGCTATGTGCATACAAGTGGAGCACTACTTAATTTTGCCACGTTCGTCATGCGCGTTGGTACAAAATGCACACCCGTGCATTGCTTAATTAGGATCGAAATGTTAATTATGAACCAACCAAAATTATGTCTGCGCTGGGTGAATCACGGACTACCTAAGTGTGGATAATGAACTGTACAACCTGCAGTTTGAATTCTCGTTTCGTAGCAAAGCGAACCCTGCTGGTGCCTTTGCAAAACAATCTCCATGCGTACGGTAGGGTCAGGCAGGAGAAATAAGGAGACCTCGGCATGCATGGCCGCGCACGCGCGCGCGGGAAAGGTGGCCTTGCGTGCATGCGGATCAGGAGCACGTCCCGTCCGTTTTGGACGGATCCCTTCGTCCACAACACTCTTCCAAAAGTGCTGATGCCTGATCGATTCATCCATCGTCGTACTCAAACGATCGTCTGGATGAATTATCAGGCAGTGTGCGGGCGTACTGTCTACACCGCTATCGACGAGACGCTCCGTCAAGCAGATGCGATACGCCATGAGGAATTCATGAGGAGGGCGGAGGCTGACGAGATTGTCGACCTCGAGTCCAACACGGAGGAGGACGGCGACGTTGTGGACAGCGCCGATGGAAAAGACGATTACAGCAGCATAGTTGATTAGGATGGCACGGAGTCGGAGATACAGAATCGCCCTCCCAATATTATCTATGTATGTGAATAGTTGAAATAAATTGAATATATAAACTATTGGGAAGGGCGTGACGAAGAACGATTCTCCCCTTAAACTTAAAAATAGTCGGCGCCTCACCATATGGACTAAAATCTATTACCGCCGGAGCCCATATAAGGAGGCCGAGTGAAGATGCTCAATCACACTGACGAGACGACTCCACAACACTTCAGGTTCCATTACACTTGTGCCGCTAGAGGAAAATAATAATTAACCGTTCAAAAAGATTGTTGCTCCATCCATTATTATTTATTAAATTGTTTTTATTGGTTACGTATCAATTTGGAAACTACGTAAGAGCAAAGATTGTTGAAATTTATAGAGTGAGATTCGAAGAGACCACTCGAGAGTCTACCAAAAAAGTATTTAAATATTTTGGAAATATTTTATGTTTATTTCTAATCATCCAAATTAATTAACTTAAATTTATTAACATACGAAGTTATCGAGCACTAAAACATGTCTACATACATTCGAATTTAGACAAATTTAAGTTATCATAAATTAAAAAATATTAAAAAACCGTAGCAACGCACAGGCATTCACTAGTATTAGAGAGAAAAAAAAGGCATGATACCAATACGCGTCGTCTACTTCGTCTTGCCCGGCCAGCCGAGCGGTGGACTGCATATATGTGGAATCAGCTAGGAGCATGGGAGACACGCGTATGCGACTATGTAAGTACATACCTATGTCCTGGCTTGGACGGATGACCCCTACTTCATCATCATATAAGACGCCAAAGTGACAACATAAATATTGACGAACGTAACGTACGTATCTGTTGTGGATGAGGTTAGGGACGTATGACCGACGATGGCGGTGCACCGATCCGCCGCGCCGACCAGGCCGGCCTGATCCCCGGGAGACCGCCGGCCGGGCACCCGTAGTACCGTTCGATCTGCGGCCGACCAGGCCAGATCTCCGGGAGAACGGACACGCGCGCGCAGAGAAAGCCGGCCACCCGCCCAGCATATGGCTAGTACGTACTAGAAGATGCCTGTTTTCATTTTTGGACACTAACTGCAGCAACATCTCGCACTCTGTTTTTATTTTCTACAGTGACTCGAACGACATCTCAAATTAATCACTGTAGAGTATATATATTATATATACAATTTCGCTATACCGATCGATAAGGAGGGGAGGCAGACACGGAAATTGACATGCTCGTGCGCACCCCCTTGTCCATGACGACGTACAGTACGGTGGCCTGGACGGTGTGTCTTTTCTTTCGGCCAATTTTTGCAGCAGGATTAAGCGCAAGAATTAATCCTGGAAACACGATACAACAACGTTCTTTACGTGGAAAATATCGAATTAAAATATTGATGAAGACCATGTTGATGTTGATGAAGACCACGTGGATGTAGACCTTGGCGATGATTTGTCGGCGGTGTTGGGGTAGGCGTGTCGGCGACGATCGTCGCTTAAAAGCGTCCCTTGTGGCGGCGATGATGTCAAAGCTTTGATGTTGGAGAAGTCGGCGTAGTAGTGTTCCACACCGTCCCGGCATGCGGGATGATGTTGATGTGCTGGACGATGATCTTGATTTAGTCGTACAGTTTGTATTGTAGTTGTTCAGGTTGTTGTAGTCGGCTCGGTGTAGTGCAGATCAGCGATGTAGTCGTTCCGGGCAGTGCCGATCGGCCAAGATGAAGTGATGATCTTGATGCGGGGCGCGGGAGGAGTCGCGAGAGATCTTGGTGGCCTGAAAATGTGTATTTTGTGTGTACCTTTTTCTTTAGTCTTCTCTTAGTGCATGCTGGATCTGGATGGTTGCAGTGGAGACAAACTCATGTGCCGACATGCGTGGCCTTGCAAAGTTGAGGCAGATCAAGGCACTCCGTGCACTATGGTCGAACGCCGCACGTGCCATGCGCAAGGGGGTTCACGCAGCTATCTCATCTTCACTGCGTACCAACCAGTACCGAGAGCGAAACGCCTGAGTAAGAAGCCATAACGTGCTGACTGCTGACCGCGACGCCACGTGGAGGAACCGGACACGTCGTCGCAATTAGGCTCACCCGGTACCTTTCCCTGTCTAATCCTCCCTCCCTGTTGATGGAAATATCAGCGGCGGCTGTTGGAGCGGCAGCGACACGCTCAGTCCACACATACCGACGAACGACGGCAGCGACCCGAGCAGTAGCCGCGGTACTAATCCATTTTATTTAATTACGTCGCGCAAGAACAGTCCAAAACGCACGAGATCAGGGTGGATCCTCTGATGAAAGCAGCCGCCACACTCAGATTAGGGAAATCCAAAACGGTATGGCAAGGGCTTTTCGTATAGGACTTTTCCGGCGTACTTTTGCTTTACGAATTGGTCTACCAGCTGAGCTTTCTCCTACTGAGTATATTAGAGCATCCCCTCGTTCGCCAAACCCATGCCAAAATTCAGACTAATTTTTGGCCGGACGAAACTTGATTTCGGCCTGGTAAACTCGCGTTTTTGGGCCGAGTTTCTGCGTTTGGCTAAAATTCAGACAAGTTTGGCAATTCAGGTGGATTTCATTAAACATGGACGAATATAGTCGGATTACATCAAATTTAAACTATATTACTAGATAATAAACTAAAAACATTAAAAAGGGCGCCGCCGTCACCTTCGCCGATGCCGTCGCCGCTTCTACATGCCGAAGTTATCGTAGAAGGACGAGTGGCCCGGATCGGCCCTGCCATCATCATCGCCGCCGCCGCTGCTATGGCGGTGGGAGCTCCCTGCCGCCGCACCTCTAGGTAGGGAGGGCCGCCCTCTCGTTGTCGTCGAGGACGAAGCGGGACCCACGATAGGCGAAGCTGTGACCGGACCATGCTCGCCTCACTACCGCAGCGCTGGACGCGGAGGCGCTCCTGCTCCTCCAAATCCGCCCTGGACCAGGCCAGGATATTCGGCGACGACGGCTCCACCGGCGGCTGCGGCGCCGAGTCACGGAGTGGCTTCTCCATCTCCATCCTCATGGCGGAGGTATCCTCGCCGGCCGGTGCCGACCAATCCGCCGGCTCAGGCTTCGGCTGGTGAAGGCAAAGGCGGCCAGTGGGCGCCGACTGCGCCGACACGTGTGGCTCGTTGATTACGATGCCCCGCGAGCGTGTCCGCGGCGGCGAGCGAACCGGCGAGACCGCCTCACACTTAACTCGGCGCAGCGTCGGCGAAGGGACCAGCGTGGAGTCCGAGGAGTGGGAGGCAGAGGAGGAGGAGCACAGGCTAGCCATACTCCTCGATAGCCAGTTGGCCGGAGGGCGCCGCTCCGACCTGGACACCGGCGTGGATGTGCGCGGAAAGCCGAGACGCGGAGTGTTCCCCGCGTGGACGTGCTGCAGCACCGCCGCGAGCGTTCGTCCTGGCGCACTCGAAAAACGCCGATGACCCACCGTGTTGTTGCGCTTCGGCAGCGAGTCGGGCGGCCTCTCGTGGCAGGCGAGTTCCTGGGCGCGGAGGTCGACGAAGAAGGTCTCCCACTATAGGAGGTTGTCGGGGCTCTCGACGTCGGAGAGATCATCCATGGCCACGATGAAGGACTAGATCTCGCCGGGGAGCTCGTCGGGGATTTAGCTGCAAAAGCTGAAGCGCCAAGCCTAACCACTCATGCTTAGATATATTTGGCTCCCCTCCGTGGATCCGTACGTTCCAGTTCAACACGATTGGCTTTCTTCGATGATGCTCTCTTCTTTAGTGTTTAGCATGGCTTTATCCGTTGCTTCTCCTAAATTAAATACTTTTACGAAGTGCTGCACTGCAGATGCAATATATAAAGATAAACGCATCGTGCATGCATACTTAGATGCTCTCCGATCTCCATTCGATTGTTGTTTAGTTGCAACCACATAATAGAGGAGTCAGATAATTAAGATCTGATTAAGAATGTCTGAACTCTGATGATAGGTCAACTAATAACTTGGCGTCAATTATAGGACATCTCACAATTATTCACTACTAAAAGGTAAATCGATTCTTCTGGCAATTAAGCAAGTGCAGTGCAAGTAGGAGGCATTTCATATCCATATGGGCTGTTTAGGCGTCCACTTGTAGCTTCGGGTGAGAGCAACCAGCCGTCCAAGTTTAACTAAGCTAGCGAGCCAACCATGCATGCAAGACAGCGTTAGGGTCCTAGTTGCTTTTTTCGAAAAGGGAAAAAAAATCCGGCCTCTCTGCATCGGTTGATGCATAGCCTTTATTAATAATTTATCCAACATTCAAAACATTATAGATCATGAATCGCTTAGCGTTGATATATGGATCAACCAGCGAAATAAATAAACGAAAGGAATCTAGTCATCCTATAGTCGACTAAGCGGCTGCCAGCACGACGGGCCAAATATGTGGTGGGCAACCGTCAGCAAATGGCTGCACCCAGTAGCCGTAGTATCCCACTGGTCGGGCGTAGATAGAAACGCTCAAAGCTGCACCCAATGTGCCACCATATTGATAACCTGTAAAAATTTAAGATTTTTTGTTTTGTTAAAGATAATGTCATTTCTGCATCTCCAAATAGACCAAACTAAGGCAGAGACACCAATGCAAACTCTAGCCTTAGATGATTTGTCCACTCCATTCAACCAATTCCCAAACATATTTATTATATTAGTTGGAGGAGGCAGATCGAAAGCAAAATTGACAATACGCCACAAAAGGCGAGAAAAAGGGCATGATATAAACAAATGTTCTATATTTTCCGGCGACCATAGAAGCAACGATTTATACATCCTATCCAATGTCGTTTAACCAGATTATCCTTCGTAAGAAGTACCTTATTTTGAAGGAACCACATAAAGATTTTAATCTTCAGGAGAATCTTTAACTTCCAAAGATATTTTTGGAGAAATACCGTAAATTATCATTCATGAGATCTTCATACATGGATTTACAGAGAACACCTCAGACAAGGTTAAGTTCCACACGAACTTATCCCCTTCATTTGACAACTGTACCATCATAAGTCTTTGACATAGGTGTATCCAAGCAGTCCACTTATTACCGTTAAGTACCCTCCTAAAACCGATGTTTAGAGGTACCTGACTTAATACTTGTGACACGGAAACATTATTCCGTTGCACAATATTATATAATGATGGATATTGTTATGCTAGCTGTGTATCTCCCAACCATATATCCTCCCAAAACCTAGTAGTAACACTATTCCCAATTTTGAAATGACCTCTAGGAAAGAATTCATTCTTTACCTGCATCAGTCCTTTCCAAAATGGAGAGTCAGTCGGTTTCGCTTGGACTTCGGACAACATTTTCTGACTTAAATATTTGTTTTGTAACAATTCTTGTGACACACCTTCTTCATGCATTAGCTTGTAGATCCATTTGTTCAACAAACATCTATTTTTGATTTCCAACACTTCAGTACCTAAACGGACTTGATCTTTAGGTCTGCATATTATCTTCCATTTTGGTAGTCTGTATTTTTTTATTCTCATCACTTTGCCAAAAGAAACGAGACCTATAAAAATTCAGTCGTTTCCTTACCCCTTTAGTTATTTCAAGAAACGATAACATGAACATTGGTAAACTTGTTAATACAGAATTAATTAGGACCAAGCGATCCCCGTAAGATAATAGCTTACCCTTCCAGCAACCCAATTTTCCTTCACATCGAGTTTCTACTGGATACCAATCCGAAATTTTAGTTTTTTGTAGTGGATGGGCACACCCAGGTATCTAAAAGGCAAGGACCCAGCCTCACAACCGAATATTTGTTTGTATTGTTATTCCTTGTCCTTTGCTTTACCAAAATAGAAAATCTCGCTTTTGTGAAAATTAATTTTTAATCCCGACAGTTGTACAAAGATGCACAATATTAGTTTCATGTTCACGGCCTTCTGTAGATCGTGTTCCATAAATAAAATAGTGTCATCTGCATATTGTAGGATTGAAACCCCCCTTCAACAAGATGAGCAATGAGGCCACCAACCTGACCATCCTCTTTTGCTCTAGCAATAAGGATAGCTAGCATATCTACAACGATCTTAAAAAGCATCGGGGCTAGTGGATCTCCTTGTCGAAGCCCCTTTCTTGTTTGAAAATAATGTCCAATATCATCATTGACCCGTATGCCAACACTGCCTCCCTGAACAAACTGCGAAATCAAATCGCACCACTCTGGTGCGAACCCTTTCATGCGCAATGTTTGTTGGAGGAAAGATCATTTAACTTTATCATAAGCCTTTTCGAAATCAATTTTAAATAGTATCCCATCCATTTTCTTACGATGAAGCTCATGGATGGTCTCATAAAGGACCACAACCCCTTTAAGAATATGTCGTCCCGACATAAAAGCAGATTGAGTAGGTCTAATTACCTTTGGAGCAATCCCCATGATACGATTAGTCCCTACTTAGAGAAAATTTTAAAGCTAATATTCAACAAGCATATGGGTCAATATTGTTGTATTTGTACCACATTTTCTTTTTTGGGTATTAAAGTGATGACCCCAAAATTCAATTTAAACATGGGTAAATCCATGAATCAAGTTGACTAAAGAGAGCCATAATATCACTTTTAATCACATCCCAATTTTTTTGATAAAACTCTGCCGAAAACCCATCCGGACCAGTAGCTTTATTACGCTCCATTTGGGAGATAGCTTCATACACTTCCTCTTCAGTGAAGAGATTTGTAAGAATACTATTCTCCTCGGGTGTGAGCTGCGGTATATCATGTGTATTATCTTCCGTCATCAAAATATTTGAGTAAGACAAGGAAGCTAAGTATGCCTTACTATGTACCGAGTTGGGCACTTTGCAACAGCACATATACTCTTATTGAGTTGTAGAATGGACCAACCAGTTCAGTCCAAAATAACCTGGAACGTGCATTTTGGATGCGATATTTTGGGTTCACTTTTGAACATACTCCCTCTGTTTTAAAATATAAGATGTTTTAGGTTTATGAAGAAAATACATCTAGACTTTCTTAGTGTGTAGATTCCCTCTAAACTTAAATGAACCTACATGTTAAAAGAAATCTAAATACATTTGCTTCACAAAGCTAAAACATCTTATATTTTGAAATATCATGATCTTTGCTTGAAAGGATTGGAGGGTTCATGCATGATTGATTGTCGACGCTCGGTCCGTGACCGACAGGTAGCCCGATCGATCCCCAGAGCAGCCATAAGTACCAAACCAATTGTAAAATGGGTACGGTGCATATGCTATGCATTACATACAGTACATGGTGGGGCTAAGCCTGCTCTTATCTTTCTTCATGGCCGGTGCAAAACAGTGCATGTTCTCATTAATTACACCATCTTCTTCCTCTTCTTCTTGACAGTAACGTCGTCCTCATTCGTTGATCCATACGCATGATCGTGTCCCCTTCCTGCCCATAAGAAAGGAGAATAGAAAAGAGAAAAAGAGATGGCAAAGACAGAGGCAGGATCTGAACCGGAACTTCTTCTGACCGAGGCATGCAATCTCCGTGAAAGAGATGGGCACGATAGTGGATTTTTCTTCGGCCTAAAGTCTCGCTCATGATGATGATGGACGATAAGCTGAGTGCTGCAAAACGCCCGGTGGCTCTCTAATCACCTATGGATCCATGCAACAAAATTTCTTTTGCGCCTGGCTTTAATAGCCAGAGACTCAGATAGATCCTGAAAATTTTCGGCCATGTCATTCTCAGAGAGGTCATCTATGGTACGGAGTATTTTGTTTTTTTATACAAGAAGATCTAGCAGCTGCATGCGCCAGGTCAGCATCGTCTCGGATTTAACTGACTGACTGACTCTGTCCGAACCTGCTGATTGGCATGCCAAAGAATGGTATGGTGCATAAATTTCAGGGTGTTGTTGGTTTGGGTCTCGGTCACGCAAGTGTGACCGTGGTCGATTCCTTACTTGTTTGTGTCCCTCCCATACCAATTTTCCCATATCGCACATCTGAGTTGGGGCAATGGCTTTGTGCGAGCTAATCATTACATTAGACCACACCGTGGCACTGCCCATCATATATCTGGATTCTCCGACGGGAAGATGGATGCCACCATGGGTGTAGGTTGGGTTGCGTCGGGCATGCACTACTCCCCGGCGGTGGTGACCAGTAGAGTTGGCGTGAAGCTTTTCTCGCCGAAGCAAACTGGTCGCGCGTGAAATGATGGCCCACGAAAAAAGTTGTCTCTTGCGAGGAAAATGTCCTCTCGAAATCTCGACAGTGGGCTCTTGTACGTATGAGAGAGAAAGGGACAGGGATGCCGATCGAGCTGATTAACCATATGTTGAGACATTAGGACGTTTGGGGCATCTGTCCCCGGCATGGTGGCGGTGACCTTCTTCTTCGTCGGAATGGTCGGACGGGTGGTCTTGCCGTCTTTGCGGCGGATCCTGCTAGCTTTCGGCGGGTGGCGTGGGGACTGCTGGCTCGGTTTCAATAAAGGAGGTGGTCATGGATCCCTCTCAAGCCAAGACGATGTTCTGCCAGATGTTGGTCTCCATTGATCTGGTTTCTGTGTCGTGTTCTGGAAGGCTCCGCCGGCGAACTCCATAAGTGCTATTATGCCGTGAGTTTGCTGGAAGGATTGAATTCGATCGTACGCACCCATGTTTTACCCTGACCGTTTGGTTTCAGAGGGTGTGTTTTGAAGTTTTCTTGGCTGTTATTATCATGGGGCATGTTCTCGTTTCATGGTGCTGACGAAGAAAGTCATGGAGACCGAGATC
Source organism: Avena longiglumis (assembly GCA_030063025.1). Taxonomy (NCBI): domain Eukaryota; kingdom Viridiplantae; phylum Streptophyta; class Magnoliopsida; order Poales; family Poaceae; genus Avena; species Avena longiglumis. The sequence continues at coordinate 2,798,286 of CP125974.1, read as the reverse complement.
TAAGAACAGACAATGGTGGTTCGAGTCTGGGTGATGATGAGGAATTGGCTAGATGACTTGTGAATTGGAGCAGTGGCATACAAGTGGGAGCGACTGCACATGAGAGGTTTATGATCCTACCTCTCAGCGTAAAAACCCAGGGTCTGGTCTTAATTGGTTGTGTCTGGCAATGGCCTTGTTAAAGTTGTTGTTTTGAGAGCGCGGACTTTCTTGAGGGTGAAAACCTAGATCTTTGATCGGGCCATGACGATGTTTGTGCACTGTTTCCTTTTTAGAGACGTCGTTTTTGGAGAAGCTGGATTTCTGGTGCTGTCTTGGTGGTGGTAGTACTGCTGTTTTAATGAATGAATCACTGTAGCAGGATTTTTTTTTGTAACTTTTCTTTCTTTTTTTGGCTGTGTGCATCTGTATAACCGCTAGGACAATGCGTTGTTGCAGAGGCCGAGTGTAATTGCATCTGATATTAATATACACTCCTTTCAAAAAAATTTGAGTCACGGCACAAACAGATACAAGGGACGTAGGTGCACCTGAAGCTCGAAGTAGCAACCAAAAAAGTTTACAGTGCCTGAAGGTGAGAACTTGCTAACGGTCAAACTAGTAACTAAATGACAGTGCAGGACTAGAGTGAAGAGTTGGACAATGTGCGGTAGCATATATACGGCATGTGCTTATTTTGGAGCATCTGGCTGGCCTTGTCGAACAACGGTTATTGGAGCTGTCCCTAACCTGAGAGAGAGAGAGAAGGTGCATGGGACGCGGCTGAATCGACCTAATAAGCTGCAGCTACTCTCGGATAATCCGATCCGATCATGTTCGTCATGTTGGTCGCACCGGTTATATGTCAGCCAAAATGTGGCTGTGTTTGGATGAATCACGGACTATGTATAGTAGATAGATAATACTCTACTAGTCTTAATTCACTTTTTTTTAGAAACACAGTACAAACGCAGACGTTTACAATAATATTTCGTCTTTATGAGTCAATAAAGCATCAAATTTGAGATTTGAACTCTGGTGAGCTGGAGTACCACTGCCCTCCTAACCATCCAACCATGGGTGGGTTCTCTCCCATCTTCTTTTCTTTCTAGCCAAGTTGCAGGTCACTTGCAAATAAACTCCATGCGTACGGGCAGGCAGGAGAAACAGAGAGCCATGCGTGCGGATCGAGCACGTCCCAAACGCCTTCGTCCACAACACTCATTCGAAAAGTGGTGCGGCTTGCTGGAATGATTATTCGTCGTATCAAATGATCATATGTTATTTTAGTATAGAGAACGCATATAAAATTAAAACTTGATTGCACAAATTTTCCTAAATACTTGTTACAACCGATGCCAATCGACAAAACATCGATCATTAATCTATCAAGTAGAAAGTATGCATTGGGATGTTAGCTGTTTGTTGAAACAGGAATATGGAAACCATATATGTTGCCTGATTCCATGAAGACCCAACAAGCAATCATAATAGTTCAAAGACAAACCGTTCGTAGACTCGGTCTATTCTCCGGTACATACTTTGCACCGAGGGTACACAATGCACCCTGAAAACGTCTATCAAGATATTAGTATTCTACACTTTAGAACTCTCCATCAAGATATCATAGAATAATAAAATATATGCTAACATATATACATAACATTTGAACAAATTAATATGTGGATGTTTAATTACTTCTGTTTCTCTATCTTCAAGAGGATTTCAAATTAAACGAAGGTTTTTCAATTTATCTGCCTCAAAACGCAAAAAACTAAAATATATTTTTGCAAATATAGGTTTAGATTTTTGTGGAAATGTATTTCAAGGTTTTCATAGAACCAACCAGGACTAATTGTGCAATTAAAATGGTGTATCTTAACATTTAGCAACTTTTAAGTGTAATAGAAAACTATAATAATTGATGAAGATGCATTTAAGATCTTAAATAATATGCTTTCAGTCTCATTTGCACGGCTCATGTATCAATCACTATCATGAGTAATCAGAGCTTGTTCGATCCGTTCGCGCTTCATACACTTGGGATTTTCCGGTAACATCGACTGATTGGTTGCTGATTGCTCTTAGGGGTGATCAGCTGTAAATCTGAAATCAGCGTTCGGAAAATTCAGGGGAGACGGCGACGGTGGCGTTCAAGGCAAGCGCGCAGACGAGGCACGTCGTTGCGGTCATGGGGACGTTTGAGGAGAAATTGATGAAGGAGTTTGAGGCCCTGACGGTGATCCAGCAGAAGGTGGCGGGGATTGATGCGATTCAGACTCGGCTCGAGGAACTGGACGCCAAGTTCGTCGAGCAGGTGGCACGACTCGATCAAGTCTAGTCGAAGGTGAACGAGATTGAACTAGGTATGCCGATACCGACGATTGAATCTCGGGCAAGTAAAATATCGCGAGACGAAGGGAATATATATATGGGATTAATTGAATCCTGGCATCGTGGTTCAAGACTGCGTTTCAAGAGTTGTATATGATGAAACCCGAAGGTTTTGTCGATCCTAAGGATGCTGATAAAGTATGCAAACTTCAGCGTTCCATTTATGGACTAAAGCAAGCATCTCGGAGTTGGAACCTTCGTTTTGATCAAGTGATCAAGAGCTTTGGATTTGTTCCAAATTGCTACGAAGCTTGTATCTACAAGAAAGTGAGTGGGAGCTCGGTGACATTTCTAGTACTATATGTGGATGACATATTGATTATTGGAAATAACATTGACATGCTTAACGATGTGAAGAGTTATTTGAACAAATGTTTTTCAATGAAAGACCTAGGGGAAGCTGCTTACATATTGGGCATCAAAATCTATAGAGATAGACAGCGACGCCTGATAGCTTTAAGCCAAAGTATATACCTAGACAAAGTTCTGAAAAGGTTCAGAATGGATAAGGCAAAGAAAGGTTCAGTGCCTATGTTGTCAGGTAAGATATTGAGCAAGGCTCAGTGTCCAGCTACGGTAAATGATAGAGAATCTATGAGCAAAGTGCCTTATGCCTCGGCCATAGGTTCTATTATGTATGCCATGCTGTGTACTAGACCGGATGTGTCCAATGCTCTTAGTTTGACGAGCAGGTACCAAAGTGATCCAGGAGTGGAACACTGGACAGCCGTGAAGAACACCCTAAAGTACTTAAATAGGACTAAAGAAATGTTCTTGGTCTATGGAGGTGATGAACAACTCGTCGTAAAGGGTTACGTCGACGCTAGTTTCGACACCGACAAGGATGATTCTAAATCTCAGACAGGATACGTTTATATTTTGAATGGAGGAGCTGTGAGCTGGAGAAGCTGCAAGCAACACGTAATCGCGTGATCTACAGTAGAAGCGGAATACATGGCTGCTGCAGAAGCGTCAAGTGAAGGAGTTTGGATCAGGAACTTCGTCACTGAGCTTGGTGTGGTTCCAAGTGCCTTAGACCCACTGGAGATATTGTGTGATAACACTGGCGCCATAGCACTGGCTAAGGAACCAAGGTATCATCCAAAGACCAAGGATATCAACCGAAAGTTTCATATAATTCGATATTATATAACAGATGGAGATCTGAAGATTAGCAAAGTACATACGGATCTGAATGTCGCAGACCCGTTGACTAAACCTCTTCCACGAGCAAAACATGATCAGCACCTTAGTGCCATGGGTGTTAGATTGTTGCCAGATGTAAACTATATTATTGACTCTAGTGCAAGTGGGAGACTATTGGAATTATGCCCTAGAGGCAATAATAAAGATGTTATTATTATAATTCTTGTTCGTGATAAAGTTTATATTCCATGCTAGAATTGTATTAAGCGGAAACTTTAATACTTGTGTGATTTGTGAAAAACACCGTGTCCATAGTATGCCTCTATGGACTAGCTCATTGATTAATGATGGTTAAGGTTTCCTAACCATAGACATGAGTTGTCGATTAATAATGGGATCATACCATTGGGAGAATGATATGATGGATAGACCCAAGTTAAGCAGAGCAATTAGATCGTGTCATCATGTTCATCTTTGCGAAGCTTTTCTTATGTCAAATATTGTATTCCTTAGACCATGAGATAATGCAACTCCCTGGTATCGTATGAAAGCTTTGAGGTCATCAAACGTCATCCTATGAGAGGGTGATCATAAAGGTGTCTCTCAGGTGATCGGTACCTATTGGGTTGTATTTATCGAGATGGGATTTGTCCCTCCCAAGTCGGAGAGATATACTTCGGGCCCACTCGGTAATCGATATCAACACCGCTTGCAAGCAAGTGGTTAAGGAGTTAATCACAAAGTGATATCGGATTACGGAACGAGTAAAGTACTTGCTGTGAACGAGATTGAACTAGGTATGTCGATACCGACGATCGAATCTCGGGCAAGTAAAATATCGCGAGACGATGGGAATATATATATGGGATTAATTGAATCCTGGCATCGTGGTTCATCCGATATGACCATCGATGAATGTGTGGGAGTCAATATGGGTTTCCAGACCCCGCTGTTGATTATTGATAGAAGATCATGTCTGCATATTCTCGAACCCGAAGGGTCACACACTTAACGTGTCTCGACGCTAGGATAGATTGGATAATTGCTTTATGAGTTTTTGTTCGGAGTCTCGGATGAGATCCAAGACTTCAAGAGAGGTTCCGGATGGTCCGGAGAATAAGATTCATATAAGGCAATGCAGTTTTTGGAGTTTGGAATTGTTTCGAGTTATTCGGTATTATACCGGAAGCTTCTAGAACCTTCCGGAGTGGGACCAACGTGGCCCCACTTGTCGGGAGGGGGCGTGGGCCTACGTGGGAGTGCCCTTGACGGATTGGGCCAGGGTCACAAGGCCCCATAGGCCCAGCCAGCCAAGCACCTAGGGAAACCCTAGGGGAGCTTCTAGAAGGGGGGGAAACTTGCCCCCCACTCCTCCCTCCTTGGCCGCCGGCCCTAGGGCTTGGGGGAGGGGAAAGGGCCAGCTGCCCACCCCTCTCTATAAAGAGGGCTGGGGGCGCACCCTGTAGGGGTTCGTAGCATGGAAAACAAAAATTTTCTATCGCATACAAACAAACAAGCCAAGATCTATCTACTAGATTGTAGCAACGAGTCGATAGAGGAACTCACCCTCGAAGATTCCAAAGTGGTTAACGAGAGCAGATTCTCGTGGGTGATGTAGTCGTACACTTCCGATCTCAAGATCGCAGAAGCGATCCTTCCCACGTTAAAGCCCGGCGCTCCCTTGATCGGTCACACGTTCGGTACTGACGAAGACCTTCCTCTCCCTTGTTCCAAAGGCGGAGGTTGTAGCACTCTCCTCGCGATTCCGGCGACTGGCGTGGTACAGGAGTAGAGGAGATCCCGAGGCTTCGCCTTAAGCCGGTGCGAGTATGGTGGAGCTTATGAGAGAGGCTATTAGTGGTCTAGTAATTAGACACACCAATTAGAAGGCTCTAAACCAATTAGAAGGCTCTAAACTGTTGGCTAAAGCAATTAGAAGCTCTAAACCAAAACAGCTCTAAACCGGAGATCTAGAGTAGAAAGTTATGTGTCTATGGGAGGAGCCCTGCCCCTCCTTATATGGGAGGGGGGTCCTTGGCGCGCCAGGGAGGGAGGGAGTCCCTCCCCAACTCGGACCAGGGCTTGGGCGCCGGCCTGGAGGAGTCCAACTCCTCCTCCAGGTTGGTTCCAACTCCTCTTGCTTGTTTCCCACAGTTTCTTGTTTTGGCAGTTTGACTTTCAAACTGGACATTTGACTTTTCTGTTTTAGGATTCAATTTAATCCTTTATTTGGGACAGCAAGAACACTTAGTACATGATGCAATCATTCAATGAGCAATGACACATTCATGCACCCTTCCCCGGTCTTGGGACAATCCGAACCTTCTAGAACATTCGATGAAAACAGGAATCATTCCCGAACTCAAACGGGACTTTCCTTATATGAATCTTATTCTCCGGACCATTCCGGATCACCTCGTGATATCCGGATCCCATCCGAGACTCGAACAACATTCGGTCTCTTTCTCATAATACCATAACTACTCAAACAACGTCAATCCTTAAGTGTGTCTCCCACGGTTCGTGAATTATGCGGACATGATCGAGACACTTCTCCGAACAATAACCAATAGAGGAATCTGGAAATTCATATGGCTCCACATATTTCTCGATTACTTTGCGATCGAATGAACCACTTACATATGATACCAATTTCCCTTTGTCTCACGATATGTTACTTATCCGATGTTATGATCATCGGTATCTCTGCATACCTAGTTCAACCTCGTTACTGATAAGTACTCTTTTCTCGTTCCCGTGATATGTGATCCCTTGTGACCAAGTCACATGCTTGCAAGCTAATTGGATGACATTCCACCGAGAGGGCCCAGAGTATATCTATCCGTCATGTGGATGGACAAATCACACTCTTGATCCATGTGTTTCAACCAATACTTTCCGAACACTCAATGCCACTTTTATAGCCACCCGATTCGGTGTGGTGTTTGATGTCATCAAAGCATCCATCCGTAAAGGTGATATGCATGATCTCATGGTCGAAGGAATTAGGTTACTATGTATCAGAAAGCATATAGCAATTGAACTATTGAAATGACTTGATCTTTATGCTACGCTTATCTATAGGAGTATGTCCATCACATCATTCTCCTAATGATATGATCCTGTTGTTAATAACATCTCTATGTTCATGATCGAAACCATGATCATATATTAACCAACAAGCTAGTTTAACAAGAGGCTATACTAGGGACTCTTATTTTAGTTTACAAATCACACAAGTATTAATGTTTCCGGTTAATACAATTATAGCATGGTATGTAAACATTTATCATAAGTGTGAAGATATGATAATAACTCACTTTATTATTGCCTCTTGGGCATATCTCCAACAGTCTCCCACTTGCACTAGAGTCAATAATCTAGTTTCAAACCTTTGTGTATATAACACCTATGGCTTTCCGGTGTTGTATGTACACTTTTGCTAGTGGTCAACTGATCTCCGGATCTGACACTTCCAGGTCCGTGTGTAATTGCATGTCTTTGCGTCTCTACGCATCACTCATTCTTTAATGAGATGGCTTTGTATAAATTTGGTCTTTCGGTGTGACCTTTAGCTCTTTGGGGTTAAAACATGTTGATAATATTGTCGCACAATATATCTTCATAGCATTATCCCACTGTGAATTACACCTAGTTTGATAACAAACTACTTGACACAAATGCCCTCTTTTGCTGCTAAAATAGCAGTTATATACTTGGCCTTTTGTTGTAGTATCTGTCACAATGTCTTAACTTTGGAACTCATCCAAATCCATTATGGAACTCACCTTCCATTATATTGTGCCACCCTTAGTTTAGATTGAGATAAACTTAATTTGTACTTTGTGACAAAACTAATATCAATGTAGTACTTTTACAATGAACTAACCATCTATTTGTCACTTCTACAAATATCATACTCTTAGTTCTTCCAAAAGATCATAAGAATATCCTTACTATTGTCCAATGATCATCTTACAAATCATTCTGGTATATGCTCACAACATTTAGAGCATAGGACATATCTGGATTTGTACATATCACAGTATGATTGATATAAATACCCTTTTGTGATTTCATACATCAAGTATCAATCTATACTTGATTATTTGTTTCACTTTACCAAATGTCAATACACTTGAATATATCATCAACATTGAACTTATTCAATCCTTTCTGTGCAACAAGAACCTTTTCTTGTAGTTTCTATATTGAACTCATTCAATATCTCGTCTATGTACTTCTGGCACAACCATATTAGCGTCTATTGATGCCAAATATTTGGGTTTTGCCTAAGTCTTTCATCGAGATGAAATTCTTATCTTGTGTTAATAAAAAGATACATCACTTCCAATCAACAATATGTCTCCTACATAATGTATTAGAAATATGTCTTAGCGCTCCCACTTAATTTCTTGCAAATGCAAGCATCTTCATTGTCTCTGATGAAATTAAACTCTTTTAACAGTTTCATCATAGTGAAGATTCCAACTCCGCTATGCTTACTTCAACCATTGAAGTTTGCATATGCTTTTAGCATCCTTTGAATTAACAAAACCCTATGGACCGTGTCATGCACACGTCCTAGGTAACGATTCTATTAGAAGAACTTGTTTTGTTTATTCAACTACCATATAACAAATTATATGTAGTGGTTGCTACATTAATCCGTCTAGACTAAATATCGCTATGAAAGATCAGATCTTGTCATAGTCAACTTTTGAACATTGTTGTGAACTCTTTCCCAACATGTCGACTATTTCATAGATGTACAACATCCATGTCTATTTATTTATAGATCCAAACACAACTGTAAGGTCTTACACCTTTCTCGAGGGTCCTTCAAGTTCAAAACTTGATTTCTCGTGTATGGAACTATCACGGATTTTATGGCTTCAAGCCATTTTACGGAGTCAGGGCCCATCATCGCTTCTTTGCATGTAGTCGGTTCATTATTCTCAAATAATGATTCAACCCTCAAATCTTGGTATTTGATTGTTTATCCGACCTACTTGTTTCAATAGGAACTTGGATCTCCGTGACCACAACCTTTGAGTTACGTGAGCCATGAGCTTTGTTGCTGCCTCCGGAACACTTTTCGGTGCTGCGCAACTCTGCACATATAGCTAAGGTTCTTTCAACCTTATCAAAGTTCTATTGTCCTCCCACTTAACTTTTCACGAAAAAATTCCTTCTCAAAGAAACTTGACGTTTTAAGTGACAAACACTTTTTGTCTCTGGTGTTATGGAGGAATACTTAACAGTTATTCGAAATAACATACAAAGACAGGTTTATCCGACTTTGGTTGCAAAACATCTTTCTTATGCAAAGCATACCAATGTTTAAGAAAGGACTACTTGGGTTTAATCCCAAACCATAACCTTATATGGTGTCATTTCAACGGATTATGATGAAGCTCTTTTCAGTGGAAAAACGGTAATCTCTAAAGCTTTTAATCTTTAAAATATAATGGCAGTTTTATAAATTATACCTTTGATCTTACCATGTCAAACAAGGTTTAATTACATATCTCGAACGCTCCATACTCTTATGGTGTTTCGGGAAAATGCAAATCCATGGAACGATTCCTTAAATCTTAGGTATTATGCTAAACTCTGTAACTCAAATATCTTCCTTTATGATATTTATCATAAACTGTTTATATTCTTGTTACAATGATTTTGCACTTCATCTTGAAAGTCCTTGAACCTTTCAAATGTTTCACACTTCATCCTTATTAAGTAAATATTCATATATTCACTCAAATTTTCGGAGAAAGCATATGAAGTTGAAATCCATCGCTCTTGACTACACATAATGGACTTTTGCAACAATATGTACAAATTCCAATAAGCTAGTCTTTCGTTCCTTTTGGCCTATGAGCGAAGTTTTAATTATCTCTAGGAAAGTTTCACAAGCGTCATTTGATCAAAATCAAAAGACTCCAAAATTCCATACATATGGAGTTTATTCATGTTTTCTTTCCAATATAATTTAAGCGATGTCACTTCCTAAGTGATCTTTCAATCAATTTGTCTTCGACATTTTTAGCACTAGTTTTATGGATGTGATTTCTCCAACGAGATTTTGTGAATCATCCATCTTTTATGGATTACGGAAATTATTTGCCCAACCCTTATGTTCTCCTAATACGATAAAACAAATCTTGAAGGCAAGCTTTGATGTTTAACGAGCAACACAATAACCCTTTATTTTGTTCTCGATGAACATCATCACATATTCTTTGCTAGTTACTTAGGCCATTTGTAGTTCATGAATTACATTGTTATGTATGACGATTCATACCAACAAATTCAGATCAAATACTTAAGAACCACATTGTTTAATAAGCAAAGAATATAGCCATAACATGTATATCATCTATATACTTAAATTGAACAATTCTAATCTTTTCTTTTCGCCATATATTTATGAGATTCTCTTTCAAGTATTTCCTTTTACATTTTGGAATCTATCAATATCAATAGTGGAGTCATACATATGACACATATAGTCCAAAGCGTGTATAGTTAAATACCAATGTCTTTGGACTTGCACTTTGAAGTAGATCACCATCATCAAATGTTTGGTGTTCTTTCAAATTCCTTTATTTAGTAATCTCTTGGTGTAGTAAACATTTTACCTACATCAAATATTCACCCTTAACATGGAATCGTCCATGATCAAGCTACTTTTAGCTTATAACGATGAATTATGAGTATAATGTTGCTCTCCAAAACCTTTTGGAGGTTTAGGACAACTAGTGTCTCCAACCTTTTGCAAATTCTCATCAAATATGAGAACATGACTTTAGTCATATTATACTCTATCATGTTGCAACCAAAACTTCGTTTCAGATATCACAATATCTTCCACACATCATGGTTTCTGAAAAAACTCTTTCAGATCCTAGATAACCTTGATATTAAGACAATCCTTTGAATATCAAGAATCATGGAGACAAACATGATACTTATATACTAACATTGGAATTGTTACTCTTGTTTTAATACCAATTATTAAACTTCATCGAGTAACCGGAACTTCCTGAAAGTTTGCAATAGGACTTTTAAACTTTAGATTAACACTTCAAAAACAATACGATACCAGTTCGTAAAGTAACTAACCAGAATTCTATAGTTCTATTATCTCAATTATAACTAAGCGCAAGGTGGTAAACGGATGCCAATGACTACAACAACTATGCAAATTCACTTTGATTTAGTTTATGATAAATTGAGTTCTAATTAATAATTAAATTAATCTAGGTGAACTCCCACTCAAAACAATATCCCTCACATTGTTTTAGTGATCACACGAACCAAATCCACCACATCAAAACCGATCATCACGAGAGTTGATATAGCTTCAATGGCGAACAATCGACATGTTCATCATATCTACTATATGACTCATGCTCTACCTTTCGGTAATCCGTGTTCACGAGGCCATGTCCATACATGCTAGGCTCGTCAAGATCAAACCTTAGTTTCGCATGAGCAAATGGCTTGCTCACGTTGTATACACTTGCGTAATCTAGCACACCCGATCATCACGTGGTGTTTGAAACAACAAGCTTTAGCAACGGTGCTAACTAAGGGTGAACACTTTATGATTTGAAATTCATGTGCATGAGGGATCATCTTATAATGCTACCGTCTACTAAGCAATACAAGATGCATAAAGGATTAACATCACATGCAATTCATAATATGTGATATGATATGGCCTTTCTTCTTTGTGCTTCCGATCTCCATCTTCCAAACGAACATGATCTCCATCATCACCGGCATTGCATCAAGGTCAATGACGCTACTCCATGGTTGTCCACGGCTTCAACTATTACAACTACTTTGAATAGACACGGGTCTTAACATAAATTAAAGACAACCATATGGCTCCGGTTGCCAACTTACAATAAGGAACATTGCATACATCATATATAATCACAATCATGGCCATATCACATCACAAGACACCCTCGCAAAACAAAGTTAGACGCCTCTACTTTCTTTGCATATTTTACGTGGTTTGGGGCTTTCAATAAGTGTCGTTCTAACTTACGAACAAGAACCACAACATTGATACTAGCATTGTTGATCACCCGTTGTAAATTGGATCTTAACTATGCTAGGAGAAACATGCACCCATAAAGCCACTTATGCAATACAAGTTACATGTCAAGCGTGGAGCAAGTCTCATGAACGATGTCATGTAAGGTTAGCCCGGCCGCTTCATCCCAACATACCGCAAGATGCAAAGTACACAAAAGCAATCTACAATAAAAGCATCAACGCCCAATGACCATTGTGTTCTACTCTGCAACAGATCTACATATAGACACGGCTCGATACCATCAGAGGGGTTCGTAGCATGGAAAACAAAAATTTTCTATCGCATACAAACAAACAAGCCAAGATCTATCTACTAGATTGTAGCAACGAGTCGATAGAGGAACTCACCCTCGAAGATTCCAAAGTGGTTAACGAAAGCAGATTCTCGTGGGTGATGTAGTCGTACACTTCCGATCTCAAGATCGCGAGACGATCCTTCCGCGCCACGTTCCGGCAGCTCCATGATCGGTCACACGTTCGGTACTTTCGTGAAGACCTTCCTCTCCCTTGTTCCAGTGAATGGAGGTTGTAGCACTCTCCTCGCGATTCCGTGAAGACAACGTGGTACCTGAAGTAGAGGGAGATCCCGCAGGCTTCGCAAGTAAGCGGTATGGTGGAGCTTATGAGAGAGGCTATTAGTGGTCTAGTAATTAGACACACCAATTAGAAGGCTCTAAACCAATTAGAAGGCTCTAAACTGTTGGCTAAAGCAATTAGAAGCTCTAAACCAAAACAGCTCTAAACCGGAGATCTAGAGTAGAAAGTTATGTGTCTATGGAGGAGCCCCGCCTCCTTATATGGGAGGGGGTCCTTGGCCAGGGGAGGAGGAGTCCCTCCCCAACTCGGACCAGGGCTTGGGCGCCTGGAGGAGTCCAACTCCTCCTCCGGGTTGGTTCCAACTCCTCTTGCTTGTTTCCCACGTTTCTTGTTTTGGCGCTTGACTTTCAAACTGGACATTTGACTTTTCTGTTTTAGGATTCAATTTAATCCTTTATTTGGGACAGCAAGAACACTTAGTACATGATGCAATCATTCAATGAGCAATGACACATTCATGCACCCTTCCCCGAGTCTTGGGACAATCCGAACCTTCTAGAACATTCCGATGAAAACACGGAATCATTCCCGAACTCCAAACGGGACTTTCCTTATATGAATCTTATTCTCCGGACCATTCCGGATCACCTCGTGATATCCGGATCCCATCCGAGACTCAACAACATTCGGTCTCTTTCTCATAATACCATAACTACTCAAACAACGTCGAATCCTTAAGTGTGTCTCCCTACGGTTCGTGAATTATGCGGACATGATCGAGACACTTCTCCGAACAATAACCAATAGAGGAATCTGGAAATTCATATGGCTCCCACATATTTCTACGATTACTTTGCGATCGAATGAACCACTTACATATGATACCAATTTCCCTTTGTCTCACGATATGTTACTTATCCGATGTTATGATCATCGGTATCTCTGCATACCTAGTTCAACCTCGTTACTGATAAGTACTCTTTTCTCGTTCCCGTGATATGTGATCCCTTGTGACCAAGTCACATGCTTGCAAGCTAATTGGATGACATTCCACCGAGAGGGCCCAGAGTATATCTATCCGTCATGTGGATGGACAAATCACACTCTTGATCCATGTGTTTCAACCAATACTTTCCGAACACTCAATGCCACTTTTATAGCCACCCAGTTACGGTGTGGTGTTTGATGTCATCAAAGCATCCATCCGGTAAAGGTGATATGCATGATCTCATGGTCGAAGGAATTAGGTTACTATGTATCAGAAAGCATATAGCAATTGAACTATTGAAATGACTTGATCTTTATGCTACGCTTATCTATAGGAGTATGTCCATCACATCATTCTCCTAATGATATGATCCTGTTGTTAATAACATCTCTATGTTCATGATCAGGAAACCATGATCATATATTAACCAACAAGCTAGTTTAACAAGAGGCTATACTAGGGACTCTTATTTTAGTTTACAAATCACACAAGTATTAATGTTTCCGGTTAATACAATTATAGCATGGTATGTAAACATTTATCATAAGTGTGAAGATATGATAATAACTCACTTTATTATTGCCTCTTGGGCATATCTCCAACACACCCTCCCCACACCTCCTCCTCAAGCCCTAGCCACCCTGCTGCCCTCCTCTCTCTCTCCCTTCCGACTGCGCGTAGGCGAAGCCCTGCCGCAGAAACTCTCCACCGCTTGCACCATGCCGTCGTGTTGTAGATCCAATCCATCTCTCCACCCCACTTGCTGGACCGAGGAAGGAGGAGACGTCGAGGTTCCGCACGTGTGCATCTCTCGGAGGCATCGCCACTTGCGGTGTTAGATCGGATCGGATCGCGGGGTGGAGAAGCGAGTACGACTACATCAACCACGTTCCGTTGAACGTTCCGCTGTGCGAATCTTCAAGGGTATGAAGATCTCATCTATTCCCCCCTCGTTGTTTGCATCTCCTAGATTAGATCTTGGCTTTCTCATTCGCATCCATAGAATTTTTTTATTTACTATGCTGCGAAACCCTTCAGTGGTATCAGAGCTAGATCTATGCGTAGATGTGTTTCACGAGTAGAACGCAACATGCTTGTTGCGGGCGTTGATGTTTTCTGTTGCAAGCCTCTTGTTTGTGTACTTCTTATGACGTGGGATAGTGAGATCGAAGCGGTTCAGGCCAACTTTACGCGACCTCATTCGCGAGACCGGCTCCGCACTTGACGTGTGGCTTGTTCCACACATGCGGCTGGTGGATGCCAGTTTCTCTCACTATAGTTGTCATGGGATTTACACCGTATTTTGGAAACCATAATATCACCGTTGTGGCTTTCCGTAGGTAAGAATCGTTCTTAGCCTATTACTCCCATAAGCCACGTAAAACATGCAACAACAAAGTAGAGGCGTCTAACTTGTTTTTGCAGGGAGTGTTTTCTGTGATATGGTATGACCCAAGATGTGATGTGTATGTTGTATGCAATGATCATGTTTTGTAATGTTTCACGACTTGCATGTCGATGAGTACACAACCGGCAGGAGCCATATGGTTGTCTTCATAATTGTGTATGACCTGTGTGTCAACTTCTTATACGCCATGTAATAGCTTTACTTTATCGCTAAGTAGTTAGCAATAGTTGTAGTTGCTATTCGTGGTGGAGGCAATCATGGTGGAGTGATGGAGATCATGCTGGCACGCACAGGATGGAGATCATTGCGTGAAGATTGGCTATACCATGTCACATAAGTTATATGCATGTGATGTTTATCCTTTTATGTATCTTATTATGCTTAGATCGCGACGGTAGAATTATAAGATGATTCCTCACTTAAAGATCAAGATAAAGCCGTGTTCTCCCCATGTATGCACCGTTGAGAAAGTTCGTCGTGTTCAAGCATCACGTGATGATCGGGTGCTATAAACTCTATGTTCATATACAACGGGTGCAAGCCAGTTTTGCACACGCGGAAATACTTGGGTTTGACTTGACGAGCCTAGCATGTACAGACATGGCGTCGAAACACATGAACCGAAAGGTTAAGCATGAGTCATATGAATGATATGATCGACACTTCGTTGTCAACCATTGAAGCCACATCTCTTCTCGTGAAGATCGGATTAGGTGTGGTGAATTTGGATCATGTTCACTAAACAACTTGAGGGATGTTGAATTTAGTGGGAGTTAATCTAGTAATTTGATTAAGTTGAACTAGTTATCATGAACATAGTCTAAATTGTACTTGCAAATTTTGTAGATCAAATGGCTAAGTCCAAATTCAACTTCAGCGTTTTTGCTGAGAAAGAAAAGCTTAAGAACAATGGGTCTAACTTCACCAACCGGTTCCGCAATCTGAGAATCATTCTCTCTGGCGGACAAAAGGACTATTTCCTTGATAAAGCGCTAGGTGACGCCCCTGCTATAGATGCGTCGGCTGATGAGAAAGCTGTTTATCAGTTGTGCAAAGATGATTATGGTGTGATTAAGAGCACCATGTTGTTTGCTATGGAATCGGACCTTCAAAACCGTTTTGAAGATTTCCCCGGGCCCTTTGAGATCCTTGAGGAACTGAAAACTATGTTTCAGACTCAGGCCCATTCTGAGAGATATGAGATCTCTGAGAAATTCATTAACTGCAAGATGGAGGAAGGGAGTTCCGTTAGTGAGCACGCCATAAAGATGTCGGGCTACACTCAACGCCTTGAGAAACTGGACTGCAAGATTCCAGAGGAGCTCAAGATTGACAGGGTTCTGTAATCACTCCCTCCTAGCTACAAAGGTTTTGTAGTTACTCATAATCAGATTGGTTCCACTGATACGATCACCGAGCTCTTCGCTAAGCTAAAAGCTGCGGAGGTGGACATCAAGAAGGATAATCATGTGTTGATGGTCAACAAGCCCCCGAGCTTTAAGAAAGGTCAGGGTGCAAAGAAGCCCTTCAAGAAAGGCGGCGGCAAGCGCGTTGCCCCTTCTGAGAAGAAGCTCAAGTCTAGACCTAAGCCGGACACTGAGTGCTTCTATTGCAAGGACAAGGGTCCTTGAAGCGAATCGTCAAGTACTTAGCGGACAAGAAGGCTGGCACCATCAAAGGTATATTTGATATACATGTTATTGATGTTTTCATTACTAGCCCACGTTATAGTGCCTGGGTATTTGATACTGGTTCAGTTGCTAATATTTGTAACTCGAAACAGGAGCTACGGAATAGACGGCGGCTGGCGAGGGATGAGGTGAAGATGCGCGTTGGCAACGGATCAAGAGTTAATGTGATGGCCGTCGGCACGCTCTCCTTAGTTTTACCTTCGGGATTAGTTTTAAACCTCAATAAATGTTATTATGTGCCTGCGTTGAGCATGAACATCATATCTGGATCGTGTTTATTGCAAGATGGTTATTCATTTAAATCTGAGAATAATGGTTGTTCTATTTATATGAGTAACATCTTTTATGGTCATGCACCTGCTGTGAATGGTTTATTTCTTCTGAATCTTGAAAGGGATGAAACACACATCCATAACATTGAGGCTAAGAGATGCAAAGTAGATAGTGATAATTCTACTTATTTGTGGCACTATCGTCTAGGTCATATTGGTGTAAAACGCATGAAGAAACTCCATTCTGATGGACTTTTGGAGTCTCTTGATTTTGAATCATTTGACACATGCGAGCCATGCCTCATGGGCAAGATGATCAAAACCCCGTTCTCCGGAATGATGGAGCGAGCAACGGACTTGTTGGAAATCATACATACCGATCTATGCGAACCAATGAGTGTTTCGACGCGCAGTGGATATCGCTACTTTCTCACTTTCACTGATGACTTAAGTAGATATGGGTATATCTATTTAATGAAACATAAATCTGAAACATTTGAAAAGTTCAAAGAATTTCAGAATGAAGTGGAAAACCATCATAACAGAAAAATTAAGTTTCTACAATCCGACCGTGGAGGTGAATATTTGAGTTATGATTTTCTCATGCATCTTAAGCAAGCGGAATCGTTTCGCAACTCACGCCACCCAGAACACCACAGCGCAATGGTGTGTCTGAACGCCGGAATCGAACTCTATTAGATATGGTGCGATCAATGATGTCTCTTACCGATTTGCCGTTATCATTTTGGGGTTATGCATTAGAAACCGCTGCATTCAATTTAAATAGGGCACCATCTAAATCCGTTGAGACGACACCGTATGAACTGTGGTTTGGTGCTAAACCTAAGTTGTCGTTTCTTAAAGTTTGGGGATGCGATGCTTACGTTAAGAAATTGATGCCAGACAAGCTCGAACCCAAAGCGGAGAAATGCGTCTTCATAGGATACCCTAAGGAAACTATTGGGTATACCTTCTATTACAGATCCGAAGGCAAAGTGTTTGTCGCAAAGAACGAATCCTTTCTTGAGAAGGAGTTTCTCTCGAAAGAAGTGAGTGGGAGGAAAATAGAGCTAGACGAGGTTGTTGAACCTTCTCTTGAGTTGGAGAGTAGCGCAGCACCTGAAATTGTTCCAGTGCCGTCTGCACCGACAATAGAGGAAGCTAATGACAAGGATCATGAAGCTTCAGACGATGCTACTACTGAAAATCGCAGGTCGAAAAGGTCGCGTGCCCCTCCTGAGTGGTACGGCAACCTTGTCTTATCTGTCTTGTTAGTAGACGACAGTGAACCTGCGAACTATGAGGAAGCGATGATGAGCCCAGACTCTGGGAAATGGCTAGAGGCCATGAAATCCGAATTAGGATCCATGAGGCAATAATAAAGAGGGCTAGGGGCGCCCACCCCTCTATGTAAAGAGGGCTGGGGGCGCACCCTCCCCACACCTCCTCCTCAAGCCCTAGCCGCCTTCCTGCCCTCCTCTCTCTCTCTCCCTTCCGACTGCGCGTAGGCGAAGCCCTGCCGCAGAAACTCTCCACCGCTTGCACCACGCCGTCGTGTTGTAGATCCAAATCATCTCTCCACCCCACTTGCTGGACCGAGGAAGGAGGAGACGTCGAGGTTCCGCACGTGTGCATCTCTCGGAGGCATCGCCACTTGCGGTGTTAGATCGGATCGGATCGCGAGGAGGAGAAGCGAGTACGACTACATCAACCACGTTTCGTTGAACGTTCCGCTGTGCGAATATTCAAGGGTATAAAGATCTCATCTATTCCCCCTCGTTGTTTGTATCTCCTAGATTAGATCTTCGCTTTCCCGTTCGCATCCGTAGAAATTTTTTGATTTACTATGCTGCGAAACCCTTCATGACAATGGAGGAAAGTGTGGATGAGGCAGCCATGTTTCTCACTGCTAATGCTATAGCTGGAACTACCCATGCTAGATCAATCAAATTTAGGGCATTAGTGGGAAATCAAGCGATGCTATTACTAGTGGACTCAGGGAGCTCGCATACATTCATTGACAAACATCTGGTGGACAAGCTCAAGTGTCAGACTACCGCTTTACCTGCTACTCTCAAGGTTAAAGTGGCGAATGGGCAACATTTAATGTGCAATGCTGAGGTGAAACAACTGGAGTGGTGGATTCAGGGAGCAACCTTTCAGATAGATATGAAAGTTGTATCTCTAGGGGGCTATGATGCAATTTTAGGGATGGATTGGCTGTCACAATGGGGTGCTATGACTTGTCATTGGGAACAAAGGTGTATCCAATTTGACAAGCAGGGCACTATGGTTAAGTTGCAGGGGATGATAGATAAACCTGTCACTAAGCTCAAGAAACTCACCATTGACCAGGTGGACAAATGGAACAGGGGAAATGACATCTGGGCTACCGTGGTAGTAACCTTGCCTACTAACAGTAAGCAACAGTCGGTACTAGAAGGTGTTCAGGAGATACTGAATCAGTTTGAGGATGTGTTTCAGACTCCAACCACCTTGCCTCCTCACAGGGCTTTTGATCATGCCATATCCTTGCTACCAGACAGTGCTCCTGTCAATTCCAGGCCTTATAGATACTCACCTCTCCAAAAGGATGAAATTGAAAAACAAGTTAAGGAAATGCTGACTTCAGGGTTGGTAACAACTAGTATGTCACCATTTGCCTCACCTGTGCTGCTGGTAAAGAAAAAATATGGTACATGGAGATTTTGTGTGGATTACAGGAGATTGAACCATATTACAGTGAAGAGCAAATTTCCAATGCCTATAGTGTATGAATTACTGGATGAATTGGCTGGTACTAGATATTTCTCTAAGTTAGACCTGAGAGCAGGTTATCATCAGACCAGGATGGTGGAAAAGGATGAGGAAAAGACAACATTTAAAACTCATCACGGGCAATTTCAATTTAAGGTGATCCCCTTTGGTTTAACAAATGCACCAGCTACATTCCAGTGTCTCATGAATGCAGTCTTTGCCAAACATATCAGACACTTTGTTTTAGTGTTTATGGATGATATATTGGTGTACAGTCCAACTTTGGAAGCTCACTTGGAGCACCTGCATACAGTTCTGACAATTTTGAGACTGCACAAGCTTTATGCCAAGAGAAGCAAGTGTTCTTTTGCTCAGAAACAACTAGAATATCTGGGCCACATTATTTCATATAAAGGTGTGGCCACTGACCCTGACAAAACAAAAGCAATGGCAGAAAATGACCAGTTCCATCAACTGTCACTAAACTCGGGGTTTTTTGGGACTCATAGGTTATTACAGGAAATTTGTCAATCATTATGGCATCATAGCAAAACCCCTTACTTATCTTCTCAAGAATAAGGCATTTCATTGAGAAAATGAGGCTCAGCAAGTATTTGACCAGCTTAAGGAGGCAATGACTTCTACTCCTGTTCTCACCTTACCAGATTTTTCTTTGCCATTCTGTGTGGAGACAGATGCATGTGATAGTGGAATTGGGGCTGTCTTAAGTCAACAAGGCCATCCTGTGGCTTATTATAGCAAGGCCTTGGGACCAAGTAATCAGAAGATTTCTATATATGAGAAAGAGTTCCTTGCTATTATGATGGCAGTGGACAGGTGGAGACCTTATTTGTCTAGAGGCCCTTTTACTATCCATAGTAATCACAAAATCTTGTGTCATTTGGAGGATCAAGTCTTGCATTCTGATCTTCAGAAGAAAGCAATGACAAAGTTGGTAGGTTTACAATACAGATTCCATTTTAAGAAAGGAATTGATAACAAGGCTGATGATGCTCGTTCCAGAATTGGACATATGTATGATCTACAGGCTATATCCTCAGCTCAGCCAGTCTGGTTACAGGAGGTGCTGAACTCCTATGTTGTTGATCAACAAGCTCAACAGCTCCTGCAACAGTTGGCCATATCTTCAGCTGATGATCCTTTGTTTTCTTTGGACAATGGAATTATCAAACATTAGGGAAGGATATGGGTTGGAGCTAATACTGGCCTACAAACTAAGATAATTGAGGCTTTTCACTCTTCTCCTATTGGGGGTCATTCAGGCATGCTGGTAACATATCAGAGGATTAAGAAATTGTTCCATTGGACTGGGCTCAAACAGGCAGTCCAGAATTTTGTCCAGCAGTGCCAAATTTGTCAACATGCCAAACATGAACACTCTAAATACCCTGGGTTACTTAGTCCCTTGCCAATACCTGCAAGTGCATTGGAGGACATTTCTATGGATTTTATTGAAGGGCTACCAAAATCCAAAGGCTATTCAGTGATTCTGGTCATTGTGGACAGGTACACAAAATACAGTCATTTTATTCCACTGAAACACCCATTTACTGCTGAAGTGGTAGCTGAAAAGGTGCTGGATAATAAGGTGTTTACTAGCAAATTTTGGAAAGAACTGTTCCAATTATGGGGAACCAAGCTCCAGATGTCCACAACCTATCATCCACAAACAGATGGGCAAACTGAAAGGGTGAACCAATGTTTGGAGATCTTTTTGCGCAGTGCAGTGCATTACACACCTAAACAGTGGGCACAATGGCTATCATTGGCTGAATTTTGGTATAATACATCGTACCATTCTTCTCTGGGATGCTCCCCTTTCAAGGCAGTCTATGGAAAAGAACCAAATATGGGTCACATGATGCACGACATGTCTGCCAGTCATCCTGAGTTGCATGTCTGGCTCAAGGAAAGGGAGAACTACTCTAGTTTTCTGAAACAACATCTGGCACGGGCTCAAGCTAAAATGAAGAATGATGCTGATAAGAACAGATCTTAGCGTGAGTTTGCTGTCAGTGAATCAGTGTTTCTCAAGCTCCAGCCCTAATCATCTGTGGTCAACAGACCATGCCCAAAACTTGCTCTGAAGTTCTTTGGACCGTTCAAGATTTTGAAACGAATTGGTGCGACAGCTTACAATCTCCAGCTTCCAGAGACCAGTCTGGTACATCCTGTGTTCCATGTTTCCCAGCTCAAGTCGCAGGTGCCAGATCACACTCCAGTGTATACTTCATTACCTGAACCAATTCACTTGGACACAGACGAGCTTTTGCCTGAAGAAGTTCTTGACAAACGCCTCGTTAAGAAAGGTAATGCATCCCTCCTCCAGGTGTTGATTCGTTGGATGGGATTACCTGCTACTGTAGCTACCTGGGAAGATTATGATGCTGTCCATCACAAGTTTCCTAATGCACCAGCTTGGGGACAAGCTGGTTATGTTGGGGGGAGTACCGTCACAGCCTCTGCTCTGAAGATGCGTGCTGCTGTGTCAGAAAAGCGAAAGCTGAAGAAGAGAGACGGAAATGATCAAGTGATGGGCTAAAGGGTTATTTCCTCGGTGGGTTGTGGCCAGAGTGTAAGTGGGCCGTGGGCGTGTGTGGGTGTGTTGGAGCGCTGTTATAAGCTCAGCCTACCGTTGTAAATGATATCAACCAGATAATAAAATATCTCTCGGTCGCATCTCTCTCTCGTTCTCTCCTGACTTCTTCTCCAAACCACGCCTCTGGTCCCCAAATTCACAGGAACCCTAGCCTGGATATTACAGTCGCGCGGGAAATGATGGTCCACGAAAAAAGTTGTCTCTTGCGAGGAAAATGTCCTGTCGAAATCTCGACAGTGCGTGGGCTCTTGTACGTACGAGAGAGAAAAGAAAGCCGCGCGTCGGGACAGGGTTGCCGATCGAGCTGATTAACCATATGTGGAGTCACGGCACAAACAGGTAAAAGGGACGTACGTGCACCTGAAGCTCGAACTAGCTAGCAAACAAAAAAGTTTTTCTGAATGTGAGAACTTGCTGACGGTCCAACGTATAACTAAATGACATGTTCAGGACTAGAGTGGAGACTTGGACAACGTGCAGTGGCATATATGCACGGCATGTGTTTATTTTGGAGCATCAACGGATGGAGCTGTCCCTAACTTGAGAGAGAGAGAGAGAAGGTGCGTGGGCGCGGCTGAATTGACTTAATAATGAGCTGCAGCCTGCAGCTACTCCGATCCGATCCGATCCAACTGCAGCAGATGCAACGAACAGAGCCTGCCTACCTGATATTCACAACGGCGAACGGCGCGCGTCAACAAACTGTTGACAGCGGCGAACGCGCGCGGACCTGATACTTTTCAACTTGTTTCAGAGCCACCCAGAGGCGCCTGCAGGCGATCGACCAGAGAGAATAACCGAAATTTTTGTCAGTTGAGTTATGGAGTACCTTTCATGGGCTCGATATATACCATTAATTGCCATGGATCGCTTGTAAGGAGCTAGCTAGTTATGGAGTACTGATTTCGAACCTAGCTACCTCTGCGGGCGCGCGTGCTGGGTGGTCGCTGTACGTCCGCCGCGGCCATTAGCGAGGCTCCCAGGCGCGTGTTTGCTTTGCTTGCCCCTGTCTGTCTGTCATGTCGCGGCCCAGCCAACGCCATGCCGCTCCGCGGGCATGCCCACTGCTCCGGCCGCCTCACACCCATTTTGGTTCTGAATATTACAAGCGGTTCCAATGAATTTTTCACACATATGCTGGCTCCTTTAATGGAACCTCGAGCATGTTGTGGTTTATACTAGGCAGTATTACCTTTTTGAAGTCGGTAATAAGCATAGAGGGCAACATACCTCAGGTTTATAGAGTGCTACTGACAAACGATCCACTGTTTTGCATGTGGACAAGACCTAGTGGTCAGGAAAGGATTGATTTGGCCCCGCTGCTATTGTTTCGCTCTCAACACACACACACGCTCTTCTCCTTTTCTGTCCTCCCATATGTAACCACACAGATTTGCAAGTCAAAAGCACCACGTTTTAAACTACTTACTAAAGATGGTGTTTGGCAAACCATGTTATGGAGGAAATATGTGGAGTCCAAAGCTGTGTCGCAAGTGGTTTGAATACCCGGCGATTTACATTTCTGGACAGGGCTTATGCCCACCAAAAAACATTTCTTTCGTTTTTGGTGCTTTCGAGATGAAGGATGGATCACAGATTAGGTTTTGGGAAGATAAGTAGCTTGGCCAAACTACTCTTCGAGAACAATATCCAGCTCTATATTCGATTGTTAGACACAAAAGAAGATACAATTTTCACAGTGTTGAAGGACAATCCTCCTAATGTGTCTTTCAGAAGAAGTCTTATTGGTCCTAGACTGATACCTTGGAACAATCTACTTTTATGATTATGCACGATACAATTGTCGAACGGTGTTGACGTGTTCAAATGGAAATTTTTAGAAAGTGGTAAATTTTCTGTTGGATCACTTTATAGAGCTTTGGTCCAACCTGATATCCCAGTCGATGATAATAGTAAGATTTGGAAAATGAAAATACCGCTTCAGACAAAAAAAATTTGCATGGTATTTATGTAAAGCTGTAATTCTAACAAAGGTTAATCTTGCAAAGATGAATTGGCGTGGAAGTACTCAGTGCGTTTTTTGTCATCACGATGAGACAATTCGCAACTTATTCTTCTAGTGTAAATTCGCTCGCTCTATATGGTCATTCATCCAAATAGCTTTTGGTTTATCTCCTCCAAGTTTAGTAACCAATGTATTTGGTAATTGATTGCATGGAATTGTTAATAAGTACAGGATTTTATTTAGGGTGGGAGCGCTTGCCATTATATGGTCACTATGGCTTAGTAGAAATGACAAGATATTTAATAACATTGTGTCGTCTCCTCTGCATGTTATATATAGAGCAACAGCTTTTCTCCGATCATGGACTATTCTCCAGCGTATGAAGTTTCACGACTTATTTATGGAGAGATATACGCGTTTGGTGGATACAGCGAGGGATATTTTCTCCCGACATGAATGACCACGTGATTTGAGGCTTAATTTACCTTAGATTCAAGCTGTTTTTAATAGTGGTTTTGTGTAATGCTTGTCTACTATTTACTCTCTAGTTCTATCGTTTAGGAGTAGATAGCTTAGGAGTCACCATCTAGAAATTCTTAAGTCTTAATTAGCTTGAGGCTAGCCGCTATAGGCTTCAATTATGAGCACTAAACAATGGTAGAACAGACATTAATTACCACTCCACTAACCCTGACAAAACATAGAAGCACTGTCATGGCGACGCCACAACCACCTCGACCCAAGCCTTTCAGAAAATATGGCTCAATCGGACTGTGTATACTCCCTCCGTTTGGAATTATAAGTCCCGCACGGATAACTAGGTTGCTAATTTGAACAAGAAAATATAAATAATATAACATACAAATTATACCATTAGAAACTTTAAAGGTTATATTTTCTAATGGTATAACTTTTTTGATATATAAGTTATATTTTGTTGATCAAATTAACAACCTACGTATACGCGTAGGACCTATAATTCCAACATAGGAAGTAGTAGATAATGCTCTCCTTGTCTTAATTCTTCTCTTCTTTCTAGCAAAGCTAGCGAAGCTGCATCAGGTGCCTTGCAAATACAAACTCCATGCATCGGGGCATGCAGGAGAAGCTAGAGCCTTGCATGCGGATTAGGAGCACGCGTCCCGGCCCGTTTTGGACGGATGCCTTGGTCCAGAACACTCTTCCAAAAAGTGATGCGGCTCCCTCGAATGATTATTCGTCGTATCAAATGATCATATGTTCTTTTAGTAAATATAGAACACGTATAAGATAAATAAAAAACATGATTCCACAAATTTTCCCAAGTACCTACTGCACGTGATGCCAATCTGCCAACACATCGATCATGGATCTATCAAGTAGAAAGTATGCATCGGGATGTTAGCTGCTTGTTGAAACAGGAATATGGAAGCCATATGTGACCATGATTCCATGAAGACCCAACAAGCAATCATAATAGTTCAAAGACAAACCCCTCGTAGACTCGGTCTATGCTTTCGTACATACTTGCATTGAGGGTGAGATTTTTTCACCTCACACCACTTGTTGAGGCCATTTGTTTTACAAAACCACGACCCTAGTAGTTTGTTTCACCAAACACCAACCTCTGGAGTAATTGTTTACACAAAACACAAAAAATACTGTGAACTCGTTTTGACAACTAAATTAGCTACCTAGGACCACTTTTGACACCAGTCGCACCCAAAATAGATTCGGTTCAATCCAATCAAAGAGAGGGACATATATAAACTCACATCTACGCTGCTAATATTATTTGGAATTTCTCTGCTAGCTAGGTGTTGTTCTAGACGAGAAAAACCAAAAAAATTCTGTTTTGATTTGGCGGTGCTATTGTGGGTTTGTTTGATAGCCCAGTCTATTTTTCTCGTTGGTGTTGGGTCTGACCTTGGTCATGGAGAGCACGCCAGTATAGAGCATGAAATCCTCACGCTGATGTGTCACACGCCTTAGTCATCGGGTCACACACACACACTACCATTTCGCAAGTCTACGACGTTGTTCGAATTGGACAGACCAGGCCGGTTCGTTGGGGAAGAAGCTCCATCAGCTATCGTCGCATCCTGAGAGTGTGGGCACGACTACTTAATTAGTTGTTAAACGAGCTAACTATAGTTTTGTGTTATGTGTAAATAATTTCTCCAAATATTGGTGTTTTGTGAAACAAATTGCTAGAGTTGTGGATCTATGAAAAACACGTACTAATAAGTGGTGTTAAGTAGAAAAATCTCGCCAAGGTACACAATGCACCCTAAAAACGTCTATCAAGATATTAGTATTATACACTTTAGAACTCTCCATAAAGATATTATAGGATAATAAAATATATGTAACATATATACATAACAGTCGAACAAATTAATATGTGGATGTTTAATTACATTTGTTTCTCTATCTTCAAGAGGAATTCAAATTAAACAAGGTTTTCAATTGATCTGCCTCAAAACGCAAAAAAATAGATATATTTTTGCAAATCTAGGTTTAGATTTGTGTGGAAATGTATTTCAAGGTTTTCATAGAACCAACAAGCACAAATTGTGCAATTAAAAGTGTGTATCTTAATATTTAGCAACTTTTTAAGTGTAATAGAGAACTATAATAATCGACGAGGAAGCATTTAAGATCTCAAATAATAGATTTTGAGTCTCACACCGACGGCTCATGTCAGTCACTATCATGAGTTCGCAAATGTTGTTCTTTGTATACACAGACTCTACATTCATCTTCAAGACCATGAACATTGGAGCAATAGCAATCTGCAAAGTGAATTTAGCTATAAATAATGTTTTTTGTGACTCCATCAGAATGAACAAGAAATTGTAATATTTGCATCAAAAAATCGTTGTACTATCAAACTCTTTCTCTAGTGTATAGCTATCTCTCTACACCACCACAGCAAATCGCTATAACCAGTTGAACAAGTGTCAACCGTCGAGCAAACTTTCAATTTCCTTGTCTGCATTGTCTGGTGACCCACACTCCGTGGATCCACCTGGTCAAGCATTCCTCGTGCAGGAGAGAACCTCCACCCGCCACTAGGTCCAAGGTTGTTGAAAGTGCATGTGTGTCCCATGTGTGGTTTTGGTAATTAATGATAATCCCTATGAACTAATGGTAGCATTGAGTTACACTTGTACAAATTTTCCATTGGCATCGCTTGAAGAATTTGTTGGCTTCAAAGTTGAAAGATGAGGAAAGTAAGAAGAATAAGCTATGACCAAGGAGATATTCATGTGAGAGTTGAGCCCATTGGAAGCATGTCTTTAAGAAGAACATAGTGTGAGCATTCTTGCATAACTTCAAAAATATCATGTTAAAGAAAGAAGGAGATGCAAGGTTGATCAAGACAAGTGCAAAGAGTTGTTTCAGGTGGATCAACACACAAGAAGAAATAATGATGAAGTGCAAGTTTAAGATGAGCCATCTTGACAGGATTATCTGCGTGAAGCTTTCTATCCTCGCTGACCATGGATAGGTGAAGACATGCCCAATGAAGAAAGGAATATGGGGGAGCCATTCTCAAGTCTTCATCAAGCTAGCACGAGCAAGAACAATAAAAAAGGTGTTCCATCATAAGAAGGACATGATTGTCTTCATCAAGATCAAGTGAAATGCACAAGGTAAAGATATGGTCTTGATAGGTTTTCTCTTTTGCTGATCTCATGTTGTTAATTGGGAGTATGGGTTTAGGATTGATGGATGTTCTATCAAGAGGAATCTTGAGTGAGTAACTCATTCATATATTTTGGAGAGAGTTCAATCCTTTGCATACTTAGATCATCTTTGTTGGGTTTTTTGGATCTTATCCATGTGAGGTTCTAGAGCCTGTAGTTATCTTCATAATAAGCTCTAGTTTACCAAAAAAAGATTTCCATGTATGTCCTATTGCATTTTTTATCTTGGAGGTTCTACCATCTCTAGACCTTGGGAGGATTCTCGCATATTTTTACTTTTTATTTTCTCCCTTAGTGGAATCTACTTATTATTATCTTTTCAACAAAATTGGTTCCATCCCATTTAGAATTCAGTAGCTCAAGTTATTGCAGTTTTGGTTTTGCAGAATTACTAGGAGCAGTAGTACCACCCAGCCACCGGTATTACCGCTAGGACAATTTTTGTCGTCCGTAGTACTGGTGGATGTACCGGGTCAGTACTGATGGCCCGAGTAACTTGGCAGGAAGTGGACCAGTAGTACCAGGCAGAAGTTCCATAGCCGTTGGAGCAGTGCAGGCGATACTACCGGCCAGCGATCGGAAGGGTAGAAGAGCCAACCCTACAATGGAGAATCGCTGTTGGAGCCGTTGGAGCCAACCCTACAATGGAGAATCGCTTTGAGTTCTTGGGCTAACAAAGAATGTTGTCACTCTTTCATGAACAAAGGGAGTACGAATGAGGATTTCATGTGTAGACGTGCTGGATTACAACTATGGAACTTACATTTTAGTGCTTTTGTAGCCATATATTTGTGGCATTCACAAACACAATTCTGCAAACAATTTTTTATATGTGAGGCAATGTATCATAAAGAATGGAAACACCAAAACAGTAATGTATCCATCAAGAGGGCGAAACCTAGTAGTACGTCGCCTTGGCCGGCAAAGCGGTCGATCGAATGCGGAATCAGCCGGGGACGTACGTATACATTCGTCGATTCAAATGATCGAATGCGGAATCAGCCGCCGGGCACGTACGTCGACGGTTTGGACGGACGCCGACCTCGTGTGATAGGTGATACAACGCCATCGTTTGCTTTGGTTCTGGATACCTCGTGAGGACGACGACGGGCACCGATCTGCCGCCGCCGACCAGGCTCTGACGATCCCCGCTGGGAGAAGGATCGACCTTGTCAACCCGTCCGAGAAGATGCAAACCTCCATCCACATCTCTCTCTCTGCTTTTATTTTATGACAACAACTCCGACGACACCTCTCTCCGTTCCTATTTTCTACAGTAACTCGAACTCGACATCTCAAATTGACTGAGAGCACGGTATAGTATACAATCTCTCCATACCGATCGATAAGGAGAGGAGACACTGAATGAGACACGCTCATGCACCTTGTCCACGACAATTGCATGGACGGTGTACTTACTTTTCATAGTTTCGGAACTGTCTTTTTTCCAAGGAAAAAAATAGCGCGCTATAGCAAATAGTGTCGAACTTAGAATTACGTTATTAGCGTGATATACTGCGTGTGTTATTAGGGAGACATTGTACATTGATTAGTTCAGCGTGGGCTTTCTAAATATGTTATAGCGTGCTATTTTTTACCGTAATTTTTTCGGAGTCAATATAGCATGATCAAATACATATAATTCACAGTGTCCTCACCGGCCGGCGCGTCCAATATGCTATTGTTTTCAAGAAACCTATAAACATGAACTTAAACTGAATTCGGCGTTTTTAAAATTTTAGGAAATTTACGTATTTTAATTAATTTATATTTTGCTAATTTTTAGTCTACCGAGAGTTAAGTTAGAGCTCAGTCAAATCATATTTTGATTGGATTTGCATCACAATTCGTGCGTCATGTTTGTTGCAACTAGAATTTTCAACTGAAAATGCAGTCGTAGCTAAAACTTTTTAGTAGCAAGTAGAGTTGTCGGTAAGAAATTTTTAGTTACATGTGGGCTTGCAACAACTGACTTTCAGTGATATCACGTGACTAAGAATTAACCTAATTCTCGGTCACCTAAATATTAGACGCAACCAATGAGTTTAACCAAAACTAACCCTAAGGCAAAATCTAGCGCCAGTTGATGGCGCTCTAGTAGAACTCAAATTTTGAAAATAGATAACGTCCTGCTCTCTCAATTCCATATAAGACGTTTTAGTTTTTGTGAAGCGAGAAATGTAGACGTAATCTATTGTGTAGGTTTAGAGTGAATCAACACATAAAAGACGACCGGATACATTTATTTCATAAAAGTAAAACGTCTTGTACTTTGGAAAGGATGGAGTAAATCGCTTCACAAATGTCGGCATGTTCTTCTGAAGCGACGTGTCCTCTCTCTCTCTCTCTCCACCTTCACTGCGTACCACTGTAGATTGAAACGCCTGAGTAAGAGCCCATGATGCTCTGATTGCGATGCCATGCATATATATCGCCATCGCAGCTGACGGGTAGCTTTCCCCTGTAGATGGAAATATCAGCAGCGGCTGTGCGGCTTTTCTGAACGGCGCCACGGTCCACCTAGTAGTAATCCGTTCCATTCTTTTTTTTGCGGGTGAAGATTACATCAACCAAGCATCTTACAGAAAAGCCCAGAAACAAAAAAAAAATAAGAACTAGGTCCTTCTGAGCTCCTGCGCCTCCTTTGTCGCGCAACACGTTCCGCCGGCGAAACCCGCCACCTTCTCCTCCATCAGACCTTGGACTGGGAGGAGCCCTCCGGCGACCAGGAAGTCGACGGCACTCAGCACCAAAGCGCCTCCATCCCGCACCACGATCAGCGCCAACTCGGTCAACACCATCTTCACGGAGATCTTCAAGATCCGGCTCCATCATCACGAACGCCGGCTTGAGGGAAAGCGCGCCACGGCTCCGAGGAGTGGTGCACGCGCAGGAAACGGCGGAACTGCCATGAGCCTCCACCGGAGCACCCAGAGCAGAGGAGAGGACCGTCGTCGACAAAAGCCTCTCCGGCCACGCCGCCACCTCCACAGCGCCGCCGGCAAGCACCCCACGCACACCTAGGCTATGTACACACCGGGATTCGTTGATTCCCCGTCCTCCCGCGGCCGGAGCGGCCGCCGGAGGGCGAGGAATCCGACGAATCGCCGGCGGCGAGCTGGTTCGCACGGGTTTACCCAAAAGTCGCTTCCTTTTAGTGTAGATGGGGAAAGGATGAGAGGTCCAGGCTCTCTCAAGTGTCTCCAGACGTGTAATCCGTTCCATTTAATTACGTCGCGGATGCAGAATCCAAATCGGACGAGATCTCCAGCGTCAGGATATGGCCCCTGAACGTGACTTGATAAAGAAAAAGAAAAATCAGCACCGTTGTCGGAATAAATCGACAACGATACCTGATTAAGAAACCTGCAGGGAGAACGGTGTGTGATTTTTTTTTTTTTGCGAAACAAACGGTGTGTAATTAAGAAAACCAAGGAGAAATGTTCGATGCACTTTGGCTTTATGGGGATTGGTCTACCGTCTACGTACGTACTACACATCCTTGTTTTGCCTTTATATGAAAAGAGCGATGAGACATTGATCAACAAGGGCAAGAAAGTATGCATGACATGCATACTCTGACACTTTTATTCTTCAATTTGGTTACTTCATGATAATTCGCATCCGATCAGGCCGGGCGCAGACCTTATTCGTTGTTTGCAATCATATGAGTAGTACTGTAGCCCCAAAACTGAGTAGGATTAGCCTTTGGTGGTTCTCGTGTATAATGGTACATTAGTTTGTCTTGGAAAACAATATACCAAGCACAGAACTGCAACCAAGTTTGCATGATTGTAGACCCAATCATACTATAGAATAGATAAAATACGAACTTATGATTTATAATATGATACTACTGAAAAATCATACAAGTGCTTATTATGTACTTGCGCCATTTTTTTAAGGTCTGGATGGTAGCTAGTGTGCTTATGCATCAACTTGCTAATTAAACAAGGATTAGCTAGCTCCAAAGCTGAAGCGCTTAGCCTAACCACTGAAGCTTAATTTGGCTTCTCTCCGTACATTCCAGTTCAACAGGAGTGGCTTTCTTTGAAGCTCGCTTTAGTTCTTTTTTAGCATAGCTTTAGTTATTCGTTGCTTCTCCTAAAATAAATACTGCATGATGCACCAACAGGTATATAAACTAAGCTAAAGTGATCATGCATGCTTAGTAGTAGTTGCTCTCCATTCAATTATTATTTAGTTGGAACCATCTAAGAGTAATCTAAGTAGGAACTGGTTAAGAATATCAGATGAGAGGTCAACTACATAGGCATTATAATTTACAGGGGACACACCGCCTTATAATTAAGCAAATGCAGCGCAAGTAGGAGGCACTCCATATCCACATGGATTATTCAGGTGTCCACTTGTAGCTTCAGGCCAGTCCAACCGTCCATGGCTGCTTTCGAAGATTTATATGATTATATATATCCAACAAGGTTAAACAACTAGTTTGACAAAAAAAGTACTGGAACTTATGAAATACTCCATCCGTTTAGAATTATAAGACAGTTTAGTTTTATGAAATGAATGTGTCTAGACGCCTTTTAGTGTATAGCTTCACTTCGAACCTCTACGAACCTATACAACAAAAGACATCTAGATACATTCGATTCAAAAAGCTAAAACATCTTATATTTCTAAACGGAGATAGTAACACATATAGTGTTGAGTTGCATTTGGCAATACCAAGTACCATATCAGCTTATTTTCACATCAATTCTGAATACAGGTCATATCTGTAGCTTAATTTGAAATGACCTTGCATAGTTTTTGTATGAATAAATGTGGGTCAAGCCTCAAGCGGGCAAAGAGGCATGCCCATCACTCAAGTTAGAGCAGCAATAACGTACCATTCATGGTGGGGCTATGCAGGTCTTATCTTTCTCCATGGCCGGTGCAATCGTGCATGCCCTGGCCCTCCTCTTTCCACCATCTTCTTCCTCTCACTCACTAACGTCGTCTTAATCCACACCCACATTTCCTATATATAATTATTTATACGATACTCATGGATCATGGATGCACCCCACCTCCCCTTCCTGCATTCGTCTGAAAAAGAGAAAAGAGGAAAGAGAAGGAGAAGAAAGGAATAGGGAGGATCTAAAGCTGCTTCTGACCAAGGCATACAATCTCCATGAAAGTGATGGACATATCAGTGGATGTTTCTTGGCCCCAAAGTCCCATGATGACGATGGATAAGCTTATAGTGCTGCCAAACGCCCAGTGGTTCCCTAATCACTGTTGGATCTTTGTAACGAAAATTTCCGCGTCTAGATTTAAAACTCAAAATCCCATAGAGACTCGAGAGCCTGGAAATGTTTTGGCCGGTAGGGTGTCAGGTGAGATCCCGCCTAAATCCTATTTCTAGTTTATTTGTCAAAATCTAGTGTCGGGATTCCACTTGACACCCTATTGGCCGGGCCATTCAGGGAAGGGTGTGCAGTACAATGTATTATTATTTCAAAGAAGATGTACTAGTATCTGCATGCATGTGCCAGGTCGGCATATCGGGTCTAGGAGTCTGACTCTCTGCTCGAATACGATTGGGCGTACACAAGAATTGCAGATTTGGTGCTATGGTGAGGTGAACAAAAATTGCTATGATTGCAGATCGTCCGGTCCTTTGCTAATTTTGCCATGGTGCTTGCCCATGCACGTACCTTTCTGAGTGCTTGCCCATGCCGCTACAGGCAGGCTGTGCGTGGCAAAGATTATACTTTACTTAAGCACAAATTCTTGTTTTAAATATAAAGAGGTTCCAGATGAATTTCCACATGTGTTTCTACAGAGTTCTGCCAATCATCTGACTAGGGCGTCGCACTTGTTGGCGTAGCAATTCCCAGATCGTATGAAGAGTCCACTGGTACTCAAGTTTCTCTCTTGGAATTCTGATCAATCTACCTCTCCTGTCGCACTAAAAAGTACAGGTTGAGCTTCATTAGCAAGGTGCATCGTTGGATATGCATACATGCCGCTATGCCAGTCAATTGCCTAGCCAACCATTTTGTCCCATGCCACTTGTGCTCACTGCCATGCATGGCAATATGGCATGAGTTTTTGCTACGATGTCCTCTCCTTTCTTCTAAATTTAAAAAACTAAAAATACAAAGATGACCAGGATTGGTCGATACCCTCTCATGCCCTCCTGCCGAATGGGTAATGATCAATCCTGGCTCTCCAAATATTTTTAATTTTCTAAGTTTGTTAGAAGGGGAGGACATCGAAGTGTGAGTTGGGCTGTCTACTAGGTACCTGTTTGAAGTGAGTAGGCATGGGGGAACAGATCACCCTGTGTTCATAGAGTGAGATGAAATGGCCACGGACAAATGGTCCACTGTTCTGCATTCAGAAAATACCTATTGGTTAGGAAAGGATTGGTTTGGTCGTGCTGTTAGTGTTTCTCTCCCATCACACACACTGTTCCTTTTGTGTACTCCCATGTCACCACGCACACGGCTCCTTTCTCTGGACTCCTGTATACGACAAATAAAATCTACCGCTCCCTCCGTTCAGAAATAAATGATTTGATTTTGTCTAGATTTAATGTATTTAGATATGTTTTAGTGTGTAGATACATTCAATTTAAACAAAGTCAAGTTACTTATTTCTAGACAAAGTGAGTAGTACAAAAAATGATTCTAAGAGCATCTCCAGTTCTCCACTAAGGGTCCCTAAAGGCCCCCTAAAGGGCTATAGGAGGTGTATGCGTTCAAAATCACGCCCAGCCAGTTCTTCCAATCTTTTTTTTCACATCAGCGTGGTTCATTTTGTCATCCAGCACCACCAGGACGAACCCAACACATTGGTGGTAAGCGGGGATGCCGGATGGAGCTGAAAACAACATGGGCCAGCCTTGTCCGCTTGCCGCGTCCGCAAAGTCGCCCACATTTTATATTTTCTTCCCCGACGACTACCACTCCACCCCTCGCCACCGTCTGCCGTTTAGTTCGCTAGATCCACCCTCGAAGCCGCCAGAAATACTCCACACGCCCTCCCAGTCCGCCTCCTCGCCAGCGTCGCCACTGTTCCCCCTCCTGGTAGCTCCAAGCCCGTGACACAACCGCCCTTCCCACCAGGTCCGACCCATAGGGCAGGGCAGAGGGGCGCTCGCCCCGTGGCTCCATGATCGAGGGGCCTCTGCCCATTTGTTTGTTATTAGTCTATCTTGATGTCCAACACTATAAATTAATTCTAGAGAAAATATAAATGGTTGTCTAAAAAAATATATGGTTCAATCTATACCTATCATGACTCTATTCTTATAAAAAATAATCTTAACATTTTCGAATATTTTTCTCGATGCCATAATTTTGGTGGCCTCTCCAAATGTGCATAATGATACCAGCCCTCATGTGCCTTTACAAGGTTGTGCACATTCATTAGTGTAAACTAAGGACGCAATCACATAGCTATACCTTTTCGCAAGCAACTCTTCTCTGATTTCCAATGATTCTATTTGTCCCTGCCATACATGTGAAACTATTCTCATCATTTTATTAATTCAGTGCCTAATATATTTACTTATCTACTCATTTTTGCACAAGCTTATATACACAAGCAGCAATTGGTAAAATAAGTATGATGGTATTTAGTTTACTTGATCAATAGAAAAAAGTGGTTTCAAAAGTCTTTACCGCAATATCAAAGATCATGGATCTATTAAATGTACAAAATACTTATTTTTTTATTGCATTACAATTATACTTTTTTACAGAATACTAATATTTTGTATGTGTTTTCTGTGTGAACGAGTGGTAGAACTTGACATGCATAGTTCAGACGCCCAAAAACGCTAATCATATATAAATTTTGAGTAATATTTAAAATTTTAGAATAAATATTAAATATACCCCTAATATTTTATGTAGTAAGGGGGCCATTGCCCCCCTTGACCCTAGGAAAGCTCTAACACTTTAAACAAGGGGTCCTTAATTTCATGTTGCCCTAGGCCCCCTAAATTATATGGATCGGCCCTGTTCCCACTAGGTGTTCTACAGTTTGCCAAAGACATGGATTCGGATGAGGAAGAGATGTTGGCCGATCTAATTGACGACGATGTAGCTGTCGCTTCACTCCTGGGCATGATGGCAGGCGTCAAGGACAAACGGTCTGCTGGGGGTTCGAAGCCTGGGCGGCGCAAGAGCAAGCCGAGGCAAAGGATGGAAGGCTACTGCATGCTCTACGCCGACTACTTCGCCGATGACCCATTGCACGGCGACGCCACATTTCGGCGATGTTTCAGGATGAGTCTCTTAAAGACCGTCGAGCAATTGAGAGAGTTCGACGACTACTTCAAACTGAAGAGGGACGTCGTCGGCACGCTTGGTTTCTCCACAATTCAAAAATGCACAGTTTCTCACCGGATGCTTGCATATGAAATTCCTGGAGACACACAGGACAATTACCTACGCATGGACGTGTCCACAGCCATCGACTGCATGTCCATGTTTTTTGCAGAGCAATTGTGGAAGAGTATAGGAAGAATTACCTGGGAACACCCAATGCAGATGACACAACTTGGATCTTGGAACATAATGCAGCAAGGGGTTTTCCTAGAATGCTTGGAAGCATTGACTGTATGCACTGGACATGAAAGAACTGCCTATTCATGCACTAGAGCATGTACATAGGCCACAAAGGATCATCAATGTGGTTCTTGAGGCCGTGGCAGATTAGGATCTGTGGATTTGGCATTGCTTTCTTCGGTATGACAGGATCACACAATGAAATCAACGTGGTGTGGTGTTTAAGTGTGTTTGCAAAGCTTGTTGAAAGAAGAGCTCCTCCAGTGCATTTCGAGATCAATGGCCACCAATATGATAAGGGCTACTACTTGGCAGATATCATCTACCTAAAATGGTCAAGTTTGTGAAGACAATCTCAAACCATGTGCATGTAGAAAAGAAAGCTTGGTTTGTGACAAAGTAGGAGGCTCGCAAGAAGGATGTGGTGAGGGAATTCAGTGTGCTGCAAGCTTGATTTGCCATTGTTAGGTGCCATGTCCTTATCTACTCAAACGATCAAATGTGGGAGGTCATGACTGCTTGTGTGATCTTGCACAACATAATCATTGAGAGCAAGCGAGAGACTCCAGTGTTTGACACTGAACCATATTATCGCCAAGGTCCACTTGCATATATTGATCACCAAGTGCCATCTACGTTTGCTTCTTTTCTCACCAGGCTTCAAGAAGTTTGAGACACAAATACTCATAGTCAACTGCATGATGATCTGGTGAAGCATTTACGGAGACTCAAAAGAGACAACTAGTTTGTTTACTTTTTTGTCTTTTTTCTATATTGAACTTTTTAATTTGTTTGATTAATTTCCTGAAATTTAATAAATTTGTATGTTGAATTATTTATTTGCCATGTTAAACTTGTTAATTTGGTAAACAAATTTGTTGATTTGATAAAAAAACTTGTTCAAATTTTTGTATGGGGGGCCACGGCTGGGAGCCAGCCCCTCCCCCCCCCCCCACCCAAATCGTGAACCGAACTAGCGTCGTCCATACGGCCCAAAATCGAGCCGCGTCGGACGCTGTATGTGGGGACGAGTGGAGATGCTCAAATAGCATATAACTGGGTCCTACGCTTAGGCTGCAAATATGATGTGACAGCTGGATGTGACATGATGCCTGATGGCTGTGAAATATAACCATTCACATCCGTATTTAAACAAGATATTATTTATACTAGACCATGAAAGCGCGCGTTGCCGTGACCGCCATCTTTGAAGCGGTGGTCGATATGTCGTATAAACAGAGTGATATTTTCATTTCTTTTCAATAGAACATAATTGAAAAGTAGATTATTTTTCCATGAGTATAGCAGGCTAGAATTGTCTTGCAGACTGGGCCTCAATCATATAGCACCGAAATGTATTTTTCTATTACAGGACATGTGGATTTTAAGTTTGGTTTCATTCCATTTGTTCTTAGTTCACTTATCAGTGTCTGATTAAAGTATTGTTATTATCCACAAAGTGTTCGGAGAAATTATGTAGTTGTTATGTACAGCCAAATTTATTGAAAAAAATGAGGTCATTAAGAGGGGATGACTTGGGTGTTGCAAGGGGAATATATATCTGGCCTCAGACTTACTAAAATAGCAATCTTGCTCCCTAGATTTCTACTCAATTAGGTAAACACTCTCCAATGGAGGCCGATGGGAAACAAAGCAACGGACCATTTGAGCACAGTCCATCTCTATTAGAATCCTATGGTCCACGTATAGTTAAAAAAAAAACTACTGCATTAACCCCACACGTTTGACCACCTCCATCCCCAAATCACAGACAGTTATTGCTCCTAATCGATCTTCTTTCCCAGCCTTCCCCACAGCGCCTCCATTCCTTACTACACCGTGACGCGACGCGACGCCGCTCCCCCCAACTCCGGTGATGACCCGTGCCTACACTTAGATCTTTTTCTGCATTGCCACCCATGTCGTTCCACCGCGGTGGATCATCGTTGGGGCATCCATGATCGCCGGGGGTCAGCGCATTAGGTTGGAGACTGTTTGGTTGTTCAGATTCGCCACAGAACAGTTGCTTCTTATGGTCTTTGTTGTGATCTCTATCTTTGGAACGACGACACGAATTGGCGGAAGGTAAGGCATGCTCCACCTACCAAGATTGTCTTCCCAATTTGCCCTAGATTCCATCAACTTCAAATTTGCAGCATGATAATTTTTGTTTATAAATTTATATGCTTCCACTAGGTCTCCAAAGGGTAGCGATAGCAATATTTAATTTCTACAGATATCTCGTGATTCATATATGGAATATGTGCATTTTTTATTGGAAAAACAGCCATGCTTCTGTTATCGCCATATTTTGGCCAGAGAAGGAGATGGGCCGTGATCAAGATGGGCTTGGAAGATACATATATTCAACGTGTTGTTGGATCGGCCTAGTGCGTGGATTTGGGCTAAATTGCCCGTGTATCTTGTATCATAGTAGGTTTCGTTTCAGTTTAGGTTCCGTTTCAGTTTAGGTAAAGATAGAGTTGTAGAGTTATTCCAAAGGTAGAAAGTCTCCGGACTATAAATATGTACCTAAGGTTATCGAGAGAAAGAGGACAATCACGTTCACAACAAACACAATCTCAAGATCGCCACCCCTTTTCTAGGGTTTCTTTCGTAGAAGTGTCATGCCTAGATCGCATCTTGCGATCTAGGCAGTATTTTTACTTATGCGTTATTTAGTGTTACTCGTACTGAAGCCTTGTTGATGGCGAGTAACACTACTATCATAGATTTGTTGAGGCTAGCATCAGTGCTTTTCGCTATAATTGTTTAAAGTTATGCCTCTAGTTACCTCGCTACCTTTGCACCGCTTTCCCAAGTGCAGGGTAGCATCTTGCTTGATCTTTATTTAGCTGATTCGATCTGTTATGGTTGTGCCTTGCTCACCAAGGTTTAGTTTGATATCACGTAGTCGCCTTACAAACGTGTTGATCGATCCAGTAGTACGTAAGGACGTGGCTTACTCGTTCTAGAGAAGTTGTTCCGGTAATTGACTTTACGTTGGTTATTAGGCCTCCTCTAGGGTTAGTATTCTTCATCTTTTGTATATGCCAGGCTCAATTACGTGTAGGACGCCCAGTTACGTGGTGAAAACGTTAAACCGTCGTAGATCGATTTAACTTGTAATGATAAAGCAAAACCCCATGTTATCGTAAATCTAATGCAGAACCATGGGATAATCGGCTCTAGGAGCCGATTCACGAAACACGGGAGCCGTCACGGCTCGAATTTTACGATACTTGTTTACCATGCAGAAATCAATCGAGCAATCCTTCACCTTCGACCAGGTATAGGTCGTGGCACGCCCGAACCAAGCCAGACGTGTGCCGGAGTTTTGCGGGCTGCCCGAGGGACCAGGCCCACCAGTTTCAGGAGCCTCCGGCTTTCGTGTTGCTCGTCGCTGCCGGTGAGTTTTGGCAGGCAAAACATTTCGCACGCCGGTGGGACATTCAACAACGTCTACATCAACATCCGACGCTGCGATGGAGAATGCACTGCACGCATTTAGCCGCTGCAGGGAGCACAAGGCGGTATGATGACATCAAAGTCTCTTGAAGCCGATCTCATCGGCTCTTTGAGAGGACTCGTAAGCATGGCATCGTGGAAAGGGTTCTCACCGAGGGTGCTCTTGATGAGGTGGATCTGCATTTCCTTGAGGAGCGCACGAGCTCTGATGTGAAGTCAATTACATGGTGGCACATTCTTCACCGCCATTCGAGAGCCCGGTGAACGCTTTCGAACGGATTGCAGTTCGCGTAGTTCAGAGATCATGAAACATCGATTCTCCATCGGGCCTACTCGGTAATCACCAGGGGAAAGACCGCCTGCACGTGCCGCCGCCGCTTCACACTTGTAGCCCGGAGCCACCAGGGGCATACGCCGTCTATAAGGTCGAGGCGACCCAGCGATTGCCGCCTGTTTGAACCACCTAAAGAAATCCCACATGGATACGTGTGCACTTACGTGCCGGATCGCAACAGCTTGACGCAAGACGAACAGATTGCAACCGCAGGATTGAGGCAGGAGTTTCGAGCGGGCTTCGGGCGGTGTTTCGAGCAGAATCTCCAGGATGGACGCCGACAAACAGGCATGATTAGCCAAGTATGCCACTGGAACGAGTCATGAGAATCTAGCCCCTACAGCCCAAACAACGGAACAAATCCGTACCATCTTGAGATACCAGTTCGGCTTCATGCCGAAGAGAAGGACAATCGGCTATTCAAAGCCGTACTTCAACGAAGTTTGACCGATCCGCGCCACCCAAGTATCGGCTCCCCGAGTTCTCAAGGTTCAGCGGATCGAAGGATCGAGCTCGATCGAGCACGTGAGCCGATACCGCACGCTGGGCATGATTTCAAGATCGGATCACCGCGCGTAAGGTTCTTTGCGCAATCCGACAGGACCAGCTTTTGATGGTACACCTCGCCACCGATTCTATTCAGACCTGGAAGCAACTGGAAGAGCAGTTCCACATTCAGTGTCATTCAGAGGCTACCGAGGCCGGCATTGCAGACCTGGCGCAGGTGCGGCAGAAGCGGGGAGAAACTGTAGCCGAGTACATCCAGCGCTTCAGGACTGTCAAGAACCGATGTTACTCACTGCTTAAGCGAGAAAGAAGCTCGAGCTAGCGGTGTTGGGTCTCTCAAGACCCATCAAGGATCTGGCTTTCCGGTAGAGTACAACTCGTTGGCACATGGCCCGAAGTGACAATGTATGAACAGCGCCACCGAGTTGTACCAAGAAAAATTCAAACGTCCGATAGGCCCGGTCGATCTGAAGAAGATGATCCTACACAAGACCGTGGAGGTGGCCGTGAATGGGCTGGGGCAGATCTCAGATCCCGCAAATGGGTGAAACAAAGAAGGGCACGCAAAAGGGTTCGACTTCGATGTGAGCAAAGCCGAGCAGATATTCGATTTACTGCTGAAGGAGAAGCAGCTGAGGTTACCCGAAGGCCACAAAATCCCTACGGCTCAGGAAATGAACGGGAGACCATACTGCAAGTGGCATCACTCGTTCACCCACACCACCAATGATTGCAAAGAGCTACGTCGCCAAATCCAAACGGCGATAGAACAAGGCCGTCTGATCCTTGGGCAGTTCGCCATGAAAGTGGACACAAACCCATTTCCCGGCGTCAACATGGTAGAACTCAGTCGCTCCGCGAGGCGTCAGCTGGATTTTTCGTTCGGTGTTAATATGGCGGTGCGGTACCACCATGACACGCATAAGGAGGAAGGTGGTCGCTCTCGGGCAAAGAAAGAAAGGAGGTTGGTCCATGCGACCGGCCCAGCCACAATGACAGGCGGTACTTAATAGCGGAACAGGTGAGGAGAGTGCGGTATCAGAAGCCACATTCCACGCATCTCCTTAACAAGTATGAGCGTCAGTATGACCAACGGCGCCGATGGAGACGATGAGGGATATGAGCACCTCGCTAGGGGACCGTCAAAATAAAAGGAAGGCGCAGTCAAACATTGGGATTGTCCCTTCTTCAAGTATTGTTGGGACGCGGGAATGAGCCGATTACCTACAGTCGACAACTGCCCGGAATGCGGACAACAGAAGGAGGACACGAGGCCAAGGTGTTCAAACGTCTAGGGCCTCTCCACCTCGAGCCGCATAGGAGTCCGCCGAGCAAAGGACCTCGAGAAGCCAAGGGATGACAAAGAAGAAGATGATATCACCGTCCAAGGTGGTGTCCCGACGGACTCGAGCATACCCAAAAGCGTGAAGTGCGGCTGCAGAATTGGAGGAAGCTGAAGCGCAGATTCCACGCTTTAAAGAAAGCGGCTCGACCGCCGTCCAAAATTAGGCACTTGGAAACGGGAGACCGCCGACAAGGAAAGAGTGGCGCCTAACCAAGAAAAGCCAATGCAGACATCGGTGGCACAAACATGGCGTTCATACTTGCCCGAATTCGCGCCAAGAACCAATGAGCTACCAGGGCACATATTCGATCGCGCCCACGGCCGTTATCTTTGAGAAGCCACGTGAGAAGGGTTACAAACATCCGAAAGCCCTGCCTACGAGGTTACATCAATGGGCAACCTGTCAAGAAGATGTTGGTGGACACCGAGCGGCAGTCAATATCATGCCATACTCCATGCTACGACGCTTTGGGACGCCCACCGCAGATCCGATCAAAACCAACGCCACGTTAAGCGACTTCAACGGTCGACTTGAAACGCAAGGCGTACTGAACGTGGATCTGACAGTGGGCAGGAAAACCATACCCACGTCATTTTTCGTCGTGGACAGCAAAAGCACCTACGCTGTCTTGCTAGGGAGAGATTGGATTCACGCGAACTGCTGCATTCCGTCCACAATGCACCAGTGCCTAACACAATGGGATGGAGATGAAGTGGAGGTCATCCATGCAGATGATTCTATCGAGATCTCCATAGCTGGCATGAACGTCTGGGAAGCAGAAGACCAAGAGTCGATCTCTGGAATCAGTCTAGACAGCTGTGAGCGCATTGAAGCTACAAAAAACGGGGTGAGGCTGGTCTTATCCATCGCCCGACAGAGAAAAGACCACAATCATCAGGTACGGCCGATCCTCGCGATCGCCACAAAAATAAAAAGCAATCATCGACAAGCGATCACGTAGTCGTAGCAGGAGATGCCCGCCATTGTAAAACAATAAGGTGTAAACCATCCTTGACTAATGCAATCAAAAGGGGCGATTCTGCAATCGCCCAAATTATTTTTGTTATCCTCACCTACCGCTTGCCTGTGTTTAGCATCGATTTGACAGTGACGGAAAGCTAGGGTATGGGTTTACATCCACGATGAACTAGAAGAAATCGACATTGGTCCCGGGATAAGCCACGCCAACATTTATCGCCAAGTTAGATCCGAGTCTGCGGGGTCCGATGATAGCCCTGTTAAAAAAGTATCCAGACTGCTTCGCCTGGGACTACACGGAGATGCCTGGGTTAGACAGGAGCATTATTGAGCATCGACTCCCGCTTAAAAAAGGGTTTCGGCCATTCCAGCAGCGAGCACGACAGATGAAGGCCGAAATTCTGGAGGAAGTCAAGAAGGAGGTCGAGAAAATGTTGACAGCCAAGTTAATCAGGCCATGCAGGTATGCTGAGTGGATTTCTAGTATCGTACCTGTAGAGAAAAAGGATGGCCGTTGGCGTGTTGCCATAGATTTTCGGGATCTCAACAGAGCTACCCCAAAGGATGAGTATCCGATGCCGGTGGCAGAGACGTTAATCAACGCAGCGGCTGGTCATAAGATCTTGAGCTTCATGGATGGCAATGCCGGTTACAACCAAATTTTTATGGCCCCGGAAGACATACACAAGACTACGTTCAGAGTCCCAGGTTCGGTGGGGTTGTTCGAGTATGTAGCCATGACGTTTGGACTGAAGAATGCCGGCGCCACGTACCAAAGAGCCATGAATTATATTTTCCATGATCTGATCGGCAAGCTGGTGGAAATTTACATCGATGATGTGGTGGTCAAGTCTGCTTCAGTGCAAGGACATTTGGACGATCTGCAACGCGTCCTGGACCGAACAAGAAAATTCGGCCTACGGATGAATCCAAAGAAGTGCGCCTTCGGGGTGACGGCCGGTCAGTTCTTGGGTTTTTTGGTCCATGAACGAGGAATTGAGATCGGCCTGAAAAGTCAGGAGGCAG
The DNA here is from genome assembly GCA_030063025.1 of Avena longiglumis. Lineage (NCBI taxonomy): Eukaryota > Viridiplantae > Streptophyta > Magnoliopsida > Poales > Poaceae > Avena > Avena longiglumis. The sequence goes on along the minus strand of CP125974.1, from coordinate 2,754,531 downwards.
TACGAACAATGAAGCCACCTACCACAAAGAAAGAACTGCAGTCTCTCATCGGCAAGATCAACTTCGTCAGAAGATTCATCTCCAATCTGTCAGGAAGAATAGAACCATTCATGGGACTGGTGAAAATTAAATCTGACGAGGAATTCCGCTGGGGGGCAGAACAACAACGAGCCTTCGACGAGATCAAAGAATATCTGACGAAGCCGCCAGTGTTGGTTCCACCCCAGCCGGACAGACCGTTCTACATTTACTTGTCAGTAGCCGACACGTCCATCGCCTCGGTGGTGGTGCAAGTTTATGATGGGCTGGAGCGAGTCGTATTTTACATAAGCAGAAGGATGCTGGACGCAGACAAGGTATCCCGATATCGATAAGTTGTGTCTCTGCTTTTTCACCGCACCATGCGCGCCACATTTTGCTATCAGAGATCATCATCATATGCAAATCGACGTCATAAAGCACATCTTTGCCGGCTCCTATGTTGAAAGGCCGACCGGGCAAATGGATGTTTGCATTATCGAGTTTGACATCCGGTATCAACCCGCGAAAGCGATTAAGGGACGATCGTTGGCCGACCTTATCGCTGAAAGGATCAACACTAACATAGCAAAGACCTGTATAAGAGCGTGGGCTATGTTTTTCGATGGATCGGTTTGTGACGATGGTTGCGGCATCGGCATTTTACTCGTGTAGCCGGGGCAACATTTTCCTTCTCCATCGATTGTCTACCTCGCACCAACAATGTCGCGAGTACGAGGCGATACGCAAGGAATGGAGTTACTCCTCGCCGGGAAGCGAGAAGGGAAATTTTGGAGACTCAAGTTGGTGATTTCCCAACTCACGGAGGAGTACAAGTGTGAGAGCGAGTCCCTCTTCCCATTATGGTTAATCGCCGTGAGCCGATGGCGCAGTTCCGACATAAACTTCACTGGATCCCGCGTCGAATCACGAGGCAAATGATCTTGCACAAATGGCTTCAGGCTACAAGGATGTAGCAGAGGGAGCCGATGTTCAGGTACAGTTCCTGGAAGCTGACGACTGGAGAGCCGATATCTTCAATTACTTGAAGGATTCGGCTCGGGGGGCACCTAAACGGATAAGGTACAAGGCCATGAAGTATGTGCTTATTGGGGATAACATGTTTTACAGGACTCTGGAAGGGTTATTGCTCAAATGTCTGGGGACAGCCGAGGCCAATCGGCTCCTACACGAGGTACACGAAGGCGCCTGTGGAACTCACCAATCGGCTCACAAGATAAAATGGTTGATCAGGCGATCAGGGTTTTATTGGCCCACCATGCTTGAGGACTGTTTCAAGTACTACAAAGGGTGTCAAGCATGTCAGAAATTTGGGAAAATTCAGATGGTACCCGCGTCAGCAATGAACCCCATCATCAAGCCTTGGCCATTCCGAGGTTGGGGCATGGATATGATCGGCAAAATCAATCCTCCATCAAGCAAAGGCCACATGTGGATTTTGGCCATCACTGATTATTTCACTAAATGGGTGGAGGCTGTCCCGATGAAATCAGTAAACTCAAAGGATGTTATCAACTTTGTGAAAGAACATGTCATCCATAGATTCAGGATTCCCCAAACTATCACGACCGATGGAGGTTCGGTCTTTATTTCTCAAGAGTTTAGAAAGTTCTGCGAGGACACGGGGATTAAGCTGATCAGATCATCTCCATACTATGCTCAGGCGAATGGGCAAGCTGAAGCATCCAACCAGAGCCTCATCAAGCTGATCAAGAGAAAAGTCGATGAGCACCCTAGGCGTTGGCACAAGGTTTTGTCAGAGGCATTGTGGGCTTATCGCATGTCATGCCATGGGGCGATTAAAACCTCGCCATACCATCTAGTATATGGACAAGAAGCCGTATTGCCCTGGGAAATTACGGCTGGATCGAGACGTGTCACTTTTCAGGACAATCTAACAACTGAAGAATATGCAACCCTGATGAGTGACAGTGTTGAGGATTTAACTGAGCTCAGGCTGTGGTCGCTTGAGAAAATCAAAGAGAACAAGGCCAAGGTAGCTCGTGCATATAACAAGAAAGTGAGGCCAAAGGAGTTCCACGTGGGTGATCTGGTATGGGAAGCTGTGTTGCCATTAGGGACTAAGGATGCAACATATGGTAAATGGTCTCCAAATTGGCACGGGCCGTACAGGGTCGATCAAGTTTTAAGAGGAAACGCATACATGCTTGAGGAGCTGGACGGCGTGAAATTCCCAGTGGCGGTCAACGGTCAACATCTCAAGAAATATTTCCCAAGCATGTGGGATGATGGACAGTAAAACATGGGGGCCGATACATGAAATCGGCCAAGTAAAAGCACGTGAGACGTTGGACAGTAAAAATGTGGGGGCCGATGCTGGAAATCGGCCGAATAAAAGCAAAAATATATAGCCGATGCACGGTCATCGACTCTAGAGGTTCACATGTTACAAACAGGTGCGGTTTACACTGAGCTCTTGAAGAAATGCTTGAAGGCGTGGAAGCGTCAAGACGGACGATCCACCTCGGCGATCTCGGCCGTCATCTTCATCCTTGCCCGTCACCACCGCTTGTTCAGGCACGTATTTACGCGGATCGGTCTTGATTGGGCTTTGAGGCTTTCCGCCTCGTCTTGGGAGCGGGCGATGGATTCTTCCTTGTCGCGGATGAGCTGTTTAGTCGCCCGGACCTTCTCTTCAAGATCTTCCAACTCCCGTTTCAAGGATGCGAGCTCGGCGGCACTGACAGAGGTGTCAGTTTTGGCATCCAGAGACGCCTTTTTCTCGTTGAGCTGCTGACATCTATCGGCGATATTGGCTTTCAGTGGGAGTTGGGCGCGGCGCAGGCTGATCCTCTCGCGAGCTAACTTCACCCTTGGCCCGTAGAAAGACAGGGTCACAACTGGCCAAAGCTTCACCTGCAAAGCTACTGGGAGATGGTCTTTTATTTCAGCCAGAACGCTCTTCACCTCCTCAGAACCCTCGATCAACTCTTCGATTGGGGAGGACAGCAGGGCTTTAAGACGCTGGAATTGAGGTGGAACAACCCTGGCTCGTGGTTCATCAGCAGCAACGGAGGGAGTTGGTTCAATGGATTCAGGGTCGAACGTCAGCAAACCTGAAATATCACAACTCTGGCAGCCCGAAAAGGCGTCAGCATGCATCCAAACATGTAAGGATGAGCCGAAAGGAGCTAACGTACCTCTCCTAAGATCGGGGGGAGATCCGATGAGGAGGCGATCGGCTTGTGTATGGTTGCTGGGGGCTTGGCCGGAGTGGTAGCCGTTTCATCTGCACCTTCGGGGATTGCTAGGTCCGGTTTGGCTAAAGGCATCGGCACGGCCCCAGCTTTCCCACTAGAAACATTAGTCGTCTGCGTGGAAGGTGTTTAGCCGATGAAAATAAGGATTAATCGGCAGATCAAAAGAAACAAGTAGTAAGAGCGTAAAGGATGATGATTTTCGAAACCTCCTGGCTCGACGAAGAAGCTTGCAGTCCTTTGCGAGCTCTCTTAGGACCATACCGGCCCCGCCTCGACCGGTGCTTTGGGCGTGAGGTTCAGGAAAAGACCTTTTCCTGGAAGCCGATGGTGATGAATCTGGCTGGCTCGGTGTGATGGTCCTCTCAGAATCTGTTGGGTCCAGTTCTCCTCGATTGGTCTGAGTGTTCTCGCTGGAGGTGTCTTCGACGGAAGCCTGTAAAAAAGGAGAACCAGTGAGCACAAGCAGGTCTGCAAAGATGGAAGAATTAGAAGGATCGACCAAGGCATAGATCACCCTACATGCGAGCTTTCTGGAGAAGGGCTCCGGCGCTTCAAGGTCTTCCTGGCAGCTACCTTCCTCGTCGTCGTTCTTGTTTTAGTTGGAACTCGAGGGGCAGCTGGCTTAGAGGTTGCTGGGTTCTTGGAAGCCGATTGTGGTGATATCGGCTGTTTCTGCATTATGACCTTTTTTAGAGGTGGCGAGTTTTTGCAGAAAAGAACCACATGAGCTGGCGGAAAGAACTCGAAGGGGGAGCCATCACTGTGCGTAGGCTCAGGGCCATCTTGTTGCTGCAAAGAGAAAGAATGGATTAATAAAAGGATCAATTGCAAGCTGCATCAAGAAAATTTGCAAGTAGTGGTACCTGTTCCACGGGATGTCATAGTCGTCGAGCTGTTTCAAAGAACGGTCCCGAGCTCTCTGAAGGCGTGAGTCTTCCACATCGACCACCGTCTTCAAAGCCATCGGTTGATGAGGCAAAGGTGAGGTCGTTGGGAATTGGGATGGTCGAGCATCAAAAGGAATAACACCTTTGGTGGTGAGAGGATCAGGGTCGGCTCGCTCTCTGTAAGGTGATGGAGAAAGAAGTGGGAGCTACTTGTCCAAGGCCAAATTGGCGGGCCACTACGGCTGGTAGAATTCATACCCAGGTTTGATTATTCATGGACGTACTCATGCCAACCGGAAGGAAGCAGGACGAATCACGGTGGAAAAGAGCTGCCGAGTGCTAGTGTCATCGGCAAAATTGTCCACTCAAGGAGAGTGGATTTTCAAAGTGTTGATTCCTCCATGTAAGGGAAGAAGGTAGGGTTGTCCAGGCCTTGGAAGAAAGTCTGAACCATTTGGATGCCTCTGAGGGGTCAGTTCTTGTCTGCGATCGATACAAAGCTTGGCCATAGCTGGTGCATCGGATCTGCTTCCTTTACATCTGGAAAGGTGCAGCCAAAAAGGGGAAGTTTGGGATGTGATTTTGAAAATACAGCTGAGCCCATAGCTGAATAAACCACCAAGGACCACTGTTTGACTGCTACACCGTGAGACATCAGCTGGAGGTATCAATAGACTTCTCCAAGGAGTTTTGCCGAGGCCAAGTTGAGTACCTTTGGCCAGTTCATGGGCTAAGGAGAGATAGTTTCTGGTGGGAGCAAGGAAAGGGCCACAAAATATGAAATGCTCCCGCCAGAAGTTGAGAAAGGCTGTGTGTTCTTTTTGACGAGGCCCTTTGTTTTCATATGGCGTTGGAGGTAGGCACCCCAGTGCGATCTGTTTTAGAAGACAGTTTGTAGGGACTTTGGTCGATTTAAAAGGCAGAAGGGCTGGGTGATGTAACATCCAGACCAGTAATCATCACCACGTCCAACAGAGTTGGTGACATGGGGCCATGACCGAACATGAAGCAGTTCAGAGCGTCAGACCAGAAATAGCCGATGGTTTTGAGAAGATTCTCGTGTTTCTCAAGAGGAGACAATGATAGATGCAAGGCATCGGCTATTCCCGTAGTTTCCCATTGGTATTGGTAAGCTCTAGCTACCCTACTGAACCAAGAAACTCAATGTTCGGGGGGATTAGGCCAGGCTCGCAAGCAGTTGGCCCAAGAGTTCAGATCTAGGTCTTAGCTTACGAAGGGGATTCTATTTTCCTCGCAAGAAATCAGATGGGCAGGACTAGAATCTGTACGAGGGCCAAGACAGAGGGAATTTGGGAGAGAAGCATGTGGCAGCAGGATGTCTGAAACCTAGAAAGTTTAATGGTGGAATAAAGACATTAATTCAGGTGTTCGCCATTAAATTCTAACATCGCGTTCAGACTGCGAGGAGTAGGCGTACCTTCAGACCGGAGACCTCTGGATTGGTGTTGGATGATTCCGCCATCTAGTTTGCCGGCAGAGATGGATCTATGCAGTTGAGGATTGAGGGTTCTTGTTGCTGTGAGCTCGATCTGGTCGGTGGGCAATTGGAGATCTAGGTCGCCCTTTTTGAAGAGGGTCGCAGGTTACCGTTTGAAACTAAGAAATGGCCGTTTAGGTTTGCCTAAGTATGCGACTAAGTTTGACCTTGTCAACGTTTTTGGGAAAGCCGATGTGCATCGGCTCTTTGAGTTGTGGCTTGGTTGACTGTGTGAACGTAACAAGGTGAAAGCCGATACGTTGCTATCGGCTTCTGGAGCATCGACCTATTGTGGCTATCGGCAAAATTGGGGCGAAAAAGACAATCTTCGAGAAACGGATTTTCATTCATTCATTCGGAAGCTGAGTGCTTACAAAAGATTGATTACAAAAGGGAGCTTACTACTACTACTACTACTACTACTACTACTACTACTGGTTCCTAATATAAAGGCCGAGATCGTCGCCGCTGTCGTCGCCGCCGTCTTGTTCGCTATCTTCAGCTGCCAGGCGTCTTATTCTTCGCTCTTTGAAGAAGCCAGCGGGGCCTCCTCGTCCTGCTGTCGTCTTGGTGTCCTCGCTGGACCCGGCGAAGCGCCGTCGGCGGTACTGCCTGAGGAGGTGTCCTCCTCCGATTCCTCCTCCGTCGGAGGACTCGACGCCCCAAGACCAAAGGCGTCGCTGCTCTTCGCCTCGGTTCCCGTCAACGAGGAATGTAGGCTCTACCGCCGGGTCAGGGACGCATCGTCCTCCGACCAGACGGCGAAATCCCAGTCCCTTTCGTCCCACCATCGTGGGGCGAAAGTACTGTACGCCGCCGTGGGCGGGTGCTCTGGCGTCGGCTCTCGGTCACTGATGCTGTTGGAAGACTGGGAGGAACGGGCGGAAGAGGAAGAGGCCATGGCGGAGGAGGAGGGTTTTTTCGGCGGAGGAAGAGGGTTTTCTGGCTACTGGAGGAAGATGGGGACTGCGAACTGCTCAGACGAATTTAAATAAGGGGAATAGTGGAGAGACGGTTCAATGCCATAGCGGTTTCCCAGAATGTGCTGCCAAAATCGTCAAATCATGCTCTTCGTGTTGCTCGTCGCTGCTCGCCGGTGAGTTTTGGCAGGCAACAGCTTCTCAAGTTAGTATTGGTGCTTCTTATATATCCTACATATGCTTGCAGATGAACTGTAGCAAGCTTTCTCAGTTTATATATTTCTTTCCAGTTTTCAATTGAATTTTAAACTTCATCACATGCTTCTTATATTTCTCATTTTTTGTTCCAAATGATGCTGTTATCACATCTACGAGTTCTCTTTTTATTCTAGATGGCACATACAAATTTAGTAATTAAATTTTTAGTTCTAAAATTTGTGCAAATTGGAATGTTCATCCACCAAACGATTTGTTCAAATTTCATCCTTTTTCGGTCTACCCTTTTGCTACCATGAAAGAGACTCAATCTGATCATCTACTACTAAGTTGTTTTGCAGCATTTTGTTTCAAACATGGTGGAAGTATACTTCTAATCATTTCGAAGCAAATGGCCATTTCTTTAGAAGCATGCCATTGTGGTTGATGAAGAAAATGTTGAAGTAGACTTCTACTCATTCCGAAGGAGACGACAATTGCCATTGCGTTGATGAAAGAGGATGTATTTTTTTTCCTTGGAAGCAGATTTCAAATTATTTGGAAGCAAATCTCTATGTAGTTTGAACATGTTGTAATTGTTACAAGTTAATATATATATTTTGATGGCAATAAATTCCTATTTTGTTTCAAGCAACTATCTACTCGGCTAGAACTATCTTGTCGTACACTGGAAGCAAACTAGTCACCATGAAACACAATTTTCCTCAATGGAAACGACCATATGTTTGGGATTTTTTTTCACATAGTCAATATTATTTTAGATCAAAACAAATTTTAAATGTTTTGGAAACAAACTAGTATAGGGTTGGAAACAGTTTTGGAAGCAAAATTTCCTTCTAAGGAAGCAAACTACTGTGTCACAAAGAAACAAAAAATTTAACTCCAACGTGTTCTAAAAATCATGAATAATTAGATTTCTATAAATAAAGAGTGAATATTACTTAATATTCGTAATTAGAGGAATGTGTGGTAAATATCTTCCATGGACCCGCCAATGCCTCCCTGCTAAACGCATGCATATAAATAGGAAAGCTTGAATTACAGAATCATTTAATACAGAAGCATGCAATCACTCCCTAATTTGTGGAATTAGATGACCTAGGTCTGCTTCATAATCGTACGGTTTGGCTGCTTTCAATCCGATGGTTAAGCAATAGTCCGATTAGAAGCATAAATCGGCTTCCGATTTCTAGCAGTGCCCATCGTTTGTTTATGCTTATTTATGTGAAACTTTAGAACCAAAACCTATACGGCCCTAGTTCTTAGCTCTTCTTGTTTTTCTAGCTTAGGTATATTTGACATCTTGATTGGTTCAAAAGATAGTCATATTACTTGTGTATGCATAGCAGCAAAACTGAAGCAAATCCTTTTTTAAACGGAACTGAAACAAATCTGAATACAAAACTTAAGCAGACTTTTGAGATTTATGGGAGTACTACCACAATTGAAGTGATAAGATAATGCAAGTAAGACCATGTCCACCAACTTTGGGGGTGGACAATTTCCAGAACACATCATGTGATTGTAGAAGCGAAGTTCTGTAATATAGGTGTCAGGTAAGATTATAAACTATCATTCATATAAAATGTGTATTTAACTTCAGGAACATGGCCTATTAAAAACATGCAGTAAGGATGTAACAAATTTGTAAAGAATTGTGGTTTCTTAGACAGAACTGAAGCCATAAGATTTGTTTTTATCTCAAATGCATGTAACCAACTAAGGATAAACACCAACAAAACGTGTTCCATCTTTACTCCAAGCCGAGCTAGAGTAGATGAGGAAGCACAGCACCAACATATATACACAACCACCAAAGATAGATAACAAGCCACTGTTCGTTAGTTATCAACAAACTGTGATATGATGCAAATTTATATACCTGATTTGGCACAACATTAACTTGTCAGTCTTTGAAATTGCTTCTAGAGACTTTTTGGTATACGGTCTCTCAAAGGCATTAGAGTATCCATATCTCTTTTGTCACCAGTAATAGCCACCAGTAATAGCCTGGATAAGTACTAAAGGTACATCAACAAGTTGCATGATAAAATAAACACACGGGAACATATTTTTGGTACGTTAGTTCAAAATAAGCATGGTAACTATAAGCAGACAAATCTGTCACCTACGAAACTCGCTTAGCTGCATTTCATCAGCGTGCCATGGTAACATCGATCGTGCATACTACATGCGTTTATTTATGACAACCTCCATCTAGTGACAACACCATTAGCCATCTTTACTCTCTAATCTAGGCAAGAAATATATACATGCATGAGTTTTTTCTGCCCCAAGAAGTATTGTGCTACTTATTGAACTTATAGTGGCAAAGTTGATTACCACAACTGCGATTGCAGCAATTATCATCTGAACAATTATCGATTTTATTCCAAATGACTTTCTCGACATACCTTAGAAAACAATTTGTTCGCAAGTGGATGGGACAGCCTTATAGGGAGACGCTGCTTCCAAGTGTGCGTGCTTATGGATATGCGCTGGGATCCACCTCTTGCTGTCAACTGAGAAAGGCGAATATGATGGAGGGGTGGTCCGGCAGCGAACCTGAACTGTTTTCGTGTTGCAACGTGTAGCACAAAGGGGACATGGATTTATATTTTCAACGGGATGATGCATGGACAATTTGAAGGGTGTGAGGAGCAGATCATGTACCTTTACCTTCTTAATGTAGATGATCGTCGCCGCCGCAATCTTCTATGAGGAACGAGCAAGAGGACTGGTGGCGGCATCGACCTTTTCCCCTTCGTGTTGCCCATGCCGCTCACATCCTACTCCGGTGCCGGCGGCGGCATCTAGCCAGGTCGGTGGCCACGGCGGCACTACTCGCCAATCGCCGGCTGATATGTGATTCATGATTTCATGTAGAGAGCGGAAATCGGGGTTGGAATTTGTAACCAAATCTGAGAGATGAAAATTAAGATCTCACCAACTGATCAGTTTTGGTGCTTCTCCCTTGGCACGAGCTCGGCGTCCTCTAGAGATTAGAATGCATGATGCATCAACTTAATCGTTCCCTTTCCATCACTCACGCGCGAGGGCAGAAAAACCGTGGCACCGCTTCCGTCGCCATCACCGCTCCCGTCGCCATCTGATAAGCGCACATGAGTCAGGAGAGAAGATTGGAAGGTGAGCAGCCAAACGAGTGCCTAGATTGTTGCTTAGCACTAGCCCAGATCCGGCCCGGCGTGTACTTCTAGCCCGATAAACCGCAACTGGCCTAGATAGTTCTGCAGAGCAGCTGCCCAAGAGACACCCGATGAGTCCCAGAGACGTGGAAGCGCTGTGAGCAGCCTTAGATGGATGCATTTTACTGTCTCTTAATATTTGATGAAATATCTCTCTAAACCCTTTCACTAATGTCTAATGATTAAAGGGCTTTGCAATCCTTTCTTGCTATTTTTCTCTACGCACAGATAATGACGTATGGAGATGGAAATCACTACATAAATGTCAAAGATACGAGTTTTCTAACACGTCAAAGAAACCAGGAGCCGTGAAGTGGAGGCAGAAGCCTTAACGACCAACTATACGGCAGAAAATTTATTCCGGTCGTATAGTTTCGGCCATATAGTTGTCATTGACTTCATTAGGTCAAGCAGAACAACTTTCATGAAGAGACCCCTATATAAAGAGGCTTTGGGCGATGGAAAACAACGTTTCTTTTTCGACCTCAACTCTCCTTGCCGCCACGCCAGAGGAATAGATCTAGATCTAAACCTCTAAACCCTTCTCCACCACCATAGCCATCTCCCACCACTTGTAAAGTAGATCTCTTTTTCAATTGGAGACATTGTAAGACTATTTGTTATCAACCTTATGATCTCCATTACAATGTTTAAGATTGTTGATTTCATCTCTATGTGTGAGTAATTCTCTTTGGACTAAGGGCTTCGGCCTAGCCATGTAGCTTTTTGTGCATGTTATTTATCATAGATGGGATCATGTATTAGTTTATATGACATGATAATTGTAGTACCCTCTCTTGCCTCAATCTAAGAATTTGTCAGGTACCCAAGACCCCGAGGATTGATCCAGGTAAAGGGAGTGTGAGTAATGACTGATCTGTAGGATGGGAACCCCAGTGACAGAAGGGATAGTACAGTTGTATGTGAGGAACTTACTTGGGATTAACGGTAACATCACTATGCATATAATTAGTTCTCTTTCTTCTATGGATGAGACTAGTAGGTTATTGATTTAAGCGGTTGCGGAGGCGATAACAATTATGGATGCACTGTCCACATATAATTATCTTGCTCTAATGATTACATGCATACTTTATTATTATCTATTATTTCCATCAGATGTTTTGCAAAGATACTGGTGAAATCGAAGACCCTAGGCCCTCTCTCTCTCTCCATTGTCAACAACAACAAAAAGATCGCAAACTCTTGGTCCAGTGAAAACACAAAAGGAATTCTAAAACTCTCGAAGGCCCGTTTAAGTAATCTCACTTTGCTTTCTTCTTTCCGAGGATTCGATAAACCTAGATCTACTTGGGAAAAAGAGATGTACTACACCCGTAATCCGGATCGAAGGTATCAATGCCAAGTGAACATTATCAACTTCCTATACAGGTACTCTACAACTATCAGCCTAGTACTATATAAGTATATGTTGTACTTTGCTGTAAAATTGCTTTCAGTATGACATGAGTAGAATATTCAAAATAATTCACACTAGTATGTTGTTACTTGAAGTCCATTTTGTACTATGAGCGCCGTATTCAAACAATTTCACTTTGTTCTATAACATGTTTTCGTTCTATGTATGCTCTGTGTGGGTTACTGAAAGAGCATATGGGCCCACATGTGTGGTTTTGATAATTAATGACAATCTTTATGGACTAAGGTGTGTATTAAGTTGCACTTGTAGGAATTATCCATTGACATCGCTTGGAGCATGTGTTGGCTTCAAGGTTGATGAAATGAAGAATAAGATGCGTTGTGCAAGCTCAAAATGCGCCATCTCTAGAAGATCTTATGTTTGATGCTTGCCATCCTCGGTGGTCATGTATCGATGAAGAACAATCAAGAAAGGTGTTCCATCTTGAGAAGGGAAAGATCATCTACATCGAGCTCAAGTGGAATGCTCAAGGAAAAGGTATAATCTTGATAGGTTTTTACTTTTGTCAGTCTCATGTTGTTAGTTGAAAGACCGGGTTTAGGATATATAGCTGTATTATCAAGAGGGGCTCTCGAGTGAGTAACTCGATCATATATTTCAGAGAGATCTCAAACCTTTGCATACTTGCATCATCATATTTGGTTGTTATTTGGATAATATCCTTGTGAGGTTCTAGAGCTTGTGCTAATATTGATGACAAGCTCTAGTACATCAAAAAGGGCTTTCCCTTTTGTATCTTATCGCGTTTTTTATCTTGGCGGTTTTTCGGATTCTCACCAAGGGAGGTATTGAAGGGAATATGCCCGAGAGGCAATAATAAAGTGGATATTATCGTATTCCTTGTTTATGATAAATGTTTATTTTGCATGCTATAATTGTATTAATACGGAAACGTTAATACATGTGTGTTTAATAAACAAACAGAAAGTTCCTAGTTATGCCTCTCTCATAAACTAGCTCGTTGATTAACAAGATGATCAAGGTTTCCTGATCATGGACATTGGATGTTGTTAATAACGGGGTCACAACATTAGTGTAATGGTGTGATAAACATTCATCCGAAGTATAGCATTACGATCAAAGTCATTGAGTTTATATTGCTATAACAACTTACGAAGTGATCCTAATCCTTAGACCATGAGATCATGTCAATCACTAACACCGGAAGAGTTTCTTGATAACATCAAGCGTCACCGCAGGTGATTATAAAGATGGATTCAGAACTAATAAAGTGTTATGTTGAGGCTCATGGATCGAGAGTGGAATTTGTTCATCCCGATGATGGATAGATATACTGGGCCCTCTCGGTGATATCACATTGATTAGCTTGCAAGCAAGTGATTTGATCACTAGAATGTTATATCAGGAGCGAAAAGAGTACATGTCGATGCTTGAGATCAAACTAGGTATGGAGATACCGATGATCGAATCTCGGACATGTAATATATCGCGAAACAAAAGGATTAAGATACTAGCGTAAAAGGTTCCGACGATCACAAGAAAGTCATCGTTGAATGTGTGGGAGTCAGTATGGGTCTCCAGATCCCGCTTCTGATTATTGATCCAAGATGGGTCTCGATCATGTCCGCATTATTCGCGAACCGTAGGGTGACACACTTAAGAGACACCGACATCCATTTGGAGCAAAAGTTTCATGCCGAAAAGAATAACAAGCGCAGGAATTTATTTCACTAGATACCGAAATGGGTTTTGTGAAATTGCGAAAGTGTTTACATGTGAAATGAAATACTAGCAAGGGTTATATGTGAATGTTTGTCAGTAAAGTAATTGACAAAATTCTGAATAAATAAAAGGAGTTTTATTTAATGAGAGTTTGCATTAAATTTGGTGGAAATTTAATGGGAATTTGAGTGGGTTTTTTAGTGGAGGGAATTGAAAGGCTTTTGTGTGAGTGGAGTGTCCACCCACATGAATGAAAGGAGGTGAGGGGCAGCCCATGGCTGGCGCATGGCCCTTGGGTGCCCCCTCTCCCTATAAAGGAGCCACCCTCTCTCTCACTCACACCTCCTCGTGAAGGATCTCTCTCCCCCTCTAGAATTTATCCCCCATGGTCTCGGACTAGCGAGATACATGTTCCCGGTGGCTATTCGGCAAGAAAGAGTTGTGCTTCCGCTGCATCGCTGGAGCGAGGAGGCGGAGGTTGCTCGGTGCCTCGAACGTGTGTGCGAGAACGGATGCGCTGCTGTTTTGCGGCGCTAGGACTTCCTCTCGATCTTGAGATCGGCAAGAGATCGTCTACATCAACCACGAGTTTGGATTCGTTAAGCTTTGTCGGTCTTCAAGGGTATGTTCTCTACGGATATACATCCGCCCGTTGTTTGTATCTAGTAGATAGATCTTGGTACATAGTGTAGGGTTCGCAGCATAGAAAACAAAAATTTTCCTACGATGGGAACAACTATGTACCAAGATCTATCTACTAGAATCTCAGGGAGAGATCACGGGAGGTGTGAGAGGAGGAGAGGGGCCTTTTATAGGGAGGGGCCCAGGGGCCATGCCCCCACCTCTTCCATGTGGGTGGACCTCCCACTCAAAATGAAAAGCCTCCACTCCCAAAAGCCTCCACTCATAAATCCACTCACATGCATTAAATTCCACCAAATTTAATGCAAGCTCATTTAAATAAAACTTTTATTTATTTATTCAGAATTTTGTTAATTACTTTAATTAACAAACATTCATAAAACTGCTACTGTATTCTATTTGCACTAGAGACAATAATCTAGTTTGAAAACTTTGTGTATTGAACACCTATGGCTACGGTGTTCCAAATGCATAATTGCAAGTGGTTGACATAATCTCACTGATTTGGCCAGGTCCGTGTGTATTTGCATGTCTTTGCGTCTCCACGCATCACTCATTCTCCAATGAGATGGTATTGTATAAATTTGGTCATTCGGTGAGACCTTTAGTTCCTTAGGGTTAAAACACATCGATACTATTGTCATACAATATATCTTTAGTGTTAGCCGTTCGAACCACACCTTAGTTTGATAACAAACTACTTGACACAAATTCCTCCTTCTTTGCTACTATAGCAGTCATACTTAGCCTTTTGTTGTAGTATTCGTTACAATGTCTTAACTTTGGAACTCTTCCAAATCCATCATGGAATCTCCTTTCCATTACATTGTGCCACCCATAGTTTAAATTGAGATAAACTTAATTTGTATCTTGTGACAAAACTAGTATCAATGTAACGCTTTACAATGAACTATTTGTAATTGTTTGTCACCTCTACACAAATATATTCTTAGTTCTTCCAAAAGATCATAAGAATATCCTCACTATCGTCCAATGATCATTTTATGATTCATTCTTGTATATGCTCATAACACTTAGAGCATAGGACATATCTGGATGTGTACATATCATGGTATGATTGATCAAAACATTCTTGTGATTTCACTCATCAAGTGTCAAAACACTTGAATCTTGTTTCACTTATCAAGTGTTGATACACTTGAATCTTGATTCAATTCCTTTTCATGCGACAAGAACTGTTTCTTGTCGTTTCTATATTGAACTCCTTCAATATCTCATATATGTACGTTTGGCACAACCATATTGGCGTTACAGTCTATCCACTATAGACATGCACGCTAAATATTCGGGTTTTGCCTAAGTCTTTCATCGAAATGAAATTCTTAACCTTTGTCAATAAAAGATACATCATTTCTAATCAACAAGATGTCCTTCACATAATGTATTAGAAATATGTCTCAGCGCTCCCACTTAATTTCTTGCAAATGCAAGCATCTTCATCGTCTCGGATGAAAACACATTTTCATCATGGTGAAGATTCCAACTCGCGATGCTTACTTCAACCATTGAAGTTTGCATGCCCTTTTAGCATCCTTTGAATTTAACAAACCCTTTGGACCGTGTCATGTACCGTCCTAGGTAACCATTCTATTAGAAGAACTTTGTTTTGTTTATTCATCTACCATATACCAAATTATATGTAGTGGTTGCTACTTTAATCCGTCAGACTAAATATCGCTATGAAAGATCAAATCTTGTCATAGTCAACTCTTTGAACATTGTCATAAAATACTTTACGACATGTCAAATATTTCATAGATGTGAGACATCCATATGCATTTCTTTATAGATCCAAACCGATAGGTTTTACACCTTTAGGAGGGTCTTCCAAGTTCAAAACTTGATTTCGTGTATGGAACTATCACGGATTTTATGGCTTCAAGCCATTTGGCGAACGAGGCCCATCATCGCTTCTTTGCATATACTCGGTTAATCATTGTCAAACAATGATGATTTACTCTCAAATCTTAGTATTTGATTGTTTATCCGACCGACTTGGTTCAATAAGAACTTAGATCTCCGTGACCACAACCTTTGAGGCACATAAGCTATGAGCATTATGGCAGCCTCCAGAACCATTTCCGGCGCTGCGCAACTCAGCACATTTAGCTAAGGTTCGTTAACCTTATCAAAGTTCTATTGTCCTCCCACTTAACATTTATGAAAAATTCCTTCTTCAAGAAACTTTACATTTCAAGCGACAAACCCTTTTGTCCTCGGTGTTATGGAGGAATAACCAATTGTTATTGAAATAACCTACAAAGACATGCTCATCCGACTTTGGTTGTAAACATCTTACTTATGTTTAGTATACCAAAATTTAAGAAAGGACAACTTGGGTTTACCCCAAACCATAACTCATATGGTGTCATTTCAGCGGATCAAGATGGAGCTCTTTTCGATTAAAAGCGGTAGTCTCTAAAGCTTTAATCTTTTAAAACATAATGGCAGTTTTATAAATAACACCTTTGATCCAACCATGTCAAACAAGGTTTCATTACAAATCTCAAACACTCCATACTCCTATGGTGTTTTGGGAGATGTAAATCTAGGTGTTTTGCTAAACTTGCAACTCAAATAAATCCTTTATGATAAAATCATAATTCATTTATTTTCTTGTTACACTTGTAACTCAAATAAATCCCTTCGATCAAATCATAATTCATTTATTTTCTTGTTACAATGATTTTCCACTTCATCTTGAAAGTCTTTGAAAAGCGTTTTCAAATATTTCATACTTCTTTCTCATTAAGTGAATATTCACTCAAAATTCCGGAGAAAGCATATGAAGTTGAAACCCATAGCTTACGACTGCACATAATGGACTACATACATCGATATGTATAAATTCCAATATTTTAGTCGTTCGTTCTTCTTTTGTCTTTGAGCGAAGTTTTAATTATCGAGGAAAGTCTCACAAGCGTCACTTGATCAAATCAAAGACTCCAAAATCCATGAAAATGGAGATTCTTCATGTTTTCTTTCCAATATAATTTAAACAGATGTCACTTCATAAGTGATCTTTCAATCATTTGTCTTGAAACATTTTAGACTTAGGATTTTTGGATGTGATTTATTCAAATCGATTTGTAAAGCATCCATCTTATATGGAATACGGTAATTATTTGAACAACCTTTGTTCTTATAATACCTGATTCAAATAACAATTATTAAAACAAATCTTGAAGTCTTTCTTCAACTAGATTTGTAAATCATCCATCTTATATGGAATACGGTAATTATTTGAACAACCTTTGTTCTTATAATACTGATTCAAATAACAATTATTAAAACAAATCTTGAAGTCAAGCTTTGATGTCAGCGAGAAATACAAACAACGGTTTGTTTGTTTCGATGAACATCATCACATATTCTCTTGCTAGTTACTTAGGTCATTGTGGTTCATGAATTGCGTCGTTCGTATGAAATTTCATACCAACCAATTGGTATCAATACCCAAGAACCACATTGTTTAACAAGCAAAGAATACAACCATAACATGTATATCTTATATATACCTAAATTGGATATTTCCAATCTTTTCTTTTCTACCAAATATATTTTATAGATTCTCTTTCAGCATTTCCTTTTCCTTTTTAAAAGAAATTATCAACATCAAAAGTGGCGCCATATACATGACACATAGTCCAAAGCGTGTATATTCAAATAATAATACCTTTGGATTTGCACTTTGAAGTAGATCACCATCATCAAATGATCGGTATTCTTTCAAAATCCATTCTTTAGTAATCTTTTAGTGTAGTAAACATTTTACATACATATTCTATTCACCCTTATCATGACGACTTTCATGATCAAGCTACTTTAGCTTATAAAGGCGAATCGTGAGTATAACATTACTTTCCAAAACCCTTTTGGATGATTAGGATGTCTAGCATCTCCTAACCTTCGTAAATTCTCATCCAATATGAGAACATATAATATACTCTATCATATTGCAACCAAAACATTGTTTGAGATATCGTTATATACGCCACACATGATGGTTTAAAACAATTCTTCAGCTCCTAGATAAACTTGATGTTTAAATCAAGAATCATGGAGCAAACATGATACTTAAGATACTAACTTTGGAATTGTTACTCTCGATTTAATACCAATTATTAAATTTCACGAGTAAATAGAATTTCTTTGAAAGTTTGCAATAGGACTTTAAACTTTGATTGACACTCAACACAATCGATACCGATTCGTAAAGTATATCCGAATTCTATAGTTCTATTATCTCAATTACAACTATGCATAAGGTGGTGAGCGAATGCCAATGACTACAACAAATTATGCAAATTCACTGATTTAATTTATGATAAATTGAGTTCTACTAATCCAAATTAGAAATGCACTCCACTCAAAACCGACATCCCTCGTGCCTTTTGGTGATTACATGAACCAAATCCACTACACCAAGTCCGATCATCACGTGAGTCGGTGTAGCTTCAAAGCGAGCATCAAATGGGCATCATATCTACTATATGACTCATGCTTAACCTTTCGGTCCGTGTTCGAGGCCATATGCATACATGCTAGGCTCGCCAAGTAAGAACCTTAGTATTGGCGTAAGCATCTTACACCCGAAATATGGTCGTGGATCCAAAAACACCCGATCATCACGTGATGTCTTGGAGCGACGAGAACATAATCGGTGCATACTAAAGGAAGAACACATTCTTATCTTGATATTTAAATGAGGGATCATCTTATTATGCTAATAAAACGCCAAACAAGCAATATAAGATGCTATCAAACATCACATGTTTATTAGTGGAATGATATGGTTCTGCATGATCTCTATCATGTGCACCGTGGTATGATCACTATCATACCTATATGTGTAAGTCCAAGGTCTATGGATATTACACGTTATGTGTGTTGTAAGAGTATCATCTCATACTTCTACTTACAACATCACCATATCATATCACTAGCCCAGCAACAATCTAAACTAGACGCCTCTAATTTATCCATTGCAAATTTTACGTGGCTTAGGGCTTTCGAGAAGATAGAACCGTTCTTACCACGAACATGAACCACAGCGAGGATAACCAAATTGTTGACAACTCGTTGCAAATTAGATATTGACTATAGTAGGAGAGAGACACCCGCTAGCCACTTATGCAAAACTAGTTGCATGTCAAGCGTGGAATGGTCTCATGCGAGGACATGTAAAGTTTGTCTGGGACGCTTCATCCCACTATGCCACCAATATCCAAAGTACAACTAAGAAGCAATAAAATGATCATCATCGCCCACATACTCATATGTGTACTACCTGTGCAAAGCATCTACGCATAGATCCGGCTCTGATACCACTGTAGGGTTCGCAGCATAGAAAACAAATTTTTTCCTACGATGGGAACAACTATGTACCAAGATCTATCTACTAGATACAAACAATGGGCGGATGTATATCCGTAGAGAACATACCCTTGAAGACCGACAAAGCTTAACGAGTCCAAACTCGTGGTTGATGTAGACGATCTCTTGCCGATCTCAAGATCGAGAGGAAGTCCTAGCGCAAAACAATGACGCATCCGCTCGCACACGTTCGAGGCACCGAGCAACCTCCGCCTCCTCGATCCAGCGATGCAGCGGAAGCACAACTCTTTCTTGCCGAAAATCCACCGGGAACATGTATCTCGCTAGTCCGAGACCATGGGGGATAATTTCTAGAGGGGGAGAGAGATCCTTCACGAGGAGGTGTGATGTGAGAGGAGGAGAGGGGCCTTTATAGGGAGAGGGGGCACCCAAGGGGCCATGCGCCCAGCCATGGGGCTGCCCCCACCTCTTCCACATTCATGTGGGTGGAGCTCCCACTCAAAATGAAAAGCCTCCACTCCCATTAAAAAGCCTCCACTCATAAATCCACTCACATGCATTAAATTTCCACCAAATTTAATGCAAGCTCTCATTTAAATAAAACTCTTTTATTTATTTATTCAGAATTTTGTTAATTACTTTAATTAACAAACATTCACATAAAACCCTTGCTAGTATTCTATTTCACATGAGAACCAGTTTGAGAATTTCAACCAAAGCTTTAGGATTCTAGTGAAATAAATTCCTGCGCTTTCCTTTTCTTTTCGGCATGAAACTTTTGCTCCAAATGGATGTCGGTGTCTCTTAAGTGTGTCACCCTACGGTTCGCGAATAATGTGGACATGATCGAGACCCTCTCGATCAATAATCGAGCGGGATCCGAGACCCATCGACTCCCACATTCAACGATGACTTTCTTGTGATCGTCGGAACCTTTACGCTAGTATCTTAATCCCTTTGTTTCGCGATATATTACATGTCCGAGATTCGATCATCGGTATCTCCATACCTAGTTTGATCTCGTTCGACATGCACTCTTTCTCGTTCCGTGATATAACATTCTAGTGATCAAATCACTTGCTTGCAAGCTAATCAATGTGATATCACCGAGAGGGCCCAGAGTATATCTATCCGTCATCGGGATGAACAAATTCCACTCTCGATCCATGGGCCTCAACATAACACTTTAGTAGTTCTGAATCCATCTTTATAATCACCCTATTACGGTGTGACGTTTGATGTTATCAAGAAACTCTTCCGGTGTTAGTGATTGACATGATCTCATGGTCTAAGGATTAGGATCACTTCGTAAGTTGTTATAGCAATATAAACTCAATGACTTTGATCGTAATGCTATACTTCGGATGAATGTTCATCACACCATTACACTAATGTTGTGACCTCGTTATTAACAACATCCAATGTCCATGATCAGGAAACCTTGATCATCTTGTTAATCAACGAGCTAGTTTATAAGAGAGGCATAACTAGGAACTTTCTATTTGTTTATTAAACACACATGTATTAACGTTTCCGTATTAATAAAATTATAGCATGCAAAATAAACATTTATCATAAATAAGGAATACGATAATAACCACTTTATTATTGCCTCTCGGGCATATTCCCTTCACATAGTTGTTCCCATCCTAGGAAAAAATTTGTTTTCTATGCTGCGAACCCTACAGTGGTATCAGAGCCGGATTTATGTGTAGATGCTTTGCACGGGTAGTACACATATGAGTATGTGGGCGATGATGATCATTTTATTGCTTCTTAGTTGTACTTTGGATATTGGTGGCATAGTGGGATGAAGCGGCCCGGACAAACTTTACATGTCCTCGCACATGAGACCTGTTCCACGTTTGACATGCAACTAGTTTTGCATAAGTGGCTAGCGGGTGTCTGTCTCTCCTACTATAGTCAATATCTAATTTGCAACGAGTTGTCAACAATTTGGTTATCCTCGTTGTGGTTCATATTCGTAGGTAAGAACGGTTCTATCTTCGAAAGCCCTAAGCCACGTAAAATTTGCAATGGATAAATTAGAGGCGTCTAGTTTAGATTGTTGTTGGGCTAGTGTTATGATATGGTGATGTTGTAAGTAGAAGTATGAGATGATACTCTTACAACATACATAACGTGTAAACTCCATAGACCTTGGATTTACACATAAAGGTATGATAGTGATCATACCACGGTGCACATGATAGAGATCATATGCGAGAACCATATCATTCCATTAATAAACATGTGATGTTTGATAGCATCTTATATTGCTTGTTTGGCGTTTTATTAGCATAATAAGATGATCCCTCATTTAGATATCAAGATAAAAATGTGTTCTTCCTTAAGTATGCACCGACAATGTTTCGTCGCTTCAAGACATCACGTGATGGTCGGGTGTACTTGAATCCACGAGCATATCTCGGGTGTAAGACAGTTACACACGCGAATACTAAGGTTCTTACTTGGCGAGCCTAGCATGTACAGACATGGCCTCGGAACACGGACCGAAAGGTTAAGCATGAGTCATATGTTTTGATATGATGACCATATGGATGCTCTCCTTTGAAGCTACGCCGACTCACGTGATGATCGGACTTGGTGTAGTGGATTTGGTTCATGTAATCACCAAAAAGACACGAGGGATGTCGTTTTTGAGTGGGAGTTCATTTCTAATTTAGATTAGTAGAACTCAATTTATCATAAATTAAATCAAAGTGAATTTGCATAATTTGTTGTAGTCATTGGCATTTGTTCACTACCTTATGCATAGTTGTAATTGAGATAATAGAACTATAGAATTCTGGATATTTACTTTATGAAATGGTATCGTATTGTGTTGAGTGTCAATCAAAGTTTAAAGTCCTATTGCAAACTTTCAGCAAACTCTATTTACTCTGTGAAATTTAATAATTGGTATTAAATCGAGAGTAACAATTCCAGTGTTAGTATCTTAAGTATCATGTTTGCCTCCACGATTCTTGATTGTTTTAATATCAAGTTTATCTAGGAGCTGAAAGAATTGTTTCAGAAACCATCATGTGTGGCAGATATAACGATATCTGAAACAATGTTTTGGTTGCAATATGATAGAGTATAATATGTGTTCTCATATAGGATGAGAATTTACAAAGGTTGGAGATGCTAGACATCCTAATCATCCAAAAAGGGTTTTGGAAAGCAACATTATACTCACGATTCACCTTTATAAGCTACAGTAGCTTGATCATGAAAGTCGTCATGATAAGGATGAATAGAAGATGTATGTAAAGTGTTTACTACACTAAAAGATTACTAAAGAATGGATTTTGAAAGAATACCGATCATTTTGATGATGGTGATCTACTTTAAAGTGCAAGTCCAAAGGTATTATTATTTGAATATGCACGCTTTGGACTATGTGTCATGTATATGGCGCCACTTTTGATGTTGATAGATTCTTTTAAAAGGAAAATGAAATGCTGAAAGAGAATCTATAAAATATATTTGGCAGAAAAGAAAAGATTGGAAATATCCAATTTAGGTATATGGATGATATACATGTTATGGTTGTATTCTTTGCTTGTTAAACAATGTGGTTCTTGGGTATTGGATACCGAATTGGTTGGTATGAAATTTCATACAGAACGACGCAATTCATGAACCACAATGGCCTAAGTAACTAGCAAGAGAATATGTGATGATGTTCATCGAAAACAAACAAACCGTTGTTTGTATTTCTTGTTGACATCAAAGCTTGACTTCAAGATTTGTTTTAATAATTGTTATTTGAATCAGGTATTATGAGAACAAAGGTTGTTCAAATAATTACCGTATTCCATATAAGATGGATGATTTACAAAATCTAGTTGGAGAAATCACATCCATAAAACCTAATGCTAAAATGTCGCAAGACAAATGATTGAAAGATCACTTGCGAAGTGACATCGCCGTTTAAATTATATTGGAAAGAAAACATGAAGAAACTCCATTTTTATGGAATTTTGGAGTCTTTGATTTGATCAAGTGACGCTTGTGAGACTTTCCTCGGGATAATTAAAACTTCGTTCAAAGGCCAAAGAAGAACGAACGACTAAAATATTGGAATTTATACATATCGATGTATGTAGTCCATTATTTATAGTCATCAGCGATGGGTTTCAACTTCATATACTTTCTCCGGAAATTTGAGTGAATGTTCACTTAATGAGAATGAAGTATGAAATATTTGAAAATGTTTCAATGACTTTCAAGATGAAGTGGAAAATCATTGTAACAAGAAAATAAATGGTTTATAATTTTATCGTAAGGGATTTGTTTGAGTTACAAGTGTAACAAGAAAATAAATGAATTATGATTTTATCATAAAGGGATTTATTTGAGTTGCAAATTTAGCAAAACACCTATATTTACATCTCCCGAAACACCATAGGAATATGGAGTGTTTGAGATTTGTAATGAAACCTTGTTTGACATGGTTGGATCAAAGGTGTTATTTATAAAACTGCCATTGTGTTTTAAAAGATTAAAGCTTTAGAGACTACCGCTTTTACACTGAAAAGAGCTCCATCTTGATCCGGTGAAATGACACCATGGAAGTTATGGTTTGGGGTAAAACCCAAGTTGTCATTTCTTAAATTTTGGTATGCTAAACATAAGTAAGATGTTTACAACCGAAGTCGGATGAGCATGTCTTTGTAGGTTATTTCGAATAATAATTGGTTATTCCTCCATAACACCAAGGACAAAAGGGTTTGTCGCTTGAAACGTGAAGTTTCTTGAAAAAGGATTTTTTTCGTAAAAGTTAAGTGGGAGGACAATAGAACTTTGATAAGGTTAACGAACCTTAGCTAAATATGCTGAGTTGCGCAGCGCCGGAAAATGTTCCGGAGGCAGCCAGAATGCTCATGGATTACGTGCCTCAAATGTTGGGGTCACGGAGATCTAAGTTCCTATTGAACCAAGTCGGTCGAATAAACAATCAAATACTAAGATTTGAGAGTAAATCATTATTGTTTGACAATGATGAACCGACTATATGCAAAGAAGCGATGATGGGCCCTGACTCCGTCAAATGGCTTGAAGCCATAAAATCCGTGATAAGTCCATACACGATAAATCAAGTTTTGAACTTGGAAGACCCTCCGGAAAGGTGTAAAAACCTATCGGTCGTATTTGGATCTATAAAGAAACAGACATGGATGTTTCACATCTATGAAATATTCATATGTCTTAAATTATTTTATGACAATGTTCAAGTAGTTGACTATGACAAGATTTGATCTTTCATAGCGATATTTAGTCTGGACGGATTAAAGTAGCAACCACTACATATAATTTGGTATATGGTAGATGAATAAACAAAACAAAGTTCTTCTAATAGAATGGTTACCTAGGACGGTACATGACACGATCCAAAGGGTTTTGTTAATTCAAAGGATGCTAAAAGGGCATGCAAACTTCAATTGTTGAAGTAAGCATCATGAGTTGGAATCTTCACCGTGATGAAAAAGAGTTTTCATCAGGAGACGATGAAGATGCTTGCATTTGCAAGAAATTAAGTGGGAGCGCTAAGACATATTTCTAATACATTATGTGGAGGACATCTTGTTGATTAGAAATAATGTATATTTTATTGACAAAGGTTAAGAATTTCATTTTGATGAAATACTTAGGCAAAACCCGAATATTTAGCGTGAATGTCTATAGTGGATAGACTGTAACGCCAATATGGTTGTGCCAAACGTACATATATGAGATATTGAAGGAGTTCAATATAGAATCAACAAGAAACGGTTCTTGTCGCATGGAAAGGAATTGAATCAAGATTCAAGTGTATCGACACTTGATAAGTGAAACAAGATTCAAGTGCTTTGACACTTGATGAGTAAAAACACAAGAATGTCTTGATCAATCATACCATGATATGTACACATCCAGATATGTCTTATGCTCTAAGTGTTATGAGCATATACCAGAATGAATCATAAAATGATCATTGGACGATAGTGAGGATATTCTTATGATCTTTTGGAAGAACTAAGAATATATTTGTGTAGAGGTGACAAACAATTACAAATAGTTTATTGTAAAGCGTTACATTGATATTAGTTTTGTCACAAGATACAAATTAAGTTTATCTCAATTTAAACTATGGGTGGCACAATGTAATGGAAAGGAGATTCCATGATGGATTTGGAAGAGTTCCAAAGTTAAGACATTGTGACGGATACTACAACAAAAGGCTAAGTATATGACTGCTATAGTAGCAGCAAAGGAGGGAATTTGTGTCAAGTAGTTTGTTATCAAACTAAGGTGTGGTTCGCAACGGTCTAACACTAAAGATATATTGTATGACAATAGTATCGACATGATTTAACCCCAAGGAACTAAAGGTCTCACCGAAAGACCAAATTTATACAATGCCATCTCAGTGGAGAATGAGTGATGCGTGAAGACGCAAAGACATGCAAATACACACGACCGAGGCCGATCCGTAGATTATGTTAATCACTTGCAATTGCGTATATGGAACACCGGAAAGCCATAGGTGTTCAATACACAGAGTTTTCAAACTAGATTATTGTCTCTAGTGCAAGTGGGAGACTGAAGGGAATATGCCCGAGAGGCAATAATAAAGTGGTTATTATCGTATTCCTTGTTTATGATAAATGTTTATTTTGCATGCTATAATTGTATTAATACGGAAACGTTAATACATGTGTGTTTAATAAACAAACAGAAAGTTCCTAGTTATGCCTCTCTCATAAACTAGCTCGTTGATTAACAAGATGATCAAGGTTTCCTGATCATGGACATTGGATGTTGTTAATAACGGGGTCACAACATTAGTGTAATGGTGTGATGAACATTCATCCGAAGTATAGCATTACGATCAAAGTCATTGAGTTTATATTGCTATAACAACTTACGAAGTGATCCTAATCCTTAGACCATGAGATCATGTCAATCACTAACACCGGAAGAGTTTCTTGATAACATCAAACGTCACACCGTAACAGGGTGATTATAAAGATGGATTCAGAACTAATAAAGTGTTATGTTGAGGCTCATGGATCGAGAGTGGAATTTGTTCATCCCGATGATGGATAGATATACTCTGGGCCCTCTCGGTGATATCACATTGATTAGCTTGCAAGCAAGTGATTTGATCACTAGAATGTTATATCACGGGAACGAGAAAAGAGTACATGTCAGTAACGAGATCAAACTAGGTATGGAGATACCGATGATCGAATCTCGGACATGTAATATATCGCGAAACAAAAGGATTAAGATACTAGCGTAAAAGGTTCTGACGATCACAAGAAAGTCATCGTTGAATGTGTGGGAGTCAGTATGGGTCTCCAGATCCCGCTTCTGATTATTGATCCGAGAGGGGTCTCGATCATGTCCGCATTATTCGCGAACCGTAGGGTGACACACTTAAGAGACACCGACATCCATTTGGAGCAAAAGTTTCATGCCGAAAAGAATAACAAGCGCAGGAATTTATTTCACTAGATACCGAAACGGGTTTTTGGGTGAAATTGCAGAAAGTGTTTCTGCATGTGAAATGAAATACTAGCAAGGGGTTATATGTGAATGTTTGTCATTAAAGTAATTGACAAAATTCTGAATAAATAAAAGGAGTTTTATTTAATGAGAGTTTGCATTAAATTTGGTGGAAATTTAATGGGAATTTGAGTGGGTTTTTTAGTGGAGGGAATTGAAAGGCTTTTGTGTGAGTGGAGTGTCCACCCACATGAATGAAAGGAGGTGAGGGGGCAGCCCCATGGCTGGGCGCATGGCCCCTTGGGTGCCCCCCTCTCCCTATAAAAGGAGCCACCCTCCCTCTCTCTCACTCACACCTCCTCGTGAAGGATCTCTCTCCCCCTCTAGAATTTATCCCCCATGGTCTCGGACTAGCGAGATACATGTTCCCGGTGGCTATTTGGCAATAAAGAGTTGTGATTTCGCTGCATCGCTGGAGCGAGGAGGCGGGAGGTTTCTCGGTGTCTTGTACATGTGTGCGAGCACGGATGCGCTGCTGTTATGTGGCGCTAGGACTTCCTATTGATCTTGAGATCGGCAAGAGATCGTCTACATCAACCATGAGTTTGGACTCATTAAGCTTTGTCGGTCTTCAAGGGTATGTTCTCCACGGATATACATCCGCCCGTTGTTTGTATCTAGTAGATAGATCTTGGTACATAGTTGTTCCCATCCTAGGAAAATTTTTGTTTTCTATGCTGCGAACCCTACAGGTATTTGCATTAGGTGCATCAGTTTGAGTTCTCCTCGGAGGATTTGGTTCGTGATATTCATTGGAGCTTGTCCCTCTTGGGTTCTTGGAACCCTAGACGGTTGTGTGGAAGTGTTTGGTCTCGGAGCTTGGACATTGGTTGTAGAGCTTCGGGGTCAATTTGGGAGACTCCAAATATTGTGGAGGTCTACTCAACAAGTTTGTAAAGGTTTCGGTCGCCACCTTGAAGGCTACCATACAATTGATCGGGTGCTTTTCGTGTGGTGGGTGCTCAGGAGAATAGGATGATGACTTTTGTGGCGTTGGTGGTCTTAGTACCGCCCACCCCTCCAACGATACGTACTTCTATGTTGGAAGGAATTCGGTAAAATATCGCCGTTCCCGCGTGCCTCGGTTATCTATATACCTGAGCTCTTTACTTATGCCCTTTACATTATGATAGCCTTGGTCTTGAAGTATTCTTTATTGCTCTCACATTGTTGCTTGTCTTGCTTGTTAGTGCACATAGGTGAACCTTAGTATATATAGCCTTTGTGCTTAACAAAAGAAAACGATAGTTTTATTTCGCCATTGTTAAGCCCATTTCGTAAAAAAATTAACCGCATATTCACCCGTCAGTTACTCGGTTTGCTGAGCTATTAGCAGCCTTTTATTTTTAGATGAGATTGAGGGGAGTGTGTGTCCCTACACTGAGCTATTAGCAGCGACGGTTCAGTTCATTTGAAGTTCATGGGACTATGTATGTATGTATGTGTGTGTTTGTATTGTTAGTTAACGTACTTGTTATGGCCAGAAACTATGTTTCCTTTGTGATGAGACTGATAGGAGTGTGGCGTCTGAACCGCTTACTTGTGAGAGAAGGCCATGAACTGAATCCATCTTTCCTAGTACAAGATTGATTGTGATTTGGTGAAGTTAGAACATAATATCTCTTTACGTGAGGATTGAGGAACCTCTAGATCTCATCTTAACACATCTCTCTAAAAAGGGCACTGCATTATTTATTACAACTAGCATGGGGGCCCTCGCAAATGCAAGGGCAACATCTTAAAATGTCCTGTAAACACCTTCACGATGTCTAATTATATTTCTAAACATCATTCATTTCCTACTTCTAAATTAATGTTATGTTTCCACAAGAGAAGACAAAGTCATTGTGTAACAACAGAAAATCATTTATTGTTCTCTTTTCATATAAAATATTCATTTTTTCTACTTGATTATAAAATAAATGATGCCTTAGAACTTAGAAGTATAACAATGGACACAATTTACATAGAGCTCATAAGCTTTTGAAAAGGTATAATTTTGAAGTATAACTCTCTTTGGAATGGGTGTTGTTTGTTTGAACCATTATCTCCTTGGCTTTAACTTCCACCCTTGTGTTGGTTTCTAGGAAAATGTTTCTTTCTATAAGGTTAAACTATGTTTATATCACAAAATAGGATCCAGAATATTTCTATGAAGTGAACTATGCTAGTCCAAGAAAACACAAATTAGATTAGATTGTATTTTTTGCATATCTGTTTAGATAAAGTGAAGCAAAAAATGGAAAGAGAATATATAGTTCGGTTTAACCAAAAACTTACATAATTTCTATCCTCTAGTAAGATTATGTAAAAAGTTATAACAAATATATTTCTTAAATAAGTTTCACTCTATGGAAAATAAACAACATGAAAGACAGTGCTAACCAATAATTTTCTTAAATAAATGTGTGTCAGTGGAACACATTCAACATGACAGACCATGCTCATCAAAGATTGAACTAGATAAGAAAATGGTAAACACCTAGACTGAATCCTAATATACGGCTATGTGAGTTGCTTAATAGAGAATATATTCCTCCGAACAAAGAACAAAATATTGAAGATATTACTATTTTTCATATTTGTTCAGTTGGAAGCAAGAAATAGGAAATTTTATCTTACATAGTACGGTCTGAAAAGGTCTAAAGGAATTTCGTAGTAACCATTTAATTATTAAGTGTGTATTCCCTATATTACCTATTTTGTACATAATTGGGTGCAACAAATAACAGAAAATATTCCCTATATTACATATTTAGTGTGTATTCCCTATATTACCTACTGGATTGCTTGAAGAAATTATCAGATGTTGTGCAAAAAATATACCGCATGAGAGATGATGCTCGACAAAAATTGGATAAGAGAAAATATTGAAAACAAATAAATAAAGTTAAGCAATTTTAGCTATGTATTGCTTAAAATATAAATCTACTATTTCCCAAAACAAAACAAAATTGGGGTGTAGATAATCAAAATATGTGGTACTCATGGTTGTACAGATTAAAAGGATGTTGTAGATATGAACTATAGTGGAGGTAGGCGACGGCTTCATATTGAAGATGGCAAGCAACTTGGAGAGATTAGAATCGACTTGGGGTTCCACTTGTTTAATAGAACTCTAAATATAAGAGAAACCTAAATAATATCTAGAAGCCACTGAAGCTAGTTATGAATTAGCCAATACTCTATCTTTAAGAAAATAGTTTATATTAGAATTATAGAACTTCGCATATTACATAATCCTTATAACTACTAATTTTTGGCTATACATACCAACAACCTTTCTTGCATTAGAAATTTACATTTCTACAAGTGTGAATCAAAATGTACGCTCACCAGCACATCAACTAAACCGATTATCTAAGTAAGCTGAAATCCCTAACACATAATTAAGGCCATTGCGCAACATGGGTGTGGGTCCGCCACTGCTTGCACCAGCGTCCGGCAACCACCATTCAGCAGACAAAATCACCTGTTGCGAGTTCGACAGGCTGGTGCTCTAGGAATCCTATTCCCTAGTGCGGGCGGCAGCGGCAATGCATCTGTAAGTGGAACTTGATGGCCGATAGATGTGTGAACGCGTGGATGCTTTTGTTGGATGGATCCATACACTGAATACTGATCGCATCGCTTATATGTACACAGCTGCAGCCCATCGTAGTGGGCTATAATTTGGGGATCGGGCCATTCAGCACGTATCGCTAGATACTTGCAAATAGGCTTAGTTTAACTGCTAATGGCCGGGCGCTATTAAAAAAAACTTGTGCTCTTTCTGGTCCAGGACTGCGTGAAACGATGCAGTGGTGGGCATGAAAAACCGAAACCGAACATCGAAACCGAATTAACCGAAATCGAAATCGAATACGCCGAATCCGAATTAGCCGAAACTAATTTCGGTTAGTAAATATGATTAACCGAATTTATAAATATTAATTTGGTTTTGACTCTCTGTTAACCGAAATAACCTTACAAACCGAAAAATATTGTGATTCTGTCTCAGACGTCCATTACTGTACGTAGATACTAACTCATGTGAAAAAAAGACATGGATACAAAAGCTTTCAGGCAACCCATGCATGTACGTATGTCTCTAGCCACTTGCACGTACATGTTCGTGGTTTAACTGTCGATTGTGTCTATGAATTTTGTTGAAAGCCTTTTAATTGTTTTCCTGTTTCAGATATAATCATGTATTTGAGCTGAACTCTCAACTCATACAATTTGTTGAATGTATAGACATCATGCTTATTATGTTATTTTTCTACACATGCGTTCAAGACATCAGCTAGCCATGTATTGCTTCAGCTACTCGGGCGACCTGGAGGTTGCTTCCGGTGCGCTGATGAGTGGTTTAGCTCGTATGGATCTGACATAAATTATGGCACAGTGTTGTTATTTCTAGAAGTTCGGTTAAAAACCGAACACCGAACCGAATTGTCCACTAACCGAACTATCGATTAATTAGAAAACCGAAACAATTTTGGTGCCTATTTTGTAGAAACCGAATTATAGAAAAATCCGAAAAACCGAACCGAATTAACCGAAAAACCCGAATGCCCACCCCGTTTTTGCCTCCACCTGCATCGTGTCTTTCCGCGGCGACGTGATCAGGACTTTTTTCTTCAAAACAGGGGTATCTTGGCATCTTGCGATCTTTTCAAAAAAAATTGTATAATTTTAGGGTCAAAAAGGGTTGATACAAACATCAGTCATCTGAAAAAGAAAAATAAACTGACATAGCCTACAAAACGTGGTCAGGACATATTTTGTACGTCTTATGTCAGATGTTTTTTACGCTTTAACTTTAAATCTCAACCATTAAAATCTAGTATCAATGGTTAGAATATTTTTATTTATGTGGAGCAACTTGGTGTCTCAAAAAACAGACTTATATTTTTGTAGTGGTATATAAATAGATAGATTGTCATCCATCACCGATCAACTCACCTATCATGTCTGAATTTGTCTCGTAGTTTTATCCCTGCTATCTATAGTTCCATTAGCTGCATTTCATCCGAACATGAGATCAGCTGGCAACATGCACCTAATGACCTAAGTTTCTAAAGCCTACCACTACACCCTGACTCCTGGGTGGCCTCTTGCAAGACATGATTTGGCAAATCCTAATGGTTAATCACATTGTTAGCAACATCTTTGCATTTGTCATGGAGCTAGCTAGCTAGATAACTAGGGAGTCTTCATCTAGAAATTCTTAAATCTTAATTAGCTTGAGGCTAGCTGCCGTAGGCTTCAATTATGAGCACTAAACAATGGTAGAACAGAGATTAATTAGCACTCCACTAACCCTGCCACAACCACCTGGATCGATCCAATCCCTCCAGAATTTTGTATGTTCCGGAGTAGAATGGATGATTGGCCTTTTTGTATCTGTGGTCCTCATGCTACTCGCCACCAGAAGTGCATGTCAATGTGAGGACGTATGAACAAAGCTAGCTAGCTAGCTCCTAAGCGCGCGATGGGTGTGTTGAGCGTCGGAAATACTATCTGCAAGAGCTCATTTGTCCCAAATGAGATCGCCATCAGTTATGTGATCGCCCCCTTTCCCCTTCTCGTTCCAACCCCCTGCTACAGCTTCGGAGAGTCACCTCGATCGTCGCTCCCGGGCCAAGCCGAGGCAACCTCGGCTGGCGTTGCGAGGGCTTGCAACTCCTTTTCTTTTGGTTGCAGATCCTCAAAGTTCATCCTGTGACTTTGGTCAATCTGAGGCTGAGATCCCACGGTAAAATACAGTACAGAGAAAATGAAATGCTTACATGTGCGTTGTCGTCAGCTTTGGGAGATGATGTCCATCTCCAAGAAGAATAATCAAGAAAATTTGTTTATGATTATGGTTAGTTAAGGGCGAGTACTGATAATATGCCACTAAAATTTTCAGTAGTGGTGCGAGTAGTCCAACAGATACCTTTTATTGCAAAGAGCCAAGCTCTACCCCTGGCATGCAACAAGTGGCAATTAATGACAACTAAAGTGGCAGATGAGAAGGAAGCAGGATGGTCCAAATTTATATGAAACGTTCAAAGGTTTTTATTTTTGCGAGAGGTTCAAAAGTTTGTTAACAGAGCAAAAAATACGAGAGGCAGGAGCAATTGTGTCCAGTGAGTTATCAAACCTCCAATCTCGATCGCCCGGCGACAAAAGGAAATGGACGCTAAAGGTGTGGAAAATTCCGTTGTGGTGTGCTGTGGGGCTTGAGGATGCGTTTAGTAAACTGCAGCATGGGTTGGGTACATGACAATGTGCTCAATGATTGATTAGGATAACTAATTGGGCATCTCTCACGTTTGTTAGTGATCGTGCGTGGGAAGCTGCCCTAAACAAAAACATGACGCCTCACCCACTCTCTTTGTTTGGTAGTATCGTCCATGATTCGGCTCACATGCACATAAGGCATGAGAGGATGGTCAGTTCGAACTTCACTTGAAATGCATGAGAAAGTTGGGATATTCTTGTTTTGGATTTATCAGAGATCTGAAAATCCTAGATGTGTGCGTGCATGTACTTTGTTCACTTGTAACTTCAGGTGAGAGCAACCAATCACCGTCCAAGGCCGCTCCCATGCATGCAAGACATCGTTAGAGTCGTAATGACTTCCCTAATCATATAAGTGAAACTTCTTCTGACCAAGGCAGACAATCCTCCTCAAAATGATGGGCACGATAGAGGATCTTACTTCGCCTCAAAGTTTCATGACGATGATCGATAAGCTTAGTGCTGCAAAACGCTCCCTAATCACTAATGGATCCATGCATGAAACTATGTTTTGCGCATGGCTTTAACAGTCAAATACTCGAGATCCTAAATTGTTTTGGCCTTAATCGCCCTTGGAGTCTTGCATCTCGCGTGTAAGCCATCTCTCCTGGAGCTATTAATCTATGAAATTTACCATGGTTTTCAATGAAACGATGGTTTTAGTATCAATGTATGCTACATATGTACATCTAGGTAGGTGAGGATGCCTTGAGGCATGATGAGTCTGTTGTTGGAGGCGACGATGTAATGACCTAGGGTCTAAGCCACAATGTCGGCACGATCACCTTAGACATGTCTTGATCATAGGTTTTTAGTGAGCAAAGAACATGATTCATCTTCTAATCTATATCCTTTACATCACTATTTCACTTGTGTGCCTCACAGTAGACACAACCGCTGGTTACACTAGGAAAACAATTATCTCCCGCCATTGTTCTGTTATGCATCTCTCCCACTAGTATAGCAAGGAAGCAACCAGAAGCCTATGCTTAACTGGCATATCTTGAGGACCTTATCGATAAAGTCTTCGGAAAATAAAAGGATAAAGACATTGATTCTTCCAATATTATTTTACATGTTCTCTCTTCAATGATTTTTTCCTTCCTTTGTATGTTGGTAGTTATCTTAAACTTCCATTTAATAGTTGATATTTTGGTAAAATATGCAAACATTCGCTTTGTAATTGATCTATTTGTTATCGATATAGATTGCAGTTAGTATATTTAAGAGAACTTATTTTACTGGAAACAATTATCAAAACTTTGCCTTTCCATTTAGGAAAATTTAGTATTTCAACGAAGAAAACTAATCGAAATATGAAAATCGGATGAAATCCGAGTTCAGTATATTTTGAATCTATGGATGCTTGATTTTTCTTTCAGAAGCATTTCTTTACATTTAACTATAAATCTTTGTTATTTAATTTTTATTTTGTACTTCTCTTAAAGAAAGTCGCATATATTTTGTTTATACTAAACATTTATACTTCTTCATGACTCGTTTTGTCTAAATACATCCTAGTTTTATTCACAATTGTTTATATGTATAGTTAGAACAATTAATGATGTAATCGGTGTCTTATGTATTGAGACACATATCTTCCATGGAAAAATATTTCCGTAACAATAAAGCTTAACTATTTTTTTTTACTTTAATTAATTTAGTTTGGGATGATAGAAAATAAGTATCCTAAATAGATTTATTTCTGTCGGTGTACTATTCGGTTATATGTGTCCTACTCCAAAGTATTGTTTGATATTTACACAACTTGGTAGAATGTTCTACAATGTACAAATGTGAGAAACAATTTGCTCATCTTATTATTGGGGGCATGTGTCAGGGTAGGGAGGGGGGTGATTAACTAGCTATCCCTTGGCACATGCGAATTTACTACACAAGTTTTGTATGTCGTAGTTTCATTCAATAGGTTTTTCATAAAATATAGCTGAAGGTCTAAATTTTGTGTTGAACTTACTTCCATATTTAATTAGATTTTAAGATTCAGATTAACATTTTTAGAACATTTTTTTCTTATTTACCTATTATTATATATTTATATGGATCTATTAAATTTTTATTTCATTTTATCTGAATCTACATCAACATAGATATTCAAATAGATAATTGCACCTGAATACACATAAAAGACAACAAATAAAGGCAAAATAAAGCAGGCTCTAGGTCTCACAAATTTGGCCCAAAGCTGCAGCCGAGCACATCAGCGTTATGCCTTTTTTCGTTTTGAAATGATCATGTGGACATTAGTTACGACACAAGCACAAATATATACTTACGAGGCTTTCTTTCTCACATCTTAAGTGTCAATCAGGTTCCCATCAAAATCCCATTTCAAGTTCTAGATTAAAATTTGAGACCAAAATTTGAATTAGGAATCACTATATGAACTACAAGTAAGATTTTGGTCGATAAAATTGCTGATAACACCACCCTTTATGTCATTTCTTTCACAAAACAAAGAAACAAGATCATTTTTTTTGCAACTAGCACCGCTTGTGGCTTAATTTTTTGCACCAGGCCCAAATAAATATCTTTCTCCATGGCCGATGCAGTGCAATCGCACAAGATCTGGGCCTCCTCTTTCCACCATCTTCTTTTTTTCTCATTCCTGTAGGTCGTTAATCGACACCCACATTTCCTACTAGTAGAAGGTTCCTCTTTTTGGCGCGTTCCGTACGGAGGAAATCCGAAGAATTGTGGCCGTCGGATAACTTCGGATCAATATTGATAAACGGTAGCGATTTATGCAATGGAAAAAATCAACGGCTATTAGGTGGTTTTATATCAGGGTGAATGGCTAATCCAAGTTTAAAAACTCGTGTACTATAGTAGTAGAGATATAGTACTCGTGGATCCCACCCGAACTGCACATCTGAGTTAGGTTTGCTAATTTGTGCGAGATAATCATTAGACCTCCACTGCCGAAACAAAATGGTGGTGCAAGAAATGATAGTCGGCGAATAAGGTCATCTTTTGCAAGGAAACATTATGTTTTGTCACAATTTCGACATGTTATGCAGGTATAGAGAGAAAAGAGCGCGTATCGTGTCACGCCATGTTGAGCCACGGTTACAGCTGATAAACGGGACGTGTACCTGAAGCTCGAACTACTCCCTAACAACCAACATTTTACAATACCTTGCTGGGGATGGAACTTGTACATGTGATCTGCAACAAGACCAGCCAATATAATCGTCCATATGCAGCAGTACCATATGCACTGCATGTGTTTTGGAGGACATCTGGCCGAGCCAGAAGCACAACAGTTCGCTGATCGTTACTGAAAAGAGAGAGAGAGAGAGAGAGAGAGAGACAGAGAGAGAGAGAGAGAACGTGGGGGCGCCCGCGGCTGAATTGGCTGTGTGCTTAATGAACTGCAGGCAGCTACTGCGATCCGGATCCGGATCCGATCCTCTGCTGTAGATGCAACGAACAGAACCTGCCGACCCGCGATCCACGACGTACGGTGTCAGCCAACTACCGGATGTTGTCAGACTGAACCTGCAGCCAGCGTGTGTGTGTGTGTGTGGCTGCTGCATACAGCGGAACCTGAATGCAGAGGCAGAGCAAAATTGGTCAGTTCAGTCTGAACAATCGAGTAAGCTCGTAGTACCTTTCTAAGGCTGTAAATCTGATATGACAGCTGGATGTGACACGATGCCAAGTGAACATTGTCAGCTTCCCGTACAGTAGCTATCAGCCTTGTACTACTATACAAGTATATGCTGTACTCTGCTGTAAAAATTGCTTTCAGTATCAGTACGACCTGAGCAGAATATTCAAAAGAAGTCATACCAAGTGAACTTTGAAGTCTGTCAGTATCTTGTTACTTCAAGTCTGTTTTGTACCATGAGCACTGCGTTGTTTCACTTTGTTGTATAACATGTTTTCGTTCTATATGTATGCTCTGCCTCTGCGTGGGGTTACTCTGTTACTCTGAGCTACTAGCTGCTGCCTTTTACTTTTAGATGAGATTGAGGGGGGTGTGTGTCCCTACACTGCCTCTTGTGCCTACCGAAAGTGGCTTCTCAACAGTCAACCCATTCAATCGCTGCTACAGGCAAAATTCTGCATGATTAATTGTTGTTTGGTGAAGGCCGGAAAATAACTGTTGCATGATCATTCACATGGAAACTGCTCTATGTTGCTTCGTACTCGCTCACTGGGTGAAGAATCGGCAGCTCGTTAGGCCAAAAACCCTTAGATTCATATACTAGTTCCAACGAGATGGAAAACCCGTCATATGCGATGGCAAATAAAACTGTACAATGATTTCAAGAGGCTACTTATTTGGCACGTAAAGTCTGAAATCTGATCTGACACACATGTAGTATTTCTATTGGCTGGACATTTTGAGCTCCCTGTACGGATATTCTATAGCTATCACGCTTAGTATTCTACAAGTATACGTTGTACTTTGCTCTGCACTCTATAGCATTGCTTTCACTGTGACATAAGCAGAATCAATACTTGTCATGGAGTGAAGGTTGTACTGATTTTAATTAGCACTTGAGGTTGTACTTGCTTTCATTTGAAGTTCACGGGATTATGTATGCTGTGTGTTCGTCCTATTGTTGTCTAACCACTTATGTCCTTGTCCATGCCAGCAGCAAACTTTGAGATGAGACTGGTGTGGGCGGCTACTAAAAGTGGCATCTGAAGGCCATGTACTGAACCCATCTTTCCTACAAGATTGATTGTGATTTGGCGAAGTTAGAACATAATATCTCTTTGCGTGAAACATCTCTAGAACTCGCCTTAACACAACTTTCTAAAAAGGGCACTGCATTTTTCATTGCAATTGTCATCCATCACCGATCAACTCACCTATCAGGTCTGAATTTAACTCGTCGTTTTATCCATGCTCTCCATAGTTCCATTAGCCGCATTTCATCCCAACATGAGATTCTCTGGCCACATGCAC
This sequence comes from Avena longiglumis, assembly GCA_030063025.1. NCBI lineage: Eukaryota > Viridiplantae > Streptophyta > Magnoliopsida > Poales > Poaceae > Avena > Avena longiglumis. The sequence goes on along the minus strand of CP125974.1, from coordinate 2,716,648 downwards.
CTAATGACCTAAGTTTATAAAGCCTACTGCTACTCCTTGGTAGCTTCTTGCACAACACGATTTGACAAATCCTGATGGTTAATCACACTGCTAGCAACATCTGTGCATTTGTCAAGGAGCTAGCTAGATAGATAGATAGGGAGTCTGCATCTGGAAAATTCTTAAGTCTTAATTAGGTTGAGGCTAGCTGCCATAGGCTGCAATTATGACCACTAAACAATGTCAGGACAGGGATTAATTAGCACTCCACTAAGCCTGAGGAAACAATCGGAGCTCTGTTGTGGCGACGCCACAACCACCTCGATCGATCTACTCTCTTCAGAAATTTAGTATGGTCTGTAAAATAATGGATGAGTAGCGTAGGGCCTTTTTGTGCGTGTGGTCCTCATGCTACTCGCCACCATAAGTGCATGTATGGATGCACAAATGCTATCTATCTTGTTCGGTAGATGTGCAATGTGAGGACGTAAGGACAAAGCGATGTAGCTAGCTAAGTGAGATATGGGTGCCTGGAGGGTCAGAAGGAACCTTAATACTACAACTGCAATTTTCAGTAGTGGTGCCAGTGGCACAACAGTTCCTTTTACTAGCAAGAGTCAAGGTCTGCTCCTCGCATCAGAACAAGTGGCATGAGAAGGAGGCAAGATGGTCCTTATTTATATGAAATGTTCAGAGGTTTATTAACCGAGCGAAGAAGAACAGGAGGCTGGAGAAGGCAGTGCAGTGTTCCTTTTTGCTGACACACAGAAAAAAGATGGCACTCATCATGCACGTACAACAAAACCGCACACAGGGTGATTAGGACTAAACTAGGTTGATCATGTTCATCAACAATACTACCAGTGAGGTATCAACTCTCCAATTTCAAAGCAGCTCCATTGATCGCTGTCGACAGCTTAATTGTGTTGTGTCGTGGGGCTAAAGATCGGTGATCAAGCTTCCATTGTGTTGTGTCGTGGGGCTCGAGGAGGATGCGTTTAGTAAACTGCAGCATGGGTTGGGTACATGAAAATGTGCTCAATGATTGATTAGGATAACTTATCAGCAGAAGACCTCGCATTTGTCTGTGATCGATCGTGCATGGGAAGCTGCTCTAGACAAAAACATGACGCCTCACCTACTCTGTTTGTTTGGTATTAGTAGTGTCCATGATTCGGTTCACATGCACATGCAGCATGGAAGGATTGTCCGTTCGAACTTCACTGGAAAAGCACGAAAAAGTTGAGATCTTGGTGTTTTGGACTTATCAGAGATCTGAAAATCTGCATGTACTTTGGGAAAGGACTTGCCCGGTTTGTATGATTACGATTTTCGGATTACGCCATTTTGGAATGGAGCGCCCACTGTGAGTTCACATGATGTCGCCAGTGGAAATGTCTGAACACAATCTGATCCGTTCAAGAATTCCAGGTTCAGAGCATGGTAGGAGGAGGCAACATTCATATTTTTTTTTCTAACAGTCAAACTGCAGCTTCAGGTATTACAGAATTCTTAAAACCGTACTTTCACAAGGAAGCCCAAACGAGAGAGTTCGAGGAAATGGTCCGTATCATGTCAGAAGAGAAGACACATTTTCCGGTGATGTTGTCTAAATTTTGTAATTGAGCCCACAATTTTGTAATGGAGCCACGTTTTCTGGTGATGTGCTCTGAGCCTGAGTTGGGTCTCCCCTTCCTTACTACTGGGGTTCGAGTTCTGTAATCGGGCCACAATTTTGTATTGCGATCGGCCACTGTCCGTTGATCAATCGGGTCACCCTGGTGGTTCTCAGTTGGCAGATCAGTTTGTGTTAACCAAGATCTCACCGGAACTGGTGGCGCAAGAAATGATTATTCCCCGAAACGTCATCTTTTCTGTCGTTCGATCTCTCGATAGTGGGCGGTTGCCGGGGAGGAATGCTACTCTGGCGTGCACACGAGGTCGCGTGCATGTTGGAGCCGTCGATACACTCTGAGATTACTACAACCTTTCTGATCTGAGCAGTGAAGCTTTTGAAGCGAGCATCTGATCTGGTCTGGTCGAGCAGCCAACCAGCCAGCCAGCTAGCACCAAAACAGTTGGATCTGAGAACGTCGGCGCGGCTAAATTGATCTGTACTTACTGAACTGCAGCTACTCCGGTCCGATCCTGTCATGGACGACGGCCAGAGCAGATGAACCCGGCCACCGTGTCGGCGATCCACGACGGCGTCAACTTGATCACTCGATGTGGCCATCAACGGCACCAAGAAACAGCTAGCGCCGGTGTGGTCAGTCGGCAGTGTGGCTGCTGCTTGCAGTTGCAGGGGAGCCTGAACCTACTGCTTGTTGCTGCACTTTTCAAATGCTTCTGTAATCTGTACTCTCACAGTCACAGCAGGTACGTAGTGGCAAGTACTAGGACGTAACAAGTAGTCGCGAAATTTGGTCAGGACGTAGCTTTCATCGCCAGTAGCACTGATTATATGTATAAAAGCTAAGGTTCACTGGGGATACCAGTTTACAAAGGAGCTAAAGGACAAATTAAAAAGGTTCAGATAGCAAATAGTTTCCAAAATACAAATTCAGAACAGAGCTCACGCAGGAGCTGACAAAGAAACTAGGAAACTATCTGCCGAAGTTAACCAATTCCTCCCCGCGTTCGAGCCATAAAACAAGAAGTGTTCACTGCGGTCTTTAGCATGTCGATCATCTCCTCTCACATCGCTTTATGCTTTGCCGATGGCAGGCACTTCCACTGATAGAGCAAAGAAATCATTTTGTAAATATTATTCAGCGGACAACTACAGATTTTATTGTTAAAAACAAGATCATTGCGACATAAGCAGATAGACCAAAAGAGCGCTCCAATCACCGCCCATCCGCAGTAATTAGAACGAGCCCCTGATTGTTTCAAACCCATGTTAGTAAAATCCTCAAAGTTTTGAGGTGGCCCTTCCCACTTCATAGCTTCTTTCAACCACCACCTGTTAAAGTGAGACAAAGGGAAACCAAAAATCAAATGATTGGTTGTTTCTAACTCTCCACAGAGCCTACAACTCGGATCTCCTGGCCAGTCTTTCGTCTTCAAGTTAGCTTTCACCTGGATTCTTCCCCTAAAACACATCCATGCAAAAAAAAAAATCACTTGAAGCGGCATGTATGACTTCCAAAGATCCATCATTCTAGAGTCCCTCACCCCACAATTCATAATTTGCTCATACAACGATTTTGAAGAATTAAACACTAGAATTAGTTACAGCCCAATTCCCCACATCTGCACTCTCAGAAAGTTGGTTATCAACCAAAGTATTTTTCAAATCTGTGCTTCTGCCGAGTGGTCGTGGCTCTCCGCCGCGGCGACCAAAACATGACCCGCTAGCTACTTATCAGGATAATCATCATCAGTACCTCGGCCATTGCGGTCGCACATAGCTGTCATGGCAAAAACAAATCTGTATATATACATTAGAACATTTTATGTTGGTTCACAAGTTTTTAGGATAAAAGAATATTTTATATGTGGTGTATAAAAAAGACAAAATGTGTCGCAGGAATACGACTATTCATATAATATTTTTATCATTTTTACATAACATATAAAATGTTCTTTCATCCTGAAAACTTGTAAACCAAACATAAAATGTTCGAATATATATATAGAATTTTATTTCAAAAAAATTTAATATTTAAAAATATGTTTACTCATAATGGATACATTTGTACCTATGAGTCGAATTGCCGTCTAAAGAGCAGTCCTACTTTGTACAGTACAAAAATTTGGTCAGCAGCTAGACTGAGGAGTGGCAAGTAGGTAGCTTTCATGGCCAGCGATAACTGATTTCAAATGTGTGCGCGTGCTGAGACCAAAACATGACCCGCTAGCTGCTTATCAGGATAATCATCATCTGTACCTAGGCCGTTGCCGTCGTCGCCGCATAGCTGTCATGCACAATCGGTGTCGCCATTTGCGACCGGCCGACCATTTGTTAGCGACTTCTGCTCGACCATCCAGGAGCCCGTATGCTTTGCTTGTCCCTGTCGATTTGCGGTCCGGAGCCAACTGGCCATGCCGCCACGCTGTCATGCACACCGGCGGCAGAAGTACACTCTGCCTCAGTAATCTTGGACAGGTTTTGCTGGGAGCAAATTCCGTGGAGGAAAGAGGAGTAAAAACATGGCGGGAGGAACAGAGAAAATATATGCTGATGTTCAAGCGACCACTGGCCGAACAAAAAGTACAGTACTTCAGTTCAAAAAAAAAAAAAAAAAGTACAGTACTTGCGGAAATTTGGTCAGTACATAGGCTCGTGAGGGCATCTTCTTTTTTTGAAACAAAACGGGCAATATTGTCTAAATTATTTAAAAAAGTCGAAGAGAATTGACCGGTTCATTTGCAGGGAACCGGCCAAAAACCATACAAGTACACCAATGTCGTCATGAAACACGACCACACTGGGCACACCACCACAGCCAACCTGGCTACCCACAGGAAACACAAACACACAAGAGAGACCCACGTCGAGGTTGCCAAAAGCATCATCGTCATCACTCCTCCGCGAGCCAGCGACTCCGACTTTGCCGGCGACTTCCACAACAGAGCCTCCCAGATGGTGTCGGGAAACATGCCGGCCTATGCCATCAATTGGCCACACGCGCCAAGGAGAGACAGCTCCGACTCAGGCGACGAGCTTCACAAGGGAAATATGTTGATCTTGCGCCGACCAAAGACATGCAAAGACCACTGACAGTCGGTCATCGTCACCGCAAGGACACCATCCACCGCAGCTCCGACTCCACAACAACACAGCGAAGCAGGAGAACCCATCGGACACGTCGGGAAAACCGACTACCAAAGATCAACCACGACCCGACCTCCGCTCGAGCCTTCCTCTTTGCCAAACTTCAACCTTGGACCTTGCACAGCTGCCTGGCAACAACCAACTTCACTGAACCCGGCCGTAGGCGACTCCAAGGCGATGCCCCCAAGAAGGAATGAGACACAGAAGCGCCTCCATCGCCCGATCCCGGATCTGAGGTTTCCCTCTGGAGTCATGGCCATAGGAGCAGGGGCGAGCACCCCTCGACGATGCTCCCAAGAAAGACCGTGATACCCACATGAATCACCATCGTCGGCTCCGGCCAAACCGAAGCAAGGATTTCTCCCGGGAAGCTCGCATGCCTACAACCTGAGAGGCCGCCCTTGGACCACCACCATGTGCGCCGAAGCCCACCGACCATCACCCCTGCCAAAGCAAACTCCGCACCTCCATGCCAAGCACTCCGGAACAGCACCGTGCCGCCGCCAGACCAAGCCGGGTTGCGACGACACCAGAATCCCCGCCGCTGACCACCTCCTGCACCGCCAGCCAGAGCGCCGGCCGCGGCTCGCAGGGCCCGGATCGGGCCCTCACGGGAGCCCACTGCCAGAGCCGCGGCGGCCGCGGCGATGTGCCTCACCCTGCACCCGGCCGAAGCAGCGCCGAAGGGATCTCCGGCCGTCGGGGGTTTGGTGGCCAAGTTGGACTTCCGTGAGGGCATCTTCGTTGGCCGACCCAAACGACCATGTCCGAATGTGTCTGAATGGACAAGCGAGCCGTGAAAACCCGTCCCAGCAGCGACACCCAAATGGCCATTTAGTGGCAACGGAGGTCCATCGAGCGTGCGCGTCGCTCTCCGCCGCGGCCACCAAAACACGAGCCGCTATTTATCATGATAATCATCATCTACCAAAACATGAGCCGCTGTTTACCATCGAGCCCAGCTGTTGTGCACAGCCCCTGTCGCCATTAGCAACCGACCGACCATATGTTAGCGACGCCCGCTCGGAAATCAAGTCAAATCCAGACACATGTTTGCCTGCCCCTGTCATGCTGCAGTCCGGAGCTCACTGGCCATGCCGACACGCCGGCGGCAGAATTACACTCTGCCTCAGTAGTTTTGGACCGATTCCGTTCAAAGCAAATTCCGTGGAGGAAAGCTTACAGAGTAAAAACATGGCCGGAACATAGTAAATATAAGATCCAGATGTTCAAAGTTTCAGATGTGGACCGCTCACACCAAATACGGGTAGAATGCTTAGTGTGGCTCTCGTCGGGTTTGGACAGTACTGTCTCGAACAAGAATCAGTCCACTTTCTTATGGATCGAGCTCCTTATTATATTTTGGTAAGATAACAAGTATTGTATTGTACTACTTCTTCTAAGTTTCAGTAGTGGTGTGAGTAATACAACCGATGCCTTTTTACTGACTGTAAGATTCAAGGCCTGCTCACCGCGTCGCATAGCAACAAGGTGGCAGAATGAAATCGGAAAGTTCAAAGTTTCCTTAGCAAAAGACAATCGGAAAGCCCGAGCAGGTAGTGCATGCTTCCTTTTGCTCTCGTCGTGCAGCAAAAATAACACTGCACTCAACTCTCAAATAAAAGCTGGATGGATCATGTTACTTACACAATAATAGTGAGTTACATTACGTTATCAACGACCAAAATTAGTTAACAAGCAGTAGCAGCATCGGTCGACTGTGTTTTTGGGTCTCGATTGCCATGTTGGTGCTCCCTGCCATATCCTTAGAACAGGAGAACAGGAAAGTGCACCGGATCTGCTTTGTTCAGGAATTCCATGTTTTTCAGACAAGCAACCCAGAGCAATGTTTTCAGTCAGCTTATATAGCAGTAAAACAGGAAACAAGAGGTGCAAAATGCAGCTACAGATTAATAATGCTCCTGAATTACATTGAGAGTTTGAGAGAATTCTCGCTAGTGTTATGTAGTACTCCTACTAAAAATTACATCAAGGAGAGGCAGGCCGTTGCCGACATCTAGCCGGTGCGGCGTCATGCGACGGGATGAAGAACGGTGCGCAGAGATGCTGGCTTGACGATGTGTCTCGCCGAAATCGCTGCCGAAGCTCTGCTTGAACCCGTGACGAAATAGCGGGCTTTGTATCGATCCAGACATCCAGTGTGACGTCGAGAAGGGAGGGCAAATTTTCTGGTACAAGAGACAGTCTCCGGTTGTCCTGCTCCTGCCGAGCGCAAACTCGGCTGACAGTGGCAGAGCTTGCTGACGCCACGGCAGAAGATATCTCATTACATCAAGAATATTTTCGATCGAATCAAGGTTTGGATAAGAGAAGGTGGGGGACTGGGGATTTATTGCTGCCGACCGAACGAGTGGTGGATCCTGTTGATGAAGTCTTCGGACCGCTTGCTCAGCTCCGCCGCGCCGACCGACGGCTCGCGGGCTGTCGGCCGCGGCGACGAGCGTGGCGCCGGAGGGGGGGAGGTCTTCTGCATTATGGCGTTCCACGTCGCGTCCAGGTCGTCGTCGCCGCCTCCACCGTCGTGATCGGCGCCGTCGAAGAGTTCGTCCGTGGCCACCATGGCTTGAGGCGGACGCAGGGAGTGGCCCCGATCGACGACAGCGCGCTCCGGCACGGGCGCGACGTTCCGCCTAGAGTTGACGACGCCGACGTATGCCGACGCGGCGACGGCGGAAGAGGTGGCATCCGCTTCGGACTCCGTCGTCACGCACGACTCGCCGCTGTACGAGCCCGGGGAGACGACCCCCTCATTCACCGGTGAGGCACCAGCCTCGAGGTGTGGCTGCGACATGGGCGGCGGCACGCGGAACTCATCCGCCCATGCGGCGATGGCGGCCTCGTGCGGCCTTGACACCGGCGGCGGCACGCGGAACTCCTCGCAGCGGATGACATCAGCGGCGGGCGTGAACTCCACCTTGCGCTTCATGGAGGACAGGATCACCTGCTCCGTCAGGATCGGGGGCGTCGGAGCCCACGGGTCCTTGTGGTGCTGGGCGTGGAAGTGCTTGTTGTCAGAGAGCTTCCAGATGACGAAGATGATCACGTGCACGGTGACTAAGAGGTAGAGTTTGCAGAGGAAGGCGTCGGCGCACGACACGAGCAGCGGCACGGCCATGCGCGCCAGGGACGCGGCCGCGGCCAGGGCGGCAGACGCCAACGCCACCTTGGTTGCCAGCACCGTCGTCGCGCTCGCGCCCAGTCCACCGCCGGCGCCCCTGCCTCGGAGCCTGGAGTAGTAGCTGCCTGACATGTCTGGTTGATTGAGCTGGGTGGTGTTTGAGGAGTAATGGAGCGGGAGGAGACGGTGGGCAGAGAGGGGCAGGCGTGGTTGGCGAGGGTGAGAACTGAGATGGCGAGGAAAACGCCGCTGTAATAATTAACAGTGGAGGCCGCCGTTATCCGGCCCCCCCCCCCCCCCCCCCCCCCCCCCCTTCCCCGTCCGGCCGGAATGGCGCACCCGGGTCCTGCCTCTGCCTCCCCTGACTCGATTCGTGGCCGGCGTTGGGCGGACGTGGCGGACGAAGTCGACGAGGCCGGCGGAAAAGCGGTAGCGGCGGTCCTCGCCGCCGCCGCTTTGAACTTTACGGATCTTTGCCGGCGGCGAGGCTAGGTTGAAGACGCTGCGGAGGGGCCCCGGGTTGTCGCCGGCCTGCTGCTCGGCGCCGGCGAGGATGGTCACTGGTGGCCGGGAGAGACGCTCGCGTTCTGACGCCGCTGGGAGGCGGCGGGGGGGCGTTGGCCAGGGCTGCCGAGGCCTCGAGTCCCGATCGCCTCCAGCGGCCATGGATACGGTGGGGCATCCGCCGCCGCCGCCGCTCGCGGGTGTCAGGGACGGTAACCCATTGGCCGCGAGCTGGTGCGAGCGGTGGCCGCCAGAGGGCCAGTGCAGGGGCTGCGTCTGTCTGCCTATCCCGGCGTGGCGTAGCCAGGACGTCCGAGCTGACAGGGCTGGGTCTCAGTGGGCTGGGACGGGGCCGCGGGCTCGGGCTTGGCCCGTGGGGGCGTGGCTTTGGATCCACAAAGGGTCCAGTACCCTGGACTGTGCAACCCTAGCCTCCCCCGAACAAGTCCGCCGCCACGCATCGGGTACGCGTCGCGTTCGCCTGCACTCATCCCCGCCGCCTCTCCTGCTGTCCTTCGCGGAGGCCACCATGAAGCGCCACCGGTCCTCCCCCTCGCCGAGCGACTCTCCCTCGGCACCACCGCGCCGCCAGCCACCGTCTCCCCGCACGTCCCCTGCTGCCCCTACCGCCGGCGACGATCCCCGGCTCCCGCGCCGCTCGGGCGGCGCCCGCCGTGAGGTTGGGAGGGCGCTCGCCGACGGTCCCGCGTCGTCGCGCTGCCGCAGAGTCACCTCTGCCGCCTTCCCTCGGGGCGGTCGCCCGGCGTGGCGGTCCTCTCCTCGGGTCCGTCTCCGTGGCTCGGTAACCGAACGATCCTGCGTCGCGAGCTGGAGCGGCGCGGCTCTGCCCCCTGGAGGGACGACCGCAGCCATGGGGCTGGGCTTGAGGGCGTACGTCCTCAACGTGGTCGCCAGGTTGCGCATGCGGCTGTTCCTGCTCCGGCTGCTCCATCGGGTCCTAAAAAGAAGAAGAACAAGAAGCGCAAGAAGTATCAGGGCACTTGCGCCGGCGTGCAGCGGTAGGCGGGCGGCACGGAGGGGCGGGCGGGCACCCACCCATGCCGCATCCCTCTGGCATGCCTCAGCCGGCGGCAGGGGTCCCGATGCACCCGAAGTCCCCCACGCGCAACCGATGCTTCAACTGCGGGGAGGTTGGCCACTTTCGGTCGGACTGCCCAGAGCCAGAGCACTGCCTGTTTTGTGGCGATCCCTCCCACCGGGTGCTGGACTGTACGACCCATTCGCCGCACCGCGAGCGCAGCACCTTGGAGCTCCTTGGTCACGGGATCGACCTAGGATTCTACTACATTGACCTGGGCAAGGTGGCCCTCTCGGTTCCCCAGAACCTCGCGGAGATCCGTGTGCTGCCGGACCAGGACCCTCCCCTATCGGTGGAGATTACCGAGGACATCATTCGCGCGGAGCTGAGGTCGTTTGACTCTGACTTCGTGTGGAACGTGAGGGAGACTGCCCCCATGGTGTTCTCGGTGATTTTCCCGTCCAGGGAGGAGTTGCGGGCGTTGTCTTGGGGCCAGTCGACGTTCCTTCCCATCCACAACATCAAAGTGTCGATTCGGGAATCCTGTGTGCACCCTGACACCACTGCGGCGCTCTCGACCGTTTGGGTTCGCATCCGCGGCATCCCTGAGGAGGCCAGGAAGGCGAAATACATCATGCTGATCTCTCAGGCCATTGGCAAGTTCGTGAGTTGCGACTTGGACTCCCTCATGATGCGGGTCCCAGATGCAGTGTGTCAGACACCCGGATCCGGCCAAGCTGGAGTGCACCCTCCCGCCCTTCTACTTCGGCAGCCCTGGCAGGACCCTTACGGTGGAGTTGGAGCGGGAGGAGGTGGGGTCTCGCTCCCCATCCCCAGACCCTTCCGTGCACCGCCGTGAGCCCGGAGATGGGGGAGATAGTCGCTCCAGTGAGGAGGACTCGGAGGAAGACCCGGACCACTCAGCGCCAGCCCCGCCTCCCGGGGGGGGGGGTGCCCCCTGCCTGCGGAGGGGGGAACGGGTCCTCCGGCCGCTACTCTGTCTCTGGGGCCTGTCCTCTCTCTGCCCCTCCCCCCAGTGGACGTCCCCAGGTGTTTGCGCCCAGATCCTCTGATTTCAGAGGAAATGGACGTGGCCCCTTACGGGTCGAACATGGATGAGGGGCTGGAATACCTCGGGCTCTCGGGCTGGGACGCGCGACAGTCCTCCCCTCCACGCAGCCCGATGGTGCCTTGTTCCTCTCCTAGCGAGGGGATGGTGGTGGCTCCACCGTTGTCCCCTCGTTCCCCCGGGGCGGTGTGCTACACCCTCTCCCCGGGCTCTCCCCCCGCCCCACCCCGGAAGCTGCTGGCCGGGGCGCCGGCAACCCCGCTCCCCTCGGTTGGTCTGTCTCTCTCGGTCTTCCCCGACACTCCCGAGGCGACGGCCAAGGCCCCCCCCCTCCAGGCGCTCGCGTCCACCTCCTCCCCTGCCCTCCCGTGCTAGTGCCAGGATTGCTACCGCGAGAGCCAGGACTAGCGGGGAGGGGCGGGAGCCGACCGTCCTCGAGCAGGCGGAGGCGCTGGCGGCTTCACGCAACCTTGACCCTGGTACGTCTCGTCCCCCATGCTCTCCAACTTCTATTCTCTCTCCCCCCTCCGGGTCTAGGTTCTCGGTTTTGGCAGAGGTCCCAGAGGAGCAATTAGATATCGTGGCCAGGGATTGCGGGATCGTGTTCCGTGGGGAGCGTGGTCCTCGCTTGGAGCAGATTGCGGCACTAAAGGCGAAGGAGGTCTACGATGGAGTATTGGCGGCCTCTCGTGCTCAGGCGGATCAGGAGAAGCTGGCCAGACTCCATGCCACCTCTAGCACTGGGTTGCAGGGCCCGGTGACTAGGGGAGGTATCCCACCTCGCCCGTTGTTTGGGGAGACCTCCCTCACGACTCCCCAGGTGGGGGGGAAGCGAGGAAGGCCTCCCAAGCCGGTGTCCAGGCCCTCGACAGGAGGTAGGGCCCGATCTGTCCCCCGTAAGGGGATCCCCCCTGATAGTATTCCCCAATGAGTGGCCCGATCGTCCTCCTAGATTGGAACATCCGGGGATTCGGGAATACTGGCCGTAGGCAGCAACTGCGGGACTATTTGAGACATGAAGATGTCGACATTGTGGGCCTCCAGGAGACGATTAGACAAGATTTCTCGATCCCGGAGTTGCAGGGATTGAGCCGCCACAAGTTTGCCTGGCACTGGTTGCCAGCCAGTGGCCACTCGGGAGGTATCCTCTTAGGGGCTAAAGAGGACACCTTTGAGGTAGATGATATGGACAGTGGGGAATTCTTTGTGAGTATGCTACTCACCCATAGACGATCTCATCTTAGTTGGGAGGTGATCATCGTCTATGGCCCTGCGGATCATCGCCGCTCCCCTGCTTTCCTGGCTGAGCTATCAACTAAGGTGGGGAGTTGCTCCAGTCCAGTGGTGGTGGCTGGGGACTTTAATCTTATTCGGTCCCCAGAAGAGAAGAGCTCGGATAACGTGGATCTTTCTAGGATGCGTATGTTCAACGACTGCATTGCTGACCTCGCCCTACGGGAGATCACCCGTGTGGGGGGCCGTTTTACCTGGTCAAACAACCGGGTAGACCCGATCAGGAGTGTGCTTGATCGGGTCTTAGTTTCGGTAGAATGGGAAATGGCCTATCCCTTGTGTTCGCTTCGGACGGTCACGAGGGTGGGTTCGGACCATTGCCCACTCCTACTCTCGACGGGTGAGGGCTCCCCCCCAAAACCCAGCCGGTTCCACTTCGAGGATTTCTGGCTCCAGCAGCCGGGGTTTGTGGAGATGGTCCAGGCCAAGTGGAGTGCAGCGATAGGGACGGTTCAGAGGGCGCGCACGGCGGTGGACGTTTGGCACCGCTGCATTGTGATGGCTCGTCAGTTCATGCGTGGGTGGGGGGCGAACCTTGGCGCCGAGCTGCGGCGCAGAAAAGGGGACCTTCTCACGTCCATCCAGGATCTAGATAGGGTTGCAGATACGGTAGGCCTATCTATGGAGGAATGGCTCCAACGCTATGCATTGGAGGACTCCCTCATGGAGATTTTTCGGGGCGAGGAGACGTTCTGGCGGCAAAGGAGCCGCCAAAACTGGCTCCTCAAAGGGGATGCGAACACGGCCTACTTCCATTCCATCGCTAATGGCAGGCGTAGGAAGTGTTCCATCCCCTGCCTCTGGGATGGTGGACGTCTCCTGGAGGAGGCCAGAGACATCACCTCCCATATCTACTCCTTCTATAAGGGGCTATTCTCGGCTGGCCCCCAGACGGGGGTCGCGTTAGCCGGTGACTTCTGGTCAGAGAGGGCCAGGGTCTCCGATGCGGAGAACGTTGAGCTCACGCTCCCGTTCTTGCCTGCAGAGGTGGAACTCTCCATTATGGAGATGAAGGCTAACTCGGCCCCGGGCCCAGACGGCCTTCCTGTCGTGTTCTTCGAGAATTTTGGACCGCATACGGGGGTTGTTATGCCTATGTTTCAGGAGTTATATGTCGGGACCCTCGTGATGTCGCGGTTAAACTTTGGCGTGATTACCTTGATCCCCAAGGTGGTGGGGGCCACGGATATTCGGCGATTTAGGCCGATCACGGTAATCAATGTCATCCAAAGGATTATGTCCAAGGTTTGTCTTGGCGTGGTGGCGCCTCTAATGGAACGCCCGACGACCCGCATTCGCCTTTCTTAAGGCGATTCATCCATGATGGGATCCGGCACTCCATGAGATTATTCACGGTAAAGGTGGTACGCCAGCGTGGCGTCTTCCCAAGCTTGACTTCCGAAGGCGTATGATAGGCTAGATTGGGCCTTTCTTCGCCAAGTCCTCCAACGCAGGGCCTTGATGATCGCATGATAGGGTGGATCATGCAGATCGTCATGAGCGGGAACACGACGATTAACATAAATGGGGAGGTAGGCCCCTATTTCAGACCCACGTGTGGGGTTAGACAAGGGGACCCGATCTCCCCAATCATGTTCAATGCCGCGGTGGATGCCCTGGCAGAAATCATGGAGAAAGCCATGATCGCTGGCCACATTTCTGGCGTGGTAGGGCATCTGATCCCGGGAGGGGGGGTCACTCACCTCCAATATGCCGATGATACCATGCTTATGGTAGAAGGGTCGGAGCAGGATATCAGAAACCTGAAATTCTTGCTTCTGTGTTTTGAGGCCATGTCTGGCCTCAAAATCAATTTCGACAAGAGTGAGGTGATGGTGTTGGGATATCCCGTGGAAGATCAGCAGCGGATTGCTGATAACTTGAATTGTCGTCTGGCTTCGTTCCCCATGAACTACCTGGGGATGCCAGTCAGGGACACCAGGATTTTGTCTAGGGACCTGGCCCCCCTTATGGGTCGGGTTAAGGCGAGATCCGAACCATGGCAAGGCAGGTTTACCTCCAAAGGGAGTAAGACCATCCTTATTGACGCATGCTTATCCAGCCTCCCCATGTACATCATGGGGTTGTATATCCTGCAGGAAGGTGTGCACGCCAACCTTGATAAGGAGCTCTCTAGGTTCTTTTGGATGGCAAATGATGGTCACCAAAAGTACCACATGGTTAAGTGGGCGGACATTTGCGCCCCCAAGGATATGGGGGGCATAGGGATCATTTCCTCTCGTCACATGAATGTGGCCCTCATGCTCCGTTGGGTCTGGCGGATCCTGACGGACGACGGGGGCCTGTGGCTAAGGTTGATCAAAGCTAAGTATCTGCGCGGGTGCCCGCTCCTAGCCTATGATCGTCGGGAGGGCTCTCAGTTTTGGAGAGCCATCCAAGACATCAAGCCAGCGATCCGGAAGAGGCTTGTTATTTCCACTGGGAATGGGAAAAACACCGTCTTCTGGCTCGACCCTTGGGTGGGCGGGCGCCCCCTGCGTCTTCTGACGCCCGAGCTTTTCGCTATATGCACAGATCCCTTGCTCTTGGTGGCTGATGCCTTCCGGAGATGCAGCACGTTCCGCCGAGCCTTGGGCGGTGGCCGCGCGACACAGGAGGACTTCGGGACAGTCTTCCATTGCCCAACTCCCAATCCCTGGATAGTATGTCCTGGCACCTTTCGCCCTCGGGCGTGTTTTCGGTGGGGTCCATGTACCGGGCCCTCTTCGGTGGGCCCTCCGCTTCTTGGACAACCCCTCCGTGGAAGGCCCCCCTCCCTTTGAAGATTAAGATCTTCCTTTGGCAGTTGTTACGTGATCGGCTTCCTTCCGGGGTGGAGGTGGCTGCAGGCCCGGGAATGGAATGTGTCCGCTGTGCGGTCCCGAACGGGCATCACATCTTCTTTTTCTCCCGCATCTCGGTTCCTTTGGAACTTTACCCATGAGGCTCGGGCTGCGTGGCGCCAGCGGACTGGGAATTCCTGGATGCCAATGCGAACCAGACCGGTAGGAGGAGGCGCCTCTTCTGGTTCTTGTTCGCAGGGATGACCTGGACTTTATGGAACATCCGGAATAAGATGGTCATCGAGCGTGTCTTTCTTCGCAGGGCCTCTGACTCGACCTTCAAATTTCTCGCTTTTTTGCAGCAGTGGTACCCGTTGAGTAGACAGCGGGACAGGGCGCGGCTGGACGGGATGATTGAGCACCTCATCGTGGCGGCTCGCCAACTTGCTTCTCCCTCCGGGTCCTGAGCGCCCTTGGGGCATGTTTGTATCCATGTGTGCCAGACTGTGTGGGTGTTGAGTGTGTTGCATGGTCTATGTGTTTGGTGTTGAACTATGTCACGTGGTCTGGATCTTGTATGGTTGTTGCTTTATTTATAAAGCTGGGCGTATGCCTGTTTCGTCGAGAACTGAGATGGCACGGGGGCTATTTATGCGGGGGCGGGTGGTCTCCATTTCTTTTGGTAAGAACTAATTACTCAGCATAATAATTTGAAAAAATTTCAAAAAATTGGATTGCAATCATCCGTAACTCTCCGAATTCCCAAGTTAACATCGAAAAAGAAAAAAAAGTAGAAATGGGATTTCTGCAAAAAAAAAGATGCGGGGCCATGTTCATTTCCGAAAGAGATTCTGATCATGCTCAAATGGACCATGATTTTGGCGCAATTTGCTTCCATTTTTATGAGATTACATAGCATAAATTAGCTAGAAATACTAGGGAGAGAAATCATAAAAAGATACAACAATCTCCCTTACCCCTATAAGCACCTTCAAGAGATTGAACCAGCATGTCTTAAGCGAAGACAAAGCTAGGTCTCGCTGTCGACGCAAAATCATCACCCAGTGAAATAATATTTTGCTTTTATGAGGCAGCCGAACCAAGCATGTGATTTAATCCCTACTGGGTTAAAGGTACCACCGCGCTCTTATCACTAGTACAAAAAGCTTCATGCATCCCGGTTCGTATGGGCCTTTAGTCCCGGTAGCCCAACCGGGACGGGGCAATCGGGACTAAAGCCCTAACCTTTAGTCCCGGTTGCCCCACCAACCGGGACAAAAGGATGCACACGTGGCCTGCCAGGGGGGAAGGACCTTTAGTCCCGGTTTGTAATACGAACCGGGACTAAAAGTTTTTTCTATTTTTTTTAAAAAAAAATTGATTTTTTTTTCAATTTTTTGAAAAAAGTTTTTTTTGATTTTTTGAATTATTTGGCTCGTTAATCTCCCACATCTCTCATTTTTAACACTAATTATACTTAATCTTAGTTCAAATTGTACTTATAGTCAAACTTCCAATCCGGTCACCCATCCTAGCACTACTCCACCCCCAGCACGTTTAACTTCTTCATTCCATCTCTCCCACCTGCGCGAAGGACCAATATATCTTGTTGTCAAGACTACTATATCAATCTTATTAACTCATATCGATATGTGACACGTTTTTATTTTTTGAAATTAAGAACAACTATTTTTAGTAAACAACAATAACTAATTAATAATAACATTTTATTCTAATGAAAGTAAAAACTAATTAAATTAATATTTTATTCATTTTTTTCATTTATTCATTTAATATGACATAAACAATATCTTCAAATCTGTAAATCGAAATTTAACAAATAATATATCCATTATTATCAGAAAAATGCGAGAAATTCAAATATGACATAAAAAAATACTAAAATAATTTTTTTCTGAAATAATTTTTTTCTTTTCGAATTTTAAGAATCCAAAACGGCCTAAGTATGTTGAAATCAAAGAGCTATTTTTTTCTGCACGTTTTGATAGGTTGAGCGCTTCGTCTAATTTTTCCTGCGGGCGGACGGACATAAAAAAACAAACTCTATTTAGCGCCCGGGTTTAACGCCACGCGATGAGGGACAAGGGCGCTTGCCTAATTTTCTTTTTTGTACGTATTGTTTTTAATCAGTTAAACGTCTGGCAGTGTACATGGCCTAACTACAGAGTTCCTAAAATCATAAACACGTGGATATTTGTATCAAAATCCTAGTTTCTTTAATTCCTTCAAGATTGATCATGCTGTTGCGATGATTTTCTAAGAGATTTTACTTTTACACTGTGTTTGGATGTTGGAAAAAAGGCTTGGAATTGGAATTCTGGAATTAGTAGAGCTAATTCAGGTGTTTGGAAATGCATGGAAATCAAAATATGGAAAGAGGGACCAATTCCAAGCAGCCCCCCGCGTGCGTCCGCCCCCTAGTACTACTTTCCGAGCCGGCCCGCTCGGAAACCGCCTGGAAACTCCCCAGCAGCCCCCCGCGCGACCCTCCCCTCGCGACTCTCTCCCTCGCGCGACCGCTCGCGACCGCTCGCGACCCTCTCTGCCTGCTCGCGTCGCTCGCCACCCAACCTCCTGCGCGCCGCTCGCCACCCCTCCCCCGTCCCTCCCCTTCCCCTCCCCTTTCCTTTCTCCCTCCCCTGCTCTGCTGGAGGCGGCGCCCCCTCCCCAAACCCTTCCTTTCTCGGTCCCCGTTGTGTTTCTTACCGATTTATGACATGACCATATGTGTGTTAGCAACATATTTGTGACATGTTATTCTAATAAGATGAGATATGGATGATTGTTTGATACCTATGCTCTACATAATTAGATTTTAAACATTGTTTACATTGTAGAATAATCATGTCCCAACAAGAGTTGGTTGATTACATTACCGAAGAGAACAAAAGAAGAAAAAGAAAAAGGATAGTATTGACAAAGAAGTTTTTTGAGATGTCATGTCTTGCTCTAGCTTATGTTAGTACGCAGCGGGAACCGAGAAACCTAGGATGCTTCAATGATGACGAGGAGAAGGTTGCATATAAAAAGTACATCTTAAAACAAACATATGATGGTTCCGAGACAACTTGCTATGATAAGTTGCGCTTAACTAAAAGGAGCTTTCATGATCTTTGTGCTATGTTGCATGCGAAGTGTGGTCTCAAAGATAGCACATATGTGACAGTAGAAGAGAATGTTGCTATGTTCCTACAAGTTGTTGGACATGGAATTAAATTGAGAATGTTGGGTGGCACATACCAACGGTATTTAGAGACTATAAGTAGGCATCTCTCTACTGTGTTATCAGCCATCCTATCTTTACATGGGGAGTTCATCAAGCTTCCCGATCCTTCTACTAACCCTCCCGATGATTACAAATGGAAGTGGTTTGGTAATGCACTTGGAGCACTAGATGGGTGTCATATTCCTGTGTTCGTTAAATCCGCTGATAAAGGGAGGTATAGAAATCGAAAACAAGATATCACCACTAACATGTTAGGTGTGGTTGATTGGAATATGAAATTTCTATATGTTCTACCTGGTTGGGAGGGCTCGGCATCGGACTCTAGAGTGCTAAAAGATGCTATGAGAAACGATCGCCAAGATGCATTTGTTGTACCACAGGGTATGACTCTTTCTCTTGGCTTTTTATTTCTCATATTTAATTGCTAGCTAACTTATTTACTTGAAAATAGGAAAGTACTACCTAGTTGATGCTGGCTATACCAATGGACCTGGATTTCTATCTCCATTCAGATCCACTAGATACCACTTGAAAGAGTGGGTTGCAAGTCAACAACAACCTCAAAATGAGAGGGAGTTGTATAATTTGCGCCATGCTCGTGCTAGAAATGTTGTGGAGAGAACTTTTGGTTTGTTGAAGAAAAAATGGGCCTTCTTGCGTTCATGTTCTTTCTTTCCCATAGAGGAACAGGTACGACATGTCCATATGGTTGAGATAATCAATATAAAACAATAAATGTTGACTATGAACTAAACATTTGCAGATTCGGCTAATTAATGCATGTTGTGTGTTACACAACTATGCAAGGGATAGGCAACATGTGAGGGATAATTTGTTGCTGCAAGAAGTCGACGCCGAACTAGAGTCTATGGTTCCTGAACCTGTAGACGATGCTTCTTTAATTAGAAGTGTCCAACAAACTGCTGCATGGTCTAATTTTAGGCAACAATTTGCAGATGAGATGTATGCTGATTACCTAGTGGCACGAGGAGAACTAGAGTTCGAGTAGATAAGTAGTTATGGAGTATATAGCTAGCTAATGGTGCCTTTTGTTGGGCTAGCTTCATGATGATGGCCTTTTGTGTGATATTTTGTACATGCAACTTGTGGAAACTAATATATATATATGCTTTACCTTGCTTGCTATTTTGTTCTTACATTTGTCAATATCCATTTCTTTTTTATTTGTATAGAAGCATGGATGAACCAAAAGCAAAGAAAATTACTACTAGGAGTTATCTTACATGGTCTAGTGAGATGGACACGGCATTGTTATCCGTCCTTGTTGAGCATCACAACAATGGTGACCATGCTTAAAATGGTTGGAAGCCACATGTGTACCATGCTTGTATTAAGCATGTCAAGGAAAAATGTAACATTGACATCACGAAGGATAACATTGTTGGAAGAATTAAAACATTTGACAAGCAATATGAGATCATTACAAGGATGCTTGCTCAAAGTGGCTTTGGATGGGATTGGGAAAAGAACATGGTGATGGTTGAAAGTGACGAAGTGTGGGATAGATATGTGGAGGTACTTAACACTAAATTTTATTTTATTATTACTTTTGCATCTTCATTATCAACTCTAATATTTGTGTGCATTGTGTAGGCTAACAAGGATGCACGTGGCTATAGGACCAAAGTGGTGAAGAATTGGGAGTCCATAGTCACTATATATTCTAAAGACCATGCGACTGGTGCAGGTGCTAGGACAGGAGCTGAGAGTGTTCAAGAACTAGACTCACAGGTTATTGAAGAATCTCCTGAGGTGCCTACAAAGAGGCAACGTACGGGAGATGCTATCTTGTCCATGATAGGAAAGATGAGTACATCTTTCGATGATGCTATGAAAGCAACCGAGCCACTTCCTATGCCAAAGGTGACTCCTCCGGCTGAAATCCTTGCTGCGCTCGAGAAAGTAGATGGTTTGGAGGAATCTGATATGATAACAGCTTATGCAAAGTTGATTGTCAATGAGCGCTTATATGAAGCATTCATGTCACTTCCTGAGAAGTTTAAGAAGAACTATCTACTTACCTTGCCTTGATGGTTACTACAATAAGTGCTTGTTCTTATTAGTTACTATCTATTTTGTTGTTTGTGAACTGTCCACTATTGTTATGATGTATTATGTGTAAGAGACATAAACTATCTACTTCTGCTACTTGTAAGAGACAAATTTATTATCCGTGTTGTGATTGTCGTTAGTACTTAATAACTATTTTGTGTCATTCTTTATTTACAATTTTGTTATTGTGGTGACTTTATTCATTATATTTTTATGTTGTCATGTGTGAAAAATAATATATAAACCTCAAATATATAATATACTATTGTGCATACACGTGTAGGAAAGTTTATATTGTCAAATCTCAAAAAAACATTCAATTCCATGTTATGTACATCCAAACATGATTTCGAATTGGGTACTATCCTTTGATTCCAACAGAAAATTCCTTGCACATCCAAACGGTAGAATTGGAAATAGAGGCCATTTCCTTTCCATCTTGGATTTGGAATCTTCAGCCCAATTCAGTTCCAAGCTTATTTTCCAACATCCAAACAAAGTGTTAGAATTTTTTTACTTTTAGAGAAAAGGGCACCCACAATCAGCACAGGGATTTTATTTTTAGAATTTTTTATAACCTTTAGTCCCGGTTCGTATCACCAACCGGAACTAAAAGGGGTGCCCCGGTGCCAATCCCTTAGTCCGGGTTGGTGTCTGACGAACCGACTAAGGTCACACCTTTAGTCTCGGTTGGTGATCTGACGGGACTAAAGGATTGGCACTGGGCACTAATCTTTAGTGATAACCCGGGACTAAAGACGTATGGCGTTCTAGCCATTGGAACCGGGACTAATGTTCACATTAGTCCCGGATCCAACCATAACCGGGATTAATGCTCCAAGCTAGGATGGACGTATGGCTCTTTTTCTACTAGTGTATCTATCTAACTACAGGTTTGTTTACCGTTTCAAAAAAAAGCTTACAAGTTCGTTCTCTTGGAGGCATGCATGTTAACCATGTTTGTAATATTAATAAGAACTTTTATTTTGAAAAAAATATTTTGAAAAATTCTAGAGATGAAAGAAGGCTCAAATCGCCGGTGGTGACTGCATGCCGGTGAGCTATGGTTCTCCGTTGCACGGACGGACACAGCGTCCCTGTCACCCGGCCCTCGCCCGGGCTTCACGTCACGTCACCTCGCCTCGGAGCGAGCGTGGGCAAAAACTAGTCGCCGTTTTCTCTCTCTCAAAAAAAAAAAGAAAACTGGTTGGCTTGGGCCACGAGACATCCAAGTCCAGGTAGCACCACCGCGATTCAGCGCACTGGAGCAACTGGACTCCTTCAGCGAGCACACAGCGATTCAAGTGATCATTCTCTTCAACAAACTTTTTCTCTGACTCTGAATAGTTTGTCCACATATGACAATGATATTATCAAAACTACCGGCGATCATGAAACAAATGAGAGCATCGAACGTCGGTAGTGACACCGTTCCATTCTACCACCGGTACGTCAATCCCTCATCGCATCCAATCAGCTCCCGAATTAGGCTACAGTATAGCGGTGTTCAGCATGATGTACCGATATACTATCGTTTTGTAGTGTACTACTTTCTTTGGACTTGCTCTAACTAAATCCATTCATTTGAATGATCAACCATTTGTTTTGTCACGCTCCTTGTATTTATTATCGTCCGACAAGGTCTTGCAGGGCCAGTCCTGAGATTTTGAGATCCCGGAGCGAAACTAAAATCTGGGACCCCTAAGTCTTTTTTTGGTATATGCAAGTATAAATTGAAAAGAATAAAGACTTCAAATGTACTCGATAAAAATGTTCATTTAAAAGTGTCCCTTGTTTTGCTAATAAGACTAACCCATTTACATGATAATACATCCTCTGTGATGCTATAAACTTATGTCCATTTGTTTGCTTCATTTTTTCGCACAACCGGATGGAGGCTTCATGACAATGCTGAAAATAAATAATAATTAGGAATCAAAATTAGGGCATAGAGGAGGCATAGACTAACTTAACAATAACATGTATTGGAGAATTAGAGATTTAGAGAACAAGGGGATTAATCTATCACACGATCAGTAGTGTCGGTGGGCGCCCTAGGAGATTGAATTGGAAAAATTAGCAAGGAAGGAGCCAGGTCAGGCGATGTGGCATGGAGCGAGATAGCGAGGCGGTGAGAACCGTGAGGTGACTCGATTCCGATCGTGAGGAATTTAGGCGGATCCCTGAGTTCACAAACAGCCGGAACAAGTATAGGACTCGCACGTCGTCGCTAGGGGCCAGGTCGAATCGAACCAAAAACGTGTAGAGGCCCCCAACGCTCGATCTACTTCTCACCGCGCGCCTAGGCCTACAGAAGAGCCCAATTGATGTTACTTTTTAATGCGCTATGCTAGAAACAAGCTGAATCATTAGGCAAATATACACAACACATACGTCGGAGGGGCCCCTAATATTTTTGGGCCCGGGGCCACCTCCCCTCCCGCCCACCCCCAGGGACGGCCCTAAGGTCTTGATATGTTACTCCTTTTTTCTTTTCTTTTTTCGTTTTTGAGGCACAACATGTTTTCTCGCTTCTTTTCCGTTCTCGATAAGCAAATCAAGTATGCGAATGATCTCGTGAGGGGGTGTGGGGGGGGGGGGGCATTGGCCCCATACCCCTTATCTGGGTTTTCATGTCCGTAAAATTGAGTCATCCTATCATGAGAACAACTTTCATTGAAGGGAACTAAAATACATATCTATTGAACGGATCGAACTTAATAAACTAAGTGACCGAAATGTACCTGTGTCCCCTAATGAATAAATTAAGTTGGACTTGTAGTAGATAAATATGCAAAAGGAACCTAAGCAAAAGAAAAATAAAGGAAAAGCCGCCTGATCTAAAAAAACCTGGCTCAAAGCACACATTTTCTTGCCACTGCTGCTGGACCTTTGAATTCTGCTGTGGAACCATTACTTTCAGACCATCTGATTTCTTGATCGCATGCATGCTAATCATGTTGTAATATTAATAAGAACTTTCATTCTGATAAATTTATTTTGGAAAATTCTAGAGATGAAAGAAGGCTCAAGTATGTGAACGATCTCGTGAGGGGTGGGGGGCATTGGCCCCCATACCCCTTATCTGGGTTTTCATGTCCACAAAATTGAGTCATTCTATCATCAGAACAATTTTTATTTAAGGGGACAAAATTACATATCAATTGAACGGATCGAACTTAAAAGACTAAGTGACCAAAATGTACCCATGTCCCCTAATGAATAAATTAAGTTGGACTTGTGGTAGATAAATATGCAAAAGGATCCTAAGCAAAAGAAAAATGAAGGAAAAACTGTCTGATCTAAAAAATCTGGCTCAAAGCACATATTTTCGTTGTGCTTATTTTCCCATTTACAAACACATGTACAAATATATCTTGAAACGGGCTTTCGTCTCGCTTTATAAATAAATCAATATCTAAGTATAAACCAGTTATACAACAGGTCCGATGTTAACTGCGCCAAAAGGAAAAACAAAAGGGTACCGCGAGGGCCTCAGCACAACGAACACGGCTCCCCTGACGTAGCCAATTTTTCCTTTGAGTCACTGACATGTGGGTCCTGCAGGAAGTGGGTCCCACCTGTCAGCGACCCAAAGTCAGGGAACGGCAGGGTTCCCATGTCAGAGGATCTCATTCCCAGCACAACATAGCCCAAGGCAAGACCGAAGAGTGACGTTCAAGTGGGCCCGGTCCATCGGCCTAACTAGCGGAGACCACTGCTGAAGGAAACTAAGAAAATAATAAATGGAATCACAAGCACGTAGCCGGTAAATTCGCTCAATCACATGTGAGATCTTTCTTCTCTCCTCTCATTTGGTTATTTCGGGATACCTCCTCTTTTGCATGTACTCACTATGTTCCAGCATGTAAGACCTACTCAAGTTTTGATTCCAACTCTGATATGAAATTAACTAACAAAAAATATGATTTACTTATCATAAAAATCATATGATTGTAAACTTATTTAAAACAATATGAATTCGAACGTTTATTTTCCACGATGAATAATTTATATTTTATTTGTCAAATTCATAATTAAAGTTGGATTCAAAATTCGAGAGGTGGGTCCTTAGGAGCATGAACGGGGAGAACCTACAATGGTATTTTTTAGTGTACTACTAGTACTAGCAACATAATATTCCGCCGTGTTTTGGTAATACGAGTCATGGTTGTCGTCTTGGCCGTTGGAGTTGTCTTGACCGTCCAAGAGCATTTCTAACCGTGACTGTAAACACCCCAAAACTGTATAATAACCGCTAGTTTTTCGTCTCCACAAAAACAGTCCCTATAGCCATTCCCGTAAAAGGTGTCAGCCCTTACTTTTTTTAGGGGGGACGGTGAATATCCCCCGCGGCCGGTACATTCTAGGTGCGAGAGGCCGAACTGAACGAGAACCATATCCCCTCATCCCCCTCCCTCGAGTGTTGGCACGCTGATATTTTCCGTCCCCTCTCATCCTTCCGCCACCGTTCCCCACCACGTCGTCAGTCCTATTCGGTGCGATTTGTCGGCGCTGCCCCTGGGCCAACAGATCCGGTCACCCCGTTTGCGCCATCGCCGTCGTTGTTGACCGAACCGCCTGTCTCCATGGTATGTCCTCTTTCGATCTACCCCCTCTCCCCCCTGTGTTTGATTTGTTCATGGATGTTGATGACCGTTCGTGTTTGATTCAGATGAGTTCGTAACTGAGCGAGAGTGAGATGTTTTTTAGCACTCCTTGTTGTCGGATGATTTGGACATCGACGAGTTTCTCTAGGACGACAACACCAAGAAGTTGGCCCATCGTCCTCGCCGTCAAGTAGATCGAGGATAGGCGGAAGATGTTGAACATGCGGCATGGATTAGTGCTCATCCAGATCAAGATCCCATGCAACCCCTGGCAAGGCCACTACACGCTCATGCAAGATTACTTTGTCGAGGTACCCACCTACCCCCCACATCTCTTCCTTAGAAGGTTTCGAATTCGGCGATAATTTTTCATCAAAATCGTACAAGCTTGCGAGGCCAACGCCACATATTTTCAGCGCCATAGAGATGCCACCGGGCAGCTAGGTTTATCCCGTAACAAAAAATATCGGCATCTATGCATGTGCTTGCATATGGCGTGCCCGCAGATTATTGCGATGAGTACCTTTGCATTGGTGAAGAAACAACCATTGAATATGTCTGGCGGTTTGTCAAGCTTGTCATTCGGCTGTTTGCGAGGAGTATCTTCGAGCTCCCAACGAAGAAGATACAAGAAGGTTGATGGAGATGAATGAAAGGAGGGGTTAGCCGGGCATGCTTTGCAGTGTGGATTGTATGCACTGAAGTGGAAAAATTGCCCAATAGGTGGAAAGAGAAATATTGTGGTAAAAGCCACGATCCAACGATTGTGCTTGAAGCTGTAGCATCTGAAGACCTTTGGATTTGGCATTGTTTTTTTTTTGGATTGTCGAGATCACTGACTGGCATCAATGTCTTGCATCTAGCACATCTATTTTCAAGACTTGTCAATAAAAATGCACCTGCTTGCAATTACAAAGTCATGAAACATGACTATACAATGAGCTACTATCTAGCTGATGGCATATATCCTGATTGGGAAACTTTAGTGAAGACAATTCATGATCCTCAAACAAGAAAATAGGCTGAAGTTACCAAGGCGCAAGAGGCAGCCCTAAAGGATATTAAGAGAGCTTTTGGTGTTATGCAAGCTAGATTTGCAATTGTGCGAGACCTTGCACGCTTTTGGGACATAAAACCCTTAAGAATATCATATGACATGTTGTGTCATTTTTTACAACATAATCATCGAGGATGAGAGAGGGCTTCGACTTGGAGTGCTTCTGTGACAATGTTGGGAGCCGAGTGGAGCCACAAAGGAACCCCAATCTCTTTCAAGGTTTTCTTGATTCCTACAAGACTATTGAACATGAGGGCACCCATGCGCAGCTCCAACAAGATCTAATCGAGCACCACTGGGTGAGGCATGGCCGCCGATGATCCAAATTTCTTTGTTCCATTTGTGTTTGTGTGACAAAAACATTTATTTGGCCTATGTGTCAACTATTGTTTATTTATTTCATTGGAACAATTATTGTAATTTGATTTGCATAATCTTGTAATGTGGAATGATAATTTGATTCGAACTATTTGCCGTACCTTTTATTGAATCAATTTGAATGTGATTTGGCTTGTGAAAGTTTTCCGTTGAATGTAAACGGGACTCTACTCTCGGCTGCTCAGTGGACGGGCGCAGCAGCTATATGGACCCATTTCTTTATGTTTTGCCCCCGCTTTTTTCGGACCAAGCCGGAATTGGTATATATTCACGGTTAAAGGGTTAGCTGAGACACCTACCTCCACGGCTTGGATGGACGGGCCTACCTGGTGCTAAACCGCCAGCGTGACAGCGAAGGAACCGTAACTAATCTGCCGCCGCTGACCGGGCCCTGATCTCCGTGAGACCGCCGGGCGCCCGCACCGTTCGATCTTTTTTTTTTTGCGGGTAACCCGCACCGTTTGATCTCCCGCCAACCTGACCATGCTAGGTCCCTGGGAGACCCGACATGCGCCGACCTTGTCAAGTCTTTAGTTTTTGACAGTAAATGTAACGAGTAACGACATCTGTCTCTGTCTCTCTCTGCAGTTTCTATTTCTATCTTCTACAGTAACTCGAACGACGTGTCCCTTTTCACTCTGGGTCGTCGAAACACCATATGAAAGCGCTGTGGTTGCGTTCCATGTCTCCCATAGTTCTTCACTACATTCGTACTAGTTAGAACCGTAGACCGAACTGCCTCACAACAATCCACTTCTGGCAAACTTAGGTAATAAGCGTACGCCAAGATGGTTAGCTACGAAACCATCTGGTTAAGCAGCTATATTAATTACTGCAATGCTTTCCACTGGTTTAATATTTTTGGGATGCTTTGTGAACAGTCCTCTCTGTTCAATACCGATACTTGTCAGTTTCCGTAGCTGTTAGAAATCACATACACTTCAAAAGAAAATTAAGGTTAATGGCTTTGTTTGATTTGAAGGATCGTAAAACTGAAGGGATAGGAAAATCTTAGGATTGGTATGGCCTGTCCAATGAAATCCTCCACGTTTCTTTTCCTCCAGATGAAAATTTCCAAAAGACTATGATCTATGCAAAATTTCCTATGAAATAGACTAGGGGAAGTGTCATACGAAAAAATCATACAGGTTCTGTTCCTACAAATCAAACGGCAATCCGTAGGATTCTACTCCCATGAAAATCCTTTGCTATTTCTACAAATCAAACAAGGCCTCAATAGGGATTTGCATGGCCCATAAGATATGATACAAGTTTGAGAGTTATGAAAAAAACTCGTCGTTTTCACGTTTTATGGCCGTTTTCAAGAGCTATTGCCCATATTTTTAGTGTTCCAGGTTGATTTGCACGACCCATAAGACCCTATACATGTTTGAGATATATGACCAAAAACTCGTCGTTTTCGTGTTTCATGGATGTTTTTATCAGCTATTGCCCACAGTTTTGTGGTTTCAGGGCGATTTGCACGACTCGTAACACCCGATACATGTTTTAGAGTTATGAGCAAAAACTCGTCGTTTTAATATTATATGGCCGTTTTCATGAGCTATTTCTCATAGTTTTAGGGTTTCAGGACGATTTGCATGACCCATAAGACCTGATACAGGTTTGATAGATATTACCAAACACTCGTCATTTTTCTCGTTTTATGGATGTTTTCATGAGCTATTGTCCACAATTTTGGGGTTCTATGGCGATTTGCATGCCCCGTAAGACATGATACATGTTTGAGAGTTATGACCAAAAACTCAGATTTTTCGCATTTAATGGCCTTTTTCATGAGCTATTGCCCATAGTTTTGGTGTTCTAGGGCGATTTGCACAGGGTCGTAAGACATGATACATGTTTGAGAGTTATGACAAAAACCTCTTCGTTTTCGCGTTTTTTGGCAGTTTAAATGAGGTATTGCCCACAGTTTTGGTGTTCTCGGTCGATTTGCGCGACCCATAAGACCCGATACATGTTTGAGTGGCATGACCAAAACCTCGTCGTTTTCGCGTTTTATGGCCGTTTCCATGAACTATTGCCCATAGTTTTGGGGTTCCAAGGAGATTTACACTTCCCATAAGACCTGATACATGTTTGAGAGATATGACCAAAACCTCGTCGTTTTCGCGTTTTATGGGTTTTCATGAGCTATTGCCCACAGTTTTGAGGTTCCAGGGTGATTTACATGACTCGTAACACCCGATACATGTTTGAGAGTTATGACCAAAAACTCGGTGTTTTCACATTTACGGCCGTTTCATGAGCTATTGCTCACAGTGTGGGGTTCAATTGGGATTTGCATGGCCGTAAAACCGGATACATGTTTGAGAGTTATGACAAAAACGTGTTTTATGGCCGTTTTCATAAGCTATTGTCCATAGTTTTGGTGTTCTAGGGAGATTTGCATGGCCCATAAGTCCCGATACTTGTTTGGGAGATATTACGAAAAACTCGGCGTTTTCTTGTTTTATGGACGTTTTCATGAGATATTGCCCTTATTTTTCGGGTTCTAGGGTGATTTGCACGACTCGTAACACCCGATACACGTATGAGAGTTATGAGCAAAAACTCGCCGTTTTAATTTTATATGGCCGTTTATATGAGCTATTTCCCACAATTTTGGTGTTCTAGGGCGATTTGCATGGCGCATAAGACCCAATTCATGTTTTAGGGATATGATAAAAGAACTCGTCGGTTTTCTCGTTTTCTAGATGTTTTCATAAGCTATTGACCTCAGATTTGGAGTTCTAGGGCGATCTGCATGGCCCGTAAGACACAATACATGTTTTAGAGGCATGACCAAAAACTCATCGTTTTCCATGAGCTGTTGCCCTCATATTTCGGTTCCAGCTAGATTTACACGACACATAACACACGATACATGTTTGAGAGTTATGACAAAAAACTCGTTGTTTTCACGTTTTATGGTCGTTTCATGAGCTATTTTGCCCATAGTTTTGGGGTTCAATTGGGATTTGCATGGCTAGTAAAAACCTGACACATGTTTAAGAGTTATGACCAACAAACTTGGTGTTTTCGTGTTATATGGAATTTTTCATGAGGTATTACCTAGAGTTTTGATGTTCCAGTGTGATTTGCACGATTCGTAACACCCGATACACGTTTGAGAGTTATAACAAAAACTCGCCGTTTTAATTTTATATGACAGTTTTTATGAACTATTACCCACAGTTTTGGTGTTCTAGGCCAATATGCATGGCCCATAAGACAAGATACATGTCTAAGAGGTATGACAAAAAATTCTGCTTTTTCGCGTTTTATGGCCGTTTTCATGAGCTATTGCCCATAGTTTTGGGGTTCGAGGTCTATTTTCATGGTCCATAAGACCTGATACATGTTTGAGTGACATGACCAAAAACTCATAGTTTTCGCGTTTTGTGGCTGTATTCATGAGCTACTGCCCACAGTTTTGGTGTTCAATTGGGATTTGCATGGCCAGTAAAATCGGATACATGTTTGAGATTTATGACCAAAAACTCGGCGTTTTCATGTTTTATGGCCGTTTTCATGAGCTATTGCCCATAATTTTGGTGTTCCTTGGCGATTTGCATGACACGTAAGACATGATACATGTTTGAGAGTTATGACCAAAAGCTCATCATTTCCGTGTTTTATCACTGTTTTCATGTGCTATTGCCCACAGTTTTGGTGTTCCAGATCGATTTGCACGACCCATAAGATCTGTTACATGTTTGAGAGATATGATGAAAACATCGTCGTTTTCGCGTTTTATGGCCGCTTTCATGAGATATTGCCCTCAGTTTTGGGGTTCTAGGGTAATTTACACGACCATAAGACCCGATTCATGTTTGAGAGATATGACCAAAATCTCATCGTTTTCGCGTTTTATGGACGTTTCATGAGCTACTGCCCAAAGTTTGGGGGTTTAATTGGGATTTGCAAGGCCAGTAAAACCGGATACATGTTTGAGAGGTATGACAAAAAACTCGATGTTTTCGTTATTTTTAGACGTTTCCATGAGCTATTGCCTGGATTTTTGGGGTTCCAGGGCAATATGCATGGCCTGTAAGACATGATACATGTTTGAGAGTTATGACCAAAAACTCATCGTTTTCGCGTTTTATTGCCGTTTTCATGAGTTATTTCCCACAGTTTTGGTGTTCCAGGTCGATTTGCACGGCCCATGAGACCTAATACATATTTAGTGGAATGACCAAGACCTTGTAGTTTTTCGCATTTTGTCGCCATTTTCATGAGCTGTTGCTAATCGTTTCTGGGTTCCAGGGGTTTTACATGACTCGTAACACCCAATACATGTTTGAGAGATATGACCAAAACCTCATCATTTTTGCCTTTTACGGTTGTTTTCATGATCTATTCCTCACAGTTTTAGGGTTCCAGGACGATTTACACGACTCGTAACACCCGATAAATGTTTGAGAGTTATGACAAAAAACTTTTTTTTCATGTTTTATGGCCGTTTCATGAGCTATTGCTCACAGTTTTGGGGTTCAATTGGGATTTGCATGCCCAGTAAAACCAAATACATTTTTGAGAGTTATGACCAAAAACTCGGTGTTTCCGTGTTTTATGGCCTGTTTTTATGTGCTATTGCCCACAATTTTGGGGTTCTAGGTCGATATCCATGGCCCGTAAGACATGATACATGTTTCATAATTATGACCAAAATTCGGCGTTTTCACGTTTTATTGCTGTTTTCATGAGCTATTACCCACAGTTTTGGTGTTCCAGGACGATATGCATGGCCCGTAATACATGATACGTGTTTGAGAGTTATGACCAAAAACTCGCCGTTTTCGCATTTTATAGCCATTTTCATGAGATATTGCCCATAGTTTTGGTGTTCCAGGTCTATTTGCACGGGCCATAAGACCTGATACATGTTTGAGTTGCATGACCAAAAACTCATCGTTTTCGCGTTTTGTGGCTGTATTCATGAGCTATTGCCCATTGTTTTTGGGTTCTAGAGCGATTTACACGACTCATAACACCCGATACACGTTCGAAAGTTATGAGTTGTTTTAATTTTATATGGCCGTTTTAATGAGCTATTGCCCATAGTTTTGGTGTTCTAGGTCGATTTGCACGGCCCATAAGACCTGATACATGTTTGAGTGGTATGACCAAAACCTCGTCGTTTTTTCATTTTATGGCCGTTTTCATGAGCTATTGCCCATAGTTTTAGGGTTCCAGAGCGATTTACACGACCCATAAGACATGATACATGTTTGAGATATATGAACAAAAATTCATTATTTTCGCGTTTTATGGCCATTTTCATCAGCTATTGCCCACAATTTTGGGGTTCAATTGGGATTTGCATGGCCAGTAAAACCGGATACATGTTTGCGAGGTATGACAAAAAAACTCGATGTTTTTGTGTTTCATAGATGTTTTCATGAGCTATTGCTTGCATTTTTGGTGGTTCCAGGGCGATATGCATGGCCCATAAGACATGATACATGTTTGAGAGTTATGACCAAAAACTCATCGTTTTCGCGTTTTATAGATGTTTTCATGAGCTATTGCCCACAGTTTTAGTGTTCTAGGTCGATTTGCACGGCCCATAAGACCGGATACATGTTTTAGTGTAATGACTTAAACCTCGTCCTTTTTCGCGTTTTGTCGCCGTTTTCGTGAGGTATGGCCCATCATTTTGGGGTTCTAGGGGGGTTTACTTTACTTAACACCCAATACATGTTTGAGAGATATGACTGAAACTTCATCGTTTTCGCGTTTTATGGCCGTTTTCATGAGCTACTACTCACAGTTTTAGGGTTCCAGGGCGATTTATACGACTCATAACACCCGATACATGTTTGGAGTTATAACCAAAAACTCTATTTTTCATGTTTTATGGCCGTTTCATGAGCTATTGCCCATCGTTTTGGGGTTCAGTTGGGATTTGCATGCCGAGTAAAACCAGATACAAGTTTGAGAGTTATGATAAAAAAATCGGTGTTTCCGTGTTTTATGGCCTGTTTTAATGAGCTATTGCCCATGGTTTTGGGGTTCCAGGGCAATATCCATGGCCCATAAGACATGATACATGTTTGAGAGTTATGACCAAAAACTCGGTGTTTTCACATTTTATGGCCGTTTTGATGAGATATTGCCCTCATTTTTGGGGTTCCAGGGTGATTTACATGGCCCGTAATACATGATACATGTTTGAGAGATATGATCAAAATCTCATCGTTTTCGCGTTTTTTGGCTATTTTCATGAGCTATTGCCCTCATATTTGGGGTTCCAGCGAGATTTACACGACACATAACACACGATACATGTTTGAGAGTTATGAAAAAAAATCGTTGTTTTCACGTTTATGGTCGTTTCATGAGCTATTTTGCCCATAGTTTTGGGGTTTAATTGGGATTTGCATGGCTAGTAAAAACCGGATATATGTTTAAGAGTTATGACCCAAAAAACTCAGCGTTTTCATGTTATATGGAATTTTTCATGAGCTATTACCTAGAGTTTTGGTGTTCCAGTGTGATTTGCACGATTTGTAACACCCGATACACGTTTAAGAGTTATGAGCAAAAACTCGCCGTTTTAATTTTATATGACCGTTTTTATGAACTATTACCCACAGTTTTGGTGTTCTAGGCCAATATGCATGGCCCATAAGACAAGATCCATGTCTAAGAGGTATGACAAAATTGTTTGGCATTTTCGCATTTTATGGCCGTTTTTATGAGCTATTGCCCATAGTTTTGGGGTTCCAGGTCTATTTGCATGGTCCATAAGACCTGATACATGTTTGAGTGGCATGACCAAAAACTCATTGTTTTCGTGTTTTGTGGCTGTATTCATGAGCTATTGCCCATAGTTTTGGTGTTCAATTGGGAATTGCATGGCCGTAAAATCGGATACATGTTTGAGAGTTATGACCAAAAACTCGACGTTTTCATGTTTTATGGACGTTTTCATGAGCTATTGCCCATAGTTTTGGGGATCCTTGGCGATTTGCATGGCCCGTAAGACATGATACATGTTTGAGAGTTATGACCAAAAACTCGTTATTTCCGTGTTTTATCACTGTTTTCATGAGTTATTGACCACAGTTTTGGTGTTCCAGATCGATTTGCACGACCCATAAGATCTGTTACATGTTTGAGAGATATGACGAAAACCTCGCCATTTTCGCGTTTTATGGCCGCTTTCATGAGCTATTGCCCTCAGTTTATGGTTCTAGGGTGATTTACACGACCATAAGGCCCGATTCATGTTTTAGAGATATGACCAAACTCTCATCGTTTTCGCGTTTTATGGCCGTTTCATGAGCTATTTCCCACATCTTGGGGGTTCAATTGGGATTTGCAAGGCCAGTAAAACCGGATACATGTTTGAGAGGTATGACCAAAAACTCGATGTTTTCGTTATTTTTAGACGTTTCCATGAGCTATTGCCTGGATTTTTGGGGTTTCAGAGCGATATGCATGGCCTGTAAGACATGATACACGTTCGAAAGTTATGAGTTGTTTTAATTTTATATGGACGTTTTAATGAGCTATTGCCCACAGTTTTGGTGTTCTAGGTCTATATGCACGGCCCATAAGACCTGATACTTGTTTGAGTGGTATGGCCAAAACCTCGTCGTATTTTCATTTTATGGCTGTTTTCATGAGCTATTGCCCACAGTTTGGGGTTCTAGAGCGATTTACACGGCCCATAAGACCTGATACATGTTTGAAAGATATGAACAAAACTTCATCATTTTCGTGTTTTATGGCCATTTTCATCAGCTATTGCCCACAATTTTGGGGTTCAATTGGGATTTGCATTGCCAGTAAAACCGGATACATGTTTGCGAGGTATGACAAAAACTCGATGTTTTCGTGTTTTGTGGCCGTTTTCATGAGCTATTGCTTCCATTTTTGGGGTTCCAAGGCAATATGCATGGCCCATAAGACATGATACATGTTTGAGAGTTATGACCAAAAAATCATCGTTTTCGCGTTTTATAGATGTTTTCATGAGCTATTGCCCACAGTTTTGGTGTTCTAGGTCGATTTGCACGACCCATAAGACCGGATACATGTTTTAGTGTAGTGACTAAAACCTCTTCCTTTTTCGTGTTTTGTCGCCGTTTTCATGAGGTATGGCCCATCATTTTGGGGTTCCAGGGGGGTTTACTTTACTTAACACCCAATACATGTTTGAGAGATATGACCGAAACCTCATCGATTTCGCGTTTTATGGCCGTTTTTATGAGCTACTACTCACAGTTTTAGGGTTCCAGGGCGATTTACACGACTCGTAACACCCGATACATGTTTGGGAGTTATAACAAAAAACTCTATTTTTCATGTTTTATGGCCATTTCATGAGCTATTGCCTACTGTTTTGGGGTTCAGTTGGGATTTGCATGCCTAGTAAAACCAGATACAAGTTTGAGAGTTATGATCAAAAAATCGGTGTTTCCGTGTTTTATGGCATGATTTAATGAGCTATTGCCCACGGTTTTTGGGTTCCAGGGCGATATCCATGGCCCATAAGACATGATACATGTTTGAGAGTTATGACCAAAAACTCGGCATTTTCACGTTTTATGGCCGTTTTCATGAGCTATTGCCCTCATTTTTGGGGTTCCAGGGCGATTTACATGGCCCGTAATACATGATACATGTTTGAGAGATATGACCAAAATCTCATCGTTTTCGCGTTTTGTGGCTATTTTCATGAGCTATTGCCCTCATATTTGGGGTTCCAGCGAGATTTACACGACACATAACACACGATACATGTTTGAGAGTTATGACAAAAAACTCGTTGTTTTCATGTTTTATGGTCGTTTCATGAGCTATTTTGCCCATAGTTTTGGGGTTCAATTAGGATTTGCATGGCTAGTAAAAACCTGATACATGTTTAAGAGTTATGACCAAAAAACTTGGTGTTTTCGTGTTATATGGAATTTTTCATGAGGTATTACTTAGAGTTTTGGTGTTCCAGTGTGATTTGCACGATTCGTAACACCCGATACACGTTTGAGAGTTATGAGCAAAAACTCGCCGTTTTAATTTTATATGACAGTTTTTATGAACTATTACCCACAGTTTTGGTGTTCTAGGCCGATACACGTTTGAGAGTTATGAGCTACTGCCCACGGTTTTGGGGTTCCAGGGCGATATCCATGGCCCATAAGACATGATACATGTTTGAGAGTTATGACCAAAAACTCGGCATTTTCATGTTTTATGGTTGTTTTCATGAGCTATTACCCACAGTTTTGGGGTCCAGGGCAATATGCATGGCCCGTAATACATGATACATGTTTGAGAGTTATCACCAAAAACTCGCCATTTTCATGTTTTATGGCCGTTTTCATGAGCTATTGCCCATAGTTTTGGGGTTCGAGGGCGATATTTATGGTCCGTAAGACATGATACATGTTTGCGAGTTATGACTAAAAACTCGTCGTGTTCGCGTTTTATAGCCGTTTTCATGAGCTATTGCCCAAGGTTTTGGAGTTCGAGATCGATTTGCATGGCCCATAAGACCTGATACATGTTTGAGTGGCATGACCAAAAAATCATTGTTTTCGCATTTTCTAGCCGTTTTCATGAGCTATTGCCCTCATTTTTGGAGTTCTAGGGCGATTTACACAGCCCATAAGACCTGATACATGTTTGAGTGGCATGACCAAAACCTCGTCGTTTTTGCTTTTTACGGCCGTTTTCATAAGATATTGCCCATAGTTTTGGGGTTATAGGGCGATTTACACGGCCCATAAGACCTGATACATGTTTGAGAGATATGAAGAAAACCTCATCGTTCTCGCATTTTATGGCCATTTTCATCAACTAGTGCCCACAATTTTGGGGTTCGACGGTGATTTACATGACTCATAACACCCGATACATGTTTGAGAGTTATGTCCGATGACTTAGTGTTTCATGTTTTATGGCTCTTTCATGAGGTATTGCCCACAGTTTTGGGGTTCAATTGGGATTTGTATGGCCAGTAAAACCAGATACATATTTGAGAATTATGACCAAAAACTCGGTGTTTTCGTGTTTTCTGGTCATTTTCATGAGCTATTGCCCACATTTTTGGGGTTCCAGGACAATTTGCATTGCTTCGTAAGATGTGATACATGCTTGAGTGCTATTACAAAAAAACTCGCCATTTTCATGTTTTACGGCCATTTTCATGTTTTATGGCCGTTTTCATGAGCTATTACCCATAGTTTTGGGGTTCGAGGTCGATATTTATGTCTCGTTTTCATGAGGTGTTTCCCATAGTTCTGGTGTTGAAAATGGATTTGCATGTCCAGTAAAATCGGATACATGTTTGAGATTTATGACCAAAAACTCGACGTTTTCACGTTTTATGGTCGTTTTCATGAGCTATTGCACATAGTTTTGGGGTTCCGCGGCGATTTCCATGGCCTGTCAGACAAGATAAATGTTTGAGAGTTATGACCAAAAACTCGGCATTTCGCGTTTTATCACTATTTTCATGATCTATTGCCCACAGTTTTGGTGTTCCAGGTCAATTTGCACGACCCATAAGATCTGATACATGTTTGAGAGTTATGACCAAAATCACATTACAACTCCAACGATGTATCTCTACCTAGATGAAGTAGAACACATAACCTATCATGAAGAGCAACAAGGTGGTGATCACGAGGAAGTTCCTCCACTTCTTCCTTTCATGCCTCCTCCACTTCTCTTCCGCCACCTCTCTACTCTCATAGCCTTAGTAGTTGTTGGACGAGAAGTTGTTCACTTGCTTCCCGGGTAGAATTTTTATCACCACTGCTCCAATGAATATTTCCTGGTCTGGATATCAAATAGTAACCAATTCATCTTACGGGGAAATATATAAAACAAAACTCAATTTTCCAACAACTTAATATGCAGCTCTCTGCATGCAAGCTTCTCCAAAAAAGAGAGAGAGAGATAATAACGAAATTACCGATCGTGCCTGCACCAAGCCCACCCAATCTCCTTTCTTCATGGTTCAGGTTGTGCCCACAAAAACAATTGTCTGCACAAATGGAGCAGAGATAGCAGTCAGAATATTTATGACCATCAATATCATTCTGGAAATTTAAGCTAAAGATCCCATGTAGAACTGCGACGCCTATGGAACAAAATGTGAATTTTGTTTTGATGAAATGATTCTGTCTAGAACTTTGCGTACATCGTGAAAAAAAATCAGCATATTGACAACCAGTCCTTGTTATGATGCCCCATTTCTCCCCCCTCAAAAGGTCGTAAGAATCAGATAACACCTTGATAAGCAATGACAGATAGGACCCAAGTAAAGGAGGTGCGCAAACTGCAAAAGTGGCCTACCTTTTCCAGTGGAGGTCAACACAGTGGAGGTCAACACAGTGGAAGCAGTAGTAGTAGCCGGACAACACAGTGGAGGTCTCTGTCAGAGAGATGGCCGGCACGACACTCACACCATGCCCACATTGAACTGGTGGCACACGCATTACCGAGAATGCAAGAGCATGAAATCGTACAAGAGAGCAAAGAAATGTGATAATACTATACTGTACAAAATAAGTCACCATGAATAAAATTCAGTCGGACAATCTAGCTAGTTATGCAATGTGAGAATTTTCTAGTCGTCCACTACAAGGAATATGGCAATATATGACCCTCCATTTTCGTCACAGAATCGTCATAGTAGTCTATTTATGACGATTCTATGACGATTTTGAGATCGTCGAAAGCTGAGCGTCGCAAATGAACTATAACGACATTTTTGATAAAATCGTCATAACCGTCTATGACGATATTGGATCGTCATAACGTCTATGACGATTCAATATCGTCACAGGCCATCTAGCCATGCCATGTCAGATCCTACGTGGCTGATCCTACGTGGCAATATTGTGACGAAATTAAATCGTCTTAAATCGGAATCAGCCTAATCCATTATGGTGGTCTATATGGGCCAGCCCAATAATTCTGTCCTTTTTCTTTTTTGTGTCGTGGCCTTTTATGGTACATTTCTTCTATGGGCCATGGCTTTATTAGGGTGTATTCCCTTTTGGGCCTTTATTCTGTACATCAGATTTCTCTTTTATTTTTCAGCCTTTTTTTTTCCTTTTTTCTAATTCCATGTAGCCTTTTTTATATCCAGAACAGGCCCGAAGCTACTACCAAACCATCCCAGCAACATTTCCAAATATATATTTTACACAACACAACAATTAAACATCCAGAATTTAAATATGACAGCCAGGAGGTAACAGTATAACAAGACATGACAGCCAGATCATCATATAACACTATAACAGATATAAATAGCTAACATAGTAGATATACACATGACAACAGATACAAAGAAACAACATCCAAAATTGATACACAATAACCAAATAATGAGCAGATGTAAACATTCCCGATTAGCTACTGGACTGGCCTGGAGCATAGCTCCCTACTACTCCTTATGGTGCCCTTGTTGCTGGCCTATACCACATCCAAGAACTTCGAAATATCCTCCTTCGGCCTTCTTATTTCTGTCAAACAGAAAAACTAGCATAAGTGATACGAATTGGATAAATAAATAGCAGCATATTAGCTATGGTAAGTCCATTTCCATAACAGTTTTCAAGTACAAAAACATGTATTCAGATAAAAAACAATAGACAGTCTTGTACATGCACAAAACATGCATGCCTTGCTTCAAAAAGATGAGACAAAATAGTAAAACAATAGTACAAGCAAACACATAGTTCTTACTTAGTTCTCACACAAGTCAGGAGATAAGCAAATAGAAAATAGAAGTACATCATGCATAGTTCTATATCGAACATATGGAAATAGCAAACAACACAGTTTTCACATCACAAATGGAAGCCAGGTTCAGATAATCCAAGCAACAAAAGATCACCACAGTTCCTAATCAATGACTGACCAAGCAAGATTCCAGCATAAAGTGATACATATGTCTACATAAAATGAATATCATACTGTCCAAGTAAGATTCCAGGATAATATAACATGTTATGGTCTAAAACTCCAAGTAAAAGCTGCTACGAATTCCACCTAGGCAGATTACTATCAATAACACACTAGTAACCATATATTTCTTCTTCTCATACTGAATCAAAATAGTATCTAACTGCCTGAGAGATTAAGTTTCCAGATGCATCAATCAACCAACAAGAATATATAGATGCAAGGGGAAGAGAGTCGCTTACCACAGGGAACAACTTATTGTTGGGGTGCTTCTCCTTGTAGTCCTTCCTAAACCCCTCCCTGCAGACACAAAACACACAAACAATCTGATAAGGATGCAAGTTAAAAGAAAAACAAAATCTTCATTTAGACTTAGGAAAGCAATTTCCCAAACATTTTAGTCAGAAGAGAAGGCCTTGGCCGTGCATCTGTATTTTGGTGTGAAAGGAAAGTAAATGAACCAACAGAAAGCTATCAATGGTAGTATTTGCAAGTTTTAGTTACAAGTAAACAAAACATTGTGCAGCATTGGTCTCACAAAGCATTTAATTTGCTATCTACTGCAGTTGTGCTCCTTCAAGTTTACTAAAAGAGTAAAAACAAATAATCTAGTGCAGTCAGGAATACACGTGAGGCTAATATACAACAGACATCGCTGAGCTCACAAGTAAACAGTATCAGGCATCTGAAAGTTGAAATCCTTTTCCAATCAGGTATATCCATGTTGCTCTTCACCATGCAAATATGAGAAGAATCATAATAAGCTACGATTCTATGCCTAGATGTCAACAAGAATAAGACTTTCTTTCAAACGCAGTTAGAATAGCATACCAGAACCCTAAAGACCAAACAAGAGCACAAGGCATCTATCAAAAGCATCAAAGTAACTGTACATGCCCATTACAGAAATTCATAAAAGCTGGCTAACAACATGTTGCATCAAGAAGGAACTCGCATGTATTCACTCTCAAATCTAGCATTCTTTGAAAAATACAGGAATACATAGGCTCGAGACATCTAAATTTGTATCAAGCAATAACGACAGGATTCTCTGAATACTTATAAGACCTTAATATGATCACTCTTATCATTAAAGCAAGGATCGTAAATAAGGCACTAAAAGAAGTCAGAATACACTACCTAGGTCTTTGAGAAGAAAACAATAATTATACTAGATAGATAAAATGCTAAAAGAAACATGAAAGCAGGCCTCATAAAGAAGACAGGGCTGGGAACACGCCTAGGTCTTCCAGAGAAAAGGAATACATACCCACTAAATGAACCGCCAAAGGAACATAAATAAGATACTTCAGAATACACCGCATTCTAAATAAATGACAAATTCTGCTGTATCAAGAACACGTGGCCTAATCCAACTAGAAATCTAATGACAATCCGATACAGATTAGCATACATCAAAACAGCCAGACATGCCAAGAAAAGTCAATAGAGGTGCATAATATGTGAAGAAGCAAGAGAATAACCACCCAAAATCGGATAAGAACGCAGTACATGAGTACAGATTCACGACGTCCTAAGCACATAAATGGCAAAATAGTCATGCTACTTTCCGATTCCACATGACATTATTTACCAAGAACGCAAAGGATAACTACTGTGAAGTGGCATCCAAATCTATCAAAACAAGGAAAGGATAATCAAAAGTTGCAACACGGTGGTATATGATCCACCTGCCCAACGCCATCCCATGTTATGCTATGATCTCATTCTGCCACTGCTTTGTCCCAATTTGAACAGCGCATGCCCGATACACAACCCGAAACCTAATCGAGCAATCGTGATATCCAAGATCGTAAACGTGCAAGATGACATCAAAACTAATCAACAGTGAAGGAACTCTTAGCGGAAGATTTATCGAGACTAGGGACGGAGGGTGACGACGAGGGATCATCACAGAGAGGAAGGTGCAAGTCTGGGATGGATCCGTGTCGACGATGATCGATGTCGGAGACGAGACCGTCCGGCGGATCACCTCGTCGCTGCGCTGGTGCGGCTGTTGACCCGCCGCTTTCCCGTGGGGTAGCCACCGCCTGCATTCTCCAAACTTCTTCGCAGAACAAGCGATCAGACGGACACCGGCGATGCGAAATGAGGGTTCTGCGATGGGGCCGTCGTCGCCGGATCCCCCTGCACAGGGCCGCCATCGACGGCGTAGACGAGCAGCGGGACCCGGCCCACCTTGATGCCGTCAGATTCCTTGTAGCCGCCTCATCTGCTCTGGCCACTTCCTTTCAATCGTGTCCGGAACTAGGGGAGGTCACCGAGGCTGTGCCGGGGGGGCGGAGCTGAGCTCAGCGGGGGAGAGGGGTGGTAGACGGTGGATCGGCTGCAGGGGAGAGGGTGGTGGCCGTGTTGTGAATCAGGGAGTAGAGAGAATCGGTGGCGCAAAGATAGGGCAAGGAAAGGGGCGGCGCGAGGGGGGTGATCTAGGTTAGGGTTGGTGAGGCCGTGGGCATGGTGGGGTGGTGTGCTTCTTCGGGTGAGCTACCAACCATTGGATCGACTTTGAACGGTCCATATAACGCACATAAGGCTGATCCATGGGAGGCAGTTTCTCGTGTTTTGATTGGTTG
The DNA here is from genome assembly GCA_030063025.1 of Avena longiglumis. Taxonomy (NCBI): domain Eukaryota; kingdom Viridiplantae; phylum Streptophyta; class Magnoliopsida; order Poales; family Poaceae; genus Avena; species Avena longiglumis. The sequence continues at coordinate 2,675,164 of CP125974.1, read as the reverse complement.
GTTCAGAAAACACCTCAATTTTTGGATGGGTCTGCCATATTATGACGATTTCAACCAACAAAATTACGACGATTCTGAGCCTATTGTCATAATTTTGAAGGGGTTTGGCCCTCCTGGAGTGGCTAGCGACGATCTGGTGCAAATCTTCATAAAATTTATGACGATTTTTGCCATCGTCAAAATGGGAACGTCACAAGTTGACACATTTCTTGTAGTGGTCTGTCTTATGAAGAAGAAAACAATGTCAGCCGCTGTAGAATTTGCAATGTGGTAGTCTGCATTCCCCTCGTTCCCCCAAATCAGGATGGAGGTGGGAGGAGAAGATGGGGAAGTGAAGCTGCTAACCTTGGTGGTCGGGCTCGTCCTCGTCCTCATCGCCCTCGTCGGCGCTGAAGTCGGAGTCGCTAGAGCCGGCGCCGACGTTGAGCCACTTGCGCAGCACCACCCTGTGCCACAGCCGCCCGCAGTCCGCGCCGCAGCAGCACAGTATCGTCTCCGCTCAGCTCCGCATCACCTCCTTCGCAGCAGCAAAAAAAATCAAGAATTTGAACCGAGAAACGAGCGACCGATCCCAAGCTAATTCCCAACGGGAGAAGCGGACTGAAATCGCAGAGAACTACCTGCTGCTGCTTCTGACCACTGCCCGACGGAGCTTCCGCCTCCACGGCCGCCGCATCCTCCTGGTCATGGCTGTCCTGGCGAGGTGGGAGCAGCGGAGACGGCTCGGATAAGGAGGAGGAAGAAGAGGAGGAGGCCATTGCCGTCCACCGGTGGACTACTACCGCTGCACGGGCTCACAATTTCTTGGGGAGTCAGGGTAGGAGGATTATGGAAAAATTCGAGCACTAATCCGCCTTAATCAACGGGAGGTGTTTCAGGCGTGGAAGATTTCGCGGGGAGATTTGGCCTGCCGCATTGTCGGCCAAGATTGATGGACGGAGAGATGGGATAATTATCGGCGATAAAAATTCAAACTATAGGAGGCGCATATAGCAATATGCGTCTCGCATATGCGGCCACCTACCTCCACCCGGGCCCGCAGGAGTTACTTGAGGCACATATGAGCATATGCGCCTCGCATATTATCAAATATAGGAGGCGCATATAACCATATGCACCTCGCATATTCGTGCATCTAGCAACACGCGGGCCCACACAGATTATGCGAGGCGCATTCTGCCCATATGCGCCTCCCCTATCTAATATATAGGAGGCGCATATGACTGGAATGCGCCTCGCATAATATGGGGCTGCTAGATTTAGTCCGTACAGGGATTATAGGAGGCGCATTCTTATCATATGCGCCTCGCCTATTTTTATACTAGAGGCGCATGGAGAAGGAGTGTGACTCGCCTATTTTACAGGAGGCGCATATGGTCTAAATGTGCCTATTTCACGTTTTATGTCCGTTTTCATGAGCTATTGCCCATAGTTTTGTGGTTCCATGGCTATTTGCATGGCCCGTACGACATGATACATGTTTGGGAGTTATGATCAAAAACTCGTCATTTTCGCGTTTTATCACTGTTTTCATAAGCTATACCCACATTTTTGGTGTTCCGGGTTGATTTGCACGACCCATAAGATATGATACATGTTTGAGAGTTATGACCAAAAACTCGGCGTTTTCGCCTTTTATGGCCGTTGTCATGAGTTATTGCCCTCATTTTTGGAGTTCCGGGTCGATTTTCACGGACCATAATACATGATACATGTTTGAGATTTATGACCAAAACCTTGTCGTTTTCGCGTTTTATGGTCGTTTTCATGAGCTATTGACCTCATTTTTGGGGTCCAGGGCAATTTACACGGCCCATAATACCTGATACATGTTTGAGAGCTATGAACAAAACCTCACCGTTTGCGCGTTTTATGGCCATTTTCATCCGCTATTGCCCACAATTTTGGGGTTCCAGGGTGATTTACATGACTCATAACACCCGATACATGTTTGAGAGTTATGACCGAAAACTTAGTGCTTTCACGTTTTATGGCCGTTTCACGAGCTATTGCCCATAGTTTTGGGGTTCAATTGTGATTTGTATGGCCAGTAAAATCGGATACATGTTTGAGAATTATGACCCAAAACTCGGTGTTTTCGTGTGTTATGGTCGTTTTCATGAGCTATTGCCCACGGTTTTGGGGTTCCAAGACGATTTGCATTGCCCCGTAAGATGTGATACATGCTTGAGAGCTATGACAAAAAAAAACTCGCCATTTTCATGTTTTATGGTCGTTTTCATGAGCTATTGCCCACAGTTTTGGGGTTCTGGGACGATTTGCATTGCCCCGTAAGATTTGATACATGCTTGAGAGCTAGGCAAAAAAACTTGCCATTTTCATGTTTTATGGCCGTTTTCATGTGCTATTGCCTATAGTTTTGGGGTTCGAGGGCAATATTTATGGCCTATAAGACACGATACATGTTTGAGAGTTATGACTAAAAACTCGTCGTTTTCGCGTTTTATAGCCGTTTTAATGAGCTATTAACCAAGGTTTTGGAGTTCCAGGTCGTTTTCATGGCCCATAAGACCTGATACATGTATGAGTGGCATGACCAAAAAATCATCGTTTTCGTGTTTTGTGGCCGTTTTCATGAGCTATTGCACACAGTTTTGGTGTTGAATTGGGATTTGCATGGCCAGTAAAATCGGTACATGTTTGTGAGTTATGACCAAAAACTCGGCGTTTTCAGGTTTTATGTCCGTTTTCATTAGTTATTGCCCATAGTTTTGGGGTTTCAGGGCGATTTACATGGCCTGTAAGACATGATACATGTTTGTGTGTTATGACCAAAAACTCGTCGTTTTCGCATTTTATTGCCATTTTCATCAGCTATTGCCCATACTTTTGGTGTTCTAGGTCGATTTTCACGACCCGTAAGATCTGATACATGTTTGAGAAATATGACCAAAACCTCATCGTTTTCGCGTTTTATGGCTGTTTTAATGAGCTATTGCTCTCATTTTTGGGGTTCAAGGCTGATTTACACGGCCCATAAGACCTGCTACATGTTTGAGAGATATGACTAAAACCTCATCGTATTCGTGTTTTATGGCCGTTTCATGAGCTATTTCCCATAGATTTGGGGTTCAATTCGGATATGCATGGCGAGTAAAACAGGATACATGTTTGAGAGGTATGACCAACAACTCGATGTTTTCGTGTTTTGTGGCCGTTTTGATGAGCTATTGCTTGCATTTTTGGGGTTCCAGGGCAATATGCATGGCCCGTAAGACATGATACATGTTTGAGAGTTATGACCAAAAACTCATTGTTATTGCGTTTTATAGTCGTTTTCATGAGGTATTGCCCACAGTTTAAGTGTTCTAGGTCTATTTGCACGGCCCATAAGGCCTGACACATGTTTTAGTGGAATGACCAAAAGCTCGTCGTTTTCGCGTTTTATGGACGTTTTCATGATCTATTGCCCAGAGTTTTGGGGTTCCCGGGAGATTTACATGACTCGTAACACCGAATACACGTTTCAGAGTTATGATCAAAAACTCGTTGTTTTAATTTTATATGGCCCTTTTACTGAGCTATTGCCCATAATTTTCCTGTTCTAGGTCAATTTGCATGGCCCATAAACCCCGATACATGTTAGAGTGTCATGACCAAAACCTCATCGTTTTTGCTTTTTATGGCTGTTTTCATGAGCTATTGCCCACAGTTTTGGGGTTCCAGGGCTTTTTTACATGGCCCATAAGACCGGTTACATGTTTGAGAGATATGATCAAAATGTAACATCCCAGCATTAGAGCTTAGAAATAAGCTGAACACAGATGTGTGCATTGCATTCATGCATAGAAAATCTGAATAATTTTCGCGCTTTTAAATAAAAACTTGTCAAAGTGATTGAAGCTTCTCTTAACTTGATGGAATTGAAGTAGATCATCAAGTTCACTGCGATAAGTTTCAATAGGACCTTTGCTAAAACCTTATTTTGGGTAAACATGATTTGATCTAAAGGTAGATCAAATGTAATAAAATTCAAACCTAATACATTACTTAATGATTTATATTTGATCCTTAGGTGATCATATCATAGTATTCATTATAATCACTCATGAATACGAAATTATAGATATAACACAAATAATAAGAATGTAACAACTATATCTTAATCTCATCGACTTATACCATGAGTATCATGGAAATACCTAACTTTAACTCTCTTGTGAGATTGAGTAGGAAAGAAACCAAAGTTAAGATCATTCACCATATATCTTTCTTTCCATATGAATCTTTATCATCTCTATTGAATCCTATCCTTATATTTGTTGTTCATCAATATTGAGAAATCACCTATTGATTCACCAATTCTTAACCTATCAATTCTTGACCTATCAACTCTTGTACTTATTATAGCATTCACTTAGGGCTTATAAAGAAAGAAGTAAGAGAGGTAAATAGTGATGCTAGTTTAAGATGTCGTCTATAGGATGGGAGTGATTGGAGGAAATCAAATCAATATGGTAACAAAGAAGATTACAAGAATGAAGTCTAAAGATAGTTACCAGGAGTAGTTGTAACACCCTCAGAATCGACCCTATGCAAGTTTTAGCGCTTCCCGCCAAACCCGCATAGAAACGATTCAAAGGTGCCCACCAGGCACTTTCGTGCGGGTGGAAAACGAAGTAATAACATTACACAACAGTCCTCGATGGGACCCACAGAACAGATATATACAACAGCGACTCAACGAGTCAAGAATACAGATATAATATACAAAGATCCAAATCACCTTGAAAATGATACAGTACCGACTACGGACAAGATGCAAATGGGGCTAAGAGCCCGAAGAATAACCAATGGCGTCCATAACCCTGCCAAAGGCCGGAAGGGTAACCTCGCTAACGGCCGATCTCAAAACCTGCTTAAACAAAAGGGGTGCCGACAAAGGGCAAAGGAAAAAGAGGAGCGTCAATACTGAGGCCAGTACACGGCGAGGCTAGAATTCGACGGTCCTCGCCTACATAGGTATGGTGGACTGAGCGGCAGCGCGGCATGCACTAAACAACCTATAGAGACTCGATATAACTGTCGGCTACCAGAGAGGGACAAGAAAGACCTATCCGAATCCAACCTGATACTACCACCAAACAAACCCATCCTGGTGTTTCCCCTCGAGACCAAACGAGGAAGTCAACCGAGGAAACTCACACAGTTGGCAGTTTTATTTATTCAGTTATCGTTGCAGCACTTACTAGTCAGGTGTAGATATTCATCCTGATAAAATAAGCAGTGGGCAGTTTTATTTAACCATTTCATTGTAGTTGCAACAATTACTAGTCAGATACCATTAACATGAGATAACCCCAAAACCTAGCAGTTGTTGGTACTTTTATTTAGCCATTCCGTTATAGTTGCAATACTTACTAGTCAGATACAATGGTCGCACGCGACAACCCAAACAAGCAATTGTTGGCAGTTTTATTTAGCCATTCCATTATAGTGAAGCTGATTACTAGTCATTATAAAGTCAAGTTTATAGCACTACTTTAGTTATAGTTGTCTATGATCGAGATACTGTGCTCCAAGTCGTCCATAACCGCGGACACGGCTTTCAGAAAGTTTTACCCTGCAGGGGTGCACAAATAGCAACACACACTCGATCAACCTCGGAAAACCAAATCAAACCAACGAGGCTTTCACGACAAAGCAATCACAGGATTCAGAATATTTCAGGGGCCACCCCATTGAGTAGACCAACGAAGTTAGCTGACTCGAGACGGACTCAAGGTTTGCGACAATGGTCAGTAAACGATCGGGAACCCAAACGGGCTTGTCGACATGAAAACACTCCACTTACCTAAACAGTACAGTGTGCTCCTCTCACAATCGTAAATAAAGCGGTAAAGCATGGCATAAGTACAAGATAGTAAATAAAACCTCAAACTAGTTTGTGGCCCCAAGAAATAAGAATGAATCAAGCTCTGGCTCAGGGGGTCCCATAATCCTCCCGGATGTGGATAGCGCGAATATTCAAGGAACAGGTATCAAGTACTCTGGGTCCTACGGGACACAAGTGGACGGGTAACAACCAAATAACATCTATTGCCCACCTGTGCCTCTGCTTACCTACTTCAATTTTAGTTGTTAAACAGTAATTAAAGTAAACGATAATTAAAGCCATGATCATATCCAACATAAAGCATATGGCAGTACTCCAACAACTGTAGTACTTGACGACACGCAACAGCACTTGAGCAAGCGACTACGACGCGCAAGTCCAACTATCTACCAAACAACAGGTAATAGGATGTGTCCAAGGCAATATAAGGCTGCAAGGGATATCACGGGTACGAAAACTAGCGCAACGCATCACAGATAGCAATGGATCAACAGGAGGGAATAAATACTATAAAAGTAAGATAGGTAGAAAGGGGGAGATGCTCGCCTGAAAACATTGCCGAAGGTTTATCCGAAGGTCGGGTCGACACTCGCATCAACTCAACGGCCTTATCCGCGAAGAAGCAAAACACTAGAATAAACACTGGATGCAATATTTAATACTACGGCAAAAGATCGGGCATGATGCATGTATGATGTATGCCATGGCAAAGATGCGATGCAATTAGGTCAATATTAAGTGGAACCGGGGTCCCGACAATTAATTTAACGGTTCAAGTTATTTATCTACCCCGCAAATTAAATGTTGTAATAACAGGGCAAGATAAGTTACCGGTTCGCTACACAAATTTAAATGAGGACAATATAAGACTAGATTTGCCCGCATATGGGCCCCATATTTAATTATATGGTGAATCGGCATAAGGCCCCCAAACAACACAAATATGCATGCATGAACAATTAATATGCAACAATTATATAGATGGCATTTATAAAAATAGGGGCTCGGATAAGGGTCACACATTAGGGTCGGGAGATCTCGGGGTTCAGGTTTGGTCTCAGGGTCCGGATCTGGGGTTCGGTCTCGGCGACTCGTTCTCGGATATCAGAGTAGATCTTGGCGTTCCGTGAAGGAGGACTTCTTCATGCCTTGCATATTATAGTTCATCACGAAGCTCTTATAGCTAGGTGGCAGAGACTGCAGAACACGATGGATGCCTAAGTCAATGGGAATCGTTATTCCCAAGGACACAAGCTTATCGGCGTAACCCGACATCTTGAGTACATGCTCACTAACGGAGCTGTTCTCTTCCATCATGCAGCTAAAGAACTTTTCTGAAGCATTGTAGCTCTCTACAGAGATGTGTGTAAAAATCATTTTCAACTCACCCATTGTATCAAAAGCATTGCCGTCAAACGCTTTCAAGTTTCGGCTCTAGCCCATACAATATGCCGCAATGAACTAAGTTGTGGTCCTCCCGAAGACAGATAGACATTCTTCTCCTCGTCAGGCATCGTGGGGTGGGCCTAACGGCGCTTCTAGCACATATTGCTTTTGTGCAGAGAGGAGAATCCTCAAATTCATGGCCCATTCAAGAAAGTTGCTACCGCTCGTTGCTAGTTTCTCTTTCTCCATGAACGCATTGAAAATAAAAAGCGGTGGTGCCATCTACAACAGAATTTGTAAAGTTTAGACTAAGTGTATGATAGATTGAGTTCAACTAATCTATATTACGAATGAACTCCCACTCAAAAGCGACATCCTCGTGTCCTTTTGGTGATTACATGAACCAAATCCACTACACCAAGTCCGATCATCACGTGAGTCGGTATAGCTTCAAAGGCGAGCATCAAATGGGCATCATATCAACTATATGACTCATGCTTAACCTTTCGGTCAGGTTCGAGGCCATGTCTGTACATGCTAGGCTCGCCAAGTTAGAACCTTAGTATTTTTATGTGTAAGCATCTTACACCAAGTATGGTCGAGGATCCAAGTACACCCGATCATCACGTGATGTCTTGGAGCGACGAAAACATAATCGGTGCATACTAAAGGGAGAACACATTCTTATCTTGATATTTAAAATGAGGGATCATCTTATTATGCTTAACAAAGCGCTAAACAAGCAATATAAGATGCAATCAAACATCATATGTTTAATAGTGAAATTATATGGTTCCCAGATGATCTCTATCATGTGCATCGTGGTATGATCACTATCATACCTATATGTGTAAATCCACAATCTATGGGTTTTACACGCTATGTGTGTTGTAAGAGTATCATCTCATACTTCTACTTACAACACTACCATATCATAACACTAGCCCAGCAACAATCTAAACTAGACGCTTCTAATTTATCCATTGCAAGTTTTACGTGGCTGAGGGCTTTCGAGATAGAACCGTTCTTACCTACGAACATGAACCACAACGAGGATAATCAAATTGTTGACAACTCGCTTGCAAAATAGATATTGACTATAGTAGGAGAGACAGACACCCGCTAGCCACTTATGCAAACTAGTTGCATGTCAAGCGTGGAACAGGTCTCATGTGCGAGGACATGTAAAGTTTGTCCGGGCCGCTTCATCCCACTATGCCACCAATATCCAAAATCACAAGAAAGGAGCAACAACATGATCATCATCGCCCACATACTCATATGTGTACTACTTCTGTAAAGTATCTCCGCTTAGATCCGGCTCGATACCATCAAGGGTTCGCACATAGAAAACAAAAATTTTCCTACGATGTGAACTATATACCAAGATCTATTTATACTAGATACAAACAACGGCGGATGTATATCCAAGAGAACATACCCTTGAAGACCGACAAAGCTTAACGAGTCCAAACTCGTGGTTGATGTAGACGATCTCTTGCCGATCTCAAGATCGAGAGGAAGTCCTAGCGCCGCAAATCAGCCGCATCCGTGCTCGCACACACGCTCGAGGCACCGAGCAACCTCCGCCTCCTCGCTCCAGCGATGCAGCGAAGCACAACTCTTTCTTGCAAAAGCCACCGGGAACATGTATCTCGCTAGTCCGAGACCATGGGGGATAAATTCTAGAGGGGGGGAGAGGTCCTTCACGAGGAGGTGTGAGTGAGAAGTGAGAGGAGGGGCTCCTTTTATAGGAGGAGGGGGAACCCCAAGGGGTGGCGGCGCATGGGGCTGCCCCTTGCCCTCCCCTCATCATGTGGGTGGACATTCCACTCACAAAATGACCCTTCAAAAGTCCACTCAAAATCCCACTCAAAAATCCCATTAAATTTCCACCAAATTTAATGCAAACTCTCATTAAATAAAACTCTTTATTTTATTCAGAATTTTGTCAATTACTTTAATGACAAACATTCACAAATAACCCTTGCTAGAATTCTATTTCACATGCATAACCACTTTATGCAATTTCACCAAAACCTGTTTGGTATCTAGTGAAATAAATTCCTCGCTTGTTTATTCTTTTCGCATGAAACTTTTGCTCCAATTGGATGTCGGTGTCTCTTAAGTGTGTCACCCTACGGTTCGTGAATAATGCGGACATGATCGAGACCCTCTCGATCAATAATCAAGCGGGATCTGGAGACCCATACTGACTCCCACACATTCAACGATGACTTTCTTGTGATCGTCGGAACCTTTTACGCTAGTATCTTAATCCCTTTGTCTCACGATATATTACATGTCCGAGATTCGATCATCGGTATCTCCATACCTAGTTTGATCTCGTATCGACATGCACTCTTTTCTCCTCGTGATATAACATTCTAGTGATCAAATCACTTGCTTGCAAGCTAATCAATGTGATATCACCGAGAGGGCCCAGAGTATATCTATCCGTCATCGGGATGAACAAATTCCACTCTTGATCCATGAGCCTCAACATAACACTTTATTAGTTCTGAACCCATCTTTATAATCACCATGTTACGGTGTGACGTTTGATGTTATCAAGAAACTCTTCCGGTGTTAGTGATTGACATGATCTCATGGTCTAAGGATTAGGATCACTTCGTAAGTTGTTATAGCAATATAAACTCAATGACTTTGATCGTAATGCTATACTTCGGATGAATGTTCATCACATCATTACACTAATGTTGTGATCCCGTTATTAACAACATCCAATGTCCATGATCAGGAAACCTTGATCATCTTGTTAATCAACGAGCTAGTTTATGAGAGAGGCTTAACTAGGAACTTTCTGTTTGTTTATTAAACACACATGTATTAACGTTTCCGTATTAATACAATTATAGCATGCAAAATAAACATCTATCATATACTTGGAATACACATAATAAACAATTTATTATTGCCTCTGAGGGCATATTCCCTTCACGACGGAGCTCCGAGGGTGGCCAACGCGGCGGGGGAGGCGGCTCGGGGCCCGCTGGCGGCGGCCGGAGGCCAGGCGGGCGAGGCCGGCCGGAGAGAGGTTCGCGGGGAGGCGCCGGCAGCGACGAGGTGGAGGAGGAAGGCCAATGGGAGAGAAGGGCTGGCGGGGCATGGGGCCGTGAGGCGGCCAAGGTAGAGAGAGAAGGAGAGAGCGGGGCGCGTGCGTGGTCGGGGAGGGAGGTAGGAGAAGGAGGGGGAGGGGAAGAGAGGCAGGTGGGGGGCGACCAGGGGAGTGGGGCCATGCGGGGCGGGACGAGGCGGTCGGTGAGGGAGAGAGAGAGGGGGTAGGTGGGCGGTGTGTGAGTGAGGAAGGGAGAGAGGCAGCGGCCGGGTCCAGGGGGTGGGTTCGGTGGGACCCGCGGGGCAGGGAGGTGGTTTGCTGTGGGTGGATTGGTGAGGTGGCAGGTGGGTAGGGAATTGGGGGTCCAGGGGGTGAGGTGGACTGGGGCGGTGAGGTGGAGGGCTGGGAGTGGCTGGGTAGGCTAGGATTGGGTGGGAATAGGTTTAGGTAGGAATAGGAATTAGACAGGCTGTTTGTACTGGGGGTGGCCAACTGGGTCAGATCGGCCCGGTTCGGCTGCCCCCTAAAAATATTTAAACAATTTATTTATTCCAAACGGGGCTTTTGCAAATCGTTGGCAGACAAAACAAAATAATCCGGAGACCCGGGTTTTGTGTTTGAACAAAGACGGGGCGTTTAGAAAACAAAAATAGGTTTTCCCCAAAATAGTTTTATGCAAGCAAATGCAAGATGACATGACGATGCTCAAATGCAATGTGGCATGATGACATGAGCATGCGGTCATGATGATGCAATGCACAAAATCAACGCGATTTTCTAGTAGTGGTTTTGCGGGATGCCACAGTAGTCCTATTGGATCAAGTAGGTATAGTCAATGAATTATATCTCTTAATCCAATAGAGCTAAACAAAAGATAATTATAATACAACTGTGATGTTGTATGGATGGAAGCCTTGTATAGCCAACTGGAAACCTGAACCATAAAGGATCACAGGATTATAATGATCATGCCTTACTGATCAATAATTGAATGCTTATACCATGTATAAGTGACATTGGTGGATAAAACATGATTGAACCATAGTATAGATATATTATCCTAGATTAGTCATTACAAGTCACATTAATATAATGTGAGGTTGGAATGTTAGATATTGGAGTCAAGTAGAGACAAGCTAGTATGATTAAAATAATGTTAGAGCAACATTGGATTAAAGAAGTAGTATTTTCCTCTTTGGAAATACTAAGCACTTGAGGTGAAGTAGGATTTGATGTATACATGTATTGAAGTGATATTAGTGAAGGATGATTAAGGAAGAGTATGATTGGAGTTAGAAGTAACCACTTGTTGGATTGGGGATTATCAACAGCAGAGTAGTGGATATAACCAAGTATGGATATGAAAAGATTATGAAAAGCTTTAGTGTCAAGCTCATTGGACTTACAAATGAATTTAGAAGAATAAAAGGTGGATAAGAAAATTCTGTAAAGCAAATCTTATCATGTTAGCACATGATGATGGACATAGAGAAGTAATATATCTAGGAAAGGAATTCCTTAATTAGAAGTCTAGAATTATGAAATATGGAAGATAGGAATCCTTGGTAAACCCTAAACCCTAAATGTATAATCAAGCTTAACATCCATCTCATTTGATGGATAAAATCCTTCTGTAGGAATATGTTCTTATAACAAATCAATTAAGCACATATTTTCTCAATTCCATTTATTATAACCACATGTGCTTAGGAGCTATATTTATCAATTCTTTCTCATAAGTCATTCTAAAGAATCACCCCACTGTTTGTAAAAGGGTAACATCATTCTGATCACAAATATAAGGACAATGTGTTTAGCCATTAATCTTTATTCATATCAATAAAATAATACAAATGTATCAAGAACCCTAAAACCCTAGGATAAGTAATTATAATTTCAATTACTATTAGTACTTAGAATTTATGTATCAAATAATTATGAAGGATCACTATATATATAAAAGTTTCTTTAATATTATAAATCAATAAGAATTAAAACTCATGGATTAATATAAATACATTCTTTAATATGTTTATGAATTTTAGCTTAACTAAATTCATATCAAAAGCCTTACATATATTAATAAGAAAAACATATATAAAGAAAATAAAAAAAAAATCATTATACAATAAAAATTCACAAAATGACTTTGAGTACATTTTAGTATTTGCTGAAATTATCTAACAGATAAAATACTATAGAAAATTTCAAACAAATAAGTAAAATAAAAATCTTAAAACAAATGTGAAGATACAAAACAGAATATAGAAAAATAAATAGAACAAGGAAAAAACAAAGGAATTTCTTTCTGGCCCATGGCCCATCTTCATCTTTCTTATCCATCGCCCACGAGCAGCCACAACAACCCAACCGAAGCCCAGTAGCAGCCCAATAACCAGCCCGACATAGTTTTCTCTCTGGCTGACGAGTGGGCCAGCAAGGGACTGCGGGTTGAACCCTGAAGCGTCGCAGGGGGTTATCCGCAAAAAGACCTTCGTCGTCTTCCTCGTCTACTAGAAGCTGCTCGGTGGAGGTAGCCGATGCCGTCCGCCGCCACCGTGCACTGCGATGATCGCCGCCGACACTCGGGGTGGAGATAAGATTGCCACCCTGACTCTCCCGCTCGTCCTCATCTCCATTTCGCCTCTGAAACCCCCCCTCTCTCTCTCTCTCTCGAGTTCCTCTCTGACTGAAAACCTAACTCTTCGGAGCTGCACATCACCGTCGTTCCCGAGCTCCCCTGGCCTTCCTGAGAGCACCGTTAGCCTCGACTTGTTGTCCTCGTTCTCCCAAGCCAAGCCATGAAGGCCGAATATTCCCCTATCGTCTCATCGACACATCACTGCCGCCCGTCACCGACGTTCGTCGTCGATTTCGACCTCGCCTCGCCCTATCAACCGCACCGTCGTGTTGTCGGTGAGTCACTGAATCTCCTCTCATGCTTAAAAGCTCTGCTTGCTTCCTGTATCGAGTCACCGACGAGCGCCGCCGTGCATAGCCGCCAGTTGCCGTCGTGTCCTGCCTTCCGGTGACCATTTTAGAGCTGAGCCGCTACCAATAGACTCGTCGTGGGGACACTCTTTCTAACACCACCCTCCTTGCTAGCCCATGCGCTCTCAGTCGATGGGAAGATCATCGATCTGAGAGGATCATCCTCTATGACGTCATCACTGTGTCATGCACACGCCACCTCAGCCCAGTCAGCACATTTGACTTGGTCTGTGCCCACGTGGCATCCAACGTGGTACTAACCCCACTGGTCAGTGACCTTGGGTAGGTCTTGCCTCGGTAAGAAATGTATTAGCTGTTTAGTAAAAAATTGATAAACACAATATGAATTCAAATATTAATATTATAGAAATAAAATAAAAGAATTAAATCTTGTTTAATTAATAACTTTTGTTTTATAATTTGGAAAAATATGTTTAATATATGAAAATTTTCAGAAAAATAAAATCTACAACTTAAAACTATTCTCAAATATTATTATGGTGAGTATGTAAATAAATATAATTTAATAAAGTTATTATAATTAATAAAACTTTGATAATTCATATTTTAATAATGGTAAATGTTAAAAAAAATATAAATAAAATACCATAAATCTTTGAAAAATAAGATATATAATTTAAAATTATAACCATGCATTATCATTTCACCTAATTAAATATTCATTATTTATTAAGTATTTATAAAATAAAAAATCTTATAAAAATAATATCTTATTATTTATAAATCATAAAAAATAAATGAAATATACCAAAATGATCACAAAAATAATTCCTACATGTTAAAAATGTGATATTCCACTTTTGAGGTAAATAAAAAGTTAAACACTTTAATAACTTGAATTTGAACCTATTACTTTAGTTAATAATTCATATAATGTCAAATAAAATTTGTTAATATTTATTAAATTAATAAATTGAGTCTAATAAAAAGTATTAGTCTTAAATATTGTTAGTGTGAAGTCAAAATGATTTAGCACACTTTAAATACAATTTTATTAAATTATATCTCAACCATTAATATAGATTATTTTATAAAAGAACCCTTATCCATTATAAAATCTCCAAAAAACCTACTCCAATACTTCAACTACAAGTTATAAACAAACCAAAACACTATATTGAATCCATAAGTAGTTAAGTAATATTATTTATTTGTTTACAAACTATAACCACTCATCCATAAAAAGGAAAATGATTCTATTCCACTAAACAATTAGGAAACCACTATTCAAATAGAAGTATTACCATTCTTAAAGTATCCTTAGGAAAACATTATAAAGTACACCTGGTACAAATAACATAAGCAATATTCCTTAAGTCCATCTATGTCTCTAAAGTTAACTTTAGTCTATAATACTTTAAATACTATTCTAAAAAGACTTTATTATGTGTTTTATAGTTAACCTTGGTCTATTATAATTAATTTATAAAGCATCTTAATCCCAAACTAACCAAGTTCAAAACCAAGATAGATAAGTCTCAAATACTATTAATATCACTATTCAAATAAAGAAATTCCTTCTTACTTAAAGACTATAACTTAAAAGAAACCCTAATAAGGTTAACTTAAAATTTAAATACTTCTCTTTAGCTAAGTAAGATTTTCTTCAAAAGTTATTCTTTTAAGAAACATTATAAAGCCAGACATAAGCATTTTTATGAAAGCTCTAAATAATAAACAAACCTTATATACATAGTATATAGATATATTTCCACTTGAGTATTCCATTACTGTGTGTGCTTTACTATACTTACATATTGTTTCACACACACTCACTAGCCTTAATAAGAAGCACATGTGTGAAACTTAATCTAAAAGGGCAACACATTCCAAGGAAACCCTTTCTAGTATCCAAACCCTAGAACAACGTTATCCTCGGGATTTGCGTTTATCAACTTGCATTACATTGCTTATGCATAAAAGCATCTTGTTTCTTTAAAAATTGGTCCTTACCGGACCAATGATGCTGATTTCAGATATTGGATCTTTTATATTGTCTTGAAGACCATGAGTGCATAATCTTGCAATCACAAAAGGCAAGTTCACACTTGCTCATGTCCTTTGATTATTTTCTATAAAGTATTTTGCAAATCCAGTGTTGTCATCACCTGCATTTGAAGAAATACAGAAAACACTATTTTCATAATAATGTGATTATAGGTTATTTACCATGAGGTAATAACCTACTATAAGAGTTCCGGTGGTAAAGGAACATATTACCTAGGACTTAACAACCAATGTCGCCAGTGATTCTTGCGCCGTATATCACGCGTTGACCATGAGATTTGGAATGGGACGGAGAAGTCAGCTGTATCTTTTCCTTCTCGCATGGAGCCGGATGTGCAGGTCGTGGATGTTATCACTCGTGGCATGCATACTATATGGTAATTCGTAGAGGATATGCAACATATGGGTGGGATCCCTCAACGTCCCACGATAGTTCCAGCATCTGAACGGTCTGTACTGCCAATTGTCGTAATTCAATAGGTGGGCTGGCGTACACCAAGGAGACATGTGGGGTCGCAGAGAAGGCAGTGATTGGCTTGGATCTTAGTCTGGGCCTCACACCAAGGAAGTGTGAACGAACCTGCAATTCGGATGTGCAAAAAAGCTAAGATCTCTCATGGGTAAAGTGTCGCACCTCTGCAGAGTGTAAAAACTGTAACTTGTTACTCCCTGTTCCGGGAAGGAGCTGCGAACACGGTGGGAAAGGAACTCCATTAAAGTTCTCGTAAACCCGTCAAGGCTGACGGACATAGCTTTTCAAAATAAAAGCAACCTTTGAAGAAATGTTTACAAAAACTTGCATTGCCTACGACCTACGGTCTGTGGCTGTAGCTATAATGCATCAAGCAATCCTTTTCTAGTGAACTTGCTGAGTACGCTCGTACTCAAAGTATCTTCTTAACCCTTGCTAGATTCTGAAGCCTTTAAGACGGCGTCTACTTCAAATTATGCTCCAAGAATCATGATCAAAAGCTAAAGCTCTTCAATGAAGTCAAGGAAGTCAACATATATATCCACTCAAGTGAAGACGAAGTTGCGGAATAGATAAGAATAGAATTTCTATCCATAGAACCTACTTCTGTAGAGTATTGCAATAGTAGCAATACCAGACCATTAGTTAAAATACTAGTCTTATTAGTATGATAGTTTTTGAGTTGTTTATCTCTGATCTTCTTTGTAAGAAGTTTCTTTCTCTCTCTTTAACCTAGAGTGTTCTCTGGATCTTGTGTAAAGAGTTGAGTTGTAACCTATAGTCATGTCTTGAACCTGCTGTGTTTCTGTTGTAACACTCCGAGGGATGTAATATTAGTGAACGGTGTTTCATTGGTGTTATGTTAACGACTGTAGTGTACTACATCATGTAGTGGTATGCTGGGTCACCGCAGTTGGTATCAGAGCATATGCTTTGACCTTAGGATAAAAACCCTTTTAGGAAGATCTGTAGGTTGGATAGTGACTATAAGAACCATTTTATCTAAACCAAATGTTCTTATGACTTGTGATGAGTATCCTTTTGAGGATAACCTTGTCACGCATAAGTCAGATGTTTAAGTCATTTTTAGGAATTAATTATTTTATCTTTTCTCAAGTGTAGTGCTCTTTAGTGTCTTACGAGGGAGACATAAACTCACCAAGATGCTTTATGAAAGCTAATTGGTCACAGTATATTAGGATCAAGTTTAAGACATCAATTGAAGCCGTTCTAATAGTATAGCTTAACCCTAGAATTTAAGTAAGAACAGTAAAATCTTAGTATCAGTTGATAACCGAAGGCAACATGATGAATATCATTAGGATAAATGTTGATGTAATGAGTAGTAATCATGTGGGATTAACTTGAGAATTTCACGTGATGAAGTGAAATTATGATAAAACTGAATGATAGAGTCATGAGAAATTAAGTCATCATGGCTAGATTAACTCTTAAATCATAATGTACAGGTAAAACATAATAAGACCATGGTGAGATTAGCTCCGAAACCATGATGAGAGTATAAATATGATGAGTAATTAGTAAATTATCTTTAGATAGAGTAAGAAGATAACTTGGCAGAATCATGATTGAAGTCAAAGGTGTCATAAAATAGTGATAACCTTCAATCCTAGGGGTTCAAAAGAATCTTATTAGTTATTTAGAGAAATCATGTGAGGATAGTTTATTAATAAAGGAAGGATGGTTATAGCTAGTCATTCCAAAGGTGAGACAAAAGTTTAGTCAAAACCAAATTTGAGACCACTTTGCTCCTATTGCAATTGAGCAATTTAGGTAAATTAAGAAACAAAGAATAGTTTGACCTTATGTGCTAAGTATCATGATGTAAACCATTACGAGGAGGTGTCATATACTACACAATTAAGCCGGAATTCTAGAGATATTATACTCAACTACTATATTCTGGGCTTAGAATATTGTGTGTTATATGTACCACATTTGGATTTATTTGTTTTTCTTGGATCTTCTTGATTGACTAGATCTGTACATGAAGTTTGACTTGGTGTGCAAATGCATGTTGCAACATCCAGTTACTACTTGATGTTATAGACCTAGATAGGAATGGGAATTCGTGTAAGAGAGTGACGAGTTCCGAAGACCAATATGAAGACTTACATGAAGGGTAAAGCCAAATATAAGTAGTATCAACGCAATTTGAAGGATGGATCAAGCTCAGATCATTCCTAATGAGCAATAAGAAGGAAGATTAGTGTAGAAGATGTATGGAGCAACAAGAAGTAATGAACTTAAAGTTCATTTAAAGTAGGTAAGTTGCTAAGAAGTTAATAAAGTAAGTTGTACCAAGTTCATGGTAGTATCATGAATAAGTACAAAGAAGAAGTTTTGGAATCCAAAATGGTATTCAAGCTCTGACAATTCAGAGAGAATGCTAGAAGTATGTCAGAAACCGTAGGGTAATAATTAGAACCTAGAATTATCGGCGGCTGGTATTTGATCCATGGTGGTAATTAATCCACAGTTGGTATCTTGTCCGCAGCTGGTAATTGGTGGACATAGTTAACCAGATCATCTTAATGGTTGCATAAAGAGCATAAAACTTATCCTAAACTAAGTAAGGCCTAAAGGAGTATAAAATATTAAGCGACATATTTATAAAACGCTTCGCGAAGTTAGGTGCATCAAAGCGAAAATGTCCGAATAGTAAGTAAGACAAATAATGCTGAAAGATTCACTTCTGAGATCCACAATTGTGTGGATACACAGTACAATCTTTCATCATACCCTAACTAGGCAGAGTAAAAGCTGGATAGGGACCAATATTCTATTTAAAAAATCAAGAAATACTTTACAAGGCAGTTTAGAGACCATTAGTAAAACCTAAGGGGGAGAGTAAACAATTTGTGGAAGTATTGCTATCTGACTTTCCAAGTAAAGGTTGGAGAGGAAATACTAACCTATGCCAACATTAAGCCTTATTTTCATAAGGTTAAAAGAAATTCATAATTATAGAAGTACTTAAGATAGTAACAAAAGATTGTCTAAAAGCCTGATAAGGTAAAAGCTTGAAGTAATAAAATGGAATAGTCTTAATAGACTAATTCTAAAAGAAACAACTCTTAAGTGATCCTTAAGAGGTAATAGAGCACATCCATTTGGGCATTTGTAGAGAACAAGAAATTCCAATGGGTATGGACTAAATGTGTTCAAATCCAATCTTTGGAAGGACTACCAATACAACTCATACAATGATAAATCAAAGATTAGTCTTCTGACTATAAATATTGGCTAACAGAAATTTAAAACCGTTTTAGTGAGACTTCATAGACTTTGCATAATATATTAAGGAAGCTCGACGATCAAGTAAAGGAGTAGGAATAGAATACCTACTTAGGAAAATGAACTAAAGAAAAGATCACAAATTAAGGAGCTTATAATAAAGACATATCCCTACAGTAGAATAGTAGGAGAACTTTGGAGTATTGGAGACACCCAATTAAAAATTGCCAAGTATAATGAGGATTCAAGGAAAAGATCTGGATATGGGATATTACAATGATTCCCATTGAGGTTAACATGGAGTTGAGACATATCATAATCATTGCAAGATAATTCCTTACTCCGAAACATGATAGTGCGAACTTCGAGGACGAAGTTTATTTTAAGGGAGAGGGTCTGTAACATCCCATCATTAGAGCTTAGAAATAAGTTGAACACAGATGTGTGCATTGCATTCATGCATAGAAAATCTGAATAATTTTCGCGCTTTTAAATAAAAACTTGTCAAAGTGATTGAAGCTTCTCTTAACTTGATGGAATTGAAGTAGATCATCCAGTTGACTGTGATAAGTTTCAATAGGACCTTTGCTAAAACCTTATTTTGGGTAAACATGATTTGATCTAAGGGTAGATCAAATGTAATAAAATTCAAACCTAATACATTACTGAATGATTTATATTTGATCATTAGGTGATCATATCATAGTATTCATTATAATCACTCATGAATACGAAATTATAAATATAACACAAATAATAAGAATGTAACAACTATATCTTAATCTCATCGACTTATACCATGAGTATCATGGAAATACCTAACTTTAACTCTCTAGTGAGACTGAGTAGGAAAGAAACCAAAGTTAAGATCATTCACCATATATCTTTCTTTCCATATCAATCTTTATCATCTCTATTGAATCCTATCCTTATATTTGTTGTTCATCAATATTGAGAAATCAACTATTGATTCACCAATTCTTAACCTATCAATTCTTGACCTATCAACTCTTGTACTTATTATAGCATTCACTTAGGGCTTATAAAGAAAGAAGTAAGAAAGGTAAATAGTGATACTAGTTTAAGATGTCATCTATAGGATGGGAGTGATTGGAGGAAATCAAATCAATATGGTAACAAAGAAGATTACAAGAATGAAGTCTAAAGATAGTTAGCAGGAGTAGTCCTATTGGATCAAGTAGGTATAGTCACTGAATTATATCTCTTAATCCAATAGAGCTAAACAAAAGATAATTATAATACAACTATGATGTTGTATGGATGGAAGCCTTGTATAGCCAACTGGAAACATGAACCATAAAGGATCACAGGATTATAATGATCATGCCTTACTCATGAATAATTGAATGCTTACACCATGTATAAGTGACATTGGTGGATAAAACATGATTGAACCATAGTATAGATATATTATCCTAGATTAGTCATTACAAGTCACATTAATATAATGTGAGGTTGGAATGTTAGATATTGGAGTCAAGTAGAGACAAGATAGTATGATTAAAATGATGTTGGAGCAACATTGGATTAAATAAGTAGTATTTTCCTCTTTGGAAATACTAAGCACTTGAGGTGAAGTAGGATTTGATGTATACATCTATTGAAGTGATATTAGTGAAGGATGATTAATGAAGAGTATGATTGGAGTTAGAAGTAACCACTTGTTGGATTGGGGATTATCAACAGCAGAGTAGTGGATATAACCAAGTATGGATATGAAAAGATTATGAAAATCTTTAGTGTCAAGCTCATTGGACTTACAAATGAATTTAGAAGAATAAAAGGTGGATAAGAAAATTCTGTAAAGCAAAGCTCATCATGTTAGCACATGATGATGGACATAGAGAAGTAATATATCTAGGAAAGGAATTCCTTAATTAGAAGTCTAGAATTATGAAATATGGAAGATAGGAATCCTTGGTAAACCCTAAACCCTAAATGTATAATCAAGCTTAACATCCATCTCATTTGATGGATTAATCCATTTGTAGGAATATTTTCTTATAAGAAATCAATTAAGCACATATTTTCTCAATTCCATTTATTATAACCATATGTGCCTAGGAGCTATATTTATCAATTCTTTCTCATAAGTCATTATAAAGAATCACCCCACTGTTTGTAAAAGGGTAACATCATTCTGATCACAAATATAAGGACACTGTTTAGCCATTAATCTTTATTCATATCAATAAAATAATACAAATGTATCAAGAAACCTAAAACCCTAGGGTAAGTAATTATAATTTCAAACACTATTAGTACTTAGAATTTATGTATCAAATAATTATGAAGGATCACTATATATATAAAAGTTTCTTTAATATTATAAATCAATAAGAAATAAAACTCATGGATTAATATTAATACATTCTTTAATAAGTTTATGAATTTTAGCTTAACTAAATTCATATCAAAAGCCTTACATATATTAATAAGAAAAATATATATATCAAGAAAATAAAGAAATAATCATTATACAATAAAAATTCACAAAATGACTTTGAATACATTTTAGGATTTGCTGCAATTATCTAATAGATAAAATTCTATAGAAAATTTCAAACAAATAAGTAAAACACAAATATTAAAACAAATGTGAAGATACAAAACATAATATAGAAAAAGAAATAGAACAAGGAAAAAACAAAGGAATTTCTTTCTGGCCCGTGGTCCATCTTCATCTTTCTTACCCATCGCCCACGAGCAGCCACAACAACCCAGCCGAAGCCCAGTAGCAGCCCAACAACCAGCCCGACATAGTTTTCTCTCTGGCTGACGAGTGGGCCAGCAAGGTACTGCGGGTTGAACGCTGAAGTGTCGTAGGGGGTTATCCGCAAAAAGAGCTTCGTCTCTTCCTCGTCTACTGGAAGCGGCTCGGTGGAGGTAGCCGATGCCGTCCGTCGCCGCCGTGCGCTATGATGATCGCCGCCGACACTCGGGGTGGAGATAAGATTACCACCGTGACTCTCCTGCTCGTCCTCATCTCCATTTTCCCCTTTAAAACTCTCTCTCTCTCTCTCTCGAGGTCCTCTCTGACTGAAACCCTAACTCACCGGATCTGCACATCGTCGTCGTTCCCAAGCTCCCCTGGCCTTCCTAAGAGATCCGTTAGCCTCGGCTTGTTGTCCTCGTTCTCCCAAGCCAAACCATGAAGGACGAAGATTCCCCTATCGGCGCAATCGACACATCACTGCCGCCGCCCGTCACCGAGGTTCGTCATCGATTTCGACCTCGCCTCGCCCTATCAACCGCACCATCGTGTTCTGGGTGAGTCACTGAATCTCCTTGTATGCTTAAAAGCTTTGCTTGCTTCGTGTATCGAGTCACCGACGAACGCCGCCGTGCATAGCCGCCAGTTGCCGTCGTGTCCTGCCTTCCGGTGACCATTTTAGAGCTGCGCTGCCACCAATGGACTCGTCGTGGATCACTCTTTAGAACACCACCCTCCTTGCTAGCCCATGAACTCTCAATCGATGGGAAGATCATCGATCTGAGAGGATCATCCTCTATGACATCATCACTGTGTCATGCACACGCCACCTCAGCCCAATTAGCATATTTGACTTGGTTTATGCCCATGTGGCATTCAACATGGTACTGACCCCACTGGTCAATGACCTTGGGTAGGTCTTGCCTCGGTAAGAAAAGTATTAGCTGTTTAGTAAAAAATTGATAAACATAATATGAATTCAAATATTAATATTATAGAAATAAAATAAAAGAACTAAATCTTGTCCAATTAATAACTTTTGTTTTATAATTCGGAAAAATATGTTTAATATATGAAATTTTTTAGAAAAATAAAATCTACAACTTAAAACTATTCTCAAATATTATTATGGTGATTATGTAAATAAATATAATTTAATAAAGGTATTATAATTAATAAAACTTTGATAATTCATATTTTAATAATGGTAAATGTTAAAAAATATAAATAAAATACCATAAATCTTAGAAAAATAAGAACTATAATTTAAAATTATAACCATGCATTATCATTTCACCTAATTAAATATTCATTATTTATTAAATATTTATATAGTAATAAATCTTATAAAAATCATATCTTATTATTTGTAAATCATAAAAAATAAATGAAATATTCCAAAATGATCACAAAAATAATTCCTACATGTTAAAAATGTGATATTCCACTTTTGAGGTAAATAAAAAGTTAAACACTTTAATAACTTGAATTTAAACCTATTTATTTAGTTATGAATTCATATAATGTCAAATAAAATTTGTTAATATTTCTTAAATTAATAAATTGAGTCTAATGAAAAGTATTAGTCTCAAATATTGTTAGTGTGAAGTCAAAATGATTTAGCACACTTTAAATACAATTTTATTAAACTATCTCTCAACCTTTAATATAGATTATTTTATAAAAGAACCCTTATCCATTATAAAATCTCCAAAAATAATTTTGTAGTAAAACCTACTCCAATACTTCAACTACAAGTTATAAACAAACCAAAACACTATATTGAATCCATAAGTAGTTAATTAATATTATTTCTTTGTTTACAAACTATAACCACTCATCCATAAAAAGGAAAATGTTTCTATTCCACTAAACAATTAGGAAACCACTATTCAAATAGAAGTATTACCATTCTTAAAGTATCCTTAGGGAAAATTATAAAGTACACCTCGTACAAATAACATAAGCAATATGCCTTAAGTCCATCTATGTCTCTAAAGTTAACTTTAGTCTATAATACTTTAAATACTATTCTAAAAAGACTTTATTATGTGTTTTATATTTAACCTTGGTCTATAAAGCATCTTAATCCCAAAGTAACCAAGTTCAAAACCAAGATAGATAAGTCTCAAATACTATTAATATCACTATTCAAATAAAGCAATTCTTTCTTACTTAAAGACTATAACTTAAAAGAAACCCTAATAAGGTTAACTTAAAATTTAAATACTTCTCTTTAGCTAAGTAAGATTTTCTTCAAAAGTTATTCTTTTAAGAAACATTATAAAGCAAGACATAAGCATTTTTATGAAAGCTCTAAATAATAGACAAACCTTATATACATAGTCTACAGATATATTTTCCACTTGAGTATTCCATTACTGTGTGTGCTTTAATATACTTACATATTGTTTCACACACACTCACAAGCCTTAATATGAAGCACATGTGTGAAACTTAATCTAAAAGGGAAACACATTCCAAGGAAACCCTTTCCAGTATCCAAACCCTAGAACAACGTTATCCTCGGGATTCGTGTTTATCAACTTTCATTACATTGCTTATGCATAAAAGCATCTTGCTTCTTTAAACATTAGTCCTTACCGGACCAATGATGCTGATTTCAGATATTGGATCATTTATATTGTCTTGAAGACCGTGAGTGCATAATCTTGCAATCACAAAAGGCAAGTTCACACTTTCTCATGTCCTTTGATTATTTTCTGTAAAGTATTTTGCAAATCCAGTGTTGTCATCACCTGCATTTGAAAAAGGACAGAAAACGATTATAGGTTATTTACCATGAGGTAATAACGTACTATAAGAGTTCCGGTGGTAAAGGAACATATTACCTAGGACTTAACAACCAATGTCGCCAGTGATTCTTGCGCCGTATATCACGCATTGACCATGAGATTTGGAATGGGATGGAGAAGTCAGCTGTATCTTTTCCCTCTCGCATGGAGCCGGATGTGCGGGTCGAGGCTGTTAGCACCCGTAGCGTGCATATTATATGGTAATTCTTAGAGGATATGCAGCATATGGGTGGGATCCCTTAACGTCCCACGATAGTTCTGGCATCTTAACGGTCTGTACTGCCAATTGCCGTAATTCAATTGGTGGGCTAGCGTACACCAAGGAGACATGCGGGGTCGCGGAGAAGGCAGTGATTGGCTTGGATCTTAGTGTGGGCCTCACACCAAGGATGTGTGAACGAACCTGCAATTCGGATGTGCAACAAAGCTAAGATCTCTCATGGGTGAAGTGACGCACCTCTGCAGAGTGTAAAAATTGTAACTTGTTACTCCCTGTTCTGGGAAGGAGCTGCGAACGCGGAGGGAAAGGAACCCCATGAAAGTTCTGATAAACCCGTGAAGGCTGACAGACATAGCTTTTCAGAATAAAAGCCACCTTTGAAGAAATGTTTACAAAAACTTGCATTGCCTACGACCTACGGTCTGTGGCTGTAGCTATAGTGCATCAAAGACTCCTTTTCTAGTGAACTTGCTGAGTACGCTCGTACTCAAAGTATCTTCTTAACCCTTGCTAGATTCTGAAGCCTTTAAGACGACGTCTACATCAAATTATGCTCCAAGAATCATCATCAAAAGCTAAAGCTCTTCAATGAAGTCAAGGAAGTCTACATATATATCCACTCAATTGAAGACGAAGTTGCGGAATAGATAAGAATAGAAATTCTAGCCATAGAACCTACTTCTGTAGAGTATTGCAATAGTAGCAATACCAGACCATTAGTTAAAATACTAGTCGATAGTTTTTGAGTTATTTATCTCTGATCTTCTTTGTAAGAAGTTTCTTTCTCTCTCTTTAACCTAGAGTGTTGTCTGGATCTTGTGTAAAGAGTTGAGTTGTAACCTATAGTCATGTCTTTGACCTGCTATGTTTCTGTTGTACTACTCTGAGGGATGTAATACTAGTGAACGGTGTTTCATTGGTGTTATGTCAACGACTATAGTGTACTACATCATGTAGTGGTATGCTGGGTCACCGCACAAAACCTCATCGTTCTCGAGTTTTATGGCCATCTTCATCAGCTATTGCCCATAATTTTGGGGTTCCACGGTGATTTACATGACTCATAACACCCGATACATGTTTGAGAGTTATGACCGAAAACTCAGTATTTTTATGTTTTATGGTTGTTTCATGAGCTATTGCCCACAATTTGGGGGTTCAATTAGGATTTGTATGGCCAGTAAAACCGGATACATGTTTGAGAATTATGACCAAAAACTCCGTGTTTTCATTTTTTATGGTCGTTTTCATGAGCAATTACCCACCGTTTCGGGGTTCCAGGACGGTTTGCATTGACCCGTAAGATGTGATACATGCTTCAGATATATGACCCGGGGTTCGCCATTTTCATGTTTTATGGCCGTTTTCATGAGCTATTGCACATAGTTTTGGGGTTCCAGGGCGATACTTATGGCCCGTAAGGCATGATACATGTTTGAGAGTTATGACAAAAAACTCGTCGTTTTCGTGTTTTATAGCCGTTCTCATGAGCTATTGCCCAAGGTTTTAGAGTTCCAGGTCGATTTGCATAGCCCATAAGACCTGATACATGTTTGAGTGGCATGACCAAAAAATCATCGTTTTCATGTTTTGTGGCCGTTTTCATGAGCTATTGCCCACAGTTTTGGTGTTGAATTGGGATTTGCATGGCCATTAAATCGGTACATGTTTGTGAGTTATGACCAAAAACTCGGCGTTTTCACGTTTTATGTCCGTTTTTGTTGGGGAGGTGACCCTGGATAGGGTAAGGACAGGGGAAACACGAAAGGAGATTCCCTGTCCAGTTTTCGAGTTACACTCTAAATTGGCCGAGTCCTGGAAAGGTCGGCCGAGGTATGAATGAGTAGGACCATATGATAATATAAAGGCTTTACCCGGCCGAGATACTGCGTAAGTCGGCCGGGTCAGCCCGAATAATCTTAATGCAAGTGAAGGCCAAGCCGAGTTATGCGAGATAGGGCGACATATGGGCAGAAGGAGGTCACGGAGGTGACAGTCCTGAGGCCCGAGGCACGCAGGAGGGGCCCTATGGAATCTTGCCGTCATTATCAGGGCGACACGGAAAGAAGGCCGCCGAATTACTATATTGGGACAAGCATATTCCTCGAATATGCTTGCCACGTCAGCCCTAGAGGAACCCATGGTTCTCCTTTATAAGGGGAGGCTTGGATCCTGAGAAGGGCATCGACTCATTTAGTACCGTTAGGCTGGTAAAGTTCTCTCTTTCTTCTTGTACACAGCTCAAGGAACACTTGTAGCCCAAGGAAGGAGAAATAAAGATCTTTTCCTTAGTATTTTGTGTGTAGAATCAACTACATCTTCCCTCCCCAGATCCCACTAGCATCCATTGGCCCCATACTTTTGCCTACCCATGGCATCTAACGTGCCACCACCACGACAGTTGGCGCCCACCGTGGGGCCAGCAGCGGTGCTAGCTGGAGTGATGATCCGGACGGGAAACTTCATCAACACAGGCGAGCGCATTGTCTCTGGATTAGTCCGGAGATTTGATCTCTGTGACTATGTCAGCGACAACGTAGGCAGCTTCAAGGGAAAAACTCCTCCGTGCAATGGCGTCTTCATAAACTTGGGCGTGCATCAGATCTACGTCGGCGTCGACATCTCCGGCGTTTATCCTCACCAGGTTGTTGTTGCAGGAGAACCTCCCCTCAGCGTCACAAACAGTCCGCGCAGAGAGCGCCCTGTCAGCAGCGTCGAGGTGATGGTCGTAGCCGGGGTGCAGGCAGGAGCAGCGGGCGCCGGATCAAGCAGGGATCCAACGACGGGTCAGCAGGTGGCTCCCAAGCAGACAGCTCCACAGCCCACCGAGGTAATTCCTTCAGCGGCCAATCAGGCCGAGACACAGGAGACAACCCCAAAGACACCAAGGGTAAGAGGGCCACCTCTGGAAAAACCCGAAAACATTCTCCAGGCAACTATAGATAATCTGACTACACCTGTAGCACCGATACTTGATCCGGCTAATGCTCATGCAGAATTGGAAGAGACCAGGCAGAAAGTGCTGGTAGAGGCAAAAAAGGTGTCAGACTTGCGGGAGTCCTTAAACAGGACCCTACGAGAATATGCCAGGGCAAAAAAGTTTGACGTCGCCCCCGAGCGGGTTGACGAGTTGAGATTAAGAGGAAAAAACCTGATAGATGATATCAATAAGGAGCATGATGCGCATAAGGCAGAGTCAGTTGATCTAGGCTTGTCGAGGTACAGTACCCTGGCAAAGAACCTGAGAGCGGCAAATGCCGCAGCATTAGAGTTAGAAGGATTGACCGACGAAGCCCGACGGAAACAGCAAGAAAGAGTGAATGAGCTGGTGCGCATTTCGAACCAGAAGAATGAAGAAATGCTCAGAGCGGACCCGGCGAGGCCAGGTGCCTCGCGAATGGTTCACTCGGCTGGTGCGGCACCTGCCTTACCTGTGGCAGCAGCATCTTCGCCTGGAAATAATGCACGAAAGGACATAGCAGTAACTTCGGGAAAGAGAAATAAGCAAATTGTTCCATATGATCCGGCGATAGCCGGAAAAGAAAATGAGAACAGCGGCAATGGAAGCCGAGGTAATAGTGGCGAGAGAAACCCCGGCCGTGCCGAGAAAGGCAGCGGAAGCCGAGGCAATGGAGACATCGGAAGAGGAGAACTCGGAAGAGGGAATCACCAGAACAATATCCTAGTCGAAGGAAGGAGAGAACCGCCACTGTAACACCCTCAGAATCGGCCCTATGCAAGATTTAGCGAAACTCGCCAAACCCGCATAGAAACGATTTGAAGGTGCCACCAGGCACTTTCGTGCGGGTGGAAAAACAAAGTAATAAAATTACACAACAGTCCTCGATGGGACCCACAGAACAGATATATACAACAGCGACTCAAAGAGTCAAGAATACAGATATACGGTACAAAGATCCAAATCACCTTGAAAACGATAGAGCGTCCAGCTACGGACAAGATGCAAATGGGGCTAAGAGCCCTGAAGAATAACCAATGGCGTCCATAACCTTGCCCAGGCCAAGCCGGAAGGGTAACCCTGCTAACGGCGTCGATCTCAAAACCTGCTTAAACAAAAGGGGTGCCGACAAAGGGCAAAGGAAAAGAAGGAGCGCCAAGATCGAGGCCAGTACACGGCGAGGCTAGAATTCGGCGGTCCTCGCCTACATAGGTATGGTGGACTGAGCGGCAGCGGCAGCATACACTAAACAACCTATAGAGACTCGATACAACTGGCGGATATCAGAGAGGGGTGAGAAAGCCCTATTCGGATCCAACCTAATACTAGCATCAAACAAACCCATCCTGGCGTTTCCCCCTCGAGACCAAACGAGGAAGTCAACCGAGGAACTCACACAGTTGGCAGTTTTATTTAATCAGTTGTTGTTGTGGCACTTTACTAGTCAGGTTCAGATAATCATCCTGATAAAGTAAGCAGTGGGCACTTTTAGTTAATCATTCCGTTATAGTGGCAGCACTTACTAGTCAGATACATTTAGCATGAGGTGAACCCAAAACCCAGCAATTGTTGGTACTTTTACTTAGCCATTCCGTTGTAGTGAAGCTGATTACTAATCATATCGGAAACAAGTCAATTTAAAACAGTAAACTTTAGTTATAGTTGTCTATGATCAGACACTGTGCTCCAAGTCGTCCATAACCGCGGACACGGCTTCTCGAAAAGATTTAACCCTGCAGGGGTGCACCAAAGTATCCACAGGCACTTCGACCCTTTTTGCCAGATCAGTTAACATACACCCATCGGTATGTCGGCGGGGCCTAAGTCACGACGCTCCTGCAAAGCAAGCACGGGGCCACCCCACTAAGTACACCAACGAAGTCGGCCGGTCTCGAGACGGACTTAGGGTTTGCGACAATGGTCAGAAGCGAAGCAGATCCCCAATCGGGACTGCCGACGATACAGCGTAATCACTCCGCTTCCTAAACAAGATGCGTGCTCCTCACACAATCGTAAATAAAGCAAGAAATCATGGCATAGGTACAGGATAGTAAATAAATCCTCAAACTAGTTGTGGCCCCAGACAATACTTTGAAATCAGGTAATAATCGATGGGGGCCCATATCTCCCCACCTGTGGTTAGCGCGCTCGATCTCGGAACAGGTGTCAAGAACTCGGGTCCTATGGGACACAAGTGGGCGGTCGGAAACCAAATCTTACCTATCACCCACCGATGCCTCTGCTTAATTCAATTTTAGTTGTTAAACAGGAATTAAAGTGAACAATAAGTAAAACCATGATCATCTCCAACGTCAACATGCGGCAATTCTCCAACAACTGTGGTACTTGATGACAAGCCAAACACTTGAGCAAGCGACTACGACACGCGGGTCCAACTATCTACCAAACAACAGGTAATAGGATGTGTCCAAGGCTATATATGGCTGCAAGGGATATCACGGGTACGAAATCTAGAGCATCGCAACACAGATAGCAAAGATCAACAGGAGGGAAGTAAATACTAGCAAAGTAAGATAGGTAGAAAAGGGGGAGGTGCTCGCCTGAAAACATTGTCGAAGGTTCAACCGAAGATCGGGGCGAAGCTCACATCAACTCAACGGCCCAATCCGCGAAGAAGCAAAACACTATAAGAAACACCGGATGCACTATTTAATACAACAGCAGAAGATCGGCATGATGCATGCATGATGGATGGCATGGCAAAGGTGCAATGCAATTAGGTCATATTAAGCGGAACCGGGGTCCCGACATCAATTATATGGTTCAAGTTATCTAGCTACGCCGCATATTAAATGTTGTTTAGCAAGTCAATAGGCGGAACCGGTTCTCTACACATGTTTAAATGAGGCCAATATGAGACTAGATTTGCCCGCATATGGGCCCCATATTTAATTATTAGTGAATGGCATAAGGCCCCCAAACCATAGATATGCATGCGAGATGTCAAATAAATATGCAACAAGTTGTTATGTTATAAAGTAGGGTTCGAGGAAAAGGGGTCACACATCAGAGGGGGCTCGACGATCTTGGGTTCCGGGGTTCGGGGTCGGTCTCAGGGTTCAGGGTTCGGCGAGGTCGTTCTCGGCTCAGGGATAGGTCTTGGCGCATCCGGGGCCTCGGCGGACTCGGTGTCCGGGAAGCAGAACTTGGGTCGGTGTCGGGGCGCATCGGCTTCCGGTCGATGCCGCTCGTTATCGAAAGGTCTTGTCGGGTTCCCAAGTCGGGTCGGTCTTGGCTTCGGGGTGAAGAACTCGGTGTCCGGGCGGAGTGCTTGTCATATCCGTGAAGAAGAGCATGTCTGTCCACGGGGATCGGCCTTCGGGGCGATCTTGGCGTCGGGTTCTCGACTTCGCATCCTCGGGAAATGCCTGTCGCACAATTGTCTTCGGGTCCGTGAAGGAGGCCTTGACGCTCCATGTCGGAGTACTTGTCGTTCTGAAAGAAGAGCTTGGCGTCCAGGATCGGGTTCCTATCTTGTCGTCGACGGCGAACTTGAAGCTAGGGTCAACGGAAGATCTTGACACGGGGAACGGTTCTTGTTGGTGATTCTTCCTTTTCAGCCTCGTCGCCTTCTGGTGCGTTGTCGTCCTTCGGGTGGCCCTCTACCATATCCTCCCGGTTGCCACTATGACCAACAGAGGGCCTTGACGTCAACGGGGTCGGGACAGGGACATCCGAAGGCCGAGGCGGGCCAAGCTGAGCGACAGGGAGGCCCACGCGGCGACGGGGCCAGAGGGTGGTCGCTGGCGAGGTAGAACGGAGGTGAGGCGCGGGCAGGAGGTCGGCTCCCTGGCAGCGGAAGACGACGGCGACCCGCGCGGTGCTGCAGAGGGGAAGGACCGGCGGCGGCGCGCGCCTCGGGCGAGCGGCGGCGGGTTTGGGCGAGGCCGACGGCTTGGCGGCAGGGCGGGACCGGCTCGGGAGGCAGAGGCGAAGGGGCGGGGCGCTGTCGGGGCGGGAAGGCCGTGAGGCGGCGCGCGCAGCTCTGGCCGGGCGGCGCAAGGGAGCTCTGGGAGGGCGGAGGTTGTAGGCAGCGTGTGACGCAGGCGGGCGCGGAGGCGGCAGAGGAGAGCAGCGTGGCGCAGGGGAGGCGGTGGAAGCGGGGGGAAGCGGAGGAGAGGTGAGGAGGCAGGGGGATGGGCGGAGCGAGGAGAGGAGGGGGAGAGGGGCCAGCGTGGGGTGAGGGGGGTGGGAGGGCCAGGTGAGACGACGATGGGTGGGTCGGGAGCGAGTGGAGGTGGGGGGTCCGAGTGGGGCCAGGCTGCAGGCGGCGTGGTCGTGTGTGGCTTGGTGTGTGTAGCAGGTTGGTGGGGTGTGAGCTGTTGTGTGGGGAGAGAGGGTGGGCTGAGAGAGGAGAGAGAGAGGGTGAGGTGCAGGGCTAGGATTGGGTGAGGGAGAGGGAGGGGTGAGGTGGCGCGACGGGATAGGTGGGAGTGATGTGGAGGGTTGGGTTGGGTAGTTTCCTGGGTAGCTGTAGGGATTCCAGGGGTGGACCGATTTAGTTTTCTGGGGCGGTCGTTCGGTCGGTTCGGACCGTTCGACTGCCCCACCAAAATTAATTATAAATTTTATTTGTTTTGATAACTCCGTTTGCAAACCGTTAGCGGCAAAACAAAATACTCCGGAACCCCGGGTTTGGCGTTTGAATAAAGATGGGGCGTTTTTAGAAAACAAAACGGGCTTTGCGAAATAGTTTTGGCAAACAATGCATGATGATGACGATGCAATGCACAAATTCAACGCGATTTTCTAGTAGTGGTTTTGCGAGATGCCACAATTCGACACCACTAACAAGGGATCTGGCCCTCGAGATCCGCCTCATGGTACCGGAAGGAAGGTCGGCGATCTGCTTCTTCTCGCTTCGTGTAGATCTTCGCGACACCACTAACAAGAGGTCGTTGATCCCGTTCATCAACACTCCGGATAAACAACGGACGAAGATAAAGGTAAGGCCACCTCTAACTTCCATGGAAGGAGTAAAATTGCATCGATCCACCATTCAATGTACATAAGCGAATGATAAGAGTAGTGGTATGGTCGCGACTCCATCCCGCACTCAAAGCATTACTATGTACACGAATAGACAGATTATGCAACCAACTCTCAGGATTCAGACTGAAGATCTCGACAAGCGAGGTTCGGATCAAAGGAGTGACGCAGACTCTGCATCGGATCTGGCGTAGAGGATGTCGTTGCGGCGGAAAACACCGGAAGGAGCAAACAAGGAACAAAGAATGGTACCACGGAAGACGGATTCCTCGGATAGCATGAAGACCGGATGTAGCAACACCGTTACCAAAAGAGGAAGCGAAACCCTGAAGGTACGACGGAAAACCCACCACGAGAAGTCCTGGACTCGAAGAAAAGATAAGAGAGTAGGTTCAAAACACGTCGAGATAAGAGGAGAATAGCAGAGGGGTAAGGAATAAAATCAGACCTAATCAGAACTATCCAACCGATTTTCAAAAATAGTTTTGACACTCTACTTCGGCCGTTAGCTAGGTTATCCTACAGGCTGGACTTGTGGGGTATCGTAACTGCTGAGCTCTGATACCACTCTGTAACACCCTCAGAATCGGCCCTATGCAAGTTTTAGCGAAACTCGCCAAACCCGCATAGAAACGATTCGAAGGTGCCCACCAGGCACTTTCGTGCGGGTGGAAAAACAAAGTAATAACATTACACAACACCCTCGATGGGACCCATGAGCAGATATATACAAATGACTCAAAGAGTCAAGAATACAGATATACGGTACAAAGATCCAAATCACCTTGAAAACGATAGAGCGTCCAGCTACGGACAAGACGCCGATGGGGCTAAGAGCCACAAGAATAACCAATGGCGCCCATAACCCTGTGCCAAGCCGGAAGGGTAACCACTAACGGCGTCGATCTCAAAACCTGCTTAAACAAAGGGTGCCGACAAAGGGCAAAGGAAAAGAAGGAGCGCCAAGATCGAGGCCAGTACACGGCGAGGCTAGAATTCGGCGGTCCTCGCCTACATAGGTATGGTGGACTGAGCGGCAGCGGCAGCATACACTAAACAACCTATAGAGACTCGATACAACTGGCGGATATCAGAGAGGGGTGAGAAAGCCCTATTCGGATCCAACCTAATACTAGCATCAAACAAACCCATCCTGGCGTTTCCCCCTCGAGACCAAACGATGAAGTCAACCGAGGAACTCACACAGTTGGCAGTTTTATTTAATCAGTTGTTGTTGTGGCACTTTACTAGTCAGGCTCAGATAATCATCCTGGTAAGGTAAGAAGTGGGCACTTTTAGTTAATCATTCCGTTATAGTGGCATCACTTACTAGTCAGATACATTTAGCATGAGGTGAACCAAAAACCCAGCAATTGTTGGTACTTTTACTTAGCCATTCCGTTGTAGTGAAGCTGATTACTAATCATATCGGAAACAAGTCAATTTAAAACAGTAAACTTTAGTTATAGTTGTCTATGATCAGACACTGTGCTCCAAGTCGTCCATAACCGCGGACACGGCTTCTCGAAAAGATTTAACCTGCGGTGCACCAAAGTATCCACAGCACTTGACCCTTTTGCCGATCGTTAACATACACCCATCGGTATGTCGTGGGGCCTAAGTCACGACGTTCCTGCACCCAAAGCAAGCACGGGGCCACCCCTAAGTACACCCGCAACGAAGTCGGCGGTCTCCGAGACGGACTTAGGGTTTGCGACAATGGTCAAGCGACAGCAGATCCCCAATCGGGGACTGTCGATACCGCGTAATCACTCCGCTTCCTAAACAGTACAACGTGCTCCTCACACAATCGTAAATAAAGCAGTAAAGCATGGCATAGGTACAGGATAGTAAATAAATCCTCAAACTAGTTGTGGCCCCCAGTACAATACTTTGAAATCAGGTAATAATCGATGGGGGGCCCATATCTCCCCACCTGTGGTTAGCGCCGATCTCGGAACAGGTGTCAAGAACTCGGGTCCTACGGGACACAAGTGGGCGGTCGGAAACCAAATCTTACCTATCACCCACCGATGCCTCTGCTTAATTCAATTTTAGTTGTTAAACAGGAATTAAAGTGAACAATAAGTAAAACCATGATCATCTCCAACGTCAACATGCGGCAATTCTCCAACAACTGTGGTACTTGATGACAAGCCAAACACTTGAGCAAGCGACTACGACACGCGGGTCCAACTATCTACCAAACAACAGGTAATAGGATGTGTCCAAGGCTATATATGGCTGCAAGGGATATCACGGGTACGAAATCTAGAGCATCGCAACACAGATAGCAAAGATCAACAGGAGGGAAGTAAATACTAGCAAAGTAAGATAGGTAGAAAAGGGGGAGGTGCTCGCCTGAAAACATTGTCGAAGGTTCAACCGAAGATCGGGGCGAAGCTCACATCAACTCAACGGCCCAATCCGCGAAGAAGCAAAACACTAGAAGAAACACCGGATGCACTATTTAATACAACGGCAGAAGATCGGCATGATGCATGCATGATGGATGGCATGGCAAAGGTGCGATGCAATTAGGTCATATTAAGCGGAACCGGGGTCCCGACATCAATTAGATGGTTCAAGTTATTTAGCTACCCCGCATATTAAATGTTGTTTAGCAAGTCAATAGGCGGAACCGGTTCTCTACACATGTTTAAATGAGGCCAATATGAGACTAGATTTGCCCGCATATGGGCCCCATATTTAATTATTAGTGAATCGGCATAAGGCCCCCAAACCATAGATATGCATGCGAGATGACAAATAAATATGCAACAAGTTGTTATGTTATAAAATAGGGTTCGAGGAAAAGGGGTCACACATCAGAGGGGGCTCGACGATCTTGGGTTCCGGGGTTCGGGGTCGGTCTCAGGGTTCAGGGTTCGGCGAGGTCGTTCTCGGCTCAGGGATAGGTCTTGGCGCATCCGGGGCCTCGGCGGACTCGGTGTCCGGGAAGCAGAACTTGGGTCGGTGTCGGGGCGCATCGGCTTCTTCCGGGTCGATGCCGTTCTCGTTATCGCGAAGGTCTTGTCGGGTTCCCAAGTCGGGTCGGTCTTGGCTTCGGGGTGAAGAACTCGGTGTCCGGGCGGAGTGCTTGATATATCCGTAAAGAAGAGCATGTCTGTCCACGGGGATCGGCCTTCGGGGCGATCTTGGCGTCGGGTTCTCGACTTCGCATCCTCGGGGAAATGCCTGTCTCACAATTGTCTTTGGGTCCGTGAAGGAGGCCTTGACGCTCCATGTCGGAGTACTTGTCGTTCTGAAAGAAGAGCTTGGCGTCCAGGATCGGGTTCCTATCTTGTCGTCGACGGCGAACTTGAAGCTAGAGTCAACGGAAGATCTTGACACGGGGAACGGTTCTTGTTGGTGATTCTTCCTTTTCAGCCTCGTCGCCTTCTGGTGCGTTGTCGTCCTTCGGGTGGCCCTCTACCATATCCTCCCGGTTGCCACTATGACCAACAGAGGGCCTTGACGTCAACGGGGTCGGGACAGGGACATCCGAAGGCCGAGGCGGGCCAAGCTGAGCGAGGGGAGGCCCACGGCGACGGGGCGAGGGTGGTCGCCGGGCGGTAGAACGGAGGTGAGGCGCGGCAGGAGGTCGGCCTCGGCAGGAAGACGACGGCGACTGCCAGGTGCTGCAGAGGAAGGACCGGTGGCGCGCCTCAGGCGGCGGCGGTTTGGGCGAGGCCGAGTCGGGCTTGGCGGCGGGACCGCTCGGGGAGGCAGAGGCGAAGGCGGCAGGACACCGCGGCGGGGTCGCAATGGCGCGGCAGCGCCGGAGGCGGGCGAGGCAGGAGCCGCTGGCTCGCGCTGCAGCATGGCTGCGCAAGGGGCTCCCTGGAGGGGGCGGAGGTTGAGGCAGCGGCCGGGGCGCGCGCAGGCGCGGCACGGGAGAGCGGGCGGCTGAAGGAGGCGGTGGCGGGCGAGGAAGCGAGCAGGCAGCGGAGGCCGGGCGGCTCACCGAGAGCGAGGGAGGCGACGCAGGGGAGGAGGCAGGCGGGGGCGAGCTGGGCGGAGGAAGCAAAGTGGGGGGCTCGGGGTTGAGCGAGGAGGGGCAGGGAGAGGTAGGAGACGACGCGGGGATGGGTCGGGAGCGAGGAGAGCTGGGGGAGAGGGACGCGCGTGGGGTGAGGGGGTGGGGCCCAGGCGCGGGGACAGGCGGTCGTGGGTGGGCCAGGAACGGTAGGTGGGGGTCCGGGTGGGGGCCAGCGGCCAGTGGCCCAGGGCGGCGCGGGTCGTGTGTGGCTTGGTGTGTGTAGCAGGTTGGTGGGGTGTGAGCTGTTGTGTGGGGAGAGAGGGTGGGCTGAGAGAGGAGAGAGAGAGGGTGAGGTGGAGGGCTAGGATTGGGTGAGGGAGAGGGAGGGGTGAGGTGGCGCGACGGGATAGGTGGGAGTGATGTGGAGGGTTGGGTTGGGTAGTTTCCTGGGTAGCTGTAGGGATTCCAGGGGTGGACCGATTTAGTTTTCTGGGGCGGTCGTTCGGTCGGTTCGGACCGTTCGACTGCCCCACCAAAATTAATTATAAATTTTATTTGTTTTGATAACTCCGTTTGCAAACCGTTAGCGGCAAAACAAAATACTCCGGAACCCCGGGTTTGGCGTTTGAATAAAGATGGGGCGTTTTTAGAAAACAAAACGGGCTTTGCGAAATAGTTTTGGCAAACAATGCATGATGATGACGATGCAATGCACAAATTCAACGCGATTTTCTAGTAGTGGTTTTGCGGGATGCCACAGCCACCCAACCCGCAGCCGAGACATGAACCTCGGCAGGAAAGAGAAATGAGACCAGTTCGCCACAATCAGGTGCATGAGAGGTATAATGATGGTTATTCCGAAATGGAATATGCGATTCATGGTGGAAATAACCACTATGGAATGTAGGAAAGAGTTCTCTACAGAGATTTGCCGTCAACTGACGCCAGAGTGAAGCTGGACCGGCTATACCGGTCCGAACTGCTAGAAGAACAGGGTCCACCAGGTCCGGCATGCTTCAGACCTCGGATCATGGGCGAGTCGCCTGTGCCGAACTTTCAGCTGGCAAGAGGCACAAAAACATATAATGGAAGCACCAAACCACATGATTGGCTGATCGATTACGCCACTGCGGTAAAAATAGCTGGTGGAAACTTACGATGGGCAGTACGATATGTCCCGCAAATGTTGGAAGGACCAGCTAGAGTATGGTTGAATAACCTGCCGGCAGGCAGCATCAACTGTTGGTTGGATTTTGAAGAAATTTTCGTTAGCAACTTCACCAGTACTTACAAGAGGCCGAACAGGCCGCAGCAGCTAGCCATGTGCAAGCAAAGGCCAAATGAGACAGACAGAGAATTCCTGACTCGATGGTGTAACCTGAGAAATTCGTGTGAGGGAGTTATAGAGTCGCAGGCAATAGCTTGGTTCACTCAAGGATGCCGCTATGCCAGTGTATTATGGCAGCGACTGCAAAGAGATATGCCAACCACCCTGGCAGAAACCATCAGGATAGCGGACTCCTATGCATTGGGAGATCCGACGCAACCAGAATTAATGTCGGCGGATCATCGGGAACATCAAGATCAATATACAAGAGATGTGGCCGGGTCATCCAGGCGCAATGACTTTAGGGGAAGAAGAAGAGAAGACATACCGGATTATAGATATGGTTCAGCTCAGGTGGCAGCAGTAGTGCAAGATCAGCCGAGTCACGGAAATAGTCAGCGGCAAAAGAATGGTCCTTAGCAATGGACACCAAGGAATGAAGGGAAAATACAGTGGACACCAGAGCAAAAGAAGCAATGGCAGGAGAGGCCGAAGTACACGTTTGAATCTATGTTAGATCAGCCGTGTAAATTTCACACGTCAAACCCGGCCAGGCCGGCCAACCGGACAACCCGCCAATGTGCATGGATGAAAAATGCAATGGGTAACCCCGCGGACATACAGACAACGCCTCTCCAGGCACATCAGCAAAGATCAGCCAGCTTGATCGAGCAAATGCACAAAGAATCGATGTTACGACCTCCTCCCCCGAGGTATGAAAACTCGGACCGGAGAGATGCAGTGCATCAAGTGATAAACCAAGGTCCGAATGGAAGGACAAATCCAGGAAGTAATGGACCCAATGATTACAGAGAACAGCATCAATCATATTGCGTGTTCACAACAGAACAGCAAGACAAGCAGAGTGTACAACGCCGGCATATGGAAGTAAATGCAGTTATGCCGGCAGTACCAAGATATGTGCCTTGGTCGGATCAAGAAATAACTTGGAGCATAAAGGATCACCCCAAGATAATGCCGAGTCCGGGGTCGTATGCACTCGTGTTAGATCCGACGTTTGTCGCACCAAGCATTAATGTGAAATTTTCAAAGGTACTGATTGACAATGGGAGCAGTATCAATATCATGTACAAAGATACAATGCATCAACTCGGAATATCGCAGAACATGCTGCAATCCACGAGGAACACATTCCATGGGATAGTACTAGGGCTTTCGTGCGAACCCATTGGAAAGGTTCAAGTGGATGTGTTATTCAGCACAAGAGACAACTGCAGAGCAGAAAATTTAGAGTTTGAA
Organism: Avena longiglumis; assembly: GCA_030063025.1. Classification (NCBI taxonomy): domain Eukaryota; kingdom Viridiplantae; phylum Streptophyta; class Magnoliopsida; order Poales; family Poaceae; genus Avena; species Avena longiglumis. Next base: position 2,635,785 of record CP125974.1, on the reverse strand, counting down.
GTGGTGGATCTAGAGAGTTGCTATCATGCTCTACTCGAGCGGCCAGCATTGGCCAAATTCATGGGCAGCTGCCAAATAACTTACCTGAAAATGAAGTTACCCGGACCACAAGGGTTGATAACGGTAGCAGGAGATTACAGGAAGTCAATGGAATGTGCTTCAACCGGATCAAATCTGGCCGAATCATTGTTGATAGCAAGAGAAAAAAGAAGGATTCAGGAGGTAGCAGCCCTCGCTCAGTCGGCACAACTGAATATGCCGGCATTAGCCAACCCGCATGGAAGTGTTTCCTTTCAGCCGACTAAAGAGACAAAAAAGTTCCAGATAGATGAGCAGTTCCCAGATCGCACCGTCACCATTATTGCCGGCCTAGATGCTAAATAGGAAAGCGAGCTCACCAACTTCCTCCGTGAGAATCGGGATATCTTTGCATGGTCAACTCAGGATCTGCAAGGTGTGCCGAGGGAGTTGGCTGAGCACTCTCTGAATGTAAGGCCAGGAGCAAGGCCGGTGAAGCAACCTCTCCGCCGCTTCGCCGAGGACAGGAGAAAAATAATAGGGGATGAAATAGCTCGGCTCCTTGCGGCCGGGTTCATCATGGAGGTGCTGTATCCGGATTGGCTATCGAACCCGGTGCTAGTGGAAAAGAAGAAGGATGATCCAAATGTAGCCATTGTATGGCGAATGTGTATCGATTACACGAACCTGAACAAGGCGTGTCCAAAAGATCCTTTTCCTTTACCTAGAATAGACCAAGTCATTGATTCGACCGCTGGTTGTGAGCTATTGTCATTTGTAGACACGTATTCTGGTTTCCACCAGATACTGTTAAATCCGGCCGATCAAATAAAGACCGCGTTTATTACCCCGTACGGGTCTTATTGCTATCGCACCATGCCATTCGGCCTGCGTAACGCGGGGGCAACGTATCAGAGATGTATGCAAAAATGTCTACACGACCAGATAGGAAAGAATGTACAAGTGTATGTAGATGATGTGGTTATCAAAACCAAAGAAAGCAAAACGCTACTGGATGGTATATGGCAGACTTTCGCGAACCTGAGAAGGTTCCGAATGAAACTTAACCCGGAAAAATGCACTTTCGGTGTCCCTGCAGGAAAACTGCTCGGTTTTCTCGTATCTAGCCGAGGTATAGAGGCCAACCCAACTAAGATAAAAGAAGTGGAAAGGATGGAATTTCCGAAATGTCTAAATGACGTACAGAAGTTCACAGGTTGCTTAGCCTCGCTCAGCCGATTTTTATGTCGGTTGGGAGAGAAAGCACTACCACTTTATCAGTTGATGAAAAAATCTGATAGGTTCATTTGGACACCACAAGTAGAAAATGCATTCCATGAATTGAAAAAGATGTTGGTCACAGTGCCAGTCTTGGCTTCTCCATTGTCAAAAGAGCCTATGTTACTTTACATAGCAGCCACGAATAGAGTAGTGAGCGCTATGATCGTGGTAGAACGAGTTGAAGATGATAAATCTGTACAAAGGCCGGTGTATTACCTAAGCGAGGTATTATCAGCCTCGAAACAAAATTACCCATATTATCAGAAGATGGCATATGGGGTGTACATGGCAGCAAAGGAACTTAAACATTACTTCGAAGAGCACACCATCAAGGTGATTTGTGAAGCACCCATAGCCGACATATTGATCAACAAAGATGCAAGTGGCCGAAAAGCAAAATGGGCAATTGAATTTTCACCTTATGCTCCGCAATTCGATAGGCGAGATGCAATCAAATCTCAGGCTGTGGCCGACTTCTTCGTAGATTGTGACAAGGTACAATATGAGCCACCATTGCCAGATCGGAATTATTGGACGATGCACTTCGACGGTTCCAAACTAAGAAATGGTTTGGGGGCAGTAATAGTGTTAACCTCGCCAAAAAGAGACCAGCTGAGATATGTGCTGCAAATACATTTTGCCGCGTCAAACAATGTCGCCGAATATGGAGCACTCGTCCATGGATTGAAGGTGGCAAAAGAGATTGGCATACGCCGAATCTTGTGCTATGGAGACTCAGATCTAGTAGTACAACAAGTCTCAGGAAATTAGGATGCGTTAGATGCCAATATGGCCTTATATAGATTTCATGTGCAAAAACTCAGTGGATACTTCGATGGATGTGAATTTCATCACGTACCTAGGGCGGAAAACGATGCCGTAGACACATTGTCAAAACTCGGATCAACCAGACAAATGATTCCCCCAGGTATCGCCCTAGAGCACCTGAGGAAACCATCAATAACACCGTCACCAGAGTCCGAATCTATTTTTATTCCGGCAAAATCAAGAGAAGATAGTGTACCGATGGAAGTTGACAAGGAATATAACCCGGAATTTCCAAAAATGAACCCGGCCGATGCAAGGACGGATATGGGGAAATCCGAGGTAATTATGTCAGTGGAAAATATGGAAATAGATAGCGAGACTACCCTAGAAAAAATCATACCAACATGGGCGCAACCCATATTTTCTTTCCTCAGAGACGCGATTTTGCCGAATGACGAGGTACTGGCAAGACAGACATTGAGAAGAGCTAAAGCTTATACAATCATAAACAATGAGCTGTATAAAAGGAGCGTCACAAGCGTGTTGCAAAAATGTGTGAGCTCGGCGGAAGGCCAGGAGATCCTCCTAGATATACATCAAGGAGAATGTGGTCATCACGTCTCATCCAGAGCTTTAGTGGCCAAAGCATTCAGGCAAGGGTTTTATTGGCCAACAGCATTGAAAGAGGCCAAAGAACTAGTCGAAAGATGTAATGGCTGCCAGAGATATGCCAGCAAGATACATATGCCATCGTCCGAGTTAAAAACGATACCAATTACTTGGCCATTCTCTGTATGGTGCTTAGATATGGTGGGACCATTTAAGCCGGCCCGAGGCGGGATGACCCACATCTTAGTCATGGTAGACAAATTCACAAAGTGGATTGAAGTAAAACCAATAAAGAAGTGTGATGGGCCAACAACAGTGAAGTTCCTCAAAGATTTTATCTTAAGATATGGCTACCCACACAGTGTTATTACAGACAACGGTACAAACTTTGCAGAAGGATCTTACGCTAGATTCTGTCAAGAAAAGCACATAAGATTAGATGTCGGCTCTGTGGCTCACCCAGCATCCAATGGGCAAGTAGAAAGATCTAATGGACTAGTATTGTCCGGAATAAAACCACGACTTGTCGAACCACTGCAAAGGTCGGCAGGATGTTGGATTGAGGAACTACCAGCAGTACTATGGAGCCTCAGGACTACCCCAAATAGATCAACAGGTTATACACCATTTTTTCTAGTGTATGGGGCAGAAGCTGTGCTTCCAGCCGACATAATACATGACTCGCCAAGGGTTACCCAGTATACAACCGCTGAGGTAAACGAAATAGCTCGGCAAGATGATGTCGATCTGCTAGAGGAAGCCAGGGAATTGACACTATCAAGATCAGCTATTTATCAGTAGGACTTGCGACGATATCACAGCAAGAGGGTGAATCCAAGAGTGTTTAAAGAAGGAGATTTGGTTCTCTGGATGGTGCAACGCACGGCCGTCATGCACAAACCGTCGCCCCTTTGGGAAGGACCATTCATCGTGAGCAAAGCATTGCATAATGATGCATATTACCTAATTGAAGCTCAGTCACCAGAAAAGAACAAGGCAGACAAAGCCGGCGAGGAATCGAAAAGACCATGGAACGTAGCTTTACTTCGTCCATTTTACTCGTAGGAGTCGCCTATGACAAGTTGTAAAGAAACACTCCAGGACAAAGTATCAATTATGTATCAAACCTCGGCACCTGGAGCAGTGGCTCGGGGACTGCCTTATGTTATTTTTGAGTTTGGTTATGTATTAAACCTCGACACCTAGAGCAGTGGCTCGGGGACTGCCTTATGTTATTTTTGAGTTTGGGTTATGTATTAAACCTCGGCACCTAGAGCAGTAGCTCGGGGACTGCCTTATGTTGTTTTTGAGTTTGGGTTATGTATTAAACCTCGGCACCTAGAGCAGTGGCTCGGGGACTGCCTTATGTTGTTTTTGAGTTTGGGTTATGTATTAAACCTCGGCACCTAGAGCAGTGGCTCGGGGACTGCCTTATGTTGTTTTTGAGTTTGAGTTATGTATTAAACCTCAGCACCTAGAGCAGTGGCTCGGGGACTTCCTTATGTTGTTTTTGAGTTTGGGTTATGTATTAAACCTCGGCACCTAGAGAAGTGGCTCGGGGACTGCCTTATATTGTCTATGTTTGGTTTATGTATCGAACCTCGGCGCCCAAAGTAGTGGCTCGGGGACTGCCATATATTGATTTTAATTTTGTTTTATGTATTAAACCTCGACGTCTTGAGCAGTGACTCGGGGACTGCCCTATATTGTTTCTAAGCTTGGTTTAAGCATTAAAACTCGATGCCTTAAGCAACGGCTTGGGGACTACCCTATACTACTTCTAAATATGGGTATCCCGTGTTACAAGAGTGAGTACCAAACTTAGGCACCCAGAGTGATGCTATTTCACTCTCCCCAAATACGGCCTTCGAGATCTACACCCAGATTAACAGTCCAAAACACAGCGGTCACGCTACGAAGCTTATCAAAAGTCAGGCAATATTGAACGCCAAACTACGCTAGAGCAAAGGCAAATATACACTCCAAACTCAAGAAATTGCAAGCTGCGAAAGCAATTATTCGGACAAAAAGGACCAATTTAAACAAAGTAATGACGATTACAACCACATGTGTCTCAGCGGCACAAGGCAAAAGAGATTCATACCGCACAAAAGACGGACAAATGTTCGACGTACATCATACGCCCGGCATACCAGGGATAAGAAATGACTTAGAGTTTTTTAACTGGAGAGGAAGTGACTTGGTCAGGAACTGGGCACTCCGAGGTAGGTGGCACTTCGGCCGAAGTCGCCTCTCCCTCCACAGATCCAGGAGCGACTTCGGGGGAAGCCCGAGGCTGTTGAGAAATGTCAGCTTGCGCTGTAGAATGCCCAGTCCCTTTGGAGGAGGATCGCGCGTCGCCATTACCATCCGAGCTCGAATTGGAATCACCAGAAGTAGCCGAGTCACCCTCATCTTCTCCCTGTTCGGCTGAGTTATCATCAGAGGCATCCTCAACTTCGACCTCGTCTTCCGGGTTAGGAAGGAAACTCGACCCTTCATTCCAGTTATGCACATCTGCATACTCGACAAGATGGAAGGCACGAGCTTGCCGGAGAGCGACGAAGTCTGGGTCCTCAACCCAACGAGAACCAGTGCGCAAATTTATCAGGGTATCATGGGAGATATCCTCATACCATGACATAATAACTGCGAGAGCCATATCAACACCAGCTCGTCCGGCGGATTCCCTCCAAAGACTTAGCTGTCTCTCAGATGCCATTAATCTTTCCACCAATACTTTAACCTCATCAATGTCAGGAGTCCCAGAAGTATTCGGCAAGAGAACGTGGTAGGCCTGGATAGCTGCCTGCACCAAATCCCTGCCCATAATCTTCATCAGACCAACAGCAGCGCTAACAGTGACCACGAAATCTTCCATCGAGTATTCTGTGTTCGCGTCAGCAGGAACGCCTCGGCGCACACGAGCATTAATCACCGCTTTAGAGCTCACGGGCTTAGCTTCTGGAAAATGGTCTACGCAAAACACAAGTGCGTTGGTCAGCAGTAAGAAAGGGAAAAAGATAACTCGGTCGCGGTTAGAAGCTTACAGTGAATATAGCTCAGCATTATCTGAAGATCTTTAGCCCAGTCACTCTTGCTTTTTCTCAAAGCGAGTGATCTCCTCGCTCATCCCCCGTGTCTTCAGTTCGGCAGCCTCGAGGAGTTCTTTATTTTTCTGCAATTGCAGAGCTAGCCGATTCTTCTCCTCGGAGAACTCCTGGTCGACTTTTTATAACTCAGAGTTTTGAGAAAGCTTGAGGGACTCCACCTCGGCGCGCAAACGAGTTATCTCGTCATCTTTGTCTTTCAGCTGCGCCGAGTGAGTGGCGGCTTGTTCTAAAAAATGCAGCATCATATCAGGCATGGGTATGCATTCTTGGTGTGACACTGCAAAAGTTTGTAATTCGGCTATACCGAAGCCAGAGGGGTTAAGAGAAACCCGGCGCATATTTCACATAGATATGCGTAAAAGAAAAAGAGTAACTAACCTTCCAAGGCCTTGACTTTCTTTTCAAGACGGATATTAAGATTGTTGATATTACCTATTCACCAGCAAAGTCAGCTAACACCCCACTTCCAAAGCAATAAGAATTTTAAGAATAATGCGAAAGCTCGTTAACTTACCAGCTTTCTTCACCACGGGAATGACCTTCTCGTACTTCTCTTGCAACTTTTTATGGGCAAAGAGTAGCCTTTGGAATTCGGCGGTACGCCGATCATGCGCAACCTAAGCAATAGAACAAATAGCAATAATATATGCGAACCTCAGGCAGATCTGAGTCAAGAAAAGCTTAATTCGGATCTAGGTGGCTGGATAATCAAAGCTCAGACAGATCCGAATCAAGCAAGGCTTAATTCAGATCTAGGTGGCTAGATATTCAAAGCTCGGACAGATCCGAATCAAGCAAAGCTTAATTCGGATCTAGGTGGCTGGATATTCGAACCTCAGGCCGATCCAAGTCAAGCAAAGCTTAATTCGGATCTAGGTGACTGGATAATCAAAGCTCAGACAGATCCGAGTCAAGAAAATCTCAATTCGGATCTAGGTGGCTTGATATTCGAACCCTAATAAAAACTGAACTAAGTAAAGCATTATAAAACTTCCAAATGAATAACAAGTTATTCGGTTGCAAGATTCGGGGACTACAGTATATATAATAGCATCCGGAGGACTAGTCAAAACTCCATAAAAACAATTACCTCATTCATCTTGTCACTTTCAAGAACGATCTTGGCAGCCTGATGTAGGCGGCTGCTGATATCGGAGAGTTGAAACGGCTGGCTGCTTGGATTACCCTTGAGCTGATCGGCAGCGTTCCAATTGTTGGCATACTCGACCAACAAGCCGAGACTGTTCCCACTTTTGTGCGAGTCAGAACTCTACCTCGGACATGTTGGGTAACCACCGCCGCCACGGGACTCTTGTGGAGAGCAAGCTGTGTATCAGCAGCCGGGGTAACAGTGCTCTTGGCAGAGGAAGCCCCCTTGCGCAGCGCATCAGCAATTGTAGGCTGAGATGAGCTGGCAAGTCCTTTCTGAGAGGACGAAGGCTTGGTAACAACGATCTTTCTTGCCTTAGAGCGGCGCGGAAGGAGACGTTACCTCGGCACTTGGAATGACGTCTTTAGGAGCCGGAGGAATTACAATGTCTGAGGGCGCCGAGATATTGGTGTCCTCGGCCGGAGTCGGAGTAGCAGAAAGGGCGGTGGGGGTCAAAGGGACCTCAGGCGAAACTTCAGGGTTCACGCAGGGGCAGCAGGCTCAGTAGAAATATCTACTGGCCGAGTTATATCGGCATCAACAGCAGAAATCTCAGGCGCATCCTGGCGAGGTGGCGTTTGATTCGGAGCAGGGGGAGAACCAGTGCGAGCAGGACTCAGAACTCTGGTATCCTCAGGAGGCGGAGGAGAAGGCGCCCGAGTCGTACGACTCGTCATGCTAGGACCGCTGGGCTTAACAGAAAGAGGAGCCCTGCACAGACAAGAAGATCAGGTCAAAAAAGCAGAAAGACAGAAACAAGAAATACAAGCAAAAGCAACTCACCCAGTAACCCCTAGCATAGTTTTGCGCTTCGGAGGGTGCTGGGGTGACTTCTTTATTCGTTTTCTGGGAGCCGCTTCTGAGGCACCAGATGGAGCGCTACGCTTCCCCGAGGTAACAGGAGGCCGCGAGGCAAGAGGCTCGGCGTTGTGAACCTGACCGGCCGGATTAGCTGAGAAAGTAGAAGCCGGAAATGCATAAGAAATTGGCATTGCGGCAACTACCTCTAGAACTTGGACCTCGTCCGAATCACCTTCCTCCTCGTGGGCCGTGGTCTTGCCGCGGGCACGAGCCGGAGCAAGATCCGACTTGGGGACAAACTCCTCCGAGTCCGTCTCCCCGCTGTCCGGAGCGTTCCGGTTCGCGGGCCATGGGAGGGACAAAACCTCGGCGTCCTCGACCTTCTGCTCCTCAAACCTCTGCAGGACAAGAAAGAGAAGAAATTAACAAGAGAAAACACGGATGCGATTAAAAGATAAAACATGACTGCAAGAACTTACTCTGGGAGGGGGGTTCTCGCGGGTGAATGACTTCAATCCCCAGGCCCAGTCCTCTGGCATCTCCGTCTTAAAGATAACCCGGACGCGCTTGAAGATAAGGTAATTGTCCAGCTCCACCGTCGAGAATCGGTTGGGATCAAGAGGACCGCTCATGTAGCAGAGTTTGTGTGTGCGTTTATGGAATGGGCAGACCCGGATACTAACGAAAGTAGTCATCAAATCCTCGCCGCGTAGCCCGGAGCGGATCAGTTCATTCAGCCGAATCTCGAAGGCTTCGGACAGAGCATGACTCTTCCTCGGATTATAGGTCCAGTTCTTCTTGGAAGGAGTGCCAATGGAAAAAGCTGGGAGCCGAATCTTATCCTCATTCCCAGAATTCTTGACATAAAAGAACGACTTATGCCACTTCTTGCATGATTCTAGACCAGCAACGCAAGGAAATTCGTATTTCCTCCGTGGTGTGATGGACGCGGCTCCACATTGGGTGAGCAACTTCTCGGAGGGGTGCAAAGATTTGTCTGGGACGACGTTGGATCGAATCTGGAAAAACTTTGACCAAACATGCACAGACGGCCATAGGCCGAAGTATCCCTCCGAGACAGAGATGAAGGCAGAGAGAGAGGCAATGGCGTTAGCAGGAAAATGATGCGGCTGAAGGCCGAAGTAATCAAGGAACTCCCTATCGAAATCGCTGAGAGGAGACCAAACCCGCGAGCAAAATGTGACATGAAGACTACATATTCGCCCTCCCTAAGAACTAGAGAGGATTCACTGCCAGGTAAGAGACAAGCTACCTCGGCAGGAATCCGGCGAGTCCGGATTATCCACTCAACCTCTCGTCGGGTGACGGAAGAGCCCTGCCACGAGCCCCGCTCGGGCCTAGAAGCAGCGTCGTCATCCTCAATGAGCGCACCGCTGAAAGAGCTCGACATGGGGCCGCCGGAGAAACTTGAGGAGAAAGAAATAGCGGCAGAGGAAAACCTAGAACTGCAAGGCCCCGTCGGGATTCTACGCGAAAACGGCGGCGGAGCGGAGAAGGAACTACCGCGCGAGAACAAAAGAAAAGCAGAGACGTCTAGAGGAGAGCCTAGGCGATAGGACCGGATGAACTCACCGGCGACGACGCCGGAGCGAGCAAACGGGGACGAGGTCGACGGAGTAGTGCGGTGAGATCCTTGCCGTTGAAGACCCAGATGAGCGCACGGCGGCGGAAGCACGAACGGGCGCAGAATGGATTGGGTGCACTAAATCCGCGAGGGACATTGCAGTTAGGATTGCAGCCATAAGCGTTGAGAGGAAGAAGAAGGGCGCAGGTAAGCGGAGGGGGAAAGTGAATCCTCCAGCCCCGCGCCCCTCTTTATAACCACACCGCTTGAGAGGTAGTGGGATCGTGGGTGTGACGGTTATCTGTGTAGATCCTGTACGCGGCACGACCGCACGCCGCTAAGTGGAACCACACCAACGACCACACGATGAAATAGAAGGCTAAGATCCCTGACGGGAACGGTACGCGAGGTGTCGCAGCGCCGGCACGACAGGCGTAGTATTAACTGTAGCCTGTTAGTAAATACTGTAGAGGAACAAAAAACTAGAGAAACAATGATGAGTACGACACGTAGGACGAGGCGTACGCGAGAAGATATGATGATACCTCGAATGAGTAAAACATAACTCGGAAACAATGGGAAATGAATATCATGAAACTGATACGGCCCGGCCGAAGTTATTGGCAGGACCATACCAGCTTCGGGGACTAATGTTGGGGAGGTGACCTCGGATAGGGTAAGGACGGGGGAAAGACGAAAGGAGATTCCCCGTCCAGTTTCCGAGTTACACTCAAAATCGGCCGAGTCCTGCAAAGGTCGGCCGAGGTATGAATGAGTAGGACCATATGATAATAGCAAGGCTTTACCCAGCCGAGATACTGTGTAAGTCGGCCGGGTCAGCCCGAATAATCTTAATGCAGGTGAAGGCCAAGCCGAGTTATGCGAGATAGGGCCGAATGATACGAATTTTGCAGGAGAAGGAGAAGCCTAAAGTCAAACTCTAGTCACAGGCTAGGGAGAATCTGAGCGGAGCCAAGCACAAAGGACAAAGACGCAGAGCGACAAAGGGGCAGAAGGAGGTCACGGAGGTGACAATCCTGAGGCCCGAGGCACGCAGGAGGGGCCCTCTGGAACCTTGCCGTCATTAGAAGGGCGACACGGAAAGGAGGCCGCCGAATTACTATAGTGGACAAGCATATTCCTCGAATATGCTTGCCACGTCAGCCCTTGAGGAACCCATGGTTCTCCTTTATAAGGGGAGGCTTGGAGCCTGAGAAGGGCATCGACTCATTTAATACCGTTAGCCTGGTAAAGTTCTCTCTTTCATCTTGTACACAGCTCAAGGAGCACTTGTAGCCCAAGGAAGGAGAAATAAAGATCTTTTCCTTAGTCTTTTGTGTGTAGAATCAACTACATCTTCCCTCCCCATATCCCACTAGCATCCATTGGCCCCATACTTTATCCTACCCATGGCATCTGACGTGCCACCACCACGACATTTTTCATGAGGTATTGCCCATAGTTTTGAGGTTCCAGGGCGATTTGCATGACCCATAAGACATGATACATGTTTGTGTGTTATGACTAAAAACTCGTCATTTTCGCGTTTTATCACTGTTTTCATGAGCTATTGCCCACAGTTTTGGTGTTCCAGGTCGATTTTCATGACCCATAAGATCTGATACATGTTTTAGAGATATGACCAAAACCTCATCGATTTCGCGTTTTATGGCTGTTTTAATGAGCTATTGCCCTCATTTTTGGTGTTCTAGGGTGATTTACATGGCCCATAAGACCTACTACATGTTCGAGAGATATGACCAAAACCTCATTGTATTCACGTTTTATGGCCGTTTCATGAGATATTTCCCATAGTTTTGGGGTTCAATTGGGATTTGCATGGCCAGCAAAACAGGATACATGTTTGAGAGGTATGACCAAAAACTCGATGTTTTCGTGTTTTGTGGTCGTTTTCATGGGCTATTGCCTGCATTTTTGGGGTTCCAAGGCGATATGCATGGCCCATAAGACATGATACATGTTTGAGAGTTATGACCAAAAACTCATCGTTTTCGCGTTTTATAGTCGTTTTCATGAGGTATTGCCCACAGTTTTGGTGTTCCAGGTCTATTTGCACAGCCCATAAGGCATGACACATGTTTTAGTGGAATGACCAAAAGCTCGTCGTTTTCGCGTTTTATGGACGTTTTCATGATCTATTGCCCATAGTTTTGGGGTTCCCGGGAGATTTACACGACTCATAACACCGGATACACGTTTCAGAGTTATGATCAAAAAATCGTTGTTTTAATTTTATATGGCCGTTTTAATAAGCTATTGCCCACAATTTTGGTGTTCCAGGTCAATTTGCATGGCCCATAAGACCTGATACATGTTTGAGTGGCATGACCAAAACCTCATCGTTTTTGCTTTTTATGGCTGTTTTCATGAGCTATTGCCCACAGTTTTGGGTTTCCGGGCGATTTACATGGCCCATAATACTTGATACATGTTTGAGAGATATGAACAAAACCTCATCGTTCTCACGTTTTATGGCCATTTTCATCAGCTATTTCCCATAATTTTGGGGTTCCACGGTGATTTACATGGCTCATAACACCCGATACATGTTTGAGAGTTATGACCGAAAACTCAGTGTTTTCATGTTTTATGGTTGTTTCTTGAGCTATTGCCCACAGTTTAGGGGTTCAATTGGGATTTGTATGGCCATTAAAACCGGATACATGTTTGAGAATTATGACCAAAAACTCGGTGTTTTTGTTTTTATGGTCATTTTCATGAGCAATTACCCATAGTTTTGGGGTTCCAGGACGATTTGCATTTCCCCGTAATATGTGATACATGCTTGAGAGCTATGACAAAAAACTCGCCATTTTCATGTTTTATGGCTGTTTTCATGAGCAATTGTCCACAGTTTTGGGGTTCCAGGGCGATATGCATGTCCCGTAAGACATGATACATGTTTGAGAGTTATGACCAAAAACTCGTTGTTTTCGTCTTTTATAGCCGTTCTCATAAGCTATTGCCCAAGGTTTTGGAGTTCCAGGTCGATTTGAATGGCCCATAAGACCTGATACATGTTTGAGTGGCATGGCCAAAAAATTATCGTTTTAGCGTTTTGTGGCCGTTTTCATGAGATATTGCCCAGAGTTTTGGTGTAGAATTGGGATTTGCATGGCCAGTAAAGTCGGATACATGTTTGAGAGTGATGACCAAAAATCGGCGTTTTCACGTTTTATGTCCGTTTTCATGGGCTATTGCCCATAATTTTGGGGTTCCAGGGCGATTTGCATTGCCCATAAGACATGATACATGTTTGAGTTTTACGACCAAAAACTCGTCATTTTCATGTTTTATCACTGTTTTCATGATCTATTGCCCACAGGTTTGGTGTTCCAGGTCGATTTGCATGACCCATAAGATCTGATATATGTTTGAGAGTTATGACCAAAAACTCGGCGTTTTCACGCTTTATGGCCGTTTTCATGAGCCATTGCCCTCATTTTTGGAGTTCAAGGTCGATTTGCACAGCCCATAAGACATGATACATGTTTGAGAGTTATGACCAAAACCTCGTCGTTTTCGCGTGTTATGGCCGTTTTCATGAGCTATTGCCCTCATTTTTGGGGTTCTAGGGTGATTTACACGGCCCATAGGACATGATACATGTTTGAGAGATATGACCAAAATCTCATCGTTTTCGCGTTTTATGGCCTTTTTCTTGATCTATTGCCCACAGTTTTGGGATTCCAGGGCAGTTTACACGGCCCATAAGACCTGATACATGTTTGAGAGATATGAACAAAACCTCATCGTTTTAGCGTTTTATGGCCATTTTTATCAGCTATTGCCCACAATTTTGGGGTTCTAGGGTGATTTACATGACTCAAAACACCCGATACATGTATGAGAGTTATGACCAAAAACTCACTGTTTCACGTTTTATGGCCGTTTCATGAGCTGTTACCCACAGTTTTGGGGTTCAATTGGGATTTGTATGTCCAGTAAAACCGGATACATGTTTGAGAATTATGACCAAAAAAACTTGGTGTTTTCGTGTTTTATGGTCATTTTCATGAGCTATTGCCCATGGTTTGGGGGTTCGAGGACGATTTGCATTGCCCCGTAAGATGTGTTACATTTTTGAGAGCTATGACAAAAAACTCGGCATTTTCACGTTTTATGGCCGTTTTCATGAGCTATTGCCATTAGTTTTGGGGTTCGAGGGCGATATTTATGGCCTGTAAGAA